>OX387639.1:9895025-11257942 GCA_947568825.1 Sphinx pinastri | reverse complement strand
TAATTTATTTAATTATTTTAGCTTTATGTGTAATCGAGAAGTAACTAGCAGTGGTTCAATGTATAATATAAGGGCCTGTTTCACAAGTTCTGAATAAATGCTACTCGTCGCATAAATGTATAAGCCGACCAGATACAAAAGTTACATTCTAATCTATGCACCCAATAAATCGTATAAAATTAGTAATATCCACATAAGTTGTTAAATAACTGTCAAATTAAGACTTTTATTATTTACTAAAACGTAAAATAGAGATACCATTCACTCTTTAAAGCTTCAGACATAAATTTCAATAGTTTTAAAAGCGGTTTAGAAGGCCTTCCATTCAAGACCGCAATGCTTTTAGCTTTTATTTTTAAATCTAAACTCTAGATAAATTCTCTGGATTACCTCTTAGTATTTTACCGCGAAGTACACTCACTTGTCCTGTACAAGGAATATCAACAAATTTTTTCTCATACGATCATATTTACGGACGCTGAAATACTATTTTGATTTGATTCTTTTATGGGTAGATCTGCATTAAATTAATTATATATCGATCAAGGTAGTTAATTAATTTCGAATAAATCTTACCAAAAGGATTTAGGTTTTTGAAAAGTTGATATTTGTTTACATTTATTGTACCAGAACTGAATATATTTTATACGAGTGTATTTTTAAATACACTCATGTTACTAGTATGAATAAACAATGTGGGAGTCGAAAAAGGTTAATGAATTTCTTGAAATGTCAATCGTGGGATGATGGGAATCGTCCCACGCTGGTACCAAACAGTTCTATTATACGTAAGGTGACTTCAAAATAGTAGAGTCGCAACATGATGAGATTACCGAAGAGCCAGATAACTCTCTCTAATTAATACATTTCCTTTTTTTTATGGAATTGAATGACGAGACGAGCATGCCGTTCAACTAATGGTAAGCGATACGACCACCCATAAACAGTAGCAACACCATCCAGCACCTTGAGTTACAAAGTACTGTGTGGCATTCCACTGCGCTTGTCATCCTGAGACATAAGACGTTAAGTCTCATTATGTCCAGTAGTTACACTGGCTACAATGTCTTTCAAACCGAAACACAATAGTGCATGCACACTGCTGCTTGGCGGTAGAAATAGACATTGCGGTGGTACCAACCCAGCCGGCCTCTAACATATGAGAGACCGACCACCAGTAAACCTACCTTTTCAATACCCGAAAGTATCCATGATTCTTTTAACTGCAAAACGAGATTTTACAGCGGTTGCCATCTTTAAATTCGGAGAAGAAATCTAGGATTTAATTTGATATTAATTTAAATATAATCATTTTAGCGTCGGCTGGTAAGAAAACAATCTGTGAAAAACCCAATAAAAGATTTCACCTAAAATAATGTCAAAAATGTCTACTGGGAAATTGTGCGCGCGAAAATATTTACTAAAGGTTAAAGGTCTCGAAATAAGTTTGAACGAAAATCTCATAACAGTTTACTTCAATTTAGAATTTAGATCATAATAAATGTAAAGCGGGATAGCCTAGTTGGGAGTGGAACGGACTGCCGAGACAAATGTCCGCAGGTTCAAAACCCAAGGGCACGCACCTCTGACTTTTCTAAAAAATTATGTGTGTATTCTTTGTGAATTATCGCTCGCTTTAACGGTGAAGGAAAACATCGTGAGGAAACCTGCATATCTGAGAAGTTTTCTATAAGAATTTCGAAAGTATGTGAAGTCTGCCAACCCGCAATAGGCCAGCGTGGTAGTCTTAAGGCCTAAACCCTCTCAGTTGTAGAGGAGGCCCGTGCTCAGCAGTGGGCAGTAAATAATACAGGGCTAGTATGGTATGGTAAATGTATTGCTTGCTGAATTCTGAACACATTGTCTAGAAATTTATGTAACGCATCTATTATTAAGTCCTTTAACACTAGGTTTTTTCGCGGCGCCGCCCCCTAGTCTTTTCGAGGAATGAAAATCTTACGTGAGCGTGTTATAATTTATGCAAAATATTATTGTTTCAAGATTTAAATTTCGAATCATACCAATTCAAAATGAATACCACCACAACCAATACCACATAGATTATGGCCCAATTGTTTCATCCGTGGTCAAGTAAAGGCTCTGATAACACTGGACGAACTCGCAGGAAGTGCAGCGCCTTTACCTCGCTGCGAATTCGCTCGCAATGCGCCAGTGGGATAAAAACCCATTACTTGACCATGAATAAAATAATCAGTCTTAAGTCCGACCCAATGGTCTATTTTGAGGCACTCTTCCGCAATAAGTCTGCGTCAAACTTCGACGAACACAAGGCCAGATATCATATTAGATGACACGTCGGAAATGAAAGGTTTTACGAGTCATGATCGTTTACAATCCAAGGTCCCTAAATGCGAAGACCTTCGTATTTGTAGGCGATACGTCGATGCCATGAGCGAAATTCGATTTGATCAAGATAAGTGTTGCTAAGTAACCGAACGCCATCATATAGCTATCGCAGGTGCCAGATAGAGTTTAAGTATCGATTTCATATTTTGGCTTAACATGTTCTGTATTTTTAAAACAATGACGAGCATATCATTCCCTTGATGGTAAGCATGATTGCCTTTTAAGATCCTAGAACTTAGAATAAGTTTCAGTTTTGTACCCGGAAACGTAGACAGAAGCGCCAGTAATGCCACTTCGCTGAGATTTTCGTACCCATAGGGTGACTCTACCGCCATATTGAGCACAAATTTTCATCTCAAACGTATTTTGTGGGAACGGAAAATTCTCACAATGTTGTTGCTTGACCTGGGTATAGCGAACAAACATGTTTCACAGCTTAAGTAACCTGGTATCGTATGATTTTTATAATCAATGTATTATAATATTGTCATTGAGATATGTAAACGAAAAGAAGTTAAATGGTTCATAAATCTTTCTTCAAACATCCTCATAATGGCGGTGAAAACAACATCACAATCCGTATAAATAATTTGGTAACAAGAACCAAACAAATAAACTAAAACTTTGTTTTATACAGAGAATTGGAGATCGCACCCTTGTTTTAATGGAAGGCAAGATAGATTGAGGACTGGAAGGTCCTGAAATCGAATCCCAGGTCGGGCAACACTGAGTTAGTTTTACACGATTTTCCCAGAATCGTATCCCCAATAGGAATTGATATGCCGGTCATAAAACTTACGCGAAATCGTTTCCGCAACATGCTTCAAAAAGAGATGCTCTACTGACATGGGATTAATGGAAATGAAAGAAGAAAGGAGATGAAGGCTTTTTGTATGGGTGCTGGGCTTCAAAATCTAACTAGGCTTAAACTTCATGGATATGAAAGGGGCAAAAATATGGATCTTGGATCTATTAAAAAATATTGTAGCCCTCCATTTATAAATAACTTTTTTAAAAAGGTTCGTTTTAAGTGAACCTAGTTTATAAAAATAAAATTACATAAATCTCAAACTCAGAGGACTTTAAAATTATACGATTTATCGCAAATATAAAGATATGGTTAGAATTTAAAGCCCGTTTTTAGACATGTCCTTTGCAGATAGATAAGACGCATGCTCATGCCTTTTATCCCCGAAGGGGTAGGCAGAGGCGCAACTAGTGCACCCACTTTTCGCCAAGCGTATTCCGTCCCATGATGTGATAGGGGGCGAGCCTATCGCCATACCGGATAGATAAGACACAGCTAATTAATAGCATTGTATGTCTTTTAGTTTGTAATTTGGCACCAACTTCGAACCACGACCAACTTCGAACCACGACCAACTTATGGTACTCGTCTCGTGCTGAGCTGTCAAATTATCGCGATAAACGATGGCTTCACTTCGTCCCGATTAATGCTATAAATTATTAATGACAGTAGACATAGTCTAGCCCCAATATCACGGAGGATTGCATTTACTTAGATTAATACATCCACTTTACGTAATTTGGGTACAAATTGATTAATTATATTATCAAAAATATTACTTAATACATCCCAAAAAAATACTTAGTCGTTGAGAACAGGAACTCCGAATTTACAAAAGTTTGAAATTGAGGGTAGTCACTGAACATGGAATAACGTATTTTAAATGAGAAAGTTTATTCGTGAATAAGTAATGTAGAGTTTGTGTAAGGGTTGGAAAACCACATAAAATAAATAATTGTCTACCCGCCGCGTAAATTTTTTAATTTCATTTTTAAACCCGCACGCAATATAAACTACAGCCGTTTTATGATACGTTAAAAAAATGTCCTTGTCAAGTCGTAAACTAACCTTCCCCTTAGATTTGGAGATCTAAATACAGACAACACTTTATTAGGTCAACTAATATTAAACATAAATCACATTTAAATTAGCCACAATAACTTACCTACAACTTATTTCCGTTTTCAACTTGATAAATGCTGCGCCGAATCAGTATCATGATAGAACATGTATTCCAACAGCATTAACGTAATTAATGTTTCAATAACATAAGTACGAAAGTATTACATAAAACCTTAGAAGTACAAGAAAATATTGTATTTTTAGCAAGATCAGCAACTCGAAGACAATCCAATTTGCTGATATAAAAATGTCAATGCGACTTACCCAGTTACGTTCCTCTTTTACACAAGCACTGGCATGGTAAAATTATCACTGGTGTTGTATTTACAAAATTATCTACACATTTGCGGGATATTCGAGTCGCACTGGCGTGTCGAAACGTCAGTTTTGTCGCAATATTTTGCGCATGCGCGAAGAAAGATGGCGGAGGACGCGCTGGTCGATACGGCGTGCTTGCGATAAGGTTCGAAGGCTGCGCCCCCATGCTGGGTGACATTGTGAAACGGGGTGATGGGAAACGAGGTCACCACTTTTGTATTACCGCGCGTTTCCGCGATAGTGTTGCTAGTTGAAATAATGGGTGTTTATGGTCGGTTGCCGCCTTTATGGTTTTTTTTTATCTTTTCAACAACTTTTCATTTGTTTTTTATTGCAAACTCAGAATTATTTTGATTCTTGTAACTGATGGGTCAGTAGGTACTCAGTAATTCTTTCATAAGGCACAATTTTTACATACTTACTACATTCTTTAACACTGACTGACAGGTAGACAACACGTTCAAACAAAGCCGCGCTGGCGTCAATGGTATTTAAAAAATAATATTGTTTATTGGCTGGCTCTACGTTTGTTTTATACATAGGTATGTTTCCTTACATAACGTAGATGACCTCTAAAAAAAACACTTGAAAAATATTCCCCATACAATTGCAATAAACAAAAAAAAATCCCTGGGGCTGAAGCCAAAATTTTTTTCTACAAACGTTAACGGTAACAAAATAGAAAAAAAATATATTAGAATGATTTATCCTTGCGATAGACTTAATGCCAATGCTTGTAGAAAAAAATCTTATCTACGGCTCTAGTATTATATTATAATATTGTAGCTGTCCTACGTCAAATGAGGTGAGGCGTACTGAAGCTTGGCGATACGTTTGAAGTTATGAGTACAAATATGACATATGTTCATTGAAGAATGACGGAGACGGAGAGTAAATAACGCGACTTCGCGACTGCCACGTCATAAAATTTTAAGTAGTACAATAAAAAATGTTGAGCCGCTCTTACATTTTGACGTCATGTACGGGACAAATGTACTCCTCTTGTATGTCCTACCCAACACTAATTGTAGCACCGCGGGGAACGGTTATCTGCTGCTAAGATGGTTTAGCCGTTGGTCAGTTCACTGCGCTAGTTTAGGGCGGATTGGCAGTGTATAATACAATTTTCCTTTTCATAAAATAATTTATTCATCACGTAAGCGAACATAATTGCACTTATGATAAGTCAAGATACATTAAATTGATTATAATAATTATTATTGATTGAAAATATAATAACACTTATATAACTACCGACATTTTTATTAAGAGTAAAATTGTTGCGATATAGGTCGCCACAGAGATTTAGGGATTTTCTCGCGGATGAAACCGGTAGCGACACCTATTGTTATTTAATTACAGTTACGCTAGTACCCACTGAGTATCTTTGTTTTATTGTGTATGACTTTGGCATTGAAAAATCTTCACTGTGTAGGTTCAGAATCTGAGAGGTAACGGAGCTCTTGCCCCGAGCTGCAGAGGAAACAGCGCGGCTAACCTCAGACTTAAGTATCTGAGTATACTATATTGAACCCAGAGTCGGATTTAGGGAGGATCGGAGGGGGTTTCACAAACTGTGACATAAGATAGCGCTTCTGGCAAAAAAATACTGTTGTGAACTAAAAAAAGGTCACCGGATAAGGCGTTGACAAGTTTTACGCCCAACGCGTCTTGGCAGCTCAATCCGCCCTGCCAGTGACGTCACAATGTCCCATAGTTTAACCAATAAAACACCAATTATAATACATAATTTATTCATTCGCCTCGCTTAAGTAGCGCACTTCAGGGTCCCGGCGTGTGGTGCCGCGCAGTCTTGCTATCGCCTGCAGTCCTCTTGAAGACCGGGAGCATACCACCCCCATGACCGCAGCGCAGAGGCACGCCAGCACTACGATCGTTACCACAGCTGTTTTCAATGCCCCGGATCCTATAACATAATAATTGAGTTCCATTTAATTCCAATTACAGACACTCACTTGGCTTAAGCCCGTGGGTGTTGGCACATACCGATCTTACGGATCGAGTAACAAAAATATATCCTTAAATATTATATCTATACTTAATATTATAAAGCTGAAAAGTTTGTTTGTTTGTTTGAACGCGCTAATCTCAGGAACTACTAAACTGATTTTGAAAATTCTTTCACTAATAGGATGCTACATTACTCCTGAGTGCTATAGGCTACTTTTATCCCCGGAAAACTTATTCACGCGGGCGAAGCCGCGAGCATCACCTAGTGTGCATATATAAAACAAACTACTAAACTCACGTCTGTCTGTCTGAACTCTATAAACTCAAAAACTACTAAACAGATTTCGATGAAATTTGGCATGGACGTAGTTTGAGCGTTGAGACCCTGGGCATAGGCTACTATGCTACATAGTCGCCTAGGGACAAGAGTAGCCTGACATAGGCTACTCTTATCCCGGAAAATCTCTTTCACTCGAAGCCGTGAGCAAAAGCTGGTAAATAAAAACTTGAGAGGTGTCAAGGGACACCCGGATGGAACGAAGTTCCTTTCGATTAATTAGTGAAGGAATTGTAATAAAATTTTATTTATATAACAGAGTGTGTATATATATAAATATATTATTTATATAACAGAGTGTGTATATATATAAATATATTATTTATATAACAGAGTGTGTATATATATAAATATATAAATATTTTCCTATTTCCGTTCCAATACATAAGTTTCTAGAGAAAAAAACAAATAAGTACGTGTGGCACTCGGAGGCTGCCGCGGTAAAGCTATTGCATAGCATTTTTATCACAAATTTTGATTGACTAAACACAAATTCGATCTTACGCTTACCACATAAAGTAGATTTTTAAACGCGAGCAAAGCACGTTTAGTCTTGTTATTGATAAATATCAGTAACCAAAGTAGAATAAATCAACAAAATTTGAAAAAAGAATGTTACGTTCGATTCTTTTGTACTCGTGCCGTGCCAACGCTGGGGAAATAGCTTCTACGCAATGTACTTAAGGTTCATATTAGATTAGTAAGAAATGGTTTTAATGACTTTAATAAATAAAATAAATAAAAATATATTCGTTTCAAGAATTATAGCTTCTACGTATTGTATTTAAGGTTCATATTAGTAAGATAATAGCAAAAAGTGTCGTGACAACTTTTCGTTTGTTTTTCCGTCCAGCCCCCTTTCACAACGCGCGATAAGGAACTTCGTTCCAAAAATAAATAAATCTTAAAAGGTTCTCTACGTGTTGGATTCGTATTCCTACGAATCCCTTCCAAACGGACCAGTATTGTCAGGAATACAGGGAAAAAAACGAAAAAGTTACCTTTCTTCTCATCTTTCACCGTCTCCTGCATTGCTTTGTCATCTATCATATCATGATATGTAGCTTGATGACGTGCGGTTGTCGACACAGTCCGTGTTGTTGACGTAGTAGACATAGTTGTACTCCTAGTCGTAGTCGTTGGGACAGTTATTGGTTTAATTGATATACGTTTAGTTGTTGGTTTATACACACGCGTTGTCGGTTTAGTAGGCTTTCGTGTCGTTGTCGTACTTCTCGTAGTTTTAGGCCTTACAGTTGTAGGTTTAGGAGTTGTGGTTGTCGTTGTTGTAGGTGCAGGTGTTGTTGTTGTTGTAGTTGTAGTTTTAATTGTGGTCGTAGATGTAGTCTTAGGTGTGGTTTTGGGTGTGGTTGTACGCGTGGTTGTTAAGGTAGTCCTACTCTTCGTTGGTGTAGGAGTTGTAGTTGAGGTAGCCACGGTACTAGCGACTAGTTTTTGTGTTTCTGGTACTTCTACAGTAGTAGTAGCGTCATCATCAGATGATTTAGATCCATCTGAAAATAATATTAATAAAAGAAAGTTATGAAGAAATTAACCATTCTCGGAATTTTAATAAAAATACCCAACGGTATAAGTTATCGTGGATATAAACTACGTCTGTCATACCTCATAACCAAAACAATAGACAATTAAGAAAAAGTCATCGCGCAAATGTTGGCAACTTGTTGCTAAGAACACATGAAACTAACTTTTATCTCAGTGTTTCTTAGCAACAAGTTGAAAGAATTGACTGAAATTTAAAACTTACTCGTAGGGTTGAAGAGACAGAGCTCGATGAAGTCAAAGCAGCAGTTGCTCTCAGAGATGCAGGATAAGGAGCAACTGCAGCCCGGTTGAGGCTCGTTGTCACCGGCAAGGTCGCAGCGGCCACTACACGTCTCCGCTAGAACAAATAGCTGGTTAGTTAGTCTAAGACGAGGAAGTCGCATGGCAGCAAGCACCTCTGTCTATAAACAGAAGCAAAAACCAGCGATGCTGATGAACTAAGATAATTATTTTAAGGTAATAAGTATTTGACTTTTAACTGTTATAAAATATAACACAGAAGGAATCATGGACATCTGGTAAAAACATCGACATGGGTGGTAGGGGTAAGTGTCGGAAAAGGAGTTGAAATATAGGCACTTGACGTCATAGCCGATTTCAGCCACGACGGCCAATCTCAACAGAGATCAGCCAGGTACGCAGGAGATATTATAGTGCACAAGTGTGTGCGCAATACACAGGTGCACTCGCTATTCCTTCACTCTCATAGTCCGGTGAGACGGCAATCCGACATGACCGGAGAGAGATCAGGCGCAGGACCAACGGCTTTACGTGCTTTCCGAGGCACGGGGGTATCACACCGCCAACTTCCTGACTCCAAGCTGCGACTGAGTAATTTTTAAGGTGGAAAAACTCAATCACAATGTTTTTTGAATCACTATGCGTCCACTCATGCACATAGCAAAATTTTAAATATAAATTTTGCCTAATTCCTTAACCAATTATTTTATATAAGAAGAGCTGGTTTCATATAAAATAATGCAATAAATCAAATATAGGCAAATCACCTACTATAAAAACGTCTAATGCTTCAAATACGTAAATTAATTAACTATTTATGAGCATAAGAATTAGTTAAAGCAACTGTCAGTCTACGCGGAGCTTTATCTTCATTCTCTTAACTATCATCTAATATCGTTCAATAGCAACAGGTAAATTTGATGTACCAAGAGTTAATAGTTACTACGGAGACAGAACATTGGAAAAACGTATTTCTTTCCTTCTTAATAGCCTTCCTGTAAATATCAGAAATGAACAAAAATACATTAAGTTTGTAAAATTACTAAAGGAATATTTACTTGACAAAATGTAAGATATTAAAAGTATGAAATAAGAATTGTACGTAATGTATAATGCATTATGTGTTTATGAGACTCATAGGTTCCCACAGACAAACTGCGCAAGCAGTTTTGTGGGGCTAACTATTAATAAGATATGCATGTACATATGTTGTTGTTTAATAAAATAAATAAAAACAAAACAATACTTACGTAAATTAGGGGAGGGAGTGGCGGCGATCCTCTTCGCTTCAGTGCAGTTCTCTCCATGCAGTATCGCCACGTCATCGATTGCTATATCGCTGGTGTAACTCTTGCCTCGTATGCCTTCTATCACTATCTGGTAACGGATCAGTTTGTTAGCTGATGGTAGGATATATCTTGTATCCGCTCGGATACCGACTACCGTACACAATATGTTAAAACAACCAGGCCCGTATAATTGTGTAGTCTGGCAAGGGATCTCTCGTCAGTCGGCACTCTATCTGGATGCCACTTAACTTACCATCAGGTGCAGTGGGGTAGTGACCCCCATAGTGGCATATTGATGCCGAACATGAGTAAAAAAAAATACAAAGGGAAGCAAGTCGATTTTTAATAAACAGTAGCAACACCAAATCTTTAAATTACAAAGCACAGCATTACGTTGTTAATGGAATACCTGGAAGCTGCCGGGCGTCTCCTTGAGGTCCACCACGGCGGAGAACCAGGTGTCGCCAAGGTTCCCCCACTGCTCGAACAGAACGTACTTCTGCTTGTCAGTATCACTCAAGCCCAATATGTATGATAGCTGTAAGATGCCAGGCTTCTGGTAGACGCGAAGACCTCCTATATCCCTAAAAATATAAGTAGGTTTTTATAACGAATAATGCTAAATTAATCTTCGAACTAAATCTAAATATAGCTTCAGCGCAACACTGTTTTATTTACACAGTACATTCTATTTCAAACAGCGAGAGGTTTTGTCCCATCGATTGCCAGATTAACCTCAAATTCTTACTGGATCTATCTGAATTAGACGTTGATCTTTCACCTATTCTGGATTTTTTACCATTTGTACGATCTTGGATCGCATTTTATCAAATCGTACCGTGTACTCGTTTTCATGGAAAATTATGATTATGGTACACATAGTTGCCTCGGTGGCATAGTTGTATTACTTTACGTCTGCAATGTTGATTGCTGAGGTCTTGGATTCTTCCCCGCATCAGGCAAAGTGATATTGGATTTATCTGCTCAGTATCAGCCCGGAGTCTGGAGATTGTGCCCGATATGGCGATAGTCTTGCTCCCTATCACATCATGGGACGGAATACGCACGGCGAGAATTGGATGCATAGTTGCGCCTCTGCCTACTCCTCCGGGGATAAATTGCGTGAGTTTGTGTGTGTGTATGTGGTACACATAGTTCTGGATTTTTGGTTATCGATGAAGTATCTTACTTTCCGAACATGTGGTAGAAGAATGAGAAGCAGCCACCCTTCGACACCGACGCACTGTATATCGGGGACAAGAGACGTGCAGTGTCATTCTCCAGCCTTGTTGAGCTTTCTATGTACATGTAATAACCTGAAAAAAAATAGTAGTCCAATTGTAGTCCAAATAAGTAATTTCAAATTGCCATAGTTGTCCAGCTAGTCGCTAAATAGAGTGAACATCAAATTATATTCTGTCTTACGTGGTATACTAACTAGTCAGTTACTAGTCGGTACCTTCTATGAGAGACAACATAATTTAATAATATTTTGCTGGTGATATTTCGTATCCGCCCGGACAGCAATCACCGAACATACAACGTTTGTTTGTAGGTCTCTGGAGCTACTGAACCGATTTCGATGAAATTTGGTATGGAGACAGTTTGAGATAATAGGAAGGACATAATATTTTTTATACCGGGAAAATATAAAGCGGGACTGTTATGATTTATCCCGGAAAAACATTTTCACACGGGCGGAGCCGCGAATAAAAGCTAATTAAATATAAAAACTTTACTAATTTTACATCATCATCATCAGCCACATGACGTCTACTGCTGAACATAGGCCTCCCCCAAAGATTTCCAGACGGACCTGTCAAAAGCGGCCCGCATCCAGCGGGTTCCTGCGACCTTTATCAAGTCGTCTGTCCACCTTGCAGGTGGACGGACGACGCTGCGCTTGTCAGTTACGGTTATTTTGTTTATTTCACAATCAAAATTAATTTGTTTTGCATTCCTAATTTTCCACCATCACAGAGTATTCGACATGATTTCTACTGCTTACCTGATCCTCCAGGACCGTAAGTATGGTCATACGAAGGTCCAGTGAGGAGGTAGTGGCTCGGGGTGTGCTTATTGATGCGTCGCCAGTCGAAGTCATGGAACTCGTCGTGCATCCAGCCGCAAAGGTCTGGGCTTTCGAAGTCACAGCTGTACTTCGCTTCGGCTGATGAGTCTGATGGAAATAGACCACACGACAGAAGTAAAACTTCTTTAACTCCATCTATATGTCTAGCGTGTGCGCCCGATCACACTTTACGTAACGCTCTCGTCACACATTCACCAGCTTACTCCCCAAGTCAAGCGTGCGTAAAGAGGTTTTCCTTCAAAAACCGCAGTTTTTAAATTATCTGCCCCCCTACAATGTGATATAACAAATACAACACGAAAGTCCGTTTCACTTAATTGTGACGATTGGGATTGGTCGATACACCAACGAGTCACATTTCAGTCACAGCATCCACGATGAAACGATACGGACTCTCAGTTTAATCACGAAAGCCTGCAGTTCGGATTTATATTAAATTGGATTGTCTTGTGATATTTTAAATTCAAAAGAGTGTGAAAATGTTTGAAACAACTAAAAGCAAAAACTCCTGAATGGATTTTAATGAAATTTGGCACATAAATAGACCATATCATAGTTTAACGTATAAGCTAGAATTCACTCCTGGAAAAATCCACAGTGGGACTTCTACACCGGGCACACACACACACACACACCCACGCCTTATTTTCTATACCTGAACGTGTGGCACCTAATTTTCGCCATGCGTGTTCCCTCCCATAATGTGATAGGGGGCGAGCCTTTCGCCATATCTGGCATGAATTACAGCTTCGACTCATACTGAGTAAAAAAATCCAATATCGCTTTGCCCGACCCGGGATGCGAACCCGGGACCTTAGAGCGGTGTCGTACTGCGTATGCAATACAGTTACGCCACCGAGGCAGTTACACTTTGATGAGCTACCAGCTACCAGCTTTTGCTCGCGGTTCCGCCCGCGTTAAAAAAAATTCCCGGGATAAAAAGTAGCCTATGTGAATCCAGTACATGATCTACCCGTGTGCCAAATTTAATCGAAATCCGTTCCGTAGTTTTTGCGTGAAAGAGTAACAAACATCCATGCATCCATACTTACAAACTTTCGCGTTTATAATATTAGTAGGATTATAACGAACTAGACAATATTACCAACGCAAGTGGGTGACGTCCCGTTCCACTTGTCACCATCGCAGTAGATGGCTGGGGAGCCCACCAGCTGGTGTCCAGGGATGCAGAACGCCACCATCCACGCGCCGTGGTGGCTGTACATTCTAACTCCGTTGGTTATGTTCGGCAATGGAGGGCAGCCGGGTCCTGGAACATTTTTAATGTTAATCTTCCTATTACTCACCAATGTGATCAGCACATCATTAATATATGCTGTTTGACGTTAGATGGGTAACGTTTTAAATTAAAAAGCTTTATTATAATCAATAATAGGAATCAGAATCAGAATATTTTATTTGCAACGAATGTAATACATAGGATATTAATATAATTCATAAATTCCGATACATTCTGCCAGATGACGTGCAAAAATTAAGCTTAGTAAGGACATGTCCAAAAACAGGCCTAAAATTCTAACCAAGACAGTTTATATATATTTGGATAGAACTCCTAAAAACTAGCCTTTTACAATAAATCGTTTAATTTTAAAGACCTCCAATTTTGAGATTTATGTAATTTTATTTTACTTAAAAACTACACTTGAACGTTTTTAAAAAAGTAAGTTATAAATGGAGGGGTCTAAAAATATTTTTTTAATGAGTCCAAGATCCATAGTTTGGCTCTTTAGTATCCCTAAAGTTTAGGCGTGGTTAGATTTTGAGACCCAGCACCCATATAAAAAGCGGACATCTCCTTTATAATATTATGGTAACGGAACCATTGATGGCCCACTTACTTTTAAAATATGAATATTATATGTGTATATATATATATATGTGTGTATGTGTATGTATATATATATATATATATATTGTATGTATGTATACATTATGTTCGTATGTATGTAGAGATATATTTATATGCTTTCGTATATTTTGATTTGTTTTCTTTCTTCTTCTCGATCAATTACTTAATTAATAGCATGTACGTCATGAATTACCCCTTTTCGCTATCTCTCTTATCTCCATCCCATGGTTGTCTGTAAGAGATTGCCTTGTGCGATAAGACCGCCAATTGTACCACCTCTCTGCTTTTATTATGTTGAAATGTTATTTTGTGATGTACAATAAAGTTATAAATAAATAAAAAAAATAAAAAATCATTTCATGAAGAAATATAAAGAAAAAAATCTTTAATTGAATTGCAAAAACATATCGCTACGTGTACATAAATAAATAAATAAATAAAATAAATGTTAGAAAATTTTATAATAAGAAGAATGAAAAAGAAATTGTTTTATGCGTTTGCATGACAATCGAAATAAAATAACGAAAATATAGATGGCGGCAATGTTAGGAACCGGGCAATAAGAGAAATGTTTCTCGTCAATAATTTTCTTCCTGATGTTGACCATACTGTCAACTGTCAAGGTCGACGTGACAGGCACATTATCTTACTCCCATAAATGAAATAACCACTTACTGACACAAACTGGAGGAGGTTCGTCCCACTCCCCATTCCTGCAGGTGGCGTATCGGTTCCCCACCAGCTCATAGCGAAAATTGCAGATGAACTTTATGATCTTAGAGCGTGGTCTGAACCGCGGTCGGCCGTTCTCGATGCGAGGTAGCCTGCAGGTACTTGAGCTCCGCCGTGGGTACTCGTTCTCTGTAGAAAAAGAGTTACGGTACCATAAATACTGAGATATTATTGTAATGGAATGTAATCTGCTATTTTGGATTTGATTTGGCAATAAGCTAAAACTCAAGTGTACGAATTTTGCATCGATTGCAACTTATAATTAGATGCTACGCAACTAGAGTTACTATTGATTTTGTATTAATAAGTCGGCATTCTAATAAATGACTCTGAACGACGTGTTTTAATTCAAACACCTGAACCACAACATATTACATTATAAGTATAATTTAAAAAATTGTTGGTAAGAACCAATGTTAATATTTTGTGTTTTATTTATTTAATTTATTAAAGTACACGCACATACACACACGCTCACGCCCTTTACCTCAGATGGGGTTGGTAGAGGCGCAACTATCGAACCCCAGACCCCAGCACTGCAGTCACACGTCGTTTATTAAAGTTGTGATTTTGTCCACCACGCTGGCCTAGTACGGGTTGGCAGACTTCACAAACTCTAGAAATTCTTATGGAGAATTCTCAGGTATGTAGGTGTCCACACGATGTTTTCCTTTACCGTTAAAGCGAAAAATAATTAATTGATAAACAATACATAGGTAACTTCGAAAAGTCAGAGGTGTGTGCCTTGGGTTTTGAACCTCCGGACATTGTCTCGGCAAAACGTTCCATCCCCAACTAGGCTATCGTCCACTTGTATTGTGTATTCTAGTTATACTGATTCGTAATTCCGCCGATGAACAATCCGCATACATTCGATATCTGCCTTCGCAAGTCGTCGTGTCAGTCCATACAGCAGGACGTCCTACCTCCTACCTTTAAATATGCATGGCAAAATGACCCCACTGCACCTGATGTAGTAGGGTGCATATAGAAAGTCGACTGATAAGAGATTACCCTATTGACATGATTATCCTAGTCGACACAATTATATCAACCTGTTTGCAATCTATACTTATCTATACTATAATAATATTATAAAGCTGAAGAGTTTGTTTGTTTGAACGCACTAATCTCAGGAACTACTGTACCGATTTTGAAAATTCTTTCACTAATAGAAAGCTAAATTACTCCTGAGTGCTATAGGCTACTTTTTATCCCGGAAAAACTTTTCCACGCGTACGGAGCCGCGCGCAATGCTATTCGAATGTACACAGGCTGATCCCGGACCGCGACACGCTTACGTGTGACTATGGTACTTACACCACAGTGGGCGCTATCGATACAAATATCCTATCAGCTCACCATACCATACCAGCCCCGTATTATATAATGACCACTGCTGAGCACGGGCCTCCTCTACTGAGGGTTTAGGCCTTAGTCCACCACGCTTTTTACTGGTGGTAGGTCTCTCATATGTAAGAGTCTATCTGGGTGGGTACCACCGCAACGTCTATTTCTACCGCCAAGCAGCAGTGTGCATGCAGTATTGTGTTTCGGTTTGAAGGACATTGTAGCCAGTGTAACTACAGGACATAGTGAGACTTAACATCTTATGTCTCAGGATGACGAGCGCAGTGGAATGCCACACAGTAACTCAAGGTGCTGAATGGTGTTGCTACTGTTTATGGGTGGTCGTATCGCTTACCATCAGGCGAAGGCATGCTCGTCTCGTCATTCAATGACATAAAAAAAAACAAAAACGCTGGCCTAGTGCGGGTTGGCGATCACCTCACGATTCATATAAATTTTGACTAACCTTTTTTACCCTTGGTAAATATAATATTTTCACATTGATTAGAACATCGGCCTACGCGTTCCTCACAGCGGAAGTACGCGGGCAGCATCAGGACTGTGTCCGGCTGATAAGCGAAATATTCCGTCATGCACTTTATTTATAATTCATAATGTAATTACTAGCTTAGGAATTTGGTCTATGGTTTATAATTGATGGTAATTTTTATACTGCGCACAACTTATAAGTTACATACGCAAAGCGACCAGCGATTTCATAAAAATTATGAAACCAAAACAAAGAATAGGGTCAATTTGCCATTGCGTTGCTAAATAAAACCACATACTTATCTCCTTGAAAATAACACGTTTCATTAAAGTTTTAACCATAGATGTATAATAAAAAGCGTAAGTTTCGAACAAAAAAATATAATAAAAAGTAATCGTACTAATATTATAAATATGAAGGTTTGTAAGAATGTACTTTGTTACTCTTTCAAGCAAAAGCTACTGAACGGATTTCGATAAAACTTGGCGCACGGGTAGATCATGTTCTGGATTACAACATAGGCTACTTTTATCCTGGGAAAATACAAAACGGGACTTTTACCCGGAAAACTCATTCACGGGGGCGGAGCCGCGGCCAAAAGCTAGTATTAATATAAGTCTTCTCGCCCTAATGCCACTACTACTACTCTAATTGGATTCGTTGCAGCGGTAACATTACACTTTTAGTGAGAAAAGCACTCACGGACATACCATACTTGCACTAAATTAAAAAAAAAAACAGGAATGTAAAATTTAGATTTTTGGTGAAGATTTTCATTTTTCATAGATGATTTTTTGGCATAAAGTTAGCAGAGGCAAAGTCGAATATGTGGTTTCATTTATTAACGCAATCTCAAAATAACCCTAGATAATGGGACCATTTCGCGAACTAGCTTAAATAAATAACAAAGAAATCGTAGAAATCGGACCACATATCTCAGAGTAAACGATGTAAATACATTTATTTTATTTATTTATTTATTGTTTAAGGACAATCAGTGGTAATTACATTAAATGAATAAAAAAATTACAAAACACTAACAATATTTTAAATGCATTACCTTCAGTTGCCACAGCATGCATTAAGATTAAGGAAAAAACAATTAAAATGTTTAAAAATAACAATTAAAAATCTTAAAACTATTATATAAAAAATAATACTATATATATTATCTAACATATTATATTTTGAGGAAATAATTTTAACTGTACTTAATATTAAATGCTTATTTTAAAAAGGAACATTTTGGGCTTTACCTTATATTATATAAATTATAAATAAAAAATAATTGTCCTTTTTTTGGAATTTGGTTAAAAACTGCCGGGTGCTACCATGGTTGTAAAACTCTACAGTTGATAACCAACGTTGTAAGAAGGTTTAAAGTCGCGCTGCTGGGACTGAGTGGGCTTTTGAATAATTTTAAGGTTATAGTGAAGCCCATTTACGACCATCTTATTATCTACAGCAGTGAATTTCACTTTAATTGCTCCCAAAGTAAGAAGTTGGCTTATGATTGCTGAAAACAAAGATACTCGGACTTTGTTGCGACTGACGAAGCTTCTGTCATGTGTCTTGTTTTGGAAACAAAGTTACTTAGATCAGAAACATGTTTGATTATATGGCACCTCTGATCAGCGATTCCTTAGAAAACACTCTATTCTACAATGAAGAATTTCTAGTACGACACGAACATAAAATGAAGTCTGACTTATAATCGCACTCGTTCAAGATAGAGATTTAACTGAAGGGTAGGTAATTGTTATTTCAATAGTTTTCTATAAGTTTTTCAGACAGTGTCGCCAACATTTCAAATTTGAACCCCCTAAAGTGTAACGTTGTTAGGAACGTTAACTCTCTTAGTAAACAGGTTATCGTTTGTGTCAGTTTAACTACCAATCGAAACCGTTAATGTATCGTATTGGCTAGTTAAACTGTCACTAGTTTTGACGTACGTCTGAACGGCGCTCGTATAAATAAGCGTGCAATGTCACGCGCGCCTTTTTTCTTATAATCTTCTTCGCCGTAGCAACACTACCAACTAACTGCGTGTTGCCACGTACATCGTTGTTCCCGCTGGGGTTTTTTTCTACGGTGCGGCGTTGACCGCCGGTTCTACGGTACGGCGTCCTGACCGCCGTGCTCCACGCACGGAGAGCTGACTCCGTGCTGACCGCCTTCTCCACGGTGCGGAGTGCTGACTCCGCCACGTGCACACCACTATCGTCGTCGCGGGTGCTGACCCCGGCCACGTGTGCACCGTCGTCGCGGGTGCTGGCCCGGCCACGTGCTCACCACCACCATCATCGTCGGGTGCTAACCCCGACCACCTCACCACCGCTGCGCAGACCACGTGGCGCTACCATCTGCCCGGCGAGCTGCCGCCGGAGCTAGCCACGTGCATCAGCGCCGTGCCGTTCGCCTGAATCGGAGTCTCCGCAGGCCAGTGACTCGTTTGCATACCACCAGCAAACCGTACCGAGTGTAACGCGGAGGTGCAAAATAAAGCTCGTACCACGAACCTAAAACCCTGAGTTTCTCTCTCTCTCTCTTTCTCTATCTACCTGCGGCGGCAACACGCCGCAAAAGGCAACTGAAAAAACCCCCTAAACAAAGAAAATACGCGGTACAAAAAAAAAGGTAATCGCGGTTTTGTCAACTTTTTCTTTGCCAGTTAACTTGCTTCAACGTTCGTTACGTGTCTGGTTGATTTATTTTTTACCGACGAAATTTAAATCTACGGGATCTACCAATAACAACTTCTTTCAGACATATTATCCAAAAACGGGCTTAAAAAGCAAGCGTAGAGTATAGTCTTAATATTTAAACATTTATATATGCATTTTCCAACATCGAATTTTTTTTTTGCTTTGAACGACGAGACGAGTATGTCGTTTGCCTGATTGTAAGCGATACGACCATCCATAAACAGTAGAAACACCATCCAGCACCTTGACTTACAAAGGACTGCGTAGCATTCCACTGCGCTCGTCATCCTGAGACATAAGATGTTAAGTCTCATTATCTCCAGTAGTTACACTGGCTACAATGTCCTTCAAACCAAAACACAACGGGGCATGCACACTGCTGCTTGGCGGTAGAAATAGACATTGTGGTGGTACCCACCCAGACAGACCCTTAAATATGAGACCTACCACCAGTAAATATATTTAGATATTATTTTATTGTCATTTAACGAAATTTTAAAACCCCTAGACAATTTTTCCCCTTAAATTTGGGAGCATAACCCCTAAATTGGCGACACTCTTTTCAGATCTGGAAACCTTCAACCTCTGATCTTGTTTTGGCGGGAACTTGGAAGTGACATGAGGTGCTCTTGTTTTAGTTCATTATTTTGGTGATACTTAGTGTTATAGTGCATAATTGTGGTGGTATATTATCCAATATAGTTCTATTAAAGAGCTCAAATGAAGTGAATTGAAATAATCGTGCTAATCAAGTGTTTTTTTTTGTTGCCGCCAAAACTCCTCGATAAAGTCTTGGTAAGGTAGCCACTGCTTTACTTCGACATACTACAGATAATAAAAAAAGACAACCCAAACTTGACATTGGCAAAATATGAACACAGGTGCCATAAAAAAAAAACCTCTGATCTTTAACGACTACAGAAGTTTATATAACTTACGATATCTTAAAATCCATTTAGGAAACCCCATATAACAACGTAATTTTTCCATACGCCCAATGGGGATTGTGGTTACAAAACATGAAGTGACTACTAGGGAAATCATTGATCAAAACCGATTTTTTTTTTTTTTTTTTTTTTTTTTTTTTTTTTTTTTTTTTTTTCAAAGATTCGATTTCAAAGATTTACTTGGAAAATGTCTCAAAAAAATGTCCTAAAAGTAAACGATTCAGAGTAAAATGTCGACATTCGTGCACGAATCTTAGAGCTTTTGAATTTGAATTTTGAATTTGAATTCCTTCTTAGTTCTAGTGTATCAGTAACATATTTCTGCCTATATTATTCAAAGGGTAGGTAGACTGCCTCGGTGGCGTAGTTGTATTACGGCACGACTGCAATGCTGAGGTCTCGGGTTTGAACCCCGGGTCGGGCAAAGTGACATTGGGTTTTTCTACTCAGTATCAGCCCGGAGTCTGGAATTTCTGCCCGATATGGCGATAGGCTCGCCCCCTATCATGGGACGGAATACGCACGGCGAAAAGTGGGTGCACTTGTTGCGCCTCTGCCTACCCTTTCGGGGATAAAGGGCGTGAGTGTGTGTGTGGTAGGTATTCAAAGAAGATTAATAAAATATAAATACTTAAAGGAAGTTAAGAAACATATAGTTTGGACAAACTAAGCTGGCCGGTATGACAATTCAATTTTTTTCCCGACACGATAACTCTGTGAGAACGTCTACCCAAAAAATTCAAAACCGTGTCATGTCATACCGGCCATATTAGTTTGTCCCTACTATAATATTATATTCCATTTTAAAATACACCACTAACTTTATAATTAAATATTTTTTCTAAATGGTCTTGTCATGTATTAATCTCACATTCATCATCATCATCATTCTATTAAAATCTAAATTTATAATATAATATTAAAAATATATATTCATTTATTCAAGAATAATGAATGTTTAAAAGTTTTCATAAATTAAAAAAAATTACCTGATTAAGGGCCAGTCATTTTTTATTATTAAAAAAAAAATTACTAAATATTGCCGCTTCAAAACGTTACGTTCGAAAATCAAATAAAATTACTTACGAGCATCGATACATCCCAAAATAAACGTTAATAATAAACACTTAATAAACATTTGTAAGCACTAAAAAGCTTTTGTAATTTAATAAATACGTTGCGTCACTCAAACATTTCGGACTAGACTGACGATATGAGTGAATTTTTAAATATTTATGACTTTTAATTGTACGTTGTTTGGATTTGTTCAAAGATTAGTTAGCAGACGGGACATTAAGTAAAAAATTCACGCTGTAGTGATTTTATCAAACGTCAGTTAGGGCTTCCAATCCCGCAGCCTATCTTCAATCTCGGTATTTGTGGGACCAAAAATTTTCAATCCCGCAGGATTCCGATCTTGCGGGATTGGAAGCCCTAGACTCAGTATTACTTGCTTTTCGAAAATAGGTAGTAGATGTATTTATTTTATAGTCAGCAAGGCGAAGGGACATAACTGCACCTGGTTCTAGGTAAGTGAAGTGAAAACCAAAGTAGAAGGCGCCCGGTAAGAGGTGGAAGTTTCCATTGACAGTCATCACAGTAATGCCGGTTTGCTAAATTCTTCACGCTTTGCTCTTAGGACCACTTCAAGGTTTACCCCCACAGAGGTTAACCGAGGCTAATATCCGCTCAATAACGTTACATCTAGCCTATTGCCATCTTAATACTTAACAATTGTCAGGCAGATCCTGATATAAATTATTTCTGATTGAAAAAAAAAATAAAACTTATGCTAACAGAGCTACATTAAGGTATAAATGAGGGAGTAAAATTGCAGGTCTATCATAAACTGACCTGCGACTTAATCTTTGCCCAAACGGGATGCGCAAACGCAGTTATCAGAGGAAACGGACTTTCCACCGATACTTCATTGAATACTATCAGAGAACGGTAATGAGCTTTACAAAAACAGATTAGTAATGACCATTATCTTATCGCAAATTCATCCCCTAAAAATTATGCATGACACATAAAAAAAGAATGGAACTATTTGATTTACGTACCTGATAAGGACCAATTGCCCGGCAAAATTATATTCATTCAATAAACATCTATGACCTCGCTTGCATCCCAAAATGGGTAGATAGAGTTATTGTTTGCCGACTTTTTGGTGGTTTTCCTTCCGACGCCAAAGGTGATATAAATTCCTATTCCGGACTGATAAGTAGATATTTGAAAAACATATTGTGGTGTTACGAACCTTACTCATCATATATCATATCAGCCCTGTATTATATTATTATACTGTTTTACTGCTCACGGACCTCTACAACTGAGAGGGTGTAGGCCTTAGTCCACGACGCTGGCTTAGTGCGGGTTGGCAGGCTTCACGTACCTTCGAAATTCTTAAAGAGAACTTCTCAGGTATACAGGTTTCCCCACGATGTTTTCCTTCACCGTTAAAGCGAGCGATAATTCACAAAGAATACACACATAACTTTTAGAAAAGTCAGAGGTGTGTGCCCTTGGGTTTTGAACCTGCGGACATTCGTCTCGGCAGTCCGTTCCACTCCTAACTAGGCTATCGTCCACTTAGGGAAGAATATTCGACAACCTTCACGGCATGTTAAATGCGACATATTTATTTGATCATATAATTAAACACTATTTCGAGATAGGTCATATACATCTTTAATAACCTAACTTGAACTTAATATGATCATTATTAGTTATTCTGCTACACTGAGAATTTTACCTTGCTTAGGCAAAAATATTTATCACTTCTTTTCGTATTAAAATTTAAATATATATATTTTTGGCGTGTTCTGTATTTTGAACGATTTTGTCACTCGTTCTGCTTTTCATATTATTCTATTAACATACACGCTTACGCCTTTTATCCTCGAAGGGGTAGGCAGTGGAGCATCCAGTGCACCCACTTTTCACCGTGCCTATTCCGTTCTATGATTTGATAGGGGGTGAGCCTATCGCCATATCGGGCACAAATTTCGGACTCTGGGCTGATACTGAGTAGAAAAATCCAATATCACTTTTCTCGACCCGGGTATCGAACCCGTAACCCCAACACTGCATTCGTACCTACCGTAATACAACTACGCCACCAAGGCAGTCCGGGGATTATTTTATTAATCCTGAATATAGTATTTATTTGTAATATTATAGTTCGGCCCTTGTGGTCCGGGGGCACATAGAGAATTTCTAGATAGGGGTGAACAGTGGGGGGCTACTCGTTCGAGTACAATACAATACAATACACACTACAATAGGGTACCGGACTCATTTTTGTATTTACTTTCATCAATTATTTACGTCATTTAAACCGAACACATAAAGAATGATTAAAATCGGGTAAAAAAATACAATTTCTAAGCCTTTGAACTTCGGTAGAAGGGGTAAGTGTCATGAAACAGAAAAGAGGCGCAATACCCACATATGACGTCATCTTTTATTAATAATTGCGCGCGGCTCCGCCCGCGTGGAAAAGTTTTTCCTGGATAAAAAATAGCCTATAGCTTTCAGGAGTAATGTAGCTTCCTATTAGTGAAAGAATTTTCAAAATCGGTCCAGTAGTTCCTGAGATTAGCGCGTTCAAACAAACAAACAAACTCTTCAGCTTTATAATAATAGTATAGATATGTCTAGATTGACACTGAACGCTTCAAATGCGTCGAAAAAATAGAAGCGAACTAGAACTAACTCTATTATGTGCCAAAATGTGAAGATTGATTTAGGAGATTTTCAATTTCCTTTTAGTAACTGTTGTAAACAATTCCACTAACAAAAACCACGAACCACAAACTGATCTATATTTTCTGCGCTTAAAGCGAGGTCCACTTTACTAGTTTTAGTGGTAATCTACTAAGTTGGCAACACTGTAAACAACATACGTCAAAATATCTCAATTTATAAACTGTTAAGTGTTAACTGGAGTTTTGGCGGGAACTTGGAAGTGTCATGAGGTGCTCTTGTTTTAATTCATTATTTTGGTGATACTTAGTGTTATATTGCATAATTATGGTGGTATATTATCCAATAGATCGTGCTAATCAAGTGTTTTTTTTGTTGCCGCCAAAACTCCTCGATAAAGTCTTGGTAAGGTAGCCACTATTTACTTTTTTTTTTTTTTTTTATAATGGCATTTGTGTTCACATTTTGCCAATGTCAAGTTTGGTTTGTATATTTTATTATCTGTAGTATGTCGAAGTAAAGCAGTGGCTACCTTACCAAGACTTTATCGAGAAGTTTTGGCGGCAACAGAAAAAACACTTGATTAGCACAATTATTTCAATTCACTTCATTTGAGCTCTTTAATAGAACTATATTGGATAATATACCACCATAATTATGCAATATAACACTAAATATCACCAAAATAATGAATTAAAACAAGAGCACCTCATGACACTTCCAAGTTACCGCCAAAACTCCTACACTGCTTTACTTCGACATACTACAGATAATAAAAAAAGACAACCCAAACTTGACATTGGCAAAATGTGAAAAGACAAGTGCCATATATAAAAAAAACTGTTAACTGTCAAAGTCAAATAAATTGAAATATGTTTTTGGTTTTATGCTAAATGAATTGTTTTATTAGAGAAAAGTTGTGAAAATACTCGCTAAAAATGGATAAAATGTGTAGATTATGCTTGACTGTGTCATCTCAAAGTTTAAGTGAACTTTTAGAAGGCTGCGATATTTTATTGAAATTATCTTCGTGTATGTCCATACAGGTGCCAGTTTTTATTTATTTATCTACTTAGACTAAAGTTTATAACATTCTGTTAAGCCGCTATTCAGAATTAACAAATTGATAATAGAAAGGTTTAAGTTTTTTAAATCTTACTCACTATTAAAACAACTACCGATTGATACTGATTACCGGTTATCCCAATTTTAATTAGAAATAATATTATATTATAATAAATATACAATAACAATATTAGCCCTGTATTATATACTTTCCCACTGCTGGGCACGGGTCCGTTCTACTACGACTACTGAGAGAGTTTAGACTACCACGCTGGCCTAGTTCGGGACGCATTTTGGCAGACTTCACACCTAAATGGGGCCTAGAGGAGTCATGGGGCGAGTAGTGGGGAACTGCTCGCTCGACTACTCCACTTTAAGTGACTCTGAGATGGATAACAATGTGGGTAGTTGGTCTCCTGCTGTTGTAGATGGCAAAGGCATCCTTTCGGGTTCGGTGCATCTTAGCCTCCCGCGTTTAGATTGGGGCCGCAATTGCGACATCACACAGGGAACCATTCCTGTGTGATGTCGCCAAGCTATCTTAGTGCAACAAGAAACCCCAGGCCGTCTCATATGTGCTGAAGAAGACCCCCACGAGTTTTAGTTGGTATGCTGGTGTAGGGTGTGTATAGTGTTAGAGACTCAGCACAATGCTAACTTCGACGAAGCAATACTCCCGAGTGTTGACATTGGGCTGTAACATAACCATTCCACTTACCCCCCAGTGGTGGTAGAGAAAAGGTTTTGATCCTGCGTACATTTGTCTCAGCAGTCCGTTTCATTCCCAAATAGGTTATCGCTGCTATACTCCCAACTTAGTTATTACTGATTTTTAGAAATAAAAGCTTTGTGTGTACTGTAAATTATTTGTATGTTATTCAAACTCAATTTCAATTATCAATAATACTTGTATCAACATGAAACCAACCTGAATTGTAATCTGTGGAAACTGTTGTGGATAATGTGTTGTTTAATTGTTTTTAATTTATAAGTGTTATGTTTTTTCTGTAGTGTTCCAAATAAAGTAAAATAAAATTAAATTTCTGCCTCACATAGTACTATGTTATTCTATTATTCAAGAAACAATAAAGACTATATATTTCCAGATAAAATTATCCAATACGCTACCAACCCATGTATGCAACAGTTGTATCAAACGAATTGATGAAGTACACATATTCCACAAAGTAATCACTGATAATCAAAAACGATTACAAGAACTAACCACAAATATTGAAGCATTTTTCTTTCTCAATGGATCTGTCACAAATGAAGTGTTAATAAAGGAAGAAAAAGATGATACAGGAAACTCAAACATAAATCAAGATAATTATGACAACTATTTGTCTGAAGACGAAGTTAATTTATTTACTTTGAAACAAGAAAAAGAGCAAACCAAACCGAAAATAAAGAAAAGCAAAAAATGCAAGAAAAATAGTAAAGAAATGAAACCAGTGCGAATGAAACAGAAGTATGAAAGTTACACCTTTAAATGTTTGATGTGCTTACAAAATTGTGACTCACAAACTGATTTGAAGAATCATTATAATAAACATTCTTATGAAGTAAATGATAAAGGGCAAGAGAATGAATGTGATATCAACCGAGAGTATAATGAAAAAGCTGAAAATTATGTAACTAAGATAGATAATGAAGGGAAATGTACATGTAAAAACAGTGATCATTGTAAATGCTTAAAGAAAGATGTTGATAAAATGAAGGGTCTTGATACTAAGCCATTTATTTGCAAATTGTGTGGTAAGTAATGCAACACAATCTTACTCGTAAAAGAATAGGTAGGAATGTAGCTAGTTCTCTCATAATAATTAAAGCTTATTTCAGAGTTTCATTTTACAGGCAAGCATACAACTGGATTAAGAACAATGCTTGTGGTTTGAAGTCACTCAAAAATCATATGCCTCGAACTGCCTCGATAGCATAGTTGTATTGCGTGTACGGTACCAGACCGCTATGAGGTCTTAGGTTCAAATTCTAGGTTGGGCTAAGTGATATAGAGTTTTTCTACTGGGAAACTTTCCCCGACTCTGGAATGTGTGCCCGATATAGCGATGGGCTTGCTCCCTATTACTTCAGGGAACAGAACACATATGACGAAAAGTGGGTGCCCACGTCTGCCTACCCCTGCGGGCATAAAGGCGAGATTTGTATTTAAAAATCACATTCCTCTACTTGGCATTGTTCTGAGTCCTCTTCTACATCATACATACTCGACTGTGTGATTAATAGATCTATTAAAATTGCGAATAGATCTATCATGAATTTGATTAATATTAAACTATGAATTTTTATTCTACAGGTAGAACTTATAAATCAGTGTATGAGATTATGTGCCACGCTCGAGCACATGATGGGCCAAAGCTGCACTGTTCATTTAAATGTGGCTTCAGCACTGCTTACAAGGGGGCGTTGAAGGAACATGAGAGACGACATGGGAATCCTGATTATAAGGTGCACTATTAAGTACATGTAAATTATTAAAATATTATGTTATACATTGACAAGATTAGATCAAACATGTATTTACATCTATTCTAGAAATGTTTTGCTTTAGTTTCCAACAAATCTCTTGCCTGACGGCAACCCCCTTGTAACTTGTTATAAGCTTGGGTTATGATCTTTTTGGCTACCACAGACAAGCTCCATGTCTCAGAGGTTTCAGAGAGATTGGTTCCATTAATTCTGACATCCTATATAGAAAACTAGTTCTATTGTTATATCTGTTTTAATTTTACTGGACAAATGAGCCAAATCCATATAAACTTCAGTCATAAATATCGCACCTTTAGGACGAAAAACGACACAATTCAAAAAAATCGAAAATGGAGTTATCGTCATAAAATTACTTAAAACGAAATTTTCAATACAACAATAGTTCAAACACCGCCACATTCAAGCGGGAAAAGGACAAAAGTATTATATCGGTCCCTTTTTTATTATATTTTCATAAAAATAGGACCAGTTTTAAGTCATTTTATTACGATAATCCAATTTTTTTGAATTGCGTAGTTTTCGTCCTAAAGGTGCGATATTGTCATTATATAACATTATTCTATTTCAGTATACATGTGAGTCGTGCGGTAAAGGGTTTCACGTCAAAACCTGGTACTACCAACATTTAAACGTTCACAACGGTCTCAAACCGTTTGTGTGTGATATTTGTGGGGTTGGGTTCCACATGGACAGGTAATTATTGTCTATAAAACGTTTATAATGTATAATGGTAAAAGTATTTATTATGAGTAATAAACCGTAACCCACTATACAAGTACAAATGTTGCCGAACAGGTGAAATTAGATTGATATTCAATGGTGATATAGGCTGTAGGAACACGCTGGATGCAGGCCACTTTTGACAGGTCTGTCTGGAAATCTTTGGGGGAGGCCTATGATCATCAGTGGACGTCATGTGGTTGATCATGATGATGATGATGATGATCCCGTGAAGGCTATTGAGAATAGAGTATATTATTGTCTAATTCGGCTGTACAAAATTATAGGTCAAATTTTTTTAACTATAATTTCCTATCCATTATGAGAAATTTAATGTATGATTTTAAAATTTAAATAGCAGTGGAGACTCAATATGACCACCAAACTTGTGTATCAAATATTTAGTTTAATTTATGTATTTTACTACTGCAGGTATTTATCAGCTCATCGGAGTAAAGTTCACAAAAAATCATCTTCAACAAAACGTCATATTTGTGTCAAGTGTCTGTTACCTTGTGATAGTAGAGATAGCCTCAAAAGGCATATGGAGGTAAGAAGCTTTTCGCTTTTGTATTTTTATTGATAAAATAAGTTTTTTAACCCAACTATCACAAATTACAAAAAGAAAAACATAGAGTGCAATCTATTTTAAGTTTAAACTATTACAAGTAATGATTTGATTATAAGGTTTTTGGTTGAAATCCGGCTCGAAGGACCATGGATTATTACGTCTATAAACGCATAAAGTTTACTGAATATTTATTTGTTTCATATAATAATCATATTTCATTGTTAGTGTTGATCTTTATAGACCAGCATGAATGTGTCCATTGGGCAATTTACAAAACAAGATAAATACCCACAATAATATTACTTATGGCTATTTAATCTTGCTAATATTATAAATGCGAAAGTTATGTTTGTTAGAAGTCAACGCATGAACCGTACGGATTTGCATGGAATTTGGCATACGGGTAGACCATGTCCTGGATTAAAGCAAGCTACTTTTTATCCCGGTAATTTGCTCCTATGGGAAATTGCGTATGTTTATAATCAGATTTTTGAATAGATGGCGCTGGAGTCGTACATTGTTTTAAGTAGCGGGAAAGGCTTTTCACTTACAATTACAAGTGTATTAAATTAATGTACATTTAATAAATTTCAGGAACATGGTATAAAAACAACATATTTATGTGATCTATGTGGTAAAGTGTTCGCTAACGCTCAGCATTTGAAGTGCCATAAAAACATACACTTGGGTGTAAAGCCTTATAGTTGTAGGTAAGTTTACTCATATATAATGAAAACCCCATCCAAATCGGATGAGAAGTTTTTGAGGAAATAGTGGGCATACATACGGGTCGAATAAAGTACCTATTTTTTTAAGTAGGTTAAAATTTAACCAAAAATGTATACTCAATAATCTTTATTCAGGATGCCATTTGGAAGCTAGAGCAATGCCTTGTAGACAATAAAAATAAATAACTGTACTCACTACCTACTATTCTAAGGGCAGTATTAATAGATGCAACTCAGGTGCGATATCAACTGAGACGCTGTCAAGTTAAGGTCAGCATCTTAAGATAGCTGCTATATAATAAAGCCATATTAACACCCGCTCAAATGACATCTTAAGATACAGTATGAGATAGATTTAACACTGCTTAAGGACTGCACGGACAGCTTAAGCTCGGTTTATTAAATAGTTCAATACATTAAATGTCTACTTGAGATTGATTTATTAATCCGCATATAGCAGATCTGAGACCACGAAATCATGTAAATATTATTAATTGCAGCATTTGCAAGAAATCTTTTGCGAAGAAGTTTAACCTGAGCATACACGAGCGCACACACACGGGCGAGAGATCACACGCGTGTCATATTTGTGGCAAATATTTTGTACAACGCAGCACGCTCTCCAGACACAATCGAAGGTAAATTCAGTGTCGATTTGTTTATACGATATTTTTCGATCAATGAAAGTTATCTCTCTAATAAATTATGACCATTAACCAGGCTGAATATTTTTTTTTTTTTTTTTTTTATTGCATTTAATGACGAGACGAGCATGCCGTTCGCCTGATGGTAAGCGATACGACCACCCATAAACAGTAGCAACACCATCCAGCACCTTGACTAACAAAGTACTGAGTGGCATTCCACTGCGCTCGTCACCCTGAGACATAAGATGTTAAGTCTCATTATGTCCAGTAGTTAGAATATAGAATTTAAACAATTTTCCACCGATTTATGGTTCCTAGCGGTTTTTTGATCCATCTCAAAAATCAGAATAAAGGTTTTTATATGCTTACAAAGAAACAGTTGACAATTTTTTTTAAATACATATTTTGTCAAAAATGTATGTCAGCTAAAATCCAACGGAAAAAGGTTTTTTCGAAATCCACACAATGATAAATAAGTTATAAAGCTTTCTAATTTGATGGAAGGGGTTGTCAAATGCAAGTCAATAGCAAGCTATGACGTCACCGAGTGCCGCTGGCCATAACGCGGCGTGCGTGCGAAAGTGATAGCGCGATAACCTCACCACGCGCCCACTTTTGCTCATAACAATATTTCAAATATGAATAACTATTTTTCAACCAATTTTAATGCTGATTTGACAAACTCAAAATCATTACGAAAAAGAAATTATCTTTTTCGTAATGATTTTTTTGACCGGATCGACACTTAAGATTGGGATGTTCATTGTCCGTTATTCTGCACGGAAAATCCTTTTTTTGTTGTTTGTCATTTTTTTTTCCTTTGCCTATTTAAGAGTCGTGTAGACACGATGACACCCGACATGACGAAAATTGTGTTTTTACAACTTGATGGAATTTTGCTTGAAGATTATTATAAGACATAAAACTAAATTATGTTAATTTTCCACAGACACCATCCAGAGTTGAAGCAAGGAGCGAGTATACCAGAACCAGTTGCTACTAAATGATAAATCAAAATTGTATCATAATTTACCGCCATTTTCAATCAATTATGGAAAATAAACAATCATTAATTATGCTATATTTTTTTTTATAAACTAGGCGTTGCTCGCGGCTTCGCCCGCGTGAAAAGCCTTTCTCGCTATAAAAAAACCTTAAATGTAGTGTTCCGTAGTGGCAGTACGATGCCAGCGCCATCTACTTAAAAAAAACATTCAACATTTCCCAGGAGCGCGAATTACCGAGATAAAATTCACTAAAGGCTGATTGACCGCTTGTTGATAAGTGATACTCCTCAAATCTCACTAATATTATAAACTAGACTTCTAGAAGTCTAGTTTATAATATTATTCACTAGAAGTCTAGTGTTCAATATTTTATTAATCTCGTATGTAAAAAACCCTTCTAAAACCACCATTAGCTATGCATTTTATCAATTGGGTTAATTTCATTAAATAGGTAAATGGGGGTAGACGTACAATTAGTCGGAAACTAAAATTATCACTGTCTTCTTTGATTAATTATATACCTAGATAAAATTATCACCGTCTTCTTTGATTAATTATATACCTAGACTAGCTTTTGCCCGCGGCTCCGCCCGCGTGAATGAGTTTTCCCGGTATAAAAGTCCCGCTTAAAATGTAGCTTATATGACACGTTCGTAGATTTACCATAGCAGCGCCATCTATTGATTACTTACTCAACCCAGTCGAAAGGTATCGACATCTGTTAGAATCATTCATAGCAGCGCCATCTATTGATTACTTACTCAACCCAGTCGAAAGGTATCGACATCTGTTAGAATCATTTGGAGTTAAGATAATTGTGACTGTCAAATAATAACAGACAAATAATTAGCAATAAATTAAAATTGCGACTATAATTTGAGATTTAAACTATCCTATCTCTCAAGTTGGATCGAACTGCACATGGTGTGCGAATTTTATTATAATCGGTTAAGTGGTTTAGGAGTCCATAGAGGACAAACATTGTGACACGAGATTTATATATATTAAGATAGACACAACGTTTCAAACGCGTAGAAAAAAATAGAGGCCAACTGTTGCCCGCTAAATGAGTTCGAGTGAACTATTTTTTTTATGTTTTTCATGGATATAATTATCTACCCGTTTTAATAGAAACCATGTAATAACTGGTATCATTATGCGCGCACACAAGGATACGCAGAATGATGCAGCGATAGCGTATGACACAACTGTCACGCATACTAGCTTAAGAAAAGTTGGCCTGTTTGTTTAAGTTTCATTGTAGCGCGTCACTCTATCTAGGTATATAATTAATCAGTCTGTCGTATGCAAAATGTAAGTTTAGCTTCACTACCTTGTACAGATGAATAATAAAAATAAAACCATGTATTAATCATTATAATTTAATTTCTAATAATTACAATATTGGAATTCATTCGGTACTCTTTGGGAGTGCGAGATGTCAAACTTTTATTTGTACTACCCTCTTGGAACAAAGCGTTCAACCTTTGCATGCGGTTTAAATTCTCAGTCACCTTACTTGATACAACAATCAGAAGACATTGCATTATCGTCGCGTCATTATTGATTTTCATGTAGATATTAGATATCATTTTTATACATAACAGACATTTATTTTTAAAGTTATTTGGTGGTTTCGTTTAAGTAACGCGGATCAATTATGACCCACTTGAAAGTGACGGGTCGATTATGACCCATATTATAATACAATACCAATCTATTTTTATTTGTATAGAATTGTTTAATCTGATCCCCTCTTCTCCTTTCCTCAGCAGAATCACGCGTGCTGGCATGCGAAGCCACAACTTGATGGTTAGAACTATCTCGGCCCGAAACAACAGGTTCGCTAAATCTTTTCTTTGCCGCACCATCAGGCTTTGGAATAGTTTGCCGGCGCACGTGTTCCCTCCTTCCTATAATCCTGGGTCCTTCCGCCGTAGCGTGAAGAAGCAGCTTAGTAGGCCGGCATGATGGTGTCGAATGGCATTAGATAACCATCTACTGCCATTCGATACTCTATCTGGACGGCATCGCGCTTACCATCAGGCGAGGTGCAGTCACTTTGTCGTGCCCGAATAAAAAAAAGATTCAATTTGTTTTATAATTTAACGTTGGAACACTATTTCTTGACAAGCGTCTTGGGTCTACCGTCTCTGGTTAGTTTGAGGTGTATGAGCTTCATGTGCGTATTCAGAATGCCAGCTTGGCTGAACTGCGCAGGACATTTGCTGCATTGGTATGGTCTCTCGCCGGTGTGGGTTCGAAGGTGGGTTTTTAGAATGTGGTTACGCTGTAAAGAAAAAAAGGTAGTTGTTAGGTATTAAGAAAAGGATACATCCGATGACCCTTCAATTATTATAATTAGGGACCGGGTTATTTGGTTTGCATATTTTGGCATTTTAGGCGGTTTTGCACATAATGGCTAAAGTCGTGGGATGGTACATAGTATTTTCACTATATTAGAGGATATTTTATTAATATTTTTAATAAGGATAACTAAAAATAAGTCTAATACCAATGAATGCGGGACGTTTTGTGTATCTTGCCTGAAATTTTATTTTTTTAGCTCACCACTTTGTTACACGTACGGATCAGTTGAAATCGGAGATCTTTTTTGCTACCGCAAAGTGCTGCTTTCAAGTAAAAAACCTAATAATTAGTTACTTTCATTAATTGATGTTGCATGTTTTATAGTTTTTCCTGCATTTTTATTGTTGCATATAATCCAGTCTCTAATTATAATACTGTATATCACATATTTTGGAACATTTTTTGAGCGAAATACGTACATCGAACACTTTGTCACACATGGAACAAGAGAATTTCATGGGCCTTTTGTATCCCTCGTGGATGATCCGCTTGTGTTCAGTCAGGCACCATGACGTCACGTAAGACTGGCGAAAAAATTGTTTAATGAATAAAAAGGGATACAATAATTAATCTATACAACATAGAAAAATTTCATAAGATTAAAAAAATATATATTAATGTGCATATAAACATAAAAACACGAATTGAGTTGTTTGTGCAAGATTACATTGTATGTGTTTTATTAAAGTAATTTTTTGGTAAACCGTATATAAATTTCAATTATTTTTTGGGTTGTAGTGGTTTGTAGTCGTTTTTATTTATTTTTGTTATGAAATCACAGCTTACCTTATCACAGCGGTCGCATTTATAAGGTCTCAAGTTCAAATGGACCCTGTTAGTGTGCCTCTCTAGGTCTCTTCGGATCGCAAACCTTTTGTTACAGTGCGTGCAAGGTAATCTGTGAATAATACATAATTGCATAATCAGACGAGCAAATAGCTCGCCTGTTTGACGCCTGCTCATATAAGACAAACAACTAAAAGCCCTGAATACAATGTACTAAATTAACATACCACTACATTACGAGGGCCATCCTGAGATATGAGGAAAGATTTGTATTTTTGTATGTTTCTAACGAATAAACTCAAAAACTAATCGACCGATTTTAAAAATTCTTTCACCAATAAAAAGCTACATTATCAGCAAGTAACAGAGGCAAATTTTTATCCCGGAAAAATATAAAGCGGGACTTATATCGCGGAAAAACTCAATCACGCGGGCGGAGCCGCGAGAAAAAGTCTAGTATAATATAAAGTACTGATTAAGAGTTTCTCACACGAGAAACTACTACATACTTAAAATATAAACTTATTTAATTAAGCTGTAGCCCAATATTATGTGGGTCCAAAATATAATATAACTTACGGTAAATCTATATAATTAACGTGAGGTGACGCCGTTTTCAAATGTTGTTTTAGCGTAGAGTCTGATTTGAAGCTCCTGCAAGGAACAACATTGCCTTATAATTCTCTTGATCCCATATTAAAAGCTTATTAATAATATTATAAACGCAAATGTTTGTTAGAAGTAAACGCAGAAACCGCTGAACGGATTAAGATAAAATATGGCGTACAGGAAGACTATACTCTGGATTAGCATATACCTACTTTTTACCTATAGCAGAGTAATTACGCTGCCTTCAATATCTGCCGACAGCACTGCTGCTTGGTGGCAGAATAGACATTGCGGTGGTACCTACCCAAACAGCCTAGCGCAAACGAAAGACCTACCAACAGTAACGTAAGAATAACTGAGAAAATCAACTCACTTGTCACACTCGACGCAGTAGTAGTTCCTATTGAGCGTGTGCTTGACGCTGTGACTCCTCAGCTGGGAGGGAGACACGAACGCCATCCCGCACTCCTGGCACACGCAGCGCTTGCATTTCTCGCCGGCGGACACTTTCTTTGGATGCCTCCTGCATTAAAACCAGCAATTGTAACTTAAATTAACAATTTCAATGTTAAATTTTCATCGATTTTACAGTTTGGCATGCTTGGGTCAATGTTGACCCGCATAAAAGAAATTAACCTTATCGTATTCATCGTCAATTTAAAATTTGAATTTAGAATTACAATTTTAAATAAGAATTATATACCGTTGCGAAATTTTTACTAAGTACTTGGCATGTTAGGGTAAATTTTGACCCACCAATAAAAGAAATTACCTCATCATATGCGCCTTTAGCACTTCTTTACTAGCATAGCTTTTATTACAATACGCACAAATAACTCGCTCCTTGTTCTTGTGGGAGTAACATATATGCTTCCTCATGGACACTTGTCGCCTGCAAATAGTAATTATAATAATAACACCAGTAATAAGGCGGTAGCCCTATAACGTAATGTTTTTTTTTTTATGGCATTGAATGACGAGACGAGCATGCCGTTCGCCTGATGGTACGCGATACGACCACCCATAAACAGTAGCAACACCATCCAGCACCTTGAGTTACAAAGTACTATATGGCATTCCACTGCGCTCGTCATCCTGAGACATAAGATGTTAAGTCTCACTATGTCCTGTAGTTCCACTGGCTACAATGTCCTTCAAACCGAAACACAACAATGCATGCACACTGCTGCTTGGCGGTAGAAATAGACATTGCGGTGGTACCCACCCAGACGGTCTCTTACATATGAGAGACCTACCACCAGTTATGTAGTCATAAGACAAATAGTATTAGTCGATGACAACAAAATAAAGTTACTTAGAGACGGATAAAAATATAACCGATAATAATAATGACAATTAAACATAAATAAATTAAACAAGCCCAATGATTTGCTAAAAATGTGAAACACAAGTAAAATTTTAAATTTAATTACCCACAATCTCTATATCATTCAACAATTCTCTAAAGCATGCCCGATGTATCTCATACAAGGCAATTTTGACATGCGTTAATAAATTAAACCACATACTTATTTACTTGAAAATAACACTTTACAATAAGTTATTAAAACGACCCTGTATAGTGGGTCTTAAATGACCCAAGTTAATGTTTAACTTTAATATTAAAAAAAATATTAGTCACAAAAACTGACTTGAATGACTTGGGACAGTGCGGACAGTTGTACTGATAGTATCCGTGACAGTGGAACGCAGTGTAGTGATCTCGTATAGTGAGCCGACCGCTTCGCATCAGACCGCATTCTGAACACTTGTACCGCCTGTATCACAACAAAGATGAAATATTGATTAGAGAAATAATAATGAACAAAATCTAAAGATTTGGTGAAAAAACATTTAAAATATTTTTTTTATTCGCCATTCCTTGCGAAGGTATGCAAATCCACATGAACTTCCTTCTTTTTAAAAATCTCAAAGTTATTCAGTTTCGTTACTTTTTTTTTATTCAAATTATAAATAGCACACTTCTTTTTTTACTACTTTTTTAAGGGCCGATTTCAGCGCTTATCACATAAATGTATAGGCCGACCAAACACAAAAGTCACAGTCTAGTCTAGGAGCATATATTAGGGTATTAGCTTTTCCCCCGCGGCTCCGCCCGCTTTATATTTTCCCGACATAAAAAGTAGCCTATGTGTTAATCCAGGTCATGATCTACCCGTGTGCCAAATGTCATCGAAATCCATTCAGTAGTTTTTGGGTGAAAGAGTAACAAACATAAATCCATATATTCTTACAAACTTTCGCGTTTATAATATTAGTAGGATTATACATTTACGTGACAAATAACGTGTATCAGAAAGCGGTGAAATCAGCCCAAGTCTGGTGCCTAAACACTAAAGTAACTTGAACTTAACTTACACTTCGTGGTATTTTTTATGATTAGCGAGCTTCTCTTCCGTGTCCATGCGTTGCTTGCAAACCTCGCATCGGTGTGGGCCCATGCTCTGAAAGATCATCATTTTTCAATCTGATAGTAAAACGCCCTTCGTTAATCCTCGGAATAGAGTAGTTTCCTATGTTTGATTTTGTCATCATTTTAGATGTAACAGAAAATAATACGAAAAATATTTTTTTCTGTGAAATCAGCATCAAAATCGATTGAAAAATAAAGCGGTTATTAATTTATGAAATGTGAGCAAACGTGGGGGCGTGGCGGGGATATCGCACTATCTCTTTTGCACGCACGCAGTGTATGGCCGGCGGCGCTTGGTGACGTCTCAGTCTGATATTGCTGCTATTTGACAGCTACCCCTTCCACAGAATTTCAAAAATTTATAACTTACTTACTGTTGCGCCAATTTTGACAATTCTTTTTCCATTAGATTTTGGATGGAATACATTTTTCATAATTGTATTTAAAGAAAAGTAGTCAGCTACCCTATTATGTCGACCTGTCTTACTGTATGTAAAAGTGAGCGACCAAACTATCTAAACATTTATAAAGACACAAAAGTATACAGACAATGTGAAGTTTTGAATTGGTTGCATTATTTTTGTAACTTACACTAAACTTGACAGTACCTCCGCTAATCCAAGTATCCAATAAAATTGACAAAAGAGCTATAGCAAGATTTGAAAATTTTTACGCAGTACTTGGTTTAACTGCCTTGGTGGCGTAGTTGTATTACGGTACGACTGCAATGTCAAGGACTCGGGTTCGATCCTCGGGTCGGGCAAAGTGATATTGGATTTTTCTACTCTGTATCAGCCCGGAGTCTAGAATTTGTGCCCTATATGGCAATAGGCTCGCCCCCTATCACATCATGGGACGGAATATGCACGGCGAAAAGTGGGTGCACTAGTTGTGCCTCTGCCTACCACTTCGGGGATAAAAGGCGTGAGAGTGTATATGTTGGTTTGACTATATTCAGTATCCCACCAGTGTTAAAAATACATAAAAACTACAAAGTAGTAACCTCACTGTGTTTTTCCATGTGCTTATCGTAGCTCGGCTTGAAGTTGAACCCTTTGAGACAGTCCGTGCACTTGAACGTAGAGTCCAGGTACTTGGGGTCCTGCGCCAGGCGCTGTCGCTCTTCAAGACATTGCTTCTTTGTCAAATACACTTTTTGTATTAATGGTGATTCTGAAATATGCAAAAATCAAGACATAGCTATGACTTGATATTTGGTTGAGCAAATTACTTATTGAATTAGTAATAATAATATGCAATGTTTAGTCATTTATTTTTTTCTCGTAGAAAACAAAGGAAGTTTTTTTGTACAAACCTTTGCCATTTAATTTGATTTTCTTAGTGCCTTTAGTTTTAGCTCGTTTTAATGAGTTCTTGAGACTGATTAAGTCAATTTCCTCCCCTTCCACTTCTTCCTTAAGTAATTCCTTCAGTGGGAATGAATCTTCTTTAAAATAGGCATCTTGGTAATCTAAAAATATAAATAACAAAAAGTTTATTTCTATATTAAAAATCCACAACATACAATAATTCTTCTATTATTGGGATGGTCACTAACTCACTACTCACTACTATTAACTATTTTCCCTCTTAAAAGTATTCCATTAATCAAAATTAATTTAAAATGTAATATCTGGATATCCATGGAGTCACCAAATGGAGTTTTAATCTTGGAACTGAATAAACCGTCAGGAGGTTCTTTTGCTTCAAGGCCATTAAAAAAAAATGATATTGGCATACCTATAGTCATCAAATACACATTTCATGCTAAATTTGAAGAAAGGAGTCGTTAATTAATCACGTGAGGCTCGAAGTGGGGGTGGCTTTGCCAAAAATCACCACATATATCACCAAATGGGGGTTAAAAGTTGCTAAAAAAACATCACGTAATTAATGGACGACCCTAAAACAACATCTTGGAATAAAATAATAACTTGCCATCATCCATTAAATTGTCATCAATCCCATCACCATCCTCCTCTTTCATTTCTATTTTTATGTCTTCTTGAGACGCTGCCCCTGGCAAATCTTTAGATTCTGCAATATGCCATATATAATAGTAATTGTGCATCATTTATTTATATCCAAGATCCATGGAAATCAATCACGTCAATAACCTTAATCTATACTAATATTATAAAGGGAATACATTTGATTGTTTGTATTGAATAGTCTCCGAAACTACTGAACCGATTTTAAAAATTCTTTCACCTATATAAAGCTACATTATCAGCGAGTACCATAGGCTACTTTTTATTCAAGGAAAATATAAAGCGGGACTTTTATCCCGGAAAAACTTTATCACGCGGGCGGAGTCGCCAGCCAAAGTCTAGTGTTGTATAATTATAAAATCTTAATCATATTGTATCTTATTGTATTATTAAATGTGAATATTTGGATGTTTGTTAGAAGTACACATATATAGACCATGTCTTGGATTAACATATAGGTTACTTTTTACCCTGGTAATTTGCTCTAACAGGTTTTTTTTGTCTGATTTTTGTAGTAGATAGCACTAGTGTTGTATAGATGGCGCTATGGATCGCTGCAGTCATTATAGGATTTTTGTCACAGGAAAGGCTTTTTACGCAGGCAAAGCCACAACACCTAGTCATAAACATGTACAGTCAGCAGCATAAGTAGCTGAACAAATTCAAAATTTCAAATCGCCTACATACTTTTTTGTTCTAACTAATCTTTTTTTCTCTACACAAAAATAAAATAAAAGAGACTTACTTTACTTCAAACAAAGAAAAAAAGGTTTAGGTTTAACTTAACGCGTGTATAGGCGATCTGAAATGTTGATTTTGTACAGATATTTATGCTTCCGACTGTACAGTTACTTGTTTTTTACAGTAATATGTAGTACCATTACTGGTTTTGACAATGCTATATTTTTATGCCAGATCCACTGGCATTACATAATTAATATCAATAAATTAGTCAAGAAACCTTAGCAGACCTACGAACATCGCCAAGAAGACTGACAACGCTGATATTTTTACATGTATTACCATCACGACAACCACCACCACTCTGCCAAGATTGTCCGACTGAGAAGAAGAAATTTGTCAAACTCACCCTCATCCTTCTGTATGAATTCTCCTATAAGATCATTACCATACTTCTCTAATTTTATATCGTCTCCATTATGCAGAAACTCTATGGCACTCAGAGAAACGTGGGTAAGATCTAGTATCGGATGTATTTGGTTCTTCACCGCTTGAAGTGTGTCACCCATCATCTGGAATGGAAAGATTTCTGCTTTTTGTATGGGTGCTGAGCCTCAAAATCTAATCAGGCTCAAACTTTATGGATATTAAATGGCCGAAAACATGGATCTGGGATCCATTAAAAAATATTTTTAGATCCCTCCATTAATATATAACTTTTTTAAAAACATTCATATTGAGGGGTGAAAGGCTATTTGGCTTAAGCAACATTTTTTTGCAATATAAAGTTATATATTACTTAGAATCAGAAAAAGATACTAATTCCTCAATATTAAGTGTAATTTTTAAGCAAAATAAAATTACATAAATCTTAAAATCGGTGGACTTTAAAATTATATGATTTATTGCAAACACTTAGTTTTTGGGAGTACTATCCAATAACATATATTATAGAGTATCTTTGTTAGAATTTGAAGCCTGTTTTTGGAAATGTCCTTTACAATATTCTGTTTTTTATTGCCTCTGAAGGCAAACAAGCTAACCATCCATCAGATATTAAGTAGTCACAGTCATGGATGTTGGTAATGCCAAAGTCAAAGCCAAGCTGCTTACCGTAAAAATCTTTTTAAGCCTCATTTGACATATGTATATTACTTGATTGTTACATAGGGACACCATGGTCTGTGATGAGACCAGAAGACCGAGCAATGCATACTGCAAACATATTGTTGGGGATAGTGCAATACAGTGTGCATAAAAAAAGTTTTGTATGTATCATTCTCAATTTTTTCTTAATTCCGTTGAGGTCGGTTTTATAATGAAATGAAGTAATGTGACTGCCTCAGTGGCATAGTTGTATTACTGTACAATTGCAGTGCTGAGGCCTCGAGTTCGATCTCCAGGTCGGGCCAAGTGATATTGAGTTTTTCTACTCAGTATCGGCCTGGAGTCTGGAACTTGTACATGATATGGTGATAGGGTTAACCCCTATCACATCATGGGACGGAATACGCACGACGAAAAGTGGGTACACTAGTTGAGCCTCTGAGTACGCCTTCGGGGATAAAGGGTGTGGATGTGTGAGTGTAAGTAATTTATTTTCAATATGTAGATCTGTACATACCGTCGAAATTCTTATCGAGAATTCTTAGGTATGTAGGTTTCTTCACAATGTTTTCCTTCACCGTTAAAGCGAACAATAATTGATAAACAATACACACATAAATTCGAAAAGTCAGAGGTTTGTACCTTGGGTTTTGAACCCCCAGGACATTGTTTTGGCAGACCGTTCCATTCCCAATTAGGCTATTGTTTTATACTTACACTATGAAAATTCTCCAATAGTATTTGATTGCTTTGTACATTCTGGATGAATGTGTCTGCTCTTTGAGCCAATCTTCTGCATAGGTAGCACAAATGAAGGCTGTCCACCTGAAAATGAAAAATATAGTAAGTACCTTTGTTTCAGATCTTCAAACAAAAAATAATCCTGTATTTTTTATCACATAATTCAAAGCTTCTAAACTAAACTGATCACTAGTTTTCAATCAATCTTTTAAAGATACGTTATAATAATTGAATTTAATTCAAAATTAACGAATAATATGCAACAATGTAACTATACAAAACACGACGGAGTAAAATGCTTTTAATGAATAATATAGACTGAAATTTCAAGTAGGAATGAATCTAAACCGAATTAAAATCTATTTGTTATTATAAATGACCTGCAAAATAGCTTGTAGTGGCCCATTGTTCATGTTATATTGATGCAACACATGTATTTCACTGGTACTGCTCAAACAACCGAAACAGTACATTTCCACCGCCTCCATCACATCCACCATTATTTATTTCTTGTGTTGTAATTTAATAGGAATGTATTTTTTCCAACAATAAAATGAAAAACATGAAAATTTAATAAACAACTCCCTTTCCTAAACAAAATGTCAATGTAGTGAATGTCATGTGATGTCAAAACATCAACTGTCAAAATATACGCTCACATTTCGTAACAACTTATTCGATATTTTAAACATAAAAATAAGCGTAACGTTTATTAATTATAATTATAGCTTTTGCGCGCTGCTCCGCCCGCGTGAAATAGTCTTTCCGGGATAAATATTTTTCCGGGATAAAAGCCTATAGCACTCAGGAGTAATATAGCTTCTATTTGTGAATTTTGAAAATCGTTTCAGTAGTTACAGAAATCAGCCCCTATAAACTCACAAACTTTTCCTCTTTATAATATTAGTTTAGATTAAATTTTCTTCGCATCTCCGCCCCTTCAAAATGTCCTTGCAATGAATCAAATATCAATTTATTTCCGATGACTACGTTCAGAATATTCTACCGCAAATGTCCATTTACCTAAGGCGAGCTTGTGATGGTACTCCACCAGCCAATTGATTGCAATCATTTAGGTAATTAGATGCACTTACTGTGCTTATATTTTATTGTGAAACTTCGTGAAGTTCTCTTGCTATTGAGTACATGCACACACACTCACGCCTTTAATCCCCGAAGGGGTAGGCCGACCGCAGAGGCGCAACTAGTGCACCCACTTTTCGCCGTGTGTATTCCGGTCCATGATTTGACATACCTCACCGTGATACACGGCACCTCGCAAAGCAGAGATCTATCTGCATTAAAGAATATTTGATTATTGATGCAAACATTAACTATTTTGTTTTCTTAAGTCCTGGTTGTGGAGCATGCTACTTCATTACCTACAACATGTTTGAGATGTTCTTATCCCACCTCAACATAGAAATTAGACGGAATACAATAATATTCACATTCATGATAAATCCCAGGTAATAAGGAAGGAGCCTAATGTCACTCACTCACACTCTCAAACCTAATTTTTCTGAAATTATGTTGAAATAGTGATTTAAGAAGTTATTACATCAATTTCCCACTGTATGTTTAGCGGCCTAAGCTAAAACAATTAAACAGAGAATAGGTACCTACGTTAAGACGTGTCCGAAAATAAAAATTAAGTCCTAAATCGGCGGCCATTTCCACCACCAAACAATTCTAAATAATTCTGAACTCTAAATTGACTCTGCTTGATGTCATTGTTTCGTAACAGAATGCCCTCTGTAGGGTCTGTAGGGATCCGTGCTTCCTATCCTACTGACATATGTGTCAGTAATTACTTCCCATTTCGCGCGAGGTGCGATTGTGTTTTACACGAGGATACACATGGTACACTATCCCGAGATATGTCTTGGGATAAATTTTTTCATGTAAGTTAGGTGTTTGATTTTTTGAAAACAATAGTTGTGTATGTAATAGAAATAACGTTGTTTATATGGCTAGTATTGAAAGGTGGGTTCCTTAGTCGCACCTCTGTCTACCCTTTCAGGATAAAAGGGATGAGTGCGTGTAGTTTTGTATATTTACCATAGATTTAGAGTGTTTAGAAAAACACTTATATAATAAGTAGGTATAGGTATATATATATACTTATTATAATATAAGTGTTTTTCTACGTATTTTTGTGACTTATTACCTCCCTATTGCATAATATGCATTAGGGAGGTAATAAGTCTGACCTTTTCAAAAAGTCCCTATATTTCCTTAATGTTTTGTAAACACTTCTTAGAATGTCTCCAAAAAACGCACTCGTAAGTCAATGTCGTTTAATTTGAATGTTTGTGATTGATCAAGAGACCAATACGTCAGTCACGTGTTAGTCTCTCAACCAATCCCAATAAAACGAAACGGAGTCGTGTCGTGTTTTTTGCCACATTCTAAGTACAATGCTTTAAGCAGTCAAATTCCTTCCTTAAAAAAATCACAGGGTAAAATTTATTGACGCTTAAACTAAGTTTATTGCGCAAGGTATCGCGTTCATTCTAAGATAAATGCTGACAATTGTGAAGAAAATAAAAAAGTAGGCGACATAAATCGACAATAAAATGGTGGTATGATTATCGCTCTGAGGTCTCGGGTTTAATCCCGGGTCGGGAAAAATGATATTGGGTTTTTGCACCCAGTATCCTCCCGACTGGAAATGTGCCCGGTGGCAATAGGCTCGCCCCTTTTACTTTGACCTAACATAGCTAAAGAAATGTAGGTTTTTACAACTCTGCTTACCCCTGACAAGGCAAAAAAGTGTCGTCCTATGAATGTATTTAATAAAAAGGGATAAATTAAATATTGGCATGGACTTATTAAGACCTTTCTGAGTGAAATAGAATGAAAGGGGCGATTGTTTTTGTTGAGTAAAGAAAGCTGACTTTGAGTGAACACCGAAGACTTGGCGTCCACTCAAAGTCAGCTAGCACTAGTCACTACAAACATTTTCAATTTAAGTGAATATTGCGTCTTGTAAATCAAAATCTTGTATTTTATATTTATTTAACTGGCTGTCATAGATCATATCTCTCGACCCATCCCGCTACAGTATCCCGCGCGTCCCCCGGACGTCGTCACATCCGCGCTCCCCCCCCGGATGTCGCGCCCGCTCCCGTGGGATCGCCCGGTGACGCCCTCTGCCGACACCTTCGCTCCATGATCTCCGTTTATGACCCGTGCATCTCCGAGTACACCTTTAATCAGTTAATAGGAAGATAATGGCGGATAGAGGACCTTTTAATCATTTGTTTTTCAAATGATTCCCTAATGATACAATCGTGATTAGTTTAAATATTGATGGCTTTTATTAGTTAGAACTTAGAGCTTCGTGTAAGAGCTTTGAATAACCAGACAATAATAAGATTTTTGTATCTAAAAATTATTTGATGTAAAAATCTGAAACAGTGATTTTTCAAGCTGATAATTGTAATAATATTATAAATAACGCGTCACGTGCAATTCGAAGAATGTTTTTTCGATGTTATCTACACTAATATTATATAGAGGAAAGATTTGTATTTTTGTATGTTTGTCAGGAATAAACTCAAAAACTACTGGACCGATTTAAAAATTCTTTAACCAATATAAAGCTAAATTATCGGTAAGTAACATAGGCTACTTTTTATCCCGGGAAAATATAAAGCCGGACTTTTATCCTGGAAAACTTATGAACGCGGGTGGAGCCGCGAGTAATAGCTAGTTTTTAATAAAATGACAACATTTGTGTACCGGTTTTTCCAAAAAAATCTGAGAAATGGATATTTTTGATATTTTCATAATTTTTTTTATTTATTTCTTTGAAGTTTTCTTATTTAATGAACTGTGAGATAGTATTGTGTTCTAACAGTTCAGTGTATTTCTCAATTATGTGATTAATAAAGGTGTTTGTTTCTATTGTTATTTGTATATTTTTTCCAAAAAATATACACATAAAAACTTGCCAATTTTAATATTACTACTTAAAAGAAAAAAAAGAATCCTTTTTTTAATTTAAAAAACCTTTTATCTTGCCATTATGCAGGAGTACTTGCTTATCATCTGCCAAATAAGCGGCACCTGAGCCGCCCTTGAATCTTGATCCGGGATGCAGCCAAAATTGGGTCACGGGATCGATTGAGCTTGATCAACCCGTCATATACCTACTGCTCAATCATACCGTGTATCAGATTCCGATTATCAATATAAAATTTAATGTACGTAATCTTATGTCATAAAAACGTCAGTGTTTTACTTTTTAGATGTTTGTTAGTAGTTAGTACCTAAATTGCATGGATTTGGATATTTCACTAAGTTATGGATTAACATAGTTTGGCACTTGTTTCACCCCTGTCTGACCTTATAGAGAAAAGAAGGCATAATTTTGTATGGAGGTTCCTTTTAGGACATGTGTGCTCACTAAGACGGGATTTTGCGAAATTCAACTTCTAAGGGGTAAAAAGGGTGGCAAAGTTTGTACGCGATAAACTCAAAAATGACCTAAGGGATTTCTATGAAATTTGGTATGGAGATAGTTCGAGACCTTGGGAAGGTTTTAGGCTACTTTTTATCCCGAGAACATGTATAGCGGAACTTTTATCCAGGAAAGGCTCTCGTGCGGGCGAATCTGCGGGCAAAAGCTAATACATCATAAAAAGACATATGATAGACACATGAATACTAGCTAACAAGAAATAAGTTGTTATGCTTTTCAACAAGTCTGCAGTACTCATTATTCCAGACATAATAAATTAGCGAAGGGGAGGTAAGGAGTTCGTTTGAGGTCGACTTTTTTTTTTTTTGCATTTATTAAGCTCTTTAACAATTCCAAAAGAATCAAAGACTTTATCTTAAAGTATAGAATCGAGATTAGGGTACGTTTATGAGATATTTGGGCTTTTTGATATCTTAATTAGGTATATACCCAACGACGAGGTAGCTTAAGAGCTAAGATTAAACCAGGATTTTTTACATGAGTATACTTATTGCGCAAGAACTTCTAGATGCGTTAGCACTAGAGGTAACGTCATGCGACTTGCCTCATACAAGCTTCAAAATTTGCAGAAGTCAGCTCTCCGTATTACACGGCAAAATTCGCTTGCGGCAGTAGACTTCTGCAGTAATTTAGCTAATCTAAACTTCGCTTTATGTCTATTTCTGACACAGTGGAACTACCCTAGTCAGGTTAGCTCTTAATGTCTACGACCTGTCTCTAAACACCGAACTATCGGGCGAACGCTTTAGGCGCTCCAACCCTTTACATTTAAACGACCACGCTGAGGGCACCCCCTAAGTGGGGTACGAGCCTCGGCTCATGGCGGTCATTGGAAGATGATTGAGACATCAACGATTACGGGATTTTAGCGGTGTAATACACCAATCTATGGACTGCTTTCATCGGCACGCGGACCGAAAAAAAATAAAAATAAAAATATGAGACTTAACATCATGTCTCAGGGTGGCGAACGCAGTGAAGTACCACGCACTACTCATGGTTTTGTGTTTATGGGCGGTTGTATGTCTTACCATCAGACGAGAATGCACGTCTCGTCATTCAATTGCAAAAAAAATGATTATACTTGTCTCGTGGAGGGTTCAATGCCCTTGAACTCCCTCCCTGAGACTGCACGAGTGCACTAACCTAGGTAAACAATTACCTGTGCTTACATAGTCTGCAACGATTCTGCTTGTGGTTCTTTAATGAACAGAATCATTAATAGTTAATGTTATGCTGTTATGTTGTTGGACTGCCTCGGCGGCGTAGTTGTATTACGGTACGACTGCAATGCTGAGGTCTCGGGTTCGATCCCCGGGTCGGGCAGGGATATTGGATTTTTCTGACTATTCAGTATCAGCCCGGAGTCTGGTATTTGTGCCCGATATGGCGATAGGCTCGCCCTCTATCACATCATGGGACAGAATATGCACGGCGAAAAGTGGGTGCACTAATTGCGCCTCTGCCTACGCCCTCGGAGATGATAAGCGTAAGTGTGTGTGTATGTATGTATGTATGTATGTATGTATGTATGTATGTATGTATGTATGTATGTATGTATGTATGTATGTATGTATGTATGTATGTATGTATGTATGTATGTATGTATGTATGTATGTATGTATGTATGTATGTATGTATGTATGTATGTATGTATGTATGTATGTATGTATGTATGTATGTATGTATGTATGTATGTATGTATGTATGTATGTATGTATGTATGTATGTATGTATGTATGTAATGTTATTAACTGTACTTTACCGAGACGGCATCTCGTCTCGTTTGGCGAGTGACAGGATGATGCTGCAGATTGGAAGGTCCTTGGTTTTATGCCCAGATTAGGTACCATTTAGTCTTTCTAATGTTATTTTATCATCATCATCATCATCAGCCACATGGCGTCCACTGCTGAACATAGGCGTCCCCCAAAGATTTCCAGACGGACCTGTCAAAAGCGGCCTGCATCCAGCGTGTTCCTGCGACCTTTATCAAGTCGTCCGTCCACCTTGCAGGTTACATGTTACAGGTTTGCATGTTACTTACTACTTTTGAATTTGTTAGAAGCACAAAAATCAGAATACATTGGATGGATGCATTTTTAACGCAACTCTAAGAATATCTTACTTCCCTAAGCTTTGGAAAATTTCTGAAATCTTAATGATTCACAAACCTGGAAAATCTCCCCACGAAGCTGCGTCGTATCGCCCAATCAGCCTCACACCCGTATTATCTAAACTATGGGAGAAGATCTTTGTAGCCCGTCTAACAGATCACATGTATCGCTTCGACATTATTCCTAAACACCAATTTGGGTTCCGTAAGCAACACTCCACAGTTGAGCAAATGCACCGTGTCCACCATGAAATAAGTCGCTGCTTTGAAAGAAAATTATACTGTTCGGCGGCCTTCTTAGATGTGCAGCAAGCCTTTGATAGAGTCTGGCACAAAGGATTACTATGTAAAGTGAAAGATAAACTGCCACACTCTCTCTACTCTATTATTAAATCATACCTGGAGGGTAGACTTTTCCGAGTTAAACAGAGGGATGAAAGATCGACGTTACGCCGAATCATAGCTGGTGTCCCACAGGGATCTGTCCTCGGCCCTGTGCTATATAACATTTTTACCTCAGATCTACCAGCATCAGAAGACGTAATGGTTGCAACATATGCCGACGATGTAGCCTACCTTGCTTGTGATGAAGACCCAAGCGAGGCCAGTAATAGGCTTCAACACTTACTAGACCATACTCATTCATGGCTTAGAAAATGGCGAATCCGAGCAAGTGCCCAAAAATCCAATCACATCACATTCACTTTAAGAAGAGGAAACTGCCCTCCTGTCAAACTTGGCACTGATACCTTGCCAGATAAGGAGTCTGTGAAGTATCTAGGCTTTCACCTTGACAGGCGACTCACTTGGACTCACCACATAAGGAAAAAAAGAGATGAAATTAATCTAAAGTTTAGAAACCTATACTGGCTTATGGGCAGAAATGCAGTCTTGTCTGTAGATAACAAACTCCTGATTTATAATTCCGTCTTAAAACCCATTTGGACCTATGGCATACCACTATGGGGCTCTTCCAGCAAGAGTAACATAATGTGCCTACAACGAGTCCAGAACAATATTCTGCGTACCATCTCAAAAGCCCCGTGGTTTTCCAGAAATGATGAAATTCACGAACATCTGAATGTACCAACAGTCCAATCTGAAATAGAGAGGTACAAAAAGAAATACGCAGATCGTCTATCTGCCCATCCCAATCCCCTGGCAACCCAACTTTTAAAACCTTCGCCATCAGTGAATAGACTGAAAAGGAAGGCCATATTGTGATAAGGTAGATGAGGCGCTGGCTTCTTCACCTTGAAACCCAACGTCACTGAACTCATCAGCTTATAGTCTTGCGACTGATTGCCGATTATAAATATAAAAAAAAAAAAAAAAAAAAAAAACATTGGATGGATGTTTGACAAATAAATCAAGTTTACTTCTAACAAACTTCCCAATAATTATCTAAACCTCCAAGCATCGTCACGAACTTTGACATAAATGATAATAATAGCATGTAAGTTTTATAAGCATAGGGCGTCCAAGCAAGGTGGACAGACGACTTGATAAAGGTCGCAGGAACACTCTGGATGTAGGCCGCTTTTGACAGGTTCATCTGGAAATCTTTTGGGCAGGCCTATGTTCAGCAGTAGATTTTATGTGACTGTTGATGTTAATGAATAATATGCTATGAGTTAATATTTAAAAGAGTTCACTTACAGCATAATTTAATAGTAAACGCGGTAGCCTAGTTGGGAATTAAGTAAATGGTCTGCTGAGACAATGTCCGCAAGTTCTAAACCCAAGGTACAGACCTCTGACTTTTCGAAGTTACGTGTGTATTGTTTATTAATTATCGTTCGCTTTAATGGTGAAGGAAAACATCGTGAGGCAACCAACATACTTGAGAATCCTCCATAACAATTACGAGGGTATGTGAAGTCTGCCAACCCGTACTAGGCCAGCGTGGTGAACTAAGGCCTAAACCCTCTCAGTAGTAGAGGAGGCCCGTGGTCAGCAGTGGGCGGTATACATATAATACAGCGCTGGTGATATTTTATATTATTTATATTTGATACATTAGGTGCCCTGCAACCCAAGTTTCAAAGCTTACAAATTATTGCCAGAAATGAAAATTTTTGGACATAAAGAGAAATTAAGTTATTCAAAATATTGCGGTAACTGAAGAACTTTTGTTAGAGGCAAAATAAACGCTTAAATGTAGCCCTTATTTCCATTTAACAGAGATTAAATTACCTTGAATGTTTATTCATCACCTTTATAATGAAAATTATTGTGCTCAGAGTTAAACAATATGAAACTTAATTACACCTTTTAAGGCATATATTTGTTTGAATGAGTAAAATACGTTTGCAAATGACCTTTCTGAATTTGATAGCTCTGTGGTACTTTACTATGAGTTGTCGACTGTAGTAAGCTACAAGAGAGTGAATAAAACTACGTCATTTTGCTCTACCATGAGTGGTGGTAAGAAATACCTGTTTGTATATAGTCTACAAAAGTATAAAGTACTTACTTCGACTCTGAGAGATCCGATAGGATGACACCTACGTTATTAATTGTTTTTTTTTATTGCATTGTATCCTGATGGTAAGCGATACGACCACCCATAAACAGTAGCAACACCATCCAGCACCTTGAGATACAAAGTACTGTGTGGCATTCCACTGCGCTTGTCATCCTGAGACGTAAGGTGTTAAGTCTCACTTTGTTCTGTAGTTACACTAGCTACAATGTCCTTCAAACCGAAACTCAACAGTACATGCACACTAAAGGTTGGCGGTAGAAATAGACATTGCAGTGGTACCCACCCAGACGGACTCTCACATAGGAGAGACCTACAACCAGTACATATATAAAAGTTATGTTGATAGATACTATCTATCAACCTGATTTAAAAAAATATGACAGCGTATTAACAATAGTAAAACCCCCTTACAACTTTAAATAATACAGCACTGCGTGGCACTGCACTGCCCTCGTCATCGTTAAATGTTTTAAGTCTCATGCCTCGTACTAACACTAGTTACAATGTCCTTCAAACTGGAAGACTACATCATGCTTATTGCTTGGCGGGAAAAACAGATAACATAGTGAGGTTCTACCCAGATGAACTAGTTTTAACACTTAGTAATTTTTTATTATTCAGTAGTGTAGTTAAAATATATATTGATGGAATCACACAAGCAAAGAAAAATTACAATGTCTGCCAATTAAAACGGTTGTGCGATAAATACTTGCATGAAAACTACATTGATTACTATATTATTTATACCGATGCTTCAATAAGCGATGGTGAAATTGGTGCTGCATTGTTTGATTCTGTTAGTAAATTATCTATAAAATTTAAAATTAATGCTAAAATTTCTATAATGCATGCTGAACTTATCTTAGAATCTTTGTCGTATATTGACTCTATTTCATATACCAAATTTTTAATCTTAACAGATTCTCGTAGTTCCTTACAGTTATTGAGCCGATGTACATCACCCATACGGGGGACTCCTATAGCTTATAGTATTCTCGACATAATTTATAAACTTAGAGAAGATAAGAAGAATGTGACATTGCAATGGGTGCCTTCCCATGTTGGCATTGAAGGTAATGAGATTGTCGATAACTTAGCTAAAGAGGCGACAACAGACCGTTTAGATTATTCATGTGAACCGCTTTATACAGAAGTTTAATATAAAACTAGAGAACATTGTTTAAAAATATGGCAAGAATATTTTAATGAACGGAGTAGGAGCAAAGGTATATGGTACGCAACAATACAACCTAGCGTCTTTAAACGGTCATGGACTGACAAAGCCGACATGGGGAGACATACCATCATAACAGCTCTGCGACTTCGCTCTGGCCACATACCGTTCAATAAATTGCCTTTTTTACTGCGTAAAGTAGACTCTCCGAATTGTACAGCTTGTAATAGCATTGTAGATGTATATCACATCATTATGGAGTGACGCCGGATCGAGACACAGCGACAGGAGTTGTCGATGACTCATAATGAATTTTATGAGACTGGGGAATGTAACAGTGTCCTCGCGAATCCTACTTCGGAAGTCGCCAGGACACTATACAAACTTGTAAAGAATGATGGCAAGTTTCCATACAACGTTTTACCTGATATCGATTTGACGCGTCTTGAAATGAAAAAATGTAAGAACCATAGAATATACTTATCCTGAACCAAATCAAAAAGAATTTTTCTATTAGGAGGCCACAAAAAAATCTTATTCGTTATTTAACATTTTCATACTTAGAGGTTATCTGTCAATGAGATATGACAGCAGATATAGACTGTATTTAATTAATACCATATAATATATCTTAAAAATGAATACTTAACTACTTAATGATTTTTCTAATCAAAACAATATGTAGGTGTATATTTTATTAAACTATTTTGAGGGTGGGCTACTCTACTCCCACTGCTAGGTCACTGACTTTGAACACTCAAACATACTATGATTCTGTTACTAATTAGAAATTGGATGTTTATTAGAACACAGCTTTAATTGTTACTAAAATAGAATAAGTTTTCATGTGTACTAATTATTTGAATCATGGTTACTTGACATACAAATACTAATAATATTTAATAGCTGAGTTCTACAATGTTAAACTACACCCAGACCTTAATTTCTGAAATAGTGATCTACATCACAATAAATCATAAATATCTATGTATGTATTATATTTATTTGTCATGGTCCATCTCAGGTAAAAAAATGGAATTCCATTGATAGATAGGCTTTCGGTTAAATAAAACAAGCTTTAGATCTATTGACAATTTATTTATTCCTCATCATTTTCGAAATCTAATGTAGGGTTGAATGCATTCACAAATTAAAAAATGTGTTGCACTTGATCAACAATAAGTACATTAATGCTATTTTCTGATTAATATAATTCATCCCATGAACTCCTAAACAAATGGACTCCACAGACACGGGCCAATTGTGGCACATAAAACATATTATTACATAATTTGATGGCTCATAGTTTATCAGTCACACTCTGTAAAGTACCAACAGTTGGGCAGTCAGGAAAAAGACAGTGGTTACCGGTGTTGGCCGCTCTCCTGTAGTTAGGTAATAATATTGTTCTGGACTCCATATTCTGTGATCCTTATGCCCTGGCATCATCAACAACATGAGAGTCCTCACTGGGTTGGTTCTATTTTATTGAACTCCCTGCATTCAGCCCGGAGATATGTTCCTCATCGTCAACATCTTCATGTTGATCTATTGCTCCGTCGCGTAATCTTAATTCGGTAGCCTGAATATTACGGACAGCTTCACTTTTGGTATGCAACCAACAACATGGCATACTTAGTCTGTAGATGTTATTTGTGTGACAGAAATAAGATGTATAATTCTGATACAAAATCCAGTCCTAGATAAAGGAAATATTTTAAAACAAACGTCCATAGTAATAAACAAAATTACAGTTATGTAATGTAACCCATTGAACAAAAATACCAGGTTAAATTAAAATGGAAATCCTAAAAGCCCAATAACTACTACACATAATATTATATCATAAATTAATATTTTAGACTTTTAAATTAAATGGAACTACACACCTGTTGTGGTTCTTTCTGGCTTTGAATTATGAGAATAATAGTCTGCTGCAAGTCAGTGGGATTATCCTTCAATACTTTATCACTTTGCCGTCGTGCAAGTGAACAGCCACACAAAATACAAACATTAGTATAGCCTAGTTGGCCTGTTCCAGCTTGTGGAGTATTAGTATTTGCTGAAGATTTTGATTTACTGCAGCCATTGCGATTTCCAAACATGTTTCGCAAACACAAACAGTAATAAACAGTATAAACGTCATAATGTTACGCTCGCTGTCATCGGCTGGGTTGCTATTACTTTTTTTATAATTACCTTAGTAGGTTGGGTAATGGAACAATATTTTATGCGAACTTGACACTTAATAGCAAAAAAGCGATTGGTGTTTATTTTATTACATTATTAGTATTTAAAAATAATTATTACATATTATTACCACTTCTTTACTATTAAAATAAAACATAAATATATCTACCGCGTTCAGCCGCTTTTATTCTAAAGTGGCAACATTTTTTATATATCACTACAAATCACAAATAACGTAACCGGAAGTACAAATGAATAACTTTTAATTATAAACATTACTTTGTGGCCTTTAACAGTAAAACTAAAACTGTGATAAATATTAGCTATTTAAATTATATTTGTTTTTACATATCTTAATCTTAGACGCTTACTGAAACAATCAGGTATAAACTTGCCATCATTCTTTAGGTATTAAGCGTAGAAGTGATATTAACTAGGTAGCTTTTCTTATCTTTTTGTATATTTTTTTTTGTTGATGCTACAATGAAGGTGGCGTAATTTTAACTTTCTATAAATAAATAAAGAAAGATTTTTTTTTATTATTCCTTTTCAAATGTAGAGATACCTAAAAATCAGATAGATATTTGGTTATACTTAGTTACTTTCCTTCAAAAAATTATAAGGCATCAAAACCTTATTCTACTCAGTCAAAACTCGAAAGGCATTAACACGCCAATCAAAACTTTCGACTACAATTAGTAGAGGTAAGGAATACTTTTCAGCGCATGCGTGAATTTCAGGATGCTGTGTATCCAAAATGATCCTTTGTCTACAAACGAAGCATTTCTCCTGTTGCGACGACGTCTCATCGTGGGAAACTGCACGGAGATTAGTGAGTACATCATTATTAACTACATTGTAGTTTTAATTAAAAAAAACTACGCCTCGTGAGTTTCTTGGCAAAGCATTGACATAAAATAACTATAAATACTATAACAGTAAGGATTTGTGGAAATGGCTACGTATATAAGAATTATTTTGAGTAATATTTTATATATTTTTTTACTGATAATAGCATATTATAAATAAAAACTAAATAATAAGTTGTTAGTGTATGAAGTTATTCTATATAGGTAATTAACTTAATAACAGTGAATTACAATATCTTTTTGTGTACTTTTGTGCGCAATTAATCGGAGACAGTTTTCTTAGTAAAATTTTATACAACTTAAATGCATATAGGTATATTTTAAAATATAGGTATATACATTTGATTTTAGCAGCCATTTATAAAATATTGTTATTTTAACCGACTTCTTATTAACACGACATAACAGTAAATAGTACTACGTAATACGTAATTATGAATTGTTTATTTTTTAAATGTAATTTATACCATAGTATAAACAAATAAGTGATATTGAATGATATGCAATTTTCATCGTCGATAAACACCCCCATTCGGTGAAGGAAAACATCGTGAGGAAACCTACATACCCGAGAATTCTCGGTAAGAATTTCGAGGGTATGTGAAGTCTGCCAATCCGCACTAGGCCAGCGTGGTGGACTAAGGCCGAAACCCTCTCAGTAGTAGAGGAGGCCCGTGCTCGGCAGTGGACAGTATATAATATAGAGCTGGTATTATTATTATTATTATGTATATTATTAAACACCCCCATTACCCAAATAATCAAAGGGTACTAAAATTCTACCGAATTTTATAGAAAAGTAATAAGGATCAAGGAAGGGCGGTGTTTGGGTTTCAGGATATCCTACTCACTATAAGAAACAGAACAATAAGCTGATAACTCACGTTAGTCTTTGAGACTGGTCTAACAATTTATGCCTTTAAAGAATTTTTCCATGACCGTAGCTCTTCTTCCAAAAACTCTGTGTTCTACAATTTGTCGTTAAATCTTAGAAAAACGGTCATGTTTTAAGATCATATTCGTTAATATCCAAATATAGGTACTATATTTTCCACATTCATTAAAACTCACATATTACATATTTTTCCAAAGTAAAATTAAATTTCGGAACGCCATTTTAGAATACCATTCACAATCCTCCATACCATAATAATGTTATTAATATATCGTTTACTCAATTCAGTTAGATTTCCTTTTGGTTTTTTTTTTTTCCTTTCGTTATCCTTAAGATTGTAAAAATAATGTATCAATTATGTGTGTGCATTTAATTCACGCACTATTAATTTTTACTTTTTGTGTATAATTTTGCTAAGTTGTTGTGGTTTATATGCATGCCATGTACGCCTTGTATTGTAACGGCATTTAGCTTAAGGCTACTATGAACGTTGTTAAGTTAACTAATCACTAATCATGAGTTAATGTACGTTACGTTGGCGTTACTAAATAAATAAACTCAAGAAAGTCAGGCAGCTAGTTCAGAAATACATAGATCGAGGTTCGATCCTCACTCTTTTTTTTATGGCATTGAATGACGAGACGAGCATGCCGTTCGCCTGATGCTAAGCGATACGACCACCCATAAACAGCAGCAACACCATCCAGCACCTTGAGTTACAAAGTACTGTGTGGCATACCACTGCGCTCTTCATCCTGAGACATAAGATGTTAAGTCTCACTATGTCCTGTAGTTACACTGACTACAATGTCCTTCAAACCGAAACACAACAGTGCATGCACACTGCTGCTTGACGGTAGAAATAGACATTGCGTTGCTACCCACCCAGACGGACTCTTACATATGAGAGACTTACCACCAGTACACAACTCTGGTATAACTTATTGAGAATAGTCTTATTAAATGGGTTATTATAATCAAAACCTGGATTAAATTTTTGCGTTTAAGTCTGCAAGTTAATTTTTGTATCTGAAATGTCAGGAATGGAAATAGACGCGGGCGGAGTAGACAGCAGAAGCTAGTCTTTAGGTAATATTGATATAAGATCCCAGCATTCTTATTAATCTAATTTAACTTGAAACTGCATTAATTCTGCATAACTTATACCTCGAAGTTGTGAATAAGATACCTCATGTAAGCTATTACGAGCTTAACTTTAACTTTTAGTTTAATTAAAATACTTTGTATTCTTGCTGCAAGAAATCATCTAACTTTGTTATACATAGTTAATTTGTTTCATCAGGCTGTAATAACCATTAAGCAGCAAGTCCTTGCAGGTTATTTGGCTAGGAAAAGAAATGAAAGAACTTTACCAAAAGAGCAATTTGGTCGTCTGACGATCACAACTACTCATAAACACATCTAATACCAAAATAATCAGAGAGTGTAAAGATGAAAGAAATGGGTAGATTAGAGTCGAAGGTTGTTTGGGCTTCCGGTTATCTCACTATACCTAACAGCATCAGTTTTCTGTGAAATGGTTGCCCAAGGCATACCAACACACTCGCGCTTTTTATCCCCGAAGGGGTAGGCACAGGCGTAACTCGTGCGCCCAGTTTTCGCCGTGCATATTCCGTCCCATGATGTGATAGGGGGCAACCTATCGCCATATCGGGCTCAAATTCCAGACTCCGGGCTGATAATGAATAGAAAACCCAATATCACTTTTCCCGACCCGGGAACTGAACCCGAGACCTCAGCACTGCAGTCGTACCGTAATACAACTACGCCACCGAGGCAGAGGTGGCATAAGGCATGCACAAATACACAATACGGCCTGGCTTTACCACTTAAAAATCCTCTACCATTGTCAATCACGAGCCGTAGTTTTCTGCTCAAGAGCTAATTTTCCAATCGTCAGAAATGAGACGACTTTTAACCCTCGAGTCATTTAATTTCTTCAAAGAAATATGTTAAAATTGCCAAGTTAAATTCTTATGAAATTTACTAAAAAATCAAAGATCATTGAAGCCGTTAAAACTATAAATATATAAAGCGTATCATATAACAGGTCTATCTAAAGTTCAGGCCAAAAATGATACGAAAGAAACCCGAGTACCAACAGCGACAAACTGAACCCTCGTTAACTAATCTACATGATGGAAACGTATCGTGGCCCGGAGCCGCTCCCGCGCTATACCTATCAATATTTCCGGTGGGGGCTTACACTCATAAATTCTTTCTAACACTGACAGCAGGCGAGACCGCATCTCTAGGTGCTACGGTAGCTAGCAACATATAGTCATTCCAGCATGCGGTGCGCTTGCGACAACACCTCCCCGTCAATATTGTGACGGCTTTCGGTCTGTGATGTGTTGTGTTGTGGATTGTGATGGTTTTTGATGTAAGTCATTTTGTGTCCAAGTTGTGCCAAAACAATGTGTTAGAATTTTAAAGGTTTGTGCCGTGTGGGTAGCTGGTTGATAGTATATAAAGAAGTATATATATTATAGACTTGGAATGTCTAAAGTTTAAAAAGTTCTTTAATTGCTGTTGAAAGATTGTGGTTTGTGTTGTGCGCTAGATTGATAGTTGGGGGATAAAAGTTAAAGAGGTAATTGAAAATCTAAAATTAGTATCAAATGTGATCAAAGCAGTATTTGGGGATATAGATAGTGAAATATCATTCAGTGTTAATAAGTAAACGGTCAACTTACAGACAGTAGGCATATAAAAGCAAATGAAAGCACGAAAGAAAGTTTATTTTTCTTCAGCTAGTCACGAAATAATCCAAGAAGTGGTGACAATAAAAGTTATAAAATAATATATGGGTAATACATTTTAAAGGGTAGACCCTGGAAAGTGAAAGAAATCTGAATTCTTAATACATAGAGCTCAGAAAGAGATAAGAAGCAAACAGAAGCATAAGCCAAAATGGAAACAGAGTATTTTTAAAATAACTGTGAAATAAAAAAAAAACATAGACAAATATTTAATATAGTTAATAAAAGGAAATGGATGAATTTATTTCAATAACAATCACCGTAAATCGAAAGGCATTGCAGGATACCAACAAATTTATTTTTGGGAAATGCCCAACCTGATTTTGATATACGAAGAAGTAATTCACACGTGAATTAGTGAAATTGAATCCATATAATTGTATAATATTTTCAGTGCAGCAAATAATCGAAGAACATCATATTTTAGGATACAATTTCTAAAAATTACCAACATAATATTATTATAGACGGTATAGGGTAGTTGACTACTTTTTTTTAATACATTTATCAAAAATGTATGCCATCCAAAATATAACGGAAAAATAATTTTCAAAATTGGGGCAATAATTAGTAAGTTATATAGCTTTGAAATTTGGTGGAAGGGGTAGTTGTCAAATAACAGTAATATTACACTGCGACGTCACCGAGAGTCGCCAGCCATAATGCTGCGTGCGTGCGAAAGAGATAGCGCTATATCCCCTCCACGTCCCCACTTTTGCTCACAACAATATTTCAAATATTAATAACTGCTTTATTTTTCAACCAATTTTGATGCTGATTTCACAGAAGAATTTCTTCTTGTGAAAGAATTTTCAAAAACTGGTTCCAGAGATTAGCACCTACAAAGCTCACAAACTTTTCCTCTTTATAATATTAGTATAGACTATAGATAAAACCTTTGCTTGAATTACAGAAAACTTCAAATAGATTTCAGTTAATCTTGGGTTTATGATTTCAGTTCTTTGATTTCAGTTATCTTTATGTGCTGAAGGATTTCGCTTGGACAACATTCGTTTTTAAATTATGAAGATCTCGAACTTTAAATATAATAGTGCTTTCTTTGTGATTTTAATGTTTCTCAGGGTTTATTTGAATAGCTAATTGTTATTCAAAATTTTGAAGATTATTTCATTACACAAAATCTATGTAACCTAAAATAATCATAGTTGACTAATTGATTCATTTTAGGTAGAAGTTGAAAACAATTCAAGTCTGTCAGGTCTTTGATATTTGAATATTAGGTCCTTACATATGAAATTGGCGTTTTGTCGTACTAGCCACTTTGATCTGAAATATCTCCCCTTTGGTTAAGAATTCCAAATTAAAATTTATAAATGCATTTAACTGGTACATTTGGGCTTCGAAAACAATCATTTATTTGTTTTTTCCTGATTAGTTTTTTCTTTAGCGTCTTTCATATCGCACAATGGAAAACATAAAATATCGCTATATTTACGATTATGAGTTCCACCGTGGCACCAGTGCTCCAGAAACAGCTCGAAGGATTAACGATGTGTATGGCACTGGTGTCGCAAAAGAAAACACGGTACGTTTTTGATCCAACGTTTTCGTTCTGAAAATTTCGACCTTTTAGAACAAGCCCTGTGATCGGCCGGAGACCAAGGTGGACAATGAGGAATTAAAGGCTATTGTGGAAGCGGATCTATCGCAAACCACTTTAGAGTTAGCTGCAGGCTTCGGTGTGAGTGATAAAACTGTTTTAATCCACTTGAAGCAAAATCGGGAAAGTAAAAAAGCTTGAAACAACACACACACTGCACAACAGACGGCTGCTAAACTAGAGGAGCTGCAATTGGAATGTCTGCGACATCCACCATGCTGCCCGGACCTTGCTCTAACAGATTACCATTTTTTTCCGATTAATGAATTATATTTTACAAAAAAAAGTTGTATTCCTTCCATACAAAACGCCAATTTTATATATAACGACCTAATATTTTCAAGACCCAAGGGCACGCACCTATGACTTTTCTAAAAGTAATGTGTTTATTCTTTGGGAATTATCGCTCGCTTATCGGTGAAGGAAATATCTCGTAAGGAAACCTGCATACCTGAGAAGTTATCTATAAGAATTTTGAAGGTATGTGAAGTCTGCCAACCCTCACTAGGCCAGCGTGGTGGACAGAAGCCTAAACAGTAGAAGCCGAGCCCAGCAGTGGGTCAGTATATTTAATAGACTTCACCGATTGTTTACAAACAATTTAACGGAATTCCTTCATAGGGTCCATACCCGATGTATCATTATGCGGATATGTTTAAACAGGAGCACTTGATTTAAATGGATCCGACGCAACCGAGACTGGCAGGCGGTTCCTGACTCGTGGGTAGGGTTCATATTATATCGCTTGTATCATTGATGAGGTAGGCATAAATTTTAGAGTTTAGTTTGTCCACTTGTGTATACATTCTAACTTAAAATGTATACCAACATATTATCTAAGTGTCTATATCCTGGAAAAGAGGTACCTAGAGGTATCATGAAAGGTTTTTATGTTGTTTGACCGCATTTGAAATTAAACAGCAAATTATAGAACAACTATCAATACCTATGCTTCTTTATCAAAGACGCAATAAAGAATACAGACACTAAAAAGTTGTAAATTGATGCAGAAATTAATATATTAAATTTCGGTGAAACGGGAACATCTAGCTTCTTCGTCTTCATCTTTCGCGCATCAGTACGATAATACGGTACGTTGATGATGAAGTCACAATTATATTTGAGATGATCTGATTGTTTCATTTTTTAAATGTAATTTGAAATGAGAGTCAATAACTCTGTTCCTAAGTTTCGAAGATCAAAACTAGCGTTACTTACTGTCCCAGTGTTTGTGACACTCACGCCTTTTATCCCCGAAGTGGTAGGCATAGGCAAAACTTATGCACCCACTTTTTGCCGTTCGTATACGTCCCATGATGTGAGAGAGATGAGAGATATCAGACACAAATTTCAGACTCCGGGCTCATACTGAATAGAAAAATCCAATATTACTTTGCCCGACTCGGGAATCGAGTCTGAGACCTCAGCATTGCAATCGTACCGTAATACAACTATGCTACCGAGGCAGTCAGGAGTAAATAAAAGCCCATTAAAAAGCGAATTTGGAGGAAACGGTTAGGAAATATACCTCAGAAATGCTTAGAGAACTCTCAGATATAGATGCAGATTCCCTCACAATATCTGATGAACCGTTAAAGAAAACGATAGTTAAAATCAATATACAAGTAGCTTGAAAATATGAAAATGATAGATGATTTTACCTTGATTTCTCAACAGTCTGTTCGAATTTCTATAAGTTATTGCCTCAGAATTAACCAGAAGTCCAGTAGATCGTAAAAGTAGATCCAATAATACATAAACAATCCCTGAATGTAGGAAGTTTCTGATATAAACAAGGATTTCATTTACGTTCAGTACAATTTATAGCAAGGGTGAGTCGTAAAAGCAAATGATTGCATTGTATTTTCAGGGATTGCAAGTTAGTCTATCGATTTTGTTTAGTACATATAATTAAGGGCGTTGTGCATAAACAATTTTAACCGGTGTAAGATTTATTGTTTTGGCTTAAGCTCTTAAAAATTAGACATGAGCAGTGATCAATTATTATAATTATTTGATGACGATAGGTAATAGGTTTTTTAAGAGTGTAATGTGTTAGGCTTAGTTCATTTCAATGTAGGCATAGTTTAGACTAATATTATTAATTGAAAAGATTTTAATTTTTGTATGTTTGTTTGTAATGGATAAATCAATAACTACTTAACTGATTTTGATAATTATTCCACTAATATCCTACACTATCCCTAAGTGCCCTCTTCATCTCGAGGTGTCAGCCGTCAACACGGGCAGAGCCGCGAACAAATATAGCTTTCGGTTCAATTAATATTTCTAGATTATAACGTTCCATAACATTAATTTGTTTCAGACTCAAAATTAGCAACGGCCCAATTTCTAGTCAACGTACTTCATTAAACATGTTGGTACATTTCACTTAAATAAAATATAAATTGGGTTAGCGGTCCAGTGTGCTGAAGAAATTTTATAACGGTTTCGAAGAGATTACGAGAGAAGGAGAGATGGAACCAAAAAATGATTCTCGAAGCGACGACATCGAACTTAGCGTGCAAGGCAGCGGTAACAAACCGAGGTAGGTAGATAAGTAGATTATTAGGAAGTTGACATGATATTATACTATATAGAGCTGATGAATAGTGAGCGTTGAATAAACGTGACGATTCTTTATTGTTTTGGTGACGACGAAATAACTATTTCAGATGTGTGATAACCACAGATAAAAGCAAAAGAGATACATGAAGTTTAGCACACAGATTTATCAAAGGATCATGTTTTGTTTTAGAATCTTTATTCCTAAAAATATTAGTCCTGAACTGCAAAAGTATATTTGAATTTTGCATAATATAAATACGTATTCAACTTCTGCTTTTGGTGAATGAAAGCTTCTTTTTGCAGCGATGTAGCAGTCAAATCAGATTTACCTGAAAGAGGCTCCTGGGCCAGCAAACTCGACTTCATACTCTCTGTCATCGGCTTGGCGATCGGTCTCGGCAACGTCTGGCGTTTCCCCTACCTCTGCTACAAGAATGGCGGTGGTGCCTTCCTCATCCCTTACTTCTTGACCCTCTTCCTCGCTGGCATCCCGATGTTTTTCATGGAACTCGCTATGGGACAGATGTTGACTATCGGAGGACTTGGTGTGTTTAAGATCGCGCCTATTTTCAAAGGTAAGGGAGCATTTAATATTTAAGTGTTACTTTCTTTACAGGTCTTTTATTTATTTATTTATTTATAACTTTATTGTACATCACAAAATCATCATCAATCATAATCAATCAACGTCTTTTGTGTTTTTCTAAAGGGCATATGGGGTAGTCTTGGGCCGATACTTGATAAGAGCACTGAAATGCTGAAAACCAAAGCCTAAAATATTTCGCTTCTACCGAGTTAAACAAAAAAGTCACTGAAAGTCTTGCACTTGTAATTTTACTACGTGTACCGTGTACGGAAATTAGTTTGAATATTATATTATAAGCAATAAAAATATTTAGAATTTTTTAAAAAGATTGATTATAATTCGCCCGAATCTGAGATGGCCTGATAATAAATAACAGACATTCATAATCTCCTTCATAATTCCTAGTGTTATTCGTCAGTTTCACTTAAAAAACTTTCAATAACAAGACTAGACATTCTATGTCTCAACTCATATAAGTCCCGGATCCGTTGCGTCTCGTTTAAATTCCACAAGTAATTGAACCTTCCTATGTGATTGGACCCTGTTATGGAAATGGTATTGATCTTGGCAATTGTTTCAGTGCATTGATATTTCTTATTGTCAAAGAAATACATATTTTTATCGTCAGAAAGCTGATATAAACGGAAGATATGAATCGGAAAGTGTGAATGTTAAGTAGAAAAAAAAATTACGTTCTTGATTTTGACTAAATCTGTAAATCGATGGAGTTAGTACTGCGCTAATTAGAATGTACGAAAATACAATCATAAATTAAGTAAATAAAGCACAAGATTACTTATAACTGTGCCGTATAGTTCATTCGATATCAAACCATAGCAATTTATTGCACTCTACTATAATTGTCGAATACGTTTTACAATATTTACTTCTTAGTTAGTCCTATGAAAAAAGAACACGTAAAATCTCAATAATATCTGATGAAATCCAAAGAAACATTTCAAATAGTTTACTCCAAATGAAAAGTTCAAATCACCGCCTTAAACCTTAAAGTTGTTTCCAAAATGTACGTTTAAGGGAAATTGCTTGATCTTCGAAAGGGACCTTTGATACAATTTAAATTGCTAATCCAAGGTATTTGTTAAATGTTCGGAATTTCTTTACGATAGTAGCTCCAATTTGTAACTAAATGTCACAAAGTTCTATTGTTGTCTAGACATTTGAGAAACAGGATCATTATTGAACATTAAGTTTTGAGTAAATAATTATAGTGTTAATATTATTAAAACTTACGCGAGCCATATCACATTAATAGTTTACAAGACCACGGTTTTACTCACGTATTCTTGGTCAGAATCGCCGACCAGTTTCGACCTATTAAGTAGGTCATCTTCATAGGCGAGTGCTGAGAGGACGTCGCGTCGCGGAGGCCTCTCGATCACTGTCAGCCGCCCGCGCCCGCGCCGCCGCCCGCCTAGCGGAACGTAAAACTGGTCGGCGATTCTGACCAAGAATACGTGAGTAAAACCGTGGTCTTGTAAACTATTAATTATAGTGTTCATTTATGTTTGGGAGATGGTGTAATTTCATTTTGATATAATGTATTATTATGGTTGCATAAAATATTCATGTTACTGTCTTCGAAATATTTTATAGCATTGCTATTTAAAGTTGTTAATGACTTATACGAAATATTTTATGACTATTTTGAGCTTTGACTATTTAAAGTGCCTTTGTTAATGACTTCTAATTGTTACTTATTTTAAAAATATGGAAATTGATTACTTCAATTGGCAAGAAAGATAGTGGTGACATAAATGCCTGTACAAGTTTTAGACCTCAAAAGAAACAATCACCTACATACTTTTTATTGTATATTTTGTAAATGTCTTACCAATTAGGTGCTATTTTCTTCACTGAAATAATTTACAAAGAGTTAACGTTACGTTAGATAAAGAAAACAAAACAATACCTCATCGGGGAGACTTGAATGTTTTTTTGTGGCTGACTGTACTGAACATGATAATCAATATTTCCTGTCTGCCCAGGTATCGGCTATGCAGCAGCTGTCATGTCCTGCTGGATGAATGTGTACTACATAGTTATTCTTGCTTGGGCCATTTTCTACTTCTTCATGTCCATGAGATCAGGTAAGCTCGTCAAATATCCAGTGAATTAACACACAATATTTAAATAAAAATGTTATGTATTGAAATTGAATATCCTTAGACTTATTTTACTGTTATTTGTAATTATTTATAGTTAGCCAAAATAATTATTCCCGCAAAATTTTTATGTAGTTTTGCATCGAAATTGTCTTTCATGAAGGTTTTATCAAATATTTTTTGTTACTCGAAATTCCTTAATTGACCCACTTGCACATTTTTTGCTATATAACTTCACTTGAAAAGTAGAAATGACGCAAGGATCAGGATAGACCAATTTTAATATACGTTCGTCTTCGCAGATGTCCCCTGGAGGAATTGTGACAACTACTGGAACACAGCGACTTGCGTCAACCCCTACGATAGGAAGAACCTGGCATGCTGGTCCTCGAGGGTCGATATGAGCACCTTCTGCACCCTGAACGGAAGGAACGTTAGCAAGGCTGTGCTTTCTGACCCTGTCAAGGAATTCTGGGAGTGAGTGGATTTGTAAAATTTATTTGATGAAGTTCGATTCCGTTGGATTTATTGGCAATGTACGATTTCTAAATTGAGCTTGTTTTCGACTAGCTGTCCTTATTTGACCTTTATAGTTGTAGCCCTAACAAAGCATATTGCTTTACTATAATATAATTTTTATAATGACGAGTAATGGAAACTCCAGGAAACATGGAATTTCTTGTTTTTAATAGTTCTTAAGGAATAATGTTGACAGTATGTGATAAAGATATAACTGGTAAACAATCAATATTATATTATAGGAATCTTAAGAAATACAAGCGTGTTATGTCTAAATATTTTTTAACAGACGCCGCGCCCTCCAAATCTCCTCTGGGATCGAACACATCGGCAACATTCGTTGGGAGCTGGCGGGGACCCTACTCCTTGTCTGGGTTCTATGCTACTTCTGCATCTGGAAGGGTGTCAGATGGACTGGCAAGGTTGTCTACTTCACCGCCCTGTTCCCCTACTTCTTGCTCACTGTGCTGCTGATAAGAGGTTCGGGAAATAATTAGATCTTTATCTATTTAACGCCTAGTGTATGCTGTTAGCAAATTGTATTTAGGAGGACATTTGTATTGGTTTTTATATGATGTAGTTACGTAAGTAGTGGTTCCTTAAATAAAAAAAATTAGAGGAATTGTCAATATTGCCAACTTTTGTTTTAATCTTGCGATGTTAAAATTTATTATTGTGAATTATCAGTCGAGCTTATCGATTATTTATATAGAGAAAATTGTCACCTAATTTTAACTATGACATTTGGATAACAAAATTGATAAAGTTAAATTGACATAAAATCCACTTTCAATAGGAATCACCCTCCCCGGAGCGATGGAAGGCATCAAGTTCTACGTAATGCCCAACATGTCGAAACTAATGGAGTCTGAAGTGTGGATCGACGCTGTCACGCAGATCTTCTTTTCCTACGGACTTGGTTTGGGAACACTCGTCGCTTTGGGAAGCTACAACAAGTTCACCAATAATGTTTATAAGTGAGGGCAGTTTTATTTATTCTTTAACGGTACAACAACATGATAATACAACCAATTCTAACATCTGATAGTATCTACGATTGCCTGTTAATAGTAATATTACCCAGGTTAATATATCTTTACTCTTCACGCTGGGACAAAATATATGTCAATGTTGTATCATAGCATTAGAAATTACTCTGGCTTTAATTATAACTGAAACACAACAGGGTTTAAATATTTATATGGATATAGACATGGACAAAGTTTAGACTACATTCCTAGACCAACTTTCTCAGAGGATCTAACATCTATCATTGCTTGGGTTTGTTTTCAGGGACGCTTTGATAGTCTGTACGGTAAACTCCAGTACTTCAATGTTCGCTGGTTTCGTGATCTTCTCCGTGGTTGGGTTCATGGCGCATGAGCAGCAACGACCAGTTGCTGAGGTTGCCGCATCAGGTACTGTTATTAACATTAAAGAAACCGGTAAGAAGGGAGCTGAGGGTGGACTAAGGAATAAAAGACTTAACAGTATCAGGTACTTCTCATGTAAGCACATGGAATACTAAGTAAAGAAAGATATTAATGCTGTGCTGGCTTTTGAGTAACGGTTTTAGCGAACTTTCAGATTTCTGTAAAACTTAAATGTACGGTGCAACCGCACATATCAACAGACTCAGCATTTTGTCATTGCAATTATAATCTCAATAAAATCAATCAGTTCGCCATCATAACGCTTTATGGGTGGTCGTATCGCTTACCATCAGGCGAACGGCATGCTCGTCTCGTCATTAAATGCAATAAAAAAAAAAAAAAAAAAAAAAAAAAAAAAATAACGCGTCCGCATCGCACATTAGCATTAAATATCATTTTTGAACTCAATATATTTAATCTTTGCAATGCAATGCAATGCAATCAGCCCTGTATTATATACTGCCCACTGCTGAGCACGGGCCTCCTCTATTACTGAGAGGGGTTACGCCTTAGTCCACCACGCTGGCCTAGTACGGGTTGACAGACTTCACATACCTTCGAAATTCAGAGAACTTCTCAGGTATGCAGGTTTCCTCACGATGTTTTCCATCACCGTTAAAGCGAACGATAATTCATAACAATACCCACGTAACTTCGAAAAGTCAGAGGTGTGTGCCTTGGGTTTTGAACCTCAGGACATTGTCTCGGCAGACCGTTCCATTCCCATCTAGGCTATCGTCGCTTTTTTATCTTTAGTGAAACATATACCTTTTTAAGCCCCGACAAAAAAGCGGGGTGTTATAATTTTAGGGTATGTATCTGTATGTCTGTCTGTGGCATCGTAGCTCTCAAACGAATAGACCAATCTTGACGCGGTTTTTTTTGTTTGAAAGCTGCTATGATCGCGATGGCTCTTAGCTATAATTTATGAAGATCTGTTGAGGCGTTTGAAGATTATCAGCTCATTTCCAATTTAAAAAGCCTGATGGATTTAAATTTGGTGAACTGTGACTTCGGCAATATTTTAAAACATAAGCTGATGCTGCAGCGTCAAGTAGTCTGCGAAATACCCAACTCCTTAGCAACTTATAGCAGATATAGCGTGTTTGGGCTCATAAGGATGGTATTATCGAGTAGGTGTTAGATAGTTGATTATCAAGGCCCCATGATGGAGAATGAAGTAATTTAGAAAGTTAGAAATACAAATTAAATTGAAATTAAAATAACCCCCGACACAAAAATCTCTCAAAAGTAAACAATAAAAGCATCTTTGTCGTTTAAGTACCTAGTAATGTTTTGAGACAAGCGTCCTCACGTCGGGGGACCGAATTCCGGACCAGGGAGACGAAAATACTTCTTTAGCGACACTTTTATTATTTTCTTTTTAGAGATTTTTGTGTCGGGGGTTATTTTTTTTATTCATTTATATTTCAAAAAGTGTACGGAACAAACCATACATTAAATACTTTATGAGACGAAACAGCAAATCTACGTCAGCTTTCTGTGGGGCAATAAGATGAAATAGGAGATGTGACTACAGCAGGATAGATAGGATACTGCAGATATTTTTTAAAATTTATTATTAAGAAAAGCTTACAGACCCATAACAAACCTGCTAAGTAAATTTTAGCAATGGGTTAATTTTATTTTATTAACAAAGGGTTCAAATTAATTTGTATTTAATCCAGGTCCTGGCCTAGCTTTCCTCGCGTACCCATCAGCAGTACTCCAACTGCCCGGCGCTCCTCTCTGGTCTTGTCTCTTCTTCTTCATGCTGCTTCTCATCGGGTTGGATAGCCAGTTCTGCACCATGGAAGGCTTCATCACCGCCGTCATCGACGAGTGGCCGAAACTTCTCAGGAGGAGGAAGGAGATCTTCATCGCTATCACTTGCGTCATCTCGTATCTGGTCGGACTGTCTTGTATATCTGAGGTAAATATCTTTGATCAAGGGGTTTTGTAACTAATAGTGGTAGGCACATAATAGTAAACAAAAGTTTAAGATTAGTGAAAATTATGTACCATGCCTATAAAGTTCTTAACCGTTCTATAATAACATACGAAAGAGTTTCACTACAGTTACTGCCACAGAAAAGTTTATCAGAGAAATGTAAACGCGATTATTAGTGCAGCTTTCTATTGTTTAGCTTACCTACTCGAGTATTCGACACATTTAACAGCATAATAAAAACAATCAATTCATTTCCAGGGTGGTATGTACGTGTTCCAAATCCTAGACTCCTACGCCGTGTCTGGCTTCTGCCTGCTGTTCCTTATATTCTTCGAGTGCGTGTCCATCTCGTGGGCGTTCGGCGTGAACCGCTTCTACGACGGCATCAAGGAGATGATCGGCTACTACCCTACCATCTGGTGGAAGTTCTGCTGGGTCGGCTTCACGCCTGCTATTTGCATTGTTAGTATTTTATTGATTATTCATTCATTTTGACAATTGCCAACAAAGTTTTTACACACATCAGGAATTAACAATCACATAAATTAAAAAGGAACTAATAGAAATTTTAGTATCTAAGTTGAATTAGTAACTGGGTAAAAACCATAGGTAATTTACGTGATAGGTAGAAGCATTGCACTCTTATGAAAATGAATGGAGATTGGGAAGATGAAGGGAATTTATTGGGCACTTATCTATACAAAACGCGATAGCAAAACTGACTAGAATCCCCTAAAAACCAGACCTAAACTAGCCTTACACATTACATATTTGCCAAGAAAGGTAGCTGTAGTTACCTAGACGCAAGCTAATATATACACCATTTAGTAAGTAGTAACCCAACGATTATTTGCAGAGCGTCTTCATCTTCAACCTTGTGCAATGGACTCCGATCAAGTACATGAACTACGAGTACCCCTGGTGGTCCCACGCTTTTGGCTGGTTCACCGCGCTGTCGTCCATGCTGTGCATCCCTGGATACATGATCTACTTGTGGAGAGTTACGCCTGGCACTTGGCAAGAGGTAATTTTTAAAACTTGTTATTATCTAATGTAATACCTAATCATATTTATCTGATAGTAATATTACCTATAAATAGTAACAAAATGTTTTTCAAGGCTTTTATGATTTTTTTATTGGCTGTAAAGCCTATTTGGTCTAAGCACAGCAATTATGCAATTGCTGTATGTCAACTCAAGGAATATGAGACCTTTACTTGAAAGTTGGGCACCAATTATGGATTCAGCAGTTAACGTAATGGAAACTGAGGATCAAGAATCGAATAAAGTAACATATTTTTTATTATTTTTATTCCAGAAATTCCACAAAATCGTCCGTATTCCGGAAGACGTGCCGTCTCTTCGAACCAAGATGCAGGCTGAGGAGCAGGCGAAACACGCGAAAGCGTAAACATGGTCACTAACACTGCAGGTCCAATAACTTAATAATAAACCTTCACGCTATTTGAATCAGTAAAACTTCAACTTGATGGAGTTGTTTCAAAGGCAATCGAAAATAAAATTAAAAGTAACAGTTGTCATGATCTCTCTGTCATTAAGCCGCCGTGTGACAGAGAGAACATGATATGACGTAAAGGCGTTGGACTTGCAAAGTTAACATTACGACTTACTTAACATCAGGATCTCAGGGAGTTGAGAATTCATTTGGAATGGGATTCAGATGTGATTATGATTTTGTTTCAAATAAGTTGTTAACCACAGACAAACTTACATACTTTATTTAAAAAAATGATTAAACCTACATTCAGTTCACTCTCAATTGTTTTTGGTATTTATGAAAGCTTGGAACAAAATTATAAGGACGTTTGCAACGGAGTTTGAAATCCTAAATATTTACGCACAATTAGGTATCATATTATGTGCCAATATTACAGTATTTAATATATATTATACTCATAATATACATTTAGATCCCCGACTATATTCAAATCGGGCAATAAAGTAGTTTATTTAAACCAGCGAGACAAATATTTGTAGAGCGTATTTTCGATTTCCAAATATTTGTCCCGGGTCCATAATAGGACATATTCGTAGCCTACGCTAGTCTAGATCTATTTATGTGATTTTTAGTGACATAATAATATTTAGGCCTAAGATAATTTGATGACTTTCCGTTTGAATAGTGTGTGCGTTGCGACGCGTTTACGTATGTTTATATTTTACACTTATTTATAAGGTTTAGATTTTAAGTGAAAGTACATTTTAATTATTATCGGTCTTCCATTTAAATTAGTGTTAAGATTTTTGATTTGTGGCTAAAATAAATGATGTAGTTCTTTTTTTAAACGGTGAAGTTTATACCGATTAAATGCAGAATTGACAACTATTCGACTTCAATTAACAAAATTATCGCTATGCTACGGTATTTCGATTGTTTTCAATAATTACGAATGATTGTAGTAATTTTAGCCACATTTCATTTAAATTTGTTTAGTTAACAATATAGTTTAGTTAAATATGTTATCCTCCAAGGACTTAAGTGTTTTATCTATGTTTAGTATATTAAAATTATATAAAACGCACTTGGACGCGTATTTTGAATCTTTATGGTGTTTTGAATATCTTGATATAAAGCATTTATCCTATTAAAGTAGTTAATGTATTGTATTGATATTAAAATATGTTATTAATGGAACTATATCCAAGATCTATATCTATCGTATATGGAACACCGAGTGTCATAATTTTCAAACAAAAATTCATTAGTAATTAAATATTTTAATGCCAAACAAAATAATAGATTCATTTTAAATACTAATTCGCCAAACTTTTCAATGAAACTCGGTTTTAAACGTTTAACTCTAGTTATGTCTTTTGGTTAATCAGCTTTAATATATTTTTAAATCAAATTACTTTTAAATATATTTATAGTCACATAGACAACGGACAAAACGTCACCATTTCGGTCAAATATAGAAAAGAAATATCTATACTCTATGATTAGGCACATTTATTCTCTATACAATGTTTTATAACAATTTATTTAAGAAAACTATTTAAAATTATATTTTATTTTTCAAAATATATTTGGAAAAATATTTACCTCATGCATACAACCTAAGGATTAACTAAAATTCTGTGTTCTAATAGAGACCAAAGTAATTCTAAACTATGAATATTAAAAAGACAGATATACTGTAGATTTTTTACAATTTAAAGCAGTTTAAACTACAAAATTAAAACTTTTTGAAGATTTAAATTTGTCTATGGTCATATTCAAATTATTACTATGCAATGTTGTCATATCAACGATTATTTACAAAAAAATATAAAATATATCTTGATATTTGTATTTTCTGTGTATCTACGTCAATTTTAAAAATATAAAAATCTAGTGAACATTCGTAGTCGTTTCTATTTAAGACAATATTTGTAAGATGTAAATGTTTATCGTCTCTTGTATTGCTAGATTAGATTTTTAGACATTATCGGTGATGTGCGTAGAAAATATATTAAGTAGTGTGTGCAAGCGAGCCAGATAGTTAAATGTGACTCTTTATGAATGACGAAAAGGATTGTGTCTCTGGATAAAATATTGTTTACAACTCAAAAATGGCTGGTTGAATATTTTTTTCTGCAATTAGCAAAAGTTTCATAATCAGAAATAATCACTTTTTGACATTTTGATTAATAAAATGTTAAAAATCGATTGAAGAATAGATAACTAACGTTGGAACTTAAATACCTAAATAATAACAATAATTTAAAATTAATTGATATTTTAAAATTATATTTCATTATCAAGCTATATTACATTTCTATTCTAAATATAGTACATCCATATCAGCAATTTTGCGTTTTATGAGAGATTAATTTTTGGAAACCGGTCTAATCATTTTAAGCGCTTTTTATGATGTGCTTCCATGTAAGTAGAGTGTAATTATTCTTAAATTTTTAGAAATTTATAAAAATATGTACTTTATTATGAATTAATTTAACCATCTTTAGAAAATATTGAGAGTAGTGATCTTTAATGCTGCTTTCTCTAACATATTTGAATAAAAATAGTATCTGTGTTTTGTTGGTTTAAAAATTGGAGGGTCACACCCCCTCAATAACTGTTAAGTCCCTACCTGAGTTTTTTGTCATGAATTATGCTGTTTATACCTCTGTTCGAGGATTAGTTAAAGATGTTTAATTTAATTCTTTTTAATTTTAAAATATTACTATTATCCGTATTGTATGAAAATATACAAATTTATATGTTTAATAAAATATTCCATAAAATACATATCTGTAGCCTTATTATGTTAATTTTGTGAGACTTCCAAACAAATTCTATTTAAGCTTAGTTGTTTAAAACTTTAAAATATATTTATTTCATTAAATATTACACTTTATATTGTGTTTAATTTTTTTTTCATTGCCTTAATCATGCTTGCGCAACTATAGACTTCGAATGAAATTCGATGACAACCCAAAAATAAAGGATACATTTATAGCATCACGCCTTTTTCCCTTTTCAGGGTAGACAGAGGTGTATCACACCCACATTTCGCCAGCTATGTTAGATCCCATGTAAAAGGGGTGGGAATTAAAATATAAAAGTTGTGGGTCCCAATGACTAAATACGGCTCTGCAATTTTTTTCCTACCATGAAAGCTAAAACATACGACCTTATCCAATTTGGTATTCCTAAAAGATAGATTAATCAAAATATATGGCCGTAAGGTAAAATTTGGCACTTAGGAAATATCCTCCCATTATACTAAGTGACAAGAATACGTAAGTGCTAATTTTAAATCAATGTACACGGAATTCTAAAGACCTTCAATTTGTTAAAAGCCAAACCAAGCAGACGGGTGGTCGCGCCGCATCTTTATTCTATACATTATGTTTTTAATCCAGAAGAGTAGGTATCTAACTTAGTCGTATGGATTAAAAACGAGTTTAAGGGGTAAAAAAGTAGATTTTTTCTGCACATTCTGGTATGTTCATGCAGTATTATAATTGTCGAATTTAATTTTTTCTATAATTTTTTTGCTATACCTAGCCTTTTCAGAAAGAACTTGGTAAGCGACATTTCTCACTTTTTATCAGAGTGACTGTATTGTTATTCATTCTAAATTATTTATGAAATAGTTGCAGTATTTTGTTATAAAAATAACCATTCTCTAAAATACTGGAAAAACACCACAAACTGGTGGTAGGTCTCTCATTATGTAAGAGGCCGTCTGGGTGGGTACCACCGCAATGGCTATTTCTACCGCCAAGCAACAGTGTGCATGCACTGTTGTGATTCGGTTTGAAGGACATTGTAGCCAGTATAACTACTGGACATAATGAGGCTTAACATCTTATGTCTCAAGATGACGAGCCCAGTGGAATGCCACTCAGTACTTTGTAAGTCAAGGTGCTGGATGGTGTTGCTACTGTTTATGGGTGGTCGTATCGCTTACCATCAGGCGAACGGCATGCTCGTCTCGTCATTAAATGCAATAAATAAAAAAAACCATACATATTTTAGATTTAATTACGAAAAAAGTCGTTTAAGGAAAATGTGTGAAATGTCGGTTAGAATGATCTTCTTGAAAAGTGTTAATATAAGTATTATTATAACCTACTTTTTTACAATGATAACTCTGTTAGGGATGTCTAAATAAATAATATTAGTTTCTTTTATATGCGTTCTGGTAGCTACATTTTTTTTTTTTTTTTTTTTTTAGTTTATTTAAGACACACACAGAATACAATCAAAAACATATAATAATGACTATAGCTAGGGTTAGTACTTAATCTAGATTGCACTCCAAAATTTGTGCCCAAATCATGACTGCTACATATGATGTGTTAATATATAATTATGATCACTGTAAATATTGAACGAAATCGCCTACTTAAGTATTATTAATGCAATATTAAAATTCAATGTCTAGTTCTTAATTTTTAAAACAATGTTTGCCGTAAACTTATTATAAACTTTGCTGAGTTGCTGTGCATAATGTCAATTTCTTTATGTTTCTTAGCCAAATCGTTGTACGAGCGACACATTCTAGTTATAGGGTTGTAATAGGAGGTATTACTAATACAAATTCGAAGCGCAAAGATGTTCGGATTACGCATCTTGAATCTGTACATCTCTACATTGTAAATAATGCATTGCATGATGCTATGTATATGGAAATAATCCGTTTTAATTAATTCAACCCTATTATGCCATAGGCTCTTAAAAAACGCCAAGCAAAAACCTCATTTTTTTGATCATCATTTTTTGATCATCATCATCATCAATCTTGTTCATAAGGAGAGATCTTCTTTACTTTCTTTACATCTTATAAATCAATCATTTAAAAACATAACGTATTTTTTTTTCGTTTAGGCTATAGATCAAACTTTAACGTTTATTTTTCTAATAATTGTTGACAGCGATAAGACTATTACGTATTTTAATTTTTATTTAGTATGTTTTATGGTGTTTTTTTATTGTATTGAATGACGAGACGAGCATGCCGTTCGCCTGATGGTAAGCGATACGACCACCCATAAACAGTAGCAACACCATCCAGCACCTTGACTTACAAAGTGCTGTGTGGCATTCCACTGCACTCGTCATCGTGAGACATAAGATGTTAAGTGTCATTATGTCCAGTAGTTATACTGGCTACAATATCCTTCAAACCGAAACACAACAGTGCATGCACACTGTTGCTTGGCGGTAGAAATAGACATTGCGATGGTACCCACCCAGACGGCCTCTTACATAATAAGAGACCTACCACCAGTAAAAATTGTGTGCAATATATTATAAAATTTGTTACACTTTTCAAAATAAATCAGTTTTTATTAGCGGCAAACGCCATTCCAGATCACAATAACCCAGAAAGTAATAGTAAAATCTGTCGTAATCACAAAAAAGGCTCACTAATAAATCAAAATAACCTATCTTCCATCAATTAACGATTTGACCTGCAAAAAAAAAACATAAAAAAAGACAATAAAACGAATCCCATACGGTATTAATAGCTAAATGATAATTGTTTGCGCCCACGTTTTTGGTTTTATCACTTTGTCTCGTAAATGATTTATTAAGAATCCAAGGATAAGTTACATCATCAATATTGTTTGACATTAATCGCGTATGCTAGCTAAAATGTCGGCAAATAAAACTGACACATTGACATGGTAATCTGTTTGGTACGGACAGCTCCAAAATGTATACGTTGATAGGAAGCTTGATAGGAAGACATGAATGAATGAATGAATGAAATACTTTATTGTACAGTCAGCAGCATAAATATCTGTACAAATTCAAAATTTCAAATTGCCTACATATTTTTGTGTTCTTACTAATACTTTTTTGTCTTCACAAAAATAAAATAAAAGAGATTTACTTTACTTCAAACGAAGAAAAAAAAAATCAGTTTAACTTAACGCGTATATAGGCGATTTGAAATTTAGATTTTGTACAGATACTTAATCTGCTGACTGTACACCGCATACAGCGAAACAAATACAAGAATAATAAAAAATACGTGCAACAATAGGCGGTCTTATCGCTAAAAAGCAATCTCTTCCAGACAACCCGTACCAAGTGAGAAACTAAATATAGCACGTGGCTGAAGAAGGGGGTCTATACATTTCACAGACATTCCATATTAATTACTTTGAATGTATACCTTTGAGCTATATCTGCCAGTACAATTAATTTGAGGCTGACTGTACATTGAGTATGTGTTGCTTTTGGGGTATACTGAAATCGAATACTTACTGTCGGTATAAATAAATCCCTTTATAGCCTATTTCGGCCACGGCGGCCATTCTCGACAGAGATCAGCCAGGTACGCAGAAGATAGTACACAAGTGTGTGCGCAATACACAGGTGCACTCGCTATTCCTTCACTCTCATAGTCCGGTGAGACGGCAATCCGACATAACCGGAGCGAGATCAGGCGCAGGACCAACGGCTTTACGTACTTTCCGCGGCACGGGGGTATCACACCGCGAACTTCCTGACTCCGAGCGACTGAGTAATTTTTAAGATGGTATAAAAAAATGCTAGTGATAGGATAGTCGTATCCGCCCGGATAGCGACCGCCGTGTACAAGATGTAAGACCTGCCATATTGGCCCACGTAAATCTGTCGTATTCCGAGATCAGCCTGTGTGTATCAAACATGCCTGCATAATTGTTTTGACTGGCGAGGGATACCTAATCATCTCTCTTCAGTCGACACTCTACCTGATTCTTACTTCGCTTACCATCAGGTGCAGATGAGTACCGTTTTCGTGACCATATAAAAACCCAGTATACTTTAGACCACACCACTGAAGTAAAACTTCTTTAGCTCCATCTAAATGTATGTATCTATATGTACGGGTATATGCTTTCCTTACACTGGTGAAAATGATAAATGATAAATAGTAATCGATGATGAAGTGTTCCTAAACATCATACAGAACAGGATCAGACGGAAATGTGACGAACAAGTGGGATCTTGAAGCTGGAGTAAAAATCAACGGCACAGTCGTTAACAACCTGCGTTATGCAGACGATACTGTTCTCATCGCACCTTCAAAACGCGACTTGCAAGCAATTATAGATAAAGTCAACGAGAGTAGCCAAAAAGCCGGTCTGGCGATAAACATCAGCAAGACGAAACTAATTATAGTCTCCAGAAACCCAAATTTAAATCCTAACATATCAATAGCTGGAAAACAACTAGAGCGAGTACGAAAATTCAAATATCTCGGTGCCTGGGTAAATGAAACATGGGATTCAGACCAAGAAATTGAGACCCGGATAGAACTTGCCCGCACCTGTTTCAATAAAATGAGAAAACTTCTGTGCTACATCTGGCCTGTTGTCATGTACGGTTGCGAAGCGTGGACTTTAAAAGACGATACTTCTAGACGCTTAGAAGCATTTGAAATGTGGTGTTACCGTCGCATGTTGCGCATCAGTTGGACGCAAAAGGTAAGAAACGATACCATGCTCCAGCGTGTCAATATGCACCGAAAAATGATGCAAACCATCAAATAGCGCAAGATAGGATATCTCGGCCACGTGCTTAGGCACGAAAGATATATGCTGCTGCAATTAATAATGATGGGCAAGGTAGAGGGGAAGAGACGCGCTGGACGAAGGAAAAAATCGTGACTTAGAAACATCCGGGAGTGGACCGGTATCACTTCCGTTGAACTACTATTCCGCCTGGCCAGTGACAAGGAGGAATACAAGAAGCTGACGGCCAACGTTCAACATTGAAGAGGTACTAGAAGAAGAAGAAGAATAGATGATAGACTGATATTATAACGGACAAGGAATGTCATAAAAAATGATACGCCCGGAGTGACTGTTGATTGCACACTGATTTAATACACGATGTTACATACAGTTATTAGGCATTAAACGTAAAGTTGCAATTTAACATAATTTAACCTAATTAAGCTTGTACGTTATTCGTATAATATACATGTATATACATAAACACACTCTTTCTTTTTTCTTTTTTTTTATGGCACTTGTGTTCACATTTTGCCAATGTCAAGTTTGGGTTGTCTTTTTTTATTATCTGTAGTATGTCAAAGTAAAGCAGTGGCTACCTTACCAAGACTTTATCGAGTAGTTTTGGCGGCAACAAAAAAAACTCTTGATTAGCACGTTTATTTCAATTCACTTCATTTGAACTCTTGGGTATATACCACCTATCTATCTATATTGGGTAATATACCACCATAATTATGCAATATGACACTAAGTATCACCAAAATAATGAATTAAAACAAGAGCACCTCATGACACTTCCAAGTTCCCGCCAAAAGTCAAAACTCCAAACACACTCTCGTACAACAAATATACACTCGTAACTCTCTCTCTTTCTATCTTCACTAACTTATATCTCCCTCTCAACTTCCATTCGTCCCACCCGATCACACTTTTCGTAACGCTCTCTTCACGCGTTCACCAGCTTACTCCCAAGTCAAGCGTGCGTAAAGATTTATTTAAGAAAAATAAAATTACATAGAGGTCACGTACCGGCAAGCAGCATTGGACGCACCGATGTCATTGAAGTCATAGTTTCCACACAAGTCTGGGAATATCATGGTATTATTAGTTTTAACCATTCTAGAGCCAACGTGATCAAGTTCTTCATAGCTTTCTATGCAAGACGCTCAGACAGGCTGACCTCCAAACAGCGTGTATTGACAGGTGTTAACTTCTTAATAAATGTTAACTTGGTAATAATTTTCACAACCTTTTTGCAATTCGAATTTCATGTGTGAGATAGGAAAAAAACAATTCGGATATTAGTATTCTATTTATAAGCATTCTATATGTCTAGAAATGAAAAATATAATTATTGAAGCCAACTTAACAAGTTTGCTACAGTTTAATAAAGTTAATAAATTACGTTAATTTCAAATTATTGTTCCTAAGAGTTTTATATTTTGCTAACCATCAAAATACGACGAGAAAATTTCCTTCGGTTTACACACAAGCAAGGCTTGTATCGAAGTAGGTACCTTTGCATCTATATTCTGCCCCTTCTATTGTAACTTAAAAGCAGAACACGTTACCAGGTCCACAATATTCTTTAGTAGCATAAATATAAATGCGGATAAAAGGAAATACAGAAAAGATAGGTACATCGTGTCTCTACTCCTAACTGCTAATCGCTATCTTATAGCTACTTGGCTACTTCATCGCAGTGCTCTTCTTATTCTACTCTTAGTTGACTTGATCGAACAGCTTTTCATAAAATTCCTTTGCAAGTAGAGATAGACTAGTTACTAGCCTGTGATATCGCCTGTTGCTATAACCTGAAATAAGGCGCTGTAGACGTTCTACTAATGGCAGCATGTCCTTTCTACGTTACCAAATAGCAACTATCGTATACTTGTTGAGAAGTACGCTTTAACCTCTCGTTGTGGTAATACTGTAAGAGCATGATTCTGGTGACCGTCGAGAGGCACGACGTCACTCTTTTGAACTGCATTTCATGTATGATCAGCGGTGCTGTCACAATTTCACTTTGTTCCGTCATGATCAAAATTAACATACAGAAGAAAGAAATATTTATACGTAAAATATACATCCGTACATACCCTCAAAATAGTTAAATAGAGCTCTTGGTTATGCAGCTATCCTTACAATTTTGCCTTGATTCTTCATCATGGCAGAGTTGGACAATTGAAAGCGAACTTTTTGGGCCTCTAAACTGGTCTGAGATAAAGTCTTATGTTTTAAAATAAAACTGTACCCAGCGTGGACAGGGTTATAAGTAAACCCGTCTAGAATAATGAGCTCTTTAGCCGACGCGTCACGTAGGAGCTGACCTTCAGTGCGCGAATATGTTATGACACACGCTTTAGGACATCTTTTCATGTTTAAAGGATCCTACTAACCCAAACTTTTGTTTTAAAACAATAGCTACGACCTGATAAGGTGCCGCTTAGATGTCAGAAGAAGTGTTGGCGACTGAGGAAACATTTTCCACTGATCTACCCATTGAGCGGTAATGATGCCGCGTTCTTCTCCATGGTAAAATGAAAGATTGTTGATGTTTGAAAAAATGAAATGGGCATTGTGTCTCCACTATTTATCCTGGATCTAGCCACCATTGTTATTGCTAATGGGATGGTGAATACGTTGATATTTCTACGATACTAAATTATGATGATTTTAAAATTAGGTGGGCCATTAATGGTTCCGTTACTTTATAAGTTTTTTGGGGGATGTTTTTCGATGGTGAATGGTGATAGACTATTATTAAGAGATTACTGTGAGTATTAATTCCGCTTTAGCCTTATTACTTGCGAATAGTAGCATAACTTTATAATTATATTGATTTAACACGTTTATATAGGATGTGGGTGATATTTGAAGGCGATAATGTTACCTTAATACATCATAGGCGTTTATGGCCATTCTAAGGTCATTTTTGCGATTTTTTATATCGTATAACCTTTTAACACAAAATGAAGTAAGTAATTTAAGTATTGGTATTTTGGAATCAGGTACTTAGAATTTGTAATTTGTGAAGAAGAATAAGAATTGGACTAGCTATTTAAAGATCACATCATGGGACGGAATACGCTTGACGAAAAGTGGGTGCACTAGTTGCGCCTCTGCCTACCCCTTCGGGGATAACAGGCGTGAGCATGCGTATGCGTATTTAAAGAGTGTGACAAGAAAATTATTAAAACATTTTGTCATATTGTATGTAGATACTACACTGAAAATTTCCAAGGGTACATTCTTGACGAATGAAGTGGACGATAGCCTAGTTGGGAATGGAACGGTCTGCCGAGACAATGTCCAGAGCTGCAGAGGTTCAAAACCCAAAGCACACACCTCTGACTTTTCGAAGTTACGTGTGTATTGTTTATCAATTATCGTCCGCTTTAATGGTGAAGGAAAACATCGAGAGGAAACCTACATACTTGACAATTTTCCATAAGAATTTCGAGGGTACATGAAGTTTGCCAACCCGCACTGGGCCGGCGTGGTGGACTAAGGCTAAGGCCCGTGCTCAGTAGTGGGCAGTACATCATACAGGGTTGATTGCATTGCATATTCTAAAATTTACGAGTACAGGAGATTTTTCTAAATCCATTGCCTTATTATTACCTACTTAGTTTTATTTAGTTTCCGAGATATCTCTCAATATTAATAAAGGGTTCTATGCCCCCCGACCTCTCCCTGAGCCCGACCCTGTTCTTGACTTGTGAAATTTATCTCTTGTTTACAACAGTCGCGTGTTTGTTTACGCATTTTGTTATCAGCTGACCCGGGGGACAAGGTTCAATTGCATGTTAACTACAAGTTCAAGTTAACACTTAAGCGTATAATGTCGACACATCGCACCTTTAGGACGAAAACGACACAATTAAAAACAAAAATTGAGTTATAGTCATAAAATTACTTAAGCTATTAATTATTCATAAAAGCTTTGGAAAGATCACAGAACACTCCTAAAGCGTCCTGAGAATCTTCCCAAGCGGCAAAAATATTTTGTATTAGCTCCACACCAGCATCTGTAGTGGAGCGACCCCTGGTGAATCCAAATTGTTTTCCATGAAGTAAATTGTAAATGCGGCCGAGTCCCTAACCTATGTACACCGCACGGCATACCAACTAAAACTCCGCGGTGGCCATCTTCGGCGCATTAGGGACGGCTGCGGGCTTCCTCGGACTAATGTCTAAGTTTTCGTCCGCAACCGCCCCTGCACGGTGCCGCCTGGTGCGGCCCGTCTCCTGTTGTGGGGGGGCTCAGAAGCCCCCGCGCACCGAAGGACGCTCTCAGCGTCTACGGCAGCGTGAGGCCTACCTGCCACGCTGCCGTCCATCACGGGGGTCGCAACAATGTGCTAAAAGAAACACAAAACTAAAGACGGACGGCCCCCTGCCGCCCGTCCGCGACCCCCGGTGGCCCCTATTAGTCGCCTTTTACGACAGGCAGGGGATACCGTGGTGGAATTCTCCAAACGCCCCCAATCCACAGGGCGGGAGACGCCGGTCAGTCGTCCACCCGGCGCCTCCTTCGTCTCCTCTGGCGGCGGGAGGGATCTTCACGCTCCCGATCCCTCTCGGCACTCTCCTTCCGCGAGAGGACCACCTCACAGAAGTGTGCCACTGCACGCCAGGACCTCCGGCTGTCGACCATGGAAGCGACCACGGCCGGCAGCGAGAGGTCTCCTCCGAAGTATGGATGTCTGGATGTATGGATGTTCGTTACTCTTTCACGCAAAAACTACTAAACGGATTTCAATGAAATTTGGCATACGGGTTGATTATGTCCTGGATTAACACATAAGCTACCTTTTATCCCGGGAAACTATAAAGCGGCACTTTTATCCCGGAAAAACTAAAAATCACATAAAATACATCTTCCAATTCAATCTGAATTCACCAGGCAACAAACATTAATATCTTCTCCATAAACAAAGAAGAAGTCTATACATCTAAAACATATCGAGAAAATCCTCCAAAAGTAATGTTGTAATAAACAAATAGGCACTAGGCCAGCGTGGTGGACTAAGGTCTAACCCCTCTCAGTAGTAGAGGAGGTCCGTGCTCAGCAGTGGGCAGTATATAATACTGGGCTGGTATGGTATGGTATGATAAACAAATTGCAGTATCTCTATATTGAGGTCGTAGAGCGCATCGGATACTTCGTGGAAACTTAGAAAGTGTAAACAGACAAAATAACTATTATTATTGGTTCCGTACGTTAGTGCTGCAGTCTCGACAAAAGTTAAATATCGTTAAGTCTTACCTATAAAATTAGTTCAAAATTGTAATCCTCCTAGCCAGTTTCGGCCAATCTCAACGGAGATCAGCTAGGTACACAGGAGATATTATAGTGCACAAGTGTGTGCGCAATACACAGGTGCACTCGCTATTCCTTCACTCTCATAGTCCGGTGAGGCGGCAATCCGACATGACCGGAGAGAGATCAGGCGCAGGACCAACGGCTTTACGTGCTTTCCGAGGCACGGGGGTATCACACCGCCAACTTCCTGACTCCGAGCTGCGACTGAGTATTTTTTTTTTAAGATGGAAAAACCCAGACCCTATGTTTTTTTGGCTCGACCCGGGATTCGAACCTAAGACCTCAGCGCGCAAATCGTACTCGTAACGCGTACGCAATACAGCTACGCCACCGAGGTAGTCAGTGGATGGATGGAGTGATTGGATGTAGTTTGTTATAAAACCTCGAAATGACATCACCAGGATAGTTATCACCGTCTGTTTTTAATTTCCTGGCAATTATTGTCTTTTTTATATATAAGTAATTAGTCTTGCCTAAATTCAAGGCAATAAAAAGCGGTTTTATAGTTAATCAAAAATTATATCGTTGGTAAAATTATCTATTACTTAACTCTACCATGAAGATAAGCTTATCATCCTCATCTTGTGGAATAAATTTGTCCTACCACTTTGAGTTCGAATCCCGGGTCGGGCAAAGTGATATTGGGTTTTTCTGGTCACTCAGCCCGTCTAAAATGTTTTTAAAAATAAAATACAAATCAGAATCCGGTTACATACAATAAATTATTTTCTAAATATCGAGCAACAAGTTTTAAAATACCAATTAGGAGAATCATAATAAGAATTGTAAAGTTTTAATATAATTGCAAAAAATGTTGATGATCAATTAAGCACACATTGTGATCGGAATAATTTCAAGAATCATGACTCCTAAATTATACTCAATTCGCCAAAGATTTTGCTTCTAATTATAGACACATACAGCCTACAGCAGTGCTTCCCAAACTATTGGTCGCGACCCACCAGTGGGTCGCAAGGGAATATTGGGTGGGCCCTGAGAAATAGAACAATATATCAACCGACCGACACAACAGCCGGGTGGCCAAAGATGGACGACAAAAGAAACAAAATTCTCGAAAAAGGTATTAAAAATTACTTCATGACAGCCAAGAGGTGGGTCCAGAATTTGTAAGTTTTTGTTAGGTGGGTCGCGGCTCATTCAACTTTGGGAACAACTACTAGGACAGGCAGTTGCGCTAGTGGCTTAAATTTTGAAGGATTCACATCCACGCTTAAAATTGACCTATATAATACCAGCCCTGTATACTGACCCACTGCTATGCACGGGCCTCTACCACTGAGAAGGTATAGTCTTTAGTCCACCACGCTGGCCCAGGTTGCCAAACTTCACATACTTCCAAAATTCTTAGACAATTTATAGGTATTGGTGAACTGTAACCAGTACAAAATCAAAGCAACTAAAGTATTGGAACGAAGTTCCTTATCGCGCGTTGTGAAAGGGGGCTGGACGGAAAAAACAAATGAAAAGTTGTCACGACACTTTTTGCTATTATTTTACTAATATGAACCTTAAATACAATGCGTATAAGCTATAATTCTTTAAACGAGTATATTTTTATTTATTTTATTTATTAAAGTCATTAAAACCATTTCTTACTAATCTAATATGAACCTTAAATACATTGCGTAGAAGCTATTTCCCCAGCGTTGGCACGGCACGAGTACAAAAGAATCGAACGTAACATTCTTTTTTCAAATTTTGTTGATTTATTCTACTTTGGTTACTGACATTTATCAATAACAAGACTAAACGTGCTTTGCTCGCGTTTAAAAATCTACTTTATGTGGTAAGCGTAAGATCGAATTTGTGTTTAGTCAATCAAAATTTGTGATAAAAATGCTATGCAATAGCTTTACCGCGGCAGTCTCCGAGTGCCACACGTATTTATTTGTTTTTTTCTCTAGAAACTTATGTATTGGAACGGAAATAGGAAATATTTATATATTTAAAATATATATACACACTCTGTTATATAAATAATATATTTATATATATACGCACTCTGTTATATAAATAAAATTTTATTAAAATTCCTTCACTAATTAATCGAAAGGAACTTCGTTCCATCCGGGTGTCCCTTGACACCTCTCAATTTTTTTTTTCTTACAATTTTTTTGCGCTACCTGTAATCCTATAACTCCAAAAGTACGTACTAAAACCGTAATGAACATCTTCAAAGTATTTTCCGTTTTACCAATTCACGAAGGTATTCTAAAATAAACAAGTCTCGTCGGCAGTTACTGACGAAATGTATGAACAACGAATTAGTGTTACATGACAATGAAGCAAGTGATAATGATGGATTACACCAAACTGCATTTGCGATTGCTCAAGATATTCGGGTTTTAATCGATGTTTTTAAGTTCAAAAATAAAACCTTAGTACCTCAAAAGGAAAAAACGAACCCTTATAGGATCACTTTGTTGTCCGTCTGTCTGTATGTCAAGACCTTTTTCTCAGGAACGCGTAGAGATATCAAGTTGAAATTTATATCAAATGCTTGGGCCTACGGGCTCTTTAAGCTGTGAAAAAATCAAACTTGTAAGTTAACGCAATCAAAAGATATGACCGTTTATGTCTCATACTTAGGGATTTCGCAAGGGAATTAAAACCTATAGGCTACTTCCCGTTCAACTAGAATCATGAAATTTGTCAAGAAGCAAATTCTTACAGCACATGTAATGGAATAAATCTTAAATAAGTACTTTAATAACAAAAAAGAAAACTATTTACATTTTTTTTTAATTTGAGTAATTTATAATTAACTTTGGCGACCTATTGAACTTACATACTTAGACCCCTTACCTACAAGTTTATACGGAGTACGGAGCCCTCGGTACGCGAGTCCAAGTCGCACTTGTTTTTTTTTGACCCTAAACTGTCTTGGCCAATGTCTATGCACTATAGCTCTATTTATGCCCGGAAATGGCTCGATTGGGTTCACCCATATAGGAGTTCTTGGAATCTAATTGCGACCATTTTCATTGAAGTTCTTAATAGAACAAAAGTTTCGGTAAATTCTTTGTGAAATCAGTAAAGAAAAATAAACTGGGTTAGGCAGTCTTCCGTTTGGTAGAGTCGACTTGAAAAGAGTAGGTACGTCTTAATTGTTTTATTACAGTTTTTAATGACAGCATCGATGGCGTAGCTGTACTACTCTACACGTGTCGAAGTTCCGGGTTCGATTCCCGGGTTAGGTAAATTGATATTGGGTTTTAGTTCTGAGTTTTGTGTTCGGAAAATGGCAATAGGCTCATCCCTTCACATGCGACCTAACATGGCTGGTGGAATATGTTGTAACCAAATTATGAAGCAATTAGGCAGGACGGCATAACTGTGCCAACTGTGATTATTTACTAGTGGTAGGTCTCTCTATATGAGGGACCGTCTAAGTACCACAGCAATGTCTATTTTTACCGCCAAGCAATATTGTGCATTCACTGTTGTGTTTCTGTTTGTAGGACATTGTAGCCAGCGTAATTACTGGGCATTATGAGACTTAACATCTAATGTCTCAGGGTGACGCGCATAGTGGAGTGCCACGCAGTACTTTGAAATTCTATGGTGTGTGTATGGTATTGCGACTGTTCATGGGCGGTCGTAATGCTAGCCATCGGGCGAGCGGCATGCTCGTCTCGCCATTTAAATGCAATAAAAAAATATATCTCTCGCCGGTCGATACTTTCTTTGGGCTACATTCACTTAATATCAGGTGTAGTAAAGCCCCTTTGTAGTGCTTATAAAAAGAACCTCAGCCTACCCACTAATGGAAAATGGCGTTATGATATGCATGTAGAGATTACTTATAAATACCAAGTCTGCTAAACATGATCGGATATCCTGTCCTACGGTATGACGTAATACCTAACCTTTACCTATCAAGAGTCTAGATCTTTGAAATGCCAATGCTAATGTTTTTGAAAATACCTTAAGCCAAGCGATTACTTGGAAGATTTAATGTCTTTTGCTGTTTTATTTGAAACTAGGTGATGCTCGTGGCTTCGTCCGCGTGAAAAAGGTTTTCCGGGATAATAAACCCTATAGCACTCAGGAGTAATGTAGCTTCCTATTAGTGAAAGAATTTTCAAAATCGGTTCAGTAGTTCCTGAGATTAGCGCGTTCAACCAAACAAACAAACTCTTCAGCTTTATAATATTAGTATCATAGATTAATTTTGAAATATCTTAAGCCCATGACTTCATCCGTGCACTTTAGATCTTACGTAATTTTAATAAATATGGAATTTTCAATTCGATTCTGTGAAAAGCCCATTTCATTAAACGGTTTTTTTAAAAGTGCGATTTATAAAGCTTTAAAAACTTGAAATTAATTGAAACGAAACTAGAAAATGAAAAAAGTTAAGCGTCTGGTAGTATTTATAGTAAGCTGGTTAAGGTTCTGCATATGCAATTATCCATCAGATGTTTATTTAACCAGTGAAATCGAGAGCGGCATGCGTTCTTTACAAGCTGGCATTTCTTGATACCTGTTTTGAAACATCCTATAACCATATTCATACCTTATATTTTGACCACACCCGTATAAAATGTTATATAAATAAATTCAAATGACCCTATAGCTGAATTGAAATATACTATTTTTATCAAACTCTATATGTAGGTAATTATACGGCATAAACAAAATACATAATCCAAAAAGTACGGTTTATTTTTGTCCGTCGAAATACCAAGAGATTTATATGGAAAATAATATAAAAATCCACTGGATTTAGATGGAATCTCGGATAGGACATTTCGAAATGTCCTGAGGCATATCGGTTGAGTGTCGACGCTTTATCCCGCAGTGGGCACCTAAGATTATGGCGCAGAACCGACTCTACCATCTAAAAATTACGAGAATATCGTTGTATTTTATTTTTTTACTACGTGGCATTGCTATACAGATCTTGATGGCAAATACAGTGCAATCCAAATATGTTAGTCGATGAGAAAGATTGTGTTATCAAACCTAAAATCAAATAGGATTTATTTTTAATAATGGAAGATAAATTAGTCCAATTGGTGTTAAGTGATCAACACTGTCTATGGAAGAAGAATTTTTAAACAGGTACCGTTTTTCAAAACTACACTTTACAACAAATATAAAGAAATTGAACGTTGAGTTTCTCTATAATGTCATAAAAATGAATATATTTTCGTCGGGGACAAACAACGTCACGCTAATGTCCAAGGGTTTCATTACGAAGGTGATGTCCGCTTTTTGTATGGGTAGTGGGCCTCAAAATCTACCCAAGCTCAAACTTTATGGATATTAAAGGGGCAAAAATATGGATCTTCGATCCATTAAAAATATTTTTAGACCCCTCCATTTTAAATGTAGTTGTTAGGCTAAAAAAAATTACACAAATCTCAAAATCGTAAGACTATAAAATTATAAGATTTATTGCAAAGGCCTAGTGTTTGGGATTACTATCCCACTATATAGTATAAAGTATTTTGGTTAGAATTTCAAGCCCGTTTCTGGACATGTCCTTTAAGTGATAGCAGACAACTCGACCTATCTGCCCCATATTCTTTGCCCAGACAGAGACAGAGTGCATTTACGCACCGAAATAGACCGCGGTGCGCCGGCGCACAGTTTGGTCCCGACCCGCGACGCATGCGCGGCTCGAATATGAAGTGGCTCGACAGTTCTAAGTGAAATAACTTGTGATCATGTGGGGTTTATTGTGTTTTGTATTAGCGGTATTGACCAGGGATAGTTATGGTAAGAAATATTGATATATTTATAAAATAGACCGAATTCGTGATTTAAATATTGATAATTCTGATAAAGTTTGTAAATTCGTAGTTTTTGAACAAAGAGTCCATGTTTTAATCCAGGATGTATGAGAACAAACTTTACGATACCAGATTAATCGGTACATTGTAACATTCTGGAATTTGATTCGAGTTGTCCCGGATAGGCTAGTGTGGGCTTGACCACCCAATTTTGGGTGGGTGGACATTGACGAAGTAATCTTTTTGAATTATTTAATGTAGACCTAAAGTATTTGTTACGGGTGTTAATTAAGTTTTCTAATAAAATATTATATGCCTATATAACATTAGGTAATGATAATTATGTCGTTCCCAAAGCACACAACAAAATGCTTTTAATTTATTTATTAGAATTTTAAGATTGTAAAAAAAGTAAGGAATACAGTACGGTAATCTTATTTTTAAATAGATACCGACAGATAAAATTATATTGCAGTGCAATGCAGTTGAAAATATATTGACAAAAAACGTTTTCGTCGATTGTAGGATCTATTATGAAAGAGGTAATATGTTTACCCGCAAATTATTTCACAGCTGTGCTGTAGTGTCATCTAAAAAGATTCAGAGCCAAGTACTCACCACTCAGGTAGTAAGAGACCACCATACTTTGATCCATTGAAAAAAAAACGTTGCCTACCTATTATTTATTTGATACATTGCCGTCAACTCCTCGATCTCTTTTTAGTTGTTTAATTTCGTTGCGGGTTAATCATTAGTTCTCTCAGAAATCTACATACTGTTATAGATTATACGCATCAGAAATCCGCAGAACTTCACTGCTCGGTACCATAAAGTGTGTGCCGTCGATCCTAGCTTACAGAAGTTGCAGGCCAGGTGTGAGAGGTAGTCTCTACTCGTCTGAGTATGAAACTTGACTTCTTGGTATAATATTAAGCAAAAAAATTAAACAGTATAGTTATAGATCGGACATCAAGACCAAATTTTTCGTTCAAAAGTTATTACCAATTGGTAATAAGTCGCTGTCTTATCTGACATGTCCGTGTAACAAGAAGTCTCGGTATGCTTAAATTTTGTAAAGAAAACAATATTTTGGAAGGAAATATGCCAATATACTCATTACGACCATGTCAAAGTATGTATGTCTATTTCTACCGCCAAGCAACAGTGTGCATGCGCTATTGTGTTTCGGTTTGAAGGACATTGTAGCCAGTATAACTACCGGACATAATGAGACTTAACATCTTATGTCTCAGGATGACGAGCGCAGTGGAATGCCACTCAGTACTTTGTAAGTCAAGGTGCTAGATGGTGTTGCTACTGTTTATGGGTGGTCGTATCGCTTACCACCAGGCGAACGGCATGCTCGTCTCGTCATTCAATGCATTAAAAAAAAAATGTTCTAATGAGTTTTAGATAGGTATTTTGTTATTTCACGGTAGATTGAGTTACTGACGAACAGGCTCAACATTTTTGTATGACAATTTTCCCAATGTCCGCTCTATATAATCTTAGAACTCTTTCATATTAGGCTATACTGACTTTCCTATCTCCAATTGTGCCAGAATAAACAGAAATACTTCTTAATACCTCGTACATAAGGTCGGCAATCCTATATCAGGGACAGCATTGCTTAATCATGCAGTCACACATGATGTTATAACTTATTATGATGATTATATATCATCTTTATCCCGTGCTGTTGAAAGTCTTACTAATGATATAAATGCGAAAGATTACAAAGATGGTTTTAGAAGTAAATGCAGCATGGAGGCAGGCCGCTTTTGACAAGTCTGACTGGAAATCTTCAGGGGACGCACGCCCATGCAAGGCTGTGGATAGTGCACTGCGGGGCAAAGGCTCAGCAGATGGCTGATGACGGATGGAGATGGCCATGTTTGTTTAACGACTCATTTGTCGTATAAACATTAACAAGGGTCATTATTATAAGTGAACACAAGAGCGTTCCCATGGCAACGGGTCGTAAAGTGAAGTGCCAGGCATGGTACTTCACTTCTGGGAACTGAATCTACGTATTTATTGCGATAAGATTTCTTTATCTGTTAGATTCATTCATAGTTTTGAAAAGTAGTATCGCAGTTTTACTTTTGAGTGTAGAGAACGGAAAGTTAAACAAAACCTACGTACGTACTACCGTGCTAAGCTCATAAGCGGTATGTAAAGGAACGCTAGTTTCGAAAAATTTAGTATTTGTAAATATAGTTTTCTTTTATTTTATTGCCTTAGTAGGCAAACGAGCAAGCGGTCCGCCTGATGGTAAGCAGCATCCGCCGCCCATGGCCTAAAGCAATGCCAGAGGCACAGCCAAGCCGTTGCCTACCGAAAGTTTTCTTTTCACTCTTTGTGATTTGAGGTAAAACTGAGATATGGACCTTATTCTTAAGGTTTTTTTACATGTTTTAAAATTATACCGCTATTTAGCTATATGGATGTGCATTTTTTAAGCTATATGATACCATAAATATCTCGTTTACGATATTTTTTGACATACGGCTTTAGAGCTTAGAACGGCAGCATACGTGATCTATAGTTAATCAATGGTACCATTGCTTTTGTTTTATGAGCCGCGAATCTGAGTTGATTATGTTTTGCCCACTCCGCGCATAGGCTAGTTTATATTTCAACGCAATTTTCTCCACTGAATACCAGGACCACATCATCTGCCAAGAGTTGGACGTATTCTAGATGTTCCTTCCTACTTAGATGTTTCAAAACAGGAGAAGATTCCAGAAAAACGGACTTCTAATCGAGCCCTGAACGATATTATATTATACTAGTTTTTACTTGCGGTACCGCCCGCGTGAAAAAAATTTCCAGGATAAAAGTCCCGCTATGTACTTTTCCGGAATAAAAAATTGTCTATGTTCTTATTTATGGGTTAAATATACTCCGCACAAAATTTTGAAGGCGGGAAAATAATTATCGGTATGATGACATTTCATATGAGTTGTAATTTGATATGTAAATCCTTTATTAACTATCGTAGAATGTCCAAAAATGTATTATACTCATCCGTAACATTTCATTGATCGGTTTAGAATTGGATCCCACGTTAATCCTACGCACAAAGTATTCGGACAACTTATGTGTTGCTTAGAAACAACGCTATAACTTTAAAAAAAATATTTAAATAACTATTTTTTGCTCGTGCATTCAACCACGTTAATATCCTTGTAAGGCTTATGTGTGGCCTTAGTACTTATATTTATTTATGTACGAGCAAGTTAGCAATCCATATTCTCTGCCTACCCCTATGGGTTAGAGGCATGATACTATGTATGGAGGTATATATATGATAATACAAAATAGCGGTCCTATTTGAAATATTTCATCAAAATCCATTAAGTGGTTGCAATTACTTCTAAGAAGCATCTAAATATTAAACATCTTTACAAACTTTAATATTATAAGAAATAAGATGAGGTATGCTGTGCAACGTTGCTCAACATCTTGGGCATTAATTAAGGCCTAGTTTACATTTAAAATTGGTATATTATTGACTTGTTCCTCAGAGGTTTGTCGCGTAACCTAATTAAAAGAAATTCCATATTCCTCTCTCGAAAGCGGGCTTTTAAGCTCAGCAGTTTACGCATACTTAATCTATACACGACTAGATACACAGTTTCAAGCGAAAAAGAAATTACATTTCATCATCGGCATTTTTAGGAGTTTCACCTTTTTAAAATATACATATCTATATATTACAATATGTTAATAGGCCTACGTCACAATATATCAACTAAAATTAACACCAATTAATTAATTTATTTAAGGAAACACAATACAAATATGTCTCAAGGGCAGTCGATAATAATAAATATAGGCCATTGGTAAATAGTATAGGTATAGGCCATTTATAAATTGACACATATTTTTTATTTCGCCTATAAATTGTCTCTTAACACCATTATATGTATTGCTGATTTTCATACTGCTAGCTTCGTGTTAAGATTTTTTATTGCAATTGACGAGACCGCCCATAAACAGTGCAACCATACAGAACTTTGTCAAACTCAATCAGAATAATATTACTGTCAATTCTCCCAAAATCGGCGTGTTGTTTTGCCCATCCCAAGGATATAGGACATTTTAATAATCTCCAAAAACACAAGACCGCCAATTGTACCACCTCTCTGCTTTTATTATGTTGAAATGTTAAATTGTGATGTACAATAAAGTTATAAATAAAATAAAATAAATAAGACATAATAAGCCAAGCCACACATTTAGAATTATAAGTAGGCAATCTTTCAAAATCGAAAACTATAATAAAATATGCAATAATGACCTGGAAATCATTGTTTTGTCTCTGGGGCACGTACTCCTCACTGGAAAATGACTCTATATACGTCAATGGCGGTCGACCACTGAACGCCACTGTTTGTGTAAGTATGACTGGCCATCTAGACGTGAATAAAAAAGGCGGTTATCAACATCGGAAATTCGTTTATACATTCCAGTTATTTATGCAATGTAAAGACCAGATACTTTGTGACTCATTCAGTTCCACTTTTAATGAGTTCTACTAAAAATTGAGTCATATCATAGAGCTTTTTTAATAGGAACACCATGAATACAATTAAAAAAATAAATATTTCTTCTATTAACATAGTAAACGCTGTGTTTCGGTTTGATGGACCAAGCGGTACTAATGACTAGTCTATAGCTAAAACCTTATTTAGATGGAGCAATTTTCTTGCCGTGCTCGTGCGATTTTTGAAAGGATATAAAAAAGTTGCTCCGTTTGAACATGCGTAATGGCGGGGCAACTCTTGCCCTCGTTGACTGGCAATACCTGGCCCTAACAATATTAGTATACGATTTTTTTTAGAGATATTAAATATTAATTCTCGCTTGCGTCTGAACAGCATGATGCCATAATCTCCTGACTATTATTAACGTAATAATTGTTTCATCTAAATGAGACCTAATTGACCTGCATGTCCAATTCTTTACATCCTTACATATTCCCCAAAGTCCCCTGCCGCCTCTTTCTGTTTGTCTGAACGCGACAAACTTAAAAACTAGCGCACGGATTTCGATCAAATTTTGTATGGAGATAATTTGAGACCCTGGGAAGAACATAGTCCTATTTTGTACCGGAAAAACTCTTTCACGCGGGCAAAACCGCGAGAAAATGCTAGTTAAATTATTATGTGCAGAATATTAATTTTGTTTTCGGGGAACTCTATTGAATTTTCTTCGTCCCACTTTAGGAACTGCATATGTCCAAAGGTTTCGAGATTGACGTTAAAGCAATAAAAATTAAAATGTCTCAAAAATTATTTAGAGAGTTGCTTGAACCTCTTTCGCGAGACGTAATTGCTGCAAATTGGCCCGGTTTCGCTCTACGCCGGTGCATGGATTTTAGGTCGCGTTTACTTTACGGAGTTGTTTGATTGTTGCATATAATAAACAACGAATGTTCTTCCGTTTTCATGGAATTGAAAGTATTTTTATTACATATGACTATAAATAATATGATGTACTAGATTATCCTCACGATTTCTTTCTCGGGATAAATAGTAGCCAGTATCCAGCATATTATAATTTTCTATAAATTAAAGAATTTTCAAAATACGAACAATAATTCCATAATTACGTATATGGAATGACAATACGTTGGCGTATTCCGCCAAAAAAAAAAAATTACGTACTTATTGGTAATATTGTTATACTGTCATCAGGTATGTACTTTTATTTTCTACAGCCAAGCAGCAGTGTACATGCACTGTTGTGTTTCGGTTTGAAGGACATTGTAGCCAGTGTAACTACTGGATATAATGAGACTTAACATCTTATGTCTCAGGATGACGGGCGCAGTGGAACGCCACACAGTACTTTGTAACTCAAGGTGCTGGATGGTGTTGCTACTGTTTATGGGTGGTCGTATCGCTTACCATCAGGCGAACGGCATGTTCGTCTCGTCATTCGATGCAAGAAAAAAAAATTGTAGACGACTTTATAGAACAAAAATAGAGATTGGAAGCGTTTTAAAATATCCTAGCAATGTCACTAACTATAAAAATTGCAACAAACTTGCTATAATTAATTTTCTAGTCAGCGGTATAACCCCAGTCGAACAGACAGCATGACTACCATAATACGGTACAATATCATTTTTCCCGCACATGTGTTCGTAGCACAGTGACCCATATTGTGGTTATTTGGATCGCATTGTGACTCACGAGAATGTTTATTGTACCCGTTTAATATGATTTATATTTACCATGTGGTCACGTCTTGTTAAATATAAAGGTCTGTTCACATGGTTACTGTAAAGATATATTTTTTATTAGTTTTGGAAATTATCGATCACCAAATCTGATATTTGTTCATGGACAATTCGGTAACTTGCTTTGACCTAGGATGAGAAGGGAGTATAATAATATATGGGTCCTAAAAATCTCACTCACCATAAAGTAAGCTGTGAGAGGAAAGTAAGAGGTGCAACCAAGACCAAGGCACCCTTTTTTCACCATGTGTGTTCCGTCACATATCGTGATAGGGGACGAGCCTATCGCCATATCGAAATTCCAGACTTTGGGCCGATATTATGTAGAAAAACTCAATATCATTTTTCCCGACCCGAGATTCAAACCCGAGAGCTCACAGCAATTTCGTACTACACACGTAATGTATATACGCCACCTAGGCAGTCCATTTCATTCATGCAGTAGACAACCAAGCACTGGTCCGCCCCCGAGGCAATTCTTGTGCGCTGGGTCTTCACACTCAATGCACGCCCATGCGCGGGGGGACATTAGTCGCGGGCCGAGGCACACAGTCAGTGTGTATACCTCTTGGTTGTAAAACACATTGAGGCCTAAAAGGGCCCGCGAACATCTCCTGGCACCCTCTCTTCCACCCATCCTGCGAACCTTCCTCCCGTCCCCCACCTTTCCTTCCATATTCTTCTCCCACGTCCCCTCCAGGCCCCTGCAGTCGTCAAGCCGGGGGACTCCAGTATCCCATTGGCAGGTTTCCCCCGGTGTTGACTGTAGGACCGCCTACCCCAAAAAAAAAAACCAAGCACTGGTGACTGCAACTTGTCACTTTAGCAGCCAGTTTCTTGTAGTGTTTTTGCGCAACAAATTGGCACCATCTGCGCACCGCCTAGAGCTTTTAAACTAGTTATTTATCTTGAATATGAAATTCTCTTTAAATATTTTACTCATTAGTCTTTAATGTATCTCTGGCAAGATACACTAACTAATAAGTCTAATGAGATAATAAATCGATATCCGAGAGAATTGGCATTAAATAATGTGATATATTTATAAATTTATGCGAACTACAGAAAGGGTATGGATGTATTAGTGGACTTAAGCGTCATGCAGACGAAAATATGTTCTATCTGTAGGAATGCAAGAGTCTGTTGCGCTAAGCGTTTGCCGGGTCGTTAAAAAAGTCCAAATATGATCACAAACTCTACATATTAAATAAGACTTCTGCTCGCGGCTCCGCCCGCGTGAAAATGTTTTTCCGGGATTAAAATATTTTCCCGGGATAAAAAGTAGCCTATAGCACTCAGGAGTAATTAATGTAGCTTCCTATTAGTGCTTTTTTTGTCAATTGGTCCAGTAGTTTTTGAGTTTATCCCTTACAAACAAACACTCAAATCTTTCCTCTTTATAATATTAGAATGGACGACACAAAATGATGTGAACGAGTTATTATTTTTCTTCATACATTTGCTATCAAACTGACAGTAGCCTCAACAGGCCGGCAAAATTGTGTCGAATGGCGAAAAATAATCATCGCTCGTCAGTCGATACTTTTACTGGACCCATCGCCGCATACCATCAAGTGCAGTGGGGTTACTTTACTTAGATTTAGTGGTGGTAGGTCTCTCATATGTTACTGGTGGTAGGTCTCTCATATGTAAGAGTCCGTCTGGGTGGGTACCACCGCAATTTCTATTTCTGCCGCCAAACAGCAGTGTGCATGCACTGTTGTGTTTCGGTTTGAAGGACATTGTAGCCAGTGTAACTTCTGGACATATTGAGACTTAAAATCTTATGTCTCAGGATGACGAGCGCAGTGGAATGCCACACAGTACTTTGTAAATCAAGGTACTGGATGGTTTTGCTTCTGTTTATGGGTGGTCGTATCGCTTACCATCAGGAGAACGGCAAGATCGTCTTGTCATTCAACGCAATAAAAAAGAAAAGTTATTAAAAATAGAAACTATCAATCACATACCTACTAGTCAAGATGAAACAACTTATTGTCTATTAACATAAAGACATATTATGTTATAATATGAGGCATTTGATTCTTTTAACTGCTCATAAGAGCTTTTATATGCCTTCGGTAAATAAAATAAAAATTAAATAAAATAGCGCGATAATAGCAGCGTGCTTCAATTATTACAGAATAATATATGTGTATATCTGTTATTTTAATATATACACATTACACAATATATTTGGGCACAGAATAAATTATTTTTTCCGCGAATAGAGAGATGATTTATCCGGTCTGCAACTCAAAACCTGATTTTCAGCTTATAATATTGCTTTCCAAATTCGTCCCGTCACGTCCAAATACGGGCCTGGCCGTGACACAGTTCATGGTATTTGGGCCCGGTTTTGTGCCCCAGTACGGGCCTGCTTTCTCGTACATCGCGTTACCTAAAAAGGTTAGAGTTCAACTATGCAACTTGATCATTCGTATTGTTATCAGATGAATTTAAATATTGAGGAAAACAGTTATGGCCAATAACATTAATTATGCGAATTAGAATATATCCAACAGATTTCAATGAAATTTGGTATGGAGACAGTTTGGGATCCTGGGAAGGACATAAGCTAGGCATACTTTTTAACACCGGAAAATATACAGGGTCATCTTGCGTTAATAAATGAAACCGCATACTTTTTTTTATTGTATTGAATGACGAGACGAGCATGCCGTTTGGCTGATGGTAAGCGATACGATCACCCATAAACATGAGCAACACCATCCACCTTGACTTACTAAGTACTGTGCTGCATTCCACTGCGCTCGTCATCTTGAGACATAAGATGTTAAGTCTCATTATGTCCAGTAGTTACACTGGCTACAATGTCCTTCAAACCGAAACACAAGAGTGCATGCACACTTCTGCTTGGCGGTAGAAATAGACATTGCGGTGGTACAGACCCAGACGAACTCTTACATTTGAGAGACCTACCACCAGTACTCGTCTCTACCTCTGCTAACATTGTGACAAAAATCAGCCATGAATAACGAATATTTTTACCAAAATTCCCGGTTTAAATTTTCTGACTTTTTGATCATTTTGTAGTTAAGTGCGAATATGGCGTGTGCGTGAGTGTATTTCTGACTGATAGTGTTTTGTTGTCGCTGCGGCGAATTGCCTCAGATTAGAAGTTCTGGAATTAGGGCGTGTAAAATTAAAGTTACTTTTCATTGATATTTATTTTGTTCGAAACTTACAAGTTTTTTTGAAGTTATTCTTCTTTTGGCGCGTTAGGGAAAAATGATGAGAGTAAATTATTACGATGCGCGCGCACACCGTCACGAAAAACCGACACCCTGAAGTTAGCTATAGTCAGCACTTTAGTTTTGAATTTTGAACGTAGAATAAGGCGAAAGATAAAATTTTAAAAAGATTTTTATCTTGTTACGCCAAAGAAGTATAACTTCTAACGCGTGTACATAAGTACACACATACTTTTTTACGTCTATGGTTCGAGTAAGTTATTGGAAAATATTATTTTCTAGGAGATAAGTATGTGTATTCATTTAGTAACGCAATATTGAAATGAACCTGTATAGCGGAACTTGTATCCCAGAAAAACTTATTCACGCGGGCGGAGCCGCGAGCAAATGTCTAGTGTGTTATTAATATGGCGTAGTCGGTAGGATACGAACCTACGCTCCCAAAAAAAATCTGATTTCGAATCAGATTCCCTTATGAAGAATTTCCAGCCGAACTTCTATTTCAACCAATTCCCAACAGCCAACTTCTTGTTATCCGATCTGGAAATTGAATCCTCATGAGTCACACCAACTAGCTTTTTAAATAATATTTTCATTGTACATTCATTACGGATGTTATTCAGTCAAATCTACATCAAAGAGTAATCCCATACCAACCATACCCATACATACGTATTACGTACGTAACAATGCGTAATAAATAATTTGTTAAGGCCAGACTGGGCCACTGTCTCACTTCACACCTAAATACATACGTGCTTTGGTAGCATGATAAATATTTTAGAATACCGTGTGTCTATAGCATGGTGAACGAATTACTTTAACACCAAGGGAGATATCCGCTTTTTGTATGGGTGCTGGGCCTCAAAATGTAACCAGGCTCAAACTTCATGGTTTTTTTAAGGAGGAAAATATGGATCTTGGATCCATTAAAAATAGTGTTGTGACCCGTCCATTTATAACTTTTTTTAAAAATTCACTTTAAGTGTAGTTTTTAAGCAAAATAAAATTACATAAATCTCAAAATCGGAGGAGTTTAAAATTATACGATTTATTGCAAAGGCCTAGTTTTTGAGAGTTCTATCCAAATATATATAAAGTATCTTGGTTAGAATTTTAAGCCTGTTTTTGGACATGTCCTTTACTATACTAGGTTGTTCTCTCGTATGCGGATCTAGTTTGGAAGGAATTTTGATTATCTAGCGCTGCAATGATAATACAAGTATTTAAGTTTCCTCAAGATTTTTCCTTCAACTTTAAAGCGAAAGTTAATTCATAAACAATACACACGTAACTTCTAAAGTTAGAGGTTTTGAACCTGTGAACATTTATCTCGGCAGACCATAGCATTCCCAGCTAGACTATTGTGTACTATCAACTAAGATGCAAGCTTCAAATATAGTGCCCTTAAATCAAATTACGGTAATCATTTTAATTAGGTGATAGTAAGTCCGTTTCAGGTACTAAAATAAGCCAGCTAGATTTTTTTAAACGGGTAAGGCTAAGTGAGCCAGTAGCACCAGGCCAGTCCAGTAGTACTTCATAGTAAGTGGAGTGGAGTCCAGGGGCTGTAGCCTTTTCAAAAGCCGTATCTAAAAAAATATCATTTATGGCACCTGATAGCTTAAAAATGCCCATCCAATGAACAATATAGCCAAATAGCAGTATAGTGTTTAAACATGTAAAAAGCCTTAAGAAAGGTCCCTGTCTCAGTTTTATCTCAAATCACAAAGCGTGAAAAGAAAACTCTATTTACAAAACGTTCCTTGGCATACCGCTTTGTACGGCAGAATAGAAAACATAAAAAAAGTATGGGAATGATATATCCACGCAATAGACTTATTAATCGGATATCGCTTGCATATTTTTTTTTATTTATAGCGTTAATGCTTTCAGAAAAGCACCTTAGCTTCGGCCTCAGATAGTTTCGACTGCCAAGAGATGATTATCCCTCATCACATTTACTGGTGGTAGGTCTCTCATATGTAATAGTCCGTCTGGGTGGGTCCCACCGCAATGTCTATTTCTACCGCCAAGCAGCAGTGTGTATGCACTGTTGTGTTTCGGATTGAAGGACATTGTAGCCAGTGTAACTACTGAACATAGTGGGACTTAGCATCTTATGTCTCAGGATGACGAGCGCAGTGGGATGCCACACAGTACTTTTTACCTCAAGGTTGTAACGTTGCTAGGAACGTTAACACTCTTCGTAAACGTTATCGTTTACGTCAGTTTAACTACCAATCGAAACCGTTAATGTATCGTATTGGCTGGTTAAACTGTCACTAGTTTTGACGTACGTCTGAACGGCGCTCGTATAAATAAGCGTGCAATGTCACGCGCGCCTTTTTTCTTACAATCTTCTTCGCCGTAGCAACACTTCTACTAACTACGTGTTGCCACGTACATCGTTGTTCCCGCTGGGGTTTTTTTTCTACGGTGCGGCGTTGACCGCCGTATTTCTACGGTACGGCGCCCTGACCGCCGTGCTCCACGCACGGAGTGCTGACTCCGTGCTGACCGCCTTCTCCACGGTGCGGAGTGCTGACTCCGCCACGTGCACACCACCATCGTCGTCGCGGGTGCTGACCCCGGCCACGTGTGCACCATCGTCGCGGGTGCTGGCCCCGACCACGTGCTCACCACCACCATCGCAGTCGGGTGTGCTAACCCCGACCACCTCACCACCGCTGCGCAGACCACGTGCTACCATCTGCCCGGCGAGCTGCCGCCGGAGCTAGCCACGTGCATCAGCGCCGTGCCGTTCGCCTGAATCGGAGTCTCCACAGGCCAGTGACTCGTTTGCATACCACCAGCAAACCGTACCGAGTGTAACGCGGAGGTGCAAAATAAAGCTCGTACCACGAACCTAAAACCCTGAGTTTCTCTTCTCTTCTCTCTCTTCTATCTACTACTACCTACCTGCGGCGGAGCACGCCGCAAGGTGCTGGATGGTAATGCTACTGTTTATGGGTAGTCGTATCGCTTACCATCGGGCAAGCAGCATGCTCGTCGCGTCATTCAAAAATTTTCACAAGCGGAACACTAGTTTCAAAGATAAGCGCGCTCAAACAAGCATCTTAGGGCGGTATTAATAAATCAATTTCAAGTCTGAGTTACATCTCAAGTAGACATAATGTATGAAACTATTAATACAGTATGTCTACTTGAGACGTAACTCAGACTTGAAATTGATTTATTAATACCGCACTTAATCTCTAATGCTTACGATGTAACCTTATGTTAGACCAGACATTAAACAGTCTAGTTATAGATTGGACATCAGGCCCAAATTTTTCATCAAAAAGTTATTACCAATTGGTAATAAGTCGCGGTCTTATCTGGCACATCCATGTGACAAGACGTCTCGGTATGCGCAAATATTGTACAGAAAACAATATTTTGGAAGGAAATATGCCAATTTGCGCCTTACGAAGAGGCTCAAAATTTGTATGTCAATTTTCCCAATGTCCGTTCTATATAATCTTAGGACTCTTTGCGTTAGACATTGCTTGCGAATTGCGAGTCAGCCAACGGCCAGGATAAAAGTAACCTTAAAGTTAATCTAGGATCTGGTATTTGTGTTCCTATGTTAATCCACGATTTGGTCTATCTGTGTGCCAATTCCATCTAAATTGGCTCAGTCATTTTTACGTCTACGCAAACAACCAAACATGTTCACAAATTTCGTATTTATGAAAAGATATTGGAATAAGGAACCCACACACTGTTTGAGTTAGTCATTTGCAAATCTGTTACGTTAACTTACGTAATTATATAATGCTTTTATATTTAGAAGGACTTTTGAATGTCAAAAGGACCTAAAGGTTTATGTAAATATGTATTTCTTCTCGGAATAATTTGAATATAACTTTAATTAAAGACTGCCTTAAAATTAAGTTTTCCTCGAATGGACAGTCAAAAACGACGAGCAGATATTCTTAGATACGTGGGTAAACTTAATCAGGAATTCATAAGGGCCTACGCAGACGGGGGATTTTATACGCGTAAATACCGCGCAATGTTAGATAGCGAACTATACGCGATTTTATCGATCACCATCAAACAAGCAATTTTCTCGTTATTTATATACAAAGACTAACTTACTGTTGCTCGCAGCTTCGCTTGTTGGAATGACCTTTTCCGGTATAAATGTCCCACAGTGTACCTACTTATGTAGGTCGAACCACTTAAGATGTTAATATAGGATATGAATTATAATCTATTTATCAATCCAAACTTCATCCAAATCAGCTCAACGGTTTCTGTTTTTATTTCTAACAAACATTTTCAAAAAATTCAGAATTTAAATTAGTAAGATTTTTAAAAATCCTTGTTCCAGGATATATCGGAGACAAGATGACGGAGACGATACAGTTGTGCTGCAATGAAGGCAGGGCGGTGGCCAGGAGTCACTCGTCCCAGGACTGCTCCGCATCACAGCCAGTGCCTGTTGGGGTGGCACCAGAATTCAATTCCTTATGCATCATAGCACGGTCACAGTGCTGTAGAGAATATTTACAGTAGGTTGCATTTTTTATACAGCTTGATAAGGAAAATAAAAACTTCGCCATTTTGTAATAAAAAAATATGGAACTATTTTTTTCCTACTGACTCTAAAACGAAAAAACTAAAGTGGCGCTGCCAAAGTTTTTTTTCCTGATCGGGCTATATATACCTCTTTTCACGTCTCCCTAGACGTAACGTGGGTTTGATATCCTTTGGATAACCCTGTGTCCAAAGGATATCAAACCCACGTTACGCCAGCTATATCTATTAGATATCATGTAGTAGGAGACGAACCTTTTGAAAGTTACCGAGGATAATTAACTCAAGTTGATATTGAGCAGAAAAACTTAATATTACTTTATACGGATAAAATAAGACTTATCAACATACTGCCCGCTGTTAGCATAGGCCTCCCCTTCTGAGAGGATTTATGCCTTAGTCCACCACGTTGACCTAGTGCGGTTTGGCTGACTTCATACCTAAATGTGTTACAAATTGCAATATAACAGTTTTTTCACTCTGTGCTATTAAATTTCTCTTTTCCTCCAAGAATACAAATTAGTTGATAATTACCGAGAACTCTATTTTCGATCCTATTTTGTTGATAATTCCCAGAATAATATCCGCCAGTATTTCTAAGTAATGTTTTGTTATCATTATATTCCCAATAAGTATATTTTGTAACCTAATGCTATATTTCAATAACATCCTTATGTGATTTCATTGACGTAAACGTGCAAGACTTGAGGTACAACAGCCGCAAAGCATAGAATGGGTTTGATGGTTTGATTGAAGGGTTATAATAAACTTGCAGTATGTTATTTAAATTGCTTTTAAAACCGAATATTAAATTTTTTTGTACTGACTAGAGTTACGAAGTTTTTGATATCGAATCAGCAGTAACAGTTAGCGTAACTTTTATTGTCGAGTTAGATAGCAAACTGTAGTAAAATGTTAGTAAGTTATTAGATTAGCCTAGTTGGGAATGGAACCGTCTGCCGAGATCATGTCCGGAGGTTCAAAACCCAAGGCACACACCTCTGACTTTTCGAAGTTACGTGTGTATTGTTTATCAATTAGCGTGAAGGAAAACATCTTGAGGAAATCTACATACTTGAGAATTCTCCATGAGATTTCGAGGGTATGTGAAGTCTGCCAACCCGCACTAGGCCAGCGTGGTGGACTAAGGCCTAACCCCTCTCAGTAGTAGAGGAGGCCCGTGCTCAGCACTGGGCAGTATATAATACAGGGCTGAAGGCAATTTATTGAGACCTGCCGTTAGTGACTTTTTTATTAGAGCTCGACATTGTGACTCCTGACAACTGATAGTAGAGTGGCGTCCTCATAGAGTATTATCCGATGAGAGACGCTCATCCCTCGCCGAGAGCAACAATTATACCGACCAGTTTGATTGTTGCTGGTTTGCCGTAATTCTAATAAAGAGTAGAAGTACTTCTCTTTGGTGCCACTAGCACACTCCAACGTGAGGTCAAGCGGTTTTTAAGCCCTTTTAAATAAAAATAGTCCATCAACGTTTTTATTTAATAACTGAATAAAAATTTGATGAAAATTTATATTGCATCAAATTCAGATTGAATGTTTTATTTCCAGAAAGAAACGAGACTGCGACACGGGAATAGACGTAGCGACCAGCTTAAAAACTTGTTCGTCAACAAAAGATTCGGCAAAGGTAAAGATAATAATCTTAACATGCTCTACACATTACGACGGTCGTATGGACCGTCCCACATGTTTTTATTATGACGAAAATTATGACCAATCTTTGATAGTGTAGTGAAGAGTAGATTGTACTTTCGAGACGCAGGTTCCAATCCCGTTTTTTTATACGGGCTCAGCAAAGTAACCCCACTGGTCCAGGTGGTAAGTGGAGTGGGGTCAGGATTCAGGACAGAGTGTCGAATGAGGAGAGATGATCCCTTGCCAGTCAACATAACTATGCCGTCTTGTTTGAAACTAAGGCAAAGTCTAAGTCAACTAAGTCTTCTTCTGGCTTTGTGATAATTGTTAATTACTCAAAGCGATTTCATATTTGTGATATTGAGTTTTTCTAATCAGTATCGGCCTGGAGTCTGGAATTTGTGCCCGTTATGGCGATAGGCTTGCCCCCTATCACATCATGGGGCGGAATACGCACGGCGAAAAGTGGGTGCACTAGTTGTGCCTCTGCCTACCCCTTCGGGGACAAAAGGCGTGAGTGTGTGTGTGTGTGTTAATTATCTCTCGCTTTACGACGTAGGAAAACATCGTCGAAGATTTGAATACTTACCTTAAACATTGTCCGGCATAATAAGATGACATCAGATCTATTCTAGTGCATCTAGAACTTCAAAAACTAGACCGAACGTTGTAAATCAGTTGAAACTAGGTGCGCACATTGTTAGGAAAGACACAATCTGTGCGCAAACATTGTTATCTTAGAGAGATAAAGCACCTAATTACCTAGAAACCTTATGTTTGGTTTGAAATTCGGCTTGTGATTTTGTGGACAATGTTATCTGTACAGTAATGATGGTTTAAATGTAAACTTAAATGTACAGTCAGCAGCATAAGTAGATGAACAAATTCAAAACTTCAAATTGCCTACACACTTTTGTGTTCTTACTAATCTGTTTTTTCTCTTCACAAAAATAAAATAAAAGGTTTTCACTTTACTTCAAACGAAGAAAAAATATTTCAGTTTAACTTAACGCGTATATAGGCGGTTTGAAATTTTGATTTTGTACAGATATTTATGCTGCTGACTGTATATAGTTAAGATATAGGTAAGTACAAGTATTTTTAGCGGGGTGGTACGTATGTGAAATTCACCGAATTTTCCTACAAACTTGGTTTAAAAAAAATGTACGGTAGGCAGCGGCTTGGCTGTGCCCCTGGCATTGTCGATGTCTATGGGCGACGGGCCACTGACCATAAGGTTGGTCGTTAGCTCGTCTGCCTTCGGAGGCAATTAAAAACAATTGTGTATACCAGGCCAGGTCAAAGTACCCTGAACCGGCAGGAATGCATGAAAATATTGATGAAGGTGGAGTAAGCGAAAGAAGTATGCCAGAATCGAGCAAAGTGGCAATCCATAATCTCTGCCTATCCCTATACGATAGAGGCGTGATACTATGTGTGTATGTATATTACTGCCGCTATGCAGCAGGGTGCAGCCACTTTTGTCTTCTTGTTACAAGGACATTGTAGTCACTTTCATTACGACATTTAGCATTTTGTATTCAATATATAAACGACGAGAGGAGAAATGTCACGTCATTCAATACCATAAAAAAAAATATGATTCTAGATACGCACGCAAAATTTTTAAATTTTCCGAGACTAAATATCCTCTAATATCCATGTCATTCCTATTTCTTTCTCTTAAAATGGACAGCACATCCATGATGTTTTTGTTTATAAGAAAGTTTAAATTATTATCTTTAGTTGACCGACTAGCTTATTTATTGGCCTATAATATTATTAAAAAAATGTCTAGCTTCACAGCTACGGAACCCTAAAACAGACGCGATAGCACGTTACATCATAACACGTTCTCCGAGTCTGTCATGCAGCTATTAAAAACACTTATCATGGTACCGAGGAATTCATACATTACGTATTTTGCATTATAATTACTTTATCAGTGCTTTGTCCGGATGCGCGGAATGTCGGTCAATGTCAACCATGCTGTTGCGGCGCAACGTGTTGTACGACATTTTGATGTTGCATATGTTGATGGAATGCTTGATAATTGATCAGATCGTTTAAAATTACACCGCTTTTTAACACATCACAGCAATACCATCCATAACTTTGAATTTTAAAGCTGTGCATACCATTCGAATGTACCTACTCATCAATCTGAGACATTAGATGTAAATTTCATTATGCTCAGTAATTACGCTGCGCTGGCTACATTATCCTTTAAACCGGACACAACAGAGCATGCAACATGAACACTGCTGCATGGCGGCAGAAATAGACATTGCGGTGGTATACCAGAGAGACCCTCGTATACTAAAGACCACACAGATGATACGAGAAGAAATTACACCTTTTAATTAATCCTTTAGGGTTCTAGGCGACAGTTCGTCTCTGTGATCACACTTATCGGTATAGAAACGTGTGCATTGTGCTCTCAATACGCAGATTTTGAAGCTAAATTAGAAATTACAAAATTATCATCGGTTGCTAACTCAATACAATTATACAAGATTTATTCAAAGTTCAGATATTCATCAGAGTAAAACAAGCGTTGTTTCACGGCCCTTATATGCTGATAGATCAAAGAGGCGATACTGAGAGGTTTCATCATTGTTCCTTATTGTATAAACTACAAAAATATCTCGAGGCCCTGTATACCTTTGAGAGTATTCCTGGAAGCCCTTTATTAATAACCTTTTGTTTATTCCCGCCTGCAAGTATGTACGGCCATGTGCGCCGTTGTTATGAACTACTTTATTATACTAATTATGCAGTAGCATAATTAACTATAGTAATGGAATATTTGCTGTCTACATATTTTGTTCATAAGATCAGCCTCAAAGAGCCATTTGGGGCTGACTTTTCTTCTTCCTGCCTGTATACAGTCTTAAACCAATACAACGTATATATACGTTCCATAATACTTGGTAAAACTTACTGTCTATCCGCGTATTCACCATTCTAAGCTGCAGTACATTAAGTGGTGGGACTGTCATAAGCAAGAGTCCTTCTAGATGTTATAGCTTTTCATATTAATGCTGACAAGCTATTCCCTGACCCTTCCCTTAGCAGCCCTGTATTATATACTGCCCACTGCTGGGCCTCCTCTACAACTAAGAGGGTTTAGGCCTTAGTCTACCACGCTGGCCTAGTTGACAACTATAGCTTGTCAGCATTAATACTCTAATTGCTAATTTGAGTTGACTCAGTGTAGTAAGTTACAGAATTTTTAAGTCCCCAGCACTCGAACACGTTGTTATAAGAAGTAGTCGTCATAACTAAGATACTGACAGTTGCTCATCAACTTCACCAATAATTTTCAGTAGCATCGTATTTTTCGGCAACAATTTGCAATTCGCTAATGATTATTTGGGAAAGGTGAATAGGGACTTCCTCACAACTAACACAATTTTCAGAATCTTACCAATATTATAACTGGGAATGTTTTTGAAGATGTTTATTTGTTAGAAGTAGAAACTAAATGGATTTGGAAAAAAAATGGTAAAAACATAGACCTTATCCAGGATCAATATATAAGGTTATTTGTCGGAAAATTGGAAAGTAGAAATTATAAAAAAATTACTTCCACGCAAGAGAAGCAACATAGTGACTCATAAGTAATGTTAATATCCATCTTTTTCTTTAAGCTATGCTGCGAGGAATGCATGAAAGGCTCAAACGCAAAAGAGGAAAGAGGCGTTGATATTTGTAAGCCCCGGTCTACGGGCAACGGGTCTGAAGGATTACTAGCTGATGATGCTTACATCCAGTGCTGTAAGGTAAGAGAATTTCTTCCACAGAGGGAGATTATGGCAACGCAAGTTAACTATTATAAAATCCTCCCGAATCTTGATACGATTATACTAATATTGAAAAAAAAGTGTCCATTTATACCGGATTTTTTCTTACCTCAAATAATTTAAGGTTCAAAATAAAACAGCAATCACAGATATTAATGTATGAAGTTTGATGATTAATTACAGAAATCAGCACACGAGAGTTACAAGAATGAAACAGTGGCTACGAATTCTGTGGTGGTCACGAGAAAGCCTGTGAAAGGTGAGTAAAGTGTTTTTATTTCATGATATGCCGGCAAATTCACTGTAAGTTGAAATAAATAAGTAGGTAAGTACAGTAAGTAAGTAAATAAATAAGTCCCGAAGAATTATGAATACGGTTTGAAAAGAAAATAAAAGGAATTAGGATATAAAAGGTTGGATATTGTTTGGGTTCTGAAAATCTCACTCACTCAATTAATTTCAAAGTCAAGTTGCACACCAATTAGTAATTTCATAATGAATGGATACTACCCCGGTGAAGCTGACGTAACCCCTTTTTAATAATATCTCTAATTTCGTAATATTAATTCTGGTCTTACTAATTAACCTGTATTCTATTTCAAAGCTAATTCCCCTTTACAGTGATCGCTTCTCTGTGCGAAGACTACGCGCCGAACGAACTGTGCGCTCACCACTGCATCCCAGTGCCGGGCTCCTACCGCTGCGAGTGTAATCCTGGCTACATGCTCATGGCAGACGGCAGGAACTGCAAGAAGGTACGCTAAGGTGCACAGTGGTGCAGAATGACAACTGGTCGAGAAATATTACTACGTTATTTTAGGGTGGATGCTGTTTTGCTGATAGTGGAGTTAAGGGTTTCTCGGCAACTTGATAGCGTCTACGCGGTGCCTAAAAAATAAAGAATATTAAATGATGCGCTTCTTTCATTAGGTATAATTTAATTGTGGTTGTCGGTCAAGAGTATCTCCTTAGGAGAATGGATAAAATTAAAGCTATTTTTTTTCAGGTGGTAAGGAACAGGTGTAAACCCCACAACCCTTGCCAGCACAAATGCAATGACAATGGTGTGGAGGTGATGTGCTCGTGCCGGCGCGGTTACGAGCTGATGGCTGATGGGAAGTCCTGTCAAGGTAATAACTGCTTCCTTATTTATCTTCATCAATCATTTTTTCTTGGCTTAGGTAGTTTATGTATTTAACGGACCCGGCAAAATTACTCCACTGGACCTGATGATGAAGAGAGTGGGAAACAAATAGAGGTTTTGATTCGGGATATTAAGGAATTGATGTTCCTTAAACTATGAACATTATAAACGTCTTAATCTGGAATTAGCTATGATATATTGAATAGGTACATTAAAATCTATATTTTCTTTTTTCCATAGATATCGACGAATGTCAGCTAAACCTCCAAGTCTGCCTCCCCGGCACTCAATGCTCCAACGTCCAGGGTTCATACAAATGCATTCAAATCAAAAAGGATAAGGACAGGGGAAAGTGTCCGCCAGGTTTTGCCAGGAACATTATCAACCATGTTTGCGATGGTAAGTGTTTCGGCAATAGGTTGAATTACAGGTAAAAACCCATCAGTAAGATTTACGAAAATATTTTTTTGGATTACTGTAGTATATATCTCTTTCATTTCTCTCATCTCTTCTCTTTGGTTTTGGAACAATTTATTTACTAGCTTACAAAGTCATATATCAACAATTTTTCAGGCAACATTGCCGATTTTAGTAATACCCTCTGCCTGGTATTGGTAGCTTTTGACTTCCACTCATTTTATCATCAGTAGCAGGAAGTGACCTGCCGTACATAGGCCTCCTCCGAAGATTTCCACTCCAAACTAATAAAAATTTACAGATTTCCTGCGACCTTTGTCTGTTCGTTTGACCTTGACGTCTAACGCTACACTTGCTACTATATTTACGACCAGAAAATATTATGTTTTTTGTTTCAGATATAAACGAATGCAAACTTCCCAATCCGCCATGTCCGTTTTACCTATGCGAGAACACGATAGGAGGGTATAAATGTGGTGGAGTCGCCGGAGATCCTTCGAATCTTGGAAGCACTCCCGTTCCTCCTGCGGAAGATAAATGTCCCACTGGGTTTAAAATGGGAGCTGCCTTGGAGTGTGAAGGTAACTATAATATTCCTGATGGTGTAGGTAGATAAGATGCAAATTAATTATGTTTAGAAGTAAATTGCAGAAGTGTTTACCTTGTGAAAAATCAGAGTTTTAATCGATGACAAATAAAATATATGATTTCTGCTTCAAGAACACTTGATTTGTCTAAGAGTGCTATTAACAAACTCTATAAAATTAGCTGCCCTTCTTCATCAAATAGAAATATCTATCTACGAATGGGTAAAACCTGATCATTCTCCTTGCATTTCTACCTAATCACTTCGCAGATTTCATAATTTATTTTACAAATGCGACGAACAGAAGTCATTTTCATGTGTTTTCCAGATGTTGATGAATGTGAAATGCACAAAGACGACTGTAACAAGCTGTCTCAGTTCTGCATAAACACCCATGGCTCATTTCACTGCCAGGACATTGCCTCTAAGCACTGTCCCCCAGGATTTAAGATAAACGCGTTCTCCGGGAAGTGTGAAGGTATGTCTAGTACGAACTAAGTATTATAGAACTATATTTATGAGAATTTTTATTCCTGTCGTTATAGCCAATATCACTTCCTTTGCATCAATTCACTTCAGCTATTCCAGCTTTCAACTCATTTTGTTGTAATAGTAACATCGTAGCTCTCGATGCATATCGATTATTTTTACTATGAGTATACTATCGATTAAATTATACCTTACCTAACACTTTTTTTTTATAGATATTAACGAATGCGAAGATGACGATGAAATATGTCGTGAGGACCAGATCTGCGTGAATCAACTCGGCCAGTACGACTGCAAGCAAAAGGAAGAAAAAAGGTAAAATATTGCTATAATTAAATAATTTATTTTATGATATTAACAATATATAGAGTGGAGGTAAACAGATTCGATGTGCACAGCAGGGCTTCATTTTTAATAGGATTTTTAAACTCATAGCATAGACACACACACTCATGCTTATTTATTCCTAAGGGGGTAGGCAGATGTTGTTTACTGGTGGCAGGTCTCTCATTATCATATGAAAGAACCCGTCTGGGTGGGTACCAACGCAATGTCTATTTCTACCGCCAAGCAGCAGTGTGCATGCACTGTTGTATTTCGGTTTGAAGGACATTGTAGCCAGTGTAACTACTGGACATAATGAGACTTAACATCTTATGTCTCAGGATGACGAGCGCAGTGGAATGCCACACAGTACTTTGTAAGTCAAGGTGCTGGATGGTGTTGCTACTGTTTATGTGTGGTCGTATCGCTTACCATCTGGCGAACGGCATGCTCGTCTCGTCATTCAATGCAATTTAAAAAAAAAAGATGTGCAAATAGTGCACCTACAGAGATAGGGGGCGAACGTTTCGACATATCGGCAACAAACACCTGACTACGACTTGATATTGGGCAGAAAACTGAAACAAATATCATTTTGATCGATCGGGAATTTCATCCCGAGGCTTTAGAGCGTTAGTCGTACCGTTAACGCAATACAACTACGCACATCTTATTGCCTACTGAGGCAGTCATCATTTTAAACTCGATAATGTTGCTCTTATATCGGCTCTTTGTCGTTATTACTACTCTTTTAATATAAACCGCTTTTGTTATAGAATGACATCAAAACCTGAGTGTCCAGATGGTATGCGATTACAGAATGGATTTTGCGAGGGTATGTACCAGCTTTATTATTTTTTCTGGCTTCATAAAACTATGCCAACCATATAAATTTCTTACTCTAGATTGCCTCCAATTCGGTCCTGCAAATTAACCAATTTAGTTAAGAGTGTTGCCATCAAAATTTATTCTGAACAGTCCATTACCACGATAGATCATCTATCTATCTTTATCTCCGGATAAAGAAAACATGTTTTCTATTTAGACATTGACGAGTGCAAGGAAAACACCCATCTCTGCGACTTGCACCAGAGCTGCCTGAACACCAACGGTAGTTATGACTGCCACTGCAAGTATGGATATGAGTTGGACATCACCACAAACCGGTGTGTTGGTAAGAGCTCTTTTAAATCATATTATTATAAACTAGTTTTCACTTGTGGCTTCGTCCGTGTGTGTGTATAAAAGGAATATAGCCCTAGAGGCTTAGCTTCTTATGAGTTTTTTTTTTTTATATAGGGGGCAAACTAGCATACGGTTCACCTGATGGTAAGTGATCACCGCCGCCCATGAACATCTGCAATACCAGGGGGCACACAGGTGCGTTGCTGGCCTTTTAGGTGGGAATACGCTCTTTTTTTGAAGGTCGCCAGGTCGTATCTGTCCGGAAATTATAATTCTTTTCTAATGTAACTAAAGGCTCCAAATTCATATTATCATCTCGTATCTTTCTTGTTTTCCTTTCTTCCTGACCTCTTTACACACTTTTTAATTGAACCAAGCTTCCTTTGGTCTTTTACTGCATTTTTCGTCTTTACTATTAAACCTTTTTCAAAAATCCAGATGTAAACGAGTGTGCTACTGGCCAGAATGACTGCCTGATCGGTTCCCAGCGCTGCGACAACACAGTTGGCTCTTACCTCTGCATCAGGATTACCTCATGCGGCACTGGGTACATATTGCACCACTCTACTGGAAAATGTGAAGGTAACATTTTATTTTAAATTTTCATAGAAATATTGTTTATTAATCGTATAAATTAGCAAGATAAAGATTATTGAATAGCCAGATGGGAAGATGGTATTAGTTTAGTTTGAACGTGGATAAGACTAGGGTGGACTTGAAACGTAGTGTGAAAAGAAGAAGTTTTCAGAGTAAGGTTACTAGTTACTACTATGTAGTTTATGGTTACGTCTTACCATGATATTGATTTTAAGATATCGACGAGTGTGCCCTGGGCACTCACAACTGCCTCCGAGCTGGTCCGGAGTACCAGTGCTTCAACATCCCGGGCTCGTTCCGATGCGTGCGCCGTCGGCCTACGACCACGTCTACTACACCCGTCCCGGAATACGAATACGAATATTATGATTCTGAGTAAGTAATATAGGCTATCATTGACTACAGCTAAAAAGAAGTGCACCGAATCGAATATTTTTATATGATGTGATTCGGTGCGAACCCTGATAATTATAGTTCTAATCAACTTTGTTTTTACAGGGAAGAAATAAACGGGAATCAAACTGTGACAGACATGAAACCGCCACAGCCTACAGCGATTCCTACCACTACCACCACGACTACGACTCCAAAACCCACCGAACCACCCACCACACAAAAAAGTACTACAGAAATATCCACCGAACTAACTCCTGCACCTACGCCAGACGACAGAATAAATGACGTAGTTCCCGTATACGCTGATAAGAAAAAGCCAGATATTATGTACGTCGACACAGAACGACCAGAAAGACCGACCCCATACCAACCAGAAACTGAGACTACAGAAAAACGCGAACCCGAGACGCCCACACCAAAAGAAAATGAAATTCAACCAGAAATCCCATACGTAGATCCAAAACAACCTGAGTTCTACCCAATACCTGAATCCACTTCAGAGCGAGAGGATATTGAAGGACCCAAATACGATTACGCTCCGGAAGATCCAGTAACTCCTTTCGCCCAACCAAAACCAGAAGAAAGATCAGAACCACCCATTTCAATTCCAGGGACTCCTCCAACTAAGATTCCACCGAGGATCGATTACGGTAAACCACCGCCCAAAGAGCCTGAAATTTCCAATACCATAGACCCAATTCCGTTACCAGAAAGTCCTGAGACGACATACAGAACGCCAGAGAGGACTAGCTCGCAGTATCCTCATACAGTGCTAGTGAACCCTGGGAAGGAGGAAGCTGTTATTCCAGCGGTGACGAAGGAAGATGGTTCCGTGGTGATTGATACCAATAGTGTGCCAATAGATAAATGGACGAAGATCGACACCAGGCCCCCAACTGAATGTCCACCAGGTTTTGAGAAGGATAATGACGCTTGCTTTGGTAAGTATATTTACAAAAGTGGTTTTGCATTGCCAGCAAAAATATTAATGAGGAACTTGATTCGTGACCCTAAGGGTAAAGTGGATTAGGAAGATAGAAGATGGATCTATTAAGACAAACACTAAAGTCATGACTCTTAAGTCTTTTGTAACGTATCACTAATCCGTAACCGTAGCGTGAGTACCGACATGCTTCAAACCGAACTGCCCCCAGTGTGGCTATAAGTTTTCAAACTCCATCATCTTTGTTCCAGATATCGACGAATGCGCAACAAACACGCATAGTTGTTCGGGTCTCACCGAGTCTTGTCGCAACACCATGGGCGGGTATGTGTGTGATTGCGCTCCTGGCTTCCGCAGGGACTTGATGACCGGCGCCTGTGACATCGTCACCACGTCTTCCACCAGCACCACTTCTACCACAACTAGTACCCTTCCACCACCCACTACCACAGATAAGAGTAAGTTCCTACGATATATTTAAACTCCGCGCACACACACGTTTTATAAGATCCATTCTTTTCATAAACTGTACAAGTAACAGCTAAAGGTAAAGTCATAAAAATAGCCACAAAACAAACGTCGCTAAATTAAAACTCTTAAGAGTCATAATTTGGACAACAGTAACAATAATTTTGGCTGTTACTGACAATGAAGAAACAAACCATAAAATATTGTAACAGAGCGCAGAGGGCGACTGAGGTAACTTCAAGCTGATTAAAGAAAATATATACCCGTTGAAATACCGCATAATTCTCACACTTTCACAAACTTTCGCATTTGTATATTAAAACATGAATAAACTTAGATGAAATTATAATTACAGGTAAGAACTTCTTCTGGGGCTATCCCGATTATCGCCCGCCGTCACGAACTTTCCGACCCATAAACCTCTGTGATGCTGGCTTCCACCTTAATTCGCAGACGGGCAGATGTGAAGGTAAATCTTTATGATACGACATACGTGTATTTCTATAAAGGGCTTACAACATTTTTAGTCAACGACAAAAGTAGCCGAAAAAATTAAAAGCTTCAAATACCAAGACGATTATTAATAATTTAGTTTTTTTTTTTCTAAAGTAAACTAGATAACTGTTTTTTTCCTGTACACCTTTGCTCAAGGTCTTTAAATTGCAGATATAAATGAATGCACAAATGGACAAGCCAACTGCGCTTCAGTGGAAATATGCGTGAACACAGAAGGAGGGTATCGTTGCGAGTGCCCTCCAAACTGGAGGTTGGATGAAGTGCGTCATCGCTGTATGCCTATCAGGATCAATGGGAAATTCCCAACAGGATATGGAAATGTGCCGAGTAAGTATGACTTCTATCTTGAGCCAAAAGGTTCAGAAATAACCACTTCCATTAGCCTGGGAATGGCTTGGAAACACGCGTATTCCCTCTTCTATAATATTGGTAGAATCCTCTTCATTATCATCGTTACTAGACACAGAATTCATTGTTGAATAAAGATCTCCTCCAAACATTTTCATCAACATGTTGGTTGCAGTTTGCATCCAGCGAGAGCTTGCTTTATAGCTGCATTTATAAGATAAAAATGTTGTCATTATTTTTAGCGTATCCCACATCAAACACGAAGACGCCAGTGAATAAGGCGCCTAACCCCAAAGTTCCAGCGGTCACGCACGTTGACCAGGGGTCCGTTTTCAAGTGCCCCTGGGGGTACAAGCTCAACGACGATAACACTTGTCAAGGTAAGTAATTTTGCAGTGGTCGTTGGTAGGGTAGGTACCGCTGCAATGTATATTTATACCGCCAAGCAACATTGTGCAATCACTGTTGTGTACCGGCTTGAAGGACAAGTCACCAGTGTAATTAAAAGGCGTTATGAGACTTAATATCATGATGAGCGCTGTGTAATGCCATGCAGGTCTTTGTAATTCAAAGTTTAGGTGGTGTCTAAAAGTAGTCGATTTGCTTACTATAAGACGAGTGAATTGCTCGTTTCGTCATTCATTTTTACTTGAAAAGAATTATACACCTACATAACAATAACATAACAAATACAATAACATTTCAGACATCGACGAGTGTGCCACGGGAGAGGCCAAATGTGGTGGTATTCAGATCTGCACCAACCAGCCTGGAGGGTACACCTGCAGCTGCCCTCCAGGACACAGGCTAGTGGGAGACCACGAGTGTGAAGACGTGGACGAGTGCGTTGTCGCTGGGAGGATGGTAATAAATAAAACTATCGGTCAAAATTTGACCGTAGTTATTTTTAATTTTGAACGTTATTGAGATTACTTATTGGTTACACTATACATTTTATCTTTCTGCACTTCTCCATAAAAACTTAAACTATGCGAAATCTCGTACTTTTACATGAAATATTCTTAAAAACAGATCAGAAGTTATTACTTCACATATTTATACAGAAAATTCTTTACAAACAAGATATTTATGTATAAAACGTTGTACGAACGCAGCTAAAAATACTTCCAATGTAAATGAAATGTACACAATTCTTCCACTTACGACTTTGAAGTTACTCTGTAGCCAATTTTGTATTATATTCCAATAGGGGGTTTCGGCCGACTGCCACCACAGCTTTTTCATGTTGTAATACTTGGCCCTCTTTTTATAGCCCATATGCTCTCAAAACGCGGACTGCATGAACACCGTAGGATCGTATCAATGCAAATGCCATAAAGGATTCCGATCAGCGCCAGTCAACGATAAGGTAATGAGGATAGTTTATTGGTGAAATCAGTTATAGGTATTCAGAATTTCTGAAAAATGAACGTAGAGGATCTTGCAGTACTAAACCGCAATTTTAGTGTTTGTAATGCTATAAACAATATCAAGACCTTAGCCTTTGAATTACAAAGTCGTCCATAGCATTGTATATCGAGACTGATGGAAATTCTCATGATTTCTCTATTAAAACTTGGAAAATGTAAAGATTTCTTGCTCAGACCTTCAAATACATGAGACCCACCACGGGGCTTAATAGCTAAACTAGTTTTCTTCTCCAGGTATGTGTGGACGTTGATGAGTGCACAGAAGCCAGAGCTGGTACTCTTTGCCAACAAAGATGCAACAATGTGTGGGGCAGCTACAGATGCTCCTGTCATAGAGGATACCGACTTAATTCTGACAATAAGTAAGTAACGTAATAGTCTAGAGAGTATCAAGTTTCCCAATAAAAATTTCAGGATAGAGGGAAGTAAAGAAGTAGTTTAAAAAAGCCGACTCCAAGATCAATTGAGATGCATGGTTTGAAAAAGAGAGAGAGTAAATGCAAAATACTCTTGATGATCCCTGAATTAAGTACTATTATTTTAAGGTAGTTATAGGAGTATTTTTTTACGATCACGGCAAAGTATCTCCACTGCACATAATGGTAAGGAGAGAGGAGTCCAGATAGGGAGTCGACTGACGAAAGATGATTATCGTTCAACAGTCGACACAATAATGCCGGCCTGTTTGGACCGGATATACAAAGCTGATCCCAGAACGCGGTACACTTAAGTGGGCCACTATGGCGGGGTTTAATACTAGGTACGACGGTCGCTATGCGTGCGGATATAAAGTACCTATATCCTAGTACCAGCCTATTAACCTCGCGAAATCATGAATTACTTGCGCCTTTACCCTTTGAAGGATAATGACGTAGGCTTGCCATTCGTGTCTTTTTTATACTGCACTCTTTGTGTTCAGGACCTGCTCCGACATCGACGAGTGTGTGGAGTTCAAATCCAACATCCCATGTGTGGGGCGGTGTCTGAACGAGCCAGGTAGTTACCGGTGCTCCTGTCCTGGAGGCTACAGGCTTTCTGAGGACAAGAGAAGCTGTACAGGTGAGAAAACTCTTGGATTAGACATGGAAATAGGATGAAGGGTATGGACTGTCGTGAATGAGGCCGAGAATTTAATTTTATTTACTTAGTTACGCACTTATACAAACAGAGAAACAGGAAACATTGAAAGTATATAATAGCCTGTGACTTTTGTAGGGGTGCAAACTTACTCTATGAGAAATTACATGTCCGAAACGGGCTCTAAATTCTAACCAAGATAAGTACTTTATATTATACTAGCTTTTGACCGCGGCACCGCCCGCATGATTAAGTTTTTCCGGGATAAAAGTCCCGCTTTATATTTGCCCGGGATAAAAAGTCTCACTCAAACTCATATTGTGATGAGTTAAGGCAAAAATATATATCATACTAGGTGTTGCTTGTGGCACCGCCCGCGTGAAATCCTCTCCCACTACAAGAGTCCCTAAAACAGTACTACCCTAGCGCCATCTACTTAAAGAATCAGATTAAAAATAACCATTATTTCCCATGGGAGCAAATTACCGGGATAAAAAGTAGCCTATGTGTTAATCCAGGAGATACATAGGTATACATGGAGATACATCCATTCTTACAAACTTTCGCGTTTATAATATTAGTAGGATATATATGTATAAGTAGGATTTGGATAGTACTCCCAAAAACTAGGCTTTTCCCATAAATCGTATATTTTTAAAGCTCTCCGATATTCAGATTTATGTAATTTTATTTTGCTTAAAAACCACACTAAAAACCTTAGTTATAAATGGAGGAGTCTAAAAATATTTTTAGATTTATTTTAAGATCCACATTTTTGCCCCTTTTTATCCATAAAGTTTGAGCCTGCCTTTGAGGTCCAGCACCCATACAGAAAGCGGACATCTCCTTTCACCAAAATAAGTTCAATAGTGTAGATGTGAAAATGCAATAGATAGTCAAAGATATTTCGCCTTTGCAATATGGATGATACCCAATAATATACCTCATTCTCCAGATATTGATGAGTGCGAAACCGGAATAGCTTCGTGCGCAAAGAGTGGTGTATTTGGAGGCACCAGCCACATCTGTTTGAACACCAGAGGGAGTTACAGGTGCCATCGCATCAGCTGCCCGCCTGGATACCGACTCGAGAGCAAACAGTATGTATACAAATGCAATACCTTGTAACAAATTTGTTTGTTTTGTATTTATTTGTACTAAGGTGTAGCTAAAGTTGTGTTCGCGCCGACTTAGTGTCCGTACGTCACCTGGGTCCCCCATTGAAAATCAGCGCTGCAGTATCAGTCAAGCTAATGCTGCAGCAAGAAGCTGAATGGGGGTTCCCGTTGTTGGCACAATGCATGCATTTATTTTATATTTGTTTGTATGTAGTTTTTCTCCCTTTTTTTATAAAAGACATGTACTGCTTGCGTTAATAATAAATATTTTTTCTTCTTTCTTTCTTCTTTCAACCAAGATCTTTCAATCATCCGATAATTTATCCAGAAAATAAATTGTAAACTGACCGGGTATAGATGTCAAGCAATTAACTTATTTCACCTAGGTACTCAATTGCAATTTCTAATTTGTTTGTATTACATTTTAATCCCATGAATAATGTCATTAAATGACGTAGCCTCTTGATGTTAAACGATTGACTATCAATTAACAGTAAGAAGATGTTATAACTTCGAAGAATAATACAGTTGTACATGAACACTAATCATTAATTGTTTCAGTCGCTGCAAGAAGATTGAGACGTTATGCTCACCAGGGGATTGGAATTGTACGCACCAGCCCACCAGCATTTCCTATAACTTCATCACATTCGTATCCAATCTGTACATACCTGATTCGAAGGTAATAATTTGCTTAAAGTAGTGGAATTTTACGCACTAGCCCACCAGCATCTCCTATAACTTTATCACATCCGTTTCCAAACTGTACCTATATACCTGATTCGAAGGTAATCGTTCGCTTAAAGTAGTTTTTTCTAACAGGAATACCTCTTGGATCTTGACATTGGTGAATATTTTCAGGTAAATCTGTTCACAATGCGGGGTCCTGGATGGCCGTACGCGAGGATGAAGTTTGTCCTGAGGCTGATCAATGTAGACGCGCCACCTAGCGTCAAGGACAAGGCTGATATCAAGGCATTCTTGTAAGTCTTTAAAATCAATTTCTTAATTTTCCTTCTTTTGGTGTGAAGAAAATGTTTAAATTGAGTTACATCTTTATAGTCTAAGATCCGGCTGCAAAATCTATACGTTCATCACGTAGATACTCAAACTCAAATTTCTACATTCATTTTTGAATAGGACAATACATTGATAACAGGTTGCCAGTCAAAAAGTGCCCGCAAATATTTTTAATTAAAAAAATGGTAATTAATTTTCCAAAAAAAATTTCGTTCATGTTGTTGTTAAATAAAATATCGTTCCTATTACAGCAATGTATGTAGGAAATTTGAAAAGCCATGGGTGCTGTTGCCTACTCGGCCGCAACTACTCATCAGCCAGGTGTAAGCAGGTAATACTTTGTTGTATTTATACGTTCATGACGTATAGTCATGTTTTATACATCAAATTAAAGCTTAATTTTTTTGAATTATGATGATATACCGCTGCCTGTGAAAAAATCGCCGCAAATTAGGGTTGCTAGCCGTTCAAAATGCTAGGTATCAAAGATAAAATGAAAGAGACTTATCGCGCAACGCTATTCGTTAGACGAGGATGGCGAGTGTCAGCTGTGAAAAATTCACTTACGGTCAGAGTTTTACAAAAATCCTCAAATTCTTGTTTATCTTTTATTTTTAAAACAGTTATTTTCTTCAAACATTCTGTATGGTATCCAAAATCATCAGTAGATTCCACAGTTAAAATAATATCATGGTATTTATATTTTTTTTTGCGCCGAAACATTAACATAGAAAGACACTTCTTAAAAGATATATTATCAAAATGTAGCACATTTTTAGTTTTACTACACAGAAAACACTTTTTCATTTTTTCAAAATGCAACTTTACTTTTATCAACGTAATAGTCGAATAAATAAATAATAATATCAACAACGTTGTGTATAACGAGCTCCAAACAGTGGTTAGAATATAACACGCACACAAACGTGCTGACACTCGCCATCCTCGTCTAACGAATAGCGTTGCGCGATAAGTCTCTTTCATTTTATCTTTGATACCTAGCATTTTGAACGGCTAGCAACCCTAATTTGCGGCGATTTTTTCACAGGCAGCGGTATATCATCATAATTCAAAAAAATTAAGCTTTAATTTGATGTATAAAACATGACTATACGTCATGAACGTATAAATACAACAAAGTATTACCTGCTTACACCTGGCTGATGAGTAGTTGCGGCCGAGTAGGCAACAGCACCCATGGCTTTTCAAATTTCCTACATACATTGCTGTAATAGGAACGATATTTTATTTAACAACAACATGAACGAAATTTTTTTTGGAAAATTAATTACCATTTTTTTAATTAAAAATATTTGCGGGCACTTTTTGACTGGCAACCTGTTATCAATGTATTGTCCTATTCAAAAATGAATGTAGAAATTTGAGTTTGAGTATCTACGTGATGAACGTATAGATTTTGCAGCCGGATCTCGTACTATTAGTATTAAGAGCAGGAACTAATATACACCAGGGTTAATAGAGGATAATGATTATTATTTTAATTTTATTTATTTATATAGTTAAGTAATAATTAGTATATTTAGACCCTTTTCTTACAGATTAATCCAAAACAACACCGAAGCAGCGATGTCTTTGGTAAGGCCGTTGGAAGGACCACAGAGCATAGAGCTCGAGCTGTCTATGGAACTGTACAGTAGAGACCAATTTGGAGGTATCGCCGTGGCCAAAATATTTATATACGTATCCGAATATGAATTTTAAATAAGTGTGAGAAAATTTATTCCATCTTATACCGGTAAAAATATATTGTATTTTTATATGTCAAATGAAATCGCCTTCATTTTATTTTCACATCTGTCATCACATTTTTTTATTAGAATAATATGAAAACAAATGTGTAGAATATTACGGACGATTTTTTTATCTCTATTTAATACATTTTTTTTAAAGTGTAAAAATACAATGATTGATATTATTAATATTACAAAAGATTTCTATATTTTCTTATGATTAGGGGATGTTTAAATACCACGTCTGTTTTAAGACAGAGTTGTCTATTTTTTCATATTTTAATTGTCCAATATTCTAAGCTTAGCACAGAAAGAGCAAATATTATTTTTTATCTCTACCCCTTTTCAAGTGTATTTTTTCACTTTTGAAGTATAGATTTTTTTACTTCAATGCCTTCTTATTAATATTTTTTAAATATTTAGGGCCCAATATTTAATAAAATCAGTATTGTTATGTTAACCTATATTTGTTTAGTGTATTTATCGCTAAGTGAGAAAAGCCGCGTGAAAGGTCTTGTAAATTATGTCATCCACGTAAAAGGCTTTGTGCCATAAATAATTTCTTTGTATATTATTATAGTTTTAAGTATACACATCTATTAAAATGCTCGCGACTCCATCCTATAAATAAATAAAAAATATATTTCATTGCCTCACCTTGTCTTATTTCTTTTTAAATTACTTGACGGATTTTGATGCAACTTTCGAGGATCGCCAGTTCAAATTACCCACCTGGTCAGTATCAGAAAAACGTTTTTACGTGGATGATATAAATATGAATGTTTTTTGTTCCAGTTTTAGTTTTAAGGTGCTTAAAATGAAATACTTTTAATTTTATAGTATTTATTTTTAAGTAGATTTGAAATCTAATTAAAGAACATTTAATTTGTGGTTATCTATATTTATTTATTTCTGTTGCCTGTTCGGTATTTTGCCTACCTTGTTAACCATTTCTGTAGCTGGTTACTGGAAAATGACTGCAACTAAATTGGTAAACAATTTAGTTGCGGCAATAGGGTAGTTGACTACTTTTTTTAAAACATTTATCAAATCTTATGTCTTCTAAAATCTCGAGGAAAAAGAATTTGTAAAATACAAGCAATTATAAGTGAGTCATAAAGCTTTGAAGTTTGGTGGAAGGGGCATCTGTCAGATAACGGCAACAGCAGAATATGACGTCACCGAGCGTCGCCAACCATAACGCTGCGTGCGTGCGAAATAGATGACGCGATATCCCCACTACGCCCCCACTTTTGCTCACAACAATATTTCAAGTATGAATAACGGCTTCAGTTGTCAACCAATTTTGATTCTGATTTTACAGAAGAATTTATTTTTAGTATTATTTTCTGATATATTTAAAATAATGTACAAATTCAAACACAGGAAACTACCCTATTGTTGATTCATTGCAATGGGGTAATAGCAGAAAATTCATCCCGCTTGGCGGCGCTGCTATAGATGGAGACCTGTCAATCACTGTTTACCTGTAGTTTTGTACATTTAAAAATGGTTGATAAATACGGTGGCTGGACTGTGAAAGAGTTAAAAATTGAGCTTAAGAATAGAAATGCAAAATGTGTAGGCAAGAAGGTAGATTTAATCGAAAGGTATATATGCTTGGAAAATGGAACATAATCTAATTTTTACATTGCAAATGAAGCACAGAAGAGCACTGCGGTACAACACACAATGAAAGTGCTATGTATAGGCATAGACCATGGAGAATAGATATAAGATGGAGATATAATAGCACAAATTTACTAAGAAAACCAGTGTCGCCAAACTCACACATTCACATATTCACATACAATCATCCCTTCATTATGATTGGCCGTAACGAGCAATCGCGATAAAACGTATAACACAAAATCATTTGCAGTAAATTAATCGTTATTCCCATTGCATAAAATTTACATTATAAATGTCAACACGAGTTTATAAGACATTTTTTCTTATGTGAGAAATTTTGATTTAATTCGATGTAATACCGCTACTCATCGCTAGTTGGTGTTTATCATAAGAACTCTTAAGGTCTTTGAAATAAGAGATGTTATTGAATGACATTCAGTGCGCTAGCATGTCGCTAATAGTGTTGCACCCATACGATGCCTTCTTATACACGTATCGATGGTGCTTGTTTTATAACTATAAAACTTTAATTACATTAATAAAAGAAATGGACTTATCACAAAATTATATTAATTTGATAAGCACTGGAAAAGTTGTTGGTACTATTTTGATAAAAATAATAATTCAGTAATTAATTTATTTTAAGTACAGATTTCAAATTCCTAATTTAGGCTTTCAATACTGTAGGTAATATGTTTAATTACAATATCAGCTACACAGCTAATATAGCTAATATACGGAGAGTCCCACTGAGGGAAACACATGGCACAATATATAGTATTTTTGAAGGAAACCTATTTAGTCTTCTCGTAGTGTTGATCATTCATTGGTGGTAGGTCTCTCATATGTAAGAGTCCGTCTGGGTGGGTACCACCGCAATGTCTATTTCTACCACCAAGCAGCAGTGTGCATGCACTGTTGTGTTTAGGTTTGAAGGACATTGTAGCCAGTGTGACTACTGGACATAATGAGACTTAACATCTTATGTCCTCAGGATGATGAGCGCAGTGGAATGCCACACAGTACTTTGTAACTCAAGGTGCTGTATGGTGTTACTACTGTTTATGCTTATGGGCGATTCGTATCGCTTACCATCAGGCGAACGGCATGCTCGTCTCGTCATTCAATGCCATAAAAAAATCATTTTTCGTTTACCTATAAATGAATCTTTTGGGGAAAATGAAAATAAAAAATCTTGTACTGTTACATAAATGAATTATAGCGACCATAGCTTTGCATCACAAGTGGATAATGCATCAGACAACTGTTTTGTATTTTTCGTATTAAAACATAGCGAATAATAATTATCGATCATATGTTATCGACCATGCATGCACTAATTGAGTAGCGGTGACATTATAAATGTGTAACAAATCATTCTAGAACAACTGATTTGCGTTTACGAAAATTAATCATATGTTGATAACAATAAGGAACACTTTAAATTGAAATTTTTGTGCCATATTTGACATAGAAATTCAATAGATATTTTTCAATTAAATTGCAATAAACCAGAAAATATTGCTTACCGATGGTACGAAATACATCAGTGGGACATATTCTTACTATGGCTATAATTTTTGCAATCCAGAATTGCACAATAGGTCATTTTAATATTATTAAATATTTTTTCAAATTATTTACGCTTTGACAGTGCGCAATAATGACTGAGACTGCTCAAACGGTGAGTTAGTAATGCAGTACTAACTAGTGGATGAAAGGTTACGCCCACTTACTAGTTCTACTGTTTTCTTTGTTCTGTGGCATAGACTATAACTAATACATATTATTAAAATAGTTGGCATTCGACCTCGGTGTCTAATTGACAGCAAATACAACATTGGCGACGAGGATGGGATAATATATTTAAAATTTTCTCGTCGCCAATGTTGTATTTGCTGTCAATTAGACACCGAGGTCGAATGCCAACTATTTTAATATGTTATCAAAGAAAGCAGATAATATCCTTTTTTGGAACGTTTAATGCGAATTTGCATATAAGATACGGTTCCAAATTATTTAAATTCCAATACAAAACAAAGATGACAGTGAGTGACAGGTCTACATTTACAGCAACGCTTATAGTCTAAGATCCCGCTGCAGGATTGGTGTGCTCATCGACTTTTTGTTTAAAACCAAATTTTTATGTTTATTTATAATTAAGAGAATATATATTTCCTAGGGTGCCTATCAAAATTTGGCCGCCATTATTTTTAATTAAATTATTTTTAATTGATTTTTGGTAAAAAATTTCGTTTATTTATTTTTTAAATAAAAGAACGTCTACATCACGGTAATTAATATGAAGATTCTAAAAAATCACGGTTGCCGTTGCGCACCTGGCCGCACCTCCTTGCAGCCAGGTGTAAACAGGTATGATTTCGATAAATTTATACGTTTATAACCTATTTTTATTAATTATATGTCAAATTGAAGCTAATTTTTTTCTATTAATTATCATATATAGTTGCTTAATTAAATCTGGCCGCAAATAAGGGTTACTGGCTGTTAAAGATAATAAATATTTAAGGTAGAGTGAAAGAGAGTTAGCGTGTAACATCATTTGTCAGACGAGGACAGCGATTGCCGGCTGTGCGACGCTTTTAAGCCATTGCGCATGCGTCGAACGTTAGTGTTCTCAACCACTGGGGAGTAATAGAGACGACTTATAATAAATACTCCAAAAAATATGTAATTTTTTTCAAAATGACAAATTAAAAAATTGCAACAAAAAAATAATATTGATTTGATATATCGACGGTCTAATTAGCAATTTGTCTAACTCCTTATTTTTTAGAGGGTGATTTTTTTAACATTTTGATGAAGCAATAATCCAATTACAAATTATTTGAATGATTCAAACTTAAATATTATATCTCTATTTGATATTAATAATATTAAATGGTTTTTTAAAATGATAATAAATTTTGAAGTAATTGTTTTTTTCGTACAAATAAAAGATTCTCTAAAATAAATAAATAAAAGAACTGTGTCATTTATATTGCAACTATAACCTATATTATTCTTAAATTCAATTCAACTTTTACTTACGGTTTGTGTTTTGCAAAAATCTTCAAATTCTTGTTTATCTTTTTGCTTTAGAACCACAATTTTTTTAGACACTCTGAATAATATCCATAATCATTAGTAGAGTCAATTGTAAATAAAAGGTCATGTACAACCGTTGGGGTATTCTAGATGACGTTTTTAATTAATTTTGCCAATTTATAACAAACAAATCCCTAGATAATTGACAAAGAATATTATATGAAATTTATTGTTGTGAGCAAAAGTGGCGTGGTGGGATTATCGTGCTATCCCTTTCTCACGCACGCAGTGTTATGGCCGGTTACACCCGGTGAAGTCACAGTTAGATAGTAGCAGCTGCCCCTTCCACCTAATTTCACAGCTTACTTATTATTGCGCGGATTTTGAAACATATTTTTCCGTTACATTTTGGATATCATACATTTTTGAAAATTGTATTTTGAGAAAATTAGGCATCTATACAATTACAAGCACTGCTTGGCTTTGCACTTTGCTCGTGACTCACTAGATCAGTGTCGCCAACTTTTTTTCCTAGCTTGCAATAAAAATGACTGTTTTTAGACCTATTTCTCTCCTTACCGTTTTCTCAAATTTTTATAAAAAATCATAAATAAAGGTTTAGTTGCATTTTTTGAAAAGCAACAAATACTTTCCAATATACAATTTGGCTTCCATCAACGCAAATGCACTCAAGATGCTGTAACACTTCTATTGTAATTTAACATCATCCTACCTAGACAATGGCTTTACCTATATTAGAGTTTTCGTAGACCTAGCCAAAGCCTTCGATACTGTTTCCACACAAATACTTTTACGCAAGATGGAACTTCTGGGCATTCGCGGTATGGCTTTGGAATGTTTCAGAAGCTATCTTACTGGTCGTAAAAAGATAGTTAAATTAAATTTTAAATTAAATTGAATTTATTTCAGGATATTCACTCATAATATTAGTAAGTTACAATACTTATAGCTATGTTAGTACGTACAGTCAGCCACAAAAGTAACTGAACAAATCCAAAATTTCAAATCACCTTTAAACAGTTGTGTCCTTGTCAACAAACATTTTTTGTTCACTCTAATAAACTTCAAATGATTTACTTCATTTTAAATAAATAAAACGAAAGAAATCTATTGGAGTTAATGTGTAAAGGCGTTTTGAATATGTTCAGCGACTTTTGTTGCTAACTCTACATAAAAAACAAAATATAACAAGAACACCTCACAACGGGCGAATCACTGACCCACTAGTATTAGCGATAGGTTTATGCAACTCAAACCAGCGTCTCATAAAATCGCTCGTGTAATCATTACCTACAAGGGCTAAAATATTATTGGGTACACCCCAGACTCGGCGCATCAGCAATGTCGCTCGCTTTCGAATAATCGCACTAAAGTCATCTGTGTGCATGACAGCGAACTTTGCCGATGCACTATTCTGCAAACCCAACAACATTCTTAACGCGTTATTGTATTGGATTCGCAGAGCATTATAAGTTTTCTGCATAATATAGTTGACCTACAGGCTGCATAATATGTATGATGTTTGACAATACGCCTTGAATAGAGTAATTTTCACTAGAACTGTGCAGAGTGCGCAACTGCGACCCAGCATATTTCATCGAACTGACAATGCTCTACGCTCCCTTTCAATATCAGTATAAAATAGACAGCCTTAGCAGCAACAAAATGTCTGTGAAGTACGGACGCCCTCAAGGTAGCATTCTGGATGATTCTGGGCCCTGCTCTCTATCTCATCTATATGAATGATATTCCTGCTCTTAACCTTAACTCTTCAGAGATTATCTGCTATGCAGATGATACTGCAATTATTTTTCATGGCACTGATTGGGCTAGCACACTATCTAAAGCTGAAAAGGGCATGAATTCTATATTTGAGTGGCTTCAACTAAATTTACTTGTACGTTAAATACAAAAAAAAACTAAGTTTGTATGTTTTCACAAAACATCCGCCTCCAAACCCAAAAGATTCCCCTGGATTAGTCACTACACAATTTATAACTATAGTTAAAATATCAAAGAGTGAAATCAAAGCGTGTACTCTTAAAGAAGCAAAGATTAAAATTAGGAATTTGCTCCTTGATCTCGACTACGAAGAGACTGAAAATATTATTGGCTCTCACTGCTATGCTGTATCATCTCGTGTTCATTGCAAATGAAGAATTAGGATAACTCCGTGAGATAACTCAATATCTATATTAACCCTGCTACCACAAGCACACACTTGGACTCCTTCTTTCCGTCACACACACACAACTGCAAAATATACCGCCCCCGAGGCAATTCTTGTGCGCTGGGTCTTCACACCCAATGCACGCCCATGCGCGGGGGACATTAGTCGCGGGCCGAGGCACACAGTCAGTGTGTATACCTCTTGGTTGTAAATCACATTGAGGCCTAAAAAGGGCCCGCGAATATTTCCTGGCACCCTCTCTTTCCGCCCATCCTGGGAACCTTCCCCCCACCTTCCCTTCCATATTCCTCCTCCACTCCCCTCCCAGGCCCCTGCAGTCGCTAAGCCGGGGGACCCAGTATCATCGCAGGTTTCCCCCGGTGTTGACTGCAGGATCGCCTACCTAAAAAAAAAACTGCAAAATATAGACGCTCTCTAACTCGCGCTTAACAAATTATAGCATAAAGTCAAAGCTCTTTATTCGCGGGGTATACTTTCAATAAATAAACCGTGGATATGGAATGGTAATTAGTATGGAATCATAGGGGACATGTTCTAAGGTTCCAAAATAAAACCAATATGTATCAAAATAAAATTAATTTATTGAGAAATTCGCAATTAAAATTAATCGTTATTGTGAGCTGTAGGCATGAGTCTAAAAAAATTAGACTTTGCTTGTTTTGCCGTTTTTAGAAGGTCTTTAAATTCAAATTGGTATTGCTATAGTATTTAAAATTGTAATTTGCTATTTAAAAATAACTCTCCTCCCCATAGATGGATGAATATTCATGAAGAAATCACAAAGTTCACTTGCCATACGTTAACCTTTACTCAGATTTTTCAAGTTAAAGGTCACCTTTTCTGACATGACAATGACAACGAATCCTTTTTTGTTTACCAATTTCATCCGCGGATAATGTTTTTTTTTTACCGCGAATACAGGAACTGGCGAGTTTTTTTTTTATAGTATTGAATGACGTGTGCGGAATACACAGGTGCACTCGCTATTCCTTCACTCTCATAGTCCGGTGAGACGGCAATCCGACATGACCGGAGAGAGATCAGGCGCAGGACCAACGACTTTACGTGCTTTCCGAGGCACGGGGGTATCACACCGCCAACTTCATGACTCCGAGCTGCGACTGAGTATTTTTTTTAATATGGAAAAACCCAGTCACAATGTTTTTTGGCTCGACCCGGGATTCGAATCCAGGACCCCAGCGCGCAAATCGTACTCGTAACGCGTACACAATACAACTACGCCACCGAGGCAGTCGACCTTACAAAATACCTAAATATTAAAGAGTTAACAACTGTTAAACTACTAGGCCTGATAATAGATACTCATTTAAATTGGAAATACCACGTAGCCAACAACCAGCCCTGTATTATATACTGCCCACTGCTGAGCACGGGCTTCCTCTACAACTGAGAGGGGTTTAGGCCTTAGTCCACCACGCTGGCCTAGTGCGGGTTGGCAGACTTCACATATCTTCGAAATTCCTATAGAGAACTTCTCAGATATACAGGTTTCCTCACGATGTTTTCCTTCACCGTTAAACGTAGCCAACGTTAAATTCAAATTATCTAAATTCACGTACGCCTTGTGTGTGTTGAAATGCACCACGCACACTGAGTGCGCGCTTACGGCTTATTACGCCTATGCATAGGTACGTTTGGCTTCGATACGGAGTGATCCTGTGGGGACATAGTACAGATGCACACGATATATTTATATTACAAAAAAAATGTACGTATTCTTTTTAATATTTCACAATTAGATAGCTGCCGACCATACTTAAATCATAACATACTTACTCTCCCATGCATCTTCATCTAAGAAATAGCTCTGTTTGTAAGAAAACACCCCTCATATATAATAATAGGTGCGAAAAGTCTAAATATAACGAATGCAAAAATAAACACATAAAATATGATAATATACGATCAAAATCAAATGCCAAAAAACTTAATAACACCGAGTGTAGGAACGGAACGCGCGCGACCATAGATCATCATATACACTCTTGCGCAAACTCTAGTTTATTTGTCTCTGGCGCAAACCTTGAACAACATCCTTGATCAATATTATAGCCGATAGAGAGCTATCGATACCCAGTGTTGCCGTTTGACGAAAAAAAAGCGCTAGACTCTTTCAAAAACGCACTAAATCTTGTGAAAATCTGGCTAAATAGCGTAAATCCGTCTCGAAAAGAGCGCCAGTTTCCACCATTTTTTTTTTAGCGCGTACTTATCACATAAAAAGCCCTAAAGACCCTTAAAAAGCACTAGATCTAGCGCGAAAAGCGCTAAAACTGCAACACTGTCCATCGATAGTATCGACAGTATTGACTTAAGGCGATACAATCGATAGTACATTCGATATCCTGAATAGTTTTCGAGGCCAACCATCGACAGTCAAACTATCGATGGTTCTGCAAAACTAGTTTAACGTTTGTAGTATGTACTAGGAGTGAGGCACATTTATCGTAACAGTTATTTATAACAGGTATAAACAAATCATCATCATCATCAGCCCTGTATTATATATTGCCCACTGCTGAGCACAGGCCTCCTCTACTACTGAGAGGGGTTAGGCCTTAGTCCACCACGCTGGCCTAGTGCGGGTAGGCAGACTTCACATACACTCGAGATTCTTATGGAGAATTCTCAGGTATGTAGGTTTCCTCACGATGTTTTCCTTCACCGTTAAAGCGAACGATAATTGATAAATAATACACACGTAACTTCGAAAACTCAGAGGTGTGTGCCTTGGGTTTTGAACCTGCGGACATTGTCTCGGCAGACCGTTCCATTCCCAACTTGGCTATCGTCGCACAAATAGCAATTGATAACTGTTTTGAACAAATTGAAAAAAGCAGTTCCGGTTCCACACCCCGCAAAGTGAACAAAACTTTCGGTTCAAAAGTTCCTTTACACAAAATAACAAGCTTCTCTTTATTCTTGCTTATGATATTTTCATTAATAAGAAAGGGATAACATCTGTTACTAGTGACAATCTGTTATAGACAGTTCCATATGTTCCAGTTTGTTATGATAACAAAACGTTCTATACCTTTTGTCACAAGCTTCTCTCTAGTCTTACTTGCGACATTCGTCTTAGTAAGAAAGAGATAACATATGTTAAAGTGACAGCCAGTTATGCTCAGCATCGATATAGGCGGATTGGACGGCAACAGTGTGGCGAACATTTTTGCGCAGTTGTCAGTGTTTCCACTTTGAGGGATTTATCCCTTTTTGAGGGGAAATGGCCTAATTTTGTAAGGGATTTTTTGCCATAGTAAGGGATTTAGGGAAATTTGGGGGAAAATCAAGCTAAAGGTTTAAAAAAAAATGACTTATAGACACCACCCTATTTATATGTTTTGAAGGAAATTCAATCGATTTGTTGTAAATGTTATCTATTAAATCAAATTTATCATGTTAATTTTTCTATTGCCAGTTGCAAGGATCGTTTTTAGACGATATAAAAGTTGATCCTGATTAAGAGACCCTATAGAACAAGTTTTATTCGTACTTAAGTACCTATTTTCCGTTATTAAATTCGTGAAACGCCATTATTATAATAATGTTCGCTCATATAGGTTTTTTTTTAATCTGAGGAATTTCAGGATATCTCTACTAATATCTAGGGTAAACTCCAAATGACGAGGTGAAACCACTGGTGCTGCGTTCATTTTGTTTAATTTTCGAGTTGAGCTGCGACCGTGGCTCGGCAGACGGATTTTGATTTACAGTTTTGACGCTTCTGTCTAGTCTGACATGCGATATTCCTATGAGTAAGAAAGAGATAACCAGTTTCCAATAATAACCTGTTAACTACTTTTTTGGTACAATCACAACACAAACGGTAATAAGTAACAACCTGTTATTTTGTAACAGGATTTTGGAACTGCTATTTCAATGTAACTGGAACAGATGTAACAAGTATCTAATTTTGCCTGTTATGACTAGTGATGCGACTCGAGTCGTGTTTTTACTCGAGTGACTCGAGTGAGTTTGCGAAATTCGTACTCGAGTGAAAAAAATATTGACTCGAGTCAATTTGCACTCGAGTTGCCGAGTCAACTCGGCGCACCGAGTAGACTCTCGCCAAACTTTACTTCACTAGTCAACTGTCAAGTGTCATCTTCACAAACGTCAGTGCTGTCTATTTAGGTAAACATTTTTAATTTTAATACTCGATGAGTAGCGAGGGAAGTGAGCAGGGACATAGTGTGGCTGGGGTAACGCATTTTATCAAAAATGTAGCATGACAAAATTCAATTTACCATATACAAATAGCCAGTGTCATGAAACTATGTATTATAATATGCTATTAGTTGAAATGTACTATATTTTTTATTTTTTTCTGCAATGGCCTTATAGTACAGGATCCCTGGTCCATTTTTGCACTTGATTACTATCAAGCTAATTTTCCGTCAGTAGCTTCATTTTGATGAGACGCCCAACAATTTCCTGTTACAAAAACTCGATTGTGGTAGGTAATAGGGGTAGCAGGGATAAAATATGTTGATTTGATGATTCTCAAAAAATGATTACTAACTGGGTTTATTTTTGTTAAATCTGATGATAATTATCTAAATTATTCGAAAAAATATTTGTCCTACAAAATGTATGGTTTGATCAAAGAGTCCCCTCCTTCCAATATGTATCGATAACGAAGTCATTAACCTTTCAAGGCCCCCGACCCCCGAGGTGTCAAATTCTATCATGCGAAATTCGATCTTATGCAGTGGGCAAAAAGATGGCGCAAAAGTGCATGAATCCTAAACCTTATAGATAAAAAGTGCCATAATAACAGTTACGTGTCATGGGTCTTTATTCTGTAACAAGAATTGTTGCAACAGATTAAAAGAACTGCATTCATCTGTCATGTATGGTGTAATGCACACATGTGGTGCCCCTCGGAAAAATTTTGGATGGACATCTGGTTTGATGGTCCCCAAAGTCCATCTTTTGAAAAATTTTCTTATGACATACAAGGTACTTTATTAATACTTTTGTTATTTACTGGTTGATTATTCATTATTATATTATTTACTTAATTTTTTCATGTTATAGAGTCAGATATCACGAATGAGGAAGACAAAATAGATGAAGATGACAGTGATGTTAGTAGCGAAGATAATGAAGCTTTATCAGATGAATCTGATGAAGATTTTTTTATATGTACACAAATTTTTGTACCTAGTTTATTAAAAAATAATGTTATTTAAATTTTAAGAAAGATGTTTTCACTGTATCTTATGTTACAAGTAGGAAAACGAAAAAATTACAATTCTTGTCGGGCTAGTGATACATACCTGTTTTCTAGTAGGACATTGTTTAATTTGGGCAGAAAACACACTAACCTATTATGTAATATTTTTGTCCTATAGGTAGTAATGAGAGAAATGGTATTGTGGTATTAACAATTTCTGAGCGTAGGACCGGGATGACGTACCACGCAATTTGTAGGACAATGTGACTATTAAATTATATAAATATTAACTAAGTAAAATAATAAAAAATCAGCTGGTTAGTAATTATTTTTGAGGACCTCGTTATCGATACATGTTGGAAGGAGGGGACTCTTTGATCAAACCATACATTTTGTAGGACTAATATTTTTTCGAATAATTTAGATAATTATCATCAGATGTAACAAAAAAAACCCAGTTAGTAATCATTTTTTGAGAATCATCAAATCAACATATTTTATCCCTGCTACCCCTATTACCTACCACAATCGAGTTTTGGTACAGGAAATTGTTGGGCGTCTCATCAAAATGAAGCTACTCACGGAAAATTGGCTTGATAGTAATCAAGTGCAAAAATGGACCAGGGATCCTGTACTATTAGGCCAAGTAATCTTAAAAAGTATGAGTTGGTAAGTGGCAACATTGACAAAGACCTGTCATTTGTATTTTTATTTCTTATATATCGCATAATATTATTAGTTTTGTTTCAGATTATTCCCAAAATTTTATTTATATTTATACACATATTTATACTTATATTATCACGATTTAGATTTTTAGGTAGGGTTAAATTCTCATAACCGCTTCGAGTTTTATTTCGGTATAGTAGTGAGCATAATATAATTTTTAATTTCTATCGATTTTTTCTTAACCTTAGCTTTTTTCTTTAATCGTAGATAACGAAACGCGGACGTTAATCGTTATTAGTTATCTGTATTCCAATCGTTGTTTCTCAAGTAATCTGAATTAATAAAGGTTGCATGGCGTGAAAATACAAAATATTTTAACTCGAGTGACTCGAAAACTCGAGTACAACTCGAGTAACGTACTGAAATTACTCGAGTGACTCGAGTCATAAAATCCTATTCGAGTCGCATCACTAGTTATGACTCACGCCTAGTATGTACATTAGTTATACATACACACTTACTTTTGTTTAATTAATAAACTCCGTCAAAGGAGTCTTAAAAATTATAACTCCGAGTCCCTCTGAAATTTCCCCTCTTCAAATCCTCAACATAAGCAAAGGATTAGAATAGAGATATTCAAAGAAACCGGTAGTCCGTAAACGGTATCGTATTCGTATTTCACATTAGAGTGTTGGAGCCCAAATCAAACGCAGGAAAATCTTGACATCGCGATGTACAAATTGTACAGCGACATCTAGCGGTAGTTTCTTAAGTTAGGACCAAGATTTATATTATAACCACTAAATGATAAAATATGTGGCCGAATATTATTGATGGGAGCTAGTTTTAGGTTAATTAGGTTATTTTCCCTTAATTACAGATTTTTTTGTATTGAATATTATCTTCAAAACATATTTATTTTTATAAATTACGTAACGGAACATTTTTAAAATCTAAATGCTTTTGTAACTCATAATCATGGACCTATAAAAAAAGGCGGACGGACTCTCGCTAAACAAAAAACTGAAGCACCCAAAGTATGTCGGCTTGCCTGTACGTACGAGTATCGCGCACACATTCACACCAAAGTATGTCGATCGGCCGCCATTACGCAACAAACCTCAATTGAATGAAGTCGTTGTAAGAATAAAAATAAATAATTAAAATATACCGTCTTGTGTGGTCAAATGCTGTCGAAATCACAGTAGTTCCAAGAACAAATGTCACGGGATCACATTTCATAGGTAAATTAGTAATGTATCACTAACTTGATCAACATTCATTGATATTTAAAATTATATATTTTTGTAACACAAAACCTCAGTCTATAATCCCAGTGTTGTCAACTATTTGACGGGTAAATTACCTCGATGTATAGGAGTCGTGATTTTTTTTGTTTTAAATACGATTTCGTTTTTTAAACTAAATAGGTATAGGTTGTTATTAGGTTTATGTTTTTTTTAGGTTTCCTACAGGAAATGAAGTATGGAGGAGTGATTTAATTAATATAATAAGAGAGTGTAGATCATAAAATAAATCTTATTAAATATATTGCAGAAAAACATTTAACAATTAGATTTCATCACATATCAAAATAAGAGGGCATCTCAAAGACCTGCACAAGTAAGAGGCAGTTATACAAAAAGTTAACGCAACATAGAGAATTAAAAAAAAAGAAATGCAAATTAAAGAAAATTTAATTATTTACGTTGTTTGATTTAAACAAGTACATACACTGCCTCGATGGCGTTGTTGTATTACGGTATGACTGCAATGCTGAGGTCTTGGGTTCGATTCCCGGGTCGGCTAAAGTGATATTGGGTTTTAAATTCAGTATCAGCCCGGAGTATGGACTTCGTGTCCGATATGGCGATAGGCTCGCCCCCTATCATAACACGGGCCGGAATACGCACGGCGAAAAGTGGGTGCACTAGTTGCGCCTCTGCCTACCCGTTCGGGGATAAAAGGCGTGAGTGAGTGTGTGTGTGTGTGATTAAGCATTAGTTAGGAAACATAATTTTAGTGTTTCGGTAAGACTCATTAATTTCTACACACCTACTAATCATATATGTTTGGCTATTATTTATCACGGTCATTTCAAATAAAGCTAAATAATATATAAATTAATTAACTATAATTACACCCTGCAAACAATAAAATTATTAATACGACTTTCAATAAAATTAACCTAAAATTGGAAAAATATTGTAGTGTAAACTAGTGTTAAAAATTGGGGAAATTTTGTTTTTATGGCAATCATTCATTTACGCACACATAGTTACGCCGCCGCCATTGCTGTGCTTCAGTTTTTGTTTAGCGAGAGTCCGTCCGCCTTTTTTATAGGTCCATGCTCATAATTATGTCTGTTTTATACAGCTTTTATTATTTTTGACGATTTTCACATAACCATGCAACGTAAGTACTTAGGTACTATTCTTGGGAATATTATATAATTTCACACCTTTTGATTTGTTTATTTTTATGTTCGCAGTTCAGTTGCATTTAGCTACAGAACAATAATGCTTGTTATATTTCTGTGCATTTAGCCAATGTCATGTAGATGGCGTTGTTAAGCAACACTAAGCCAATGAGTGTTTGGTTTGAGGTTAGAGTATGTAATTCGTATCAAAAAAAAAACAACGGGTTACACTCCGGGAGTACCGGCTGAAGTGAAAACTTGAACATTAACTTTGTGCATTTTTAAATATTTTGGAATGGTTAGGGAATAATTTCGCACGAATTGCTTTATTTATCAGTATAAAAGTACTAGCATTTATGTGGTTAAGGGCGCATTTACAAATTTCCGTAGTTTTGAGGTACCATTTATTGAATCAGGAGTTACGCTTATGAGGAGATCTTGGCATATAAATAAAGATTAAACATTCCTCTTCGCTTATAGCAATAGAAATTGTATGCTTCCATACAACATTATCACGTAAATACGTTTATTCTGGAGCAATAATCGCTGAAAATGACGAAAAATAGGGTCGGAATCGGAACCATTATACCTTAAACTAATGAATATTTTAATATAAAACCGAAACAATATGATGGCTTATATAGTCTTCTCGCTTTATGACTAATTATTTTCAAGTCAAATTAAATACTTTTCCAGTAAAGAGAAAAAATATAACCTGAATTGAATTTCTTCATACATTTTCCAATTTCGGGCTGTCATTCCGCGCTGAGACGCGGCCGAGGAAGCACGGGTGTACAACTTTTTTTCAAAAAATAAATACGTAATAAATTGATCGCGATGTCATTATACTACGAATAAAAGAGTTGATACTATTTCAAATTATTATTTTTCAAAAAGCAAGTATGAAAATTTAATATTACAATAAGTCAATACAAATTTGATTTAATTAATGAAACATTCATTTATTTTAATGCAAATATTTAAATTTCATTATTAAAATGGCATAGTATTTTTATATTTACAAAATCGACAAGTTTTGCAGTATATGGTATTTACTATTTATCTATTTATAATTTTTAGTATCGGTGATTATTTATTTTTAAATTTTACTAGGTTTAGTTCGCGTTTTTGCCCGCGTTCAAAGCCTTTCCCGGTACAAAAATATCTAAACTCAATACTACAGTACTACAGTTCAGCCACAACTACTCACTAGGCATGGCTGCTTCGGTGAGTAGCTGTGTCGTATCGTAGGTACCGAGGTGTCGGCTGTGTGTGCCATTGTGACAGTTGCCCGCTGGATACGGCTTAATATACGTTTGAGTTTTGCCCAGCCTGGAATGAGGAGCGCAGCGCTCTCAAAGCAGTCGTCAGAGGCGGCCTCTCGTTGCCGGCCGTGGTCGCTCCCATGGTCGGCAGTCAAGAGGTCTGGCGTGTGTTGGCTCACTTCTGCGAGATAGTCCTCTCGTAGAAGGAGAGTGCTGAGAGAGTTCTGGAACGCGAGGATTCCTCCCGCCGTCAGAGGAGACGTAGGAGGCGCCGGGTGGACGACTGACCGGTGTCTCCCACCCTGTGGATTGAAAGTGTTTGGAGAATTCCACCACGGTATCCCCTGCCTGTCGTAAAAGGCAACTAACAGTGGCCACCCGGGCGTCGCGGGCGGGTGCCGTCTCTAGCTTTGTCTTTTTAGCACATTGTTGCGACCCCCCTGATAGACAGCAGTGTGGCAGGTAGGCCTCACGCTGCCGTTGACGCCGAGAGCGCCGAGATGCACGGGGGCTCCTGAGCCTATATCTCACTTGCTTTACATGGATGATCTCAAGTTGTTTGCATCAAAACAAACAGAATTGATTGAGTCGTTAAAAATTACTGAAAGATGTAGCAAATAACTCAACATGGAGTTTTGTGTAGATAAATGTGCGGCTATCCATATGAAGCGAGGAGAGGTCGTGGTCTCTGGTGACATACAAGTCTTAGAGACTGTAAGACTTAGATCCCTTTCTGAGACGGAAACTTACAAATATCTGGGTATGCCTGAGGCACTGGGGATTATGAGTGCCGACGTAAAACAATCGCTGAATTACCGTTTCTTCGGCCGCCTGGCAAAAGTATTTAACAGTTATTTGTCAGGTGGTAACAAGATTTGTGCTTTCAACGGTTGGGTTATGCCTGTACTCATGTACTCTTTTGGTATACTCAGAAAGAAAGACTCAGACTGAATTGGACGCCCTGGATCGAAAGTTCCGGACCCTACTGACTGCATATCGTATGCATCACCCACGGTGGTCAGTGATGAGGTTGTACATCCCTCGAAGATGCGGGGCTGAGGCTTACTTAATGGACTTGCATAACCGCGAGGTATGCAATCTCAGGAATTATTTCCTCCACAGCGAAGTAGGCTTGTATAAGATTTTAGTCATGGTGGATAAGGGATTTATCCCACTTTCCTTGGCGAATGAGAACTGGCGAAAACCTATGGCGATGGGCATTAGGGAACGCTATGTGATATGGAAGACCAAAGAACTATACGGTCGGTTCTATCGGGGCCTTGTCGTTTCTGCTCATGGGTTGATACCAGAGTCTCGACCAACACCTGCTGAAGCTCTCAATTGGTAGTTGGGTCAAGAGCCAGATGCAGAAAGTAGTACTTCTGGACACCGCAATGTCAATGTCTTTTTCTATCGCCAAGCAGCAGTGTGCATGCACTGTAGTATTTCGGTTTGAAGGACATTGTAACCAGTCTAACTACTGGACATAATGAGAGTAAACATCTTATGTATCAGGATGACGAGCGCAGTGAAATGCCACACAGTATTTTGTAACTCAACGTGCTGGATGGTGTTGCTACTGTTTATGGGTGGTCGTATCGCATACCACACGCATTGTGAGGAGATTCCTCACTTTGTATCCCTGACTATCGGTAGCTTGGGTCTTGAGCCTCGCCATCGGAGGGTGATACACTTTTTTTATATTTTTATATGTATAACCTAATTTTTTTTTATATATAAAAATGGTGGTAGGTCTCTCATTATGTAAGAGGCCGTCAGGGTGGGTACCACCGCAATGTCTATTTCTACCGCCAAGCAACAGTGTGCATGCACTGTTGTGTTTCGGTTTGAAGGACATTGTAGCCAGTAGGTATAACTACTGGATATAATGAGACTTAACATCTTATGTCTCAGGATGACGAGCGCAGTGGAATTCAACACAGTACTTTGTAAGTCAAGGTGCTGGATGGTGTTGCTACTGTTTATGGGTGGTCGTATCGCTTACCATCAGAATACATCGAACGGCATGCTCGTCTCGTCATTCAATGCAATAAAAAAATGTCTATTACATGATGAAATTATAATAATTATTATTATTAAACATAATTGTAAACATTCGACAATTCCAAAAAAATAAATATGGATGAGTAAAATAATAACTTCAAGTATTAAGATTAGCTCGTTCAAATGGAAAATCTAGTTTAAATCGGTTTCGATGTGTGCGCGTGTAGCAAAGCGCGTTCTTGTCATTCAAATATCTAAAATCGAAGATGTCAAAAATGTAATAGCGTCCTTAAATACAATATTTATTTACACAAAAATGACAATTTCACTATTTCTTTATAAGTCAAAATTTGAAAAAAGAATGTTACGCTCTTTTATACTCGTGCCGTACCAACGCTGGGGAAATAAATAAAATGTAGTCGTTTAAGAATTATAGCTACTACGCAATGTAATTAAGGTTCATATTAGTAAGGGATGGTAAAACCTCCTACGCATTTTCGATCGGTCACGTGTCCTGACGCGAGTTTAACATTTTATACCCATCCCAAAAGTGCTCAACGCCGCTAAAGAAGGTTTCACTTCAAAAATGCCGAACAAAGCTCTGTCATCCAGGTACTATTACTAATCTGACTTTGTATACAGTACAAAAGTATTGAAAAAAAAGAAAAGAAACGAACAATTGATGACAAAAAGTAAGCACGGAGTTTCTTTTTGCCTTTCTTCTTCGGGTCTTCATCGCTTAGGGCCTGTAGTGTCCTCACCGGTGAGGTTCCTCCCTTTATTTTTTAATAGAAATGACCTCTTTTTTATATCCCCTTTCCTGCCAATCCGAGCTGGCCTTTTTGTTTATTTTTCATCATTGATTTTACTCCCCATAAAAAAGTCGGTAGCTATATTTAAAGTGACCTTTGGTATTAATAATTATTATTCTAATCAATTAATGTATCTTGATTCTTGACTTATCATAAGTGCATCTATGTTCGCCTACTAAACTTCTTTAGCGGCGTTGAGCACTTTTCTTGGGATGGGTATAAAATATTAAACTCGCGTCAGGACACGTGACCTGATCGAAAATTCGTAAGACGGAGGTTGTAATTTTTGTGTACGATAGCGCAATAAATAAATATTGTATTTAACCACATAAATGCTAGTACTTTTTTTTTATAAAAGCCCCAATGTGGGATTTTCTGGGGTAAAAGTTTAGAAGGAATTTGTAATTTAAATAAAACACTTTTTACCCTTAGATACTTATATTCCTTCCTTAAAATTATAAATGCGATAGTAACTCTGTCTGTCGCGCTTTCACGACAAAACTACTGAACCGATTTAAATGACATTTGGTACATAGATAGTCTAGAGCCTGAGAAACGACGTAGGCTACTTTTTATCCCGGGAAAATATAAAGAGGGACTTTTATCCCAGAAAAACTCATTCACGCGGGCGGAGCTTCGGGCAAAAGCTATATTTCCTAAAAGTAATATACCTACCTATGCCAAATTACATCCAAATCATTCGGCGGTCCAAACCGATTATTTCTTACAAACATACAAATATTTGCAGTATTTAATTTATGACTGCCTCGGTGCCGTAGTTATCTTGACTTTTTGTGACTGGGATGGTTGGCTACGACACATTACAATTTACAACTCAGACGCAAATTGGCGTCCATCATGCATTATTATTTACTCTTACGACATAAGATTGACAATCCATCTGTGCGTGAAAGTATTCATCTGTACGTCCCTAACCAGTACATTGGCGCCACTGGGAGAAGAAGACACCACCTCGGACCTCCTCACTGGTCCATCTGCTTGGCATCTTACGCAAACAAGCAATATTCCTACCGCCAAGGCTATAGCTTTATTAAATGTGTATCTTGAGAGTAGACCGGCTGCTGACACATTGTCGATAATAGTCACACTATATACAGAAATGTGTATTTCTTCTTAAGTCATTTTGTTACTTAATATATGTATTTTGTAAGTGGACGATAGCGTAGTTGGGAATGGAACGGTCTGCCGAGACAATGTCCGCAGGTTCAAAACCCAAGGCACACACCTCTGACTTTTCGAAGTTACGTGTGTATTGTTTATCAATTATCGTTCGCTTTAACGGTGAAGGAAAACATCGTGAGGAAACCTACATACCTGAGAATTCTCCATAAGAATTTCGAGGGTATGTGAAGTCTGCCAACCCGCACTAGGTCAGCGTGGTGGACTAAGGCCTTAACCCTCTCAGTTGTAGAGGAGGCCCGTGCTCAGCAGTGGGCAGTATACAATACAGGGCTAGTATGGTGGTGGTGGTAGGTATTCTAAAAGAACTTTTCATTGATTTATGCAAATTTATAACAAGTCCACCCGCGTGAATGAGTTTTTCTGGGATAAAAGTCCCGCTTTATATTTCTCCGGGATAAAAAGTAGCCTATGTTACTCGCTGATAATGTAGCTTTATATTGGTGAAAGATTTTTTTAAATCGGTCCAGTAGTTTCGAAGCATCTTCAATGCAAACAAACTAACAAACAATCAAATCTTTCCTCTATATAATATTAGTATAGATAAATCCGTACATATCGCACCTTTAGGATGAAAACGACACAATTCAAAAATATCCATTTTATGACGATAAACCACTATTACTACTACCACTGGTGGTAGGTCTCTCATTATGTAAGAGGCCGTCTGGGTGGGTACCACCACAATGTCTATTTCTACCGCCAAGCAACAGTGTGCATGCACTGTTGTGTTTCGGTTTAAAGGACATTGTAGCCAGTATAACTACTGGACATAATGAGACTTAACATCTTATGTCTCAGGATGACGAGCGCAGTGGAATGCCACTCAGTACTTTGTAAGTCAAGGTGCTGGATGGTGTTGCTACTGTTTATGGGTGGTCGTATCGCTTACCATCAGGCGAACGGCATGCTCGTCTCGTCATTCAATGCAATAAAAAAAAAAAATGATTTTTTTAAATTGTGTCGTTTTCGTCCTAAAGATGCGATATATGAATTATTTCTTCTACTAATTAATCTACGAAACATAAGAATTAACATTACTAACGTTCTCTCGTGGTTGGTTACCTCTATAATCTGAAACTTTACAGTCTGAATTATGTGTCTCTTGAGGTATATTTTTATTAATCAGCACCTGTTCTCTACGTTCTTGTCTAATTACATTTAGTCACAAGATAAGCATAATATTTTGCTTCTATAGTTATTTTTACGAAAATAACCATTTTAACATTACCTCGATAAAATCTACTTTTAATTTTTTTACTGATCTACTCAAAAGGATCTACGATATTAAGTATAGTTAGACATCCGTCTTGAGAAGCGATTGCTACCGCTTTGCCGGCATGGGCACTTGCCACTCCTGTCACTTCTGCCGGCGCCCTGTATTCTGCTATAGCCCGTCCATCTACGGTCCTGGAACATTAAGATTTATAAAGAGAAGTAATATGGTCATCAGTTATTGCGAAGTGGCTGTAGCAATGGCTTGAGAAAACTGTGAAGTCTGTAACTGCTTTGATGTTGTGCTTTGTAAGTTTATTGAGATTTAATGGCTCAAATGCCCTTCAAAACTCTTTTAAAGGTTTGTTCTCTCCAGTATTACCATTGAAGATGATCATTATGAAATAGTATTTTGTAATAAACTCTATCTAGTTCAAGTCAAGGACGATAATGCTAATCATGTTAAACCCTATCACACACACACACACATACACACACACACACGCGCCTTTTATCCCCGAAGGGGTAGGCAGAGGCGCAACTAGTGCACCCACTTTTCGCCGTGTGTATTCCGTCCCATGGTGTGATGGGGGACCAGCCTATCGCCATATCGGGCACAAATTCCAGACTCCGGGCTGATACTGAATTTAAAACCCAATATCACTTTGCCCGACCCGGAAATCGAACCCAAGACCTCAGCTTTGCAGTCGTACCATAATTCAACACTATCAGGCTACTAATAAGAGTAGCAATAGCTGCACATACCTGAAAACTCTCACAGTCTTCCTTCCACTGTGATAATAGAAGACATACTGGTCATTAGAGCTGAACATGGTAATGATCGAGAAGACCCCTTCAGCGGCCCTATAGATCAGCTGTTGAACGGAGGTGCCTCTCTTCAGTTCGATGAGTTCCAGACCTCCACGAGAGGGTGCGCAAAGGCCAGTCTTACCGTCTCTTGTACAGGCTCCGTTCCATCGTGGTACGAATCTGTTTAAAGGTTTAAAAATCCAACCAAGTTCTTTGTATACCGCTCAGTGATTGTGACTGTGTTGCGAAATACCCACAATAGTGTGATTATATGAAAATCGACATCTAACTAACTCTATCTGAAGGACCCAGCGAAATTACAGTGCTTATTTTTTTTAATAACTTTTAGAAAATTACTCCTAAATTTAAAATGTTACAAACATGCTCTATTACTTGAATACAATCCTCAGTTCTGGGGTTTTTTTTTATAAGAGCAGCTAGAAGATCTTTTTATCATACACACCTGACATGTCTCTTGCTCTTGATGTCCAATATTCCCGCCTTATCGTTGCCAATAACAGCCACCCAGTGGGGTTTGTGTGGCAGCGCTACGATGGACTGCATATCTTTGATACCGCTGTTCTTTATTGGAATCCTAAAAATATTTATCATAGACAGTTAATAGATCATTGGTTAAAGAAAAAATTATATATGAGGCAAGTAACTATGGGTAATTTAGTGGAACCGATTATAACCGAATATTTTTTAATACGTACTGTCCTGTCAGTTACATCGTGATCATTTTTTTCAAACCTGATAATGTGTCCCACTGCTGAGCAAAGGCCTCCCCTTTTTCTTCCATTTCCTCCGATTTTACGCTAACTCTTTCCAGTCTCCATCGCTGTTTTGGTCATCCACGTTTTATGCGACCATTTGTTGGGATTCAATCTGTAGTTAGCTTGGCCCAGCAGTGCAGATACATTCGAATTACGTGGCCTGCCCAGTTCCACATCATTTTCACAACCTTTTTGCCTACATCTACTACTCGAGTTTTGGAGCGCAAATTTAATTTAAATATGTCTCACTCATTTATGAAATTGTTCTGATATTAGACAACAGCTCTGTGTTATAGTTACAACAGCTTAAGTAAGTGATAAAAACCTGTGCAATCTAGCACCAGTTCTTGCATGAAACACGTGAAGACACTCCCTAGAGGATTTGTCCATTCCAGGAGCGACTACATGGTGTTCGTCTGCGGATACCACAGCAGCTCTGTATCCTGTTCCCCTGACGTCATATTCTGCGGTGTATATTCTGTCACCCTCTAAAAAATAAAATTTGTGCATAGACATTCCACTAAATAATGATACCATAATATGAAATTATCAATTATCGACAAGCGATATTACAACATACAAACTTGAGACAAATATTTAAAGATAACAAAAAACATAATCGAATCCAAGCTTACACGATTCACATCCAGCTACTCCTGATTATAACAAAGCAAGTGTGATAGATTTACCTACTTACCAGGTATAGTTCTGGCGATTATGTGCGCGACAGCCAGATTGTCAACATTGTCTGGAGGCACTTGCATCGAGATTGTGATAAACTTTGTGCCATCTTCTAGAAGGAGTACTTGTTTTACGCCTTTCTGTTCTTCTTTATACATCACCTAGATGTAATTCAAAATTATATTAATCAATTTCGTTGCTTTATGGGGCGTTTCTTATAGAAGAATATCATTTTTTATATTTTTTAAGGTTCTAATTGCTGTATTTTTTATAGTCCAACTCAATTAAGGGAAACCACATGTTGTGTTAATCAATGGAGCTGGGTATGGTTTATATTACTAATCTAAATTAGATCAGGCGTATTTTACTTCTAGGTATATGCACCCAATTTTGACTTGCAAGGCTCTTAATACCAGCCCTGGTTTATATACTGTCCGGTGTCCCCTTGCTGAGCACATTCCTCCCTTACTAGTGAGAGGGTTTAGGTCATAGTCCACCACGCTGACCTAGTGCGGCTTGGCAGAAAAGACTTAAGTCTTGTTCTTACTTACTACTTTATGAATATGTGCGTTGCTCTGCTAAATACAAACGTATTATTCATAATGAAATCCAACTATACCTGTTTCTCGGGTGTATCCCATATCACGACATTGCCTGACTCAGCAGTCACCACATTGTCACCTGTAGGTGTGATGACTGCATGGGTGACGATAGCTCCAAGAGGAGCGTCGGCTAGCTGGGCCAAGAGTTTACCAGTGCTGGTATCCCACAAACCCCAGCAGCTGCGCGTTACTGTTACTGCTAGGAATTTGTCACGAGCCAGGCTAGAATAATAGTCTATTGTTTGTTCAAAACGAATAAATTGACATGAGTCTAAATTATACCCTGGAATCCTGGTTATAAATGTTGAAGTTATAAGTTATGTATATTAGATAACCATCAATGTTCATGGATTCTGTCGAATAGTTTTACCTTTAATTAAATTAAAGATAAAACTCTTGAAAGTAACTCATCTATTACCAAATTTTGAATTATAAGAGCAGAAAGCTTTAGTCAGAGATATAGTATAATTACAGAGTCGAACTGGTTTGTAAGAAGCCAATCTTGACTAAAGTTTTTATGTATAGCTAGAAACCTACCTGATAGAATCAATAGGCAATTCCTGGCGGTCAATCTTATGGACTTGTTCAAAGATGTTGTCAATGTTCCAGATCTTCACCGTCCTGTCAATTGAGGAGGTGATCACGTTATTCCATAAGCCTACAGTCAATGGTTCCAATTGGACAATCCTTCCAAAGTGGGCGTCAAGTATCTTAATCAGTTTCGTTGTTTCCAAACTCCATACGTAGAGATTTTTTCTAAAAGATAATAACATCTGTAGAAACTTAAAGTGAAATTGTAGAGAAGTTCAATGTGGGGAATGAAGTAAAAGAATTGAATATCAGAGACCATTGAAAGAGATAAGGTTATGATGATTAAGGGCAGAGAAAGAGATATATAGATAAAAATATGCTATTTTTAGTTTACCTGACCCCAGCCACCGCGTAAGTATTGTTATTGCTGATCATGAAAGAGTTAGACTGAGTCATTTTAGTAGATATGTTACGGATTGTATGAGGTAATTTTAATACGATGCCGTGGAGAGAATGATCTTTTTCTGGCTCGTCATCAACTTTTTCCTCCTGGAAGGAAATGTGTTAGGAGTTATTCCTCTATCTACGTAATATGCAATTAACTTAACTACCTCGATGACTACCTCGGTGGCGTAGTTGAATTACGGTACGACTATAATGCTGAGGTCTCGGGTTCGATCCCGGGTCGGGCAAAGCGACATTGGATTTTTCTATTTAGTATCAGCCCGGAGTCTGGAATTTGTGCCCGATATGGCGATAGGCTCGCCCCCTATTGCATTATGGGACGGAATACGCACGGCGAAAAGTGGGTGCACTAGTTACGCCTCTGCCTACCTCTTCGGGGATAAAAGGCATGAGTATGCGTATGCGTATACAATTAACTTGTATATTATTCTTGCTATAATATCAATTATAGGTATTATAGCATAGTATCTCTTTCCTTACTTGTATTAGTAGGTAGTTAGTAGTAAGTTAGTAAAGCTTTGACGTCCTTACATATTATGCTAGCCACTTAACATCTTACTTACTTCTTCTTCTTCCTTCTTATCTTCGTCGCCCTTCTTCTTTTTATTTTCGATCTCATGGTTGCCTCTAGGAATCACATTGTCGAAGTCCCAAACCACAAAACTATAGGTTGTTGTTGCTGTAAAATATAAAAAATATTGGTTATGACTATTAATATTATTAAACTTCAACTATTATATAACCAAGTTAGTCTATAATATTGTAGATCACACATATAATTAACTTGAGGGCATAGCCCGAAACTTAAACATTTTCATACTCGCAAAATATACTATGTAGATAGGTACATATTCTAGGTAAATATTTTATGGATCACAATACAAGCATTGATATTTCATATAAGACATTGATACAAGGATTCATCTTTAAATTTCCAGATTCTTCCCAAAATCATAATTACATTACCAAGCAACATCCTGTCCTTTTTTCCTCTTTTGAGTTGCAGCATGGCCTCTGCTGTGTCGGTCTCACGGTGGTGAATTTCTTGCACCCTGTCCCAGCATGATTCTTCTTCATTTAGTTCGAAGACTGATACCTGGAGAAATTAAGATTTTGTTAAGCTTGAACAGTGATCATCAGCATTGATAATTAAGAAGGATGCGATCTTTGCATATTTTTCTAAAGGTAATAAGTTATTTGACATTTTATTTTATTTTTAAAGTTTCAAGAGGAACTAGATCATAAAAAGGTAATGAAGAACTGTTTTTATTGTTCCAGGTCTATTAACCAGAGATAACGCCTGACGCTAGTAAATATCAATAACCACCTTTGCTTTAAACAAAAATTATACCTGGTAACCTCTTTCAGGATCACTGGAGAAGACTTTACTCCAAGTCTTGTTCATGGCCAGCGCGCCTCTACCACGCAGTGGCTTCATCCACACACCCTGCTTACAGAACTGCATCAACAGTCGATCCTCATCCAAGTCTCCACTCCACATGACGATGTAGAAGTTGTCGAGATCTCTTAACTCCATTGCTGTTGAAGATCCAGATATGAAATATAGAATGTATGTAAAATAATTAAGATTAAACAAATCATCAGATTAAAAAAAACATAACTGAAATAAAGTTGATGTAATATAGAATACAATTCTTTCCTTTTGAAACTAGCACAGTAATCTGAGCAATAGAAACACGAATAAATAGACTATACAGGGTCATTTTGACATTGCGTTACTAAATGAAACCACATACTTATCTCCTTGAAAATAACACTTTCCAATAAGTTATTTTAACCATAGATGTAAAATAAAAAAGTGTATGTTTCAAACAAAATAAATATCAATAAAAAGTAACTTTAAATTAACACGTCCTAATGCCACTACTACTACTCTATGGGGATTCGTCGCTGCAGCAACATGAAACTTTGAGTCAGAAATTTACTCACGCACACGCCATATTCGCAATAAACTACAAAATGATGAAAAAATCAGGAAAGTAAAATTGAGTTTTTTGGCGAAAATATTCGTTTCTCATGGATGATTTTTGGCATAATGCTAGCAGAGGCAAAGATGAGTATGTGGTTTCATTTATTAGCGCAATGTCAAAATGACCCTGTATAAAAACTAAGAAGATCCCTGGAAAGAACTAATTAAGAACGAAGAAAATGTTTCTTGAATAGTGTAAGATATACACGAATTACATTCTTACAAAGTATCTCCCAAGTAACATCATCGTAAGGTGCCGTGTCTGGTGCTGGTACAGTCCTCTCCAGTTCCCCCCTCATGTCGTACTGGACCCAGGACTTGGGCCCGTAAATGAACATGTGGTGGTTTAGGACGTTCACTCCGCGCACTGTCTCTCCTGAAATATTAATAAATGTTTTTAATCTCTAATGACTGCCTCGACGCCGTAGTTCTCTTACGATATGACTGCAGTGCTGAGGTCTCGGGTTCGATCCCCTACCCCTTCGGGCATAAAGGGTGTGAGTGTGTATGTATGCTTTTAATCTCTATGGTGTAGGCAGGCAAAGTATTCCAAGATAGTTCTCATCCCATCATGTGAAAGAAGCTAACCTATCGTAAACGGTAATGCGAATACCGAACAAAAGATGCTTTTGTATCATGTAAAAGTTGATAGAAATTTTGATTTTCCGACCTGGAAATCAAACCCATCCACACCCTTACCTAGAACAATAACAGACTCACCTTCTTCTAGAGGATTTTCAATTGTGATGTATTCGTTTGTCAGAGTATTAAGAAGCATGGACTGAAACAGAAAAATATCGGAAATGGTTTGGTATAATACAATGATACATTTCTTGTCGTTCTGAATTAATAATATGTAATGAATAGTCGCTTTAAAAAAATCATTTTGCTTTTTTATAATCCAGAGAACAAACTTACACTAATGCAACTTGGTTATGCAACCGATAAATTACAACTTCATGAAGTGGCCCTTTTTAATTAAACTTTAGGTAAGTATTATAATAGCACCAAAAACAAAACATAACCACCTTCGAAATTTCAAAAAATCAAATCAAATTTACCACAGAGTTATTGGTAGACGCTGCGGCCCATTTATTATCAGGAGATAACTCCAAGTTCTGCATGATGCCCTCCAGTTGAGGACACAGGTCTCTCGCGAGGTCTGACGTGGATAGATCCCAGGATATCACTCGACTGGAGATCGACACCACGTATCGCTTGTCTGAGCTCAGACGGAACCCGAAGACTGCGAACTGATGGCCTTCTAAAGAATACTGCGAACAATACTCCAAAGATTTGTATCCGTTAAGCCTGTTGACAGTTGATAATTTACAAACTTGGTCTACTTTCGGATTTATATTAATTGATTATGGTTTAAAGTAATCACTTATTTGACAATACTCTTCTCTCCTCTTGTACACCCGCTTTAACTTTAAAAAAGGTTTTCTTAATTTGCTCTTGATTCAACTTGAACTGTAAAATTAAGTTACATGATTAGTAGTTAATCAAAACTCAAACCTTTTTTTTTTTCCATTGAATGATGAGACGAGCATGCCGTTCGCCTGATGGTAAGCGATACGACCACCCATAAACAGCAGCAACACCATACAGCACCTTGACTTACAAAGTACTGTGTGGCATTCCACTGCGCTCGTCATCCTGAGACATAAGATTTTAAGTCTCATTATGTCCAGTAGTTACACTGGCTACAATGTCCTTCAAACCGAAACACAACAGTGCATGCACACTGTTGCTTGGCGGTAGAAATAGACATTAAACCTACTTTTAAGGGCCCACCAGGAGTATGCAAGCAATGGTGCGAGGGTAGCAGTGCGCAGTGGTTCTTCCCTTTGTCATGGCACTGCTTCAGAAGGGACGCTACTGCAGGGTTGTGAGAGGCTTCTGGTAGGAGTCTGCCGACCAGCTGTGGTGCCAGCATGTCAGGGTATGTGCCGAGGATCGCGCCCCCGAGACGGAGAGCGTCAGCTACTAACATGAGCTCTCTGAAAAAAAGAATTAATAAGTTGTGATGATGTGAACTTCTGAGCTCGCAAAGAAACCATAAATCGCCATTGTCAAAAAAGTTTGAGGCGGCAATCTGGAGTAACCCATGTCCCTGGTTTTAGCTCGTAGGTATGCCGATGAAGCAAATTTTATTACAAGTTTTGGCTGACGGGTTTGTTGTATGACCCGTGGATCCAGCTCCACATGGCATAAGGTTTCAGTAAAGAACATTATACCCGTAAAGATTAATGTCAGAAGGAAGGTCACGGCCTTCAGTAGACTTTATGAGGCAGTAGGTCAACCCACGCTTTGTCTGCCTAACAAAAGTTAACACCTGTTATTCCAATATTATATCAAAATACCAACAGTAGTAGGCGGATGACACGCCATTTATGTGCAGTGGTATTTGTACGGTCTAACGCAATTTGTTACTGGCGCCTTCACAATCGGTTGCTAAGTGAGTCGATTAGCATGAAGGACGCTATTTAATTTACTAAGGAATAATCACGGGATTATGTGCACGAGTACATTTAATTGGTTGTTAGCGACAGGTTTCCTCATAAGAATCAGCTTCACACAAAAAAAAATTAAAGGTTATCAAAAAATGTACTGTTTAGATTTGGACCGAGCGAATCATCAGATACCAGGGGTCGTAGCCAAGATGCGTTACTACAATTAACGCTGACGCTATGTATGAGAATGACATATACTAGCGATAGACTCATCGGTAGGATATGTCGCACCCATATATTTTTCATTAGCGTTAACGATCGTAGAAGGTGTCTTAGCAACGGCCCCTGCTGTAATGTCCTTCATACAGCAATAATAAACAAACCACAGAGGTAGCACACTGTTGATTGGCGGTAGTGATAAATAAAAAGTTATCTATCCACGTGGATTCATACATACTAAATACCTACAACCTAGAGTTAGCTAAACTTTCATTTTGGCCCTTAGTAATAACTCAGAAAATTCGAAAATTGCCTACTGCACCACCTTAGCATTTATAAATTACTTTACCTACCTCACGGCATCCTTGTTCACATGAAGTTTGGCATCTTCGAAATCAGCGAGAACCGCTTGTAGGGGGCAGCAGTTGAGCTTCGCGTGAAGCCATTCGTAGTTGAACAGCACCTCGGCGTACAAGTCCGTGAAGCGTTTGGAACGTACCAGGTGGAACGGGAGCTCGCCAAACTGGAAAATATAAAAATCTGCAAGTTAGTATTTATAAGCTTACGTTTTTCTTGATTACCGACATGTTTAACGTCACTAAAGGGAGCAAGACAAAAGCCTATTATCTGTGCTAAAAGTAACAGAGATATCCTGAGACATCCCTAAGCGAGAACCAATGACAATTGAACTTTCTGAAAGCAATGGTCAATTAGCAGTAGGAAGCTCATCGATTTTTTTCTTATTTCAGTATTTCTTAAACCCTGCCCATTTAGGGGTACCTACTGACATAACCTTAATTTTACCTTTCTCAAATTGTATCTCTTTGAAGAGCCGTCAGCAGAGGTGAACACCAACGGCTGCAAGGGAACTTTCCTGTCAGCCACTCCCTCTCTGTCAGCCAGGTTGAACCGGTGTCTCTGTATCTCCGTGTACTTGAAGGGTTTTGGGGTACCGCCACCCCAGATACCTTGAATTTAGTAGAAATGTGATATAAGTTGTAAGCAAATTTTCTTTAAAGCATAATAATTTCCGTGACAATAAATCCGTGAGATCATCTAAGACCCAATAAGGCTTTATATATAAGTATTTAAATAAATAATCCAAATCGCTACCGTTAGATTGATTTCAAAAATAGATCAATCAGAATGAAGAATTTTTAACATGCATCACAACTTAAGCCATTGCTCCATTGCAATGTCAACTCAAAATCTCACCCAGATAGTAATCAGCGATCATAGAATGGAAGTACATGGCCATGTTCATGTTCTTGAAGTATCGCTCCCGCGCCGTGTCCCGGAATTGTCTATGGTACCAGTTCATCACGGAAACACCGTCCGCCTCCCTCTCTGAGAGATAGTTGGGGAGGTCGTTACGAATCCTGGAAGTAGAAATAATTTTAGTGTAAAAGAGTTGTACCTACTCAGTAAGCCCGCCCCCCGAGGCAATTCTTGTGCTTTGGGTCTTCACACCCAATGCACGACCATGCGCGGGGGGACATTAGTCGCGGGCCGAGGCACACAGTCAGTGTGTATACCTCTTGGTTGCATAACACATTGAGGCCTAAAAGGGCCCGCGAACATTTCCTGGCACCCTTTTCCTTTCCGCCCATCCTGAGAACCTTTCTCCATTCCCCACCTTTCCTTCCATCATCCTATTCCACTTCCTTCCCAGGCCCCTGCAGTCGTCAAGCCGGGGGACTCCAGTATCCCATTCGCAGGTTTCCCCCGGTGTTGACTGCAGGATCGCCTATCAAAAAAAAAAAAAAACTCAGTAAGCCCCGCTCGAGCGGGCGCTTTTTGGTTACTTTGTGCTCTTTCCATCTATTTTATGCCCAATATAAAATGTCTATAGGTATATAAGCGACTCAATTCATAATTGGAATAATAATTAAGTATTCTCATATACCTACATCCTGACTTATCATAAGTGCAACTATGTTCGCCTATGTAATGAATAAAATATTTTATTTTAGTGTTTCTCGATAGATTTAGATACTACCATCATAAATATATTATGACATTTTGTTATTTCTACTATCGCGATCGCTTTGCAATATTTTCTTCATTTTGAAGGACGTTATAGCTATTAAAATCTTAGAGCATTGAATTAAAATAATTAAGTAGGTATTATTCGTCTTGATATCTAACATAAAATGTCTCAGGACGACAAGCACAGTTCTATGCACTTCTATTTGAATCGAAATTTTGGACTAGTTGGTTAGTTTCTTGAGTTGGAGATTACTATCAGACCATTGACCTTCCCATAAATCGTAGGTACAACTATATTTTCAACTCACCTAGTCCATAACAATGGAGGGATTCTTCTGACTGGTGGCAAATGGTATTGATACACATCATCTAGTACTCTATCGTCCAGGGATATTAGGTCTTCAAGTTCTGTCTCTGAGAGGCCGCTACGAGCAGCTGTGATGTAGGCTAGAGCGTGGAACACCAGCAGTCGACCGTGCTGAAAACATAAAGGCATTGGATACAAGTGGCAGTAAGAGAAATACCACTCAAGTAGAGGTAATTTAAGAAAATAAAAAAAATAACTAATAGTCTCATTTTCTCGTTCGACCTAGAGATGCGGTTCCAATTTATGTATTTAAAACCTAGTTCCACCTCTCATATAGCTAAAATTTTGGTAAATACTGTAATTGTATTGACACTCTTAATTCCTATATGAGACTGGAGTTTCCTTCAGATATTGTAGATATACCTGTTTTTCAATTCTTTCAAAAAGCATCATGATGGAGTCCATGACAGTCGACGCAAGATGAGTGTCCTGAGGCTTGGTGTAACTCCTCCACCTGCACACCTGGAAATATAATAAAATCTAGGTTCCGAATAACATGGACATTTATAGGCAGTTCTAATATTATAAAACATCTACTGTGATGTAGGAGTATAGCGCCGCTCTACCATATTTTTGAATTTATAAACGCACTACTTACCTCAGCAAATACTAGCTTGACGAAAATCGGCAAAGAGCATTGTCCGATAGCATTAGATACTAAACGCCACTGGTAGTTGCTCAAATCTCTAGCTGCTGACGCCATCCATAGCCTGCAAATTAGAATCATACGTTCTATCTATTGACTTAACTAGAAATAGATATTTATTAGCATTGCTATCCTTAAGGATATCATCGTCATCAGATAAAGGAAGTCCATTAAACATTTCCAGACGGACCTGTCAAAAGCGACCTGCTGCCAGCGTGTTCCTGCGATCTTTATTAAGTGTGTGTGTGTGGTGTTGAAAAAAAGCTATTTATTTTTACCTTTACTGTCCTTATCAGAACAGTAAAGCAGCCATATTGGCTTTCAGATACAAAGTATTACCCGGTCAAAGCAGCCTATAACTAGGGTTCTTTTATTGTTATTTTTATACAAAATAGACGCTTACTTCAACACTTGCATAGCCAGGTCTTCTCCAAGCGCCTTGACTTCTAGAAAATTATCTTCGGAATCGATCATGCGACGTAGCACATCGTACTCTTTGGACACCTCTGGATTTGTTTCTTCACACGCACATGTCACTATGATCTGTAATTGAAAGTACTTTTATATTGTGGAAGTTTGCAATGCACACACACACGCACTCACGCCTGTTATCCCCGAAGGGGTACGCAGAGGCTTAACTAGTGCACCCACTTTTCGCCATGCATATTCCGTCCCATGATGTGATGGGGGCGAGCCTGTCGCCATATGGGGCACAAACAACAACAAGTTTTCAACAATAAGATAATAATGGAGTATCAATCACAGAAAGGAAAAGCTAAGATGCCACCATATCGATGAAAGCTGTTGCTTTTTTACTGAACCATAAATCCCTCATTATAGCCTCTCAGTTATTATCGCACTTCAGAGGGAAATTGAGTTTATTCTATTAATACGGGCCTAAGACGAAGCTCCTTAAATAAGGATAAATGAGGCTGCAGTAGATGGCTAGTCTTTTATGTATTTGAATGATTTTTGTAGTTACCTTGCAGTGAGGAGGTAATCTCGTCGGGAGCCAGGACACCTTATTATTCTCAGTGCCGATGCCTGTGAGCTGGTCTACAGAATCGAGGAACAAAAGCAGCGGTTGTTGCTGGGTAGCCATCGTTAGCAGCTGCTTGAAGTGTGCTGTAAGAGGCACCAGGTCGTCTGGAATGCTCTCAAATGGCAGGGCGAAGTTGTACGATATCTGGAATCAAAAAAATAATGCGTTAAAATTGTGATGAGATGCGCGTATTTCGATAGTTGTGTTTAATTAGCATATTTTTATTTTTGGGTTGCCTGTAGACTTGTTAATACATTCAAAAATGATCATTATTGTGGAGACAAATGGCAATGTTGCAGAAAGTGGCATGTTCGCCGTTCGCTATCTGTCCAACAGTCGTTCTTCTTCCATCGTAGTATTAACATGTGTCTTTCTGTGTGTGTGACAATACAATGTGATTTAAGACAGTTTTAACTTTTATTGTTAGAGGACCTAAGACTTTTATTAATATTGGATTATCAGAAACGTTTACTGGTTCACTGATTTTTTTAACATGAACATAATAGTGCATACTTATTCAATGACTTAATATATTAGGATCGGTGCTAACGCCGCGCTGTTACAGAGAAACTACAAATAACAATAAAAGTGGCAGTTGCTTTAGCAAATTCAACATCTCGGCCAAAAGTAACAGTATCTACATGACGACTGAAATTTAAAAGAAGACTATAAAAATCGTAGGGTCATTCGGGTCAAAAGTACGCACTTTTTTCTATCGTCTACACAGTCAAAAATATAGTGTCCTGAAAAACGTTTTAACACTCTATGCAAAGTAAATTTATTCTACTTTCATTATTTAATGAGTTTTTGTACAATGCTTCATAGTTTTTTTTGCAATACATATTTAAGTGCGGCGGGGGAAATTCGTACTCTTCACCCGTCTTGTGGGTAAAACTACGTAAAGGTGCGGCTAATACTTTGCATACTGGGTAAGCGTTCGCACGCAGCGAAACTACATGGATAGGTATTAATAAATTACATACACAAGTATATTTTTACATATACTTTATTTTATATAGGTATATAGGTAAAAAAAAAACAATTAAATGAACTTATATTTTTGGTACTAACAGTAGTATTAAACAGAATAAATAAATATTATATATTTTGTACGAAACCTAAAATACTTTAACAATTATTAGGAACATTAAGGACTTTTCGAACTTACTTCTAAAACATATAATGAACAAAGATACGACTGTATGACATTGATTAACATTTCTAAGTATTCATTTACTTTTGTGTAGTAAATATTATATGTATACGTTTATATAATAATACTAGCTTTTGCCCGCGGCTCCGCCCGCGTGAATGAGTTTTCCCGGTATAAAAGTCCCGCTTTATATTTTCCCGGTATAAAAAGTATACATAATCTACCCGTGGTTCGTAGATTTACCATAGCAGCGCCATCTATTGATTACTTACTCAACCCAGTCGAAAGGTATCGACATCTGCGTTCACTACAAAATAAATTTAATTAATTTTATAGCGTCAACAACACGTGGTAATTATGCTGTTAAAATGTAGCTTATATGACACGTTCGTAGATTTACCATAGCAGCGCCATCTATTGATTACTTACTCAACCCAGTCGAAAGGTATCGACATCTGTTAGAATCATTTGGAGTTAACAGATAATTGTGACTGTCAAATAATAACAGACAAATAATTAGCAATAAATTAAAATTGCGAGTATAATTTGAGATTTAAACTATCCTATCTCTCAAGTTGGATCGAACTGCACATGGTGTGCGAATTTTATTATAATCGGTTAAGTGGTTTAGGAGTCCATTGAGGACAAACATTGTGACACGAGATTTATATATATTAAGACTAGCTTTTGCCCGCGGCTCCACCCGCGTGAATGAGTTTTCCCGGTATAAAAGTCCCGCTTAAAATGTAGCTTATATGACACGTTCGTAGATTTACCATAGCAGCGCCATCTATTGATTACTTACTCAACCCAGTCGAAAGGTATCGACATCTGTTAGAATCATTCATAGCAGCGCCATCTATTGATTACTTACTCAACCCAGTCGAAAGGTATCGACATCTGTTAGAATCATTTGGAGTTAAGATAATTGTGACTGTCAAATAATAACAGACAAATAATTAGCAATAAATTAAAATTGCGACTATAATTTGAGATTTAAACTATCCTATCTCTCAAGTTGGATCGAACTGCACATGGTGTGCGAATTTTATTATAATCGGTTAAGTGGTTTAGGAGTCCATTGAGGACAAACATTGTGACACGAGATTTATATATATTAAGATGACGCTTATATGTACTATATTATATACTAGCTTTTGCCCGCGGCTCCACCCGCATCAAAAAAAATTACCGGATAAAAGTCCCGCTTTAAAATTTCCCGGGATAAAAAGTAGCCTATGTGTTAATCCAGGACATGGTCTACCCGTGTGCCAAATTTCATCGAAATCCGTTCAGTAGTTTTTGCGGGAAGAGTAACAAGCATCCATACATCCAGACATCCATAGGTACATCCATACTTACAAACTTTCGCGTTTATAATATTAGTAGGATGATATAATTTTTGTTTTTGTTGATTTGATTACAATAAAGATGTAAATAAATAAAATAAAGATAATTAACTATCATACTATTATGTGACCACCATTATTATACAGTTCTTTTAGAAAAAAACTACTCGTATTTTCAACAAAATCTTTAAACATGAACATAAAAATGTTAATAGGCTCTAAAAATCACTTAAAGAAATAAAAACAATTCTTACTCATAACCTAGAGAACATATTCATCACAGCTGAATTGGTATCTAAAATATACTATCATTATTTATTTATTTATTTCAAGTGAAATAAGTACATAATTTATGTACATTAGTTGCCAGTGGCACCCAAACTAAGCTGCGCTTGTATCTTGGGCTGCCATAATTCAGATTACAACTTGAATAATGAGCCGCATGAGGGATATTGTTTTTTTTGTTTTAACTAATCTTAGCTAACAATAAAATATATGATGAGGTGAACATAAAAAATAATAACAATAGAAAATTATGGGATGGGTGTTTGTGTGTGGTGAAATGACTGATGGACGGAAAGTGTTAGATCAATTAGCTTTATCGTTTACCTAGTTGTCAAGTTTTCTGTTGCAGTGTAGTCAAGACTTAGTAAAAAGTTGGTCAGTTTTCTTTTAGCTGTGTAGATGGTAGAGTCTTTAAGTGAACATTTAGAGGAGACATTATTGTATTTGGATGGATGGCTGTACATTGTAAATCGTTTTGCGAATGAGGATTTAATGGATGGGAGTGGAATCCTATAGGTGCGCTTCAATTTCATTACGTTTTTTTTTGTTATGGCATGAATGACGAGTCGAGCATGCCGTTCGCCTGATGGTAAGCGACACGACCACCCATAAACAGTAGCAACATCATTCAGCACCTTGAGTTACAAAGTACTGTGTGGCATTCCACTGCGCTCGTTATCCTGAGACATAAGATTTTAAGTCTCATTATGTCCAGTAGTTACACTGGCTACAATGTCCTTCAAACCGAAACACAACAGTGCATGCACACTGCTGCTTGGCGGTAGAAATAGACATTTGCACCCACCCAGACGGTCTCCTACATATGAGACACCTACCACCAGTAAATATAGTGGAGAGTTTGTGAATGTTTTGTGAGAGGACAGGCAGGCATGGAGAAAATAATTGCCGGACGCGCAGAACCTTTGCTTCGACATAAAGAGCATCAGTGGAGTATCGGAAGGGTTTTCTCAGCATCACCTTTAGTAATGCTCGTTGCAATAAGGCGAAGTAAATTGTTCTTTGAGTCTTCCAGTTTGCAGCGTTTCTAAGTAGGCGCGTAATGCCAATCTGCTTCCTTACTCTACCAGCGATGAGATTGATGTGAGGTTGAAACGTAAGGCCTTCATCTAAAGTAAAGCCGAGGTATTTAATGCTCTCGGTACAATTAAGGGCTACACAGTTACATGGGAATGTAGGTGGGGACGGTGAGCAGGAGTGTATATAAAGATGAATGGGGTTCTTAGGCTGAGAGGCTGCTGTTTTATGAAAGCAGATGTAGTTGGTCTTGTTAGCATTTAAAGTGAGTAGGTTCCTTTCCAGCCAGTCCTTTATATGGATCATTCCTCTATCAGCGTAGGCTGTGACGCTTTCCCAATTTCGGGCTGTGAATACGACGAGGGTGTCATCAGCATAACTAAGGAGCTCAGCCGATGGAATGCGCAGGTAGTATATATCATTCATATATATAAGGAACAGGGTCGGGCCTAATAAGCTGCCCTGTGGTACACCAAAGTTAAAGTTTATATAAAGCTGGTTACTTGTGAAACCTTGAATTTGAACAATTTGTTTTCGTTCCGTGAGGTAGTTTCTAAACCAGTCTAATTTCACGTCGCGTATCACTATATTTTCAAGCTTTTCCAGGAGTATGGGTATGGAAACTCTGTCGAAGGCTTTTGCAAGATCTATGCAACTAAGCCCATTATCGAGGTGAGAAGAAACTAGATCTGTGAGCAATTTCACGGCGTCATTGGTACATTTTTGTCTCCTAAAACCAAATTGCCTATCGGACAGGAGATGGTGAGTTTCCAGATAGTCAACCAACCTCATGTTAACAATTTTCTCCAGAATCTTGGAGAACGTTGTTAACAGGGATATTGGCCGGTAGTTTTTGGGGTCGTCTGTTGAACCAGATTTGTAAATGGGCGTCATAGCGGCAGTTTTCCAAATATACGGGAAAGCTCCAGTAGACAGACTGAAATTAAAAAGGTGGGTCAAAGGGGCAACAATATGTGTTCTTATTTCTTTTAATATGCCGTTTGTTATACCATCCAGGCCTGGTGCACTATCAACTTTTAACTGTCTTATTGCTTTTCTTGAGGTGGCAAACAGTTTTAATAGTTTTCCATAATTTTCCGGTGTTGGAATTAGCTTCTTCAAGTTTCTTTGAATCATACTCCGTTTTGACCTTTTCGATAGAATTGCAGATTTTTCTGTATCTTTTATAGATCGTTTGAGCGATCTCACCTTTGGGAGATTGAGGGCTTTAGAGTGAAGTCTATCATGGTGTTGAATACATCGTAGGAGACCTGGAGTGCACCAAGGATTTAGAGTATACTTTGATCTGCTCATTCGTACTTATTTGGAGTTCTCTTTAATGCGGTCGACGAAAGTTTCAAATGTGTTGACATGATTTTGTTCGATGATTGATTTCTATTCTTCTTTTGCCAAAGTATTATTTCAGCTAATGTAATCAATAACGGTTTTATAACGATTAGTTTTGACACGCTTTGAGTGAGTGGGGATAGTCTAAGAAGCACCGGGTAGTGGTCGGTGATATCAGTCTCGCAGACGACACCAAACGCTGTCGATGTTGACCATACAAAAATATGACCGAGACAGGCATTTGATCTGGTAGGTTTGTCAATGACGGGCACAAGGCCGTGTTGGCTTAAAAGGTCAAGATATTCTGTGGGATCGTGTCAATTGTGATCTACTTAAAGTATGTCAATGTTAAGGTCGCCTGTAATGATGAGTGATGTTTTAGTGGATAAATTAGTTAAAATGTTGTGAAAGAAAAATATGAAACCTGAATGGTAGTTGAAGGAAGGGGATCTGTAAATGCCCTGGATGGAAAAGGATTTGACATAATCACGAGATCAACATTATCAATCAGTTCTGTTAGAGTATTTATCATGAGATCAATATTGCTAGATATTACTTAATCAGTTCTTTTATAAAGATCTAAAAATAAAAGTTTAACACTAACATTAAAGAAATAACTATACAGGGTAATTTTGACATCGCGTTAATAAATGAAATCACATACTTATCTCGTCGAAAATAACGCTTTCCATTAAGCAATTTTAACCATAGATGTAAAATGAAAAAGTGTAAGTTTCGAACAAAATAAATATCAATAAAAAGTAACTTTAAGTTTACACGACCTTATGCCACTATTATTGGTCTAAGATAATTCGTCACATGGCATCATTATACTTTCATTCAAAATACACTTTCGCACACACCATATTCGCACTAAACTACGAAATGATCAAAAAATTTGAAAACTACAACCGGGATTTTTGGCAATAATATTCGTTATTCATGGATGATTTTTGGCTAGATGTTCGAAGTAAAGACGAATATGTGATTTCATTTAGTAATGCAATGTAAAAATGACCCTGTATAAGTACTATATTAAACTACAGCCTGACCAGGAAAATAAAAAACCTGCTTTAGGGGTGTCACTTTTGCTTTTTGTTTTAAAATTATCGTTGCCAGTACAAAAAATTAGTTCTATTTTTCATCACAACATAGCGAAGTTTTTTATATTCCTGTTCAGGTTTTACAAAACATAATAACAGTTATACTGATAGGTAAACAACATTATTTATCACAGAAGTCGCATCTAAAATACCTTGCTCATATGCAGTACAGTCTTCATGAAACCATAATCTACATGCTATACATTGGATCCATTCCTCCGTGGCTGGCTCCTTAAATTTCTCCGTACAAATTGGACAAAAATATAATCCTTCTTTATCTTTCTTTTTGCTATTCTGTTTACGTTTTTTGGTTATTCCTAATGGTCCAGGTTTAGGGTCAAAAATTTGCATAAGATACTTTTTCTTAAGTTTTTTGAGTTTCTTATCTTCTCCTAACTTCAGTTTTTCTTCTAACTGTGCCTTATAAGGGCTAGAAGTCACAATCACAGATTTCAAGCTTTGTCTTTTTCTTTACTTTTTTCTGACATTTTGGGAAGTGGGCTTAATTGAAAAACAGTCACAGTAGGATTACAGTTAGTAACAGAAGGATTCACTATGTCTTGCACCACTGGCACAGTCTTTTGCTTTGAGATCTCAGCGTTATTTCCAGTATCAGCTCTGTTAAGAATATTCGTTTCTTCATCGCTTTCCATGTTGTTTACATCTGAATCGATAATTTGAGTAATTTCTTCAATTTGAGAAAAGTTTTCTTCTAATAATATAGAAAGACTCAAATGCGGTGAAGCTGAATTATGTACTGTAGGTGCATTTTTATATATGCTCTCTTGAAGAATCTCTATATTTGGGATAAGAATTGCGTTCAGTGGAGACCGGTCCCGTACTTCTTCAGGCTCATCTGAAATGGCAAGTTGATTCACAGACTGGTCCGTTACTGATGATGGTGCAAAGTCTATCTCATCAAGTAAGTCGTTTGCAAATGGGTATATTCTAGTTGCCTTAAATCCTGACTCCGCATTCGACATAGTGGCAACATGTTTAAAAGCAGCATTGAATAGACTAGCTATTTGAAATTGCGTTATACCTCTGCCAAGATGTTGTGACATTCACTTTTCGCATTCGATCGCATATTTGGCTTCTAATGGACTATGTATGGATACATCTAGCGGCTGGAGTTTGTGACTTCCATGGGGTGGGAGAGTGAGCATTACTATGTGATGTTCTCGCGCGTACTATACTCCTTCTAAGGTAATATGAGAAGAATGATTATCCAAAATTAGTAGAACTGGATCGAGTTCTGATGCATAGGTAAAATCCTTAAAATGATGGAGCCACTCAATAAATAGTGTCGTGTTTATGTGCACACTATCCGATACCATACACACAGACTGCGTTGGACCACCATCCAACAACTCTGAACGCGGTTTTTTGCAAGGAGAGATTGAACGCTGGTGGCATGAAATGACCCATTACGTTGTTTCACATTACAGCAGTAACATTGACACCTCTCTCAGCGGATACAATTTTATCGACAAGCTTTTAGCCTTTTACAGAAACGACTGGGCATTTTTAGAGGGACAGCAGGTACTTATTCCCGATTCATCCATGTTGTACATTCTATTGGTTCGAAACTTATACTTTTCAATAACTTGTTTAAGATTCTTGTAAAAAAGATCAACTTGAGCTTTATTAAAGCCAATTGCTCTAGCTAAACTTATGGTTTCTGACTGTCGTACACCTAAACGAGGATGTGGTTAAATAAAACCTGCCAACCAATCTCGACCAGCCATTGTCGATGAATTATCAAATCGGTGTGGTATATTATTGACTGATGCGAACTCATATGCCAATCGGCGTAAGTCGTTAATTGAAATACCATAAAACATTTTATCAATTTTCCAACAGTGTATTGCAAATTCTTTCTCTTGTTCTTTGGTGAATGTGGGTTTAAAGCGACCTAATGATGTGGGTACATGCCCAGACTTAAGCCTCTTTTTCAAAGCACCTTCACTTATACCTACTAGCTCTGCAGCGCGTCTTTGACTGTTGCCTTTTTGCATAAATTATTTGTTCCTCCGTGATAAGTACTCTATGTGGTTCTTTTCTTATATATTTTCGCGGCATTTTTAAATATTCTGTAACAATAACAACTGTTAATGATAAAAATCATAATTTTTCGATATAACTCGACGTTAACGAAGTAGAGTACAAAATATAATCGAAATAATTGCAAATTAAAAATGAAATACGTTGATGACCGTCGCAACGTGAGAATAAAAGTACGCATGCGTATTCTTACCCTCGTACTCTTGCCCTACCAGACAACATTTTAAATAATCACACATTAGTTGAGACGCGATATATTACGTGACAAAATAAATATTGCAATAACCATGTAAACATAATACAATCAACTTACTTTTGTATACTGATGTACCACGTAACCACAGCCTTTTGCACGGAACAAAATATCTCTAAATAAATTAAAAATATTACGTTGAGCGTCGTGTTTCGTCAAATAAGTGAGACTTAACAAAATGGCGCGTGGCTCTGGTACCGTCGCTCGCGCGCCACTGTTCTAGCCGAACGAGTGCCCTCCCCCTATCCCGCTACGAGTTATAAGCATTGCGAAGTTTTACCCACTGCGTAGTGCGTACCCTACCCCCGAATGACCCTATGTGGGTAGCATGTGTAAGAGATAGTATAGCTTAATACTTTTCTTTAAGTTTACATACCTGTTGGCATATAGAAATGAGCGTTGGAGTGAGAGCGCTAGAGTCAGGAGTGGTTCCCAGGAACCTGATGATGTTCGTTGGACGAGCTTCTGCGAACCACGTGTCAAGAGACATGGCAGCGCTCTTCGCTAAGAGGCTGGTCTTGCCGCAACCACCTGTAAATCATCGGCATAACCTTACATCTATCATTAATTAGGTGTAGCTGGGTGGATCGTTGATCTTTTCTTCCTGTGATGTAATAAGGCAATATTAAAGTGGTATCGAACAAAATCAACTGTATCAATCTAGAGTTTAAAACGAGGTTTCGTCGGGGCCCTAGTCAAGACGCCTTTCTACAAGCGTAGAAAACAAAAAAATGTGGAAATAACGAATTCTTGCGATAAATTAATCGATAGACTATGTCATTCGCATGAATTATATTGTTTTCTATCAGCGTTTACGCTTGTTGAAAAGCATCTTGGCTACGCCCTCTTAGGTTATATTTTTTTTCCGAGAGTTTTAATAGGATCCCACTTTAACACCACATCGAATACCAAATATCGTGTCGATTGACCAACATGATTGCTTAGACTGAGAGTTAAACTCGGGAACCCCGAAGGATCTTCTAGTTCAAGCAAGTATTTAGTATGAGTCTCATAAATGTTGGTAATCAGAATTATATAATATAAATTATCCTACAGAAGCAAAATTATATCACCTTCCCCATAAAGTACTAGTGGTTTATCAGAGCTGTCCTTCATGTAATTCTCGATGTAGTTGAGATCTTCCTCTCGTCCATGGAACACTTTTACGGAGTTGTTGCACGCGTGGAGATGCTGGAGAATTTCAGTCACGATCTGACCCTGGGCGCTGCTGTCTTCTTTGCGCATTGCTCTATGTAAAAATAATTAGCATCATCTAATTCTATTGTACCATTGTGTAACGTTTTGAACTCGCTTTAAATCATGACTGCACCCGCGTAACTGCCACAATGCATTTACCGGTATAAAAAACTCCTGTATTGTCATCTAATGCTACTTTTGGTTAAATACTCAAAGTTTTTAGCGCTTTTTACGTAATACACAAACAAACATCGAATGGCATGAGCATGGCATGGCATTGTGTCGAATGCTATGCCATGCATGGCATTGGCTCGCCCCCTATCACATCATAGGGTAGAATACGCACGGCGAAAAGTGGGTGCACTAGCTGAACATCTACCTACCCCTTCGGGGATAACGGGCTTGAGTGCGTGCATCATAGTATTTGTACGTACAATTAGAATTTCGCTTACCTGTCGACTAGTTTGATGATATTCTTGTAGAAGTGGGCGATGAAATGGTTGAGGTACTCGCTGTGGGTTTCGGTGTCCAGACCCTCTCTCCCGATCCACTCGACAGTATACCTGAGAACAATAGAGGTATTCAAAAAATATTGAAGACCAGTTTAGTCACTTAACCAATACGACTGATCGGGACGAGGCCTTATGGCAGTGTTTTAAAGATATGTACTGTAGCTAACTTTTTTTTTTTATGACATTGAATGTCGAGACGAGCATGCCGTTCGCCTGATGGTAAGCGATAAGACCACCCATAAACAGTACCAACACCATCCAGCACCTTGAGTTACAAAGTACTGTGTGGCATTCCACTGCGCTCGTCATCCTGAGACACAAGATGTTAAGTCTCGATATGTCCTGTAGTTACACTGGCTACAATGTCCTTCAAACCGAAACACAACAGTGCATGCACACTACTGCTTGGCGGTAGAAATAGACATTGTGGTGGTACCCACCCAGACGGTCTCTTACATATGAGAGACCTACCACCAGTAAACTTATGCGAAATAAATAAAATATATGTGTTTTCCCACTACAATACTGTTTGAGAGTCTGATTTCTTCTTATCTTTTCGTTCTTAGATGCACTGGATATCTAACTTCACATTATATTTAGCAGAATACAAAATGTACTAAATTACCGGACTACCTGGCGCTCATACCGAAAACTGCAACTCTTGTGTCACCAACCAAATAGTTTAATGAATAGCAGGCTATAAGGTAAAAGTACTTGATTTTACATTAACCTACTTCTGAATATTAGTAGTCTCAATCTTATTGGGTAGGCGAACGTCCCTCAGATCAGCGAGGAGTTTCGACGCCTCTCCATCCAAGCTCCGGTTGACGATGTCCACGAAGTTGCTGGCCTTCTTCAGATTCTGAAGGTTGATGTTGTTGATGTACCGGACGTACGCCAGGCAGTGGTTCTTGGTGTTTTTCACGTTGAGGATCCCGTTGATCACTTCTCGTTCGGTTACTGAAATGAAATGAAATCGCAATAACTGAACCTTGTTATCCGTTTAGTCTTTGACAGCTCAGCTCGACAAGACAAAATTATAGATCCAAAGAAAATTGCCATGAACTACCCTGTTTAGATTCTACGTGTATGTATAGTATTTAATAGGCTATTAATTTACTCCAAATTTTTATTTAATATTTTTAAAATTACTTACGTTTTAAGGTGTTTGGACATAATTTGTGATATTTAGTACCAAATAAAAGACAATAACAAAAAGCAAGTTTAATATCTTTTATCATGCCATCGCCGATCGGGAACTAGAACAGCTTTTCAGCTTCATAACATAGTGATCCAGTATACCACATTCATGTACAAATATTTATCTTGGAAAGAAGATTAAATCTTCAAGCTTGCTTCTATGTCGGTGTCTTCTATATTGTACCACAAAAGGTGTAAGATACTTACCAGACATGAAGTAGTTGTGCATCGTGTCCTTATCTATTTTCCCAGAGTTGTACAACTGGGACGACGCCTTCCGGAACAACTTCTGCATCTTTCCCAAAGTGTCCCACCAGATCGCTTGGTCCTCTGCTTGCAGTTTTGGTACTCTCTGTAACAGAGATATAAGACTTATTTAATAAAAACATCATCATTATTATGTCAGGATAATGATTGTGTCGGTGGCGCAGTTGTACGGAACGACTGCAGTGCTGATGTCTCCGGTTCGATACCCGGGTCAGGCAAAGTGATATTGGGTTTTTCTACTTAGTATTAGCCCGGAGTCTGGAAATATGTCTGGTAAATGGCATACGCCCGCCCACTAACTTGTTTTACATACATACATACACACTCACGCCCTTATCCTATAGGGGTAGGCAGAGACTATTGAGCGCCACATGCTACGATCTTGACACACCTCTTTCGCTTCTTCCACATTCATAGTTCTTTTCATACATTTTCATCGGTTAAGGGTACTCCTGACCTGCCCTTTTCGGAGAAGATCATTTATTTGGTCAGAAAACGTTCTCCTCGGGCGTCCCCTTCAAGCCGTACCATCCACAATCGCTCAATATCTTATTTTATTGCCATTTATTTGGTGGCTTAGATTAGAGTGTGACTTTTGTATTTGTTAAGCTATACATTTATGTGACGAATGGCATTTAATCAGAAGTTGTGAAACAGACCCTTATTCTTAACACTGATCAGAAGTTGATATTTCGAATCATTTATTTTAATCACTTTTTTACTGGTGGTAGGTCTCTCATAGGTATGTAAGAGTTCGTCTGGGTGGGTACCACCGCAATGTCTATTTCTACCGCCAAGCAACAGTGTGCATGCACTGTTGTGTTTAGGTTTGAAAGACATTGTAGCCAGTGTAACTACTGGACATAATGAGACTTAACATCTTATGTCTCAGGATGATGAGCGCAGTGGAATGCCACACAGTACTTTGTAAGTCAAGGTGCTGGATGGTGTTGCTACTGTTTATGGGTGGTCGTATCGCTTACCATCAGGCGAACGGCATGCTCATCTCGTTATACAATGCAATAAAAAAACACATGAAATCGTGCTCGATGTGGCGATAGGGCACGAACACGCTGGATGCAGGCCGCTTTTGACATATCTGCCAGGAAATCCCTAAGGGCGGCATATGTTCAGTAGCGGACTTCATGAGGCTGATGATGATGAGTATGGAATAGGCTGAATCACATCATGAGACGGAACACATAGCAAAAAGTAGATGCCTTGGTTGCACCTCTATATTCTACGGGGATGAAGTGCTTTTGTGTTTTAATTTGTTTATTTTTTTATGTCAGAAAATCACCTTGTTATTAAAATTTATCAATATAGAAGATATTGGCTGTAGGACTGACACTGGTGGTACAGCATTCGAATCCTTCTTATACCAGGTGTCCAGCAGGATCACATCAACACCACCAGCTGCTAGCTCGTCTCTCAACATCTGCAGCTCTGAAGACAGAACGTATGTGGGGATGGGCCTGGAAAATCAAACTTATTTTAAATATTTCCTTTATAATTTACTGGTAGTAGGTCTCTCGTATGCGAGGGGCCGTCTGGGTAGGTAGTACCTACTAGGTACCACCGCAGTGTCTAATTCTATCGGCAAACAGCAGTGTGCATGCACTGTTGTGTTACGGTTTCAAGGATATTGTAGCCAGTGTAATTACTGAGGTTTATGAGAATTAACATCTAATGTCTCAGGGTGACGAGGACAGTGGAGTGCCACGCAGTACTTTATCATTTAAATCTATGTGCGGCGCGTTGCTAGTGTGCGTTTCAACTTTTAGTTCCGATGGCTTGATGTTGGCAGCAATGTACATGCAGGGCTGCTGCATCACACAAAATGCGTTGCCTTGAAATAAAGAAAATTTTGTTTTTTTTTGTAATGGGAACATGTTTTGTTTAGTAACAATACTATTAAATCAAATCAAATTTTAAAATATATAAGCATAAATTATGTACCCACTTATTAAATTATTTATTACGAGCGTTTTGCCCGCGGCTCCGCTCGCGTGAATGAGTTTTCCCGGGATAAAAGTCCCGCTTTATATTGTCCCGGGATAAAAAGTAGCCTATGTGTTAATCCAAGACATGATCTACCCGTGTGCCCAATTTCATCGAAATCCGTTCAGGCGTTTTTGCGTGAAAGAGTAACAAACATCCATACATCCAGACATCCATACATCCATACTTACAAACTTTCGCGTTTATAATATTAGTAGGATTAGAATCTTTGCATTCTGCCGTAAGTACGTAATAATAAATTAGCTATGTCGTTTCCAATAAATGCTTCTTTTCCTTTCTAAGATGTATGATGCAAAACTAGAAATAGTTGTCACGAAATTACACTATGGAATTACTCTGCAACTTACGGCAGTAAACCAAACACAATAAACATAATTGATGAGTAGGTAGATATTTAGCAGCTAAATAAACTTTAGTATGTTTATCTACTAAGCCATTTTAACTACATTTATAGGTCTATGGATAATATGTGATAAATAAAACAAGATTTAAATTCAGATTCAGATTGACGTCGCTTAGCTAAAAATGCATTGTCACCCAAACTAAACGTATATGCAAAATTTCAGTACAATCGGTTGAGGGTAACTGCTTTAAAATTGACTGGCAAGAATCCACACGAACAAACATAGTTACATACATTGCAAGTTAAATAAAAGCTTGTAAAAAGCAATTATGACAAGTCAGCACAAACTACACAAAATATATCAATTAGCTTATAATACATTCTATCAGCTATTTATTTATTGTTATTTTAATCGATGCTATACAATCATTGTTTATTATTTTTGATATGTTTTAAATTTTATTTAAAGAACAACATTGATCCTCTAGTAACTCTCATTTTTTAAACTGAAATGGCGGCAATACGAAATTGAACACATTTTAAAGGAATAAGTGGGGTTTGTTTCCTTCACATTCATGCAGGTTCTTCACTTTCAACGCCGTCACAGTGTTACGGACACCATCTTAACAGACAGGGGTGCCAACATCACGCCATCGGAAGTATAAGTTGAAACGCACTCTATTGTTTATGCAATGCAATGCAATCAGCCCTTTATCATATACTGCCAGCGACCATATAGCCAATAGACGTCTAATAACAGGCGATCGGTTTCGGGTAACACATCTGACTAATAGATCAGATGTAACTTGTCGTTCAATATCTTCAAGTCAGTTGTGACCACAACTGTGAGCTGTAAACACTTCCACATTATCGATTTACTAAATGCTATATTCGCCCCTTGCACAAAACAGTGGTGTTATAAAAACAACCAAATTTCGGGTTTTCACAAAAGTAGCATTACTTTTCATATTTATGTCCATTTTATGTCAATAATTTGACTTATCAATTATTTTTTAAAAATTATCGAAATTCATCTTATACCGGCCATGATGTATTTAAAATTTTAACATTGAGGAACGTTACTCTCAAACTATATTTGCATTTCTTTCTGACTTAAGTGCATTTTACGCTATCTCTACTGCTTAGTTGTTTAGCATTACATGACAAGTGACGCACTCAATAAAAATAGTGTTTCTATGGCTACGTAAAACATAATTATGTCGGCAGGCCCAATCGTAATGCAGGTACCCCGCTTCCTCAAACCTCAAGTAGTTGACAGAATTCATTTGAAAGAAAATATTGGGCATTAGGTGTCTAGGGGCTATATAGTCGCTGTATACTGCCTACTGCTGAGCACGGACCTCCTCTACTACTGAGAGGGTTTAGGCCTTAGTCTACTTTGGTTATATGAAGGGCATTGATTTAGTGACATTTATTAAAATCGAGACAAAACGTGCGTTACTCGCGTTTAAGAAACATCTTTATGTGGTAGGCGTAACTCGCGTAAGATCAAATTTGTTTGTACCCAATCGAAACCCATAATTTTTGGCTTCATTTCTTTGTAATTATCAAACTCCGATAAAGGGAGTCTCAAAAATTATGGCTCCGAATTCCTTTGAAATTATACCCTGAATATCCTTAGCAATAGCAGAAGGATATGAAATATTCAAAGGAACCGGTATCCAAACGATGGTGATATTGTCAAAACGTTAATTGACATACTGTGTCTCACATTAATGTGTTATTGACCTAATCAAACGCAAGAAAATCTTTACATCGCGATGTACAAATTGTACAGCGACATCTAGCGGTAGTTTTTTAAATTAGGACCTAGATTTATATTATAGCCACTAGGTTTGCTTGCGGCCTGTAAAAAGTGCTGCCTGATATAAAAGTCCCACAGTGGGATTTTCTGGGGTAAAAAGTTAAGAAGAAATGTTTAATAAATAAAACACTAGCAGACAGCAGGGTAATCTGTATAACACTAGCGTCATCTATGTAAAATTATAATAAAAATTTCTAATATTTCCTAAAAATTAATATATCTGCGCCAAATTACATCCAAACCATTCGGCGGTTTCTCCGTGAATTTCTAACAAACATACAAATATTTGCAATAACTTCGCATTTATAGGGAACGTGCACGAACTATAGGGGGCAGCACAGAATCGACACAAGAGCCACATATGGATAAAAAATTATCTTTTCAAAGCTATATTTTTTTTGTTATTATTCTTTTATTATGTCAATAATGATAAAATATGGGTTCCAGCTGAATAATATTATTGATACCTAGCGTGGCCAGAATAAGCATTTTTTTAGATGGGAGCTAGTTATTTTGATGTTATTGAAGCAAAATTAAAAGGTTATGTTCCCTTAATTACAGATATGTTACAATATGTGTATTGAATATTATCTTCAAAACATCTTAATTTTTATAAATTACGTAATAAGACATTTCTAAATGCTTTTGTAACTCATACTTATGTATGTTTTATACAGCTTTTATTATTTTTGTCGATTTTCATATAACCATGGAATGTAAGTACTTAGTTACTATTCTCGGGGACGTAATAGAATTTTACACCATTTGATTTTTTTTATTTTTATGTTTCGTAGCATTCAGATACACAGCAATACATTATCAACAAATTAAATGTTATTTTTATCTTTTTAATATGAATATTTAATTTCAATGCCAAGTATCGATAGGCTGAACAAGTCAGATTGCGCCACCAGATGGCAGAGCTTGGAGCTTGGAACGTGCACGTTCCCTATAATAAGTACTGTGGAAACTCAATTCCCATACCAATGGTTTTCGTAAAATATTCGGATAAACGAAAATTCCTATAATTTTGTGTTTTTTTTATTATTATTTTAATTACTTTTAACAACTATACCTACTGCTAGCCGCATAAGTAATTGCACAAATTCAAAATTTCAAATCGATACGAGTTAAGTTAAAAAAAAGTTTTCTTTTTGTGAAGCACAGTACATCTATAATTTTTTTTTGTTTATAAAATAAGGCAATTTGGAGTTTTAAATTTGTTTAGCTACTAATATGGCTGACTGTACCGATCTATTAAGTAGTACTGTGAGGTTATTCCTCTACTTATACTGTTTGGTGGGCTTCGACGCGACCTTCTGGCTCTAGCAAATAGCTTAATTGCCCGATACTTACAACTTTGAGAAAAAATAAGACTGAAAAAATCACCAAAAAGAAACATTTCCTAAAATTTAATTTAAATGTGTGATTATTTCGTAATCTTGCTTGTTACAAATAAATATGTTTCTTTCTTTCTTTCTAAACGACTTATATCAAAAAATATTCAAACACGAGCAACGTATTTTTGGTCATTCGTGTTAATATGATAACAAAAAAATACAAGATCTTGATAAGGTGGATGTTCAGGCGAAGCTCCGTCCGTAGATATCATAGCATTGTCTATAAAATAATGCAAGTGGTTTTGTTTAACCGACTTTAAAAAGGAGGTTCTCCCCTCAACCGCGATTTTTTAGTCACATTGAATACTCTCAGATTTGTACCTACCTATATCCATACTTCTGTCCCAGAAACACGACGAAGTTCGGGCCCATGGAGAGACGCTGGCAGTTCTTGATCTCTCTCATACAGAGCTCTGTGGTCATGTGGTCGTCAGTCGCCTCATCTCTCACGCCCCAGCGCATATCTACAACCTATAATAATTATCATGTATCATATACAGTATCTAAAGTTGTCGAAGGACCTGTTTAAGAGAGGTATTCAGTATTTGATTCTCGTCCCAAAAATATATAAAATATAAGACCTTATTTTTTTTAACGAGGATGTTATCACCTAGGTATTTTTGCCTTCTTAAGTCAGATTTGAAGTATGAAGGGAAATCAAATCATATTTTTTAATGATATAGGGGGCAAACGGGCAAACGTCAAACAAGTAGATAGCTCAAGGGTGACCACACGTTAGGAGCCTTTTTACAAATTTCTTTTGAGGTTCACTTACTCTGGCATTAATCGTTATTTTTTCTTGTGTATATTTTTATTAGTTACGTGCAAGCATGAACTGTCGTGTGTTAAATCGGTCCATCAACTAAAAATAACATATTGCATAAAAAAATATACCGAGTTGACTTAGAATTATGCAGTGAGGTCACTTTGCCGAGACAAAAAGTTAATGACGTAAAATTTTTCAGTATCCGTTCTGCTGACTCCGAGTATACTATCAACTAAATCTTTTTTTTTTATCGTAGGGAAAATCGCGTTATCGGTACCACCACTGTGGGGCGAGTGGAATGGTTATGTTGGTTTCACCGATCTTACGGACCAATGTCGACGCTCGGGAGTATAGCATCATCCGAACGAACATCGGACCGAGTCCCTAACACTATGTATATACCCTACACCGGTATACCAACCAAAACCAGCGGTGGCCTCTTTCGGCGCATACAGGACGGTCCCGGGGTATCTTATCAACTCAATATTGCCAATAATGAAAGTTTCGTTGTTTTTAAAAAAGGACCTAGGGATCCTAAGGAAGTAGCGTAACTAACAAAAAACATATCCAAACTATTCTTGTAACTAGCTAGCCCACGTAAATAGAACCGTGCTGCGTAAACATTTACAAAAATCAATACCCACCCTCGTTGGTTATTCTCAGCGGCGGAAGTTGGCCACGTGCGCGTGCGCAGCCATAATTACTAACTTTATCGCCGCACAACTTTAGCTTAGCAAATGATTTACTTGCAGTTGAAACCCCTGGGTGAATAGCCTCTTGAATCTAGTATTAAATGGTTAGAATGGGTTTTGATCCCGGATCGGGTCAAATTGTAGTTGAGTAGCCTCTACTGTTAGAACTTGATAAGGTGGATGTACTGGGTTTGGATGCCGAGTAATCTTGTGCTTTTGGTGTATAATTTGATCTACTACCTACCCTTTCTAGAACCAAAGTACTGTATTAGGAGCTTATTTCAGAGAGACTATCCCGCCCTCACACCCGCCACCGCAACTCCTGTAAGCCAGGATCAACAGTGGCACGCATTTTATGACACCGAGCGGTGAAGCTCGGCGAGTCTCAGGGAACACTAATCTGTCTGTAAACCGCAACGAAATTAATCAAATAGAAAGATAGGGAGGAGTTGGAAATAATAATTGTCCACTTCGCTCTATAGCAAAGCGGGAGACAAAAATAATTAACTAAGGAGGTATTTGAACCTCAAGTTTAGAGACGTTTACAACTAGAAAAGCCAGTTGTAAAGCACCAAAATTATTGACAAATTTGATTCCAATAATAGGCATGGCAAAAACACCGGAAAGCACGGAAATTCCATCTAGTCTCTACAAGGTCCATGTAGTATACAACCCCAGATATTATTTGCATAATATCCAACACGATGTTGCGCTCATCATGCTAAAGACCACACTCCCAAAGTACTTGATGTGCAGACTGTTCATATACGTAACCAGGTGTAGAGCATGGGCAAACAGGAGAGTCAATCAAACTAAATGAAAATAGTTTGCCCTTAAAATTACCTTGGCGGGTAAGAAATTGCGATACACAATGATCTATTTCTAGCCATATATTAGGAGCTTATATTTTAGGAAGATTTTCAATTTTGTTAATAGAACTGAGCATTTTTTTAGATACCCACGCATCGTTTATACAATTCTCCGTGAGCGACCAGCTTTATATTCTTAGAATTATTGTAATACGTTCCCAATAGTCTCTTAGAAAATGCTTTGCCTACAATTATAAAAAACAAGTTGTTAAAAAAAAGTTACTATACTGTTGACGCGTATTTTAATGAAAAAAATCCATGGGAATAGTTGCTCGCTACGCAAGGATATGATCGATTGTATTTAGCTTAAGTGATTTGTGACAGATGGATATGTGCGACTTTCCCGGATAGTCCTAAGAGTATATTTTTTATCAAACTACGTTAGTCATTTGATATACCCCTTTGTTGCATCTCATTTGTCTTGGTTAGCCATAATCTGAGTAGTCTTGCTCGCTTTAACATCTGTGCTTGCGGCGGCGTCGTGTGCCGGGTCGGTCACTTCCCTGCAACATGGTTGAGGAGGCCGATGGCTGGCACATACGTCATATTCGTGAACGGGTGCTGCTTGCGTGGACTGGTCTGCTCTGTTTGATGGTTGAACTGACTCTATTTTTTACTTAAAATTAAACATGTAGCTGGTTATTTGACTTAGGTACTCTCCGTTAATTTTCGCATTTAATACCCATCTTTGAAATTGAATTTATATTGTTACATGCAATTTGTAATGTATATATATATATATATATATAAAAAAAATATTACAATTAAAGACCTACGCTGAGTTTCTTGGTGCTTCTTCTCAGGTCAGTGGGCTTTTCCGAAGCACTGGTAGAATCTTTAGATGATAAAAAATTGTAAAAATGACGTATAAAAGTGCCCTTAGGGGCCTAATTACTTAATAAATGATTTGAATTTGAATATACTTTTCATAGAAAAACGTCTGAGCATTATAAGATTGTTACGAGGATAAAGGTAATATTAAAGTGTATCTTATGTTTACTCTATTAAGGTTGAATTTTGTAATTAACGCGTTTATCTGCGAAGGGGTAGGTAGAAGCGTAACCAGTACCAATTCTCACTTTTCTCCAGAAGAAAATGACCATTGATTATGTGAATTTAAGATATAAAATATATTATCTTTATATCAAACTTCATTTTAATCTGTTTAGCAGTTTCTGTATTTACTTCTAATAAATATTAATTGGCGGCGATAGTCTAGTTGGGAGTGGAACGGACTGCCGAGACGAATGTCCACAGGTTCAAAACCCAAGGGCACACGCCTCTGACTTTTATAAAAAAAAGTCATGTGTGTATTCTTTGTGAATTATCGCTCGCCTTGACGGTGAAGGAAAACATCGTGAGGAAATCTGCATAGCTGAGAAGTTCTTTGAATTTTTAAGGTATGTGAAGTCTGCCAACACGCACTAGGCCAGCGTGGTGGACTAAAGCCTAACCCCTCTCAGTAGTAGAGGAGGCCCGTGCTCAGCAGTGGGCAGTATATAATACAGGGCTGGTATGGTAAATATTCATAAACCTTCACATTTAATTTTATTAAGAAGATTAAAGCATGTAGAAAGAACGCCAACATTAAAAATAGGTCATAAGTATAAAATTTATAAAATAACAATAAAATTATGAAATACAACTTCCCATGTATATACAGGAAAACATATTTTTTATAATACCGCAAGAAAATAAATGTCTTAATCCGTTTCCGACGGAAGCCGCAACAATTCTCATTGATTAGCAATAAAACACCCACGTAAAGCTTTTAAAAAGCTTAGTGGAGGAAGCATGTATAGTCAGCAGCATAAGTAGCAAGTCAAATTGCCTACATACTTTTGTGTTCTTACTAATCTTTTTTTTCTCTTCACAAAAATAAAATAAAAGAGATTTACTTTACTTCAAACGAAGAAAAAAAAATTTCAGTTCAACGTAACGCGTATATGAAATTTTGATTTTGTTCAGCTACTTATCCTGCTGACTGTACATATCTAGGACACTTGGAGGGATATTTTGTATCCGCGCGGATAGCGACCACCGTCCAAGGTGTAAAACACGGCATAGTTTTTTTTATTGCATTTAAATGACGAGACGAGTAAGCCGCTCGCCTAATAGCAAGCGATACGACCGCCCATAAACAGTGGCAACGCCGCTCGGAACTCTGAATTACAAAGTACTGCGTGGCACTCCACTGCGCTCGTCGCCCTGAGACATAAGATGTTCAGTCATAAAACCCAGTAATTACGCTGGCTACAATGTCCTTCAAACCGAAACACAACAGTGCTTGCACACAGCTACTTGGTGATAGAAAAAACCTTGCGGTGGTACCTATCCAGACGGCCAGTGAAAAATAGTGACTTATATGTGTCGGGTTCCGGGATCAGCCTGTGTATATCCGGTTCAAACAGGGCTAAATTAGCCTAAAGGCAAATTAGGCAACTGCCTAGGGGCCTGGCATCGGCAAGGGGCCCTTATACCAGAGAAAAGAAATGTAAAAAATATATTTAAAAAAGAAAAAAAATGACTTAATAAACCCGTTACCCGATGATATGGCCTTAATTGCCTTTTACGTTATTTTTTAATACGTTTTAGAACATATTTTAAGTTAAAAAAATCAGACATTATTTTGCAGTCGTTTAATTAGGTTGTGATAGAAAAAATATATTTTAGGAAGTCAGGAAAGGGAAAGGGGTCCGAAGGGGGGCAATGTGTATGTCCCTATCTGGACCCCTCCCGGCTTACCAGCAGGTGAAATGGGGTAACATTGCTGTGGCCTAATGAAAAAATGTACCCATTGGTTATTTGTGCTATAGAACTTACTTGAAACTCCAGGCCGTGTTTCTCCCTGCAGTAGTCTTTGATTCTTGGATAACACTTTGCCATCAACGTGTTCCGTTCCATTGTTGTATCTGAAAACGGAATATTATTGAGAAAAATAATACAAAAAGCACTTGATGGTTCAGTATCAGCCTAGAGTCTGGACATGTGCCCGATAAATGGCAATAGGCCCACCCCCTATTACAGGGGACCTAATATAGCTGGCGAAATGAGGGTGTGACACATCTCTGTCTACCCCTAAAAAGGGAAAAAGGCGTGATGCTATGTATATGTGTAACTTTATGGTTAAATTACAGAGGCGATTTTCGCTTAACCATAAAGTAGTTAACAAATGAGTTGCAAAGTCAACTTGGAATAATGGAGTCAAATAAAAATAGCCTTTTACATTATTATGATTATGTCTATTCTACCAAATCCATAAAGTAGCAAACTAGCTAGAAAGTGGTAGAAACAGCAGTCAGTTGACTACAGCATGATAAAAATCAGCCACGCCTAATCATTGAAGGGGAAGGTAGAGATGCAAGTAGTGCACCTGCAGTTCACCCATCGATGACCTACCGTCATCATTGAACTAACGCTCGACTCAGGAATCGAACCTAGAAACATTAATTCCACAGCTCGATAACGCTACCACTTGTTTAAGAAGAGTTCCAATAATTATACAAAAGATTGCGACTCATTGAGTAGATTCACCCCCACCTCCCTCTTTGAAGTCGGTTAAAAAACTTTAAAAACAAACACACATCACCTTTGTTCACGAAAGGATAGGCAGGTGCAACCAGGGCACCCACTTTTCGCCATGTATTTTCCGTCCCATGATGTGATAGGAGGCAAGATTATCGACATATTCTAAACACCGGGCTGATACTGAGCAAAATAAACCCAATATCATATTACCCGACCCGGGTTCGAACCCAAGAACTCAAGGCAGTATTTTTTTTGGCAATTGAAAGACGAGACGAGCATGCCGCTCGCCTGATGGTAAGTGATACGACCGCCCATAAACAGTAGCAATACCATACAAATTTCCAATTATAAATTACTGCGTGGCACTCCACTGCGCTCGTCACCCTGAGACATTAGACGTTGTCTCATAAAGCCCAGTAATTAAGCTGGCTGCAATATCCTTCAATCCGGAACCGTGTGCATGCACATATTGCATAGCGGTAGAAATAGACATTGCAGTGTTACAGAAAGCTCCTTGCATACGAGAGACCTACCAGTAAACAATACCACTACGTCACTGAGGCACTGTTATAGAGTATTATAAGGTGCGGCAACACCGTATAGTCACGACAAGGCGGGTGTCACGCGAACTTCGCCAATACTGCGAACATGACCTAGCTATTTTCGTCTAGGCGAGGTTTTGCGGGTGGAGTTATGTAGCTAAGTTTAGAAGGTCGTTTAAGGCTTGACTTTGGGTATCAAGCATGGTCTATTTCTCTCTCTCAGCTATGTTTTTTTTTAAATAAATCAAATACTTAATTAATCACGTAGGCGAACATAGTTGCACTTATGATAAATCAAGGTACCTACATTAAATTGCTTATCATAATAATTATGAATACAAAAGGTCATTTATATAACTACAGACATTTTTATTGGGAGTAAAATTAATGATGAAAAGTAAACAAAAAGAGCCTCGGGCTGGCAGGAAAGGGGATATAAAAAAGAGATCGTTTTTATTAGAAAATAATGGGAGAAACGCGTCACGATCCTCATCGGTGAGGACACTACAGGCCCTAACCTAGCTAACCTACCAGCCTTTCCCTAGCTACCTAAGCGATGGCAACCCGAAGAAGAAAGGCAGAAAGAAACTCCGGGCTTGTTTTTTTGTCATCAATTGTTCATTGAACTTCTTTTTATTTCCAATACTTTTATGCTGTATACAAAGTCAGATTAGTTATATAACCTAATGTACGCAGATCACCGTTGAAATTGTGGCCATTCACCATCACGGCAAAGTGGCCTCACCTGATGGTAATTGAAGTGAACAGCAAAATAATGTCGACCGGCGGCCGATAAACGTTCCCGGATAGTGGCATGAATGTCGGAGTGCTTAATTGCTTCTAATTAATTAAAGGACATTTAGACAGTAGTCAGTGAAGAATGAAACTTAAAATCTATTGCTTTTGTTTAAAACAATGGCTGTTAAGGTGTTTACCATTAGCCAAGGACCTGGTTCGTAATATTATCTTTATTCTTGTGTAAAAAGACAATACTCCAGGTCTTTCACCAGATGCATTTAACTTAAAGGTTTAAGGTTAAGGTTAAGGCAATTCAACTTAAAGGTTTCACTGAAGCGGCACCTAAAGGTTTCATCTCTTCCTCACCTTTCCTCAGCAGAACCACGCGTGTTGGCTTACGGAACCATAGCTTCGTGGTCTCCTCCATCCCGGCCCGTACCAAAAGGTTCGGAAATTCATACTATTGCCGTACCATTAAGCTGTGGAACAGTTTGCCGGCACACGTGTTCCTTCCGTCTTACAACATGGGGTCCTTCAAGCAGAGCGTGAAGAAGCAATTAGCAGGCCGGCATAATTGTATCGATCGTTAAGGGATAATCTTATCCCTTGCCGGTTGACATTTTTTTTGGACTTCACTTCGCTTAACATCAGGTGCCGTGAAGGCACTTTGCCGAGCTAAGTAAAAAAAAAAAAAAACAATCGTCGTTAAATACCTAATGACATAATGAGACTTAACATCTTATGTCTCAGGATGACGAGCGCAGTGGAATGCCACACAGTACTTTGTAACTCAAGGTGCTGGATGGTGTTGCTACTGTTTATGGGTGGTCGTAACGCTTACCATCAGGCGAACGGCATGCTCGCCTCGTCATTCAATGTCCCAAAACCCATCATAGTCGAATTAAACAGTGCTATAAAGCAGGGCAAAATAATACAAGCGGTCAGACATTTCAATAAGAACAAGGCTAGATGCGACAAACTGAACACACAACCTTGAGATTTTGGGGCAAGCGCAACCTGTGTTTGTATCGGAGTCTCTAACAATTAGGACTCATAAATTATACTACATGGCACGTATTTTTGCCCGGGAAAGTAATTATTCATTTTGTTGGACCTCAAGAGGGTATATATACCTACGTAAAAATGAAAGTGAACTTGCAGTCCGCATTGAAGCCGAAGCAGATCTTAGGAAAATGAGACTAAAGACGTGACTATATTTTGTAATTCTGTGCTTTTTGATAATGTACGTCCATCGTTTACTTACTGTATTTTACCACTCAATTCTACATAGTATAAATTACCAGTTAATTTTAACAAGCTATGCTAAAGTAATGCGTTATTATTATAGGTGTATAAATCAGTCAAACTTTTACAAAAGTACAGTAAGTATCCATAACAATGTATTCCCTTACTCACACACATACACACTTTTCCTTGATATACATAGTACAATACTCACTGTAACACTCTTCAAATCCTACCGACACTGTGGTCATGATACTTTGATTAATTTATTTCACTTTGATAATATAATATTCACAAATGTCGAAACGAAATTGGATACTCTTTATATTATTATGAAACACGGGACACTGATAGCGAATTATATTCACATGCATTTTAAAATTCAATTGTTTAACAGATAATCACGCGGCTAGTTTAGACGAAATTGAGGTATCGGATTCTTGTAGATCTGAGCCCGAAAACTGTAAAAATATTGTTAAGCAACATATTCTAAAAGTTTTGACACAAAACATTAAAAGTATTTCCGCAAATTTTTCTAGTTTTCTAACATTAATGAGTAGACTAACCATTTCGCTTGACGTCATCATCCTAACAGAATGCTGGCTTTCATGTAATCTCAACACACCTTACCTGTACGGATACAACTGCCACAGAACCCTGAAACACTTCAATCAAAATGACGGAGCCGTAGTCTATGTTAGAAACAGTATAGCCCATGTCACAGTAACTGAAATAGTATTTGCGGACGCAAACTGTATTCAAATAACACTACAAAACGAGACATGTATTTTTGCCGTCTATAGGCCTCCATCATTTAAGGATATAACGGAATTAAAAAACTCAGATTTCTCGGACGTATACAAATGTACTAATTCAAACTTAGCCCTTGAATATTTCACCAACTTAGTAAACAGAGCATTGACATTAAGTACTACCTATTATAATGTCCCACATCGCTTAAAAATCATCAAACCATGGATTACACCGGGTATACTAAGATGTATGCGAAATAGGGACAGGATGCACATTAAACTTAAAAAGTCACCTAACAATGATATTCTTGTAACTACTTACAAACGTTACCGTAACTACTGCGCCACTATTCCAAAAAAACTTAAATGCGAATATGAGAAAAATAAATTAAATAAAGCCAGCAGTAATCCAAAAAAGTTGTGGCAAGTAGTTAAAGAGGTAACACATACAAATAAAACAAACGTTTCTGCTAGTCCATTGCTTAAAATAAAAAGTAACAACAAGGAGTCTATTAATGAACTTAATAACTTTTTTACCCAGATTGGGAAAAATTTAGCCAACGAGGTTTCCAATACTTATGTTAAAGAACCCAATTCATCGGTGATTACCATTGCACATGCTCCTTCTAAGTCTTTTGTTTTACTTGAAACTAGTGAATTAGAAGTGGAACAATTAATGTTAACGTTACGTACTAACTGTGCAATTGGGATAGATGGCATATCCTCTAATGTAATAAAACAATTTAAGAAAATTTTTATTCCACCCTTGACGTTTATATTTAATTTATGTATAAAGACAGGAACATTTCCTAAAGCATTTAAAGAGGCTCTGATTCACCCTATATACAAAACTGGTGGTGCAGATCGTGTGAATAATTATAGACCAATCTCAGTGTTATCCTCCCTATCGAAACTCCTAGAAAAAATTATGAATAATCGTCTTAAAAAGTACCTTGAGAATAATAACATACTTTCAAACAATCAATACGGTTTTAGGAATAATAGATCGACAAACGATGCGGTGCATGAACTTACAAATAATGTTGTTCAAGCTTTGGATAGAGGTAAAAAAAGTATTGCAATCTTTTTAGATCTAGCCAAGGCCTTTGACACGGTATCCATCCCAACTTTAATTGCTAAATTGGAGTGTATTGGTATCCGAGGCCTACAACTAAAACTGTTTGAAAGTTATTTAACACACCGAACACAGCGGGTTAAAATAGAAGATTATGTTAGTGATGAGCTCCCCATAGAATTTGGCGTACCACAGGGAAGTATCCTTGGCCCTACGCTATTCCTTGTGTATATTAATGAAATGTGTAATTTGCATCTAACAAATGGCAAGCTTCTGGCTTTTGCTGACGACACGGCACTAATCTTTATAGGGCAAACATGGGAACAGGTTTTTGACTTGGCACAGTCAGGGTTCAATAAAATAACTGAATGGCTAGCAAATAACACACTATCACTCAACATTGACAAGACTAAATACCTCACATTTAATATTAAAAAATCTAAAGAATTTATTAAAAATAGGTTTTCTATTACCGCTCATAATCACAAAGTTCTCAATCATTCCACATGCAACAAGTGATCTAAACTAGAAAACGCCGCTACTACTAAATATTTGGGAGTAATGATTGATGAGAGATTGAGTTTTGTACCTCATATTGAAACTTTAACTAAAAGAACTCGTAAACTTATTTTTATTTTCAAGAATCTTCGTCATGTGGCTGAGCCATCAATCATAAAGACAGTTTATTATTCTCTATGTCAATCTATACTGGACTTATTGCATTCTGTCTTGGGGTGGTACTTGCAAGTCTAAAATGATCATTCTGGAACGTGCACAGAGAGCCGTATTAAAAGTATGCACCTTCAAACAATACTGTTATCCTACCAAAGATTTGTATGAGTTCTGTAAAGTTTTATCAGTACGCCAACTCTTTATTCTCCAAATTATATTAAAGTATCATACAGTTGCTAACAAATTTACTCAGTTTCCTCCATCCTCGCGTTGTATTTCACGTACCTTTAAATTTCCATTATCTGACCATCACAGGACATCCTTTAGTCAGAGATTTTACTATTTTCTTGGACGATTTATATACACCAAAGCTAATAAAGAGTTAAACATTGGTAATAAAAACAAATATGAATGTAAGAAGATTGTTACTAACTGGCTTTTAAACTTATCTTGTGATAAAACAGAGGGACTTCTTACAGTGATTCCATAAGAAGGTAATGACAGATACACTCACTCAACACCTCAGAATAATAACTAAAGCTATTATTCTAAGCTAAGTATTCTAAGCTCATCACACACTCATACACTCACACTTATACACGCACACAAACACACACACACACACACACACACACAAAACACACAGGCACACATATGGATTTTAACATGATGTAAACCGTTTTTTATTTTCTTTCTTTCTTTTTATTTCGTTTACTGTATTGCCATAATTGTACCTATATAAGTATCGGATAAGTATGTGATACTGGAAGGTTGCTGGTACCTATAGCACAGGGACTCCTATTTTAGGTATCAGCAGAACACAATATTGTAAATAGTATGTACTGGTTGGCAATAAATCAATTTATTATTATTTATTATAATGCAATAAAAAAAAAGAACCCAACTCCAAATACTATGAAAATAAAATGTTTTAATGACGCTCTTCGTTTTATTATATTTATGCAGATTTACTACTTCTTAATTCTCATACAGTCCTTGCACGTAACATACAAGTATTTATTTTACTATTCATTCCACGTAAGGCAATTAGAAAATACTTCCATTAGCATTTCACACCCAAGGTTTGCAATTGTTTTAAGTAACAATAAAATTGCAAGGTTTAACTGATGACCTACTTACGGTACGTCATTTGCCGCAGAACTGAGGTTTAAATGAATTGATTACTACAAATCGTAATATGGAATTACTTCGCATAGGTCTTTCGCATGCGAGAGGCCGTCTGGAAAGGTACCATTGCAATGTCTATTTCTAACGCCAAACAGCAGTGCATGCACTGTTGTAGCCAGCATAATTACTGAGCATTACGAGACTTAACATTAGGACCAACGGCTTTAATTGCTTCCCAATTGACGGGCGTGTAATAACTGCTTGTCCTTACAATATTTGTGCTCACAGCAAGGAGGCTAATAATTATATTTCACTGGCTCACCACTACATAGCTCCGAGTGCAGGCGCACATAAAATCCGCACCTTGCCTGTATTGAGCCCCCCAGACTGCTCAGCTACGATTGACAGATTGACGGTAACCCCTTTTTTTTTTTTTTCGCGTGGAAAAAACGCGTTATCGCTACTACCACTGGGGGGTGAGTGGAACGGTTATGTTGGTTTCACACAGTCTTACGGCCCAATGTCGACATTCGGGAGTATAGCATCATCCGAACGAGCACTGGACCGAGTCCCTAACACTATGTACACCCTACACTGGCATACCAACCAAAACCTGCGGTGGCCTTCTTCGGCGCATACGAGACGGCCCCGGGGTATCTTGTTGCATTAAGATAGCTGCACAGGACCGTCTCCGCGCGATGCCGTTGCGGCCCTTCTCTATACAAGGGGCTAAGATGCCCCCGAACTCTAAAAAACGCCTTTGGCGTCTACGACAACGGAAGACCGACCACCCGCATTGTCATCCACCTCGGAGTCGCTTAAATTGGACTGAGCAACTGACTGACTGACGGTAACCCCCTATACTAGTGTACGTAAGACAGGGTATAGTATTTATTAAATAGATACTACCACTACAGGGAGTATATCACCGCCAACTTTCTGACTCCGAGCTATGACTGAGTTATTGTTACTGTGTTATGTTCGTTTTGTTTATTTTGTTAATACTTATTGTAACTTTTTGTGAATTGTGTGCGATAAATGTTTTTTTATTTCATCATCATCATCATCATCAGCCACATGACGTCCACTACTGGACATAGGCGTCCCCCAAAGATTTCCAGACGGACCTGTCAAAAGCGGCCTGCATCCAGCGTGTTCCTGCGACCTTTATCTAGTCGTCTTTTTTTATTTATTTATTTTATAATATTTTTTATGTCAGCTTTGAATTCGAACCTTAGACCTCAGCGCAGTAGTTGTGCCGCGTACGCCTATCGCCGTCTGACTCGAATATTGAAATATCGGATACCACACAACATGAATAGTCAAGTTGTACCATTAAATAAACACAGTAACTCCAAAATCCAAGAGCCAAACTACTTTGGAACACGAAAGCTATAACTTCAATAAGTCGATAATCTATGGGGGGTATGGGAGTCCCGTGGGGGGTGTGGGTGAAATGAACAACTTTTAATTAACACTGTTATCAGATAGTGGGCGATCGCTTTGCGAAATTAAATTTTCGTGTTCCACATTTTTGGTTGGAAACTTTCTTAATGGATTATATTTCGATAAAACGTTGCAAATCCGAAGGTTGTTTCGTAAGTTTTAAGTGGAATCAGTTGTTCATATTCGAAAACAATTTCAATATCTGAACAGTTCGTTTATCTACATTTCCAGACTATTATGCTACGAAGGTGCAACGTTAATTGTAAAGGATGATCAGAGAATACTACTTGTTTGACAGTATTTGATTACTGATAACAAAAGTTTTCTATGCCATCTCAGAGTAACTGGCCTATTGAAGATGGAGACGAAATGTCCACAGCATACAACATATAATTTCTGTAACCATTTTGCTTTCTGGTTAATTCACGAAGGTTTATACATACATACACACACTCACGCTATTTATCTGCGAAGGGGTAGGCAGAGGCGTTACTAGTGCACCCACTTTTCGCCATGCGTACTCCCATGATGTGATAAGGAGCGAGCCTATCGCCATATCGGGCACAAATTCCAGACTCCGGGCTGATACTGACTATTCATTCGTTTTTCTACGAAGGTTTATATTTGAAGTAAATCATTAGTTAAAAACTTGGGTTAAAAAATCATTAGTTAAAAAGTGTAGGTATATCCACGATTAGAAGATAAGATATAAATACATGACGTAACATAAACACACCTAGGGTTGCCAAGTCATCAAACCTAATAGCCGGACAGATCAGCCACTTTGGATGGACATTTAGGTAAAAAGGCCGGACACCCTAAATTATTAAGGATTTTTAGTCTTATTAACAATACGATTATTTTATCACGGACCATTTTTTTCGGCGATCTTTTTTTAGCTCCCAAGTTTATGTGCATGGCACGTCTAATTTTACGCATTTTGCCACCCCTCTAGAAGTCCCTGGTCAAATGTAAAAAGCCTAACAAAAGCCGGACAAGCCGGACACCGTTTAATTTGGCCGGACACGCATTCAAAAAGCCTAAATATGTCCGGCTTTATCCTGACGCGTGGCAACCCTAAACACACCATAATCTACACTTGAACACGAAAGTGCTTCAATAGCTCAACGTGTGTTAAACTGCAGTAAAGAGCACTTGCCGGCAATAAAACGCTTTGCGAACACAAATAACATTCTAATACTAGCTCTGGCCTGTCAACAAACGAAAGTTGGACACTAAACCTAGTACCTGCGGAACGAGTTTAGATTTGGAAAATACTATAGTGCTTAGAAGTTTTATTTTTATAGGCTTGGCAAAATGACCTCGCTGTACATCATAGTCCAGAGACTATCTCGCCCTGACACCCGCCACTGAACTCCTGTAAGCCAGGATCGGCAGTGGCACGCATTTTATGACACCGAGCGGTGAAGCTCAGCGAGTCTCTGGGAGCACTAATTAGTCTTAACCCGCAACGAAGTTAATCAAACAGAAGAATAGGGAGGAGTTAGAAATATATTTTCCACTTGCCTCCATAGCAAAGCGGGAAACAAAATTTAATGAACTAAAAAGGTATTATAACCTTAATTATTTAGACTTTTACAACTGGAAAGCCAGATGTAAAGCAACACGGATATTTTTTTTTATGGCATTGAATGACGAGACGAGCATGCCGTTCGCCTAATGGGAAGCGATACGACCACCCATAAACAGTAGCAACACCATTCAGCACCTTGAGTTACAAAGTACTGTGTGGCATTCCACTGCGCTCGTCATCCTGAGACATAAGATATTAAGTCTCATTATGTCCTGTAGTTACACTGGCTACAATGTCCTTCAAACTGAAACACAACAGTGCATGCACACTGATGCTTGGCCGTAGAAATATACATTGCGGTGGTACCCACCCAGACGGACTCTTACATATGAGAGACCTACCACCAGTAAAAATTAAAGGGGTCCTATTATTATACATACATCATAGTCAGTGGAGTAAGTTCCGTGACAACTGCCCGCTGGATACGGCCCAGCATACGTTAGAGTTCTGCCCAGCCTGGGATGAGGAGCGCAGCGCTCTCAGAGCAGTCGTCGGAGGAGACCTCTCGCTGCCGGCCGTGGTCGCTTCCATGGTCAACAGCCGGAGGTCCTGGCGTGCGGTGGCACACTTCTGTGAGGTGGTCCTCTCGCGGAAGGAGAGTGCCGAGAGGGATCGGAGGCGCGGAGATCCCTCCCGCCGCCAGACAAGACGTAGGAGGCGCCGGGTGGACGACTGACCGGCGTCTTCCGCCCTGTGGATTGGGGGCGTTTGGAGAATTCCACCACGGTATCCCCTGCCTGTCGTAAAAGGTGACTAATAGGGGCCACCGGGGGTCGCAGGCGGGCGGCGGGGGGCTGTCCGTCTTTAATTTTGTGTTCTTAGTGGCACATTGCTGCGATCCCTGTGATGGACGACAGCGTGGCTGGTAGGCCTCACGTTGCCGTTGACGCTGAGAGCGTCCTTCGGTGTGCGGGGGCTTCTGAGCCCCCCCCAAACAGGAGACGGGCCGCACTAGGCGGCACCGCGCAGGGGCGGCTGCGGACGACAACTTAGACACTTCGGTCAGAGGAAGCCCACAGCCGTCCCTAATGCGCCGAAGATGGCCACCGCGGAGTTTTGGTTGGTATGCCGTGCGTTGTACATAGGTTAGGGACTCGGCCCGGCGGTCGCCCGATGGTTACATCTCTCCGGGCGGCTCAACGCCGGGTCGTAAGGCACGGTGAACCCAACATAACCGCTCAGTCGCCCCCCTTGAAGGCTGGGTGGTAGTAATAAGTCACTTTCTCCGCGAAAAAAAAAAAAAAAAAAAAAGATACAGTGTGACTGACAACAGATGATAGCCACCAGTCCACACAATTATACCGATCTGTTTGTAATCGGATATACACAGGCTGTTCCCCAAACGCAACACCCAATGTGGGTCACTATTGCGGGTTTTGCGCCTTGAGAACAGTCCCTATCCGTGCAGCCACAAAATTGTACCTCTATACCTCTAGATTATAAGGTATGTAATGGTTTTTAGTAGGTAGATGGTACTAGCTCTCTCACATGCGAGGTCTGTCTGAGAAGTTACCATCGCAATGTCTAGTTCTGTCAAAGAGCTGTTGCCAACTGTTGTGTTCCGGTTTGAAGAACATTGTAATCAGCGTAATTATTGGGCATAATGAGACATCTTATATCTCTGGGTGCCAAGCGCTGTACTTTTAATTGAATTGCTCAAAATAATATAACGACTACTCCTCGGAACGTAGGTGCATTATGTATTTTTCTTTTGCACTTGTTAAATTCCTGATGTATTAAAAAGTATTTAAGACTCACCTGTAAAGGTGGAACTGGTGAAGATCCTCACGATCTTGGAGCTCACTGGCGGAAGAGACTTCAGCGAGCCTGCGAAGATCAGGTCTACCGTACGGTCGTCCATTGTGGTGACTTAACTTGTATTCTATCTGAAATTAAATATACCTAATTGATACGCGATAAAGACGAAGTCAGTAGTTCTAGAACAAAGCAGATATTTACCATACCATACCAGCCCTGTATTATAATATACTGGCCACTGCTGAGCACGAGCAGCCTCTACAACTGAGAGGGTTTAGGCCTTAGTCCACCACGCTGGCCTAGTGTGGGTTGGCAGACTTCACATACCTTCGAAATTCTTAGAGAACTTCTCGGATATGCAGGTTTCACGATGTTTTCCTTCACCGTTAAAGCGAGCGATAATTCACAAAGAATACACACACAACTTTTTAGAAAAGTCAGAGGTGCGTACCCTTGGGTTTTGAACCTGCGGACATTCGTCTCGGTAGTCCGTTCAACTCTCAACTAGGCTATCGCCGCTTAGATATTTAGCTAAAGAAAAATTTCTCCAGCTCGTCTAACAGAACATCGACACTCAAAATCTTCGTTCCCTAAATATTATGTTTATTCCCCTTTAGGAGAACATTTTAGGGTAGATTCTTTACATGTCTGGTACAAACTGACTTCACTTCACACTGAAACATGAGAGAGACCACAAAATCTAATTCGGCGTACTATTTCTAAGAAGCATGAGTGTACATTAAACCGATTTATCGATAAACCATTTATTTCGATAGTCCCGGAATCGATCGTAAATCGGCAATCGGGAGCCCTGCGGTCGCGATCAACTCTCGGACGTTTACGAGATTCGAACGGTTTGTGGTGATTTAAACTTAGAATAAAATTTATTTTACATATCACTGGCCAGTACCGAATGAATAAGCAGGTTTTTATCCACGGAAGATTTAATATAGTAAGCTAGCTTTTGCTCAAGGCTTCGTTCGGAATAAAAAGTAGTTACGTCTATCCAGGACTTGGTCTATCTGTTTTATTAATGAATTTTATTATACAATAAAAATACAAACTTATATGACCTAATGGAATATACTGCACTGTATACGTAGGTACATAATCCAGTGAAGTTGTAAATGCGATCAACCTTACGAGTTCACGAAAATGCCTTTATTTCGAAATCACACACAATTTTATTTATTTACATAGATTGACTTAGTACGTCGTAAATTCCATCAAATGTTTGCCAACAAGTATCCAAAGATTGATGTCAAACAAGCTGGTCGTAAAAATCAGTACAACAACACGGAAACAGCGTGCAATATTTTTATATATTATATATACATAAACACTCACGCCTTTTATCCCCAAAGGGGTAGGCAGAGGCGCAACTAGTGTACCCACTTTTCGCCGTGCGTATTCCCTCCCATGATGTGATAGGGGGTGAGCCTATCGCCATATCGGGCACAAATTCCAGACTCCGGGTTGATACTGAATAAAAAAATCCAATACCACTTTGTCCGACCCGGGGATCAAGCCACACCTCAGCATTGCAGTCGTACCGTAATACAACTACACCACCGAGGCAGTGCAATAATTTTGGGGTCCATTAAATGTTCTTTTTGACCCCATCCACCTCTTTGAGGTACATCTATCCTTTCATCATGGTAGGATGATGATACATGCGATTACAGTGGTCTAAAAAACAAATTTAACGATAATATAAAAATATCTTTACATTATATTATTAATCACGCTACAGGACGTAGATAGCAGATAAGCTTTATTAACTTTACGTGACTTGTTACTTTAGCTAGAGGTAAAAACATCCCTTCTCTAATACTAAGTTAAATTATATTTCACCCCAATTACATAAAATACTTAGATATATATTTTTTACTCAAAAAACAAAGTAATTCTCACCTGTTCAAATTAATTAATATTGTACCAAGGTCGAGGTCATATCGATTTTCACTTACGATATAATAAACAATAATAATCGATTAATTATTAACACTGGCCGGTATATGTTTTCTTATTTAGATTTTTTGAAAATGGAACCGTCATTGATGGTTGTAGAATTAGAACTGACAAAGCGAAGGTGAATCTGTTATTAGGTTGCTAAGATACAAATTTGATGTTTTCGATTGGTTACTTTCGCTTGGCGACCTGATTTGCGAAGTTGGAAAAAGTTTAGCCTTTGCGGTTTATACGTACGCCATTGCCTCGCAACCGTGTTGCGTCTATGTTGAATTGTACTTAGTAATAAGTACTTAATATTAAAGGTACTAGATTCAGAGCTATAAGACTATTATTACTAAAAAGGTGCACAAATATAAGATAAACATGCATTTCGCAGAAGTTGCAAAAGTCGTAGAATTTTTAGTTTCATTGCAGCGCATCACTCTATCTAGGTATATAATTAATCAACGGCAAATACTATCCTTTTTACTAATAAAAAAATCTTATCTATACAGACGCAAAAAATTATAATATTATGAAACTATAAAGTAAATTTAAACAGACATTTTTTACTTTTGTAGTAAAAGAAATGAAATATTTCTTTACATTTTAAATAAGTCTATGAACGCATCCACCTAATATAATAGTTCCCTGTGTTTTTGATGTATGTTCGTAGTAGAGCGGCACAACTTCCTGTTTTCGTATAAACTTTATTAAAATAACTCTAGTTCCGGTACACTCGTGCACCAAATATCTTAAACATTTATCCGTTTGAAATTTATTAAATGTTACATTTAATGTACCTATCATTTAATATATACACAAGTTTATATTTCCCAGGTTAGTAAATGGAAGCCAATAGGAATCGTATTCATGAGTGTAACCAGGGGAGAGAGGCAGGGCAGGGCAGCTGCCACTCCCCTGGATTTGTATGCCTACGCATTATTCTATGTACTTGAATTATTGGGAGTACTTATAAGGAATTCTTGATTTACCTGCCCCTGAATTTGGAGCTGGGATTGGAAAATATTGACACGGCACTGCGCTTGACATTTAGTTCATTCATCTATCCCCAACCTACTTTTGTAATAGCAAATTAAGTATATTACTGACGTCACCGTAACATGAGAACTATTTTGTCATTTCAGCCCATGTACTTACTTTACGTAGTACATAATACAGTACAATAACAAAAGCAATCCATTACCGACATTGTATGCAGGCCGCACCTTACGTCGCGTCTCCCTGGGCGTAGTCTTTATGATGCGGTGTAAGTGATGAACGACAGCGACAGCGGCAGCGGCAGCGGCAGCGGCAGCGGGAGCGGGAGCAAATTATGTATCACACTTAAATGAATATTTGTGGAGCCTCGGAAATTATGGAGAACTTGTAAATAAAAAAGAATAATAGATATTAATTTCTTGAGAATGGATTTTACAAATCTCTAAATACATAATATCTTTTCAAATGGGAACCATACCTCAATTTTATCATTACAATTCATCACAGTTTTGTATCTCACTTGGTACGTCAGAGCTGCCTATATACCGTAGAAACAACATACAGAATATTGAATAACAAACTTAGCACATTACTGAACAGCACTCGTCATCCTGAAACATTAGAAGTAAAGTTTTTAATTGCCCAACAATATACTTGAGTTACCTTCTGAAAGAACTCATTAGTAACACGTCTAGAAGACATGCATGCATCGTCTATTAAATGTGCTAATGACTCGTAAATACGAAGCCAGTAGGCATTGGGGCGTGTATTTTTTAATAATTATAATGTATTTGCACGTTGACGAGACACGTGCCAGAAAAGCGTGTTTTCCACTCATGTAAAATTCTGCGTGCAAACACCCTAATCTCAAAGATGATAATTACATCCGGAATAAGTCAAAGTTTTACCTCTTTTTCTAGTCTATATCAATTCATCTAAAAAATCAGCCACATCAATCCTTAGATCACGCCGAACTGATGCCAGACTAAAAGCCTAATGACCTATCTTCCAAACCGCTATTAGCTTATGCCTCATTCCGCACGGTAGCGGAAACAGTTCTATTTCTGTGCTGAATTGTACCTGTAGTTGTGCTATTAGAACCGCCGTAAAACAAGACCCACCCTTCAGTCGGTTTACAGCTGGCTTCAATAATTGCTATTACTTTGTTGGCACGTTACGAGGAATTGAGTCATCGAGGATGGGTGTTTTCGGTTTATTTGATCCCGCTGAGAAGGGGCCTCTTCTACGATTAAGAGTTTGGTCCTGAGTCCACCAGGACGGCGGGCTGCTGGTTTCTCTGATTTTAGCTGTTTGACATGCCTTAAAGGAGGGTATTTTTTAAATAATTCATATGTAATATAATAATAATAATAATACCAGCCCTGTATTAAATACTGCCCACTGCTGTGCACGGGCCTCCTCTACTACTCAGAGGGGTTAGGCCTTAGTCCACCACGCTGGCCTAGTGCGGGTTGGCAGACTTTACATACCCTCGAGATTCTTATGGAGAATTCTCAGGTATGTAGGTTTCCTCACGATGTTTTTCTTCACCTTTAAAGTGAACGATAATTAATAAATAATACACACGTAACTTCGAAAAGTCAGAGGTGTGTGCCTTAGGAGAAGACCGAAGCCCTTGTTATTAAGTTGAAGGATCTCTTCCGAGACTCAGAGGATGTTCGTATCTCCCGCCCCGTTAAAACAGTGGAACTACGACTATCGGGTTTAGATGATGCTGCCACCCCAGAAATGGTCGCGGAAGCTCTTGCCAAGGCTGGTGGTTGTCAAGCAGAGGCCGTAAAAGTCGGCGTAATGCACCCCGATCGTTCGGGTATGGGCACAATTTGGGCCAAGATGCCTATTAGAACCGCCCAAAAGGTCAAGGAGATCGGCCGCATTCGTATCGGATGGATCGCAGCCAAAGTGACCATCCTTGAGACGCGACCGTTAAGGTGTTTTCGCTGCTTGGAGCCGGGACACGTGCGAGGGCGATGCACTTGTGAGGTAGACCGCAGTGATTTGTGCTACCGCTGCGGTGAACCCGGACATAAAGCCCGTCAGTGCAGTGCAAGTCCAAACTGTCCAATTTGTGGTGCGGCTGGCAAGCCAGCTGCGCACCGAGTCGGTGGAAAGACGTGTCCCGTCTCCTCACGCAAGTCCCAGCGTTTGCCCCTGTTGAATAAGCCGCTTACTGCTGAGGCTAAGGCCCAGCTGCAACCGGAAAGCCCAATACGGACCGAGACGGTGCCTATGGAGATCGCCCAATAATGGCTTTAAAACTCCTCCAGGCTAACATCAACCACTGCGCACGTGCTCAAGACCTACTCACCCAGAGTCTGGCGCAGTGGAAGGTGCAAGTGGCCGTGGTCGCTGAGCCGTACTTTGTTCTACCCCGGGACAACTGGGTGGGAGATATGGACGGCTTGGTGGCCATCATATCTCAGGGTGCCGCAGGCTCCCCCCCCTTCATGAGAGTGGCCAAGGGCCGGGGATGTGTTGCTGCTCTGTTGGGAGATCTCTGGATTATTGGAGTTTACTTCTCTCCCAATAGACCCCTCTCTGAATTTGAATCATTTCTTATTCAGCTTGGGACCCTGATGGTGCAAGGTCAACCTCACCCGGTGATCGTCGCCGGCGACTTCAACGCCAAATCGGTGGTTTGGGGATCGCCGGCGACCAACGCTCGTGGTCAGGTACTGGAGGAGTGGGCGGTCTCAGCTGGTCTTGCGGTCTTAAACAGGGGGTCGGTTCAGACATGCGTACGATATAATGGCGGTTCAATAGTAGACCTAACGTTTGCTAGCTCGACCGCCGTGCGTCGTATTCGTGGCTGGAGGGTGCTCGCGGACGTGAAGACTTTATCTGATCATCGTTATATTCGGTTCGATGTTTCTACGTCCGCGGCTTCCCAGTCCAATGGCGAATCGACCACCCTACATTGGGACTGCCCACGGTGGGCTATAAAACGTCTCGACAAAGAGGCCTTAGAGGAAGCCGCTCTGGTAAAGTCGTGGCTCCCCGTGCCGGAGGGACCGGTTCAAATCGATCGGGAGGTGGAATGGTTTGCGGGGGCGATGGTGGACATTTGTGACACAGCCATGCCCCGAGTGCGCCGCCTCCTACCACGACGACAGGTGTACTGGTGGTCGCCAGAATTAGCGCAATTGCGCGATCTATGTGTCGCGGCACGGCGTCGCTACACCAGGCATCGTCGTCGCCGTTTAAGAGACGTGGATCACGAGATCCAAGAGCGGCTACTCTATGGCCTTTATAAGGAAGCAAAAAGAGCGCTGCAGGTGGCCATTAGGAGAGCAAAGGTTGCTGCGAGAAAAGAATTTGTGGAGACCCTTGAGAGTGATCCATGGGGGCGACCTTACCGTTTGGCGATGAACAAACTTCGCCCAGCGGCGCCCCCGCTGACACAGGGTCTCCAGCCTGACTTACTGGAGAGGGTCGTCGCAACCTTGTTCCCGGCCACCGTAGAGACTGTTCCTCCACCGATGGCGCCGAATCAATCGGCGCCATTGTCGGTATCAACTTCGGCAAGGGAAATCCCGGAGGTTTCGTCTGCAGAATTGAGATTGACAGTGCTTCGGCTACGGGGTAAAAACACGGCCCCTGGACTTGATGGCATTCCCGGACGTATATGGATAACAGCTGTTAAGCACCTGGGGCCGAGGCTCCGTGGCCTCTTTTCCGCGTGCTTGGAGCAGGGCATCTTCCCGTCTCTATGGAAAATTGGGAAGCTTGTCTTGCTCAGGAAGGTGGGGCGGTCCGCAGAATCGCCGTCGGCCTACCGGCCCATCGTGTTGCTTGACGAGGTTTGTAAGCTCTTTGAGAGGATTATCCACGCTCGCCTCGTCGAGCATCTCGAGGGGTCCGGTCCAAACCTGGCTGACTGCCAATTTGGATTTCGAAGAGGTCGATCTACAATACACGCGATTCTGCGGGTGAAAGCACAAGCGGAAGAAGCAGTAACCCAGGGTATGGTTGTCTTGGCGGTGTCCTTGGATATCGCCAATGCTTTCAACAGCCTACCTTGGGCTTGTATTGAGGAAGCACTGCGGTACCACGCTGTGCCATTGTATCTTCGGCGATTGGTGCACTCGTATCTTTCAGGCAGGCAAATAGTGTATCCAGTCGCCGAAGGATGGCTCAGAAGAGAGATGTCGTGCGGTGTTCCACAGGGTTCAGTTCTTGGACCTCTCTTGTGGAACATCGGCTACGACTGGGTACTCCGTGGTACCAACCCCCGGGGCGTCGGTGTCACTTGCTACGCCGACGATACGCTTGTTACAGCGTCTGGCAGGACCTTCCAGGAGGCAGCGATTCTCGCTGCAGTCAGCACCGGTAATGTAGTCGGCCGCATTCGGCGACTAGGTCTGAAGGTGGCCCTAGATAAAACTGAGGCTCTTTGTTTCCATGGGCCTCGGCGAGGGCCACCAGCCGGTGCCTATATAGTAGTAGATGAGGTGCGGATACCCATTGGCCGTAAAATGAAATATTTAGGTTTGATTCTTGATGGCCGGTGGGATTTCCGCGCCCATTTCGAATCTTTAGGCCCGAAACTGTCCCGGACAGCGGGTGCACTGGGAAACCTACTGCCTAATCTGGAGGGTCCTGGCATCCCTTGTCGAACATTGTATGCTGGAGTCGTGCGATCCATGGCCCTCTACGGTTGTCCCGTTTGGGCCGGGTCCCTGAACAATCGGTGCATTGCTCTTTTGCGCAAGCCGCAGCGCACGGTAGCACAGCGAGCAATCAGGGGCTATCGCACGATATCGCATGAGGCGGCCTGCGTTTTGGCCGGATTCCTCCCTTGGGAGTTGGATGCCAAGGCACTCTCCGCCACTTTTCACTGGCGGGAAGAGGTGTTCAGTCGCGGGGAGAGACCGGCCCCGAAAGAAGTGATGGCCAAGCGGGCCTCTCTTCGCAGGGCCGCAGTGGAGGAGTGGTATCACAGGCTGGAGAGCCCCAATGCGGGTTTACGTGTCGTCGGGGCAGTGCGTCCTGTTTTTAACCAATGGCTGGACAGACGCCACGGCGCGGCGACATTCCGGTTGACACAGGTGCTCACAGACCATGGTTGTTTTGGTGAGTACCTGTATCGTGTAACCGGCAAGGAACAGACGGCCGTGTGTCACCACTGTGACAACTGTCCACGAGACACGGCTCAGCATACCTTAGAGGAGTGCCCAGCCTGGGACAATGAGCGCAGCGCTCTTGCAGCAGTTGTTGGAAATAACCTCTCGTTACCGGCTGTGGTTGAAGCCATGGTAGACGGCCGGGCGTGCTGGCGTGCGGTGGCTGACTTTTGTGAGCAGGTCATCTCACAGAAGGAACGAGCTGAACGGGATCGGGAGCGTCACGATCCCGCCCGTCGCCACAGAAGACGTAGGAGACGCCGAGTGGATTATTGACCGGCGTCTCTCGCCCTGTGGATGGGGGCGTTTGAAGAATTCCATCACGGTAACCTCTGCCTGTCGTAAGAGGCGACTAAAAGGGGCCATCAGGGGTTGCGGGCGCGCAGTGGGGGACTGCGACTGCGTCCTTTGTACTTTCGTACATCGCGCAACCTCGAGGTGGGCGCCAGTGCATAGCACTGCCGTAGACGTTTAGGACGTCTTTCGGTGTGTGGGGGTGTCGGAGCCCCTGCTACTGATCGAGATGGGCCGCAAGACGGCATTGCGCAGAGACGGTTGCGGTCGTTATGAGGGCGCCCTTCGCCTAAGGTGCCCGCAGCCGCCCCTTATGCGCTAGAGAGGGCCACCGCGGGGTTTTAGTTGGTATGCCGGTGTAGGGTGTATATAGTGTTAGGGACTCGGTCCAGCGTGATGGTCGATCGGATGTCATATTCCCGGACGATCTAATGCTGGGCCGTAAGACCGGTGAGCCCAACATAACCGTCTGCCTTTCCCCAGGGACTGGACGGTATCGATAATATCGATTTCCCCGCGAAAAAAAAAAAAAAAAAAAAAAAAAAAAAAAAAAAAAAAAAAAAAAGAGGTGTGTGCCTTGGGTGTTGAACCTCCGGACATTGTCTCGGCAGACCGTTCCAATCCCAACTAGGCGATCGTCCACTACTAAATAATTCATATATCTAGTCCCTAAATTATGATACCGATCCATGGCGCTACGTGTACGACTCCAGCGCCATCTAGTTAAAAACAGATTCAAAGTTATATTTATTTATCATGGGAGCAAATTACCGGGGTAAAATTAGCCTATGTGTTAATCCAGGACATGATTTACCCGTGTGCCAAATTTCATCCAAATCCGAACAAACATTTCTGTGTTTACTTCTAACAAATATTTTCACAAATCTTAATATATATAAATCTCGTGTCACAATGTTTGTCCTCAATGGACTCCTAAACCACTTAACCGATTATAATAAAATTCGCACACCATGTGCAGTTCGATCCAACTTGAGAGATAGGATAGTTTAAATCTCAAATTATACTCGCAATTTTAATTTATTGCTAATTATTTGTCTGTTATTATTTGACAGTCACAATTATCTTAACTCCAAATGATTCTAACAGATGTCGATACCTTTCGACTGGGTTGAGTAAGTAATCAATAGATGGCGCTGCTATGGTAAATCTACGAACGTGTCATATAAGCTACATTTTAAGCGGGACTTTTATACCGGGAAAACTCATTCACGCGGGCGGAGCCGCGGGCAAAAGCTAGTATTATATAAGTAATAGTATACCAGTACATAGTATATGATTAAATTTAGATTACACTACTCTGAACCCAATTTAAAGTGGGGCTGGCGCAACATGCTGCAAAGTGTATCGATTACTTTTCCACTGCTTGCTTGTCTAAACTATCTTCAATCTAAAATTGAGCACATAATTGACGTGTTAAAAAATATCGAGAATTGTGTTAATTCGTAAACATAACTATTTCATGTAAGCGGCGATAGCCTAGTTGGGAGTGGAACGGACAGCCGAGACGAATGTCCGCAGGTTCAAAACCCAAGAGCAAGCACCTCTGACTTTTCTAAAAAGTTATGTGTGTATTCTTTGTGAATTATCGCTCGCTTTAACGGTGAAGGAAAACATCGCGAGGAAACCTGCATATCTGAGAAGTTCTCTATAGGAATTTCGAAGGTATGTGAAGTCTGCCAACCCGCATTAGGCCAGCGTGGTGGACTAAGGACTAAATCCTCTCAGTTATAGAGGAGGCCCGTGTTCAGCAGTGGGCAGTATGTAATACAGGGCTGGTATGGTATGGTAACCATTTCATAAACATAGCCATGCAGTGTCCCTGAGGCTGGCTGATGGTTGGCGATATTTTATATCCGCTCGGATAACGACCACCATACGCAAGATGTTAAAACCCGCTATAGACACCCACGTAAGTGTGTCGCATTCTGATCAGCCTATTTCTGGTTCAATAATTGTGTCGACTGACAAGGGATAATCATATAAAACGTGGCAGTATTAAAAAATTTCCACGCAAAAAATTAAGTCAGTATTTCGGAATCAAACAGGCTACCGTTGTTAATACCTCTGCAACTATCGATCATTAAACCTATTTAAATTCACGGAGGTAACTAGTAGTTTTATCGTACACATATTCCCCTGATAAATATTCCATGAATCACGGAAGCCTAAGCAAATAAATACAAATAAATACAAATTGGTATCAAGTTTACCTACTGTGTATTTTATTCTTTTGAGGTTGCGTAGATGTCAACTTTTGCACCCGACTCAAGAAACAAAGTTGCGGCAACGAGCTGACAATATTTTGTTACCTTAAAATTATGAACGGTTGCAATGCAATGCAAAAAAAAAACGCATGCTCACGCCTTTTATCCCCGAAGGGGTAGGCAGAGGCGCAACTAGTGCACCCACATTTCGCCAAGCGTATTCCGTCCCATGATGTGATAGGGGGCGAGCCTATCGCCATATCGGGCACAAATTCCAGACTCCGGGCTGATACTGAATAGAAAAATCCAATATCACTTTGCCCGACCCGGGGATCGAACCCGAGACCTCAGCCTTGCAGTTGTACAGTAATATAACTACGCCGCCGAGGCAGTCATTTTTGGGGAATTCTCAGGTATGTAAGTTTCTTTGCGATGTTTTCCTTCACCGTTAAAGCGAACTATAATCGATAAACAATACACATATAGCTTCGAAAAATCAGAGGTATGTGCCTTGGGTTTTGAACCTGTGGACATCCGTCTCGCCAGACTGTTCCATTACCAACTCGGCTATTGTTCACTTAATTCCCTAATAGCTATTCCTTTTCTTGCCGGTAGTGCGTCAATTCTTCTTGTATTGTAAGTTAGATGACTCACATGTTCATTGACAGGTCTATGCCTAAAAAACGTATGCGCGACGTATTAAAGATCGTTACCCATAGGTATCTATAGAAAACCTTATTAGTAATAAGGTTTTAATTAGTTATTACTAATAAGGTAAAGATAAAGGTCGCAGGAACACGCTGGATGCGGGCCGCTTTTGACAGATCCGTCTGGAAATCTTTAGGGGAGGCCTATGTTGAGCCGTGGAAGTCATGTGGCTGATGATGATGGTGATGATGATGAAGTTATTACTAATCCTACCCCATCTATCTGTGTACTTCAGGGAACATAGGTCAGAATATAATAAAAACTTTTTAGCCAAAAATTAAACCGTCAATTGCTTTATGTTAAACAATAGACCCAACAAAAAATACTATTGATAACTCAATCAACTCGTTAGTGCTATTTGTAATTAAGGAGTTCTGTTATAAAAGCCCGTGACCAGTCAGATACAGATCAACCTTGACCATAGTTAGCTACCTCGTCGAGAACTGTCGTAAAATAACTCATTCCCTATTTCCTGTGTGTTTTTTGTCAAATTTCATATATCTTCTATGTCGAAGATGTGATACCCATAAATATGGAACCACCATAAATCTATACCAAATACAAACCAAAAAGAATTTTCAAAATATCAATAATTGGCGGAGATATCGCGTAAGACATAAAAATATGTCAAATTGAGAACCTCCACCTGTTTTGAACTCGATTAAAAGTGGTGAAGTCCACATCAAAGTATATTTGTTGTAATAAATAAGAAAAAATAGCACCGACTTCAAAAACCACTATAATGTAAAAAATAATTTGTACTTACTTTGCTTATGGGTTATAAGAAAATTTTAATAATACCAATGTTATATATACTGCCATTCGTGTAATTATACATGCATAAAAAAAATACAAACACACGAATTGATAACCTCCTCCTTTTGGAAGTCGGTTAATAAAATACAATTTGGAATACAGAAAAAGAAATAGTTACAAAAGGAACGAATCTATTTGACAGACCATAGTGCAGCGCAAAAAAAGAAACCGCGAGAGGCGAGGAAGTGACAAATCAAAAGCGTTTCGTTTCACAAATTTTATGTTTACATTCCAATAATATTTGATAAATAAATAATGACTGTGCAAAATTTGGTGCTAAACGTATGTGGCAGTTTTTTGTAGTTTTATATTATGTACCGTAAAAGACTCGTGCTGTCTCGCTCTGACATGACTATACAAAATTGTACCATTATAAATCATACTCATTTTATAGGTCGCGTAATAGAGCTTTGTCTATGTCTGTCGTTAAGCATTATTGTAAGCTATTAGAGATATTGTCACTAGGCCAGCGTGGTGGACTAAGGCCTAAACCCTCTCAGTTGCAGGGGAGGCCCGTACTCAGCAGTGGGCAGTATATATCACTGGTGGTAGGTCTCTCATTATGTAAGAGGCCGTCTGGGTGGGTACCACCGCAATGTCTATTTCTACCGCCAAGCAACAGTGTGCATGCACTGTTGTGTTTCGGTTTGAAGGACATTGTAGCCAGTATAACTACTGGACATAATGAGACTTAACATCTTATGTCTCAGGGTGACGAGCGCAGTGGAATGCCACACAGTACTTTGTTAGTCAAGGTGCTGGATGGTGTTGCTACTGTTTATGGGTGGTCGTATCGCTTACCATCAGGCGAACGGCATGCTCGTCTCGTCATTAAATGCAATAAAAAAAAAAAAAAAAAAAAAAATATAATACAGGGCTGGTATGGTTATGGTTATGGTTAGAGATATTGTCATTGCGGGCATTTTGAGATAACATTTAGGGCCGATATCACCACAAGCCTGTCTCGGTGGCGTAGCTGTATTACGGTATGACTGCAATGCTGAGGTCTCGGGTTCGATCCCCGGGTCGGGTAAAGTAATATTGATTTTTAAGTCAATATCAGCCTAAACTCTGGAATTTGTGCCCAATATGGCGATAGTCTCGCCTCCTATCAAATCATGGGACGGAATACGCACGGCGAAAAGTGGGTGCACTAGTTGTACCTCTGCCTACCCCTTCGGGAATAAAAGGCGTGAGTGTGTGTGTGTGTGTCTGTGTGTGTATCACCACAAGCTGATAACATCCCTGATAGCCTATTTGGAACTTATCCTTCGTATAAACTACATTTTTTGGTTTCACACAATTCGAACAGAATTATCCAGCAGAAAAAGTCACTAGTAATGTGTCAGATTTATTTGTTAAATAGCGTTATATGTCAGATAGTTATCTGGCACTTTAGGAACCGGTGAAACTAGCCCTTAATGACGTGCGCTATGTATTATAATACAAAGGTTTGTAATGACTGGTAGTAGGTCTCTCATATGTGAGAGTCCGTCTGGTTGGGTACCACCACAGTGTCTATTTCTACCGCCAGCAGTGTGCATGCACTGTTGTGTTTCGGTTTGAAGGACAATGTAGCCAATGTAACTACTGGACATAATGAGACTTAACATCTTATGTCTCAGGATGACGAGCGCAGCGGAATGCCACTCAGTACTTTGTAACTCAAGGTGCTGGATGGTGTTGCTACTGTTTATGGGTAGTCGTATCGCTTACCATCAGGCGAACGGCATGCTCGTCTCGTCATTCAAAGTATTAAAAAAATCGAAACACAACAGTGCATGCACACTGCTGCTTGGCGGTAGAAATAGACATTGCGGTGGTAGAGCTGCTTGGTGTATGTGCTTAGCTGCAGAAATAGACATTTCAGTGTGTGCAAGACTATCGTATCAGAGAGTCCAACCATTAGATAATTTATTCCAATAGACCTTAGTCATGGTGACGATAGCCTAGTTGGGAATGGAACGGTCTAACGCGACGCAGTTTTAAAAGCCAAGACACACACCTCTGATATGTCAAAGTTATGTGTGTATTGTTTTAAATTTTAGTTCGCTTTATACGGTGAAAGAAAACATTGTGAGAAAACCTACATACCTGAGAACTCCCCGAAAATAATTTCGAAGGTACGTGAAGTCTGCTAATCTGCACTAGGCCAGCGTGGTGAGCAGTGGGCAGTATAAAATACATGGTATAGTAGACTTTAGTCCCCAGCATGAGAATCAAACCCAAGTCACTAGTATTAATTGCGAAACCATTGGAGTTATTAATAATATATTAATTCATTCACATCCTGAATCCTGAGGTGAACGGATCTGCGGTACAGGCGGATACATAAATATGTTCTATTTATTGATAATTATAACCAGTTTTTTGAATTTATAGCTATAAACGGTATTCCGAGTAGAATATTTGGAAGGGTTCCGTAATCTAAACTAATATTAGAAAGAGGTAATGTGTATGAGTTTGTTTGTAGGAAGTAATCTAAGAAAAGAAAGAAAGAAAGAAATTTTTATTGTTGGAAATTTATTACTGTAACTAACAAGAATATATTATAATATTGTGCTAACAATGAGAACCCTCATTTAGCTCCATGCTGCAGTACTGTTTAACCAAAACTACAAATCTCTGGAACTACTGAATTCAAATTCAAATTCAAATTCAAATCGTTTATTCAGTAATTAGGCCCCTAAGGGCACTTTTACACGTCATTTTTTTACAATATTTTATCATCTAAAGGATTCTACCAACTGATTTAGATGCAATTTGGTTTTGAGAAAGTTTGAGATCCTGGATATAGGCTTTTTATTCCGGGATAATATAAAGCGGGACTTTTATCGCGGAAAAACTTTTTTACGCGTGCAAAGCCGTGAACAAAAGGTAGTATTACATGTATTCATAACACTATCTTGATTTGCAGGCATTCGTTTATGCCACTATATTTATAACTAGTTATTTGTCATGGCTCTGCCCGCCTAAACGTCAATTCCTGAGATAAACTTAGCTTATAGCATTCAGAAGTTACGTAGCTTCCTATTAAAGAAAGAATTTACAAAATTTGTTGTGCAGTTTTTCAATGAATCCATTATGCATAAAAAATAAAATCCCTTTTATAATAATTTTGATTATTCCTTTCTATCCCACGTATTGCAACAAATCCATTGTATAGTATAGCTGTGCCTTTTTGTACATATTTTTGTTGATATAAATGTGTATATAGTAAAATAAACGATTTAATTCGTTCGCTTTTATGTTCGGTAATTCCCGTTTACCATATACAGGAGTTATGCAAATAACAAATATATTATATCAATTCCATTAAACTGTAATCTAATGCCTGTTGATTAATTAAGCAATTTGGGGGTAGACCCCTACCAAATCTAAAGGTTCTCGTTAACATACAAATTAACAGACATACGGAAAATAATATGTGAATTTGTAAATAAACTTATAAGGTAACGGAACCATTGAAGGCCCGCTTAATTATAAAATCTTCATAAAATCGTGATGAAGAAATATAAAAAGAAACCTTTATTTAAATTATACAACATGTATGATTTAAAGATTTAATAAAAATCTATTTTTGCGTTAGAGCACGCAAAATATCGAAACCATGGATGGTGGGCCTTGTTAGGTACCGGGCTTTATTCGGTCGCACTATCATATTTTAATAAAACAAAGATCTCTAAAATCGGTATAAGCAATTGTAAAATATTTCAAATTTATGACTCATGATTAAGTAATAATATTTTTTTGTAATTAGCAAATTTTTTACTGTATTTTGGGATCAACGATTGATGGTGAACTTGATGGAATGAAAGGAATGATAATAAGTCAATTTAATTTATTTATACTCTTGTCTCTTGTAAATCAGTAAGAAATCATTAGTATCTATCTTGCAGTTTTATTAAAATTTACCGAGGATCCTAAACTATTATAAAATACATAGAAATAGAAAGAGAGAGAGAGAAACGGCTTAATCTCTAGAACTGTCGATCCGAAAATAAAAAATATTTTACTTTTTTTATGGCATTGAATGACGAGATGACCATGCCGTTCGCTTGATGGTAAGCGATACAACCACCCATAAACAGTAGCAACGCCACATTATTTCTTAGTATTTTAGACGTCTGCAAATCTTTAGGTAGGCTTATGTTCAGTAATGGACTTCATGTGACTTATAATGATGATGACGATGATGATTCTAGATTATTCTTTATCAACTCACACGAGTGAACCCGCAAGCAAAAGCTAGTGAAGTAATAACATCGATGTGAAGAAACCTTATGATTTAATTAAGAGATTCATTTGATTATTTCTTATAAGTTTTCTTTGAACCAATACTCAGATCCAATGTAATTAACCTCTTATGCCGAACCCTCTTTCGTTTCTCAATTCCGATTTTACTGGCATGGTAGAAATAAAAAAGTAGTGTCAATCCAACTTGCAGATACTACACTATCTAAAAAATGTGACGAAATGTCTATCATCTGATAGGTTTTCTGGTGGTATGATATATTTTGTATTTGGCAAGATAGCGCCCACCGTAGACAAGATATAAAACCCGCCATAGTGGCCCACGTTAGGCCCCGTTTTTTCAACTGTAGTTATCTTTTTGTCAGGGTCTTATTAAGCTGGACGCGCTCGCAGCACCTCACGCATCACGCGTCACATCTCACGCGTCATGCCTCACGCGTCACGCTTCACGCCGCGACGGAGCACTCGAAACTGCGAGCGCGTCCAGCTTAATAACACCAATGATTACCCTAACGACAGTTGAAAAAACCCGGTCTTAGTGTGTCACGTTCCGGGATCAGTCTGCGAATATTCGGTTCAAACACCGGCATAATAGGGTAGTTTCCTATGTTTGATTTTGTACATTATTTTATATCTAACAGAAAATAATACGAAAAGAAATTCTTCTGTGAAATCAGCATCAAAATTAGTTGAATAAAGAATTTATTAATATAAGACTATTATTGTGAGCAAAAGTGGGGACGTGGAGGGGATATCGCGCTATCTCTTTCGCACGCACGCAGCGTTATTGCCGGCGACTCTCGGTGTCGTCACGATGTAATATTACTGTGATTTGAACGTTGTAGTATAACTTCAAAAATCATAAACGAAAGTAAAAATACTTACTTACAGAAATAAACTTTACGGCTGTACCTACCACCGGTATCTTGCAATCGAGAGACCTACAAAAATTATAATCAATATATAACAATCAAACTGAATACTTTATTGGGTGGACATTACTTATTTGCGTATCAAGGTAAACATTCACCGGGCGTCACGTCCGTTCGTGCCTCGAATGACAGTTCTACATTCTACTGAGCTATGTGTTGCGCGTGAGTTTACGCGCTAAGTTACAACAACCAACCAAATCAAATTTTGAGATGCTAGTGTAATGGGTTATAGGAATTGAACCTACATGAGGTGCTGCCAGTACGTGGCCTCCCCTCGAGAACTTTTCTACCCCATCTGTTGTCAGTTCTACGAGCTATGTGCCCTGCCCACGGCCAATTTAGCTTGCTAATCCGCTGGGCTATGTCGGCGACTTTCGTTCATCTACGGATCTCTTCATGTCTGATTTGATCGCGTAGAGAAACGCCGAGCATTGCCCTCTCCGTGTTAAGGAAGGGTTTGAAGTTTCGCAACTAAACCTTAAAGAATAATATAGAAGTAACAAATTGTTGTCAAAGATCAAATGCTTGGTTACAGGTTAAAATACTCAAGTTTGCAAAAGTTAGGGCATCAGAGTTATTACACCCAAAAAATAGAAAAACGAGCGTCTAAGAGACATCCGAATTAGTTAAATTGAATCTTATAGGAAGTACGATATAGTTTAGTTTACGGCTTAGTTTTCTTATTGCTACGAATAATTGTAGGCAATTATTGCTACCTATAGCCGTTTTAGGGTTCCGTCTCTCAAATGGAATAAAGGAACCTTAATAGGATCACTTTTTTGTCCGTCTGTCTGTCTGTCAAGTCCCTTTTTCTCAAGAACGCGTAGAGATATCAAATACTCGAATCTACGGTCTTTTTCAAATGTGAAAAAATAAAACTTGTAAGTCAACGCGATCAAAAGATTACCGTTTATGTTGCATAATTTGGCATATTTTGTGATTTCGCGAGAGATTCAAAACCTATTGGTTACTTCCCGTTGACCTAGAATCATGAAATTTGGCAAGAAGCAAGGTCTTAAGCACATGTAAAGGAAACAATCTGAGAACCATCAATATGTGCTTTAATAACAAAAAAAGCGAATTTCCTATTACAAGCTTTTTAAATTTGATTAATTTAGGCAAACTATTGAATTTATATAGGTACTTAGATACCTTACCTACAATTTTGTACGGAACCCTCGGTACGCGAGTTCAACTCGCACTTGTCGGGTTTATTTAATATGTGTCTGATTTGATTATCGAATCAGTTTTTTTTATTGCATGCCGTTCGCCTGGTGGTAGCGATACGATCACCCATAAACAGTAGCAACACCATTCAGCACCTTGACTTACAAAGTACTGTGTCGCATTCCACTGCGCTCGCCATCCTGAGACATAAGATGTTATGTCTCATTATGTCCAGTAGTTACACTGGCTACAATGTCCTTTAAACCGAAACACAACAGTGTATGCACACTGCTGCTTAGCGCTAGAAATAGACATTGCGGCGGAACCCACCCAGACGGACTCGTACATATGAGAGACCTATCACCAGTAAAAGTACGGCCAGTCCGGATTAGGAACTCCTGGAATGGAAAAAGACCTGCATCCTATGACAAGGGCCTTATAGCTGGAGAAATAAAGGTGATTTTTCTATAAAGGGAAAAGGACGTAATGTATTATATTATAATATATTATACTCTTTTAATACCTGTGTTATTTATTAGTGGAAACTTCACTGGATTCTGTAATACATTCTTGCGTTATTTACATTTAATATTTTCTGTTTGTTTCCCAAATATTAAATCAATAAATATTATTATATTATAATACCTTTCTACCAGCTTACTATGAACAAAAATCACGAGCCTTTCTAAGCGAAGCGATAACCACTGATATGTAATCATTAATCCAAGGTTAACGCATATCCTGTTGCATTGATTAACTTTTTCAACCTTGATCAATTATTTCATCTAGTCTACATCCGTTTATAGACAATGCCTCTATGATTCCACTGAATGTATTACTTCATTGACTTACAGTCGGAACTACTGATAATTTGGTAAAATTGTGACGTTGATGGTAATTCTTATAGCTATTAAGGCCAGCGTGGTGAATTAAGGTCTAAACAATAATAGAAGAAGCCCGTGCCCACCAGTGGGACAGAATATAATTCATGCCTGGTAGTATTTATTATTATTATATCCTTCACTGAAGTCGTAATTTTTCCACTTTATAAAGAAAATCGCTGTGGAACTACGATCAATTTTGTTGTTTTTGGTACAGAAAACTGTGTTTATACTACTCGAAATGTAGGCCAATCGATAGTTTTTATCCATTTAATTCTTTGGCATACTCTACAGTCCAAAGCGTATGATGGATTTCAACAATGATGTGTGTAGATGCGATATAAACAGTCACCAAATAGCACACTAAAATTGAGGTAATTAGCACAATCGGCCTTAGTATCGTGTCAGAATCTGTTGAAGTTAGACGTCTAAAGAATGTTCGATCAAAGGACATGTCCAAAAACGGGCCTGAAATTGTAATAAAGACAATTTATGTATATTTGGATAGAACTCCTGAAAACTAGCCTTTCGCAATAAATCATTTAATTTTAAAAACCTCCGGTTTTTAGACTTATGTCATTTTGTTTGGCTTGAAAACTACACTTAATATGAAAGTTTTTAAAAAAGTTAGTTATGAATGGAGGGGTCTAACAATATTTTTCATGGATTTAAGTTCCATATTTTGCCCCTTTAATATCCCCAAAGTTTGAGCCTGGTTAGATTTTGAGGCCCCGCACCCACACAAAAAGCGGACATCTCCTTTTCTATATGATAATAATGAGAATTATAATATGCCGTAATACTTTCACGTGTCATATTATAGTTTGTTATTGTAATAATAAATTATATTATATTGGCAACACATATCGTTATCTGTTGAATATATTTAAATTTTTTAAAATATTTATGTTTTATGGTATATACCCACTTAAAATCAATTATTTTAGGCACAATAGTTCATAAATAATAATAACAAATATTTTTATCAGATTTTAATAACGAATAAGTTAATTATAAATCATATTTATATAAAAGAAAATGTATCAAACAAAATGACAACGTCAAAAAAATTATTGTGGTGAAGAAATATGTATTTATTCAACATATTGCGGCATTTTAATGGATGACGACGATTAGAGCCAGAAAGAATATAATATGCGCACGACCAAGATCATCCAGCTCGTCGAGCTCCGCGTCATGGGCGTCGGCTTCGGAAGTGTTCGATGCGATACCAGAAGACGACGCGTTGAGCCAACGTGACGAGCTGCAGTCGTCCCCGCCGCCACCAAGACCTGTGCGACGAAGAGGACGACAACCCCCTCCAGTGGTGGGCTTGGGACCTGTGGGGCCGTGTGCCTCACCTGCGGTCCCCGCTAACGGTGGAATAGTGCGCCGCATGAGATGGACTCAAACAATTAATGAAAATGTCATGCGGGCCTATTTTGGGGCAACAAAGGGAGGAACCAAACTCACAGCGTATCGTGCTCAGATGCTTTCTCTGTTTCAGGCCTTGGAACCTGCGATCAATGTGTCATCTCAGCGATTGTCGGATCAGGTGCGGTACATCCAACGACGAAAAGTGTTGAATGATGAAGCACTTGAGCGGCTGCGTGCAGACTTGTGTGTTGTCCAAGACACTGTCTCGCCTGTCCTTACCCAGCGAACAGCAAATATAAAAATTACACCTACCGCTGACGTTGAGCGGGAGGATAACTTGGACAATACTGTAAGTCCCCACGACGAACAGCGTTTGAGAGGGGCTTTGGAGAGTGCGATTTTGGAATTTAAATTGACTTCTACATCCTGTAGACCGAGGGTACCACGATTGCCAACGCATAAAAAAAATTTGGCACTGATGGGAGCGTTGGACTCCGTGTTGGCTACATACATGGAGTCCAGTCGGGACCTTGTTGATACACATTCGTTTCTTTACTGCGCGGCCGTCGCAGCATGTCGAGTGGCTAATGTAAAATTCCCAAATGCAAATAGAATCACTCGAGATGTTGCGACCATGCCTGCATGGCAATATAGGATCGAGAAACGTATCAACTGGGCCCGAACTCTCATCGGCAAGCTCATCTCCTTCAAAGGAGGAAATTTCAGACCGAAGATTATGCGTTTTGTGGCGCAAGCCTTTTCTGGGACCAATATAAGACCCCAGGACTATAGGCTATGGGTCACAGAACGCATAGACTTCTTTAAACAAAAAGTTTATGCGTGGGCAAGCCGTATTCGCCGTTATAGGAGGCGATGGGAACGATTCCAGCAGAATCGCACTTTTCAAAGCGATCAAAAGAGAGTTTATAGGTGTTGGGAGGATTCTCCTCATGGTGTGGTGGATGGGCGGCTGCCTGATGCTCACGATATGCGTGATTATTGGAAAAATATCTGGTCGTCGCCTGTCCCCCATACTGAAGCCCCCTGGTTTGGTGTTGTAGAACGAGCTTGCGACGCAATACCGGCTATGGAAACCATTTCAATTAGCTCAGAGGATGTTCTGGCAGCCATCCGTCCGACACATAATTGGAAGTCTCCTGGTCCGGATGGTCTGCACAATTTCTGGTTGAAATGGTTTCTCAGTTCGCATGCTCGTTTAGCAGCACAGTTCCAGGATGCGCTAGATAGAGGATCGCTTCCAACATTTATGACGACAGGTGTCACTCACCTGCTCTTTAAATCCGGCTGTACCACGGACCCGAAAAACTATAGACCCATAACATGCCTTCCAACCATTTATAAACTTTTTACATCTATATTAAGATTGAAAATTGCAAATCATTTCACAATCAATAATATCCTTTTTCCCGGACAAACAGGATGCAAGATTGGGTCACGTGGTACAAAGGAGCTCCTTCTCATTGACATGACCATTTGCCAACAGACTCGTCACAACCGAAGGAATTTATCGGCTGCCTGGATTGATTATAAGAAAGCCTATGATTCGGTGCCCCATACTTGGCTCAAGAGAGTGTTGAATTTGTATAAGATTGATACAAATTTATGCACCTTTCTTGGGTCATGTATGGGACAATGGACCACTTTCCTAAAATATCCAGGTGGTACGAGTCCCCCTGATTGTGATGAGCCGATTAGAATCAAGCGGGGTATATTCCAGGGTGACAGTCTGAGTCCATTGTGGTTCTGCATGGCCCTGAATCCTCTCAGTACTCTGTTGTTGGATTCAGGGTTAGGATACCGTCTACGGAGAGGGAGTGAGCCTATATCTCACTTGCTTTACATGGATGATCTCAAGTTGTTTGCATCAAAACAAACAGAATTGATTGAGTTGTTAAAAATAACTGAAAGATTTAGCAACTCAATCAACATGGAGTTTGGTGTAGATAAATGTGCGGTTATCCATGTGAAGCGAGGAGAGGTGGTGATCTCTGATGACATACAAGTCTCAGAGACTATAAGACTTAGATCCCTTTCCGAGACGGAAACCTACAAATATCTGGGTATGCCTGAGGCACTGGGTATTATGGGTGCCGACGTAAAACAATCGGTCAGGGAACGTTTCTTCGGCCGTCTGACAAAAGTACTTAACAGTTTTTTGTCAGGTGGAAACAAGATTCGCGCTTTCAACGGTTGGGTTATGCCTGTACTCATGTACTCTTTTGGCATACTCAGATGGACTCAGACCGAACTGGACGCTAAGGACTTGCATAACCGCGAGGTATGCAATCTCAGGGATTATTTCCTCCACAGCGAAGTGGGCATGCATAAGGTTGTAGTCATGGTGGATAAGGGATTTACCCCGCTTTCCTTGGCGAATGAGAACTGGCGAAAACCTAAGGTGATGGGCATTCGGGAACGTGAGGAGATATGGAAGAGCAAGGAACTACATGGTCGGTTTTATCGGGCCCTTCACGGGCCTGATGTAGACCAGCTTGCATCCGTATCTTGGCTACGTTTTGGTAACCTATTTGGGGAAACTGAGGGTTTTGTCTTTGCAATTATGGACGAAGTTATGAAAACGAACAATTATAGGAAATACATCATGAAGGACGGTACGGTCGATATCTGTCGGGCATGCCACCGTCCCGGTGAATCAATCAGGCATGTGATTTCCGGTTGTTCGTATCTTGCTAACGGCGAGTACTTGCATAGACACAACCTAGTAGCCAAGATCATACACCAGCAAGTTGCTCTTCGGTATGGTCTTGTGACTCTTGAAGTGCCATATTACCAGTATGTGCCTCAACCAGTTCTCGAAAATGATCATGCAACGCTGTACTGGGATCGATCTATTATCACGGACAGGACTATTGTTGCCAATAAGCCTGATATTGTAATAGTAGATCGATTGGCGCGCCGGGCAATACTTGTTGACGTCACTATTCCGCATGACGATAACCTTGTTAAGGCCGAAAAAGACAAAATGTCTTAATATTTAGATTTGGCTCACGAGGTTACCGACATGTGGGAGGTAGACTCCACAATTATTGTTCCGATTGTCGTTTCTGCTCATGGGTTGATACCAAAGAGTCTCGACCAACACCTCCAGAGGCTCTCAATTGGTCGTTGGGCCAAGAGCCAGATGCAGAAAGCAGTACTTCTGGACACGGCACGCATTGTGAGGAGATTCCTCACTTTGAATCCCTGACCACCGGTGGCTTGGGTCTTGAGCCTCACCATCGGAGGGTGATTCACTTTTTTATATTTTTATAATATGTATTAATGTTTTTTTTTAGTATGTATATAAAAATGTAAAAAAAGGAAAATTTAAAATAAAGAGAAATAATAATTAACTATATGTGGGATAATGTGAGAGCCGAGTACAGTATAGGTGCCGTATCTACATTTTTTTTATTAAAATATCATTAGATTACAACATAAAATAGTCGGGTAAAAATACATACCGAAATGAGAACCTACATTTTTTGTTAGTTAAGAATGTGATTAATTATCTTTTGAAAGGCTGACAATTAAACATTAATCCAGCATTATGATTGTTTATAGTTAGGTTAGGTTAGTTATTATACGTTTTTTTCATTGAATGTCGAGACGTGCATGCCGTTCGCCTGATGGTAAGCGATATGAGCACCCATGAACAGTAGCAACACCATCCAGCACCTTGACTTACAAAGTACTGAGTGGCATTCCACTGCGCTCGTCATCCTGAGACATAAGATGTTAAGTCTCATTATGTAGTTACACTGGCTACAATGTCCTTCAAACCGAAACACAACAGTGCATGCACACTGCTGCTTGGCGGTAAAAATAGACATTGCGGTCGTACCCACCCAGACGGACTCTTACATATGAGAGACCTACCACCAGTGACCTTGTTACTACTAGTCCAGCAGCTAACATCATCATCAACCACATGTTCACTGCTGAACATAGGCCTCCCGTAGATTTCCAGACCGACCGATGAAGCGGCCTGCATCGAACGATTTTTTGCATCTTATGTAGCCACCCATCAACCTTGCAAGTGGATCTCAATGCTGCGTTTGCCTGTTGATACTGTTATTTTAATATCAATTTCTGCTAAAAATTAAGCTATGATGGAGTGAAATCTGCAAAAGTAATTATATTTCAACGTCATCCACGTGATCCTAAGAAACTATTATATTTTCTGCTATTAAAAATACCTCAAGGTCAGAATAACTTCAAAGTTAACTCTGAAAGAGTCTCTTCTATGGTAACCATTCACTATGGTCGGTAATATTGTCCAGTATAAATTAAGCAACAGTGAAGAAGCTGTTATCACGGATGTGACAATGCTGTATCAAGGTGACTGGTGGACGCGTTGTGCGTGACAAGTTATGTGCGCGGCTCCATTGTAATACGATAAGTCGGGCCGATTTATCGGTTGGTTGTCGGTTTCTTTTTTTAATGCATCGAATGACGAGACGAGCATGCCGTTCGCCTGATGGTAAGCTATACGACCACCCATAAACAGTAGCAACACCATCCAGCACCTTGACTTACAAAGTACTGTGTGGCATTCCACTGCGCTCGTCATCCTGAGACATAAGCTGTTAAGTCTCATTATGTCCATTAGTTATACTGGCTACAATGTCCTTCAAACCGAAACACAACAGTGCATGCATACTGCTGCTTGGCGGTAGAAATAGTCATTGCGGTGGTACCCACCCAGACAGACTCTTACATATGAGAGACCTACCACCAGTAAAAATAATATCAGTTACAACGAGAAATAAAATACCACGAGTTCGATTCATAAAACATAAGCCTTTATGTCGCACTAGTGCACCTGCCTTTTGCCGAGCTTATACACATGATGTGATGAAACTATATTTTTTTTCTGGTTACCTCTTTGAAGCGTCTTATTATAACGATGTATGTTTCTCCTGCTTTGACCAGGTAAAAACTATTCCCAGAATAAAAATCCCACTATTTTCCATAAAAAAAAGTTACTCCATGATATATATGTCTCGTGGGGAGCCATTCAGCGGTATCAGCGCGGCGTTTGCTTCTAGCAAAAATTCAATCGTCTTCGCACATCGTCATATTAACAAAATTAATAAGAAGCAAGGTAGATGAAAAATCTGTAATAGTTTAGTGAGCACAATTGAAGGTAATAAAGAAAGCTCTTGCCCAGCAGCGGGATAGCATACAGGGCTGGCATGATTTTGTAGTAATTATTATCCATCCATACCAGCCCTGTATTATATACTGCCCACTGCTGAGCACGGGCCTCCTCTACAACTGAGAGAGCTTAGTCCACCACGCTGGCTTAGTGCAGATTGGCAGACTTCATATACCTTCGAAATTCTTATAGAGAACTTCTCAGATATGCAGGTTTCCTCACGATGTTTTCCTTCACCGTTACAGCAAGCGATAATTCACAAAGAATACACACATTTTTTTTTCTTTTTATAAATTATTATGCATCAGACAATCTTAAGACATTGGAAACAAACCTGCAAACGTTCGATCAGATGACTCAAAAGCAATGGTTCATTGGCCGGTACACAGCTGTTTTTTGTACCGATAGACACTTAGCTATTCACACAATGTTTCCTAGAATCCAATTGTATCGAACAAATATTGTAGAATAACTGATTATGGAGCAATAACTTATTACAAGAGAAAATGTAAATGGTTGTAATGGTTGAGTTATCTCGGAAGTGGTCACTAATGTGATTAAAAGCAAATAACTTCGGCTTGTACTTAGAGCCGTCGTAACCATATTGGGTGTCAGGGCGTAAATCAGCCCGCGCACCCTTGAAAAAAAATATGTTCCTTTTTTACAAAGGGACAAATACGGTTCTTTTTTATTATATATTTAGAACAACAAACACAATATTATAATACACAATATTCTTACTATAATCTTTTGGGTAAATATAAATTAAATAGTCTAACTTATTGTCTAACCAACACCGTTGTCCCCAGATTAACTAGTTATAATAATAATTTGTACCTACACGGATGATCATATTATTATATTTCCGGCCACCTCCGCTGACGGCCGATCGGCTTGCGCCCCCTTAGGCCCGTACCCCTTGGAGCCCCGTATAAAGACAGCCCTGCTTGTACACTGAATAACTAGGTTGACTAATTATAATAATTGAGCACTAATGTCGTTGGGAGTAGAGACGCTCAGGTGCTATACCCCGGAAGGCTAGACAGTATTCTAATTAGATTTTACTGTTTTTGATTATAATGTCCCAATATTACGTTAAGCAAGCATACTATGAACTCTCATGTCATAATTTCCCAAACTGCGTTTTTCCATTTGAATTGTCCATCTTGTGAATAAAACTGCTTCGGTGGCGTAGTTGTATTACGGTATGACTGCAATACTGAGGTCTTGGGTTCGATTACCGTGTCATGCAAATTGATATTGGGTTTTTTAAATTCAGTATCAGCCCGGAGTCTGGAATTTGTGCCCGATATGGCGATAGGCTCGCCCCCTATCACATCATGGGACGGAATACGCACGGAGAAAAGTGGGTGCACTGGTTGCGCCTTCATTGCCTAGCCCTTCGGGGATAAAAGGCGTGAGTGTTTGTGTGTGTGTGTGTGTGTGTGTGTGTGTGTGAATAAAACTCAGGATCTTGCCGATTTCGCCGTACAGCAGTGTAGACATTTAGGAATCGCGCAAACGCTAAATATCTCCCTCTAAACACTAAACCACTATGAAACTATAGTTTTCAGCTACATCGGTTACTATGACTTTCATGGGTTGGGTTTACACCTAATGTGTCTCACCAAAAAGTCTGCGCGGTGCCTTAGGTAATAAAATTACCAAATTGACAATAATTTACGTTTCCGCAAAATCTCAAAATTGCCATAAAACTCAAATTAAGCCTCCAACGTTCCCCATCACGAATCAAGCCACGTCTCCTGGGAGGTTGCTTTAAACAGTTGTTTCGTGTTTCCATTTAAATACAAACAATTGAAAAGAATGTATATTGTTTTGGGAATACTTATTCCAGGAACATTTTAATTTAGCGGTATAATATAGCTTTAATAGGCTAGTGTCAGAGTGATTGTCTGAGGATCTAAATTCGAAAGTCGGATACAAAAAGATTTTTTAATGCCGTAATTTTTTTTATATGGCCTTTATTATCACCCCTTGTCATTATGGGGTAGATATATTAGCTCCGAAAAGTCAGTGTACCAGTTTTATTTTATTTTATTTATTACACACAAAACAGGTTATAATCAGGTATACATTATATATAGAATTGTTTGAAGCTTTTTAACATAATTATAACCCAAAAACTTGTGTTCCGGAATTAATATTAAGTGTTAACGAGATAAAAAAGGTAAAATTAACTAAAAACTAAAGTTGTACCTCTACTGACCTAGCAGTGACAAAAGCGTGAGCATATCTATGTAAGCTCATCGCTGTATTCTCATATCCACCACTGCAATAACCCGCAACCCAGTTTTCTAGATCAATGCAATTTATTTCAATTTTCGCCACCATTTAAGAATTTAAAATATGGCGCATATAAAATCAACTCGTCGAAACTAAGGCCAGCGTTCCATTGGCAATAGCAAACGCAGCGGACGGTGAAACGAAGCTTCTTAATATCTATTTGAATTAAGTAGTAGGCATAAGGGTCTATTTCTGTTGGCGCTAAATAAGCAAACATCTTCTAATATTATAAATACGAAAGTTTGTGAAAATGTCTGGATGTTTGTTAGAAGTAAACGCAGAAACTACTGAACGGATTTGGATGAAATTTTGCACACGGGTAGATCATATCCTGGATTAACACATTTGCATTTTTTATCCCGGTAATTTGCTGCATGGAAAATAATGGATATTTTTATCTGATTCTTTAAGTAGATGGCGCTGGCGTTGTACTATATTTTAGGGACTTTTGTAGCGAGAAAGGCTTTTCACGCGGCAGAAACTGCGAGCAACACCTAGTATAATAATAAAAACGCGTGTCTTTTTTATCATGTTTAGAGATAGCTTTTCGAAGTGAATCTATAATTTTATAACTTCATGTATGGTCTGACGGCTTGATCAAATTCCCAGAAGCCCGTTGGATGCAGACCGTTTTTGACAGGTCCGTCTGGAAATCTTTAGGGCAGACCTATATCCAGCAGTGGATTTCATGTGGCTGCTGATGATGGTGTGTAAATCTAAATAATGTTGAAAATTATCCGGCCATCTTCTTTAAAACAATGATATTCCTTTTCGCATTTAAGGCAACCTGACGTGTCAAAGAGTTTTTTTGATGATTCCTCTGAACTTACAATTGCTTATGGGCGACAATAGTCATTTATCAATATGGCTACATACTTACCCGTTTGCGATATCTAATAAATAATTGATAAACAATACACACTTAACTTCGAAAAGTCAGAAGTGGCTTTGGGTTTTCAAGTTCTGGTCATTGTCTCGACAGACCGTTCCATTTCCAACTAGGCTATCGTCCAACCCGCACTAGGCCAAATGATTTGCTCGTCTCATCAATAGAAAAATGTGTTAAAATACCGTGTTCCACAATTACTGGCAAATGTTAGTACATAGGTACCTACTAGCTTTTTAAATACACTAATCCCAAATGACACATTTCCTGTTGAAATGTCTATAAATGAATGGTTTATTCTAACTTCAATATAGGACCCGGTGCACTGTAAAATAAATGGAGTAATAAAAATGATGCTAACTCCGCCATTTTTATGATCTCATATACTTTTCGGTTTCAGAGTGAACCGTAAATCATTGGGATATTAAAAATTTTAATTATTGTATTGAAATGGATTCGTGAAATCGGCAGATGATGGTATTGTTTAGCTTTAATAAAATTTGGTATACGCCATAGCGAAGTTAAAAAAAACGACCCAGGTAAAATTTTCTCATAGGGCACAATATTATTATATATATTATATAGTAGTAGTTTCCTATGTTTATTGTACCCGTCATTTTTGTAACCCTGCCCGATCTCATGCAATTTTAAATAACCACTATGAGTATGATCATAATATTCAAACGGGGTTGGTAATCTACAATATCTTTTGTTTATTTCTACCGCCAAGCAGCAGTGTGATGCACTATTGTATTCCGGTTTGAAGGGCATTGTAGCCTGCGTAATTACTGAGCATTATGAGACTTGAACATTTAATGTCTCAGGATGAAGAGCGCGGTGGAGTGCTTCGCAGTACTTTGTAACTCAAAGTTCTGTACAGTGTTGCTACTGTTATGAGCCGTCGTATCGCTTACCACCAGGCAAGTGACATTCTCGTCACGTCATTAGAATTCAATAAAAAAAACTTAAAAGAACCGCCAAGCGTTTAAAAACCCGCAGGCGAGTATCGCGCCCTTACCTAGCGCCAGACGCCGCGCCGCCAGAGTGGCTGTTAGCTCCGAAATCACTTCTGGAACGTTCCATTACCCGAATCCGAGCCTCCGTGTAAATTCTAGAATCATTTGTACGTGTTTTAACTTTACTAAATTTGGTTTTTGCCGGTATACTATTCGGTAATCATTTATTTATTTATTTAGTAATAAAAACGGTTTTACCAATTGCACCTATTACAAGCCATACAAAGCAATATATATAATAAATTTCATAATATCATAACACCATTTATATGTAAAAAAAAAACCATAACACAGACAAATATACAACGAAATTACATTTAACACACATTTTCAGTAAATTTCTAACAGGCAGCCATGAGAAGTTTCCAATTATCTACAAATAATATGTCTACGTGAAGATTATCCTTCAGGAGTGCGTTGGGGTTGCGCAGTGACCGACACAAGGGGGACTCGGTAAACTCGGATAGACTCGGTAAACTTGGTGCACCCACTTTCACCGTGCGTATTACGTCCCATGATGTGATAGGGGGCGAGCCTATCGCCATATCGGGCACATATTTCAGACTCCGGGCTGATACTGAGTAGAAGAACCCAATATCACTTTTCTCGACGCGGGGATCGAACCCGAGACCTCAGCATTGCAGTCGTACCGTAATACAACTACGCCACCGAGGCAATCTTATATCTTTTATAGAGACAACCGCAAACAAACAAATAGGCCGGTATAATTATATCGACTCCCAAGGATTCCTCCCCAGAGGACACCCTATCTGGATCCCACTTCGATTACGAACATATGTAGTGGGGTCAATATGCCTTGTCCGTATAAAAAATAGACGCTCGTTCAAACCTCTTAATTTTCACAGCATATTTCCTATGTAGCGGTAGATATAGTCAAACCAACATCTATACTAATATTATAAAGCTGAAGAGTTTGTTTGTTTCTTTAAACGCGCTAATCTCAGGAACTACTCGACCGATTTTAAAAATTCTTTGACTAATAGGAAGCTACATTACTCCTGAGTGCTATAGGCTACTTTTTATCCCGGAAAACTTTTCACGCGGGCGGAGCCGTGCGCAAAAGCTAGTTACCTATATAGATAGACCCTTGCATACCTACCTAACATTATGTGGATGTAGCGTGCAGATTGATGCAACATCGATCCATTATTAACGACGCCGATGATGTATTGGCTCCAATAAATCTGTTATTCGAGCTGGCATTGGCTGAACAGGTATATTCAAAATTTCCTTTACAATTTACGTTACAATTGACGGTATTTCCGAACTGTTTTTCCTTGCATGCCAAGGACTGTATTTAACATACAGTGCTAGAAATGTAATATAAGTCCTAAACTGTCAGTATTAGAGGCCCGATCAGTGTGAGAGCACTATAATATGGTGTGAACATATTTACAGCACCCTACTATATACTCAGAAGGCAAAATTTACAGTAAGGACAAAGGTCGGTAGTAAACCAAAGGAAACCGATTAACCTCGTTTCTTATTTTAACTCTTCATTCATATCATAATAGTCTGTGCTGACTATTGTTTGCAACGGCCATAGTGTTGTTCGTTGCAGTTTTAGTGAAGACTAGAGGCAATGTATGAAATGTCTAGAAGATTGCGTAATAGACGATTTGGAGTTGTGGAGGTCTAAAAAAATACCAAATTATTTTTCCTCCTTTTAGGAAGGCACTATTTGTATGACACTTCCTTCGTTTATATAGGCATAGGGTATTTCTTAAGGTATAACTACTATTTGCTCTTTAGGTATTCATTGGTGCTTTGAATTTGAAGAAATATGATAATTTCTCGATCTGGGTATCGAATTAGGGATGTCACCAATAATCTGCGTGTCTAGGACATCGATTTCAGACCTGAAAATACAGTGCAAGTTGAGGATGAAAACAGGCTCTTCTAGATCTTCCATAAATCGTAATAAACTGGACATACCACCAAAATGGAATACTTAAGAAACGTTGTTCGACGCAAAACCTTAATTCGACCAGTGTTCTAAATTCAAACGGCTAATACTGTTATCATTAAAAACTTTATTAAAATCATGTTCTTTTTTCAAATGCCGTAAATATCATACAGCCTGCATCGCATCGGTTGTATGTAGTTGTATGTAACAATGCAAAGTATGACATCATCCACCGACGGCCGAGTCGTGATCTGAATCGGACGCAGACCTATGAGTTATGTAACAGACAATGTGGATAATGGATTCATGAAAAATAGGTTTTATCTGGTGTACTACTCACCTGCGAGATAAAGAAAAATGAGAAGCGAGAGACGCCAAAAAAAAATTGTTTGATTTTTTCGTAATTTGAAAACAGAACGATTCTTTTTTAATTCAAAATGATAATAAATATTATATAACTAACACTCCCATTGGCATAAAAATCTTTATATGCAAACTATTTCATACTTTAACGACCCATTTTTAACAATACTAAACAAATAGTTTTGGCTAATATGCCGTAAAATAACATATTTACCCTGAACAAATTACAGTTTTACCTTTACACAAAGGAATTCCGGTAGGAAATAAAAAACTAGTACAAGAATGTTCGATTTCATTGATGAAAAAAACTACGCATACTCGCATACTCACGGCTTTCATCCCCGAAGGGGTAGGCAGAGGCGCAACTAATGCACCCCCTTTTCGCCGTGCGTATTCCATCCCATGATGTGATAGGGGGCGAGCCTATAGCCATATCGGGCACAAATTCCAGACTCCGGGCTTCAATACTGAATAGAAAAATCCATAATCATTTTGCCCGCCACGGGGATCGAACCCGAGACCTCAGCATGGCACCCGTACCGTAATACAACTACGCCACCGAGGCAGAAAAAAAACTACTGAAAAAAAAACAAATGAAACATATGTGTCCCTGTCTGTATAAATAAAATTATATTAACTACACCCTCTAAACATTGCCCTAGAACCTTCGAACTTCAAAACTCACATAACAGACACAACAGATGTAGAAGATGGCTTAATGTTACTAATAACATAAACTAACTATCCTTAACGATTAAGGTTTAATTTGTGATCATTGAGCGGAGGGAGCGGGCGGCGATAGCCTAGTTGGTAGTGGAACGGACTGCCGAGACGAATGTCCGCAGGTTCAAAACACTGACTTCTCTAAAAAAAAAAGTTATGTGTGTATTCTTTGTGAATTATCGCTCGCTGTAACGGTGAACGAAAACATCGTAAGGAAACCTGCATACCTGAGGAGTTCTCTGAATTTCGAAGGTACGTGAAGTCCGCCAACCTTCACTAGGCCAGCGTGGTGGACTAAGGCCTAAACACTCTCAGTAGTAGAGGAGGCCCGTGCTCAGTAGTGGGCAGTTGTATACAGGGCGGGTATGGTATGGTGGCGGTGGGGTTTAGATTAGCAAGAAAACTTGCAGAAGTTATGTTTCGCAAGCTATTTTAACTGTGTAAACAGTACGGCAAGCTAACTTCTGCAATATTTTGAAGCTTGCATGACTTCTGACAAGTCGCGCGTATAAACACCGTTTGACAACTTGTAGCGAGAACTTGCAGTTTATTCTGCGTCCAGATAAAACTTTTAACTTGCTGACCAAGAACAAATCGTTTTTTTATTTGTTCTGTAAAGAACTGGCTAAGGTCAAAGACCATGCTGCAAAGTCATAAGTTGGTAGTATTACCGATATCTATTTTTACCACCAAGCAGCAGCATGTATACCCTATTATGATTCTGTTTGAAAAAAGTTGTAGCCAACGTAATTACTGAGAATTATGAGACTTAACATGTCTCAGAATGACGAGCGCGGTAGAATATTAAGCAGTATTTTACAATTTAAAATTCTGATTGAAGTTGGTACTCATAGAGCATTATTTTGGATTCGGAAAAATCGAGCAAAAGGACTGTGTACCAGTTTTACGAAAAAATAGTGGCAAGCAATAAATATTCCTCGTGCAATGTAAACTTTGCAAGAACTTGCGCAAGTTATCTTGGTGGTCACTTGCAAACGCGGGTTGCTAAAGTAATATTGCCGCTAGTGTAACCGTATTTGAAAGTTCCAGCGCAATAAATTGCTGGAAGAAATTGGAGTCTAAATTCGGCTTTAGAATTTCGAATGTATGTGAAGTCTGCCAACCCGCACTAGGCCAGCGTGGTGGACTAAGGCCTAAACCCTCTCAGTTGTAGAGGAGGCCCGTGCTCAGCAGTGGGCAGTGTACAGTATTAGGTGCTATTATCGTTATATTTATTGTTTGTATTCTGTTGGTTCTTTAAGAATTAAAAAAAAACCTTATTTTAGTTTACTCAAATTATATTAAATTATTTGATTAATGTCTTTCTGATAAATGTGATTGGTGTATATTTTTTGTAACTACTAAAATCTTTACTGGTGGTAGGTCTGTCATATGTAAGAGTTCGTCTGAGTGGGTACCACCACAATGTCTATTTTTACCGCCAAGCAGTAGTGTGTATGCACTGTTGTGTTTCGATTTGAAGGGCATTGTAGCCAGTGTAACTACTGGACATAATGAGACTTAACATTTTATGTCTCAAGGATGACGAGCGCAGTGGAATGCCACACAGCACTTTGTAAGTCAAGGTGCTAGATGATGTTGCTACTGTTTATGGGTGGTAGTATCGCTTACCATCAGGCGAACGGCATACTCGTCTCGTCATTCAATGCAATTTAAAAAAAACACACCCAATACTGAAAATTCTTTCGTTAATAGGTTTCGTTAATCACATTACCCCATAGTTTACCACTCAAACTTTGATAACAGAAACGGACATAATTCGGTTGAGTCGTGTGCAAAACACGGGTGAAGCCGTAAACAGAATTCAGTATATCACATAGATAAAATACCGTTATAAAATCAGAAACCGATCTGAAATTCTTAATGGTGAGTCCTTAAAAGAAAGGGCATAAAGGACCCTTAAAAATACCTACCTTACGCAACTGGCCATTATGAAAATGGTTGAGGGCATTTTCGACCCTTTAAGATGAATCTAAGGAAAAGTACCTCATCATAAGTGTCATAAACGCGTCAACGATAATAAAATTAGAACAGAACCGACAGTTCGCGTAGTTTATATTTTCTATAGGCCTATATTTTCGTGGACTATTTCAAATTTTGGTACTGTGTTTTGCTAATAAATAGTTTTAATATGTTTAATCTTGCACTTTCTTATAAAAGCAATAAATTGATGGGGAGAATTGCTGTAAAAGTAGCATTAAACTTAACTATACAATTATATTACAGTGTAAGGGCCAGTTTACTGGTACCAAATTCAATTATTACCTATATTGCTAAACTTTTTCTATTATATTTCTAAAATTTGGTGGTAGGATATTCCTTGTATCCGCCCGGATAGCGACCACCGTACATAAGGTGTTAAAACCGGCCATAGTGGCCTACGTAAGTGCCGCGTTCCGGGATCAGCCTGTGTATACCCTTCAAACAGGCCGACATAATTTTGACAACCGCCATAATTGTGACAACTGGTGAGGAATAATCATCTCTCGTCAGTCGCCACTCTATCTGGTCCTTGGTAGTTCGTTCTGGTAGGTTTCAAGTAAATTGTATGTGTCAGTTATCGTTTTAAGCAACTGATGTAGATAGTACTCATTTTATTACTATTTATTTGGGAGCATAGATTAGAGTGTGACTTTTGTATTTGGTTGGCTTAAACATTTATTCATAAATAGTCATTATGTGATAAATAGAATTTTCTAGCAAGCGGTGAAATCGGCCATAAGAGTTATAATTTTGTACGTAGCCTGACCTCGCTATCTCGCTCGCACTCCCGCACTATAATAGCAGTAACGTCACGGTTTAGGTTGCGCATCATTCTAATAATTAACACTTACCCCTTCTACTAGATTTCAAAGGCTTGTTCCTTATTTAGTTTAGTGCTGATTTTTATGATATTTTCTGTGCTACAAGGCAGTTTTTTTATAATAGGTACTTACCTTCAATTACCTTATTGAGTGATGATGAATCAAGATGAAAGGGAAAAACTAAATTCACAAAAAATCTTTTACGATTTTGTACAAACACACAATCGGTTATTTATTCGCAACCTATATACAGTATATATTTTTAGATGAGGGAGCTATTTAAACAAACGGCAGTTCTTACTTGCATATAAATAAAAATATACGCAAAAAAGACAAAGAAAATGCTCCCAACGTGTGGGTACCCTTGTTCAAGCTACTTGTTTGACCTTTCTCATAAGTCATTACTGTGAATATGAACTTTAAGTATGATCAATTTTTTTTCATACTTCAAACGTGGCTTAGGAAGGCAAAAAATCTAGGTAAAATCCCGAAAAAAATAAGGTCATGTTATATATTTGCTATAGCCTAGTTGGGAATGGAACGATCTGCTGGGACAATGTCTGGAGATCAAAACCCAAGGCACACACCTCTGACTTTTGGAAGTTACGTGTGTATTGTTTATCAATTATCGTTCGCTTTAACGGTGAAGGAAAAGATCGTGAGGAAACCTACATACCTGAGAATTCTTCATTAGAATTTCGAGGGTATGTGAAGTTTGGTAACCCGCGCTGTGCCAGCGTGGTGGACTAAGGCCTAACCCCTGTCAGTAGTACAGGAGGCCCATGCTCAGCAGTGGGCAGTATATAATACAGGGCTGATTCCATTGCATTGATTGCATATATTTGGAACGAGAATGGAACACTGAATACCCTTCTTAAACAGGTCCCTCGACCTTACATACGGTATATTTCCCCTGCAAAACAATGCGAAACGATTCTCACACGCGTTCCCCTCCGTTGGTGTTTATAATCTGTGGCATCTTAAGTGTTGCCATAAAATGCGCCATGGTATGTAATAACGTTTACAGCCGACCCATAAGGTACGTCTTATGAATGGAAAATATAAAATTATATTGCCTAAATACTGCCATCGTTTATCGCTAGGGTAGGTAGATGAACTATTTTTAAGATTTAGCTTATTTACTGCTTCGCCAAACACTACTGATAGTATTGTAATTGTAGTCTTTTAAATTAGCTTTATTTTCTTCTTTGTCGGTATCACTCTTGACAGAGTAGTCGTGAATTACTTCAGGTGTTGGTGGCAAGCTTCACAGCACGCCGCCACTCTTCTATGACGGCCGTCTTCTTCGTGCATTCATGTAGTGATGATAAGCCATTTACTGCCGCTTTTATCTGGTCAGTCCACCTCATAGGCGCTCTTCCTCGTAGCCTGGTACCATCAACCTTTCCCTAGACCACAAGTCGCTCAATAGCCACCGCTCGGCGGCATACGTGACCAAAAAAGGTGAGAATACGAGACTATACAAAAGAGGATAAAGGCTGCTTGATGCCGAGTTCTCGAATAATAGACTCTTAACTTAACTTTATTTTAGGACCTGTTTAATAAGTTTCTAGTAATATTTTTTTTATTGTATTAAACAGCTAATGTTGATAGTACTCTTTTCATTACCACTTGGGAACCTAGATTAGTGTGACTATTGTATTTGGTCGGCTTATATATTTATGTGAGGAGAAGCATTTACTCAGAAGTTGTGAAAAAGACGCTTAGAGTCTTCGATTAGAATCTGAAAAAGCCAAATTTCTATCCCACTTGCGCTGCCATTAGTCCAATGAAGCACTTAATATTTTAGTTTTTGAATACAACTCAAAGTCCCAGATGACATAATGATTTCTAGTCTTTTTATGCTAAAAACATAAAGTAGCAGAGATACTGCATTAGTTGAATCACCCAATTTTTTAAATTCGAGATTTAACTAAAAGAATATACAAAGAAGGTAGGAGTTAGGGCAACAATAAAACAACATAATAAAGTATACATTTTATAATATTATATATTTACACCAGTATTCAGTTTTTTTTTATTGCACGGAATGACTAGACGAGCATGCCGTTCGCCTGATGGTAAGCGATACGACCACCCATAAACAGTAGCAACACCATCCAGCACCTTGACTTACGAAGTACTGTGTGGCATTCCACTGCGCTTGTCATCCTGAGACATTAAGTCTCAATATGTCCAGTAATTATACTGGCTACAATGTCCTTCAAACCGAAATACAACAGTGCATGCACACTGTTGCTTGGCGGTAGAAATAGACATTGCGGTGGTACCCACCCAGACGTCCTCTTACATAATGAGAGACCTACCACCAGTAGTACCTATAAGTTCATTTTTATTTTGAAACGGCAGACTATTTCCCTTTCTGTAAAACTTTTAACATGTTCTATAATCTATAGCATCAACTTGAATCAGGAAAACGTGTTGATTATGATGATAACTAATCACAACAGGCTCTGAACATCTAAACCACTACCAGTAAGTATAAGGAAAGCATTTCTAACGTCCAAGGATAAGGAATAGGACTTGAGAGAGAATTTAATAAACTGCCTCTGTGGCGTAGTTGTATTACGGTACGACTGCAATGCTGAGGTCTCGGGTTCAATCCCCGGGACGAGCAAAGTGGTATTGTGTTTTTCTGTTCAGTATCAGCCCGGAGTCTGGAATGTGTGCCCAATATGGCGATAGGCTCGCCCCCTATCACATCATGGGACGGAATACGCACGGCGAAAAATATGTAATTTAATAAACAAACTCTGAACTTTAAAAATGGCATAATTCGAAACGAAGTGGGTGGTTATACATATGTATCGAAGGTAGGGGAGTGGGATCTCTAGAAAGTATTAGAGTAAGGCAACCATAAGAACTTAGCAGGGAAGGACAGAATTCCAAATTCAAATATTAGGGTACAATTATATTTTTCCTAGTGAATTATTTTCAGACTGCCTCGGTGGCGTAGTTGTATTACGGTAGGTACGACTGCAGTGCTGAGGTCTCGGGTTCGTACCCCGAGTCTGGCACAGTGGTATTGGATTTTTCTATTGAGTATCAGCCCGGAGTCTGGAATTTGTGCCCGAAATGGCGATAGGCTCGCCCCTATCACATCATGGGATGGAATACGCACGGCGAAAATTGGGTGCACTAGTTTCATCTCTGTCTACCCCTTCGGTGATAAACGGCATGATTGTATGTGCGTGTGTGTGTTTCAGTACTTTGGTAAGGGAAAGAAATCAAGAAAATGTTAAGTTATTACAAAAATATGTATCTTTATTACAATACTAATTAGGGTTATTCAGTGAACTTTGTTTATGAAGTTAACGATAAGCTTCCCAAATAATATAAAATGTGATAAGACTTTACTGGTGGTAGGTCTCTCATATGTAAGTCATCAATGTCCTTCTGGGTGGGTACCACCGCAATGTCTATTTCTACCGCCAGCATTGTGCATGCACTGTTGTGTTTCGGTTTGAAGGACATTGCCCACTGGCAATTCTGGACAAAATGAGACTTAACATCTTATGTCTCAGGATGACGAGCGCAGTGGAATGCCACATAGTACTTTGTAACTCAAGGTGCTGGATGGTGTTGCTACTGTTTATGGGAGGTCGTATCGCTTACCATCAGGCGAACGGCATGCTCATTTCGTCATTCTATGCAATAAATAAAAGACTTTCTTAGTAGGGAAATTTAATTTCACTTTTATCATACCATCCAATGTGACAAAATGGCAACCTATCGAACTGAAATCATTATAATAAAAAAGCATAATCCTAATATTATACCAATAGCTTTTTATTAACGTACTAGCTTTCGCTTGCGGATTCGCCCGCATGAAAGAGTTTTTCCAGGATAAAATTCTCGTTACATATTTTCCTGGTATAAAAAGTATCCTAAGTCAAATTCAAATTCAAATCAAATTCAAATCATTTATTAAGTAATTACGCCGCTAAGGGCACTTTTACACGTCATTTTTTATAAAAAATATCATCTAAAGATTCTACCAGTGCTTCGGAAAAGCCCACTGACCTGAGAAGAAGCACCAAGAAACTCAGCGTAGGTCTTTAATTGTTATATTTTTATATATATATATATATATATATATATATTTAACAAATTGCATGTAACAATATAAATTCAATTTCAAAGATGGATATTAAATGCGAAAATTACGGGGAGAACCTAAGTCAAATAACCAGATACATGTTTAATTTTAAGTAAAGAATAGAGTCAACCATCAAACAGAGCAGACCAGTCCACGTAAGCAGCACCCGTTCACGAATATGACGCATGTGCCAGCCATCGGCCTCCTCAACCATGTTGCAGGGAAGTGACCGACCCGGCACACGACGCCGCCGCAAGCACAGACGTTAAAGCGAGCAAGACTACTCAGATTGTGGCTAACCAAGACAAATGAGATGCAACAAAGGGATATCAAATGACTAACGTAGTTTGATAAAAAATATACTCTTAGGACTATCCGGGAAAGTCGCACATATCCATCTGTCACAAATCACTTAAGCTAAATACAATCGATCATATCCTTGCGTAGCGAGCAACTATTCCCATGGATTTTTGTCATTAAAATACGCGTCAACAGTATAGTAACTTTTTTTAACAACTTGTTTTTTATAAATTGCTTAAATTTGTTCAATGGTAAATTTAAGACAGTTAGTGGTACTTTATTATAAAGTTGTATACCCAGTCCCACAAACGAACAACGTACCCTGTGCAATCGGTGACCTGGTACTGTTAATTTATCTTTATTTCTAGTATTAATATTATGATGATCACAATTTTTACTATAATATTCAATGTTTTGTTTTACATACATAAGTCCTCCACAGGGTCTTAAACTATTTCCATACCAAATTCAATAAAAACCGTTTGTTTGTTTTTGAGTTTATCGTTCGTTGTATCGTTCACACATACAGACACGGCGGGGAACTTTGTTAACCCCGAAAGAAAAATAGGTGTGTTATAATTTTAGGGTGTGTATCTGTATATCTGTATGTCTGTCTGTAATATCGTAGCTCTCAAACGAATGGACCGATTTTAACGCAGTTTTTTTGTTTAAAAGCTGATGTCATCGAGATGATTTTTAGCTATAATTTATGAAGATCTGTTCAGGCGTTTGAAGATTACAAGGTCATTTACAACTTTCATAAGTCCGATAGATTTTAAATTTGGTGTACTGTGACTTCGCCAATATTTTTAAGACATGTTAATATATTCTAAGGTTATCTAAGGATACATGACGTTAGGAATTAGAATACTCATTTGGGAAACTCGCCCCTATCCTCTAAAAACTAAAACATATCCTAACACTCGGAACGGATGGCTACCCTCATCAGGAGTATAATTGTATCAAGGGTCGGAAAAGGGATTGCGGGCCGACGTAGCGGTGACATTGTTAAATGCAGTCAAAAATAAATAAAAACAAAAATAAAACGTTCATTACGTAAAAGTAACAAAAGATAAAATTTTACACTTAAGTTTTAACTTCTATTACATATACATCACGCCATTCCTTTTCAGGGTAGGCAGCACATATAATAAGACGGGCCTATTGCCATTCACCGGGCACATTTCCAGAATTCGGGCTGATACACAGAAAAACCTAATATCACTGTGTCCTACCCGGGATTCAAATCCGTGACTTGTACCGCGCATGCAATACAACTACGCCACCGAGGCAGTGTTGCCACGTGCAGGCCTCTCTGAATAAAAATATACAAGGTTTTGCTCGCGGCATACCACGCAGAATTTAGTTTTTGGTTTACAAAAGTATCTATCTTATATCCTTTTCTTCCCATTCAAGCATCCGCTGCATCCGCTGTATATATAAAATTTCGTCAAAATCTGTTTAGTGGTTTAGCCTGGAAGGTGTATCAGACAGAGTTACTTATACACACACACTCACGCCTTTTATCTCCGAAGGGGTGTGTAGAGGCGCAACTAGTGCACCAACTTTTCGCCGTGCGTATTCCGTCCCATGATGTGATAGGGGGCGAGCCTATCGCCATTTCGGACACAAATTCCAGACTCCAAGCTGATACTGAAGAGAAAAATCCAATACCACTGTGTCCGACTCGGGGATCGAACCCGAGACCGCAGCATTGCAGTCGAGCCTTAATACAACTACGCCACCGAGGCAGTAGGTACTTACAGAGTTACTTTCGTGTTAATAATATTAGTTAGGACAGTGTTTAACACCCCTATTCACAAATACTATGAGGATGCATAGTACGCCCGAACACTATATGTCAGCAATTTGATCGTTTTCTACGGCCTTTTTTTTCCTACCTGGCTCTGTTCTTTAGGTCAATTTTGCCAATGTAAGTGAGGCAGATACACGTACAGAAGAAATAAAAAAAGACAACGCCAGATGACCAGACGAAACAGAAACAAACAACATGAACAAGATGCAAATAGACGAACAACAAAAATTCCAAAATGATCAAGAGAGTAAGAAAAAGAGAGACTTCTATGGCCTTGTTCAGTGTTGTTTACCTGAATGAACTGAAGTACAGTTGTATCTCAATGTTAGCCAATCATAGCGCCCCGTTCTATCCTATGCCTACGCACTGCAAAGGCTGTCATGCCGAATGCACTGAGAAACAGATTTATTATCATAACATACGGACCTGGAATAAAACTTGAGCACGGGCCTCCTTTACTGAGAGGGTTTAGGCCTTAGTCGACCACGCTGGCCTAGTGCTAGTCAAACTTCACATACCTTCATAATTCTAATGTAAAATTCACAGCTATGAAGGTTTTCTCACGGAGTTTTCTTTCACCATTAAGGCGAACGATACCTAATGAACAATACGCACATAACTTCGAAAGTCAAAGGTGTGTTGGGTTTTGAAACTGCGGACCTTTGTCTCGGCCGTCCATTCCCAACAAGGCTACATGCACAAAATCTGGTATAAAAGTAGATTATAAAGCTAATCCATGACATGTTTTGCCAAACATTCAAATGCGTTCAGCCCTTTCTGCGTTTACTTCTAATAAACATTAAAATATCTCCACATTTGTATTTATTATATTAGTAAGGCCTCTTGACGAAGTTGTTTTTGCTAGCAATTATTGCTATAATAACGAGATTAATGCATCAAACTGTTCAGACGCAGGAGAGAACAGAAAACTCGCACTCGGTTACGTCAGACAAAAATCGCTCGTGCTTTCTCGCCCTTACACCTGTTTATAAGATACTAGCATTGCGCGCGGCTCCGCCCACGTGGAAAAGTTTTCCGGGATAAAACGTAGCCTATAGCACTCAGGAGTAATGTAGCTTCCTATTAGTGAAAGAATTTTCAAAATCGGTCCAGTACTTCCTGAGATTAACGCGTTCAAACAAACAGACTCTTCAGCTTTATAATATTACTAGCATTGCGCGCGGCTCCGCCCGCGTGGAAAAGTTTTTCCGGGATAAAAAGTAGCCTATAGCATTCAGGAGTAATGTAGCTTCCTATTAGTGAAAGAATTTTCAAAATCGGTCCAGTAGTTCCTGAGATTAGCGCGTTCAAACAAACAAACAAACTCTTCAGCTTTATATATTAGTATTGATAATTTTCTCACGAACATGGTATACTGTATTTATTTATAATTATCTGTCAAAAGACTCGTATGACTATTGCTTAGGCTAGGCAAATATTAACTATCAACGTGGGCACATACCGACATAGCACACAGGATTAGTAAGCTGAAATGGCAGTGGGCTGGTCATATCTGTCGAAGAACTGATAACCGCTGGGTAAACGAGTTCTTGAGTGGAAACCGCGAGTCGGCAAGCATAGGACGCCCTCCAGCCAGGTGGAGTGACGATTTGCGAAAGGTCGCTGGCAGAAACTGGATGCGACAGGCCGAAGACCGGGTAAAATGGCGCATATTGGAGGAGGCCTATGTCCAGCAGTGGACTAAAATATAGGCTGATGATGATGATGATGTGGGCAAGAATTGCTTCGCTATTTCACATGTTCAAACGGGGCAACTTTATTATGTCCTCAAGAATCCGCGTGCTGCAAGAATATTGCTCCATCTAAAAGAGACTTTAGAAGCAGGATTGTTAAAGTTTGTATACAAATATAATTACAGAATTGTGCTTGTCGTATACCTATGCTAATATCTTTGTTACCGGTACTAGATTAATTCTAATCTTACTAATTCCGTAATGTAGATTGTTGTTTCTTAACCGTGGTTCATTTTATTGTTATACTAAACTAATATACCTACTTTTATTTTATTGTCTGTTTGTTGCATAAATGTTGTTTGAATTATTTTAAGTTTTACGCCGGTTGGAGACGAAGGACTATCGCATAGCTAAAGTTATTTTATATACTTGTTTGCAGACCACTATGTAAACTACGCTATGTACAGTCACTCACATTAGTACCTGAACAAATTTAAAACTTGAAATCGCCTAATATACACTTTTTTTCTTATCAATATTTTTATCACATAAATAAAATAATCAAGTATCTAACTCCTACTCATTGAGACCATTCTTATGAGCACATACACACTATATCTGCTATAAGTTGCTAAAGAGTTCGGTATCCCGTAGACTACTTGATACTGCAGCTTCAGATCGAGGTTAACATGTCTTAAAAATATTGCCGAAGTCACAGTACACAAAACTTTAAATCAATCGGAGTTTATAAAGTTAGAAATGAGCTGATAATCTTCAAACGCCTGAACAAATCTTCATAAATTATAGCTAAGAACTATCTCGATCACATCAGCTTTCAAACAAAAAAAACCGCGTCAAAATCTGTCCATTCGTTTGAGAGCTACAATGCCACATACAGAGATCGGGACAGGTACGATACACACCCTAAATTGATAACACGCCTCTTTTTCAGTCGGGGGTTAATAAAAAATATTTACTTCAGACAAAGACAAAAAAAAAACAATGAAACTAACGTTGAATTGAAAGCGCAGCGTTGGAAGTCCTCGTACAAGGTGGACGGACCACGAAGAGGTCATAGGATCCCGCTGGGTGCAGGCCGCTTCTAACAGGTTGGTCTGGAAATCTTTGAAGGAGGCTTATATCCAGCAGTGAACATCCAAAGACTGAAGAAGAAGAAACTTATAATGTGCACTGTATCTAGATAAGAAGTTTAAATCAGTTCACCTACTTTTGTGGCTGACTGTACTATGTGTAATTTCCCAGCTATGCGAACTAAGCTAATTTAGCTTAGTTTTCGTTCTGTAACCTACATTATGTCTAGTGATATTAGCTCAGTTTAGTTGCAGCGTCTATTCGTATCTCAAAGGCCTGCAACCTTAGAATTCCTCACAAGTCTTTCAAAAGTAAAGCTTTTTTGGGTCCATACACCATGTACCCTTTTTGTCACGCCATGTACCATCACCCAATTTGGTGCTAGTACACTTTGTCAAGATAACTCTTATTGTCTACTTAAGTTGCTTGTTGCTGACAGACGATGCGCAAGCGACTTATTTAGAACTTTAAGGTGGTCGAGCATACACTTTTCTGACTGTACCTATTATATCTTTTATTTATTTATTTTTATTTATTACTTTTTATACAATATTGTATAAAGGCGGACTTAATGCCGATGGCATTCTGTATCAGTCAACCTTAGGGTGTTGCAGAGATACAATACAGGTAGGTGTCATAAATAATGATTTAACATAAAATGAGAAAGAGCATAAGAAATAAAATAAAAAACCAAAGTAATAAAAGCATAAATATAAAAGGTACGCAGTATCTTTTGAAGTTATTGTATACTAGCCGTTCCTACAGAATAAGGTGCACATATCATTTCAAAGATCACAGTACCAATTATGTTAAGTTTTACTTTCATATAATCTTCACATATTTTTGTACTACTTCCATTTATTCTGGTTAATGATATGTGCACCTTAAGTGTCGTATATATCAGAACTTGATACTTTCATATAACGTTTTAGAGGTTTTTTAAATATATGTATGATGTGGTTGTACTTTAATTAAATAAACTGGTGGTAGGACTCTCATATGTAAGAGTCCGTCTGGGTGGGTACCACTGCAATGTCTATTTCTACCGCCAAGCAGCAGTGTGCATACACTGTTGTGTTTCGGTTTGAAGGACATTGTAGCCAGTATAACTACTGGACATAATGAGACTTAACATCTTATGGCTTATGGCCTTACAATAGACCGAAAACTGACCTTTAACGGTCACGTGACGCAGGCGTGCGCGAAGGCCATAAGCCTGTTTAAAGTGCTCGCGAGGTCAGCCAAGGTCCAGTGGGGGTTGGGACCCGAAGTGATCAGGACGATCTACACGGCTGCGGTGGAGCCCGTGATCTTGTATGCCGCAAGCGCATGGGCTCCAGCCAGCCGTAAGCTGGGTGTAAGGAAGCAGCTCGGAGCCATCCAGCGCAGTTTTGCGCAGAAGATGACGAAGGCCTACAGAACAGTCTCCCTCAACTCGGCTCTGCTGCTGGCGGGGGTGCTTCCTCTTGACATAAGGGTGCGGGAAACCGCACTCCTTTATGAGGTCAGGAAGGGGCACTCTTGCGAGGTAGTAGGAGACCGGGAGGTGGAGACTCCTGTGGCCTTCGTCAACTTGGAGCACCCGGCGGAACGGAGGAACGGGACGTTCCAATGCCTGGCGGACGGGGCGGAACTGGCCCAGCACGTCGGTGAGGGTCTTAGTATCTTCACCGACGGAAGCAAGATTGACGGGAAAGTCGGAGCGGCGCTGTCCATTTGGAACGGCGCCGCCGAGACAAGTACCCGAAAGTTGCGGCTGGAGCCATACTGCTCCGTCTACCAGGCGGAACTTCTCGCCCTCCGGAAAGCCGTGGAGGAGGCGCTCCGAAGCGGGCTTCCTGCGTGCGGCATCTTCAGTGATGCCAGGTCCGCTCTCGAAGTCGTCACCAGAGGTGATTCCCTCCACCCCCTAGCGTTTGAAATTAAAAAATTATTAAAAACAGCCGAGAAACGCGCCCAGAAAATTGGACTTTTCTGGGTCAAGGCGCACGTGGGGTTGGAGGGAAACGAGAGGGCTGATCAGCTCGCTAAAGAGGCCGCACAACACCTGAGGACCCGTGCGCACTATGACAAATGTCCGGTTTCATTCGTCAAACGACAGATCCGACAGGACTCGATTGACGAATGGAGCCGGAGATACGCGGACGGAGAGACGGCTTCGGTGACGAAGCTGTTCTTTCCGGACGCTGTCGAGGCGCACAGGGTCATCAGGCGGATCGTCCTGGATCCGATACTGACGCAGGTGTTCACGGGGCACGGCGGTTTCTCCGAGTACTTGCACCGGTTCAAGTGCAAGGAGAGCCCGGCGTGCCAATGTGACCCTGACGTTCAGGAGACGGTCCCACATCTCCTGCTCGAATGTCCCATCCACGCAGCTGAACGATTTGACATCGAACAATGTATAGAGTGTAAGATAGATATAAGTAATATACATAGGATAGTAAGAGATAAATTGATAGTAGATAAGTTTTTGAAATACTGTAAACAAATAGTTATTAAGGTAAACAATAGGAATAAGTAACAATTAGAATTACTAAGTATATAATAAGATTATATATTATTAGTAATTAAGACGCCATAGAGATAAAAATAGGATAAATAGATTAAGAGAAAGAGAAAACGTACTAATACTAAGATATAAGAAAATAGATATTAATCACAATTAAGCATAAACAATGTAAAACTATATAAAGAAATAAAATGATATAAAAATACCCTTGTCCTGGATAGGGGGACCGAGAGTGGGACGCAAAGTCCCACAATAAAAAAAAAAAAAAAAATTAAAAAACATCTTATGTCTCAGGATGACGAGCGCAGTGGAATGCCACACAGTACCTACTTTGTAAGTCAAGGTGCTGGATAGAGTTGCTACTGTTTATGGGTGGTCGTTTCGCTTACACTAACACAAGTATTATATTTAATTATTCCAGATCAAAATCTAAGCTGAATAATTCATAGCGTAATTTGATTTCCTGCGTAGTCTAGTGCCAGAATTCAAACCACGTTAACTATTTGAATGGATTATTTATAAGCCGTAAAACAGAATTTCACGACGATTGTAAAGTGTGTATTGCGTGCTAGTTTTGGCACGCGGCGCCGTCCGAAGCTCTTTTTATCTACGCACCTTAAGAACGAAAACAACACATTTAAAAAATAATGAAATAGAAATAAATTTATTTTCCAAAAATTACACATCTAAATAGAATTAACACACTAGGAACAAAATTGAGTTATCGTCGTAAAATTACTTAAAACGAAGTTCTCAATACAACAGTAGTTTAAACACAGCTATATTCAAGTGGGAACAGGACAAAACTATGATATCGGTCCCTTTTTTAGTATATTTTTATAAAAAAAGGACCAGTTTTAAGTAATTTTATGACGATAACTCAATTTTCGATTTCTTTGAATTGTGTCATTTTCGTTCTAAAGGTGCGATATATTGTTTCTCCATAATTTCTAACCGCCGTTTTTTTTTTTTTATTTTTTTTTATTGCATTGAATGACGAGCCGAGCATGCCGTTCGCCTGATGGTAAGCGATACGACCACCCATAAACAGTAGCAACACCATCCAGCACCTTGAGTTACAAAGTACTGTGTGGCATTCCACTGCGCTCGTCATCCTGAGACATAAGATGTTAAGTCTCACTATGCCCTGTAGTTCCACTGGCTACAATGTCCTTCAAACCGAAACACAACAATGCATGCACACTGCTGCTTGGCGGTAGAAATAGACATCGCGGTGGTACCCACCCAGACGGTCTCTTACATATGAGAGACCTACCACCAGTATCTTTAGGGGCTTTTTAAAACACTTATACTTCCTTGAATACTATGCCTGGTATACATTTTGGACTATAAAAGTAATTAAGCGCAAGAATACCTTACACAATTTAGAAATACATTTTGGATTCATCACCTGACTAGGTTCGTCGGATTTAGTTCTAATGAAAAATAATATTAGATACACATGATAACACACACAAATATCACGCCTTCGTATCCAAAAGGGGTAGGCAGTGGTGCAACCAAGGGATCCATATTTCGCCTGTATGTTCCATCCAATTATGTTATGGGGGGCGAACAAGAACAAGACAAGGGAAAACAAGTGGAATCACATTTTCTCAAAAGCCTTATTTTTTATGATATAGGGAGCAAACGAGCATACGGTTCACCTGATGGTAAATGATCACCGTCGCCCATATACTGCAATACCAGGGGGCATAGAGATGCGTTGCCGGCCTTTTAGGTGGGAATATGCTCTTTTTTTTTAAGGTCGCCAGGTCGTATCTGTCCGGAAATGCTGCTGGCGGCAATTGGTTCCACAGTTTTGTAGTGCATGATACTAAATGTCGGCAGAAACGTACTGTGGTGGATTGCCAACTTCCGAGGTGATGTGGATGGAATTTGGAGTTTTGCCGCATTGTACGCTGATGGAACTCAGCAGGAGAGATAAGTCCGAACAATTTTTCAGAGCTATCCCCGTGGTAAATGAGATAGATAATGCAGAGCGACGCTACATCTCTACGCAAAGCCAAAGGATCAAGCCTTTATTAACATCTGTTAAATACAATATAAATAACTAATAATAAAGTAGATATACATTTAATAATTTCCTTTCCTGAATAATGAACATGGTACAGGCTGTAAGGTTCTTAAATTACGCGAATATTAGATAACCATTCAAAACTACGGACGCTTTACATCTCTGTCCACCCGGTAACCATGAAAGCTAAGAAGCTTTCGACATATACGAACTTACAAAGGTACTCCCACACTTATAACCATAAAATATTCTCAAATTCCTTATAAAGCAGATTAACTTCTTCATTTTCTTTAATCTTCTTAATACTTCTTCGGCGACAAGTCGGCACTAACACACCTGAAAGTTTGCTCACCTGGTCATTAATACAGGTTCGAGCAACGATTCAGGCCCATCAGTGTACCATACTTCTCTTCTGCTCTTCTTACATCTTCTTGTCTTCTCTTCTTTATTTTCCCAAAGACATTAATCTTAGTACTCTTTGTTTTTTCCCAAAAAATATAATTAATCGGTCAACTAGTTGGATTAAGATTACAAAATTGATATTACCACAAAAGTAAATTAATTGTGATTATGAGTAGATAACATTTATTACCAACAAAAAAGTAAACAGTTAACACCTTTGTCGTTACAAAAAACAGAATGTACAATAAACCTAAATCCATAAACTCCGCCATGTCAGTGTAATTCTATCCCCATATCGCTCCAAAATCAACAAATTTATCACACAGCAAACAATAAAAAGTGACGTCAGTTAATTGAATGGACATACGAAATATGTTTGTCTAACGTCCAATCATAGACAAAGTTACTATCTCAAATAAAAATCTACATCGTTATGGTGGGTAAAAATGGCGCGAAAACGTGTGGCAATTTGACAGCTGTCAATTAGGCGCGCGAAATGTGCGCGGTGACAAACGACGCTCCGATACACGCAGATGTTCTGATAAAAACGATAACGACTTTATGTTTACACTTTGGATAAGCATAGCTTTATGTTTTGAGCAATAGGTGCTCATAGTTGGAGTTGTGTATTCCGAATTGTATTTTACTATGTACGTAAATCATTTCTATACTTTAATACCTATTATTATAACCATACATTTTACGCAATTCATGTAAATAAAAACTAATTGAAATAAAACAATATTACAGAACAAATTTATACATTAATCATGACAAACACAAAAATAACTACATTAAAATACCACAGATAATTAACCAAACATTCCACAGTAATTATTTGTCAAAATAACATAAGTAAAACGACACACCCCAACCCTAACCCTCGAAATACTGTAAATGTAGAATAAATAAACGTTGTCCATTAATGTTCTGTTCCAATGTCGATCTATCTTCATTTTGTTTGTTTCCAAAACTATATAGTTAGACATTGCATTCCGTTTTTAGCAATAAAGTGTTATCCATTTATCGTTGGGGGTTGGGACAAACTAAGCTGGCCGTTATGACAATTTATTGACACTTCACAGAATACTATGTGTAGGGACCAGAACAAAAAACCGGTTGCTCCAAATAACCGACTTTGAATGCAATCGATTTTTTATTCAAGGAGTATATTATCGTATGTAAATAGAGTTACTGAAGTATGAAATGTGTAACATTTAAAACTATCTAACGCATTGTTCAAAACTGTTGGTAAAATGTACTTTAAACATATTTTTAAATTAACAACAGGATTTTTATTTACATCCAAAGTTTCGATTTTTTTCAGTAATCAGTTACGTTTGGTTGCCAAGAGATTTAAAACTTTCCCAACACTACGCTCATAAACTGCAGTATACAACATTCTAAAAGCGTCGCGTTGATATAAGAGTCAAGATTATATTCTTTATTTCAGCATATTTTTACAATATTAATTCAAATATGTTACATAAGTATAATACTCTTTGTTATAATGTACGAAGAAAATGATAAGTATTTGTAATTATGTGGTTGGCTCTTGAATTTTTGCGGTAAACGTTCTCACAAAGTTATAGCTTCGCGAAAAAATTTAATTGTCATACCGACCAGCTTAGTTTATCCCAACTATAGTCTATAATATTTATATATTATGTTGTTACTCTTTATTGCAATAGAATTGGCATTAGTACCTGAGCCCTATTTGAGAACTTTTTTGCTTCACCGTTTTTCAGTTCTGGTAGCTATGCGCCCTGCACACTGCTACTTAAGCTTAAGCTTACTAATCCGCTAGGCTATGTGACTTACGTTATTTAACGGATCTCCTCATTTCTAATTTGATCGCGTAGATAAACACCGTGCGTAGCCCTCTCCATAACTTCTTTTTACTTTATATATCATCAAATCCGGTTACTTTGTCGTATTAGAATTTTAAAAATTAATTCCCATAGCTTAGACTATACACTATATTTCCCACTAGTATCACAGCATAATTAAGGCTAATTATTTTAATGTCATGCCATACAGCCATAACTACTTACCCTCCTAAAAATGTCGCGTGTACACATGCCTTTCACCCCCTTAAAAACCACTTACGAGGGAAAGGTTTTAATACATATAATATAATGAACTTTGTATGTATAAAGTGATACAGGATCTTGTCTTCGTAATTTGAGATACATAGTCAGAGGAAGCGAGACAAAATATTATTTACGCGGTGCTTGTCGGCTTGGAATAAAAATCATGTTTTAAACTTTTCCGGGATAAAAGGTGACTTGTAAGTTAATCCAGGACTAAAAATAGCGAAAACTATATTTTGACCCAAGCGTCGTCGCGTCGGGGGACCGCTAATTAAGTATTTTCATCTCCCTGGTCCGGAGTTCGGGTCAAAATGTTACTTAAATACTTTTTAAATTACTATATTCAATTACTATATCATAGGGCCTTGATAATCAACTATCTAACACCTACCAATTGTGATCATTCTCATGAGCCCACACACGCTATATCTGCTATAAGGTGCTAAAGAGTTGGGTATTCCGCAGACTACTTCATGCTGCAACATCAGATCAAGGTTAATATATCTTAAAAAGATTGCCGAAGTCATAGTACACCAAAATTTATATCAATCGGATTTGGGAAAGTTGGAAATGAGCTGATAATCTTCAAACGCCTGAACAGACCTTCATAAAGTATAGCTAAGAACCATCTCGAACACATCAGCTTTCAAACAAAAAAACCGCGTCAAAATCGGTCCATTCGTTAGTGAGCTACGATGCCACAAACAGACACATACGTACATATAGATACACGGATACACACTCTAAACTTATAACACCCCTCTTTTAGTGTTTTTTTTATAGCATCGAATGACGAGACGAGCATGCCGTTCGCCTGATGGTAAGCGATACGAGCACCCATAAACAGTAGCGACACCACCCAACACCTTGATTTACAAAGTACTGTGTGGCACTCCACTGCGCTCGTCATTCTGAGACAAAAAAGTTTAAGTCTCATTATGTCCAGTAGTTACACTGGCTACAATGTCAATCAAACCGAAACACAACAGTGCATGCACACTGCACAGTGCTGCTTGACGGTAGAAATAGACATTGCGGTGGTACTTACCCAGACGGACTCTAACATTTGAGAGACCTACCACCAGTAAAAAAAAATGAGAAATGTTAAAATAAAATTTATATTAATTATGAGAGTTACATATAAAATGTTTTTATCCCGTTGAAACGTAAACATGTTGTTGCAATTATATATGATATAATAGATTTATATTATGTTGAACACCTTTGTTACCGTGTTTATAGTAAAATAAATTGGTTTGATTTGAATACAAAAACGACTGTGTTTTATATTATTGAGATTTTCTTGTTAATGAGGAGAAAATTTCAACAAAATTTCTTAATAAATGTTTGCTCATTACTTCCCGGATCTAGTTTATTCTCGGATGAGTGAGGCTCGCCGCGCACGAGCGTCTCAAATTAGTACTTCAGCGGTTTAAAAGACGCTGATGTGATGGCAGGTGATATTTTTTAATTTAAAATTATTACAATATTTTCTAAATGGCTTAATATTTTTTTAATAAGAATTAATCAAAAATATTAATTAATTAATCGCCCCCTATCACATCATGGGACGGAATACGCTTGGCGAAAAGTGGGTGCACTAGTTGCGCGTCTGCCTACCCCTTCGGGGATAAAAGGCGTGAGCATGCGTATGCGTATGCGTAATCAAAAATTTACATACGATGAATTCACTGTTTGCATCCAAAAAGTAAAGTACCAATACCAACACTGGCTTTAATATTATGAATCGATACTGTAAAATAGCTATAATAATGAAAATAATATTCGAGCCAATCTATAAATAGATTCATCTGCATTATGAACAAAATTCTAACCTATAACAACACTGCACGCTCCAATTAACGACCTCTTTCCAAGAAATATGCAAAAACGCGAGGCTACAAGCAGCCTTACTGCAACGTAATACGAAACTGATTAATGCAGCAAAGTTAGTGCCAAAATAAATAACGTAACTAGAGAAAACATCGATATTACATTATACCATCCACGACAGCCATTTTGCTGGATTAATTAAATTTCTAACAGAGTGTTTCATCGAAGTTGGTTATTATAGAATTGTAGGTAGATTTTGTAATTGAATCAGCTCGGGTGCAAAGTCAAAGCTGGGAAATAAAACTTAAGAGAAATTCTTGCACAAATCGACGCTGACTTTCAACGCTGCGTTGACTTCCTGATCTATCGTGCAAGGTTTAATTTAAAGAACCTGCTACCAAGACAAAATAATTCTGGCAACTGACAAGAGTCATAATTATGTTGGTAGGACGGCATTAGGTACTTTTACACTACTTAAAATCAAGTCTTTAAAGTCACTTTGTGTCCCATAAAATGATAACCACATTTCATCATATACTGGCTTCTTCCAAAGGACGCAACCTTGTTTGGATAGCATATTATTCTAAATAGCAGTCCGTAAACTCATTTGTCCCAAAAAAAGTCATATCCAGTTCCCATTTGCCCATCGCATCGCGTGACTATCTAATTGAATTATCCAATACCCATTTACTAATACCATACGCTATGGTCTCCCGTTAATACCCAGCTCCATTTCATTAAAGTGGCTTTTAGTTTTATTGTTATATTACGGATAATATCGGGAATTTTTCATTTCAGGCATTATTGTATCCTCTCAGTTGTAGAGGAGGCCCGTGCTCAGCAGTGGGCATTATATAATACAGGGCTGGTACGGTATGGTAGGTATAATTGTAGGAATAGGCTATTTCACTATTGTTATTATCATATTTATCAAAAATTTATGTCAATTCATTACAAAAACTAACACAAGAAGAACTTTAAAAATCCGATGAAAATCAACAATGTTTCTTTTAAATCATTTCAAAACTAAATGTCAAGAAACGAAAAAGAGGTGCATGGATATCTAGTGACGTCATCAGGAAGATGTTCGCTAAAGAAATAGTTAGAACGCTATCCTGATACGCGTACGTCGCAATGTTTGAAATATAAATAACTGCTCCATTACTTAACCGATTTTAAAAGAAGCGTCTCATGCTGATCGATATTACTTAGACTGCAGCTAAAATTGAAGACGCCGTAGTGTCTTTTCTTTGCTCAAATAAATATAAAGTACTAGAAGTTGTGTTTCTAGTTTCTTTATTGCTAAAACAATTACAGGAGCCATTTACTGTGAAGATTTTTGGGTGTTCGATGGAGACACAGAGACTATTCTTTCTATGCACAATTTATTCAAATTCCTTCATCGGTTACTGCGTTTCTTTCTAACAAACTTTACTTCATCAATGGTTCGCATTTTTAATATTAGTAAGAACTCAAGAACAGTGATATTATATAGTACTAAAATCGCACCAGCAGTTCCAGATACAATATTGCTGGTGGTAGAACATATCTTGTATACCTCCATAGTGCCTGGGTAAATGTCTCGCGTTCCGGGATCAGCCTGTGTATATTTGTTTCAAAGAGACCTGCGTAGTTTTAACTGGTGAGTTGAAGCCACCACCACCATAACAGCCCTGTATTATATACTGCCCACTGCTGAGCACAGGCCTCCTCAACAACTAAGAGGGTTAAGGCCTTAGTCCACCATGCTGGCCTAGTGCAGGTTGGCAGACTTCACATACCTTCGAAATTCAGAGAACTTCTCAGATATGCAGGTTTCCTCACGATGCTTTCCTTCACCGTTAAAGCGAGCGATAATTTATAAAGAATACACACATAACTTTTTAGAAAAGTCAGTGGTGTGTGCCCTTGGGTTTTTAACCTGCGGACATACGTCTCGGCAGTCCGTTCCACTCCCAACTAGGCTATCGCCGCTGTTGGAGCCATCTCTCGTCAATTGACACTTTCTGAACCGCATACCATCAGGTGAAATGGGGTCACATTGCCATGAAAAAAAATATCACCTTCATTCAAACCAACAAACTTATTAAATAAAGATGGACCTTTCCTACACGCTACAATTCCATCATGTCATTCCTCAGGCAAAAAGGCCATAACTATAACTAGGATATAAACGTATGTAATTGGCCACACCCGCCCACGTGACCCACTTCCCGTAATTGGTACGGGCGAGGCTAACAGTAAAGGAATTAGTGCACTTATTAATTTATGCTTTACGTTGATGTTTTTTAAGTTTTTATTTGCATGGCTGGTACCTCTAGGTAGTCGACACTAGATACGACTTTTTGCGTGACGGTAGGAGATTAACTGGTGCTGTTCAGATGCCTGACTTAGTTGGTGCTGGAATACATTTCGAGTCAAAGGTTCAATAAGTCCCTGCTATTTGAATTCCCATTCTGAATTTAAAGTAAGAGTGTCTAAGACTTCTTAGGCATCTTGGGTATCCACGACAAAAAACTTTGGGTACGTCGAACTTTAAGGACAATAAAAGAGATCGATAAATGGAAACTGTAATAAAAATGGTTTACCACATCCACCCATACCTATCGATGAAACGCAACAACATATTACATGTACACCAACGGAACATAGCTTGCGGTGTGAGATGGGGTCTCGAGTTTGATCCCCAGGTCGGTTTTAATTGGGTTTTTTCTGTTCAGTATCAACCCGTACCAGGAATTGTCATTGGACTTAAAATACTTGTATGTTGATGCGTCACATCTCTGCCTACCTCTGAAACGGGAAAAAGACGTGAAGCTAAGTACGAACACGCACGAAAATAGGAGTAAGGAAGTATTATAAGCTTATACGAAATCTAAACGATAAGCGTTAAGTCGGTCTAGCTAAAATAGAATTAGATGCAATTGGCTGAGAGGCGCCGGAGGGAGGCACGGCATACTTACCAGAGTAGAGTAATGACTTTCGTTTGCGGATATGCCCGTAAGATTCGGATTATGGCAATAAGAAATTCTTCTAATTTCATTGAAATCCATTTGGTAATTTAACCAAGAAGGCGTTACAGACAGTGAGCTTCAAAGTCATTGGAAGACCAAAAAACAATTATAGAGTTTTTTTTTATTGTATTCCATGATGGAGAAGGCTGACCCCACCATCATTTGAGATGAATAGTCAGGAAGAGAGACAGTATTCCAAAGTCAGCGGATACATATTCTAATAAAACGATAAATCGACCAAGAAACAACATTTTCCTTACACATTAAACCACTGTATATTGTCCAGTGCTTTTCTCGAAGTAAAATAAAACTTCACCGTAAAGTCCAGTGTATTTCCTATAAAAATATCAATTTACGTTAACACACCAATAACTAGAACCATCAAAAACATTGTACTAGCTATTCGCGAAATAAACTCGGACGTGACTCAGACATCCAGCTGTAATTGGCAATTAACCTAATTTTTATCATGACTAGTAACAGACCGCCCGCCAAGCCATAAAACAAGATATTCTTTAATGGAGAATAGGTTAGTGGCAATTGAATGAGGGTTGTTTTTACACAAATTGATTGAGTTAAGGGCCATGCACTGTTTTTTATGGCATTGAAAGACGAGACGAGCATGCCATTCGCCTGATGGTAAGCAATACGACCGTCATTAACAGTAGTAACACCATACAGCACCTTGAGTTACAAAGTACTGTGTGGCATTCCACTGCGCTCGTCATCCTGAGACATAAGATGTTAAGTCTCCTTATGTCCAGTAGTTACACTGGCTACAATCTCCTTCAAATCGAAACACAACAGAGCATGCACACTGCTGCTTGGCGGTAGAAATAGACATTGCGGTGGTACCCACCCAGGCGGACTCTTACATATGAGAGACTTATCACTAGTAAACATGTTTACTATACATGCCAACTGGCAGCTTTAAACGCTACTAAAACAAGATGGCTACTGCCTAGTCTTACTTCTTCCTCTTACTAATATTATAAATGCGAAAGATTGTGAAAGTGTTTGGATGTTTGTTAAAAGTAAACGCAGAAACAACTAAACGAAGTTGGATGAAATTTGGTACACGGATAGATCATGTCCTGGACTAGTAATTTGCTCCCATGGGAAATAATGGATATTTTTAATCTCATTCTTTATGTAGATGGCGCTGGCGTCGTACTGTGTTTTGGAACTTTTGTACCGGGAAAGGCTTTTCACGTGGGCGAAACCGTGAGCAACGCCTAGTTTTTTATATGCTTTGGAAATATAAGTAAATGCCATAAGAGTTGTCACAACCTTTCATAATTAAGACAAAAGTAACAGTACTTTTGACTGCTAATAAATTGACCGGTAGACAGGAACCATCCACTTTTACCTACAAAATCTCATCATCATCATCAGCCACATTAATTTCACTGCTGAAAAAGTCTCCGTCAAAGATTTCCAGACGGACCTGTCAAAAGCCTGCATCTATCGTGTTCCTGCGACCTTCAAGTCATATTCACAAAATAAATTCACACTGAAAACGCGCGGTGTTGCCACGTATAGAATAAACCGTCTGCATACGCCTTTAATAATGTTTGTTTGGAGTGTTCATGCGGTGATCAATTAAATCTTCGTGATAGGTCTCTCGTATGAGACAATTTATGGCGGCATCATAGTAGTTAGGAAGTAGACTGAGATATAGCAGAACAATATTCAATAAATATTAGAGCTATAACATTGTGAGCACGTAATTGTAAAACATCGTATTCTCAGCAAATTGCAATCCGTTGTCCATAGCACAACATACTCTTTACGACGCTCGCCATCTTGAGACATAAGATGTTAAGTTTTATAATGCTTAGTAATTACACTGGCTACAACACCCTTCTCATTGAACGCATCAGTACTTGCATACTTCTGCTTACTAGATAGATACCGCATAGATAATGCGGTACCTCAGCCAGACATTCATACAAGAAAAAAACGTTGTATTATAGTAATACTACCGGTTCTATATTAAATATTGTCCCACTGCTGGGCACATGACTCCTCTAATAAGAAAGTTCATGTGTTAGTCTACCACGCTGGCCTAGTGCGGGTTGGCCGACTTCAGAAAAAAATCTAAGAATTGTAATAATATTTCCACTATTGTGTAATACTCTGAGTCAGTCAAAACTATGATAAGCAGCTGACTCACTCCTCAGCGTATGGTGCAAATGAGTACTGTTTTTATACATACATACTTCATACCATCTCATACGATAATAAACCATACATGACACATCAGGCATTAGACACATTTAAAATCTATACTATTAGATAATCATTAGCCATATGGCCCGATCCACAATGGATACGAGATTCAAAGTAAACTGGGTTGAAATTTAGCATCATATTCATTGAATACAACATATCACAAATCAACAACCACATTCAAACACTAATCTGTGGCTCGAAGGACCAAAACTAAACACCCTGTAACTACCGAAATCGATTTTTCTCGATTTAATTTAGTTTTATTACCGTAACACGGGGGCAGTGATTGATTGACTTCAGGAGGAGTACGGGGGAGGGGCGCGAGGGCGCGGGGGCCGCGTGGGGGCACGGGTTATAAATCTGCGCGCGCGCCGCCGATCTTTGACTGACGTGTGCCAGACACCGGCCGTGATGTGTGGACTAACTTGGGAACTGTAGCGTATCGGAAAAGTTGTTCAAAGTTTAATTTTAAACAGTAGTGTAATGAGCACAATATATTTTGTACGAAGAACCTAGTAATTTTGTTTGTAGTTGATAATAAGCTGAGTAGCTCACTCGTCCGATAGTAAGCATTAAGCATACGCATAAAAAGCAGCCAATTTTGAATTGCATAGCTACTATATTGCACAACACCATGATTTGTGTCTATTGCTTCAATCAAATAGCAGACAAAATAACTTGACCTGGAGATAACATCCTAAATCCTGCTATTTTAGCTACATCATGAGTAAAATTAAGAAGACAAAATAGTAAGACTCTATACGTAAATTAACTAAGCTCGCTACCATCTTATAACTTGTCCCACCACCACTGTAAACGTATCGGATCGATCCCGCATTAAAATTTATTTCGGGAATGCAATATTCATATTTTTTGGCATAAAGTCAAAGTTGCCATGCGCAGGCGCAGCCGCGAAGCGTATGCTTCATCCGTATTCTTATAATATACGATAATATTGATGAATTGAAGTTATAAAAATAAATTCACCTACCCTACAGTACTAGTACGATTTACAGAGAATGAAAGTATCATCATCATCAGCCACATGACGTCCACTGAACATAGGCGTCCCCCAATGATTTCCAGACGGACCTGTCAAAAGCGGCCTGCATCCAGCGTGTTCCTGCGACCTTTATCAAGCTTTATGCCTGCCAAGCGTAGCGAGTATTGGCAAAAACCTTCCCTTATGAAGAGTAACAAAGAAAGTATTGCAAATGTATTTTTTTTATACCAGTAAGGCACAGTGACCTATCTAATAGTAATTGGGGTGAAATTAAATTAAATAATTTATCTGAACCCATAAAATGATGTACATTATTTAGATTCCGACAATATTAACTCTACCACCAGTTCGGAAAACAGTTCTCACCAGAGAATAATAGTGGCGTGCGTAGGTAACATAAGCGGCGATAGCTTAGTTGGGAGTGGAACGGACTGCTGAGACGAATGTTCGCAGGTTCAAACCCAAAGGCCTCAAAAACTCTCTGACTCTTACATATGAATGACCTACCACCAGTAGGCAACATTACGACATTCTCTGGACCCTACTCCGCCAACCATCAGGTGCACTAGGGCACTTTGCCGTAAGCGCATATAAAAAGCAAGAGTATGTACTTCATATTCGTTTATTACAAGACAATGATACTATCTCGGAATGGAGAATTAAATTTATGCTGCAAACAAAAAATATGTCACAGTGTGGATCACTTCAATTTCTATTTGATTAGTAAGCAGATCTTTCTTTTACTTAAGTTTTTCTACAGAGGTACCATTAATTTATCTATATCTGAACATCGTCTGCTCAAAATCACCTAAAATTCCAGTAGGAATATGGATATGTACAACCTTGAAGACGCTTAGGAATTTTCGGCCTCCGGCTATCTAGCTGCCCGCACGAAATGAGATGTGCTTTATCTTTTATACTATATCAGTTATGTTGAATACCGTGCACTTATGTTTATACAATATTAACTTTAAAGGAAAAAAATACTTAAAACATTATTAAGCACTTGATTATGCTTGCATTTGCTTGGTTTCCACATGTTTGCATAATTTCATGAATCCATTAATGGATTTCTGCGTTTACTTATAATAAATATCCAATATTATCTTTAATAATAATATATAATATAATTCGCATGTATACTATTAGGATTATTACGTAGATGGAAGATCCCTCATCTACGCGATTCCATCTAAGAGACTGGTATCAAAATCTCATACTCTATTTTGATATATTTCTATAGCCAATCAGTGCATCCTATTGCAGGATAATGTAGCCCGTATTATAGGCATTATGAAAAATAACATCTTATACCGGTATCTATAATTGAAAAATAAAGATTCAAAATTCACGAAACAGTTCATCAAGGAATACATAATGCGAATATTTATGCGTTAGTCGCACGGCAAGTATATTGTAAATTAAGCGCAATAAAAATGAATATGGTGTACAATAAACACATAATTCATAACAGTCGAGAATTAAGAATTAAACAGTACGTACCAAGCAGATTGAGTCGTGCTACTCGCTCGACTTGACCAGTCATTTATTGAAGAAGTACAACGAATGACAGCCACTGTTTCGTATGCAAATGGAAAGGTTGGTGGCGAGTAGGCAATTCAAATTCAAATGCATTTCATACTTTGTCTTTAAACATGACAGAATTTTGTAATACTCAAACAAAGAAAATGGTATTGCATTTCGTACAAATCATTTCGCTGAAGCCTCAAATTCACCCCTAATTTTTTTAAGATCTGCAAAGAAGTATACTTGCTGTTTAAGCACATCTCATAGGCCATTTACTGGCTACAGAACTGTCCGACCTACTGGCTCGCTTTGTGTGGCCGTTAGTATGAATAAGCCATGTCGCGTCACAGTCACTTCCTGCATGACATACTCAGTACCCATGCAAACCTACGTCATACATACATTATAGCGCCTTCGCGGCTTCATTGCTTTTACTTTGATAAAGGATCGTTTGGTCATTTTTATGAAACCTGTACCTTTTTCTTCAATTATAATAGAATATTGGCTTTTAATTTGTTAACTGAATGGTTATTTAAATGGTCAGACCCATTGCTTGATTTTATTATTATAACTAAGTAAGATGAAGAGTGTCTGATAGTACGATCCATATCTTCCCAAAATGGTAATAACACCACGGTAGAATTTTTTTTTTTTTTTTTTTTTTTTTTTTTTTTTTTTTTTTTTTATTGCATTTAATGACGAGACGAGCATGCCGTTCGCCTGATGGTAAGCGATACGACCACCCATAAACAGTAGCAACACCATCCAGCACCTTGACTAACAAAGTACTGTGTGGCATTCCACTGCGCTCGTCACCCTGAGACATAAGATGTTAAGTCTCATTATGTCCAGTAGTTATACTGGCTACAATGTCCTTCAAACCGAAACACAACAGTGCATGCACACTGTTGCTTGGCGGTAGAAATAGACATTGCGGTGGTACCCACCCAGACGGCCTCTTACATAATGAGAGACCTACCACCAGTAAATATCAAACTATATTGCGCTCATCACTCCAATTGATGGATTTAACATTATTGTAACTAAAGAAAAAAAATCTATCTACTGCCCATTTATCAATGCAATTAAAGAATTTCTTTTTAACTCTACCAGACGCTCCAAAAACTGAACTAAAATTTAAAAATACTTACAGTTATTAAATGGTTCGCGAGATCTCAGTACCTGGTGGTAATTACCGACCCAAAATAAACCTCAGAAGATTTATCCAGATGCGCCATATTCCGTAACTGTTTCTTCTTACTAAGAAGGAACGAACTTGTGATGCGGGACTGAACAGCTGATTACCTGCAAAGAATTATATTCTTGAATAATAGAAATTGGTATTTCTTGTGATATAAACTAGATTTGATGCAAAGAAAGAAATGGGACTATAAGTTAGATGGTTTCTTTTAATTCAAGAGCTTTGGGTATCTGATTTACATCATTTTGCCGAACAACACTGCTCTATACATTTACATAAATATTTCCTTCTATTTGTAATAACAAAAAGATATACAATGTTCATGTACCAACTTGATATCGTGTAGTATGGTTATTATTAATACGAGTACATGGGTAATTCTGAAGCCATAGGAAATAGGAATAACCACACTGTAATAGATACCAAAATTATAATTAATTGGCAACTACTACTGAAAAAAAAATGAAAAATATTTATTTCGTTCCACAATAGGCAAAAAACATTAGAGTAAGGTTGGGGCTACCTAGTAGGCATAAAAAATGCCTGTATCAGGAGATCCCGCTCTCTCACAACAAAAATTACGATACATTGTGTTACCAAAATTAACTAAAACTTAATATAAACTAGTTAGTAGTGTAGTAGTGTGTTTGTGTGACAGCATAAACGCGAAAGTTTGTAAGAATGTATAGATGTTTGTTACTCTTTCACGCAAAAACTATTGAACGGATTTCGATGAAATTTGGCACACGGGTAGATCATGTCCTGGATTAATACATAGGCTACTTTTTATCTCGGTAAATACAAAGCGGGACTTTTACCCCCGAAAAACTCATTCATGTGCGAGGAGCCGCGGGCAAAAGCTAGTCAATTAAAATAAGTACGATATAGAGTTCTGCAGGCTTTTAAATATATTTTGATAAAGACTAAGTTGCAGGTTTTGGGTTCCAGGTTAATGGAATATTCTAGACTGTGTAAATACTGCAAATGTTTAGTGAAAGTAAACTTTTGATATCACAGCAGTACTATGTTATGATGACTAAGAATCGGCTTACTTTAAGTTTGATAAATCAAACATGTTGAACTCATCATCTAAAATAAATGGATTTCCCCAAACTGTCCAGCAAAAGCGAACATAAAAATCAATCGAAGTTAATTTGTGAGTTAAAAATAATTAGTTGGCACCATACCGTACCTTTGATTTGTCTGATATAAGCCAGAGACGTTTACGATCGTGATGGAGTTTGTCTGGTCATTCCTACGGAATGCTACCATTTAATGGGTGAAAACATGATGATTTGAGATTCTCCGACAAAGTTTAATCGAAAAAATCTTGGATTATGTATTAAAATTAATTTTGATAGTAAAAAATGCTTTTTGGGGTTACGGTGGAATTTATGTTTAATGTACATTATACTATGTCTATATTCCTTAGGGCTAGGCAAAGGCAATGGACTATTAACTATAGATTTTAATAGATCGGAAAATTAGATAGGACATCAACCTGTCTGATTTAATGATTAATCAGATCAGATTTTTATTTGACATGAACTTCTAACAGCTCAGTTCAGTTTTGCTGGTGGTGCTACCATTGCCGTCATATTACGGAAAACAATATCCAAAGCTGAGTATAGATTAGTGGGAAAACTTGCAGAAGTTATTTTCTGCAAGCTATTTTTACTGTCTAAACAGTGACGGGCAAGCTGACTTCTGAACATTTTGAAGCTTGCAGGACTTGCGGCAAGTCGTATCTGTATAAAAGTATTAAAATAATACCGCTAATGTAAACGCATCTGGAAGTTCTTGCGCAATATATTGCTGCGAGAACTTACTAGTCTAAATTTAACTTAAGATCATCAATGTGCTGACAAATCCTTTAGAATTGTAAAATCACACGCAATGATGACTTCTTATCAAGTGAACCTTGTGTTCGTTTGACCATGACGTAGCTAGAATTGGATTTGTGCGTAGTATCGCAAAAACTCGTCTTTTTTTGGTGTTAAGTTAATTAAACAGTCTTAGTATAAGTAGTAGTAGTAGTATGAGTGGTCGTATCGCTTACCATCAGGCGAACGGCATGCTCGTCTCGTCATTAAATGCAATAAATTAAAAAAAAAGGATATGGTTACCTTTAAAACAACCCAATTTCTTGTAAATTTCCCTTCAAAATAAAAAGGTACAGATTTACATAATATTATTTATTTATTTATTAAAGATGCATAACTGATTACAATCATTACAGTTCACAACATCAGAATTAAGGAATCTAGGGCTAGACAGTAATCCAAAAGATGCATCCTTACAGGCTATATTATTATTAATGTGCGAACTAAGATACTAAGTTTTAATTACAAAAATAAATAAAAGTAGCCGTGATACGTTAACAAAAACAAAAACTAGAATTTGGAAACATTATATTTAAATTATTGCTTTTATTATGTCGATTTGGCGATAGGTTCGTCCCTAATAACATGAGAGAGAACACGCCTGGCAAAATGTAGGTAAACTGGTTACACCTCTACCTACCCCTTTATAGATAATGGCGTGATGTGTGTTTTTGTTATTCACTGTCATATTTGTCGATACCATTTTTTTCCTCCACCTAAAATCGATTCGCAAATACATTTTCGGAGAAACGTTGATTTCGTATTCACCAGGGGAACGGTAAAAACCATAATGACGCGTCATTAAATACACGTTTATTTAAAACGATACATCTAATTGATTTTTTAATACATAGTAACTAAACGAGAACAAAGGTGTTAAGAAAATCATGTTTGTATTACGTACTAGGTGTTGCTCGCGGCTTTGCCCGCGTGTAAAGCCTTTCCCGCTACAAAAGTCCCTAGAACATTGTATCGAGGTACAGCGCCACCTGTACGACACCAGCGTCATCTGTTAAAAATATCTCATTATTCCCATGGGAGCAAATTATCGGGATAAAAAGTAGTCTCTATGTTAATCCAAGATATGGTTTATCTGTGTGCCAAATTTCATCCAAATCCGTTTAGCTGTTTCTGCGTTTAGGTACTTCTAACAAACATCCAAACATTCAAACGTCCAATCATTTTTACAAACTTTCGCATTTATAATGTTAGTAAGATAAGAAGTAAGATACCAGCAATCAAACCAGTAGTTAGGTCAAGTGTTTTTTTTTTTATGGCAGTGAATGATGAGACGAGCATGCCGTTCGCCTCATAGTAAGCGATACGACCACCCATAAACAGTAGCAACACCATCCAGCACTTTGACTTACAAAGTACTGTGTGACATTCCACTGCGCTCGTCATCCTGAGACATAAGTTGTTAACTTTCATTATGGTTTTTTGCTCCCGCTCGGAGGCTCCTCTAGGCACCATTGTCTTCTAATACATCAGCATAATATGTAATTTCTCAGGGTGACGAGCACAGTTCAATGCAGCGGTGCTTCATCATTCACGGCGATGCTACTGTTCAAGGGCCGTGTCGTTAACCATCAGTCGAGCGTTCTGCTTATTTTGACAATGAATGTATGAAAAATCTGAGCCATTACAGCTGATTGTCTACAGCATTGTCGCTAACCAAGGTACATAATACAGCAACTTGTTATAAGAACTAAGTTAAGGGTACAAGCGAAGGTTTTAAGAGCACGAGTGGTACATTGTAGAATTTTGTCGTCGCTGGCTTCGAGCCAAACACGACAACGCTATGGCATCTGCGAAGATTTCAATTTTGTCGTACGTCTTATATACAAGCTATTGTACGAGTTTTTTCTTTTCTGAGTCGAAAATAAATATACATTACTTTCTAAGGCCTGCTTGTTAATGAAAGTTAGATCAGAATTTGTTTAATCATTTTCAAATATGAGACTGGATAAATAGACAGACATATTAGAATGTTCAGAACGTGCACAAACGTAGATATTTACGAGATATTATAAAGCAGCAACCGTCACATACTGACATGGATTTAAAGCAGTTCCCTATACTAAAATCTTACAATAATTGTAGATGCAATCCATACACCTTTCCAACCATTTGGAATTTAAATTACTTTTATTCATATTTTTTATAATAAATTTAATAACTTGTAAAAACAAAACCAAAGTAAAAATAAATTGTGAACTCCAAATAACCCCGTGAAGGAATCCAAACACGTCTGGCCTCGAAGGTCGAAAAAAAACCAACAGTAAAACAATACGATAAAAAGGGAATGCTAAACCCGCTTTTAAGTCCCGTTCCCGATGATCCTTGAGACGGATCCCGCGGGATTAGACAAGTTGCACGAGAGTGTTTGCAAGGAATCGATATTCGTGAATTTGAGTAGAATGAGTACTTGTTGTGAGATTTGGTCTGAACGATATAAACACAGTCTAATATTATTTATCTGTAATGACGTTTTGGAATGACAAATGTCTTTTGAGATTGACAGCTCGTTGTCTTTGCCTGTCACTCTCTCCCCACAAGATGGCCTTCCTGTAATTAGTGTCTGTGTATTGCGATTATAATAAATCCTGTTACATCTGCTGAGTTACGCGTTTAAGGCCTGTAACCCATCACTTGTAATGCTAAAATTTGCAAAATATATTCAAATTAGATCAGCAAAGTGAAGACTTTAGAAATTGAAAATGATAGCTTAAAGCATAGAATAATAACGCCAAGAATGATAGTTTCATATCAAAAAACTGTCAAGTGTGAAGCATAAAACTCATTGATGTAGGCGTAGGCCACACGTATTGACGTTCTGCCACACGCACACAAGGGTGCAAATAATGTTGCTAGTGGTATCGGATGTTCCCCAAAACCTTAAGTCATTATTTAATTAGGATTATTTAATTATGGATTTATTATTATTGTTCACAGTAAGGGATTACTTTATCCTTAATTATAATGATAAAAATCTGAAATAAAAAATAATATAATAAATCCCTTAGAATGACCAAAACAGTACCAAATTAAAAACAAATTACGTTGATGACGTGAATTAAACGGTTGAATGCGGTATTTACCTTTGCCTCCATTCTAGTTTTATGATGATGATATGAATGAATGCCTTTACTTATGTCAATAATATCAAATGTATCTGGTTCTATTTTATTACGGTTTTTTTGCGAATCATAGTAAAAAAGGCAGCATCACCATTCACCATTCAACCGTATAATTGACGTCATTTGAAGCTTAGTGCTTACGTCTGCTGAAAAAAAGAAAAAAAAAAGTTAAAATTATAAATGATAACTTCATAATTTCTAAAAAAGAAAAGATACAGGTGTCCTTATTTTAGAACTATTTTCATTTAAAATAATAATATAAGCTTGTTAAAATTTGAAATGTCAATTAAAATCAACTCAACAGAAAAATATTATTTTCATAATACTGGCAACACAATTCCAAAGCATGCAAAGGTACCAATTAAATAAGTTAATTTTAGAAATATATTAATTTTAGAATATGAACATCAACATTTGGGGTATCAATTTTCTTTTTTTTTTGGCAACATTTTGATATAATGGCGTCTATAAATTTTTTGAATTATTGTTTTTGCTTTAGCTATTATTTTATGTCAAAATATTAGATTAATCGTAATAATTGCATGTGAAATGTTATGTTACAATGTTTCTTAAAATTATCAGAGATACTGTGACATCAGTTTATTGCACAAACCACCATTTTAAAATAAAATATCGAGAGCTGATAGCGCTACGATTCGGCCTTGAGCACTGACGCGGGATGTTTGGTTACTAGGCTAATTTAGCCTAGTTTTACTTGCCTCACTAAGCGTGTATGTTCACGGTTTCTATGTGTTATTATTCTAAGGCTTAAAGACTCAAATAAATGTAGATCAAGATTGTCTACATGTATTAATATCAATAATTTTAAAACTATTGAATGAAGGTTGATATTGACTATAGTTGATATAGAAATAATAAAATAACCTTGCAACGTTAATTGCAAAATTCCGGTAATAATACATAAAATAGAACTAAATATTATATTTGAAATACATTTAATAACACCTACTAAAATATTTCATTAGGTAATATATAATTTTTTTTTCGCCAGAACACAAGGCTCAATTTTTGAAAAAATAGCAAACTTTTTTGTTGTTGAAAGTTTGCTGAATAACTGGAGGGAGCATAATATCTAACCTCAAGTACGGAAAAATTGAGAAAACTGTTCCTTGCTCCTAATTTATTTAAAGTAGAAAAATGACGATCACTAGTGCCTGTCTAAAACTGGTGCCACCACATTAGTACCATACAAAAAAGGTCAATGCTCTTTCTAAGAAATACAGTCAGTTATATTCGAACTTCTTACAAACTTTATAAATATTTCTTATTCCTAGAAAACGCTTACAATCAAAGGAATGTCTTCAGTCCGAGTCGAAGAATATTATACACTGATATCGATTCTGAGGCTCCCGAGGGATAATGCGGAGGCAATAGAACGTTTCATAGATCGTAGCGATGCCTGAGGGACGTCTTGGTTTTGGATACATTGTCTATGCACTATGCTGAGTAAGATTTCCATTGAAATGAAATGAAATAAATTTATTCGAACCCATAAAACATTATGCATTATTTAGATTCCATCAATATTAACTCTAACACCAGTTCGAAAAGCAGATCTCACCAGAGAAGAACGGACAAGAAACTCTAGAGTTGCTCTTTTCAAAACCAGTTCAAGCTATAAAATACAATTGTTTATTTTGTTTAGAGCAGTTCATTTATATACTCGCAAAATAGGTAATAAATTAGGTAATACTGGTTGTAGGTGTCTCATATGTAAGAGTCCGTCTGGGTGAGTACCACCGCAATGTCTATTTCTACCGCCAAGCAGCAGTGTGCATGCACTGTTGTGTTTCGGTTTGAAGGACATTGTTGCCAGTGTAACTACTGAACATATTGTGACTTAACATCTCATGTCTCAGGATGACGAGCGCAGTGAAATGCCACACAGTACTTTTTAATTCAAGGTGCTGGATGGTGTTGCTACTGTATATGGGTGCTCGAATCGCTTACCATCAGGCGAACGGCATGCTCGTCTCGTCATTCGATGCAATAAAAAAAAATTGTCTATCCCATTTTTATATCTGGTTTTAGATAAAAGGATGTCGTGTGTAGTACCTAAGAATATGAGACTTGATTTAATTAAAATGATATTTACCCTGGCTCATGGCCCAAATTTTGAAAAAATATGTTTGTTTTTATACCAGCCCGAAGTCATACCCGGCTAATGGAAGTAGGCTGGCTTATGCCATAGGACCTAACATAGCCGAAGGTGTGGATACAACTCTGCCTATTCAGAAAAGGAGAACGCGTAATGCGTATTTACGAGCGATGGATGACGCGTGAGATGATCTAATAAGGGAAGTAGTTAAAGAACATTGTAATCTTTGCATGAATAAGCTATAACTTGCTGATTATTTAGTAAAGTAATCGTCAACTGTGTTTCCTGCAATTCTAGACTGATTTTCGAGTGTGCAAGTGTGCGTATTATCATTGTAGTTAGGGTTTTTGGTTATTATTGAAATCATTTTTGTTTCATGATACCAAGCGCTGGTTAATTAAAAGTTCTGTGAAATTTAACAACATACTTGTTCGATAGTATACGAAAATACAGATCTATCGAAGTTGTGGATAATAAAGGAAATTTTCATCTAATTTCTTACTGATATTGAATGCGAAATTTGTAAAGATGATTGTTAGAAGTAATCGCAGAAACCACTTAACCCATTTGGATGCAATTCAACGCACAAATAAACCATAATATTTTCCTGTATGAACATAATCCAAAGAAAAGTACACAGTGACTCTTTTATTTGGGAAAAGTTTTTTCTCAGACGTATTCGCAGTACTAAATATAACACAAAACAAAAAATAAAGAAAATTTTAACAATCAACATCTAAGAACAAATTAAATTACGTTACGAAAAAATGAAAGTGTAACGAAAGAGGCCGGTGTATCCCAATAAAGGTTTCCCATTCTATACCCTCGGAACGATGGGAATAAAATCTCGGCAGGGAATCAGACCCGAGGCTACCCAATTATTTAGAATTTAGATTTTAATTGGGCGTGAAAAACTTTGAGATCTAATGAAGTGTGTGAATTACATTTTACTTGCATTCTAGAATTTGGTGTTTTGAAATGTAGTAATAGTATATTATTTATGTTATTGTTAATAAACGCTACCGGATTATTATATCCATACCATACCATACCAGCCCTGTATTATATAATGCCCACTTCTGAGCACGGGCCTCCTCTACTACTGAAAGGGTTAAGGCCTTAGTCCACCACGCTGACCTAGTGCGGGTTGGCAGACTTCACATACCTTCGAAATTCAAAGAAGTTCTTAGGTACGCAGGTCACCGTTAAAGCGAGCGATAATTCACAAAGAATACACATTTTAATATATTACTATTTTTATATATAATAGTATAGAGGTTAGTCGAAGGACCTAAGGAGGGGTATTCAGTGTTCGATTCTCGTCCCAAATATAATATATAAAATATACCTATGACCTTATTTTTTGAGGAAATTTTAGCACCCAAGTTTTTCTGCTTTCTAAGACAGGTTTGAAGTATGAAAAGAAACTGACCATACTTAAGGGTAATATTAATAGCTAATAACTGATAAGATAGGTCAAACAAGTAGCTCGCAAAAGATTAGCCACACGTAGGGAGCCTATTTACGTTTTTTTAGCTTAACTCTAAAATTTATCATAATTTTATTTTCAAATATGTGACCCACTTTTTTACATACATACATACTCACGCCTTTTATCTCCGAAGGGGTAGGCAGACGTGCCTAATGCACCCACTTTTCGCTGTTATTCCATCCCATGATATGACTGCCTCGGTGGCGTAGTTGTATTGCGTACGCGTTACGAGTACAATTTGCGCGCTGAGGTCCTGGGTTCGAATCCTGGGTCGGGCCAAAAACATTGTGACTGGGTTTTTCCATCTTAAAAATTACTCAGTCGCAGCTCGGAGTCAGGAAGTTGGCGGTGTGATACCCCCGTGCCTCGGAAAGCACGTAAAGCCGTTGGTCCTGCGCCTGATCTCTCTCCGGTCATGTCGGATTGCCGTCTCACCGGACTATGAGAGTAAAGGAATAGCGAGTGCACCTGTGTATTGCGCACACACTTGTGGACTATAATATCTCCTGCGTACCTGGCTGATCTCCGTTGAGATTGGCCGCCGTGGCCGAAATCGGCTAGAAAGGGTTTTTTTTTTTTTGATAGGGGGCGAGGCTATCTTCATTTACCGCGGATCGAACTCGAGACCTCGACATTGCATTCGTACCGTAATACAACTACGCCACCGAGGCAGTCCATTTTTTATTTATAGTATTATCCTTCATGAATTCTGCGTCCAAATATTGTATCATTGTAACAAAGAAATATCAGTGACTGCGTTATAAAAAAAATTACATTTAATTCATCATAATAATAAATATTCAGACACATCTATTAATGTCCAATCGTCGATTTAGTCATAGCATGATAAGACAGTTTACAACATGACACTGCAAAATTACTGCTTTGTCTAAAATCACACGAAGCACCCTTAGAACAAGTGGCCTATCTGAATTGTATGTACTTTCTGGATTTGCTACGAACCGATCTTCAAAAGCATTTCCCGATATCTTTTGTTCATTTCCCTAACTATTTTTTCATTTAATCCTTGGACGCCCGCGGTGGACACCGGAGTCCATTTATATAAGGAAATTAGCTTATAGCTATATATAAGCGGGCGTTGACGGGTTAATGAATAAAAAGATCTTTAAATTCATTTACTGGTCAATTTATAGCGAAACCAGACAAAATATTATGTTTGTGATAAGTCACTTAGTAGGTTGCGACAAGATAACACCTGAAAGCCGAAAATACACCAACCAAGCACCAAATTTAAGCCTAAATTCACGAGCTTTGTTGAACAAAGCGTCAGCATTATTTTGTTAATTACTACGCGCCAATTTGAAATGTCAACTTGAGTTATAGCATATCATTAGAACGGCACGCTCTTTAATTCGGTCGGCTGTTTGTTATACGCTTAGAGAGATGTTTTAGATGATATAGGTAGAATTTAGCGTAATGTGATTCTTCGATGTTTTAGTACGAGCACTTTAAAGTGACCACACCTGATGGTAACCGTAGAGAAGTCCAAATAGAGTGTCGACTGACGAGCAATGATTATTCCTCGTCTTTTTTTTCTTTTTTTTTTATAGCATCGAATGACGTGACGATCATGCCGTTCGCCTGATGGTAAGCGATACGACCACCCATAAAGTAGCAACACCATTTAGCACCTTGAGTTACAAAGTACTGTGTGGCACTCCACTGCGCTCGTCATCCTGAGACATAAGATGTTAAGTCTCATTATGTCCAGTAGCTATACTGGCTACAACGTTCTTCAAACCGAAACACAACAGTGCCTGCACACTGCTGCTTGGCGGTAGAAATAGACATTGCAATGGTACCTACCCAGACGGACTCTTACATATGAGAGACCTACCACCAGTAAAATTCATTTCATTCATTCAATTCAATTCATTCGAGATAATTATGCCGGCCTGTTTAAACCAGATAGAGACAGAATGATCTCGGATCGCGGCACACGTACTGGCCACTATGGCGGCTTTTAACTCCTTCCGTGGTCGCTATCCGTACGGTTACAAAATGTATATACCAGTATGTATAGAGAATGAACTAATTCTACAAAATTTAATAGACAATTGACCCATACAGACGGAGCGACTGTACAATCAATCAATGTCTGAATACATAGTACAGAACGAATCTGCAAGTTTGTGACGTGGACCAATCAGAATTCTAGGAAAAGTACAAGTCATATGCTGTCTCCGTCACATTTCACTGCCCGTATTTGAGATAGACGGGATGCTCTTTTATCGGAAAGGCCAGCTAACTAGCAAGTAGGTCAACTAATGTTAAGTGGTCACCGCCACCCATAAACATAATAGTAGAAGGATCGAAACGCTTCAGTTTTTAAGGGAAACTGGATATGGATTAAGGAAGGTGGTGTTTGATACTCTTGAAGTATTATACACCTTCAGGGATAAAAGGCATGTGTGTGTACAATCAATTAAAATAAAATAGGAAGGTTAAACATGGATAATATAAAATGCAATACAATGCTTTTAGAAATGATCCACTACGAACGAACGTATGACATATGTCGCAGAACAGATAAGTGCTGAAGTAAGCGTGTTCTGGAGTGGAGACTGCGTCTTGGCAAATGTAGCGTAGGACGCCCTCTGGCGAGATGGCGGGACGACTTGCACATGAGGGCCGGCAGCGACTGGATGCATAAAGCAGCAGACCGGGCTCTGTGGCGTACCTTGGGAGAGGCCTATGTCCAGCAGTGGACTGCAACGGGCTGATGATGATGATGACGATGATGAACGAACGTACAAATGAAACCTCCATATTGGTATTCCAAAACAGGAATTTATTAAGCAAACATTTCTGAACGTAGCGTATTTATATAACACGCTATAAAACTCGGGAAAAAGGTAAAATTTAAAAAGGAAATCCGCCGCGCATGTCATTAAGGCGCATTATGTAAAAGGCAATCGCCATTTGCGTCTTTCATATCCGGAAAAGTGGAATTAATTTATGAAAATCTTTGTCGAGTTTATACCTGCTTAATACACATAACAGATATTTAAAAGCACGAAGGAATATTCAAATCAAATTGTAATACACGGGTATTCCAAGGAAAAAATCAGTAATAAATATTTTTAACGGACTTCAAAAAGGAGAGCAAGTCATTTCTGGTTTTTATGTATGTACAGCGATATTTTTTTACCACTTCGACCGATTTCAGTGATTCTTTTTGTTTTCGGTTTTTTATAGATCCAGAATGGTCCCATATTTTATACTAATAAATAATATGATTATGAGGATTAAGGAGATCGTTAGACTAATGCTTGTCTCAAGCGGGTAGTAGTAATAGAAGTATGAGGCTGTCATCTCAATTCAATGGGGATCGACGCTACACACGTTTTTACTCATATTCTAGTCCTGTCTAGTTTTTTTTAATTCTACACAAATTATTACCCAACCAGCAAAATGAATCCAGGAATCGAAGTCAGTGCGCGTTATAATAGATGTCACTACGTTGCACACAAATGAACGATGACGAACACAAATAAACAATTACTTTATTTACTAACTAAGTCTATTTCGCGGATTCGCCTGCATGAAAAACCTTTCCCGCTACAAAAGTCCCTAAAACAGTACGACGCCAGCGCCATCTACTTAAAGAACCACATTAAAAATATACATTATTTCCCATGGGAACAATTTACCGGCATAAAAAGCCTATGTGTTAATCCAGGACATGATCTACCCGTGTACCAAATTTCATCCAAATCCGTTCAGTAGTTTCTGCGTTTATTTCTAACACACATCAAATATTTTTTACAAACTTTCGCATTTATATTTAGTAAGAAGTAAAATAACTATATTATTCCACATACCCAACTTTTCCAAAAGAAACGCCATTTTTCCTTGCATTCCAGCGGGCGATCGCTTTCCGCGCGCTCTGTTCTCGTAAATCTATCTTTAGATCGGTTTTAAATCACTTTCCGAGAACTCAGTTCGAGTACACAATAACAGCCGGAAAAGAGAAATATCGGGAATGAATATGAGAATTCCACCAGAATTTTTGATGCGCAATGTCATCAATAGTATGTAATTTATATATTTTCAAAACCCAAGGGCACGCACCTATGACTTTTCTAAATGTATTCTTTGGGAATTATAGCTTGCTTTAACGGTGAAGGAAAAATCTCGTGAGAAAACCTGCATACCTGAGAAGTTATCTATAAAAATTTCGAAGGTACGTGAAGTCTGCCAACCTACACTAGGCCAGCGTGGTAGACTTTTTTTGTTTTTTTTTTTTTTTTAACACGGGGAAATCCATTTACGGATTTCTGCCGGACTCACCGGTCGAAACCGTCCTACCGACTAAAACCCCGCCATTCTACTCTCTCTCCCTTATATCGAAAGTCGCGGGGTGCGCATGAGCATGCATGAGGCCTAACCCCTCTCAGTAGTAGAGGAGGCCCGTGCTCAGCAGTGGGTAGTATATAATACAGGGCTGGTATGGTATGCTATGTAATTTATTATCATGCAAGTTTTTATACGCGAATAAGAGTCTTTTAGAAAGGTCTAGTCTGTATTTTTCCAGATACAAAATAATCTGTACTCTGTACTTAAATACAATGTTCAATCTGTTTTCTGACATTCATTCAAATTACTAAGAGGATGGTCTATCGGTAAACAACCAAGCATTGCCAAAAACTTTCATGTTTATACCAATATTAGGTATATTATCATGCAAAGCAATAACACCAGTATTATAACTTCCCACTGCTTAGCACGGGCCTCCTCTATTACTGATAGTCATACTAGGCTTCGTGTCGAAAAATAAACGAGAACAATCTGCATACCAGAAGTTCTCAAGAATTAAGAAAATAGTCTAGGTTTATTTAACCGTGGTTAGGGTAATCCTCGGTTTTATTAAATTGGGCGAAACCGCAGAGTTTTTTTTTATAGCTCTGAATCACGAGACGAGCATGCCGTTCGCCTGATAGTAAGCGATACGACCACCCATAAAGTAGTAACACCATCCAGCACCTTGAGATACAAAGTACTGTGTAGCATTCCACTGCGGCATCCTGAGACATAGATGTCGAGTGCGACAGACGTCAGGTGTGCCTCGTGAGGCGCTGCGAGCGCATTCAGCTTAATAAGACACGAACAAAAAGTTAACCACGGTTGAAAAAACGGGGCCTTACACTAGCCTGGAACCTGAAATAGTAAAAATCTATCCTCATATGGCAAATGTGCAAAACATAGTAAATTCAGTTTTAGAGGACTGTTCAAGTGGATTTTAATGCAGATCATGCTCGTTAAAATAGGATTTCCCCGAACATGAATAACGTCAATGATTAGCCCAGAGGTTTTAAAAAATCCCCAAGTAGGTTTTACTAGGAAAATACGAATATTATCACAGCGTATCATAAGCACACGCCTTTATCCTCGAATGGGTCGACAGAGGCGCCTGCACCAACCACTCACTGAGATTCTTCGTTCAATAATTGCGGAGGAGTTTGTTGCTATTTCGAGTACCAATTCAGAGTATTGCGTTGCTCTGTGATTGTGTAAAAAAAATTGTCCTAGAAAATCTTACTTTTAGTTACACCAATTTAAATAGAATCCCGAACCTTACGACAGCCTCTCCAGCTACTAAACCAAGGGAGAGAAACCCGGTAAAAGTAAAAAAAGTAAGCAAGTCCTAACGGACTAAGAACACGAAATAGTTCTTAGCGGTTGCTAACTTCTAATGTGGTTCCAAACTGCTTTAATGGAATTGAATGATTCCATTTTTAACAGACTTTTAGGCAATAAACTAATGTCATAACTAAAAAGTTTTTGAGTTAGTTTATAGCTTAAAATTGTTGGCAAGGTAGTTTTGAGACACTAAAATAAGCTTTGCTGGACTGCCTCGGTGGCGTAGTTGTATTGCGGTACGACTGCAATGCTGAGGTCTCGGGTTCGATCCCCGGGTCGGGCAAAGTGATATTGGGTTTTTCTATTCAGTATCAGCCCGGAGTCTGGAATTTGTGCCCGATATGGCGATAGGCTCGCCCCCTATCACACCATGGGACGGAATAAAAATGGCGAAAAGTGGGTGCATTAGTTGCGCCTCTGCCTACCCCTTCGGGGATAAAAGGCGTGAGTATGCGTATGCGTAAAATAAGCTTTAAAAAAGAAGCTGTATTTTTTATGACTCGACTTTTAAGGAAGGTTGGAGGTAATTAGCTTATAATAGAGAATGCTCGAGAAGAAATGGAAGTATTCAAGCAGGATAGCGAAACCTAATAATTGGTCAGAAATACACTAGGCAGAAAGAGACAAAAACTAAAGGAACCAAAAGTCACAAACCGTCTAAAACCTATTACAATAAGTTAGAAACGAAGAAATAAGGTAAATTTGTTTGCAACACAACACTATCCGCTATAACACAACAAAACTAAAAACAATTCCAAATGTAAACTTTTATTGCTCTAATGGTTTCGCGAAGACTGCCAAGAAACTACAGAATTGCTGTTTCGGCCTTCACTTCATAAAGTGTGCACTAGATCTAAACTACAAAGCCTTTACAATCCCTATATTGGAATGAAAGAATGTCTACAATTCAATAAAGAAGTAGAAAAGCTGTTTTAAAGGAAAAAGTAGTTCAGACTTCAATAGAAAAGTTTTGATGTTGGCAAGACGATCTCGTACCAACACTCACCAAACGTATTCGAAATTGAACTTCGAATTTTATAGTCAAACTTCAACCAGACTTCCTTATTTGAAAAAGAAATTCAAAAATGAAACAGCAATTGTTTAACGTTCCAATTTCAAAAACACCGAATGCTCTTACACATTAGATAACTTACTAATTGGCCGATCATACAGCACACAGAAAAACGCGTTAATTAAAATTCTAGGCTATTGTCTAATAGACGGGCGTGGGCGCGCTGACTCACTCATTTAACATAGCACGATCGCAACGAAACAAATTATCACTCATTTCGACTCATTAACGTAACCGAACGAACTTTGGAACGTTTATGCGAGAGGATCCACTCGCTCCGGAATCACGTGGAACACTGGCCATCCACCACGAATGTAAGAACTTATAAACCGTCCAGGGTTGCGCGCGCACGCACAATAATACTAGCAAGTCCCATAAACCGACCTCATTAAAGAAAGGGCGCGTCGGTTTGCAGTGTACACATGAGTTTATTGCAGGTGTCCCCCGCCCTGATCTGTTTATTTTTAAGGTCGACCGTTGTCTTTATGGGTTGTTTTGTGAAGCTTGCTAATAAATAGCTTGGATTGAACGATTAGGGGCGCAGTAAAGGCGCGCCTTGGGCAAGGCGGGGGTACCAGGGCGTGGTAGGGTGAGGTCAGTTGTTCTGATTTATCAACCGTAAAACTACGCTGACAAATTGGCATGTGTTTATCGTTGCCCTTATAAATTGGATTAAATTGCCTTTATCTTGGGCCAACCCCTTTTGATAAGGTGATAAAATGACATGGCTGGTTTTGGTGATTGCGATGGAAGAATTATGGCTTCCATGGGGAGATTTTGGGACCTTCGAAAAATTCTGCAGTCGATCGGGAATAGTGCTATATAATCTACTAGGTTGCGCTGGCGGATTCGCTTGCGTGATTCTGTTTTGGAGATATCATATGCTATATAGTAAGCTAAATATAGTTTTAGTAGTAGACTGCCTCGGTGGCGTAGTTGTATTGCGTATGCGATACGAGTACGATTTTCACGCTGAGGTCCTGGGTTCGAATCCCGCGTCGCGTCAAAAACATTGTAATTGGGTATTTCCATCTTAAAAATTACTCGGTCACAGCTCGGGTCCGGAAGTTCGTGGTGTGATACCCCCGTGCCTCGGAAGCACTTAAAGCCGTTGGTCCTGCACCTGATCCCTCTCCAGTCATGTCGGATTGCCGTCTCACCGGACTATGAGAGTGAAGGAATAGCGAGTGCACCTGTGTATTGCGCACACACTTGTTTACTATAATATTTCCTGCGTACCTGGCTAATCTCTGTTGAGATTGGCCGCCGTGGCCGAAATCGGCTAGGAAGGGATTTATTTATTTTCATTTTATAGTTTTTGTTATGGGCGAGAATTTAACTTCCTATGCCTATTCCATGAGAGGAGCTAGTTGCTTGTCATAATTATGAGTTGTATAAAAAAAAACAACAAAGACTTACCATTTAGAAAAATCGTTTAAAGAGTTTTAATCTTCTAAAGACTGAAACTTTCACACTTTACTTTTAGAATAGAATTGTAGTTTGAAGATTATGACATGGTTTTTGCTGACTCTACATTACTTGAAAGTCTAATCCTTTGCTGGTGTCTTTTGCTGACGCTACATTCATTTAAAGCGTAATTCTGCCTCTGTCTAACAAATTATGAGCAAATATTTACGTTAATATATAGTCTAATCCTACTTCCTTGTTTAAAAGTTGTCCTGTATAAAATAAGTACTGATAACCTGTTATCAAAGTGTGCAAACGGACAAAGTACCTGTGGACACCGTGTCTTGTATACCTTTAACGATTCTAGATCTTCAACAATATTTGAGTATAAAAAATGCATCTCCTGCTACTTCAGTTTACTTTTATAACAAGGGTTAATATCGCGTATTTATTTATTTAGATCCACTAGCGACAGTTCACAAAAATATTACAATCAAACATAATATGAAATAAAACTAAGGACTATGAGTACCATCATTATAAGTGGATACAGCATTACAATAATTTGGATATAAAATAAATAATAATATAAATCTGATTAAAATAAACTAAAACATGAAGTCAAAATCATAATAATAAAATGTCTGAAAATAAGAATTAAAAATATATAAATTACAAAGAAAATCAATAAAAAATTTAAAATAAAAAAAAACAGTAAAATCCATTAAAAATTATTAACAATTATATAAAAAAATATTTGAACATTTAAAAAGAGAATTATCGCTATTTATCGCTTCCTTGGTCTACTGGGTGTGTACAGTTTATAGAAGGCATAGTCTCGAGTTCGATCCCCAGTTCTATACGAACACATTATGTATATGTTTCTAATTTACCCAGGACTGGATCTCTTAAAAGTAGTTCACGTCCGACAGGTGGTCCGGTCGTGAAATCTGAGTCAATATATTTCTACAGTATGAATATTATAAAAATGTTGCGTCGACCCTACATTGGAGTGGCATAAGGTGGGAAAGGGGACGACATATATAGAGAAAAGATTTTAAATGGTTCGTATGAAATGTGACCATTAAGAAAGACCCCGGAAGACCCTTACAATCGCCAAAAGGTGCCAATCTTTTCCATGCTATTAAATTAGGGAATCTGGGTGAAGTGCCCTGTAATGTCTTAACGAAGGAGCTGCGCAGTTCATAAAACGACTGCCTGCGACATGGGGCTCCTCTACTGAGAGGGTTTAGGCCTTAGTCCACCACATTGGCTTGGTGCGGGTTGGCAGACTTCACATACCTCCGAAATGATGATATAGAGTTCTTAGGTATAAGTTTCTTCACGATGTTTTTCTTCATAATGCAATCGAGCAATAGTTGGTTGATACATGTGACATCAAAAGTTTGTAATTTTGGGGTACGTATTATGTACCTTTCAAAAGAAAGAGGGTTTTAAAACTCCTAACGTCACTTTTAATAATGCTTCTATCTTTGATTAATTATATACCTAGATAGACACTGAACGTTTCAAATGCGTCGAATAAAATAGAGGCGAACTGTTCCCCACTAAATGAGTTCGAGTGAATTAATTTTTGTTGTTTTTCATGGATATCATTTTCTCCCCGTTTTAATAGAAACCATGTAATAACTGCTATCTTTATGCGCGCACACAAGGATACGCAGAATGATGCAGCGATAGCGTATGACACAGCTGTCACGCATACTGGCTTAAGAAAAGTTGGCCTGTTTGTTTTAGTTTCATTGCAGCGCGTCACTCTATCTAGGTATATAATTAATCAAAGGTTTCTATTATATTTGTTAGTAGCAGTTTTTGAGGTATTTTATTACAAACATATCAACGTTTTATACTTTGATTAGTACGACTTATATCGCGAAATCGTAACGACCAAACCGATACGACTACAATCGAATCGTACAGATGCTTTATAACGTAGAACAGATACAGTTACATCATTCTCCACAATTTAATATCATTATTTATAGCTATTACAACGCGTTTTATAAATAATTTACCCTACAAATTCGACATTTAAGTAATAATATACGAAAAAACGTGTGCTAAACGTTTAAAGAACATTGTGCGAATGGAGGTGTGAGATTTGGAAAATTTTATTTAGAGAAGGAGTCCAGAAAAATAACATTTATAAATTGGGGTCAAATTTCGATCACTACTTTTTATAAATGTTTATACCCGTAAATATTTGTCTCGGTTCTGAGTTTTAACGTACAATTGTCAGTACTTCGCAGTTGATACCCATAAACTAGTCGATGTCCAATGCAATAAGTATTGGAAAATGTGGAAATTTTACGCATGCTCACGCCTTTTATCCCCGAAGGGGTAGGCAGAGGCGCAACTAGTGCACCCACTTTTCGCCAAGCGTATTCCGTCCCATGATGTGATAGGGGGCGAGCCTATCGCCATACCGGGCACAAATTCCAGACTCCGGGCTGATACTGAATAGAAAAATCCAATATCACTTTGCCCGACCCGGGGATCGAACCCGAGACCTCAGCCTTGCAGTCGTACCGTAATACAACTAGGCCTCCGAGGCAGTCACGCAAAAATAAAACGAAAACTCATTAATTTTTGCTGATCAGATAAACCGATTAAATGAATTTGCAGAGTCGACTGATATTCGGATTATTTTGAATCACAATTTCACTTTAAATTATTTAAAATATCATTGGGCCATTGATACCTACCTACCTAGTACCTACTCAGTACATAAAAATCATAATTATTTAAATAGATGTAATGAGGTGATTTTAAGGCTTATTGCTGTAGTTTATATTAAACGATAGTTTTTTTATGTGTAGTAATAAACGTATTACGCATCACATTTATTTATTGTAAAACAAATGTTTATTTCCGGTTTAGAATTCGGTTTGCAACAAATATAAAAAAGTCGATATCCTTTCCTGGTATTGAGGCTTACTCTATACCTAATTTTATCGAAATTGGTCCAGTAGCTTAACACTGAAAGTGTAACAGACAGACAGTTACTTTAGCATTAATATAACCATGAATATAGTATCAATAATGTGACATAAATCTATGACGACATATCACAAATTATTTTATATATTCCACTCGTATAAGGTTTACATTGAATTTCAATAAATATTTTAATGATAATTACGAATTATGTTCAAAGCAAAAAGTAGTTATTCGTAGCCAACTGCATAAATATAGGTTCAAGCTTTACTAGTAATCGTTTTTAATAATTGATTAACCGATCTTTGGCTACACTAGTCTCTCGGTATAGCTACAAAATGACAGTTCACTGACAAATGAAGCTAAGCAAACTTTTGTCTTTCTGATGCTAAAATTATTCTACTCTTCTGCCTGTCCTTATCTCATTCCGATTCCATTCTCATTCCGGGGTCAATGCAACATATTTTCAAGCATGATGCAGAAAATTGGGTTTCTAAAATCGATAGCACAAGGGACAACCCGCACTTATTATAATACTAGCTTATGCCCACGGTTCCGCGTGTAAAAGTTTTTCCGGGATAAAAGGTAGCCTATGTGTTAATCCAGGACATGATCTACACGTATGCCAAATTTCAACGAAATCCGTTCAATAGTTTCGGATATGTGCAGTAACCAACAAACAGAAAAACAAACAGAAAAGAATTATAAAAATCGCTGATTTGTTTTGCATTACTCCTCTTTAGTCACCCCCCTTTATTTTCTATCACATTTATTTAAATTTACAGACACACCGGCTCTCCTGATTTATTATAATATGTAGAGATGTAACTACATAAAAATGCCAACAAAAACAAAAAACAATCTCACTTCTCGCCTTTATCCCTGAAGAGGTAGGCTGTGGTGCAACCAGGGCACTCACTTTTCAACATGTGTGTTCCATTCCATGATGTGACACGTGGCGAGCAAACTCAAATAAACTACTTAAAATTTCAATATAAAGAAAGAGATATAAGCTATAATATAACAACAATATATGTGTTTACAAAGGCAAGTGTGGATGGAAGAGTCGGTGGGGGTCAGCAGCTAACCTTTGAATGTCAGATATCTGACATTCTTATTAAAGAGCGTTCGAAATTACTATAAACTGTTTTTTTATAGAGGCACAGCAAAAGTGGATAGAGGACCCGATAGAGTGTGGAATGACGAATGATGATTATCTCCCGCCAGTTGTCACAATTATGCCGGCCTGTTTGAACTGGATATTCACGGTGGATGCTATCCGGGCGGATACCAAATATATCCTACTAGCAAATCTGGAGGGAGTGCATGAAAAGAAATAAATAAGACAAAAGTGGAAACAGTGAAAGAAGTGTATCAGTATTGGGTAATGTGGCAATTCATAGTCTCTGCCTAGCACTATAGGATACATCATACAGGCGTAATATTTACGTATACATAATTATGTAATAAATTTCAGTTTCCAAAACTAACGTGAGAACATAACTTTAACAATCAGTATTGTTACAACACAAAAATAAATTCAAAAGCTCCTTAAGGAACAAAAGCTCTTACAACCGAAAAACAACAATAATTTTATTGTAGAGCGTAGAGTACGGAACCTGCTTTAAACAATCAGCTCTTATGGAAATACTTTGATGTTTCGTTGTGGTCCAAATCACAAGGGACTTATAGCTTCGTACCCACTAACAACTGTAGAATTCTTTGAGACTTTAAAGCTCCATTTTTCGAAATGTTGCCCTAAAATTTCGTGTGAGTATCTTTAATGGAGGATTTAATATTTCTTAATAAATGGTCATAGATAGTGTTGGGTATGGCTTTCTATAGAGACGGCAAGTAGGAAAGTTATGATTGATGATCATTGTTAACGATGTCCCTAACATTACAATAGAGAAAATATAAATAAATAAACGTTTGATAAATCAAGATGTTCAAGCAGATAAACTAACACAAAAAAAAACAATAAAACAGGAGTTACTTGAAACTGTGAAACACTAGTAATGCCGCGGTCGCATCCATTTATACTCAAGACAAAACTCTACAACACTGCTTTACATTATGCAGAGACTAGTAATACTAGTGTTTTTTTTTGGATTGTAGCCAGTTTATTGTTATACTCCCAAGGGAGTAGCAGCTGAACATCAAAGATATTACTTCCTGGTACACATTTTATTGGGTCTCGCACCCACAGTATTTTTTTACTGAATAAGTGATATTTGATACCTATCCTATAAATTACAAATAAAAGTCAGTAGCAGCAAAATAAAACGCATCATTAAAAGTAGATTGTTTATAAAAACATCAAAAGGTCACAGGTTGCTGATCAAATCGCTGCATCCTCTAACATGCACCATACAGAGTTATAAAACACTTCAATGAGTCATAGTACAAACAATCGTATAAGTTTCCACATTACGTCATAACGGAAAAGAATCTAAACATAAAAGTATGTTCTGTAAATATTAAGTCAAACAGAGCAATTTTAGACTAGTATTTAAAAATAACGTATCAAAATACTACATATTATTAATATTATAAATGCGAAAGTTTGTTGTAGTTGTATTACAATGCTGAGGTCTCGGGTTCGATCCCCGGGTCGGGCAAAGTGATATTGGGTTTTTCTATTCAGTATCAGTCCGGAGTCTGGAACGTGTCCCCGATGTGGATAGGCTCGCCCCCTATCACATCATGGGCCGGAATAAGAATGGCGAAAAGTGGGTGCATTAGTTGCGGCTCTGCCTACCCCTTCGGGGATAAAAGGCGTGAGTTTATAAAAATAAAATTATAAAACTGTTAGAAGTAAACGCAGGAACAACTAAACAGATTTTGATGAATTGTGGCACACAGGTAAATCATGTCTAGGATTAACACATAGGCTACTTTTATCCCAGTCATTTGCTCCTATGGGAAATATTTTTTTAATCTGATTCTTTAATAGATGGCGCTGGCGTCGTACTTTTTTAGGAACTTTTGTAGCGGGAAAAGCTTCGCTCGCGGGCGTAGCCGCGGGCAACACCTATTAATAACTAAATAGTTGGTTTTATTGAACTGAATATGATGAGTACGCTAGCCTAGTTGGAAATGGAACGGACTGTCGAGACGAAGGGCCGCAGGTTCAAAACTCAACACACCTCTGAATTTTTTAAAGTTATGTGTATTATTTGTAAATATAATTCGTTTTAACTGTGAAGGAAAACATCGTGAGGAAATCTACATACTTAAGAATTCTCCACAAGAACTTCGAAGCTATGTGAAGTCTGCCGAGAGCAACACCTAGTCATTTAAAAACAAAAATATATTAATACTGTCTCTTTAACACTTCAATCCTAATAATATTATAAACGCGAAAGTTTGTAAGAATGTATGGATGTATGTTTGTTACTCTTTCACGAAAAAACTACTGAACGGATTTCGATGAAATTTGGCACACGGGTAGATCATGTCCTGGATTAACACATAGGCTACTTTTTATCCTGGGAAAATATAAAGCGGGGCTTTTATCCCAGAAAAACTTTTTAACGCGGGCGGAGCCGCGAGCAACCGCTAGTCTTCTATAAAAGCAAGTTAAAAAGTAATACTCGTTTACCAATACCAATTACCAATTTAAAAACCATATAATACCAGCGGCATTACTGGGCATTGTGAGACTTAACATCATGTAACTCATCATCATCACCATCATGGCTATCCCGCGCGCCAGTACCAACTTATTAAAAGAGGCACCTCTGACGCGCGCGCTACGCACTCTCAACGTCGTGGCTATGGAGGCCGATATATTCAATTGTACTTTGAGTGAATTCACAAGTATAGCAACATGGATAATATGCTATAACACTAAATAATAATTATTCAACTTTTCTGTAAATAGATTAACGATACTACAGCATTGGGATAATGATCCTGTAAGTAGTATCAGTTGGTAAATAAATAAATAAATAAATAAATAAATAAATAAATGTCTCAGGGTGACGAGCGTAGTGTTCCACGCAGTTGTGGCTCAAAGTTCTGTAGGATGTTGGTAATGTTTATGGGCGGTCTCGTGTCATCATTCTACTGCTTTCAAAATAATACATTTACGGAACTCATCTTAGCTCAAATTTCAACCCTTAATTAACTAATAATAAAGAGGAAAGATTTGATTGTTTGTTTGTTTGTAGTGGATAAACTTAAAAACTAAAGGACCGATTTTAAAAATTCTTTTACTAATAGGAAGCTACATTACTCCTGAGTGCTATAGGCTACTTTTTATCCCGAAAAAACGTTTTCACGCGGGCGGAGCCGCAAGCAGAATAAACTATAAAACCATTTAAATATAAGAACGGTGTCCGTATCTCCTCACGTACAACAAGTTAATAATAAAAATTACCCTTTATTATCAGGGTAGGCCAGGGTAGCTATAATTCAAATTAAACATCTTAGGAGCTTCGCCCTTCGCTGTAATGGGTTACTGCCTCGGAATTATTAAAGAATTTATGTAGGCTTTTGCCTCGGCTTTGTTTGAAGTGTTACTGGAATAAGTGTAAAATTGAACATCCGAATTCTTGAGTTCTTGAGAATATAGGTTACTATTGCTTAAAGACCTTTTGTAATTGTATTTATTTATTTATTAAAGATTCTCCAGCCGATTATACATTGAGTTTAAACAGGTCTTCTTTGTAAATAAGGTAAATGCAGTGGAGATGAGAGCTTTGAGAAGTATGTGTGGGCTGAAAGTAAGTGATAGAGTGAGGAATAGCGTGATAAGAGAAAAATGTGGATTGAAAAAAGATGTAGTGACTAAGATTGAGAAAGGAATGCTTAGGTGGTTTCGCCACATTGAAAGGATGGACGAAAGAAATCTATGTCGCGAAAGTGAGTGGTAGCGTCGGACGGGGACGTCCTAGACGTACCTTCATGGACCAAAATGGCGACCTCCTAAGGAAGGGCCAAATAAGGAGTTCTCGTAACCGACGAGCATGTATGAAGAGACTGATGTCTGTGGAAGAAGCGAAAGAGGTGTGCTTGGATCGTAGCACTTGGCGCTCCATAGTCTCTGCCTACCCCAATGGGAGAAAGGCGTGAATTTATATATGTATTTTTAAACAGGTGTAGTGTAACAATGGTCATTGTATATCGTTTTAGACATTTACTTTCTAAAACATACAAAAACTTCACGCTTTTATATTATTGTTGACAAGAATAGTATATTGTAGAGTGTATTTATATCGTATACTGTTGATAATAATACTTAATAATATAAAACATTCTTTAGAAAGGGTTTTAAGAGATACTCTTTCTAATACTGTAATGTAATAGGACTGCCTCGGTGGCGTAGTTGTATTACGGTACGACTGCAATGCTGAGGTCTCGGGTTCGATCCCCGGGTCGGGCAAAGTGATATTGGGTTTTTCTATTCAGTATCAGCCCGGAGTCTGGAATTTGTGCCCGATATGGCGATAGGCTCGCCCCCTATCACATCATGGCACGGAATACGCACGGCGAAAAGTACCTACTTTTCGTCGTAGGGGTAGGCAGAGACGCAACTAATGCACCCGCATTAGTTGCGTCTCTGCCTACCCCTTCGGGGATTTAAGGCGTGAGTATGCGTTCTTTCTAATAATCTTCTTCTTCTTTTAAAAATGACTCCACCGTTTCATCGGTGATTTTGTCAATGTCAAAGGGGTAGATGTTAAATTAATATCATAACTGTTTTAGAATAACATTCGACCCGACGTTAACCAAGAAAAGATGGCAGCAAAGAGCAATACAACTTAAATATTTGACATTAGTTTTTCTAATAATCGAGCTGCAATATCATCAAAATGTCAAATTCTTTGTCTTCGGAGCCAATTTCATCCAAAACTATTCAACTATCTTATTTTACCTTTAAAACATCAAAACGACCTCACAAGTTTATAATATTAGGATTTAATTGAACACAAAACCCCTTTTAGAGTTACGACACAAAGAAACGGATATATCCGATACGCCCTCAATAAAAATACATTCTCATATCGATATCAAACAAAACTATTTTCCCTGGCGACTTGAAACCACGGTTTTAAAACTACCTTCACAAACATTCATGTGCTCGCAATAAAACAATCTAGATCGCAAACACTGTTACAATATGCGGTACACGGTTTTTCGGATATTTTTAGCTGTTTAAGTAAACAATATTAGATTTTGCGCCAAGAGTTGTTTTAGAAATAAAGCGTTTGGTAATGTTTAGAGGAATATTTTGGAATATTATCGCTTTTTAGAACGGTAGGGAAAGGCTATTATTTGTAATGCGAATATGCTAAAAATATATTAGGACTAAATATTTATTTGTTTTTTGAAATGGGTAGGTATCGGATATATTATATGTCCGACTGTAACATGCGAATCAGCCATGCACATTCTAACGAATCGCTTTTATTGAACAACTTGAAGATATCTAGTAAAACAGTCTGACATAAATTTAGCAACTACTAAATAACCTAATACAGTGTCCCAGTGACCTTTGGTCACTATAATGTTGTGACTACACTATTAAAAATCTAGGTGGATATTCGAATATGCGGATATACATACGGATATATAAATGAATGAAGTATTACTAAGCTCTGTTACGGATATTACAAACGCCACCAAATTAAATTGTGTTTAGCATTAATCATAACTAAGCGATTTTTTCCGGGTTTCGATGACGATGCGGATATGATAATGCCTCAGTGGTTGATGAGATAGTGAATCGAGAGGTCACGGGTTTGACACCACACTATGATTTTTTTTTACATTTTCCTAATTATTTCCCAGAACAGAAATATAAACTCACGCTATATCTCAAGAAGATGAAAATCCTGTAGCAAAAATTCGATTATATTAAACTGTATACACTTCAACCAGATATCACTAGAGGGCGCTGTGAATAATTTATTTTAATAAATAAATCTTACAAGCCCTGAAATTAGTTAATTTAGGTTCATGGTGATTTTTCTAAAACATATTTATTTGACTGCCTCGGTGGCGTACTTGTATTACGGTCTACAATGCTGAGGTCTCGGGTTCGATCTCCGGGTCGGGCAAAGTGATATTGGGTTTTTCTACTCAGTATCAGCCCAAAGTTTGCAATTTGTGCCCGATATGGCGATAGGCTCGCCCCCATCACATCATGGGACGGAATACGCACGGCGAAAAGTGGGTGTACTAGTTGCACCTCTGCCTACTTATTATATATTTATTTGATTTATTATAAATATCCAACTACCCCAAAATAAGTGTTAAAACAGAAAGAACAACTCAAACTTTTTAATGTGTTGGTAAATTGTTTCTAGTTTGTTGCCATACGCAATATATTTCACTCTTTAACCTACGTATTTTTTCGTGCTCTAAAGCATTTCTACAGCCGTGTTGGAACTCGGAACGTCGCATTGCTTACACGCTCAAATCAATAAGCCATTGGGCCGGCATTAACTCTCTTTGGCTGAATGTTCGCCCCTTACAAAGGGTGGCTTAAAAGATTAATTGTGCATATCCTATTATAAGGTTGAAAAGCTTCAATTTAAATGCGTTTTATATTGATTTGCGAATGTTTTTCGGATATTTGTATTGTTGAAAATGGATCAATAATGTAATCTAGTGGTGATAATAACTATAAACATAATGGAAATAAGCGGTAGCAAGGTCAATTTACTCGACTTAGGGGATTTGCACTCACTTAAAAACTAAAAACTGTAGTACTACCGATCGAGCCAGCTCGTTCATGTAGATCAAACTGTCAATGGCGCGACTCTAAATATATTTTAATTACAATAATTCTTAAGACACGAATGTTATGAATCCTGAATGAGTGTGATAGTGACAATAGTGTGTTTGCTTTAAAATATCCTATTAAAACCGTTTGTAAATAAAATTGTAGAGGTCGTAGAGCTTAAGTCAGGACGGCGAAAGAAGCAAAAGTAAGAGAAGAATTGGGCTCCCATCCGTCTGTGAAGATAACCTTTTCATACGTCAAGTTATATATCCACTCAAAGCTGATGACAGCCAACTGCAAAACATATCTTATACATAAGCCTATGCCTCATCGTGGCCCAATTCGTTAAATCCTTGTTCAAACCGTGAAATCCGTTCGGAAATCTCCGCCAGCCTGACGCAACAAAGCCGCGTATCCGAACGAGCATTAAAAAATCGCGTTCCAATTTCGAACATTTGAAACTGCAGCACGCCATTCGAATTTCAAATTTGTATTTCGAAAATCGAATTTGTATGTTCGGATTTACCGTTATGCCAATTTGAAACGTACGTTTTGACATTAGGGTCGCTAGTGTGCGCGGCACTAGTGAAGAGAGCATCTCAAAGCAGTGTTTGCAGTGAATGGAGTCTTTAAAGGTACAAATGAACTTTATCTTGAATGGGTACTGACTTAAACGAGGGACGCTCTCAATGCACGCGGCGTACGAATGTGAAGGGACTGCGTTATGCAATAACGTAGTACTTAAGCATTGGGTTCAAAGAACGCATCCCACTCTATAGTCAAATAACTAAATAAATTGTTTGCATTGTGAATCGGTGTTTTGATGTTGACTGCTCAATCATGCCGTGACAGCTGAATTGATTTTATTGGAATGAACTCGATGTCGCGTTACAGACCGAAACACAATATCAAATATTATTGAGTCACGTTTTGACGTACACCGTTATTTTAATTAACGCGAATAAATCAACAGATGGTATTGCTGACGACATAAAAATTACGTTACAATGTGAATATTGTAAACTCATTGTTTCACAATTTACACGTTGGTTCAATTATTCATTTAATGCTTTCAAAATACAGTATTAAATAAGCCACAATTGATTTTCGTCACAGTACTATGCCATACGGTGCTCTAAAGTGTTAATTGTTCGTAAATCACTACCGATCGCTTACGTAGGAAGTGTCAAACACACAAAAGATCACTCCATTAGTCAACTGTCAAAAAACACGTGTTACATCATTATTACCATAAGTCACTGGCACGAAATAAAGTAAAATTAAAAAAAATCCTGACATGTCAACATTTGTCGCGTCCAAACAAAGAGAGAATAAATCAGTTGAGGCCCATTCTGTGTTGATACACCCCACCCCTCGCCTTCGTAGACTCGAAGCCTTCGAATGGTGTAGTACAAAGAGAATGCGAGGACCAACTTATAATGGTACCATCGCGTCCTACATCTGGTGTGCTATATTATTTTTCAAATTTAAATTTGGAACTTACGCGTTCTAGAACAGAGCGTAAACTCACGTTAGATGTACATTGCGTAGTTCACATAAGGTTAAATATGTAGTGTTTAGTAAAACATACAATGGATTATAAAACCTATTTAGCCCGACCAAGTACAAGATGGCGTAATGAAATTTAATTGGAGACACAGACAAATGGCCGTCGGGATTTTAATTTGGCGCCGTTTTGATTGCGCAATCATTCACAAATGGTAACAAAAAATTTTCAAGAAACAATACGTCGTTGTTGTGGCTTCTTGTAATGTTTTGTATAGAGAAAAGTACTCGTAGATTACGAAAACAGTTTGAGTGCATCCTCTTACGTCATAAGGACTTTGTGTTGAGAAACGATTGCGTAAGCTTGTGTATTCAATATTTCTGGCTTGGACAAAGAACGCTGCGGAATATTACATAAATTAGAATAACTTGTGTAATAACAACACACTATTTTCTTGCAAAAAATGAAAATGCTACAAATTCGTCCGAAGTAAATAAAGGGGATTACATAGGTGCTAGGGATTATTTTTCATGAATAATTATTATGAACGTATTAAAATAATGCCAAAATACTCCTTAATAATTTAATTAAGGAGTATTCTAAATTAAAACGATACATTTTTGAAATTCAAACACAACTCTTAATTCCAATTTCAAACGTGAACAATTCCATTTTCAATACCGCAAAATACAACACAACACTGCAAAGCGAACTTTACGTTAGAAACTCGTGAAAAGCGCGTCTGCGGAAGGGGAGAACGGGGAGGGGTGGTAACTATCTCGCGTGAAAAATGTTAAACGACCATGTTTGAGGATGATATCATTGTGACGTCACCTGAGGATTTACTGCAACGGATTATCCGCTTAGTACAGCACCCGATGGTTTAGCGTGTTACGTGTGAGGTCCTGCGTTCGATTACCATAATATGATTTCTGTGCGATATGTTGTAAATTTAAATTTAGGATATTATATTATATGGATACCTAAATGGGCTGCAAGTCACCTAAGAACACAGCAAAGAACCGAACCCAATTGTTCTACTGTACAATTCTAAGAATTTGTTATATCCAATACTAGTTATAAGACAGTCAGCAAAGTGCTACTTATTTATAATTCAAAAAAGTCAATAATACGCTAAAGAAGGCCATCGTTGGACTAGTAAGCTAGAATTTCGGTCCCAAAATCGCTTGAATGTCACCATATTTCAATATCCCCCTAAATTTATTGCAAGTAAAGACTTTAGACAGCAAATTCCTAGGTATTATCAAATTACAGTAAATCTACCGTCGTTAGGGAGCGTAGTAAAGTTTACTAAAGTTGTTGACGCTCAAGGAATTTAATATACACGTAGAATTCTCACCTCTGATGTACACTGGTTCACATCTGTAACAATAGAGTTTATATTAGTAAGAATATCTAAGAGAACTAAGGTGTCTGTGTATGCTAACGCTTTTCCTAAGCACAAAATAAAAAAAAAACTTAAATACAAAAAAAAACATTTGGAATATTACAGTATGCAAATGTCATTTAAATAATAAAGACTATAATTTTTATTGTTTTGTAATAAAATATGATTTCATCTGTAGAAAAATATCTGAACATACAGATTTTTTTTTGTTTATATTTACATTCATTGTCATAATTTTAAATTGTGACTGCCTGTGTAGCGGAGTTATACATATTACGGTACGACTGTAATGCTCAGATCTCGGGTTCGATCCACGGGTCAGGCAAGTGTTATTGGGTTTTTCGGCTCACTATTATATCGGAGTCTGGAATTTGTGCCCGATATGGCGATAGGCTCGCCTCCTATCAAATTATGGGACGGAATACGCACGACGATATGTTAGTTGCATTAGTTGCGCCTCTGCCTACCCCTTTGGGGGGTAAAAGACGTGAGTGTATGTATGTATTGTCATAATTTATACTTTAATATTATAAAGCTGAAGAGTTTGAACGCGCTAATCTCAGGAACTACAGGACCGATTTTGAAAATTCTTTCACTAATAGGAAGCTACATTACTCATGAGTGCTATAGGCTACTTTTTATCCGGAAAAACTTTTCCACGCGGGCGGAGCCGCGCGCAATGTAAAATATGTAAAAGATCTCAAACTAAACATCAAACCGAAGACGTCACAATTCAAATCCGCGCACAAAGTCTGTCTAACTAACGGATTCCGGATATTTCCTGTTCGTTCCGGATTAAACCGCATGACACAATAAGGCCACGGCACACATCGCGACGTGTGTGTGACGCCTTAAGTCATCTTTCCAGCGTCATATCAAAAAATAAGCCATGTATTTTATATTGTTCAAAATATACTCAAGACACACAAGATGCCTCTATGTTGGGTAAAAGTATCCTCTACTAATCTATTCTTAATATTATAAAGCTGAAGAGTTTGTTTGTTTAGTTGAACGCGCTAATTTCAGGAACTACTGAACCGATCTTTGATTAATTATATACCTAGATAGACACTGAACGTTTCAAACGCGTCGAAAAAAATAGAGGCCAACTGTTGCCCGCTAAATGAGTTCGAGTGAATTATTTTTTGTTGTTTGTTGGATATAATTATCTCCCCGTTTTAATAGAAACCATGTAATAACTGATATCAATATGCGCGCACACAAGGATACGCAGAATGATGCAGCGATAGCGTATGACACAGCTGTCACGCATACCAGCTTAAGAAAAGTTGGCCTGTTTGTTTTAGTTTCATTGTAGCGCGTCACTCTATCTAGGTATATAATTAATCAAAGGAACCGATTTTCACTAATAGGAAGCTATAATACTCCTAAGTGCTATAGGCTACTTTTTATCCCGGGGAAATACTTTTATCCTGGAAAACTTATTCACGCGGGCGGAGCCGCGAGCAATACTAGTCAGAGATATTTTGATTCGTTGCTGATTCAATATGGGTTATTAAAATTAATTTTAAGAGAATATTACAGATATCTTTTAATTATTCTGCTCTTCAATAAGGTATCATTACGTTTATTAAAAAAAGGTAAATTATTCAGTCGCAAGGGCCATGATTCGGTTCCCGGTAAGCCAAAACCTTATGCATAATTTCAATACAGTCAGCCACATAAGAATCTGAAAAAATTCAAAACTTCTAAAAGCCTATGTACTTTTGTGTTCTTATCTATTTTTATTTTCTTCTCCTACAAATAAAATGAAAGAAAGAAGACAAAGTAAAAGAAAAGTTTAAATTAAACTTGACGCGTAAATGTGACTTTCAAATTTTTTATTTGTTCAGTTACTTATGTGACTGACTGTACATAATCTCTGCATTGATATATGACGGAAATCCAAATCTTCATAAACAAGTATATATAGAAGCTTTCAATACCCGACCAGCGGCGGGTGCGGATAAATCCGATTCATTCCGGATTATACCGGTTACGTCACACGTTTCGCCGTCTGCGGGCGCCTTATATCGATTGCGGCTGCAACTGTACTTAGTTCGGTTTTCAGTTTGATGAAAGCAGCCTTATTTGTAGTGTGTAGTAAATTGTAGGTTTTAGTCAAAGAGTTCTAGATTATATAGAGCGGACATTGGGATAATTTTCATACTAAAATTTTGAGCCTGTTCGTCAGTAACTCAATCTACCGTGAAATAACAAAATACCATGTAAAATTCATCATAACATACTTTGACATGGTCGTAATGAGTATATTGGCATATTTCCTTCCAAAATATTGCTTTCTTTACAAAATTTAAGCATACCGAGACGTCTTGTTACACGGAAGTGTCAGATAAGACAGCGACTTATTACCAATTGTTAATAACTTTTGGACGAAAAATTTGGTCCTGATGTCCGGTCTATAACTATACTGTTTAATGTCTTTGGTTTTAGTCTTAGATTAGTAATAAATTGGTTTTATCAAAAGTTAAGACGCATTTACGATTCGTGATTAAGAGGGCCATAGGCTTGTTCCGTGTCTTTACATACATAGCATCACGCCTTTTCCCTTTTCAGGGGTAGGCAGAGGTGTAACAGCCCTACATTTCACCAGATCCCATGAAATAATGCGTGGGCTTATTGCCGTTTACCGGACATATTTAAAAACGCCGGGCTAATACTGAGTAGAAAAACCCAATATCACTTTGCTCGACTCGGGATTCAAACCCGAAACTTCAGCGTGATAGTCGTGCCGTGCACGCACCATACGCCACCAAGGCAGTTTTTAATGTAGGGTCACAACTAAACTTTTAACTTATGTTACAGTAACTATTTCCCTAAATATTTACGTGAAATCCCTTAAGAAAATGCATTACTAGATAAATCGTGTTAGAAAAAACAATTGACCAACCCGGCAGTCGATCCTGGAATCTCAATGTCGCTGCCACTAAATCAAAATTGCTTTAGGCATACTCCTAGTAAGTGTAATATTACACTTCGAAAGTTGCAAAGTTCATTGACATTTGCCAGCTGATTTAAGGTCATTAGATGTGATACAAAGTTTAGGCAAATATAAAATATTAATACTTGTCAAATACGCTGATGCCTGAAGATATCTTCATAATGTTGCAAAGTAAATATTGCTCAACGCGCCGCCCGCGTGAAATAAAATGAAATAATTTATTCGAACCCATAAAATGTAAGATCATTTAGATTCCGTCAATATTAACTACCACCAGTTCGGAAAGCAGTTATCAGAGAAAAACGGGTAAGAACTCTAGTGTTGCTCTTTTCAAAATCAGTTCAAGATCGTGTTATCCTTCGAAGATACTGGTATACCTACTTTTCCAGAAAAAAGAATCGTTACTTTTACGTCTTTACTTTATGACTGAGCTGATACAACGTACTAACCTTTTCTGATAACCATGTCCGGCATGGTTATCAGAAAATTCCGTACTACTCGATTAGAATTTGGGAAAAGGAGATCTATTTATTGTGCTTCTACAATTTCATTGACCGTATGAAGGGCAAGTAAACCTGCCACTTCAAAAGATTCTTGTATATAAATTAAAATTAAAATAACCCTCGACACAAAAACTCTCTTAAACGTAAAATAATAAAAGTGTCTTTGTCGTTTAAGTCGTTTCGGGGGTTATTTTAATTTTAATTTAATTTTTATTTCAACCTTTTAAATTACTTTATTCTTCATCATGGGACCTTGATAATCAACTATCTAACACCTACTCGATGAGACCATCCTTATGAGCCCAAACACGCTATTTCTGCTATAAGTTGCTAAGGGGTTGGGTATCCCGCAGACTACTTAATGTTGCAGCATCAGCTCATGTTTAAAAATATTGTCACAGTACACCAAATTTAAATTCAATCGGGCTTTTTAAATTGTAAATGAGCTGATAATCTTCAAACGCCTGAACAGATCTTCATAAATTGTAGCTAAGAACCATCGCGACCATATGAGCTTTCAAACAAAAAAAACCGCGTCAAGATTGGTCCATTCGTTTGAGAGCTACGATGCCACAGACAGACATACAGATACACACCCTAAACTTATAACACCCTGCGTTTTTTGTCAGGGGTTAAAAATAGGGAAGTGAGTTATCGGGTCTCAGAAATCTCACTGAGTACGACCAGCGTGCCCTAGTCGAACCCACTTATTTACTGCGAAGTAACGTGACCTTATAAAATCACCTGGTACTTATAAAAACATTATATTCTAAATTTGAAATTCACGACATCCCATTTTACTGCACTATATCTGACTGTACCTTATAAAATGAATTGATACACTTATGTCCTCAATTTAATCTCCTACCCGCTACACTTTGTAATTAGTAAAAGATTCGACATACACACCTCACGCCTTACATCTCGAAGGGCTAGGCAGAGGCGCAAATAATGCATCCACTGTTCGTCGTGTATATTCCGTCCCATATGTGATAGGCGGCGATCCTATCCCCATTTTAGGAACAAATTCCAGACTCCGGGCTAATTCTGAGTAAAAATACCCAATATCCCTACCCCCGACCTGGGGATCGACCTCGAGACCTCCACTGCAGTCGTCCCGTTATACAACGCCACTGAGGCAGTTTTAAAAGATTCTATTAAGCAGTAATAGGTCCTATCCCAGACAAGCGTGTCTCTACCACTCATAAAATGACTCCATAGATTCGTATATACGTCCTCAATTTGTAACATATATCTACCTTTACGAAACAGCCTATATAAAGCGTAATAAAGTCCTGAACACACAGGACGGACATGATCTCAATTGTACTTGTTTGTTAAACATCGCTATCTGTCGCCCCCTGTTGACTCTGCGTTTATAGTTTTACGTTAACGCAGGTAATTGCAAGTTGTTCGAAGTGGCGTCACGCTATGTATTTATCGCCCCGGCTCGACTGGGGTCGTACCGATGAGCAACGTGAATCGAATGTTTAAAGTGGTAAAGTCATATTGTTTACATCAAAACCAATGTCTCGGTTATTTAGTTGTATTACGTACATGCTCAAACACCGCTGTGAGGTCCCGAGTTTGAATTTCGTGTCAGGTAGTTATCTGCTCAAAACAAGCCTGGAGTATAGGTTTGTGCGAAAAGTTAGTTCATGATTTATTTATTTATAAGTAAGTAAATAAGTAAGTAGCTTATACTCAAATTACACCAAAACGCTTCTATGATAAATAAATGAATATTACAAAAAGCGAAGAAAATTAAATCATTGTACATCGTGTGATTTTTGAAGTGAAACTTCTTTAGTGACGTGCGGGAGAAATCTATGTTAAAAAAATCGTCACATTTTCTGTCACTTTGGACCGTCACGGCGCCGTCTTCTAGGGTCATTATTTTTTCTCGCTCGACGAAGTGACCCCACTGCACCTTTTGGTAAGTGAAGTGGGATCCAGATAAATAAAAACATGTACCCATTTTTATTGATGGTATGAACTTTCTAACAATGAATTTATCAAAGTTATTGCCTTGGCGGTCGGCGTTTACGCCTCTGCCTACCACTTCAGGGATAAAGGCTAGATGTTTAGGCGATAGAGGTCATTTAAAAATCCTTATTTGCCTACTAAATATACTCATTATAATCGTAATCTTAATTTTAATTTCCTTATAGAGTGTTAACAAAGAAACTTGCGTTAATGAACAGGAAATGTGATAAGTTTAATTATGAAAATATGTGACCTTAGACCTTACGATAACTAGTATTATTTAAAGAACTTTATAGGTTACTAGGTGTTATTCATGGCTTCAACCGCGTGAACAGCATTTCCCGCCACAAAATCCCTAATTCATTTTATGAGGCCAACGCCATCTACTTAAAAAATCTGATTAAAAAAGTAACATTAATTTTTCGGACCACCAACACCTCAGTTCGCCCCGTGACCACAAAGTACTGCAAATCCTTCGAAAAATAATAAAATATATAATTAAAAAACTGCCTCGGTGGTGTAGCTGTATTACTGCAATGCTGAGGTCTTGAGTTTGATTCCCGCGTCAGGTAAAGTTCTATTGGGGTTTAAATTCAGTATAAGCCCGGAGTCTGGGATTTGTGCCCAATATGGCGATAGGCTCGCCCCCTATCACATCATGGGACGGAACACACACGACGAAAAGTGGATGCTCTCGTTGCACCACGGCCTACCTCTTCGAGGATAAAGTTCTGTGTTTATTTTGTGAATACCTATTGAAAGTAAAAATATTGACTTCAGTTATAATCTTAAAAGACCTTATCGTTCGTAATGTTCAAGCTTTTCTACAAAAGGACGTTCAGCACTACGCCATTATTAGGCTATTTGACCATTAAAGTTGCAAAATAGAGTTTAGGCGAAACTAACGAATATATACGTATGTCAGTGCGTCACATAGTCAACTAGGAAATAAGCCACCTCTTATAGTGGGAGGTATAACATTACAGCTGTAGCGTGACCACGGTGCTTGACCGATGTGGATAATTCTCATGAAATGGGACAAAAACCTTTTGAATGAAAAAAAAATATTTTAAATAAATCCATATTTTTATCTTTGATAAACTCTGAAATAAAACTATTTTACGGATTTTATCGCGGTTTTTTAATTAATCTTTTCTCCCGACGTTTCGAAGGCTTTGCAGCACTTCGTGGTCACAATATTAAATCCGCAAAAGAGTTTTAGTTCAATGTCTAACATTCGCGTAAATATAAGAAGTCACTTTGATAAACTTATAGAAGATAAAGACATAAAATAGAAAAATATCTTAAAAAATAAACTGGCCTTATATTTTATAAAAAACCATTTTATACGCAAATTTGTAAATCTCATGTTGAGCTAAACTCAAAGTTTACGCATTAGTTGAGAGGTTAAAACTTTTATCATATGCGATTTTGCGCTATTACTAGTCTAGATGCTGAAATTATACTATTCATAAACTAGCTAATCGACGCAGCGTTACACATATTTATTAAACACGTTTTATTCAGATTTTTTATATATTCAAATACTTTTACTACAGTTTTTTAGAAATCACCATCTTTAATATAAGACAAGTTACAAAAACCTACTCAAAACTATAAAAAACCCGACGTCTTTCTTCCTCGTCAAAACAAAAACCGCAAAAACAGTCCTGTTTTATCCTCCCATATATCCAAGCATAGCCACTATACTGGTTGCGTCAACACGATGAAGTGTCTGCTTTGGGGGGGCCGTTGATTATCAGCTGAGTGATAAGGCACTCCCGCCCTCTCCGTCACTCCCCGCCGCGTCCCTCCCTAACCCTCCCATGCGACTTTATCGAGCGCACCCGCATAGTGCATCGAAATTCTCAATTGACTTTAGTTACGTGTAATTAGTTAATGGGTTGGGCAGTGCCTTTAAAATCAATTTTAGTTTCAAACCATTGATAATGTTTGTGATATTTTAGTAGTGTTGACGGAAGAACATTAAGCTTTTTGGTATTAAATTAGCTTTTTCGTACAGCTTTGCTTAGAATAAGTCACATGAAAATTGCCCGTTGTTACTATGGAACATGCTACTAGCGAACATATCTAATCGGTCTATTATTTCCAGCCAGTAGAAAAACAAAAATAATTACAATTTACCTCTTTACAATCTCATTAACAATGTTACAATTTACATAATGATTTAAAACTACTCGGCCCTAGATTTTTCCTCCAATAGTTTAAAACAAACTTAATTCGCTCAGTATTAGTAACAATTACGTTATGTCTCTAGTTATATTATATTTCCAAAAGGTCTAGAACGTATTTTTTATTTTGTATATCACAAGTAGATTTTAATTTGTTGTCACAATTTTTTGGATAGAGTCGTAGACGACGAATTTTATTCGCGCCCACGTCGACAGATTTTCATACGGGTGTTTTCAGTACGATGAAACCTGTCAATCGCACAAGACATTCGTGTGTTCTAATTATTTTATTCGTCCTTACATTAATATTTCCAAAATTATGTTTATACGATATAAATCTATACTAATATTATAAAGGGGTATTGTGAGATTGTTGAGGAAAGTAGCCTCTGAAGCTACTGAACAGATTTCGATGAAATTTGGTGTGAAAATAGTTTGTAGTCCCGGGAATATATAACGTGGACTTTTATCCCGGAAAATCTTTGTCATGCGCGCGGAACCGCGAGCAAAAGATAGTACGATATAAATCTATCATCATCAGCCACATGACGTCCACTGCTGAACATAGGCCTCCCCTAAAGATTTCCAGGAGGACCTGTCTAAAGCGGCCTGCATCCAGCGTGTTCCTGCGACCTCTATCAAGTCGTCCGTCCACCTTGCAGGAAATAAATAAAATAAAAATTCTATACTTATAAATATAAATAAATAATAACTAAATAAAAATTTACTTTGCAAGAATTACCTCCTTTCTTTACAATTATTTCCATTCACTAAATTTCATCACCCTCATCAACCACATGACGTCCACTGCTAAGCATAGGCCTCCCCTAAAGATTTCCAGACAGTCCTGTTAAAAGCGGGCTGCATCCAGTTAATGTATGTCTACAGAATCGAACCAGTAGCCTCGTCACGGCTCAACACTCACTGTACAAAGGCCGTAACTATGTTTTTGTGTGACTTTTTGTTCCGCCCACGACATGGCGCCGGCGTAACACGTGCGTCGTTTCTAAATGTTAAATTACAATTCTTAGATATTAATAGTTTACAAAACCACGGTTTTACTCACGTATTACCTACCTACTTAATAGGTCGAAACTGGTCGGCGATTCTGACCAAGAATACGTGAGTAAAACCGTGGTTTTGTAAACTATTAATGTGATATGGCTCGCGTAAGTTTTAATAATATTATTCTTAGATATTGTTTGGTATATTTGGTCTATAATATAATATAGTTTATTATAAACTAGATACTTATAAATAAAATAAAAAAGTATGATGATGTTGAAAAATAAATTTCTTTGAACATGAACGGAATTAGAACTTTTGGTCCGATTCTAAGAAATCTTTCATTAATAGGAAACTACACTCTCGTATACGTGCTACATATTTTATACCGGAAATGGACTAACGTGGACAGATCCGTGAGCAAAAGCTATATTTTATACACATAACGTCTTAATCCCCGAAGGGGTAGGCAGAGGTGCAACCAGGGCACGCACTTTTCGCCTATATTCCATCGCAGACGTGATAAGGGACGAGCCTATCGCCATATCGGACATAAGTTCCAAGACCCGAGCTTAAAACCCAATATCACTTTGCCCGACCCGGGATTCGAACTAAAGACCTCAAAGCCGTATCTACGAAATACAACTACGCCACGGAGGCAGTCTATATTTTATAAGAAAACACAATATAAATAATTTTATCAGCCCCTGCAGTGCAGCTGTATAAATTATAATAAATAAGTATTAACTCGAAACCCTCTCTTAATAAACCTTATTCCTTAATGCCGGTGTCCTCAATGTCTATTTCTACCGCCAAGCAGCAGTGCGCATGCACTGTTGTGTTCCTGTTTGGAGGACATTATACCCAGCATTATAACTGGCTATTATGAGACTTACCGATCGGATTTTGATGAAGTTTGATACCCAAGGAAGGATATAGGCTTATCCCAGAAAAATATATAGTGGAACCTTTATCCCGGAAAAACTCTTTCACGCGAAGCCGGCAACAAACGCTAGTTTAATATAAAAACAAAATTAAGTATCTCTACAACTTAAATCCTACTTTATAACATTATAGTCACGAGACTTCAATACGGTACCAACCTACGCCATTCATTGCCCACGGCATCGAATTATAGTGATTATCTCTAAATAAATAGAGTTCGAGTGTCTGTAGTTTCGAAATAGCCTTTTCTATGGTACGCTTATGTATCCAACCAATATTAAAAACGCGAAAGTTTGTAAGTATGGATGTATGGATGTTTGTTTTTCTTTCACGCAAAAACTACTGAACAGATTTGTATTGTATTTTCTATACCGGTACTGTTGCTCGCGGCTCCGCCCGCGTTAAAAAGTTTTTCCGGGATAAAAGTCCCGCTTTATATTTTCCCGGGATAAAAAGTAGCCTATAGCTCTCAGCAATAATGTAGCTTTCTATTAGTGAAAGAATTTTCAAAATCGGTTCAGTAACTCCTGAGATTAGTGCGTTCAACCAAACGACCTCTTCAGGTTTATAATATTAGTATGGATTAGTGATATTGGCTTTTCCTATTCAGTATCAGCCCGTAGTCTGGAATTTGTGCTCGATATGGCAATGAGATCGTCCCGTATCTCATCATGGGATGGAACACACGGAGAAAAGTGACTACCCCGGTTGCACCTCTGCCTACCCCTTCGCGAATAAAGGCGTGACGTGTGTAGTTATTATTTACTGCCAATCAACGCTTACCAAACAAGCTTGATCTATCATTAATATAAATCTATTTAGGAATAATTGTTCCCCGTAAATGGAAATAGGTCTGCCCGTTATTACATCGGACCTAACATAGCTTACGAAATATGAGTTTATCAAACCCCTGCGTATCCTTAAAAATGGCGTGAATATTTATATAAAAAAAAAAACTAATTAATCTAATTAAACGATACCCCAACTTCCCCATTTGCCTGCCAGTAATCGACTAAAGCCCTAACGGCATGTGTATCAAGCTGCGCCCGCGCAGCAGATGCTCAAGATAAACACGACGCGTGCGCGCTGACTCACTGAGTACAGACGAGCACGGAAGCGAATTGGTTTTTGCGGTTTAACGGCTTTTTTAATTTGTATGTTCCTTTTTTAAATTTAAAATAATAAATTCACTTGATGACAAAAATAGCCAGTGTTTTTTTATACATGAATGCCAGTATACTATTTAATTTAATATACTTTTATATACATACTAGCTTTTGCCCGCAGCTCCGCCCGCGCGAATGAGTTTTCCCGGTATAAAAGTCCCGCTTTATGTTAATCCAGGACATAATCTACCCGTGTGCCAAATTTCATCGAAATCGAAAAGTTATTAAATTACTAAAATGGCTATTAAAAAATAGGGGTTGATCGCAGAGGGTTGAAAATTTAGGGTTGTATGTATTTTTTAATGCCCTATTATAGAAAAATAAAAACAAAAAATTTTTTTCAAAAAATGTTAAGTGTGAACAACCTTTATCACTTAGGGGGATGAAAAATAGATAACAACCTATTCTCAGACCTACCAAGAGTGAATAAAAAATTTCACCAAAATCAGTTCAGCCGTTTCGGAGGAGTACGGGAACGAACATTGTGATACGAGAATTTTATATATTAGATGATGCATATACAGGCAGCGTTTAATTCGGCCTTTAGCCGCCTTCACTTCACTAAATCTACAAATTATTTTATTCCTTACAATCGTTATTAAACTCGTAATTTCAATCGCATTTACAATGACCAACATACAATTGTTACTATTACAACTGTTAATAAAATAAAACTAATCACAGTTTTATTTCTTTTGCAACTAAAATGCCGCTGTCAAACTTCTCATAAAACTTGATTCATTAGCTTTTTAAGTTAGTTTTCTAGGCCATCATAAAATTTAACATTACCCTTATATTTAGAATAAGTATTTAGGTTTTCTTTTATTCAATTGAATGACGACATGGTCATGCCGTTCGCCTGATGGTAAGCGATACGACCACCCATAGACAGTAGCAACACCATCCAGCACCTTGAGTTATAAAGTATTGTGTGGCATTCCACTGCGCTTGTCATCCTGAGACATAAGATGTTAAGTCTCATTATGTCCAGTAGTTACACTGGCTACAATGTCCTTTAAACCGACACACAACGGTGCATGCACACTGCTGCTTAGCGGTAGAAATAGACATTGCGCTGGTACCCACCCAGACGGACTCTTACATATGAGAGACCTACCACCAGTTAAAAAATAGGTGTTCTAAGAGCTAACGTTACCCCATGAATCAAGGGTAATGGGTTCATACTTTGCCTTTTTAATAATACAGGACGAATGGTACGCACAAATCTTACTTGTAGCTCTGAAGACAGCTTTATAGCCCACCAACATTTCGTTACGTACAGGGCCGGATTTAGGGTGGGTTGGATGGGGGTCATAATATATGCGTAATACTAGATGAATCGTGTTTTTGTTGCCCTCCAAAGCAGCTATACCATGTGTATCCGTTTCATATTTCTTTTTAAACTTTTTGTTTCATGTTTAATTTTAGAAAAGTTTAGATATTGTTTTTTATTATGTACTTTCACGATGTTTAAACAGCATTAAAAACCTAATATACCTGAAATTTGTCCAAAAAGAATTTTCAAGGTTATGTAAAGTCTGCCAACTTGCACTAGGTCAGCGTGGTGGACAGGCCAGCCTAAAACCCTCAGTATTAGAGAAAGTCCGTGCTCAGAACTGGTAAGTAAATAAAATGTGTTATCGGCGAACCTCGACGTTTATTGATTAATTTTTAATTCCTGTCAATAACCATAATTAAAAAAGTATATACCTAATATAGCAGATTACTATACAAACCCCAAATTATTCAGATAGCTTCACCACCTGTCTCCCACGTAACCGCCCAAGTCCGTCCCCCAGTAATAACCTAAATAACGTTAAGTGCGTGCTGAGCTGCGCGGCCTGGGTTCCGTAAGTACATTTGTACGTGATGTAATGTAATATTACTATGCAGGTGTTGAAAGTACACGTCAGCAAAATTCCTTAGGAGAGAAGACGGAAGGGGGGACCACCCACCATGAAGCCAACTCATCTTAGGCTTTTTAGGTATGACTATCTACATACCCAACCATTTTAAGCCCAAAATGGCCATAGGCTCGCCGTCTATCACATCATGGGACGGATACGCATGGCGAAAAGTGGGTGCACTAGTTGCGCCTCTGCTTACCCCTTCGGGGATAAAAGACGTGTGTGTCTATCTAGATACTACGGTAGTGTTTGTTGTCTATGCTCCGGTTTAAAGGTTTTTGTAGTCTTACATTAATTAGGTTCTATGACAAAACATGTTTTCTCAGAGTGACTAATGTCACGCAGTGCATCGTAAAGTTTTGCTGGTGCTGCTGTTTATGACCGGTCGAGACGTTTACCAGGTGATTGGCTTGCCCGTCTCAGCATTCAGACTCGTAACGGCTTATAAGAAGGGGTCTGAAAATCACCCCCACCTATGAGCACAAAATATTGCTAGTTGCAGTATTTTGGAGAGGAATTAGGAACAGGAAGAGGTTGATAGGGTTCTTGGTAACGTCATTAACTATTTCTGCAACTTGTCGTTACTTTTTCTTCTACAATATGCTTGAAGAACTATGGTGCATCCACCTTACAGACGCAAGATAACATCAAATTAAAGTTACTTGCCTGTACGATACTGCTCAAGAATCAATTTTATCTATCCTGCCTACCCTTTAATAATACTGACGTAGATAACCACTTACTCGGATAGAAGGAAACTCGGCTTCGATATAATCAACGCATTATCAAAAAACAAACTTGCTCAAGGTTCCCAAACAAAGTTTTGTACGAAATTTATTGTTTTACCGTTCATACTGTACAGTCGCTGTAAAACTGTTGTAAATTGTTATAAAACTGTCGACCAGTTTAACTTGAACCATGGTATATCTGTCCTGTATAGGGATAGGCCTATATCGAACAGTTTTACTTGAACTATGGTTTACTATATCTATCTTTTTCGGCTTGAAGACAGTTACGAGGGACATCGTTTTTTCTAAGACACAGACAATAGTTTGTGAGAATACAGAAAGCTCAAGTAATTACTTTTAAAAGATTACCAATGTAGCCGCAATACCTCTGACTATCCAAGGTTGACTTACTGTCATGGAAGCTATCAGTTTAACATGTTTCTAAATACATACATAATATCGACGCTTGAAAGGCAATAATATCTAAGCGACAAAAATACCTAAAATGAGTTATATACATATTTGGAATCGCCAGATTTTTCTGCGTCGATTGATCCGGGTTTCGTAGCTCTAGGACAACTTTTTTGGCGGTTAGATACTAGATGATTCCGGTAAATTTCACTTTTTTTTTCTCACTTACCGCCAAAATTTTTACGACTTTTTGGATTTACAGTAGTTGGTACGCTTAAGGAAATTGATTTTGAACTTAGTGTGTTTTACATGAAATCATGATATTACTGTTTTGCATTAATATATGTTTACTTGAAATAAAAAACTGCTCGCTCTTTAATTAGTTGTTTATTACCTACACAAAAAATTATAACTTTGGCATAGATATAATTTTACCTGGATCCATACTCTCCATATTTATGTGCTTAGATATTTTCAGCTTAATAAAATATTTTGTTAATAGTACATTTATACAATTTTACCTAAAATAAAATAAATAATTATTAGTCGGTTAGATAATTTTACCTGAATAATATAAGTTCTGTTTTTTATACTTAGATATTTTTACTTGACAACCTTTAACTTCAGTCATGTCGCATAGATAATTTTACCGGGTATGTTCAGGTGGTTATACTTATTGCTAAGAGATATTTACCTGTTCATAATAGAGTAAATACACCCGCTTGCGAACCACCTAGTGTTTTAAAAGTGTCATTTGTATATGCGCGCGATCGTGTACAGCGCGTATTGGTTGTCGCTAAGAGAGGACAGCCGGCCGACGTTTTTATGATTTTGCCTCAATTTTACGTAGATATGGTGAGTTTTTTACAAATAAATAGACTTTTATAATTTTAATAACATTTATTTTGGTAATAAATATATTTATGTTGCATTATTGTGTATTACAATATGTTAGTAATAATTAAATTCCAATTTTACCTATTCTCTCCGTATACTTTTTGCCGGTTGAGGCTAATCCTGACCTACCCTTTTTGGAGATAATTTATTTCATAAATGCACGCTCTCGTTGGGTGCTCTCTTCCAGCCGTACCATCCACATTAGCTCGAAAGCTTACGAAAGGTATTTAACCTTTCATGACCTGTCTTGAATCCATCCTCTCCACGTGCCCAGACCTCTTTCTATCACAACCACTTTTATCTTGCTCACATTAATTTTCATTCCCTTCTCTTTAAAGACATCATTCACATAATTTTTCGTGCCTTGCAGCTCTCCCGTCGATGTTCTCGTACAGAGACTTCAAAGTCCTCACCAGGTGACTCTCAATCCGATATATTAAAGACAATGTTAACAATCTCTGCACCACCCTAAGCTTGACTGGGAGAGAACGCCTACGGCATTAAGTCCGCCTTTATACATTTGTATATGAAGTGCTTAAATAAATAAATAAATAACAATGTTAACAACAGTTAATTCCTCAACATACGATCATAAGCCTTTTCCAAGTTTACGAAGATATAAAAGACTTTTTTGGACTTAGCCAAATGTTCTTTCGCTATGCACCTTATGTAAAAGACTTGATGTGTGTAACCCATTCCTCTTCTAAAACCTGCTTGGACATTCCACACTTTTTTTTCAGTCTCATTAATCACTCTCTTATTAGGACCTTGGCATACAATTTACTGGCAGCACAGGGAAGGCTTATTCTGCGGTAGCTTTTATATTCTTGCTGTGAAAATTTCTTCTTGAAAATGGATATAATAATGGTTTTGCACCAGATATTAAAAAGTAGCCATAACAATTTTGCTACTACGCCTTTGCCGTATATCAGCATTTTAACGGTTACACCCAGCAGCCTTGCCTAACCTCATACTTTTCATCGCATTCACTATTCCATTTTCCGTAATCTCATTATTAGCCTCGTTTTGAGAGTAAGCCAGGTCTATAGCCTCTTAACGACCTGCTACATCCCCATCGCCTCATTTAATAAGTCTTTTGAAGTAGGACTTCCAAGCAATACTTCCCTTTTATCTCTAAACACCCTTCCATCTTCATTTCTGATGACTCCTATCTTTGAAGTCCCCGACTCTCCCCTGATCAACCATATTTGTTTCCAGAATAGTGAAAGGTTCGCTTTGGATTCACGAGAAGGTTTGTGGTCTAGTTCCTTTTTCTTTCTTTTGCTGAACTATTTCCTGAACTCTCTTTTTCATTTTGGTATACACTATACCCACTTACTTGTCTTTGCGAAGTACTATGAAAAACCTTTGTGGAAGACATACGTCTTCTCATCATCCACATTCTACGATCTTGACATACGTCAAGATCGTAGAATGTGGTGCTCAATGGTCTTTTTCTACCCCTGTGGGTTAAGGGCGTGGGTGTGTACGTATATATTTGCTTTCAGCAAAAATAAATTTAGAGAGAAAATTATGAGTTTCCAACACAATGAATAAATTATAATATTATTGCTTTCGAGTTATGCTTACACAGAGATATTTAAGCAAGCCGTTGTAAATGTTCAGATAAGGCAATTTTGTATGTCCTTCCGCTCATCGTATATTTGAGGCGAGAAACTCCCTCCAAAGAAATAAGTGTTGGCTATTAACAAATTCTATATCATTATGCTATATTTTGGATGTAAGTATGTTTATCTAACAATAAAATGTTGATTATTATTAAAATTGACTGATTATTAAATAGTTCAATGTTTGTAGGAATAACAAGATTTACAATATTATGCACTTATTTATGTTTCTCCACGATCGTGTGACCCAATAATTTAGCTATAGATATTTTTACTCGATTTTATTAATATGTTTAGATATCCTTATATGATTTTTACCAACTGCGCATTTTCAAATATTTGTATTTCATTAAATTTACTTGTTACGGTATTCATAAGATGATCCATTTAGATGATTTTACCTGTTTGTAAATTTAGGTCATTTTTAACTAAGCGACGTTAACTTTTTAATTTATAATCTTCAGGGCAGTTAATTTAACTCAAAAAACGTCAAAAATTAAGAGGTTCCTTAAACAGTTACAATTATTTTTATGCAGCCAATGGTTAATTAGTTATGATTTTTTTTGTCAAAATCAAAACTTTAAAACGCTCTACTGAAAAATTTGCTAAATGTCGCTTAGATATTATTGCCTTTCAAGCGTCGATATAATATCAACATGTTACTTTTAGTTGCACTCACGCCCGTTAGAAATATCTGCCAACCTTGCAAACATTTCAGAATCCAACTCGTAAGTCACAGCCATTGCGCGCCGAAGATTACGGCTTAGGATTTAGGGTCCAGTTGACTTTGAGCCCTCAGTAAAGATGTGTGCTATATATTTTTTTGCAAGTAAGTTTGGCTCAGAAGTAATCATGGTATCCTACTAATGCGCTGAATCGGGTTCTACTCGACTAGCAACCGTTCAAAACCCGATTTTTTTAAAGTTTTATCCTTACTATCTAATTAGGTATAATTGCTCTACTTTTAACTTGAGTTTGTGTGAACTATCAATGTAGAGTAGCTATAAACTATTTCCTTTTGGATTTAATTCCTTGGCCGGACAAAATAAAAGTTTTTAAATAAAATATCGTATTTAAACAAAAAGCTCGCTGTCATCACATATTAATCCGTAGATAGAAAGGTCTACCAGTCCACCTAAAGATCTTCCCTCTCCGTGGTTCAACGACACCCCATGACCCTTAATCAGGTCAAAGGCGCGTTATTAGGGAGAGGGGTGTCATATTAAAATACTCATTCAATAGATGGAAGCACAAAATACTGTTATCCTAATGGTCCAACTCTACAAGGAAAAACAAAGTATTAATCAGATTTTTCGCTAAGGAACCTAGGCCGTTCCTATTAACATAAATCAGAAAAAAAGTAAATATAAAATGATAACGTTTTTTTTCATCCTTTGAAAATGGAATCGTATTTCAAAAATAAAATCCGCTTGCAGAAATCTATCCACGAGTGTACATGATGCACTCGCCTACGGAGGCCTCGAAGGCGTCGGGCGCCTGATGGTCGCGTCCGAGCAATAATTAAACTATGTAGGTCGCATTGGACGCCCACAATGACCGACGTTGTATGTACTGCCAGTATAAGCTGATCCGCCCCTCCGCCCGCCAACAATCAAACGGCGCAACCAAGGAACACACGCTCGGGCTCAACATAAACTGGACGCAATGCGTGACCTCGCCGACCGCCGTTGTTCTTTATTCAATTCGAAAGCGTTCCAGAGATGTGTGCGCGATGATAAATTGCGTGTCGGGAAATTTGAATTTGGAACGATTGTTATATATTTCTTAAATTATGCATTATATGTTGCCATTACTAAATTGTTTTTTTTACAAATATTTATTTTAAAAAACTTGACACTCTGCCATCGAGACGAATGAAAAACAAAAACAACAAAAAAGAGGCATTCCATTTGCATATTCTGAATAGAAATGCATAATGAAATTGAAATCGGAACATCTGTCAGACGAAAACTAAACGAAATAGGTATATTCTTTCGCGCGATGACAAATGTTCGCACTCGGCAAATGTCATTTGTCATCATTTTTGTTATTTTAAACGCAATCTGTTGCAGAGAATAATTTATATTGGTACATTTGTTATTCATCAACGAAAAGTTTCAATCACTCTGGCGTTACTTCAAAACTTTAGTGTAATAAGCATGGAATATTTATCAAAAAATATATTAGAAGTATAATTATATTTGTAGTTATAAAATAATTATTTATTTCATCCTGTTTCATAGAGTTTTTACTTTTTATTCACTTCAACGTTTGAAAACAAGTAAAGCTTGTTAAATTAAAGAAAAAGATATTATAATGCGATATTACAAAAAACAATATGCACCACTACGATTTAAACCCGCACCTGTCTTTTCCCATGGTGGCATTCATAATTTATGACATTATCCATTTAACCACAGTACACAATATGCTATAAATTTTTTACATCAATACAAAAGTTCGCTTTGATGTAAAACTTATGGCAGTATAAATCGTGATGCGTTAGCAACTAAAAAAAAACTAAATTTTCTTTTAACTAAATGACATTCGGGAAAAAACTCGATATCGCAGACGAAATACGACACTGAAGCGAAAGAAAAAAGAATTTAAAGCGAAAAAGTTCTCGCACACGACCGCAGCAAAAAGCTCTGAAGCGACCAATCGATCACGTCAGTAAAAACTTACGTTCCGTTTCCTTGTCCGTGAAAAAATAAAAAACACAAGCACTGTATAGTACGCGTGCGTTCAAAAACCGCTTTTCGAAATTGACGCGTTACGGTGCACGGCACCCGCTCGCCGCCTCGCGTGCTAGCCACTGATCTAATTTCAAAACGTACGACTGTGAAAGTGACGTAATGGCGGCGCCATCTTGCCCCCCGCGTGCCGCACGCCGCACCCCCGCCGCTCCCCGCCGGCCGCGCCTATCTTCTGGATATATGCAATATACTAACATTTTCAGAAAGCTTTAATGCGCCATATCATATTACTGGCAAAAGTTTTCCATGAATCGATGGGGTGGCATTTTATCTCTAGGTTTTGCTACGTCTGCATGCTGGTTGCTGCGTTGTGTCGGTTCGGTTGATTGTAGCTAAGTTCATACATATACTAAGATGTTTAGAACTGCGGTTTTATGAAGTTTTCACGAGGAAATGCGTATTGATTCCGGAAGTTTCACCTCAAGTGGAATATACTCTATAAGTCTTTTAATCATAAACGTTCCATCTAAATTGTGGGTTTTTAAAGTGCACAAATAATAACCACGTGAATTATTGGATTCACGTGCGCCGCTGACAGGCAACTAATGTTCATTGTGTCAAATGCACGCAATTGAATGGATGCGCGGATGTATGGGACGGGCATCTCATACAACTATACAGCCACTATACTATATTACGTGGATAATTCGACACGATTATGTTTAGACATCGAATACCGTTTAATTATTTTATAGATATTTGATTGGTTTCTTTTTACAGCCTGTCCTAAGTCATTTAAAATCAGAACATTTTATTAAAATATTATAAACAATAAAACGACCTCTTTATTTATTCTTTTTATATCTCTTCTATCAATGATTAAGTACACCCATATAAAATCCATGCACTCTCTACATTTTTTTTTTAAATATCACGTCAAACCCGCACTCTACCAACGCACGGATATCGACGTGTCCTCTATTACACTATAGAGTATTTAACATTTAATAGCCTGTTTACGTGTCAAGGCTGTATCGATCGCATCGGCTGAAAGCTGCACTTGTCTTTGCTTCTGTAGTGGACTGATTTTAATGGCGGTTTTGGGTAATAAATCTAACAATTCTATAGTGACTCTACATGGTATAATATGAGACTTCGTCTGTATAATGTATTACTGCTTCGTCTATATCCGGTGGAAGGCAGTATCTTGGGCTTCGCTATTAAGAACATTATAGACAGCGTAATTACGAATCATAAGACTACATTCATTTATCAAGCGTAGTGTATAGCCATATAGAGCTTTGTAGTTCAAAGTTCAAGTGAATTGTTTATGGGCACTCATCTTGCTTACCATCAGGCGAGCCATTTGCCTTCTTATTAATAAAAAAAAAAGAGTTTCAGAAATACTTGTCTTTGGTTTATAGTTTTCTAACCCTCATTCCCATCCACGTCACAGTTGTATCCTGACTCATCTGTTCAATTCTCCCGGTAACCAATTCTAATTCTTACTTGAAATTAAACTTTCTGCTGTTATGCTTTTTGACTGCCCACATATACTCTTACGCCTTTTATCACCAAGGGGGTAAGGAGAAGCGCAACAAGTGCACCCATTATAAGTTTTGACTGAATAAAAGTTTTTTTTTTTGCCATCCATCTCAACAATGAAATCCCCAAATTATTATAAACTGAGAGTCAAACCCAGAACCCTTTAGCGTTCGTAGCGCAATCCATGCCACAAACACATAACTTATTCACCAGGATGCAACAGTCTTGCGTGATATATCGACAGAGTCAACGTGTATTGAATACTAAACTACTTTCAATTTGCTGTAGGATTTTTTTGTATTTTGTCATACAACTGGATGTACGATGTCTTTTTGATCAAGTTAGATACTTTCTTCTTCTTGTTAAACTCACGCTTTTTATCCCCGAAGGGGTAGGCAGAGGCGCAACTTAATGCACCCACTTTTCACCATTTTTATTCCGTCCCACGATATGATAGGGGGCGAGCCTATCGCCATATCGGGCACAAATTCCAGACTCCGGGCTGATACTGAATAGAAAAACCCAATAACACTTTTGCCCGGCCCTGGGATCGAACCCGAGACCTCGGCATTGCAGTCGTACCGTAATACAACTACGCCACCGAGGCAGCCAGCCAGCCAGCCATAATTAGATACTTTCCTATGTCTGATTTTGTACATTATTTTATGCAATGCAACCAGCCCTGTATGATATACTGCCCACTGCCGAGCACGGGCCTCCTCTACTTCTGAAATGGTTTATGCCTTTGTCCACCACGCTAGCCTAGTGAGGGTTGGCAGAAAGGCCACCCAGAAAAAAATATGTAAAACTCGGATTACCGATTTCCTACGAACTATACATTTGCAATTAAAAACCACATAAAAAGTTACATTGTCGAAAATTAATCCTGCAGGATGCCACTTGATTTTAATAAGCCAAAACCGCGCCATAACCAATGTAATTAACTCTTATTATTAAATCCATTACGCTGTGTCAGGCAGTTTTAATTGAATGCAGGATAAAAGCGCTTATTGCAGTTTAATATGTACGTCAATGAGAGTACTGGCGACATCCAAGATGGCGGCGATTTAGGCGGGAAAGAAACTTTAAAAATTGTTGGTTAGGATATTATAATGATAATATTATTTTAATGCTTCTAATTTCATTATTTTTTTAAATGCTTTCTAGTTACGCCCGCTTATATATAGCTATAAGCTAATTTCCTTATATAAATGGACACCGCTGTCCACCGCGGGCCTCCAAGGATTACATATTCTGATATTCTAACAGATACGTAACAGATATGCTTCGTACATCGTATTAATTATAATTACTCATAGGCTTATTTATTGGGATGCACGATATATTTTCGGCACACCGTCGGGAGCAAAATTAAATAATAGAAAATAAATAGAAATGTAGAGAAATGTCTTCTAACTTGCCAATTTTCTCTATGGTATATGGTGTCATAGAGTGGATTTATAGATTAAAAAGGTTTTTATTCGTGTAGAGTGTAGATTTTAACCTGCCCTAAATGTATCCACTTTCAGGAATCAACTCCGTAGTACTTTAACCAGTGGATTCTCAGTAAACAGGTTATCTCATAAAACGCAGGAACTTGTGATGATAGTACAGATAATGAGGAAATGGCCAGCGTTCAGCCTAGGCATGGGCAATCTTGGCGCAAACAAAACAGCTAGTAAGTTTTTTACCCGACTACATAAAGGAAAGTAATGTTTTTTCGTGACGATATTCTGTGAAGTGGGAATATACGGAGCATAGGGTTTTATGCTCAGATTCCAGGCGTTTAAAGTCCGTTTTTGGGATTTTATCGCTTATTCCAAGTATTGAAGGTGCATGAAAACTTCTTAAGTATATTATACTATTTGCATCCCTAATAATTATATTGGACTACTAATTTTGAATGTATTTGTTCTTTAGTACCCCTTATTAGACTAGCGTAGTCAACGATATGATCAACCAACATTAGTAGACGGCGGCCAACGGAGATATAGTATTAATGCGGTATTTTACTGGTGGTAGGTCTCTCATATGTAAGAGTCCGTCTGGGTGGGTGCCACCGCAATGTCTATTTCTACCGCCAAGCAGCAGTGTGCACTGTTGTGTTTCGGTTTGAAGGACATTGTAGCCAGTGTAACTACTGGCCAAAATGAGACTTAACATCTTATGTCTTAGGATGACGAGCACAGTGGAATGCCAAACAGTACTTTGTAACTCAAGGTGCTGGATGGTGTTGCTACTGTTTATGGGTGGTCGTGTCGCTTACCATCAGGCGTACGGCATGCTAGTCTCGTCATTCAATGCCATAAATAAATAAAAAAAAATACTTATATTGTTTTTTACATTTTATCAAATAGTTGTATTGCGGTTATAACTTCATTACTGTGTCTTGGATTCGATCCCCGGTCGGACAACGTGATATTGGGTTTCTCAGTATCATCCCGGTGTCTGTAATTTGTGCCCGATATGGCGATAGGCTCGCCATCATGGGATGGAATACGCATGGCGAAAAGTGGGTGCACTAGTTGCGCCTATGCTTACCCCTTCGGGGATAAAAGGCGTGAGTGTATGTGTGTGCATATATTCTCAGATTTGTACTAGGGCGGCATAGATGAAGTCGATAAAGAGATTAACTCCAAGAAATAATCTCTTTAAGCGTCGTGAACTAAATCAGGCTTCGCGACTCATTTTCCGAGTCGATCGATGGATTGAAGATAACAAACTGCTCTTAACTGCTACAACTAACCTTAGTTCTAGGTCATTAATAGACAGAACGATCCTGAGTTCGAGACCTAATTTCGAAAATGGATTATGAGAGCTTTTGAATCCTATAAGTAGTGCCAAAGAGTCGTAAATAATCTAATAAATAATAGAGAAGATAAATGATTTTCTTATTAGTAGAATTGGTACATTTGTCAGCAGTACATAGATCATAAGATCACTTACTTTGGAGCTAAAAGGCGCGAATGAATATGTGGTGTGGGGATTCCCTGCGGCTTCAATTAAGACATCCTTCCGCGTGATGCCGCGTGATTTCGAACTCTAAATTTGTTAAGGAAATCATGTTCTATTTCCACCGTCAAGCAGCAGTGTGCATGCACTGTTGTGTTCCAGTTTGAATGATATTGCAGGCAGCGTAATTACTGGGCATTATGAAACTTAACATATAATGTCTCAGGGTGACGAGCGCAGTGGAGTGCCATGCAGTACAGCTAATTCTACTGCTACGGTGTTGCTACTGTTTATGGGCAGTTGTATAGCTCACCATCAGGCAAGTTGCATGCTTCGATTCAATTCAATAAAGAAATAAATTCCATTGCTTATGGAAGGAAAGTTCTGTACAAGGCCATCAAAGCGAAGTTAGAACAACCAACAAATAAAGAAATTACCGCTACGAACAATGACAACTTTCCCACTAACCTACTGCAAAAAATGATGTATTTTTGTATCGAATGCAGTTTGAACCGGCTACGATCACGCCGACTGTGGGTTACTTAATGCCATGGAGAAATTTGATGAAAGCAGAAGAACAACCGAGATACGCATACTCACGCCTTTTTTTATCCCCGAAGGGGTAGGCAGAGGTGCAACTAGTGCACCTACTTTTCGCCGTGCGTATTCTGTCCCATGATGTAATAGGGGGCGACCCTATCGCCATATCGGACACAAATTCCATACTCCGGGCTGATACTGAATAGAAAAATCCAATATCACTTTGCCCGCCCCGGGCATCGAACCCGAGACCTTAGCATTGCAGTCGTACCGTAATACAACTACGCCACCGAGGCAGTCAACAACTGACAACTGATATAGTCGGGGTATTGAAGATATACCTACTATGAATATTATAATTCCAAGTTCTGTGGAAATCTATACTAATATTATAAAGCTGAAGAGTTTGTTTGTTTGTTTGAACGCGCTAATCTCAGGAACTACTGAACCGATTTTGAAAATTCTTTCACTAATAGGAAGCTACATTACTCCTGAGTGCTATAGGCTACTTTTTATCCCGGAAAACTTATCCACGCGGGCGGAGCCACGCGCAAAAGCTAGTCTTAAGATAATTGTTAGAAGTATTAAAAATACTATCGTTAAAACCTAAAAAAAGCTGGTAGTGGGCATTTTGTATCCTCAGGAATAGCGATCACCGTACACAAAGTGTTACCTTTTTTTTTTTTTTTTTTTTTTTTTTCGCGGAGAAAGTGACTTATTACTACCGCCCAGCCTTCAAGGGGGGCGGCTGAGCGGTTATGTTGGGTTCACCGTGCCTTACGACCCGGCGTTGAGCCGCCCGGAGAGATGTAACCATCGGGCGACCGCCGGGCCGAGTCCCTAACCTATGTACAACGCACGGCATACCAACCAAAACTCCGCGGTGGCCATCTTCGGCGCATTAGGGACGGCTGTGGGCTTCCTCTGACGGAAGTGTCTAAGTTGTCGTCCGCAGCCGCCCCTGCGCGGTGCCGCCTAGTGCGGCCCGTCTCCTGTTTGGGGGGGGGCTCAGAAGCCCCCGCACACCGAAGGACGCTCTCAGCGTCAACGGCAACGTGAGGCCTACCAGCCACGCTGTCGTCCATCACAGGGATCGCAACAATGTGCCACTAAGAACACAAAATTAAAGACGGACAGCCCCCTGCCGCCCGCCTGCGACCCCCGGTGGCCCCTATTAGTCGCCTTTTACGACAGGCAGGGGATACCGTGGTGGAATTCTCCAAACGCCCCCAATCCACAGGGCGGGTACACAAAGTGTTACCTGCCATAGTGTTCCACGTAAGTATGTCAAGTTCCGGAATCAGCCTGTGTATATCCGATTCAAACAGACCGGCATAATTGTGTCAACTGGCGAGAGATAATCATCGTTCGTCAGTCCACACTGTCTGGACCCCTCTCCGCTTGGCATCCTCCTCCTTGCGTCGATTTCCCGATGCTGGTGGTGAGTCATCAGGGAATTTTTCGCGCACGATGTTGTGTCAACTACTCCGGCTTTCGGCGATATGGATAGCTGCAGCGGCATTCATGTTGAGTGTGGTGCGGATTTCATCAGTCCAGCGCTTTGGGTTCCTGCCTTTCGGTCTCTTTCCATCCATTATCCCGGTGATTATTATTTTTTGTAGATTATCACCGTGTTTGCGGGCGATATGACCAAAGAACTAAAATATTCTCCGCAGGCATATATTGGAAAGCCTTGGCTTTGTATCAAGCTGGAGCTCTTCGAGGATAGACCCGTTGGTCTTAAAGGCCGTCCACAGTATTCGTATCATCTTCCTCCAGCACCACATTTCGAAGGCGTCTATGCGTTGGCGGTGTCTAACCTTTAAAGTCCACGTCTCTGGCACATGTAGGAAAATACCGCTTACCATCAGGTGAGGTCAAATAGACGTGCCAGAATAAAAAAAGCGTTGTTTTTCTGTAACACTGATAAAACCCTGGTCGAAGCGACCCTTTCATGCAGAAGACAAATATTATGTCTACAATGACTCTACCATTTTCGAACTTAACATCTTTCATCGAAAGGTTGAAAATGGAGTGCATCTCCTTGGTAGATGTCTCCAAATAAAAATGCATAGCAATTATATACTTAAAATATTCAAGTTCAGTTCTCTTTGTTAATACAATGGGGTCAAGAATCCATTTATTCCCCCCATTTACCATTAAAACCAATGTAAAAACTAGAGTAAATAAACACTTAGAGTGCAATCGTGAGGTCAGAACAGGCGTGCAGCGCCGCGTGCTCAGTAGTAAGGGATTCACCGATACTGGAGCAGGTTCGACGGCCGGTCCGCGGCGCTCCGGCGGCTGGTCGCCGACGTTTTCGATTGCTCCAGATTCGGCCCGCGGCGCCCGCGAATTAATCCGCGGATTAATTTGATACCTACCGCGGATTAATTTGATACCTACCGCGGATTAACTTGATACCTACCGCGGATTAACTTGATACCTACCGCGGATTAATTTGATATCGACCGCGGATTATTTTGATAACACCCGCGAATAAAATTTATATCGTTCGCGGAATCCATTTCATATCACCCGCGAGGTAGGTATGAACCACGAATTTGTTCATGGTCTACGGTTCCCTTAAGCTTGTACCTTTTCCCTGTTCGTTGTGCTTTTAACTTTCTACTTTCTATCGGCGATCCTTTTTTTATTTGAAGGATGCAAAGGTCTTTGTCGCGTATTTCTATTAACTCGTGTTTCTATGCAAAAGCCGTTTAAAATTACTTAATAGTTGCCCTTTACGCATTACGAGCATTGTTTATGATAGATAAAACAACATTTTCCCTGTTTCGTTGTGTTTTAGACTTTCTACTTTCTATCGGTGACCCTTTTTTATTTGAAGGATGCAAAGGTCTTTGTCTCGTATTTCTATTAACTCGTGTTTCTACGTAAAAGCCGTTTAAAATTACTTAATAGTCACCCTTTACGCATTACGGGCATTGTTTATTATAGATAAAGCAATCGTTACAATACACCATACCTTTCTCAAATTCTAGGTAAAACCCTTTGGGTCTTCTCATTGTCATAATAATTACGGTTCCCATTATTCACATTACCTGATATTACGTATTCAACGGAACATTTAAGGTGAAAGTCGAAACATGTTGGATCTTGTCTGCAAGGAAACAATACTCCCTCTCCATATAAAAGACCGACGCAAAATCACATGGTATCGTATTCCACTCTGTGCTCTGCTCGAAGTGTGATCTCCAGTTGTTTGTAACAGTGAAGTGATAGTAAAATTGTGAAATAGTTAAATAGTGAAAGTGTTATAAAAATGAATGTAAGTACCTTTATATACTTTGATCTAAAAGTGTTGTAACCAGATGTTTCATTAATTGTTTATGCCATGTGTTGTCCACCAGGTTAATACATTTTAGCTATCTTTGATGTCTTATTAATTTATCATTATTACTAATGTGTACATGTATACTTCGCATACCTATAAGTATTTATCATACAGTACTTACTTAACCGATAGTTAAAACAGTTTTATTTTATTTTGTTACAGTTTTCTGAAAATACTTTCAAAAATTATTATTATGCAGAAGAAATCGACGAACCTAGTGATGAAGAAGGTACACTCGCCTTTAAAGTAAAAAAAGCGATAGCAGCCAATAAAAGATCGGTGGAAAGCAACAACATTGATGAGTTCTTTGAAAAACCCAAAAAAAAGAAGACAACTACAAAAAAGTCATCCAGTGTTGGTCGATCGACGAGCGGTGGTATTTCATACATCCGATCAAACAGCGATGACAGTAGTTCTGCATCACATCTCATAAAAGTTGAGGTGTATGATGTGAATAAAATAAAAAACATCGCACCGACGGAACATTGGAAACACGCTGATGTGCGAGTTAAATATTACGCGGAAAACGACAGTGATAAGAACTTGCAAAGTATCAAGGACACTATATACAATATCACTAAACAGTTGGCTAGTAAGGACGATTGTGTGAAATATTTTATAGATACCGACAAGTGATAAAAGTGCCAGTGCGTTACAATGTTTTATAACTGTCAAACTATTATTTTAATAACTATACTTAAGTATCTATCTGTTTTATTTTAATTTACATTGTATTGTATTTAAACTTTGTACTCTTTTAAGTTACATACTTAATAGATTAATTTGTTTTTGATTTTAGAACTCTTGTGTTATTGCTAAGTATTAATGTAAATAGTTATAAGTCTTTTTAGTGTCTTTTCATGCTCATGCTTACGATTGTAAAGTTATTGGGAACATTCATAAATTGTTTGGAAAAAAGTGGATAGCTTCAAATATAATCACATGGTTTTGGGTAGTATATGACACCGAAATCACTTTTGAAACTGCGCAAAATAAGACATTCGTCACAATGGATACAAGCTGTGATTTATACAACATGAAACTCGTCGCACTTCTCGAAAACATCGAATCAATGGATCTGATGTCATCGCAATACGACAAAGAACTGTACGAGCTCTGTGATAAAATGGAACAAACACAAGTTGAAACGTGAGTAAAATATTTTCTATTATGTTAAGACTAGTTGCAACATGTTTTGGGAATCCATGAAGAGGGGATACATTTCAAGTATTTATAATGGTTCGGACATCTTGCACGATCATTCAACTTGTTTCTTCCGTTTATATTTTTAACTTTGGAGTGCAACCAAAATGTACCAATCACTTGATATTTCTAGTTTATCTCAGAGTGAGATTGCGAGTTTCGATAAAAAGATAATTTTACATAAATATCATCGTTTCATACGATTTTGGTATATATTAAATGTTTTACCAGAATCAATGTTGGGAGATCCTGATATTTCTCCTTATTATACACCATGTAGTGGACATAAAACCTCAAAACAAACTCATTCCGATGAGGATGATATTGATGGTGTATTATCAATGAAAGCATATTGTTTGCAGTGTAAATAACAAAAAATGTTAGTATCTATTTAAATAATAGAAACATAGTAGCATATTGATTTCGTGAGATGACATTGTTTTAACTGTTTTCTTATCCATCAGATCTATGCAGAATGGAGAAGGCAACAGGAAAAGATTAGCGCCAACTGAATTGTTTGAAGAGGTTCCTTTAAAGAAAAGGAAAAATATTCGTCTTGGAGCTCCTTCGACATCTACATCGTCGCTGGATAAGATTTTAAATGTAAGTACAGAACAGCATAATGATAAAATTGAATGTCCTGAGTGTCACATACATGTGTCAAAAAAATATATGACCAGTCACTATAAGAGCAATAAACATAAAAATAATTTAATTAGAAGAGATAACAATCTACCTAATGTTCAATTCATTGATAGTGCTTTCGGTAATAGAATTATTACATATCGAGTGAAATCTAATTTAGTTTCTGATACACAGCTTGAATCACCTGAATTATTTTTACAAAATATTAAAAACATAATTTATACATTACTAGAACGATCTATCTTAGAATATTCTGTTGTAAAAGTTAATTTTATTCTCAATGCGGATTTCACACAAGAAACAAAAAATCTACACAATATTTTTGATTTTCAAATTTCAAACTATCTTGTTTGTCAAGGTGATGACAAAGATATTACTTTCTCATCTATAATTACCGAAATAACAAACAAAATGACAAATTTCCAAAAAAAGGGTAGTGGATGGAGTTTAGATAAAATAAATCACTTGGATATGAATGTTAACAAATTTAACCCATTGCGTGGATCTTCATACATAGACCTACCGTTAGATATAAAACATAAGAAAGCTGTAATCAATGTTCAAAATAACGATCACGAATGTTTTCGTTGGGCAGTTTTGTCAGGATTATTTCCAGCTACTCATAGTTCCAATAGGGTATCATCTTATATAATACACAAAAACAAACTAAAATTTGATAACCTATCGTTTCCTATAAAAATTAATGACATCCATAAATTTGAAAAATTGAATAGTCTCAGTATTAATGTTTTTGGATTACAATATGATTCAATAAGCAAATCAAATAAAGTTGTGGGTCCATTACACTTTACGAAGCACCGTAAAACTACTCACTTAAACTTATTGTATATATCTCAAGGTTCTAAAGGTCATTACTGTTTTATTAAAAACCTCTCGAGATTATTATCTAAACAGTTATCGACTTCTGAACATGCAGTTCATATTTGTGATGGCTGTTTATTAAATTTCACATCATTTGATAATTTAAAACGACACCAAGAAAATGATTGTTTCAATGTGTGCACAAATTTACCATCAGAAAACGATAGAAAAAGAAACTGGTTTAATGAATTAATACCATCAAACCAAATTTCATTTAACAACTATGAACGTAAATTAAGAGTTCCATTCGTTGTGTATGCTGACTTTGAAGCATTTTTAAAACCAATAGAGAATTGTTCTAACAATCCAAATCAATCATCAACTGTTAATATCCAAAAACATGAAACGTATAGTTTTGGGTATTATGTTAAATGTTCTTACGATGATAATCTTTCAGTGTATAGGTCTTATACAGGGCAAGATTGTGCGCAAAAATTTATGCAATTCATTTACGCAGATTTAGAAAATATTTGTAACAAAAATTCTTTTATCAAATCACCATTACCGTTAACTGAAGAAAATAAAATAAATATCAGTCAAAGTGAGTCGTGTTACATTTGTGTTACTAAATTAAACGAGGATAGCACAATATCTTATAATTGGCATACTGGTGCATATGAAGGTGTAGCTCATAGAGTATGCTCTCAAAAATACAAAGCTCCTAATTTTGTGCCAGTGTTTTTACATAATTTAAGTAATTATGACGCTCATTTCATAGTGCATGGTCTTGATTTCGAGAAAGGTGACATTGAACTTATTCCTGAGAATAAGGAAAAATATATTTCTTTTTCTAAAGTTTTACAAATCAATAACAGAGTTATAAAATTACGATTTCTTGATTCTTTTAAATTTATGTCAAGTGGCCTTAACAAATTAGCTCAGAACTTATTACCTGAACAATTTCGTGAACTCAAATTAAAATATCCATGTGAAGAAGATTTTAAACGTTTAATAAGAAAAGGTGTTTATCCATACGAATACATGACGACATTTGATTGTTTAAAAATAACTTCTCTTCCCACTCGCGATCAATTTTATAGTTCTTTAAATGATAGTCACATTACAGAAAGTGAATACCATCATGCTCAAGACGTGTGGAATCATTTTAATTGTAAAAACATGGGTGAATATTCAGACCTGTATTTAAAAACAGATGTATTGTTGTTAGCAGATATATTTGAAAACTTTAGGGATGTGTGTCTTAAAACATACGGCTTAGATCCTGCCCACTATTATACAGCACCTGGTTTAAGTTGGGATGCTATGTTAAATTTTACCAAAATAAATTTGGAACTTTTAACAGATATCGATAAGGTTACGTTTATAGCGAATAATATTCGGGGTGGTATATCACAATGCAGTAATAGACATGCAGTGGCAAATAACATGTTTATGTCGGAATACGATTCAGATAAACCATCTTCATTTTTGATGTACTTAGACGCAAATAACCTTTATGGTTGGGCTATGTCCCAATGTCTCCCGACAGGCAAATTTGAATGGGTCGATATAAATACAGATTTTAATATAGCCGATGATGCCGAACATGGTTTTATGTTAGAAGTAGATTTAGAATATTCAAAAACTTTACATGATTTTCATTCAGATTTTCCATTTTGTCCCGAAAACGTATGTTTAGGAAACAGCAAAGACAGGAAACTGATCCCAAATTTAAAAGATAAAAAAAATTACGTCATTCATTATAGAAACCTCAAACAATGTTTAAAAAATGGCCTCCGATTGACTAAAGTACATAGAATTTTAAAATTTGAACAATCCGCATGGTTGAAAAGTTATATAGACTTGAACACTCATATGCGTTCACTAGCTACTTCAGATTTTGAGAAAGATTTTTTTAAACTTATGAATAATTCTGTTTTTGGTAAAACAATGGAAAATGTAAGAAAACGAGTTAATGTCAAATTAATCAATCATTGGTTAAATCGTGGCAAAACTCAAGGTGCTCAATCTTTGATAGCAAGACCAGAATTCCATAGTTTATCTATATTTTCAGAAAGTTTAGTAGCAATACAATTAAATAAAACTAAAGTTTTATATAATAAACCAATTTACCTCGGTTTTTGTATTTTAGATATATCTAAAACATTACTATACGATTTCCATTACGATTATATGAAAATGAAATATCAAGATAATATTAAATTACTATATACTGATACCGATAGTTTAATATATCAAATATTTACGCAAAATTATTATGCTGACATAAAACTTGATTTAGTCAACTACTTTGATACGTCCGACTATCCACCAAATAATCAATATGGTTTACCATCATTGAATAAAAAACGGTTAGGTTTTTTTAAAGACGAAAATAACGGTAAAATTCTTAAAGAATTTGTAGGTCTTCGCTCTAAAATGTATGCAATGGATGTGCAGAATAAATGTATATGTAAAGCAAAAGGGATTAACAAAAGTGTAACAAAAAAATTTAGTCTTACTGATTATAAATCATGTTTATATGAAAAAAAAACGCAATACAGTGAAATGATAAGATTTAAATCAATTAAACATGCTATATATACACAAAAAATTAATAAGATATCTTTATCACACAATGACACAAAACGTTATTTAATAGAAAATTCAACTGATACTCTTGCATGGGGTCATTATAAAATAAAGGACATTTGATTTTATCTACGATTTCTGTACAACGAAAATATGTATATTAATGTGTGTTTTAATTGTGGTTTTAAGTAACTTAAAGTTCTGCCGTATTATGTACTATTTTTTTTTTTAATTGTTTTACTATGTTTTGTATAATAGCATGAAAAATTAGATGTAAATTTGAATGTATGTAGTTAGTTATTTGTTATACCTGATTTAACTTTATTTTATAATCACTTTATTACTGTAATATTTTTCTAAACAGCTATGAATTGTATGATGTATGTAAATGATCATTTTTCAAATTATTTGTATATGTAATCTTTGTACGTAAAACAAAATCAAATATAATACACTCAATCGTAACTTCTTGTTTTATTCATTCCGAAACCTTTTCGAGTTCACACGTGCATTTAAAAAATGTTTCATTTTTATCATCCTTTTACTGCCATAGTTGCAGGTCCAAGTGGATGTGGAAAGTCTAATTTTGTAACAAACTTTATTAATCATATTAATGAGGTGTGCAACACCAATTTTCATCAAATTACTTGGTGTTTTGATGAAATGCAGCCCTTATATAATTTACCAAATGTAAACTATTATCAGGGTATACCAGATTTGAATATGTTTGATGGAAAGGAAGCTAACCTTATTATTATCGATGATCTCATGAGGGAATCTGATGGTCGCATTGTTGACATATTTACCAAAGGTAGTCATCATAGGAACTTTAGTGTATTTTACATCACTCAAAATTTATTTCATCAAGGTAAAGGACAAAGAGACATTTCTTTGAATTCAAACTACATAATTTATTTTAAAAACCCACGTGATAAAACTCAAATACGTTACTTAGCGCGACAAGTATCGCCAGAAAATAGCAAATTCATAGAAGATGCTTACAGAGATGCTACAAAAGAAGCACATGGCTATTTGATGATAGATCTAAAACAAGACACTTTTGACATGTGTCGAATTAAATCAAAAATATTTCCATCTGATGGTCATTCTACAGTGTACATTCCCACAAAAGAGTTTAAATATGCCAAGAACCAACCAATACCCGTCATTTACAAATGATGGATCGACGCTTAAAGACGCATGAACACTTATTAAATGCTCTTTATAAACTTAAACCAAAACATCAACAAGCTCTTTTAAAAGTCTGTAACGAAAACGAAATTAATTTTATTTGTGAATGTATTCATAACGTTTTACAAGGAAATATAAAACTTGAAGAAAAATCAAAGAGTAAACTAAAAAAGTACAAAAATTTACTACGAAAATTGGTACGTAAGAGTACAAATAAAATAAGAAAGAATATAATAGTTCAAAAAGGTGGTGCATTTCTTCCGATTATATTGGGTTCTATTTTGAGCGGATTGATAAGTGGACTAGTTTAAAAATGGAACACGCCAAAAAAATGCTGTTAGTTGATCCAAGCTTAATAGATAAGTTAAATCAAAAAAGAAATGAAAATCCTACCTCTCGTTTAGATAGTGAAATGGAAAAAATACTCAACAGTAATATGGATGATCGAAAAAAGTGTAAATTATACTTACAAATTTTACAAAGATATCTCCACTTTATGGAAGAAGATCGTCGTCCCATCGAACTCCCTATAATAACTTCAAATGACGACAACAATAAACCCACATCTGAAAGCTGGAAATTTCTTAATATAAATAATGATATCAAGAATAAAGATGTAGTTGCCAGTCAGACACTGAGTGATGAAGAGAAGCAACAAGAAAGTTTTACACTCGAAAAAAAACCTTCCTACTCAACAAAACAAATTTTAAATTTAATACCAAAAACATATGTAAAAAAAGGTGAGTTGTTATTGAATTCGGTGTCACTAAATAAAAACAAAATTTATTGGAATGATGCTGGCACAGTGATTGTAGATAATGAAGTGATTCCTAACAGTAACATTATCGATTTAGTAAGCGATACACTGCGACCATTAAAAAACAACGACCCACCTGGTTGGGAAAAATTTGCTAAAGCGTTAAAGGATTTAAAAGTACCTTTAACATATATTGGCAATCCAAAAAGACGTGAGTACATAGCTCGACTTCAAAACGCCATCGAAGAACAACCGCCACAAAACACAGAGGTATATTTGACGCCAACGAGCGAAGATAAACACGCAAATAAAATTAAGAAAAAGATTGATTGGGAAAAATGGACCCCTTATTAGAATTAGATCAAATTTATTATGATGTATCACACCCAGCTGGATATAGCAATATCGACAAATTATCAAAAGCTATGAAAGGTAAAATGAAAAAGGAAGAAGTTAAAAACTGGTTGCAATCCCAATCTACGTATACACTCCACAAACCAGTACATAGAAAATTCCCTCGGAACAAATACGTTCTCTCTAATCTCAATGAACTTTGGCAAGCTGACTTAAGCGACATGCGGACTTATTCTAAAGATAATAAAGGTTTCAACTACATTCTTTGTGTTATTGATGTTTTTAGTAAATATGCATATGCTAGACCCTTGAAAAAGAAAAATTCAGAAACCATAAAAAAATGTTTCGACAGTATATTTAATGAAGCTAATACTACACCCACTCACATTCAATCTGATAAAGGCACTGAATTTGTATCGAAAGATGTTCAAAGATATTTTAAAACAAAAAACATAAATTACTATACAACAAATAATCCAGACATCAAAGCAAGCATTGTAGAAAGATTTCAAAGAACGCTAAAAATGAAGATGTGGCGCTATTTTACACACAAGAATACACATAAATATATTGATATTTTGCAGAATTTGATACACTCTTACAATCACAGTTTTCATTCTAGTATTAAAATGTGTCCTTCAGATGTTAATTCTAATAATATAATGACAGTTTGGAGTAATTTATATGAAAAATCTGAAAAATCATCAAAAACTATACTACCTATGTTTCATGTCGGTGACCATGTGAGAATAACCAAATATAAACATGTATTCCAAAAAGGTTATGAATCTAATTGGAGCGATGAAATATTTGTGATTTCTTCTATAATAGAACGTACTCCGTGGCCCGTTTATACTATTAAAGATTTAGATGGTGAAGAGATAGTAGGAACCTTTTATGAACGAGAATTACAAAAGGTAATTTATGACCCCACCATTGAACACAAGATTGATAAAATAATTCGCTCTCGTTACTCTGGCAGCAGACAGCAAGTGTTAGTTAAGTGGAAAGGTTATCCAAACAAATTTAATAGTTGGATTTTAGCTTCCAGTTTAAAAAAATATGATTAAAGATTTTTATTTAACTTTACTTAGCAATAGTTCAATGGAATATTTTCCTGAGAACAAAACATCAATTTTTTCAACAAAATTACCCAAACCCATAATATTGGAAGGAGAATGGTGTGTAGGAATCGTTGAATTCCAATATCCATGCACCATGTTTACTGTTCAAGATCATGAGAATGTTATTTACATAACAAAAATCATGAAAATGCCCAATGAAGACAAACTATCTACAGTTTATTATAAGACTCACATACCTGCCACTAACTATGATAATATTAATCATATTTTATCAGCATTAAATAATATCAGAGAAAAAATCAAATTCCGCTACGACAATATATCCAAATTTGTTTCTGTTTCTGTGTTAGACGAATCAATAAAATCTGTAACATTATCTCCTAAACTAGGCTTACAGTTGGGATTTGAACCAAACAGAAACCTTGTTGAAAAGAATTTAGCTAAATGTCCAGCTAATTTACATTTAGGGTTGCCTTCTCAACTATTCGTTTACTGTGATATAGTTGAACCTCAAATTGTAGGTGATGTAATGACAGCTCTTCTAAGAGTAATACCATTAGATCCTTCAAAATACATCTATGGTGCCAATAAAATGCATGTATTTTCACCTCCACATTACTTATCGGTAATGCGAAGAGAATTCGATACCATCGAAATAGATATAAGGTCAAGCACCGGACAAAAGATACCATTTCAGTTTGGAACGGTGTGTGTTAAACTACATTTTAAAAAATTATAATGCATTTTGAACGCTCCAACATGATATGTCCCTATCAACGCTATTATTCTCATCAGGCTGGTTCAGGTATAGGGGTGGTATACAAAGGGGCGCCTTATCAAAAAGGACATGGAATTGGTAGTTTTCTTGGGGGATTGTTTCGGTCAGTTTTACCATTACTATCTAGTGGTGTTCGAGCTGTTGGTAAAGAGGCATTGAGTGCTGGTGTTAGCCTATTGACAGATATGGTTAGTGCGCGACCAATGGAAGATTCAATAAAAGCACGTCTTAAAGAAGTTGGTTCCAACTTGAAACGCAAGGCCGATGAAAAAATAGATAAAATCAATATGTCTGGATCTGGATATATAACAAAACGAAAACGTCTACCCGGAGTCAGTCCGTCGTTGACCGCGAAAGTGAAAGCTCTAAAAAAATCAAAAATTACTCCAAAACAAATCAAAGATATATTTTCTAACAATAATCACAATGTCTTTTTTACACAGTCATTCCTGTGAATGTATTAAGTCCGAATTGGATTTGTTTGCATTGCCATCAACTCAAACTAGCATTGAAAGTGGAATTTGGATCCATTATAAACCAATTTCGTCTCTTGCCGATGATGGTCCTATAGAATTTCAAATTCCTGGAGCAGGAGATGACTACATAGATTTATCTCATACGTTACTTCACTTGAAAGCGAAAATAGTAAATCAAGATAACACCAAACTAACCGCATCTACAGTCGTTGCTCCGGTGAATAATTGGTTGCACACACTTTTCAGCCAACTTGATGTCTACTTAAATCAAAAACTTGTATCACCACCCAATAACACATATGCTTATCGTGCGTATATAGAAAACTTATTGAACTATGCTCCTGCAGCAAAAAAGTCTCACCTCACCTGTGGTTTATGGTATGAAGATACAGCTGGAAAAATGGATTCCGCCGATGATACTAATAAAGGATTTACTAAGAGGCAAGAATTAGCCAGTGAAAGTAAAGAAATGGAAATGATTGGTCACTTACATGGTGATTTATTCAATCAAGAAAAATTTTTAGTCAATGGTGTTGATATATGTGTTAAGTTAATTCGTTCTAGAGAAAATTTCAATCTCATGGCCTCTACAGGTGACCTTAAATTAAAGGTATCTATTACGGATGCATCTTTGATTATTCGTAGAGCACGAATCAATCCCAGCGTGTTACTTGCTCATCAAAAGGTCTTAGCTTCTACCACAGCTAAATACCCCATTACTCGAGCTGAAGTTAAAGTTTTAACAATACCATCAGGTGTTCAAGGAAAAACTCTAGATAACATTTTCTTAGGACAATTACCTAAAAGGTGTATAGTGGGATTTGTAAATAACGCTGCTTTCAATGGAAACCTCACTAAGAACCCATTTAACTTTCAAAATTACGACATCAATACTTTTAGTTTATATATAGACGGTCAACAAATACCATCAAAGGCTTTACAACCCTCATTTGAGAACAAAATTTTTACTTCAGTATATCATACATTGTTTTCTGGAACAGGTATACACTTTCTCAATGAAGGTAATGGGATATCCCGAGAACAATACGCTGAAGGGTATTGTATGTTAGCGTTTGATTTGACACCTGATTTATCAGCAAACTCTGCAAGTCATTGGAATCTTGTAAAGCATGGTAGTGTGAGATTAGAAGTGCGTTTTGAAACAGCTTTATCACAAACTATTAATTGCATTGTTTATGCGGAGTTTGATAATGTTATTGAAATAGATAAAAACCGCAATATTTCAGTAGATTATAGTAGTTAAGAACACAAAATTAACTATTTAAGATTAGATTAAGCGTGAATAATTTTAATAGAGATCTGTTTGTTAGATTTAAGTTACCAATAAAATGAATTTACAAAACTTTAAGTTCTTTGTATACTATAATCCTTGCAACCCCACACCAAGAGTCAACTTGCCTGATAAGTGCCATAATAGTGTCTTGTTAACCTTATATATGACATTACCATTTTATCATTCGACCTGATAAGATTCTGCAGCAATACGGTGAATAAAAATGAATACAATAGAAATACAGAACTACTTAAAGAAAATTGATCCATGTATTGAATATAATGTATATGCAGCCAATCGTCTGCCAATATATGTGGTAACTCCTACATACGTAGTTAGCAACTTAGACCCCGATAACAAACCAGGTTCTCACTGGGTCGCCATACACATAGATAAGAATGGTTTTGGACAGTACTTTGATTCATACGGTCGACCACCTCAAGGATACCACCGAATGTTTTTAGCGAGAAATTCTAGAATGTGGAATTACAATACAAGTCGAATTCAAAATGACTTTACTATAGTTTGTGGAGAGTACTGTTTAATGTATCTGTATTATAAATACTATGGTAAGAGTCTCAAAGATTTTCAAGTATTATTTAGTGATAATACAATATGCAATGATGTGTTTTTAAATGGTTTATTTAAATCATGTTTTGAGGTGAATAAATGAAATATGAAAATGAATGAATGATGTTTCTTTATTGAAGATTAATAACCCCATACAATAGTTATAATTCTTCCAAACAATTTATGAATGTTCCCAATAACTTTACAATCGTAAGCATGAGCATGAAAAGACACTAAAAAGACTTATAACTATTTACATTAATACTTAGCAATAACACAAGAGTTCTAACATCAAAAACAAATTAATCTATTAAGTATGTAACTTAAAAGAGTACAAAGTTTAAATACAATACAATGTAAATTAAAATAAAACAGATAGATACTTAAGTATAGTTATTAAAATAATAGTTTGACAGTTATAAAACATTGTAACGCACTGGCACTTTTATCACTTGTCGGTATCTATAAAATATTTCACACAATCGTCCTTACTAGCCAACTGTTTAGTGATATTGTATATAGTGTCCTTGATACTTTGCAAGTTCTTATCACTGTCGTTTTCCGCGTAATATTTAACTCGCACATCAGCGTGTTTCCAATGTTCCGTCGGTGCGATGTTTTTTATTTTATTCACATCATACACCTCAACTTTTATGAGATGTGATGCAGAACTACTGTCATCGCTGTTTGATCGGATGTATGAAATACCACCGCTCGTCGATCGACCAACACTGGATGACTTTTTTGTAGTTGTCTTCTTTTTTTTGGGTTTTTCAAAGAACTCATCAATGTTGTTGCTTTCCACCGATCTTTTATTGGCTGCTATCGCTTTTTTTACTTTAAAGGCGAGTGTACCTTCTTCATCACTAGGTTCGTCGATTTCTTCTGCATAATAATAATTTTTGAAAGTATTTTCAGAAAACTGTAACAAAATAAAATAAAACTGTTTTAACTATCGGTTAAGTAAGTACTGTATGATAAATACTTATAGGTATGCGAAGTATACATGTACACATTAGTAATAATGATAAATTAATAAGACATCAAAGATAGCTAAAATGTATTAACCTGGTGGACAACACATGGCATAAACAATTAATGAAACATCTGGTTACAACACTTTTAGATCAAAGTATATAAAGGTACTTACATTCATTTTTATAACACTTTCACTATTTAACTATTTCACAATTTTACTATCACTTCACTGTTACAAACAACTGGAGATCACACTTCGAGCAGAGCACAGAGTGGAATACGATACCATGTGATTTTGCGTCGGTCTTTTATATGGAGAGGGAGTATTGTTTCCTTGCAGACAAGATCCAACATGTTTCGACTTTCACCTTAAATGTTCCGTTGAATACGTAATATCAGGTAATGTGAATAATGGGAACCGTAATTATTATGACAATGAGAAGACCCAAAGGGTTTTACCTAGAATTTGAGAAAGGTATGGTGTATTGTAACGATTGCTTTATCTATAATAAACAATGCCCGTAATGCGTAAAGGGTGACTATTAAGTAATTTTAAACGGCTTTTACGTAGAAACACGAGTTAATAGAAATACGAGACAAAGACCTTTGCATCCTTCAAATAAAAAAGGGTCACCGATAGAAAGTAGAAAGTCTAAAACACAACGAAACAGGGAAAATGTTGTTTTATCTATCATAAACAATGCTCGTAATGCGTAAAGGGCAACTATTAAGTAATTTTAAACGGCTTTTGCATAGAAACACGAGTTAATAGAAATACGCGACAAAGACCTTTGCATCCTTCAAATAAAAAAAGGATCGCCGATAGAAAGTAGAAAGTTAAAAGCACAACGAACAGGGAAAAGGTACAAGCTTAAGGGAACCGTAGACCATGAACAAATTCGTGGTTCATACCTACCTCGCGGGTGATATGAAATGGATTCCGCGAACGATATAAATTTTATTCGCGGGTGTTATCAAAATAATCCGCGGTCGATATCAAATTAATCCGCGGTAGGTATCAAGTTAATCCGCGGTAGGTATCAAGTTAATCCGCGGTAGGTATCAAATTAATCCGCGGTAGGTATCAAATTAATCCGCGGTAGGTATCAAATTAATCCGCGGATTAATTCGCGGGCGCCGCGGGCCGAATCTGGAGCAATCGAAAACGTCGGCGACCAGCCGCCGGAGCGCCGCGGACCGGCCGTCGAACCTGCTCCAGTATCGGTGAATCCCTTACTACTGTGCTCAAACCTAACAGAACATGTAATTCTAGTACTTATTCGATCAACTAGGAACACTGACGTGAACCTTGTTTGGTATCGATATTTATTTTACTTAATGTAGAAGGGTTGCGCTCACAACTGTGCTTGAATATTTACCAAAATATAGTACGCATACGCATACTCGCGCCTGTTATCCCCGAAGGGGTAGGCAGAGGCGCAACTGGTGCACCCACTTTTCGCCGTGCGTATTCCGTCCCAAGATGTGATAGGCGGCGAGCCTAAAGCAATTGTAAAAAGGGTCAAAATTAAAGCCACTTAACCCTAGTCCCCCAAACTTTAAATTACAAAACACTTCGTGGTATTAAACTGTGCTAATCATCCTGAGATATTAAATGTCGAGTTTTGGCGGGAACTTGGAAGTGTCATGAGGTGCTCTTGATTTAATTCATTATTTTGGTAATATTTAGTGTTATATTGCATAATTATGGAGGTATATTATCCAATATAGTTCTATTAAAGAGCTCAAATGAAATGAATTGAAATAATTGTGCTAATCAAGTGTTTTTTCTGTTGCCGCCAAAACTCCTCGATAAAGTCTTGGTAAGGTAGCCACTGCTTTACTTCGACATACTACAGATAATAAAATATACAAACCAAACTTGACATTGGCAAAATGTGAACACAAATGCCATTATAAAAAAATAAATAAAAAAAATATATATTAAATATCAAGTCTCATAATGCCCAGTCATTACCTTAGCTACGATATCCTTTAAACGGAAACATAATAGTGCTTGTATAATCCATAAACATAAAAATATACATACACCAATAAAATACACTAAAATAGCCAACTAAAAGTTAAAAATAACTCGATTTTAGGACCTACCACGCCTAATACAGCCCTGGAATTCTTTAATAAAGAAATACAGTGTTGTGAACTTTAGCAAAATAGAACTATTAATAGAGATTACAACAGGCAAAGGTAACGCAATGGGGGATACAAGGGGGAAGGGGGACGTCGAAACAACTCCGAACTACTACAAATAACAATAAGGTAAGTGAAAAAGAGTTTTCGACTCTCACCGCGCAGTGCCGGCTCAAGGAATTATCTAATTTTTTATAGTGTGCTTACATTTTTATAGCGACTTTTTTCGTGTGTTCGTTGCCGGTTTAATAGTTACTTTGAACTAATAGATTTTATTCGAGACAGTAATCTAGATTCTAAACATTAGAAATTCAAATAATAATTCCTTCAAATAAAAAATAAATTACATCAGCTTTATATAAGAAATTGGGACATCTGTTAAAAATACAACAAAGTGGGTGCGCCTCTGCTTACCCCTTCGGGGATAAAAGGCGTGTATGTGTGTGTTAAATATACAGGTTTTATAATGATTTGGGAATTAATGTTCTCAGATAAAATTCTTTTGCCCGCAACCAAACTACTTTCCGCAATAGACAACATTTCACATTTCCACGAGCATTAAGAGTGTTTATAAAAGATAGTGACCACTTACCATCCACTCCACCACTAAAATATTTTCTTTCATTCTTTTGCAATAAGTGTAGATCCATTTGATATACTACATCGACGTTATTGGCTGAAGACAAGATCGTTTACGCTCGCTCTTTTATCTCTGCTGACCCACTAACCTTACGCTAAATTCAATTGTGCTCAAGTCTTAAATGTACTGAAGAAAAACGCTTTGTAAATATATTTTCATGTAGATTTTACACTGAATACATATTTTTCTTTATACAACTGAATGATAAGGAGAAAAGGTTATTCACCTTATGGTAGGCATCGGCCCTGAAAAGGAAGTACTAATACTACACATAATTAAAATAAAGTTTGAATTACAAAGTACTGCACCCAACTGGGCTCTTCGCCCTAAAAATATGTTTAGTCTCTTATTGCCAATAACTACACTTCTAACTAGACCGTAAAAGTGCCTATTCCTGTATCGATACAGACTCCCGTTTACGATTTTACCAATCAACTACTACTGTTTCTTCTCTAGATGAAATCTTTTAAACGGATCTTTTTAACGCCGCTTTCTTTCTACCACATTTTTTAAAAAGAATGATGTGTAACAATTTATGAAACCATTAAAAAACTGCCCTTATTGCTGAAGAATCTCTGACATCAAAAATAGATTCCATTCACATGAACAAACGTATGAAATCAGGATATTCAATAAAAACAAGAGTTCGCATTAGGATTAGTAAAACCTTTTTCATAACAACTATATTTCTTCGACAATTTTGAAAATACGTTACTTTATTTAGAGCGCGCCCGACCACACTCTGTGACGTATCAACTGCAAGTGACGTGTGTCAGTCGCCATATTGGATTTGCAGTGACGCCGGCTGACAGTTTCAAAATTGTTGTGCAATGAACGGTCAGATGCGGATTTTACCTCGGACATACGGGGTTTTCAGTCTGAATTTATTTTTATCGTAGTGAATAAAATCACGTAGATTTTTTACGTTAACTGGTAATCCTAGTTAAATTTGTTGAAGATTTTTGAAGTTTTTTGTAAGAGGTGTAAAACACTGTTGTTAGTTTAGTAATTTAGTTGAAACAACTGTCAATAGAATTGGAAATCTTTAGGGGAGGCCTATTTTCAGCAGTGGACGTCGTGTAGCTGATGATGATGATGAACTGTCAATAGAATTATTGACGGCTAGTTGCCGCTATTTTGTATCATAATAAGTCTGATATTAGAATTCTCTGTTTAGTATCAGTCCGAAGTCTGGAATTGTGCCAAGTGTTATTGCAATAAGCCTCTGTTACACTTCTGCAAAGCCCTGTAAAGATGAAAAAGCCTGTGGCTACAATACCGTAGCCACCTTTAGTATCTGGTTGGCAACAAAATATAAAAACAAACATCCTTCCCTGAAGGGGTAAACAGAGGCTCAACCAGGCACGCACATCCTTCCATTATTGTTCCAAGATGTCGCCATATCGACATTCCAGACTCCGGGCTGATATTCAGTAGAAAACCCAATGACACTTGAATTATATCAATTGACAACATCAGCACGACATCTCATATAATTTTTTCGCCGTTCTATTTCACTATCCCGCTGGTATAACCGTATTGCAGGTCGTTGACGGCGAGTACTTCCCGCCGCGCCCTAGCTTCCCATACACGCGCGTTCGCACTACCAATGGAGGGCATTTGTTTTTTTTTTTTTATGATATAGAGGGCAAACGATCATACGGTTCACCTGATGGTAAGTGATTTATTACATTTTATACATGCGTAGAAAAGTGAGTCTAATGCACCTGATATATCTGGATAGATAGACTATCGATACCGGGGAAGACCTTTGATGAGGTGGACCGACGACCTGGTCCACGTGGCGGGAAGAAGTTGGATGAGGTCTGCCCAAGACTAAACAACTTAGCGTGCATTACAAGAAGACTACACTTAGCATTGGGTGGAAATATAGGCTGAAGAAGAGACAGAGAAGAAGAGAGACTATCGATTGCTCTTTGACCAAAGGTTATCCCTCGCCAGTAAATGTGTGGCAGAGGGGCGTGCTCTTGGGTTTTGAACCTGCGGACATTCCTCTCGGCAGTTCGTTCCACTCCCAACTAAGCTATCGCCGCTTTTTAACGAATAACATATTACTCGGAAATCGAACTAACAGCACTATAAGATAACCATCGACAAAAAAACGTTTTTTTAGCAAGTCATTACCGCATCGATTTGAACCCAATATACCCGTGAGTGACGACACAATACACAATGCAAAGTGCTTCCGTCGGCCACTTCCGAACGCACCCTGCATTAGGCCGCGCCCGTGACTCCGCCCGTCTGCCCTTTGTCGTAATTGTTGCTAGGTTGATAGGGAAAAGTTGAAAAATATTTAAAGTATTATCTATACTAATATTATAAAGCTGAAGAGTTTGTTTGTTTTTTTTAACGCGCTAATCTCAGGAACTACTGGACCGATTTTGAAAATTCTTTCACTAATAGGAAGCTACATTACTCCTGAGTGCTATAGGCTATTTTTTATCCCGGAAAAACTTTGCCACGCGGGCGGGGCCGCGCGCAAATGCTAGTATATAGATATTTGTCTTCAATGGACGCTACTTAATCATTTCACTTAGATTACCAATGATATATACGCACTCACGCCCTTTATTCCCAAAGAGGTAGGCAGAAGCGCATAAAATGTACTCACTTTTCGCCGGGCGTATTCCGCCCTATGATGTGGGTGCGAGCCTATCGCCATACCGGGCACAAATTCCGGACTCCGGGCTGATACTGAGTAGAAAGACCCAATATCAATTTGCCCGACCCGGGATCGAGCCTGAGACCTCGGCATTGCAGTCGTACCGTAATATAACTACGCCACCGAGGCAGTCAACGATGATGAGTCAAAATTATTTCACAAACTTATAAGTTTGTAGAACAACTATAAAACAACTACAACTATAGTTGTATTAGTTCTATGAACACTATCAACCAAATTAGAAGTCAATGAAGTGCCTTTTGAAATTGGTAAAGGTAGTCTTAGCAAGAAAACATCAGTGAAGTCAAACGTATTATGAATTTAAATCAAAAATGTAATAAATATAAATTAGTTTCTTCTATTCTTTATTGAACCATTTTTGCCTAAATCTAGTACATTTGTCATGCGTGTCTTCCTTTATACAATGACGTTGGACTTAAAAAATGTAGACCCCATACAGCTAGTGCGTAACCATGCAGTACCGTCGACAATATTGAGGATATCCAATGGTTCAAAGGCACCCAAACCAGGAATGGAACCCGAGACCTCAGCAGTACCGCCATATGTCCACCAAGGCAGCCGTAAATTCACTAGCCTAGATGTTAGATTCTGCCTGTAGTGTGCTAGCAATGTAGTGATATGTCACGAGCGCCGCAGACACCGCCGTGGGCGCGGCGTGGGAGGGGCGCGACCTCGCGGCTCCTAGATTCGATGCCTGACTCATTAATTTCATGCTTGTCCCCTATGGCGTAGAGTAGGTTATTCAGTAACGCAATGTAGTCAAAAATTATGTTTTTTTTTTATTAATTTTACTCGTGGTTTTTTTTTTCATTTTAATAACGAAACGTGTATGCCGCTCGCCTAATGGTAAGCGATACGACCGCCCATAAACAATATTAACACCACACAGAACGTTTAATTACAAAGTACTGCATGGCACTCCACTGCACTCGTTACCCTGAGACATTAGATGTTAAGTCTCATAACGCCCAGTAATAACTCAGGCTACAATGTCCTTCAAACCGAAACACAACACTGCATTCACATTGCTGTTTTGGCAGTAGAAATAGACATTGCGGTGGTACCTTTCCAGACAGCCGCTTGCATACGAGAGACCTACCACCAGTAAATTCCTTCTGCAGTTTGTGACCATCAGCTAACAAACATCTTAAACATAGGACCTTACCTTACCTTACCAGCCCTGTATTATATACTGCCCACTGCTGAGCACGGGCCTCCTGTACAACTGAGAGGGTTAAGGCCTTATTCCACCGTGTGCTGGCCTAGTGCGCGTTGGCAGACTTCACATACCTTCGAAATTCAGAGAACTTCTCAGGTATGCAGGTTTCCTCACGATGTTTTCCTTCACAGTTAAAGCGATAAATATAGGACACAGATACACAAAAGCGTATCTTTTTGAAGATAATAAATGCGTGTACTGCTAAAACATCAACTGTGGCAACCGCCGGCAGCGCACTGCATTCTGTACAGTCACTCAAATTTAACATGTTACACCAATTAATATTACTGTTACCACCGTAACTGCCATAAGCACGCTATGAACTACCGGAGAGAAACACCAATGGTTTAGTGAATACGAAGGTGAGATACTGGTGAAGTCTTGCATTTGATTCCCATATTCCAGAATTAAAAAATATATATGTGGGTTGCACTTTGTGTCATTTCGCGCTAGTTTAATACCATGAATAGTGAATTAGTAATATTGTCTTCTTGGTCTATACTAATATTATAAAGAGGAAAGATTTGATTGTTTGTTTGTTTGTAATAGATAAACTTAAAAACTACTGGACCGATTTTGAAATTTCTTTCACTAATAGGAAGCCACGTTACTCCTGAATGCTATAGGCTACTTTTTATCCCGGGAAAACATTTTCACGCTGGCGCAGCCGCGAGCAGAAGTCTAGTATAATATTTATTTATTTTATCGTAGTACAAGGAACAAACAGTAGAATATACACAAATAAATTAATACAAAGTAACTTAACACATAATACCAAAAAAGTTTCCAACATCTAAAAATATATATATATTATTATGCTAACGTAAGAGCTGTGCACTTAGAGGTCCTGTGTTCAAATTCCAGTCCAGGTAACATTGCGTAGGATTTTCTCACACAATTTACCCTGACTAGATCACCCGATCACCCATCTTAAGTGATACCAGTCGATCTAACCAGGCGAAACAGTCATCATTTGGACAGTCTAACTGCCTTGACTTTTCCAGTTAATTACAGAAAGAATACAAACTGTCTCAACTTCGGAGAATGATTAATACCGTAAGGGGGAGTGGGGGTTGAAGTAATTAATGTGAGCCAAGCGTACCCCGAACCGCACCGACCAATCTGCCCTTTGATATGCACGCAAATTTATTCACACGCTGTGTTTACGTGCTAAGGTGGTTTGGAACGATTTTTACCAGGTTTTTAATTAAATTAGGATAGATTTCTATGTATTTTGTACATTATCACATATTATGTACGAAAATCTCTCGGTAAAAACACAATTGGTTTGAAATACAAATAGAAATTCATATTTCAAAGGTTCTCTTTTACACCCTCATTATGGTGTCCAATGACGTCATACCTAAGTATGGGGTTTATTCTGTTATTGGACAGCTATGCCTTCCATCTAATTCCAAATGATACATTTATTTATCATGTTAGACAATGTCACAAGGTGCTCGTCTTCGTAATGAATTTAAAAATTTCTAAAGTTAAATCTGTTTCATTTATTTACTCTATTAAGCCCTTCTAGCCATGCTCAGCTATTCATCTTTATTATGTAATTGTGATGGGTACAGTACCTATCGATACGGACTGCATATTTCCTTTCACTCCAGTACATCGACATATTAATTCTGCCCTGCCATAGACATAATCAACGCTCTAATTTATAACAAATTACGAGCAGAAAAGTCTCATTACAATATCTTATCTTTTTGTGAAAAAAGTTGTTTTCCGCACAGAAACCATATTTAGTACAAGACATCTGCGCAAAAAGACAACGGGTATACTTTGCACCATCCATCATTCTTCCGCGTCGACGACAGACAGATAAAAAAACTCCCAACGCTAGTCATTAACTGTAATTAAACTTGCTCACAATATAACATTTTCGTTTAAAAATAAATCCTCCATAGATATCCGACCTTATTTCACGAACGATAAAGCTTAGATTATTTTAAATGTTATGGGTTTACACACGTGGTGTTACCGAACGCACCCTCCGATGACAGATCATTCGTCGCCTCTGATTGGCTGAGCAGTAGTAGCCGCCAAAAAGTGCGTTCGAAAGATGCACGACAGCTGTCAATTTAACCTAACCTACAATTTGTTAGATGACATGTTTTTAAAAACAAATGAATTGCGATGAGAGACATGCTCTATGTCTTAAAAGTTTTGTCAACGCCTCTAAGAGGTGGGTATTTGAGTTTTATTTATATTGTTTCTATTGTTCGGAGAATTAAGCTGGTAGCATAATAGTTATTCTTTGTTGTTTAAATATTAAGTGTAGGTACCTATTTCATAAGTAGAGTCTAAAAATTTCGTTTCATCAATTTGTTGTCTATACTATCTATATCTATATAATATTATAAAGAGGAAAGATTTGATTGTTTGTTTGTTTGTATTGAATGGGCTCAGAAACAACTCGACCGATTTGAAAAAATCTTTCACCAATATAAAGCTACATTATCAGCGAGTAGCATAGGCTACTTTTTATCCCGGGGAAATATAAAGCGGGACTTTTATCCCGGAAAAACTCATTCACGTGGGCGGAGCCGCGAGCAGAAGTCTAGTATAAGAATAAATCGCAAAATACTGAACTATAATTCATTTAAATCTAAAGTATTTCTTAATAGACATTGTTGTTACAAGTTTATTAATAAAGATTAAGCATCTACCTACTATCTGTAATCCATAAACAAACACCTACACAAAAGGATAAATTAATCGAATACAATTTAAAAACAATATTAATTAAACAATACGCTGATAAAACAATATAGGTAATTGTTTGCCAAGATTAATGCATTCCTCGAAAATTAATTACTTTACAACTTCAATCCTATTATTGAAGAGATAGGGTGTAAAATTATCCAGCACGAAATTTAATCTATACAGACAATAGAAGGTTTGTCCGTCGGTCCGTACGTTCATTAGGCACGCAATCACAACTCTAAAACAACTTTGACGAATTAATATTCGTGAAAATTGACGGCTTTCTTGATTAGTGCTGAATTGTGCGGGGTGACCATGAGTTACGGAATAATAGGACAATATTATGTAATGTGGGTTTCTCAGATGTAGTTACTTTGAAAATAATTACTCTTAGAGGCTCTACATTCTCTACAATTCTCTAAACTCAGTTATATTACTCGGAGTAACATAAAACAACGTAAAACGTAATTTAAGTTGCGTTTAAGAGGCGAATTAATATCTAAACTTATTATATATGGAACAAACATAGTACCATTGACATTATGAACAACAGGCCGGCACCGTTTTTGCATAGTATTAGAAAACTAAGTAGTATATAGGGAGTACAATCAGTTTCCATATAAGTAATTGTTGTTTATATATCTCACTTAAGTATAAGCAGATGCAAACTTTGTAATTGTTTCTTGTAGATTCGTTTCCGCAGATTAATTTCAATTAGGGCATAGGTGTAAGGAAGGCAATCTAGACTTAATGTGATTTAGTGCTTAAGTATTACTGATTAATTATTGTGTTCTGTATTATGCCTTTTGTTAAATAAAAAAATAAAAAAATATAGAATATTGTTCAAACCGCGCCTTGCCAAAGAGAGGAAAAAAAAGTCCAAAGTTCGATATTATTTTGGGTAAAATGAAGTCGTGACATTTTCAACATTAAATGTTCCAGATAGTGTTTTACTTCCTGTATCATTTAATAACATTCACACAACACATCACGCTTTTGTTCCCGAATGGATAGGCAGATGTGTGAACGAGACACATTTAATAATATTGTTAACAATGAATGTTAACTTAGTGCATTACCTATCAAACGTAAAAAAAGGCATCAGTTATTAGAATTTAGAATAAAAATGAGATGTGGTATGGTCTTTTCCTCTTCTGATGAGACTGGTGGTAGGTCTCTCATACTGGTGGTAGGTCTCTCATAATATATGTAAGAGCCCGTCTGGCTAGGTACCACCGCAATGTCTATTACTACCGCCAAGCAGCAGTGTGCATGCACTGTTGTGTTTCTGTTTGAAGGATATTGTAGCCAGTGTAACTACTGGACATAATGAGACTTAACATCTAATGTCTCAGAATGACGAGCGCAGTGGAATGCCACACAGTAATTTGTAACTCAAAGTGCTGGATGGTTTTGCTACTGTTTATGAGTGGTCGTATTGCATACCATCAGGCGAAGGGCATGCTCGTCTCGTCATTTAATGTAATAAAAAAACTCTGAGTTAAGAGACGAGATCTTTACTCAACTATGGAGAAAAGCCCAATGCTCAATGCCGGTACGAATGGAAAATATTTAAGGAGGTTTACACCAAAAAGGTTAAAAAAGGCTAATGAAACGGGAATAAAAAGGGGATATCCCAACTTTCCCTCCATCATGGGTCACCCACAGCAATCTGCGTTCGTGTCTCGATCGCTTAGCAGTTTGTAATAGAGTTGTCGTGTCAAGAAAGCAGGCAGGTACCGAAACAGATGGTGCCAGTTAACCCGAATCCATTGTTTCACTTTTTTTAATGAATGACCAGTTGGCAGAACGATGTATGAAAAAATGAAGTGTTCGTTGTTGGTCACGAAATTTTATTAACGAAATATATAGTTTATATCTATCTTCTACTTAAATTTTATGACTGGTTGATAGAATGCATATCGCTAGTGAGGCGGAAAGCATGATGCCTCATTTAGGAATTCTCCGCTTGCTGATGAACGTTATTTGTCACATAAACGTATAAGCCGACCAAATACAGAAGCTACAGTGTATATGCTCCTAGATTAGAGTGTGACACAGCGATCAGTAAAATCGTCATTTAGACTATTGACGAATAATTTGCCAAATATTAGGTACTATGAACTATGAATAGCGAATACACTCGAATAAGCTTTTAGTATTTAGTGGCTATTCGTCTATTTATAATGCCTTTTACCCGTAGGGCCCATTTCACAGGTTTCAAGTAATTGCTTTTTTGACAATTGTTGTACGTGTGTTGATAGTAGTCAATTTTAACCCCCGACAAAAAAGAGGGGTGTTATAAGTTTAGGGTGTGTTTTTTTTTATTATTGCATAGAATGACGAGACGAGCTTGCCGTTCGCCTTATGGTAAGCGATACGACCACCCATAAGCAATAGCAAGACCATCCAGCACTGACTTACAAAGTACTGTGTGGCATTGCATTGCGCTCGTCATCCTGAGCATTTATGGACCTAGGATTTACAGTATTGAATAATTGTATGCCTGATACCAGTTATGCAGATATTATTAATCATATTTCCAATTGCCATAACTTGTCACTCCAAACAAAATTAATTTTATTTGTGGGTAATAGGGGTAATGTAAACAAGAAACAGCTTGTCCAGTATTTAGATTTTTTAAGCACATTACCGGTGCAAGAGATTGTTATGTTTACATTCCCTTATAGTAAAAGTTTGCCAGCGGAAGAAAACCAGATTAGATATAAGTTAAATGTGACAATGCACACTGTATCGTGCAATATTAGTAATATTCATATTATTGACACTAACAATTATGTCAGTAAAAACTATACATTGACTAAAGATAAATATTATCTGCGAATATATTATAAGAGACAGATAGCTGATGCGCTATCTTATTATTTTTTTATAACAGCCAAGAATTTGGCTACTTGTACTACTGCTCCTATTGAGCAGTTAATTAATAATAATGACTCAGGTTATAGCAATCTGAAAAATTTGACATTGAAGTATTTAAATTAAATGTTAAGACAATAGAGCCACCCTCTAGCTATATTCATTTAAATTACCAAGAAGTAAATGTCCATCACAAGAAACCTGTTTTTAACTTGGTGCATCAAAATATTCAAGGTCTCGCTAATAAAGAATTAGAATTGGAGTTGTTCATGAACAATAGTAATATTGATATTTTATGCTTAACTGAACATTGGCTTAAAAGCCATCAGATTATGTTCAACTTCAATAATCACCAGGTGGCTAGCTCGTTCAGCAGAGTAAATATGATACATGGCGGCTCCTTGATAATAGTCAAAAAATCAATTAAATTTAAGGAAAGGGTTGATATTGTTAGTCTGTCTGTTGAACGAGTAACAGAGATTTCATGTATTGAATTTGAGCAATTTGTTATTTTGAGTGTATATAGACCACCATGTGCATCCCACATTGAGTTTTTGAGCATACTTGAAGACATTTTGCATAAAATATGTAATGCAAATAAAATAATTATTGTATGTGGAGATTTTAATATTAACTTATTGGAAGAGTCGCAGCTAAAGGTTAATTTTATTAATCTTTTTCAATCCTATAACTTGTATAATGTATTCCTTGAGCCGACTAGGATTACTGCAACTAGTGCCACATGTATTGATAATATTTTTACTAACCATACAATAAAATACAAGGCAGTAATAAATTTAATAGATTCTGACCATTGTGGCCAATTAATATCATTTACTAGTAATAAAAACAAGGTTCAAGGAAAACATATTCAATTTGTTCCTTGTAATATAAGCCGCATGAACCGTTTTAAGAGAAACATGATAATATGTCTACCTGGGTTGCCCTTACAAAATGATCCAGACAAATTATATACTTCCCTTTTTGATTTGATAAAGTGTGAATTTGAAAAAATCTTCACTAGTAAGAAATTAGTAATTAATAATAGACTTGTTTTTAACGAATGGGCAACCGCTGGTATTATTAAGAGTAGAAATAAACTATATAGTTTATATTCGGAAAGAGCTTACAACCAACGGCCCTCTTTCAAAGAACATGTAAAAAAATATTCTAAGATTTTTAAAAGAGCCTGTTCCGCTGCCAAGTCATTATATATAAGAAATAAAATTAAATCAGCTACAAATAAGATTCAGACCACCTGGAACATTATAAATACAGAATCAGGTAGGCAAAAGGCACGCAACCAGGAATTTAATCTTAATATTAATTCTGAACATGTAACAGCAGACCTGGAAGTAGCAACTGCTTTTGAAAATTTTTTCACTGACGTAGCGTTACAGACTACCCAACATCTTCAGTCTTCTTCCACGTCAGCTGAGTTGCTGCTTAAAGGTAATGTGCCTCAATGCGACATACTTTTTCATTTTACACCTATCAATGCGCAAGATATATTAAAGACATTTAAATGTATTAACCAGAAAAAGACCGCTGATCTATGGGGAATTTCAGTTAAAAACGTATCGTCTATTATTGAAGTAATTGCACCCCACCTAGCTGCGGTTTTTAATGGTTGCGTCGCAACAGGTGTATTTCCTGACTTGATGAAACAAAGCAGGGTTATACCGCTCTTCAAGGCTGGTGATATGGCGGATCCTTCGAACTTCCGACCTGTCTTGGTATTACCCACATTGAGTAAGTTATTCGAAAAAAATATTCTTAATCAGCTATTGAGACATTTTGACAACAATAACTTACTTCACAGGAAGCAGTTTGGATTTACGAGGGGTCGGTCCACCATTGATGCTGGGGTTGATCTCTTGAAAAATATATTTGAGGCCTGGGAGGAGTCGCATGATGCTCTTGGCGTCTTCTGCGACTTGTCTAAGGCATTTGACTGTGTAAATCATGACACTCTAGTCAGGAAATTACACCATTATGACGTGCGAAACACGGCTCTCAATCTTCTGAGATCTTATTTGAATAATAGAATTCAGAGGGTTGATATTAATGGAAAAATCTCAACAGGAGCTGCGGTTACCATGGGAGTTCCGCAGGGTTCAATTCTGGGACCATTTCTATTTCTTGTATATATAAATGACTTACCTTACTACGTAAGGGATAATCACGAGATTGTATTGTTCGCCGATGATACATCATTAATATTTAAAATCAAAAGAAAGTTACTAAATTATGACGACGTGAACGATGCTCTCCGTAAAGTTGTGCATTGGTTTAATTTAAACAACTTATTATTAAATGCTAAAAAAACTAAATGCATTAAATTTACTATGCCCAATGTAAAAATAGTAAAAACCAATGTACAAATAAATGGTGAAGAGTTGGATCCTGTTGCGTCTACTACCTTTTTGGGCATCACACTAGACGCGAAACTCCAGTGGGGACCGCATATAGCAAAGTTAGCAGGTAGACTAAGTTCAGCGGCTTATGCAGTCAGAAAAATAAGGCATCTGACTGATGTAGAAACGGCAAGAATTGTTTATTTCAGTTATTTTCATAGCATTTTGTCGTATGGGATTCTTCTTTGGGGAAATGCAGCAGATATTAATTCAGTATTTGTGTTACAAAAGAGAGCTATTAGAGCTATTTATTGTCTTGGACCCCGTGTTTCTCTTAGAGAAAAGTTTAAAGAGATAAACATTCTTACCGTAATATCGCAATACATTTATGAAAATCTATTGTATATGAGGAAAAATATCGCACATTTTGATCAAATATGCGATATTCATAATATAAATACTAGGAATAAACATAAATATGTGATACATGCTACTCGTCTCCATAAAATTAGTAATACTTTTGTTGGTCAATGTGTACGCTTCTTCAATAAACTTCCTAAGCATATTGTAAAACTACCAATAAAAAAATTTAAAATCACTATAAAAGACCGCCTCTGTAAAAAAGCTTACTATCGTATTTGCGATTATCTGGAGGATACAAATGCTTGGGATTAAGTTGCTCGGATTCACTCATGTTTTATAATTTGATTGTTTATATGTTATATATTGTTTTGTTTTTTTTTTTTGACATAAGTAATAATTGAATTTATATTGTTACTTGCAATTTGTAAAATATATATATAAAAAATATAACAATAAAAGACCTACGCTGAGTTTCTTGGTGCTTCTTCTCAGGTCAGTGGGCTTTTCCGAAGCACTGGTAGAATCCTTTAGATGATAAAATATTGTAAAAAAATGACGTGTAAAAGTGCCCTTAGGGGCCTAATTACTGAATAAACGATTTGAATTTGAATTTGAATTTGAATTTGAGACATAAGATGTTAAGTCTCATTATGTCCAGTAGTTACACTGGCTACAATGTCCTTCAAACCGAAACACAACAATGCATGCACACTGCTGCTTGGCGGTAGCTGCGGCTGGTTATGATTCGATTTTCTCTGAGTAGGATTTTTTGCCCTCTTCAATAAAAAAACATAGCCCAAAACCAACAACCAAATCCCAATTTTGCGGAAAATACTAAATATAGCAACACTCAAACCCATCGAAGTCATTGAAGTACGTTGAGTTTAGAAAAACACATTGTTCCCTAACAGGAATTGAAACGAGAAATATTTTTCAAAGTGTTTCGTCGCGACAGTCCCTGTTAAGTCTCGGGTCAAGTTTGGGAGGCCGGTTACGAAAATCCCGGATTTTTAGTCCTGTGTCTAAATTGTAACGCTTGATTTGGACTTTTTTTGCCAAATGCGTTCGTATCAACGTATTTTCGAAATTATTTGCTGCAATAATGGCATCATAATATTTTTTGTTCGAACACTGAAAAATCCCGAGCTGGTGATGTCATTCATATATATAGTCCATTATCGAATATTTTTGATCAATTAGAATATTACCAATGGTAAATAATCATCGCTACCGACTAGCAATATTAAAAGAATGGTAAAGGTCAGTGGCGAAGGGTGACATTTTCCGAAAGGGAACCCGACACAAAATACAGGTAATAATATGCATAATTACGGTCTGCGAATCGTTCTAATGATAATTAGATTTACACCCGTATTCACAAACAATACTTAGAGGACGCATAGTGCTCCCGAACGCATAGTGTCGGTTGTTATATCGTTTTCTTTGCCTTATTCAGCTTTGTTTTTCTGACAGCCAACTGATGTAAAGTTGAGTAGTAAGGGATTCACCGATACTGGAGCAGGTTCGACGGCCGGTCCGCGGCGCTCCGGCGGCTAATGGCCGACGTTTTCGATTGCTCCAGATTCGGCCCGCGGAACCCGCGAATAAATCCGCGGATTACTTTAATACCTACCGCGAATTAATTTGATACCTACCGCGGATTAATTTGATACCTACCGCGGATTAATTTGATACCTACCGCGGATTAACTTGATACCTACCGCGGATTAATTTGATATCGACCGCGGATTACTTTGATAACACCCGCGAATAAAAATTATATCGTCCGCGGAATCCCTTTCATATCACCCGCGAGGTAGGTATGAACCACGAATTTGTTCATGGTCTACGGTTCCCTTAAGCTTGTACTTTTTCCCTGTTCGTTGTGCTTTTAACTTTCTACTTTCTATCGGCGATCCTTTTTTTTATTTGAAGGATGCAAAGGTCTTTGTCGCGTATTTCTATTAACTCGTGTTTCTACGCAAAAGCCGTTTAAAATTACTTAATAGTTACCCTTTACGCATTACGAGCATTGTTTATGATAGATAAAGCAACATTTTCCCTGTTTCGTTGTGTTATTGACTTTCTACTTTCTATCGGCGACCCTTTTTTATTTGAAGGATGCAAAGGTCTTTGTCTCGTATTTCTATTAACTCGTGTTTCTACTTAAAAGCCGTTTAAAATTACTTAATAGTCGCCCTTTACGCATTACGGGCATTGTTTATTATAGATAAAGCAATCGTTACAATACACCATACCTTTCTCAAATTCTAGGTAAAACCCTTTGGGTCTTCTCATTGTCATAATAATTACGGTTCCCATTATTCACATTACCTGATATTACGTATTCAACGGAACATTTAAGGTGAAAGTCGAAACATGTTGGATCTTGTCTGCAAGGAAACAATACTCCCTCTCCATATAAAAGACCGACGCAAAATCACATGGTATCGTATTCCACTCTGTGCTCTGCTCGAAGTGTGATCTCCAGTTGTTTGTAACAGTGAAGTGATAGTAAAATTGTGAAATAGTTAAATAGTGAAAGTGTTATAAAAATGAATGTAAGTACCTTTATATACTTTGATCTAAAAGTGTTGTAACCAGATGTTTCATTAATTGTTTATGCCATGTGTTGTCCACCAGGTTAATACATTTTAGCTATCTTTGATGTCTTATTAATTTATCATTGTTACTAATGTGTACATGTATACTTCGCATACCTATAAGTATTTATCATACAGTACTTACTTAACCGATAATTAAAACAGTTTCATTTCATTTTGTTACAGTTTTCTGAAAATACTTTCAAAAACTACTATTATGCTGAAGAAATCGACGAACCTAGTGATGAAGAAGGTACACTCGCCTTTAAAGTCAAAAAAGCGATATTAGCAAATAAAAGACCGATCGAATGCAACAGCATTGATGAGTTCTTCGAAAAACCAAAAAAGAAGAAGACAACAACAAGAAAGTCATCCAGTGTTGGTCGATCGACGAGCGGTGGTGTTTCATACATCCGATCAAACAGCGATGACAACAGTTCTGCATCACATCTCATAAAAATTGAGGTGTATGAAGTGAATAAAATAAAAAACATCGCACCGACGGAACATTGGAAACACGCTGATGTGCGAGTTAAATATTACGCGGAAAACGACAGTGATAAGAACTTGCAAAGTGTCAAGGACACTATATACAATATAACCAAACAGTTGGCTAGTAAGGACGATTGTGTGAAATATTTTATAGACACAGACAAATGAACAAAAGTGCCAGTGCGTGTCAATGTTTTAATATCATAACTTTAATCATATGCTTTGTACTACTATTATTGAAATAAGAAACTATTATTGTATTAACTGTACTTAAGAATCTACCTGTTTAAATTTAACTTACATTGTATTGTATTTAAACTTTGTACTCTTTTAAGTTACATACTTAATAGATTAATTTGTTTTTGATTCTAGAACTCTTTGTGAATTGTGTTATTGCTAAGTATTATTGTAAATAGTTATAAGTCTTTTTAGTGTTTTTTCATGCTCATGCTTACGATTGTAAAGTTATTGGGAACATTCATAAATTGTTTGGAAAAAAGTGGATAGCTTAGAATGTAATTACATTGTTTTGGGTAGTATATAAGCGTTGAAATAACTTTTAAAAATACTGAGACATTCCTTACCATGGATACAAGCTGTGATTTATACAACATGGAACTCGTCTCACTTCTCGAAAACATCGAATCAATGGATCTGATGTCATCGCAATACGACAAAGAACTGTACGAGCTCTGTGATAAAATGGAACAAAGACAAGTTGAAACGTGAGTAAAACATTTTTTATTATTTTAAGACTAGTTGCAACATGTTTTGGGAATCCATGAAGAGGGGATACACTTAAAGTATTTATAATGGTTCGAACATCTTGCACAATCATTCAACTTGTTTCTTCCGTTTATATTTTTAACATTGAAGTGCAACCAAAATGTACCACTCACTTGATATTTCTAGTTTATCTCAGAGTGAGATTGCAAGTTTCGATAAAAAGATAATTTTACATAAATATCATCGTTTCATACGGTTTTGGTATATATTAAATGTTTTGCCAGAATCAATGTTGGGAGATCCTGATATTTCTCCTTATTATACACCATGTAGTGGACATAAAATCTCAAAACAAACTCATTCCGATGAGGATGATATTGATGGTGTATTATCAATGAAAGCATATTGTTTGCAGTGTAAATAACAAATAATGTTAGTATCTATTTAAATAATAGAAACATAGTAGCATATTTATTTCGTGAGATAACATTTTTTTAACAGTTTTCTTATCCATCAGATCTATGCAGAATGGAGAAGGCAGCAGGAAAAGATTAGCGCCAACTGAATTGTTTGAAGAGGATCCATTAAAGAGAAGAAAAAATATTCATCTTGAAGCTCCTTCGACATCTACATCGTCGCTGGATAACATTTTAAATGTAAGTACAGAACAGCATAATGATAAAATTGAATGTCCTGAGTGTCACATATATGTATCAAAAAAATATATGACCAGTCACTATAAGAGCAATAAACATAAAAATAATTTAATTAGAAGAGATAATAATCTACCTAATGTTCAATTCATTGATAGTGCTTTCGGTAATAGAATTATTACATATCGAGTGAAATCTAGTTTAGTTTCTGATACACAGCTTGAATCACCTGAATTATTTTTGCAAAATATTAAAAAAATAATTTATACATTACTAGAACGATCTATCTTAGAATATTCTGTTGTAAAAGTTAATTTTATTCTCAATGCGGATTTCACACAAGAAACAAAAAATCTACACAATGTTTTTGATTTTCAAATTTCAAACTATCTTGTTTGTCAAGGTGATGACAAAGATATTATTTTCTCATCTATAATTACCGAAATAACAAACAAAATGACCAATTTCCAAAAAAAAGGTAGTGGATGGAGTTTAGTTAAAATAAATCACTTGGATATGAATGTCAACAAATTTAACCCATTGCGTGGATCTTCATACATAGACCTACCGTTAGATATAAAACATAAGAAAGCTGTAATCAATGTTCAAAATAACGATCACGAATGCTTTCGTTGGGCAGTTTTGTCAGGATTATTTCCAGCTACTCATAGTTCCAATAGGGTATCATCTTATGTAATACACAAAAACAAACTAAAATTTGATAACCTATCGTTTCCTATAAAAATTAATGACATCCATAAGTTTGAAAAATTAAATAGTATAAGTATTAATGTTTTTGGATTACAATATGATTCAATAAGCAAATCAAATAAAGTTGTGGGTCCATTACACTTTACGAAACACCGTAAAAATACTCACTTAAACTTATTGTATATATCTCAAGGTTCTAAAGGTCATTTCTGTTATATTAAAAACCTCTCGAGATTATTATCTAAACAGTTATCGACTTTTGAACATGCAGTTCATATTTGTGATGGGTGTTTATTAAATTTCACGTCATTAGATAATTTAAAACGACACCAAGAAAATGACTGTTTCAATGTGTGCACAAATTTACCATCGGAAAACGATAGAAAAAGAAACTGGTTTAATGAATTAATACCATCAAACCACATTTCATTTAACAACTATGAACGTAAATTAAGAGTTCCATTCGTTGTGTATGCTGACTTTGAAGCATTTTTAAAACCAATAGAGAGTTGTTCTAACAATCCAAATCAATCATCAACTGTTAATATTCAAAAACATGAAACGTATAGTTTTGGGTATTATGTTAAATGTTCTTATGATGATAATCTTTCAGTATATAGGTCTTATACAGGGCAAGATTGTGCGCTAAAATTTATGCAATTCATTTACGCAGATTTAGAAAATATTTGTAAAAAGAATTCTTTTGTCAAATCACCATTACCGTTAACTGAAGAAAATAAAATAAATATCAATCAAAGTGAGTCTTGTTACATTTGTGCTACTAAATTAAACGTGGATAGAACAATATCTTATAATTGGCATACTGGTGCATATGAAGGTGTAGCTCATAGAGTATGCTCTCAGAAATACAAAGCTCCTAATTTTGTGCCAGTGTTTTTACATAATTTAAGTAATTATGACGCTCATTTCATAGTGCATGGTCTTGATTTCGAGAAAGGTGACATTGAACTTATTCCTGAGAACAAGGAAAAATATATTTCTTTTTCTAAAGTTTTACAAATCAATAACAGAGTTATAAAATTACGATTTCTTGATTCTTTTAAATTTATGTCAAGTAGCCTTAACAAATTAGCTCAGAACTTATTACTTGAACAATTTCGTGAACTCAAATTAAAATATCCATGTGAAGAAGATTTTAAACGTTTAATAAGAAAAGGTGTTTATCCATACGAATACATGACGACATATGATTCTTTAAAAATAACTTCTCTTCCCACTCGCGATCAATTTTATAGTTCTTTAAATGATAGTCACATTACAGAAAGTGAATACCATCATGCTCAAGACGTGTGGAATCATTTTAATTGTAAAAACATGGGTGAATATTCAGACCTGTATTTAAAAACAGATGTATTGTTGTTAGCAGATATATTTGAAAACTTTAGGGATGTCTGTCTTAAAACATACGGTTTAGATCCTGCCCACTATTATACAGCACCTGGTTTAAGTTGGGATGCTATGTTAAATTTTACCAAAATAAATTTGGAACTTTTAACAGATATCGACAAGGTTACGTTTATAGCGAATAATATTCGGGGGGGTATATCACAATGCAGCAATAGACATGCAGTGGCAAATAACATGTTTATGTCGGAATACGATTCAGATAAACCATCTTCATTTTTGATGTACTTAGACGCAAATAACCTTTATGGTTGGGCTATGTCCCAATGTCTCCCAACAGGCAAATTTGAATGGGTCGATATAAATACAGATTTTAATATAGCCGATGATGCCAAACATGGTTTAATATTGGAAGTAGATTTAGAATATTCAAAAAATTTACATGATTTTCATTCAGATTTTCCATTTTGTCCAGAAAACGTATGTTTAGGAAACAGCAAAGACAGGAAACTGATCCCAAATTTAAAAAATAAAAAAAATTACGTCATTCATTATAGAAACCTTAAGCAATGTTTAAAAAATGGTCTCCGATTGGTTAAAGTACATAGAATTTTAAAATTTGAACAATCCGCGTGGTTGAAAAGTTACATAGACTTGAATACTCATATGCGTTCATTAGCCACTTCAGATTTTGAGAAAGATTTTTTTAAACTTATGAATAATTCTGTTTTTGGTAAAACAATGGAAAATGTAAGAAAACGAGTTAATGTCAAATTAATTAATCATTGGTTAAATCGTGGCAAAACTCAAGGTGCTCAATCTTTGATAGCAAGACCAGAATTCCATAGTTTATCTATATTCTCAGAGAGCTTAGTTGCAATACAATTAAATAAAACTAACGTTTTATATAATAAACCAATTTACCTCGGTTTTTGTATTTTAGATATATCTAAAACATTACTATACGATTTCCATTACGATTATATGAAAATGAAATATCAAGATAATATTAAGTTACTATATACTGATACCGATAGCTTAATATATCAAATATTTACGCAAAATTATTATGCTGATATAAAACTTGATTTAGTCAACTACTTTGATACGTCCGACTATCCACCAAATAATCAATATGGTTTACCATTATTGAATAAAAAACGGTTAGGTTTTTTTAAAGACGAAAATAACGGTAAAATTCTTAAAGAGTTTGTAGGTCTTCGCTCTAAAATGTATGCAATGGATGTGCAGAATAAATGTATATGTAAAGCAAAAGGGATTAACAAAAGTGTAACAAAAAAATTTTGTCTTACCGATTATAAATCATGTTTATATGAAAAGAAAACGCAATACAGTGAAATGATAAGATTTAAATCAATTAAACATGCTATATATACACAAAAAATTAATAAAATATCTTTATCACACAATGACACAAAACGTTATTTAATAGAAAATTCAACAGATACTCTTGCATGGGGTCATTATAAAATAAAGGACATTTGATTTTATCAACGATTTCTGTACAACGAAAATATGTATGTTAATGTGTGTGTGTTTTTTAATTGTGGTTTTTAATAACTTAAAGTTCTGTTATTATGTACTATCTTTTTTTTTTATTGTTTTACTATGACAACTGTTTTGTATAATATCATGAAAAATTAGATGTAAATTTTAATGTATGTAGTTAGTTATTTGTTATACCTGATTTAACTTTATTTTATAATAATTTTCTTACTGTAATATTTTTCAAAACAGCTATGAACTGTATGTGATCATTTTTCAAAGTATTTGTGTATGTAATCTTTGTATATAAAACAAAATCAAATATAATACATTCAATCGTAACTTCTAGTTTTATTCATTCCGAAACGCTTTTCGAGTTCACACGTGCATTTAAAAATGTTTCATTTTTATCATCCTTTTACTGCCATAGTTGCAGGTCCAAGTGGATGTGGAAAGTCTAATTTTGTAACAAACTTTATTAAACATATTAATGAGGTGTGCAACACAAATTTTCATCAAATTACTTGGTGTTTTGATGAAATGCAGCCCTTATATAATTTACCAAATGTAAACTATTATCAGGGTATACCAGATTTGCATATGTTTGATGGAAAGGAAGCTAACCTTATTATTATCGATGATCTCATGAGGGAATCTGATGGTCGCATTGTTGACATATTTACCAAAGGTAGTCATCATAGGAACTTGAGTGTATTTTACATTACTCAAAATTTATTTCATCAAGGTAAAGGACAAAGAGACATTTCTTTGAATTCAAACTACATAATTTATTTTAAAAACCCACGTGATAAAACTCAAATACGTTACTTAGCACGACAAGTATCACCAGAAAATAGCAAATTCATAGAAGATGCTTACAGAGATGCTACAAAAGAAGCACATGGCTATTTGATGATAGATCTAAAACAAGACACTTTTGACATGTGTCGAATTAAATCAAAGATATTTCCATCTGATGGTCATTCTACAGTGTACATTCCCACAAAAGAGTTTAAATATGTCAAGAACCAACCAATACCCGTCATTTACAAATGATGGATCGACGCTTAAAGACGCATGAACACTTATTAAATGCTCTTTATAAACTTAAACCAAAACATCAACAAGCTCTTTTAAAAGTCTGTAACGAAAACGAAATTAATTTTATATGTGAATGTATTCATAACGTTTTACAAGGAAATATAAAACTTGAAGAAAAATCAAAGAGTAAACTAAAAAAGTATAAAAATCTACTACGAAAATTGGTACGTAAAAGTACAAATAAAATAAGAAAGAATATTATAGTTCAAAAAGGTGGTGCATTTCTTCCGATTATATTGGGTTCTATTTTGAGTGGATTGATAAGTGGACTAGTTTAAAAATGGAACACGCCAAAAAAATGCTGTTAGTTGATCCAAGCTTAATAGATAAGTTAAATCAAAAAAGAAATGAAAATCCTACCTCTCGTTTAGATAGTGAAATGGAAAAAATACTCGACAGTAATATGGATGATCGAAAAAAGTGTAAATTATACTTACAAATTTTACAAAGATATCTTCACTTTATGGAAGAAGATCGTCGTCCCATTGAACTCCCTATAATAACTTCAAATGACGATAACATTAAACCCACATCTGAAAGCTGGAAATTTTTTAATATAAATAATGATATCAAGAATAAAGATGTAGTTGTCAGTCAGACACTGAGTGATGAAGAGAAGCAACGAGAAAGTTTTACACTCGAAAAAAAACCTTCCTACTCAACAAAACAAATTTTAAATTTAATACCAAAAACATATGTAAAAAAAGGTGAGTTGTTATTGAATTCGGTGTCACTAAATAAAAACAAAATTTATTGGAATGATGCTGGCACAGTGATTGTAGATAATGAAGTGATTCCTAACAGTAACATTATCGATTTAGTAAGCGATACACTGCGACCATTAAAAAACAACGACCCACCTGGTTGGGAAAAATTTGCTAAAGCGTTAAACGATTTAAAAGTACCTTTAACATATATTGGCAATCCAAAAAGACGTGAGTACATAGCTCGACTTCAAAACGCCATCGAAGAACAACCGCCACAAAACACAGAGGTATATTTGACGCCAACGAGCGAAGATAAACACGCAAATAAAATTAAGAAAAAGATTGATTGGGAAAAATGGACCCCTTATTAGCAATAGATCAAATTTATTATGATGTATCACACCCAGCTGGATATAGCAATATCGACAAATTATCAAAAGCTATGAAAGGTAAAATGAAAAAGGAAGAAGTTAAAAACTGGTTGCAATCCCAATCTACGTATACACTCCACAAACCAGTACATAGAAAATTCCCTCGGAACAAATACGTTCTCTCTAATCTCAATGAACTTTGGCAAGCTGACTTAAGCGACATGCGGACTTATTCTAAAGATAATAAAGGTTTCAACTACATTCTTTGTGTTATTGATGTTTTTAGTAAATATGCATATGCTAGACCCTTGAAAAAGAAAAATTCAGAAACCGTAAAAAAGTGTTTCGACAGTATATTTAATGAAGCTAATACTACACCCACTCACATTCAATCTGATAAAGGCACTGAATTTGTATCGAAAGATGTTCAAAGATACTTTAAAACAAAAAACATAAATTACTATACGACAAATAATCCAGACATCAAAGCAAGCATTGTAGAAAGATTTCAAAGAACGCTAAAAATGAAGATGTGGCGCTATTTTACACACAAGAATACACATAAATATATTGATATTTTGCAGAATTTGATACACTCTTACAATCATAGTTTCCATTCTAGTATTAAAATGTGTCCTTCAGATGTTAATTCTAATAATATAATGACAGTTTGGAGTAATTTATATGAAAAATCTGAAAAATCATCAAAAACTATACTACCTATGTTTCATGTCGGTGACCATGTCAGAATAACTAAATATAAACATGTATTCCAAAAAGGTTATGAATCTAATTGGAGCGATGAAATATTTGTGATTTCTTCTATAATAGAACGTACTCCGTGGCCCGTTTATACTATAAAAGATTTAGATGGTGAGGAGATAGTAGGAACGTTTTATGAACGAGAATTACAAAAGGTCATTTATGACCCCACCATTGAACACAAGATTGATAAAATAATTCGCTCTCGTTACTCTGGCAGCAGACAACAAGTGTTAGTTAAGTGGAAAGGTTATCCAAACAAATTTAATAGTTGGATTTTAGCTTCCAGTTTAAAAAAAATATGATTAAAGATTTTTATTTAACTTTACTTAGCAATAGTTCAATGGAATATTTTCCTGAGAACAAAACATCAATTTTTTCAACAAAATTACCCAAACCCATAATATTGGAAGGAGAATGGTGTGTAGGAATCGTTGAATTCCAATATCCATGCACCATGTTTACTGTTCAAGATCATGAGAATGTTATTTACATAACAAAAATCATGAAAATGCCCAATGAAGACAAACTATCTACAGTTTATTATAAGACCCACATACCTGCCACAAACTATGATAATATTAACCATATTTTATCAGCATTAAATAATATAAGAGAAAAAATCAAATTCCGCTACGATAATATATCTAAATTCGTTTCTGTTTCTGTGTTAGACGAATCAATAAAATCTGTAACATTATCTCCTAAACTAGGCTTACAGTTGGGATTTGAACCAAACAGAAACCTCGTTGAAAAGAATTTAGCTAAATGTCCAGCTAATTTACATTTAGGGTTACCATCTCAACTATTCGTTTACTGTGATATAGTTGAACCTCAAATTGTAGGTGATGTAATGACACCTCTTCTGAGAGTAATACCATTAGATCCTTCAAAATACATCTATGGTGCCAATAAAATGCATGTATTTTCACCTCCTCATTACTTATCGGTAATGCGAAGAGAATTCGATACCATTGAAATAGATATAAGGTCAAGCACCGGACAAAAGATACCATTTCAATTTGGAACGGTGTGTGTTAAACTACATTTTAAAAAATTATAATGCATTTTGAACGCTCCGACATGATATGTCCTTATCAACGCTATTATTCTCATCAGGCTGGTTCAGGTATAGGGGTGGTATATAAAGGGGCGCCTTATCAAAAAGGACATGGAATTGGTAGTTTTCTTGGGGGATTGTTTAGGTCAGTTTTACCATTATTATCTAGCGGTGTTCGAGCTGTTGGTAAAGAGGCATTGAGCGCTGGTGTTGGTCTATTGACAGATATGGTTAGTGCGCGACCAATGGAAGATTCAATAAAAGCACGTCTTAAAGAAGTTGGTTCCAACTTGAAACGCAAGGCTGATGAAAAAATAGATAAAATCAATATGTCTGGATCCGGATATATAACAAAACGAAAACGTCTACCTGGAGTCAGTCCGTCGTTGACCGCGAAAGTGAAAGCTCTAAAAAAATCAAAAATTACTCAAAAACAAATCAAGGACATATTTTCTAACAATTAATCAAAATGTCTTTTTTACATAGTCATTCCTGTGAATGTATAAAGTCCGAATTGGATTTGTTTGCATTGCCGTCAACTCAAACTAGCATTGAAAGTGGAATTTGGATCCATTATAAACCAATTTCATCTCTTGCCGATGATGGTCCTATAGAATTTCAAATTCCTGGAGCAGGAGATGACTACATAGATTTATCTCATACGTTACTTCACTTGAAAGCGAAAATAGTAAATCAAGATAACACCAAACTAACCGCATCTACAGTCGTTGCTCCGGTGAATAATTGGTTGCACTCACTCTTCAGTCAACTTGATGTCTACTTAAATCAAAAACTTGTATCACCACCCAATAACACATATGCTTATCGTGCGTATATAGAAAACTTATTGAACTATGCTCCTGCAGCAAAAAAATCTCACCTCACCTGTGGTTTATGGTATGAAGATACAGCTGGAAAAATGGATTCCACCGATGATACTAATAAAGGATTTACTAAGAGGCAAGAATTAGCTAGTGAAAGTAAAGAAATGGAAATGATTGGTCACTTACATGGTGATTTATTCAATCAAGAAAAATTTTTAATCAATGGTGTTGATATATGTGTTAAGTTAATTCGTTCTAGAGAAAATTTCAATCTCATGGCCTCTACAGGTGACCTTAAATTAAAGGTATCTATTACGGATGCATCTTTGATTATTCGTAGAGCACGAATCAATCCCAGCGTGTTACTTGCTCATCAAAAGGTCTTAGCTTCTACCACAGCTAAATACCCCATTACTCGAGCTGAAGTTAAAGTTTTAACAATACCATCAGGTGTTCAAGGAAAAACTCTAGATAACATTTTCTTAGGACAATTACCTAAAAGGTGTATAGTGGGATTTGTAAATAACGCTGCTTTCAATGGAAACCTCACTAAGAACCCATTTAACTTTCAAAATTACGACATCAATACTTTTAGTTTATATATAGACGGTCAACAAATACCATCAAAGGCTTTACAACCCTCATTTGAGAACAAAATTTTTACTTCAGTATATCATACATTGTTTTCTGGAACAGGTATACACTTTCTCAATGAAGGTAATGGGATATCCCGAGAACAATACGCTGAAGGGTATTGTATGTTAGCGTTTGATTTGACACCTGATTTATCAGCAAACTCTGCAAGTCATTGGAATCTTGTAAAGCATGGTAGTGTGAGATTAGAAGTGCGTTTTGAAACAGCTTTATCACAAACTATTAATTGCATTGTTTATGCGGAGTTTGATAATGTTATTGAAATAGATAAAAACCGCAATATTTCAGTAGATTATAGTAGTTAAGAACACAAAATTAACTGTTTAAGATTAGATTAAGCGTGAATAATGTAATTCAGATTTGTTGTTAGATTTAAGTTACCAATAAAACGAATTCATAAAATATTAAGTTCTTTGTTTAACTATAATCCTTGCAACCCCACAACAAGAGTCAACTTGGCTGATAAGTACCATAATAGTGTCTTGTTAACCTTATATGAGACATTACCACTTTATCATTCGACCTGATAAGATTCTGCAGCGATACGGTGAATAAAAATGAATACAATAGAAATACAGAATTACTTAAAGAAAATTGATCCAAGTATTGAATATAATGTATATGCAGCCAATCGTCTACCAATATATGTGGTAACTCCTACATACGTAGTTAGCAACTTAGACTCTGATAACAAACCAGGTTCTCACTGGGTCGCCATACACATAGATAAGAATGGTTTTGGACAGTACTTTGATTCATACGGTCGACCACCTCAAGGATACCACCGAATGTTTTTAGCGAGAAATTCTAGAATGTGGAATTACAATACAAGTCGAATTCAAAATGACTTTACTATAGTTTGTGGAGAGTACTGTTTAATGTATCTGTATTATAAATACTATGGTAAGAGTCTCAAAGATTTTCAAGTATTATTTAGTGATAATACAATATGCAATGATGTGTTTTTAAATGGTTTATTTAAATCATGTTTTGAGGTGAATAAATGAAATATGAAAATGAATGAATGATTTTTCTTTATTGAAGATTAATAACCCCATACAATACTTATAATTCTTCCAAACAATTTATGAATGTTCCCAATAACTTTACAATCGTAAGCATGAGCATGAAAAAACACTAAAAAGACTTATAACTATTTACAATAATACTTAGCAATAACACAATTCACAAAGAGTTCTAGAATCAAAAACAAATTAATCTATTAAGTATGTAACTTAAAAGAGTACAAAGTTTAAATACAATACAATGTAAGTTAAATTTAAACAGGTAGATTCTTAAGTACAGTTAATACAATAATAGTTTCTTATTTCAATAATAGTAGTACAAAGCATATGATTAAAGTTATGATATTAAAACATTGACACGCACTGGCACTTTTGTTCATTTGTCTGTGTCTATAAAATATTTCACACAATCGTCCTTACTAGCCAACTGTTTGGTTATATTGTATATAGTGTCCTTGACACTTTGCAAGTTCTTATCACTGTCGTTTTCCGCGTAATATTTAACTCGCACATCAGCGTGTTTCCAATGTTCCGTCGGTGCGATGTTTTTTATTTTATTCACTTCATACACCTCAATTTTTATGAGATGTGATGCAGAACTGTTGTCATCGCTGTTTGATCGGATGTATGAAACACCACCGCTCGTCGATCGACCAACACTGGATGACTTTCTTGTTGTTGTCTTCTTCTTTTTTGGTTTTTCGAAGAACTCATCAATGCTGTTGCATTCGATCGGTCTTTTATTTGCTAATATCGCTTTTTTGACTTTAAAGGCGAGTGTACCTTCTTCATCACTAGGTTCGTCGATTTCTTCAGCATAATAGTAGTTTTTGAAAGTATTTTCAGAAAACTGTAACAAAATGAAATGAAACTGTTTTAATTATCGGTTAAGTAAGTACTGTATGATAAATACTTATAGGTATGCGAAGTATACATGTACACATTAGTAACAATGATAAATTAATAAGACATCAAAGATAGCTAAAATGTATTAACCTGGTGGACAACACATGGCATAAACAATTAATGAAACATCTGGTTACAACACTTTTAGATCAAAGTATATAAAGGTACTTACATTCATTTTTATAACACTTTCACTATTTAACTATTTCACAATTTTACTATCACTTCACTGTTACAAACAACTGGAGATCACACTTCGAGCAGAGCACAGAGTGGAATACGATACCATGTGATTTTGCGTCGGTCTTTTATATGGAGAGGGAGTATTGTTTCCTTGCAGACAAGATCCAACATGTTTCGACTTTCACCTTAAATGTTCCGTTGAATACGTAATATCAGGTAATGTGAATAATGGGAACCGTAATTATTATGACAATGAGAAGACCCAAAGGGTTTTACCTAGAATTTGAGAAAGGTATGGTGTATTGTAACGATTGCTTTATCTATAATAAACAATGCCCGTAATGCGTAAAGGGCGACTATTAAGTAATTTTAAACGGCTTTTAAGTAGAAACACGAGTTAATAGAAATACGAGACAAAGACCTTTGCATCCTTCAAATAAAAAAGGGTCGCCGATAGAAAGTAGAAAGTCAATAACACAACGAAACAGGGAAAATGTTGCTTTATCTATCATAAACAATGCTCGTAATGCGTAAAGGGTAACTATTAAGTAATTTTAAACGGCTTTTGCGTAGAAACACGAGTTAATAGAAATACGCGACAAAGACCTTTGCATCCTTCAAATAAAAAAAAGGATCGCCGATAGAAAGTAGAAAGTTAAAAGCACAACGAACAGGGAAAAAGTACAAGCTTAAGGGAACCGTAGACCATGAACAAATTCGTGGTTCATACCTACCTCGCGGGTGATATGAAAGGGATTCCGCGGACGATATAATTTTTATTCGCGGGTGTTATCAAAGTAATCCGCGGTCGATATCAAATTAATCCGCGGTAGGTATCAAGTTAATCCGCGGTAGGTATCAAATTAATCCGCGGTAGGTATCAAATTAATCCGCGGTAGGTATCAAATTAATTCGCGGTAGGTATTAAAGTAATCCGCGGATTTATTCGCGGGTTCCGCGGGCCGAATCTGGAGCAATCGAAAACGTCGGCCATTAGCCGCCGGAGCGCCGCGGACCGGCCGTCGAACCTGCTCCAGTATCGGTGAATCCCTTACTACTAAGTTGTATCTTAATATTAGCCAATCACAGCGCCCCTTGGCCTACGCAGTGCGTAGGCTGTCATGCCCAAACACTCAACCCGAGGACGCATAGTATTCTCGAACGCACAGGGTCCGTCAAACTTATTCTTAAACAACACTTAAGAGACGAATGACAGTATGCATTTAGGAAAATGAACGCACAGCAAAAGGAGCTCGCGAGCTATTTTACGCAACGCATAGCAAATCAACACAAACGTCAATCTAGCACCGGGTTTAGAGACCACGTAAGTTAGGTTTGTAAATTCGTGTGATTTTCTTGATTTGATCCGTTAACTTGCGATGGACTGCAGTAGCGAAAAAGAATTTGATGATTATATCCTTGAAAGAGACCTACAGAGAACGAATAACACTAGAAAAGTGATCGAGATTTTCAAATCTCACAGTATCACAACCAGGCAATATTTCCAAAGAAAATTAAATAAATAAATAATAACGTTGGCTACGAGTCTCATGACAACGTGCCATGTGATTGTAGCAACTTCGATTTTATACAATACTAGTATTGCTCGAGGCTTCACCCGCATGAATAAGTTGTTCCGGGATAAAAATATTTTCCCGGGATAAAAATTAGCCTATAGCACCCAGGAGTAATGTAGCTTCCTATTAGTGAAAGATAGTTTAGATTAGTACATCCAATGGCATCATTATCGAGGATATTAATGATAATAATATAAATTATATAATACCTACATAGCGAGGCGCTCCGATACAGGAGATTCTTTATAACACAGCATTTTTAGTTAATTTGGTCGGATAAAATAAAACAAATATATTTAAAATTTCAAGATGTATTTTTTATAGTTCTATTTCTAATTTTTTTTTTATTGTAAAGCATGGAGCTGTTTTTATAATCTAATATTTTTTCTATACGCATCATACTCATTGACTCTTGAGAGAGCTCCTTCTTTCTATAAGTTTTATATTTTCCCAACATCTTTTCAACTGTACATTGTCCCTGGGTGTAACATACGACTGTGCATTATAAGCTATTGTCAGTTTATCCCAAGCCTTCTTCTTTGGCTCTATATTTTGAGCATGCGTACGGTGTCTTCAATAATAGGCCGTTCCCGCATCAAAGCCACGATTAATTCCCTCTCTGAAGAAGTAAAATATGGTAACTTCTTTGAACTAAAAGAAATCAACTTCAGTTATTCGTCTTATCATTTTATATTATTGTAATATATATAACCAGGAAACAAACTGGAAAACATCATACTTACCACATTTTAGGAGATTTTTACTCAATAAAGGCGCGAAACTTGTGTCCATAATGCAAATGCGAACATAATATTATTTTAACTAAAAATTTTACAAGTTGTCTCCTTCTTTCGTGTTGTGGCTTCTACCAAGAATTTATCGGTGATGTCGCATGTATGTAATGTATTTTTACTATTTGAAATCCGTGTCATTTTTAATACCTATTGATAATTTCCATCAAAATTGAAATTTCAAAGTCAATGTTTGATGTTTTCTGTCAATCTACTCGAGGAAGTTTCATTACAATATAAACCAATCACAATGCTATGGGAACGCACAGCAAAGAGTCCCTTGAGTATCGTTTATGAAATGAATGGCTTGCCAGTGTTACTTCTATACTTATGCAAGTAATGTTTACGAAAACAGACTTACACCCGTATTCACAAACAATACTTAGAGAACGCATAGTGCTCCCGAACGCATAGTGTCGGTTGTTTTATCGTTTTCTTTGGCCTTGTTCAGCTTTGTTTATCTGACAGCCAACTGATGTAAAGTTGTATCTTAATATTAGCCAATCACAGCGCCCCTTGGCCTACGCAGTGCGTAGGCTGTCATGCCCAAACACTCAACCCGAGGACGCATAGTATTCTCGAACGCACAGGGTCCGTCAAACTTATTCTTAAACAACACTTAAGGGACGAATGACAGTATGCATTTAGGAAAATGAACGCACAGCAAAAGGAGCTCGCGAGCTATTTTACGCAACGCATAGCAAATCAACACAAACGTCAATCTAGCACCGGGTTTAGAGACCACGTAAGTTAGGTTTGTAAATTCGTGTGATTTTCTTGATTTGATCCGTTAACTTGCGATGGACTGCAGTAGCGAAAAAGAATTTGATGATTATATCCTTGAAAGAGACCTACAGAGAACGAATAACACTAGAAAAGTGATTGAGATTTTCAAATCTCACAGTATCACAACCAGGCAATATTTCCAAAGAAAATTAAATAAATAAATAATAACGTTGGCTACGAGTCTCATGACAACGTGCCATGTGATTGTAGCAACTTCGATTTTATACAATACTAGTATTGCTCGAGGCTTCACCCGCATGAATAAGTTGTTCCGGGATAAAAATATTTTCCCGGGATAAAAATTAGCCTATAGCACTCAGGAGTAATGTAGCTTCCTATTAGTGAAAGATAGTTTAGATTAGTACATCCAATGGCATCATTATCGAGGATATTAATGATAATAATATAAATTATATAATACCTACATACCGAGGCGCTCCGATACAGATTCTTTATAACACAGCATTTTTAGTTATTTGGTCGGATAAAATAAAACAAATATATTTAAATTTTCAAGATGTATTTTTTATAGTTCTATTTCTAATTTTTTTTTTATTGTAAAGCATGGAGCTGTTTTTATAATCTAATATTTTTTCTATACGCATCATACTCATTGACTCTTGAGAGAGCTCCTTCTTTCTATAAGTTTTATATTTTCCCAACATCTTTTCAACTGTACATTGTCCCTGGGTGTAACATACGACTGTGCATTATAAGCTATTGTCAGTTTATCCCAAGCCTTCTTCTTTGGCTCTATATTTTGAGCATGCGTACGGTGTCTTCAATAATAGGCCGTTCCCGCATCAAAGCCACGATTAATTCCCTCTCTGAAGAAGTAAAATATGGTAACTTCTTTGAACTAAAAGAAATCAACTTCAGTTATTCGTCTTATCATTTTATATTATTGTAATATATATAACCAGGAAACAAACTGGAAAACATCATACTTACCACATTTTAGGAGATTTTTACTCAATAAAGGCGCGAAACTTGTGTCCATAATGCAAATGCGAACATAATATTATTTCAACTAAAAATTTTACAAGTTGTCTCCTTCTTTCGTGTTGTGGCTTCTACCAAGAATTTATCGGTGATGTCGCATGTATGTAATGTATTTTTACTATTTGAAATCCGTGTCATTTTTAATACCTATTGATAATTTCCATCAAAATTGAAATTTCAAAGTCATTGTTTGATGTTTTCTGTCAATCTACTCGAGGAAGTTTCATTACAATATAAACCAATCACAATGCTATGGGAACGCACAGCAAAGAGTCCCTTGAGTATCGTTTATGAAATGAATGGCTTGCCAGTGTTACTTCTATACTTATGCAAGTAATGTTAACGAAAACAGACTTATTATCATAGCATTGAGCTGTCCTTAGCTAAGTATCGTTTGTGAATACGGGCCTTATTATCATAGCATTGAGCTGTCCTTAGCTAAGTATCGTTTGTGAATACGGGCCTTAGCCTATTACTTACGCTATAAAAATTATAGAAGCCTATGCATGACGAAAGTGTTCTGTATAAGTACCGAATTCATTATAACAGCTACTAGAATAGGTGATTAACACCTAAACAAGACATAAAGCAAATCACTTCATAGTTCATACCTAATTATCGGTTATGTATCTACCATACTCCGCGTTAGCATAAATATTTTTCGTAAAACAGCAGAAAAAAAATATTAAAATATCTCTTATAGTAACTAGGCACTAAGTACTTCTTTGTTTTTAACTATGTCAGTGCATCCGAACAAATTACTGGTATTTTATCACTCTTGAAACTTAACTTTGAAAACACAGTTTCCATAAGAACTGATCCGTCAGGCAGGTGATGTACATTATAATAATCAATGTATAATATGAAACAACACTTCACAATTTATTAAAACTCTAATATTAAAACATTAAAAAAGTTTTTCTAGGTTATAATTAAATACCGCAATTTTAAAACTATCTCATTAACCTAATGTCTGAAATTAAAACTTAATACTGACACGTACCTCCACACTACGCACAAACGTTGATAACACTTTATAACACACCAATTCATTGTTATATTCCACATTTACTAATTAAAAACAAACTTATCCCAGCGGCGAAATTGTTTACTTGAGATGTCAAACGTCAATAATAAAAATTTACGCTTCTAATTAAAAAAGACTTCGCAAATCTTAGTTGGTCGTAGTCGGTGAGCGACAATACTGCATGGCCGGGTAATAGTGAAGCCAAAAGATTTCGGCTTACCTCTTACGCATCTTCCCGTGAACGAAAAATGTATCGGTATGAATGGACAAATAAGACAAAGATAGCAAATACGCAAGCATGTACGAGGACGAAAGAGACAAAAAATACACCGCGGGGGAAGCCAAACGACAGCGGGTTACCTCACGTGGCCCCCGTGGCCACGGGTCATGATGGCGCAAATTTTAAACGTAGATCGCTAGCGCGCAGGCCAGCGCCATCTATTACCGTTTATTTAAACTATTTTACGTCGATCGATGAAAATGAAATTTTTTACTTAACATTATTTTAAGATGAATTTTGTTGATGTTAATTATTTGTTTGTTAAAAATATCATTTATGTTAAGAGTTTGCTTGCATAAATTACAAAAGGGAAGCCGGTGGGAATCGGGTTGTATGGACCCTTCGCCACTGGTAAAGGTGCTCACTTTCATGCAAATAAGTGCTTAGGGGGGAAAATTTCTTGAATATCTTACAATATTGTCTATTCAAAACAAGTTTAATTCTATATGCTTTTTTTCACTACTGATAAAACTGCTTATGTCTGCAATAAATAATCAAAATTAAAGGCAAATTATAAATTAAACTTAACTGTTGTTTTGAAATCAACCTATTTCACTATTTTACCCAATTCTTACGACCTATATTTCCATCTGCTTTGCTCCATTACTAGTCTAAATTCCTGGAATTCTTCCCTCCTGGCAACTCTAGGTCAAGTGCGGCCGTCCTTGTTCCGCGAGTGATGACCCCGATGGGTCGGTAACGATCTATCCATCCCTCTCTAACACACGTTGACCTCAGTATTCTATCTCTGTCGTACACTGTCGGCTTGTCAGTACGCACTCCAGTTCGTAAGAGCGCTATTGCGTTTTTTTTTGACTACCCGAGAATGCTTTTACCCGACTTTGTTTAGACGTGTTAGGTTATCGATTTAATGTCAACCAGAATCCAGGAATAGGAGAATATTGGAAATCTTGTATCGGTTAATCGATTCATCTTATTTTAGATAGCCTTCACTTCTGTTATGTGTAACAGTGTACGTGTATCTCCATGTGTGGAGATTAGAAAACCTTTGGTCTTCTTCCTAGTCATTTCCTCATTACTGAGGGTCGTGACCACCATGCGTTTATGCATGGTAGTTTTCTTGGGATAAATTAGTAACGGTAGTGTCCCATTCCTTTCCGTCCCAGTCTTTTTGAGGTTATTTAGTCCTCACGGCTGCTGACGCCGCCCTTTGATTAAGGGTGTCGGGTTATTTACCGCCGCCCGATGCTCGGCGTTATTGCTCGTTTAGCACCACCCGAAGGACACGTGTGGGGTAGTAGAAGGTAGCTCCCACGGACGCGAGCAACTCCATCCACCTTTGGTCTGTACAGTCAGAAAAGTGTATGCTCGACCACCTTAAGGTCGCACATAAGTCGCTTGCGCGTCGTCTGTCAGCAACATGCAACTTACAACTAAAGTAGACAATAAGAGTAATCTGCTGTTTCTTTTGTACATTTCCGAAACAATCGCACCTGCTTGGTAAAATATGAAAAATTGGCGTTTTATCTTGAGAAAGTGTACTAGCACCAAACTGGGTGATTGTACGTATGTTGACTGCCTCGGTGGCGTAGTTTTATTACGTGTGCTGAACGACTATCGCGCTGAGGTGCTCATGCAAAGTGATGTTGGATTTTGCTGCTCAATGCCAGCCCGGAGTCTGGAAATGTGGTCGGTAAATAGTAATAGCCTCGTCCCCTATGGACCTAACATAGCTGGCGAAATGTGGGTGTGATACACCTCTGTCTACTTGGACCCTTACGGGGGGATTCGTACCTTATTAGGTATGAATCACTGAGGTATTCCTCAGCGCAATAATCGTACGTGTATGTAATACAACGACGCCACCGAGACAGTAGGTACGCCATTAATATTTCCTTGGTTAACTTATTGGCTACTTTTATCCAAGGTATATATTCTAGGAAACTATTTCCTTCTGGGCAAACTCTTGCGCAAAACATAGTATAAATATGATAGCATAGAACTAAAAGGACGTAACTTTAACTGCATTTCACACGCCAACATAGGCACTGGCAAATGCTTTTGAGGCGAGTTGGTCCATTATTAGTTTAACAATAGCATTTTGATTTAGGAAGTGCTCTTTTTAAAAATCTCACGAAGCCATCAAGCCGTTTCCTGTCAATATAGTAAATAACAAATTGATATAATAAAGACAATAATAATAATACTGCCCCTATATCCTATCCCACTGTATGGTTAAAGGCCTCTCCTACTGAGATGGTTTAATAGTTCGCCTTGCAGACCAATTGCCGGTTAGTTTTACATAGGTACCTTCGAATTTTTATCTTATAAAGAATTATTATTTGCCCTACCGTCGTCGTGGCAGTACTCGACGTGCGCCACAAAACTTGCAAATAGAACTCCGCGCAATTGACAGGCATTGCATAAATATCAAACGAAAAGTCAATTTGCAAGATTTGCATGACGCTCCTCATATACAGGGCCATTTTTACATTGCATTACTAAATGAAACCACATATTCGTCTTTACTTCTTCTAACATCTTGCCAAAAATCATCCATGAATAACGAATTTTATACACATTATTGCCAAAAATCCCGGTTGTAGTTTCAAATTTTTTGTTCATTTCATAGTTGAGTGCGAATATTGTGTGTGCGAAAGTGTATTTCTGAATGAAAGTATAATGTTGCTGCTGCGACGAATTATCTTAGAGCAGTAGCACTGGCATTAGGGCGTGTAAACTTGAAGTTACTTTTTATTGATATTTATTTTGTTCGAAACTTACACTTTTTATTTTACGTCTATGGTTAAAATAACTTAATGGAAAGCGTTATTTTCGACGAGATAAGTATGTGGTTTCATTTATTAACGCAATGTCAAAATTACCCTGTATACCAGCTCCAAAAAAATCATGCGAGAGATCGATAGCCACAAACCCGCTTGACTAAATCTCCCCCTTTGCCATATAAACACTAACCATCCATTCTAAACTAACAATAGTTAACAGGTGATAAGTTGGTAAAATCCGTCGCGATATGCCTCATCCATCATGGTGGGGAAATGGCTAAACAGTTTCCTTCCCGCGGCCACTACACCTTCAATATCCTGCGCTGATTACCACAACTTGCACATAACTGGGGATTAGGTTAACGATGTTTTGTTTTCGTAACGTAGTTTTGAATCCCACGTCAAAATTGGTCGTAACATTCGGGTTTTGATGATTAGTATCGCTTTTCTTTTGAATTTTAGTGTATTATTAAATGCATATTTATAGTACTTACTCGTAATTTTTGAGTTCTAGCTTTTTCTCGCAACCTCGCTCGCGTGTAATAGGTTTTCCAGGATAGGTAGGTCTCTCATATGTAAGAGTCCGTCTGGGTGGGTACCACCGCAATGCCTATTTCTACAGCCATGCAGCAGTGTGCATGCACTGTTGTGTTTCAGTTTGAAGGACATTGTAGCCAGTGTAACTACAGGACATAGTGAGACTTAACATCTTATTTCTCAGGATGACGAGCGCAGTGGAATACCACACAGTACTTTGTAACTCAAGTTGCTGGATGGTGTTGCTACTGTTTATGAGTGGTCGTGTCGTTTACCATCAGGCGAACGGTATGCTCGTCTCGTCATTCAATGCCAAAAAAAAGTCCCACTACACATATATGTTTTTTATCCGGGAAATTTTGCTGGGATAAAAAGTACAAAGTATAAACTAACGCAAACTATCTCCACAGCAAATTTCATCAACATCTGTGGGGTAGTTTTTGAGTTTATCGCGTTAAAACAGACGCAGGGGACTTTTTTAATTATATGTATGGCTAAAGAGATCCAAATGCATTCATGTTTGAGATATTTTATGTTATGATGTTTGGCCGATGCACGAAATAGAATGTTTTTTTTATATATTAATGTCGGGAGCCTCTCGCCTGATAGTAGCTACGTCCGATACATAGATAACACCATGCGAACTTTTAAATACTAAAAATGGTAAATTTTTTTATTGGAAGTAAGTGTAGAAACGGCTGAGAGGATTTTGATTACATTTTATAGAGCAAGTCTTACATAAAAGCATTCTACTCTTTATAACGGCCAACTATATTATGGGACTTAGATATCTTGGAAAAATTTAAAGTAAAAAAACTATAATGAGACTTTTATTTGTTTAAATTAAAAAGAAATTACATATCGGGTCTTATCGTTGGAAAAACTGAAAAGAAAGAAACTACGTAGTAGGATGACCTTTCTTGGAAGAATTAAAAGAAAAACACTACATACCATACCAGCCCTAATATACTGCCCACTGCTGGGCACGGACCTCCTCTACTACTGCGAGGGGTTAGGTCTTAATCCACCTCGCTGGCTTAGTGTTGGCAGACTTCACATACCTTCGAAATTCATATAGAGAAATTCCCAGGTTTGCAGCTTTCCTCACGATGTTTTTACTTCGCCGTTAAAGCAAGCGATAATTCACAAATAATACACACATAACTTTTTAGAAAAGTCAGAGATGCGGGACCTTGTTTGTGTTATGTTTTGAACCTGCGGACATTCGGTCGGCAGTCCGTTTCACTCCTAACTAGGCTATCGCCGCTAAACACTACATAATGTGACTTATTTTTGGAGATTTTTTTAATAGAACGAAGCCGCAAGCCACACATAGTAATAAATAACAAACTGATCATAATTCGTTGAACTCGAGCACCTGGCATAGTTACTGGTATTTGACCATATTGACCCCTTAACGACCCACTCATACGCCAGTTGACACAATCAACGACGCGCGGTCTCTGTTGATACACTCACGACTCCATCTCCAAGAGATAGGCAGAGACGAGTATCTCTCCGTACATTTATGTGGGATGTATTCATTGAAAAAATTGCGGATTTCTTCATTATAATTTAACTAGACTTTTGCACGCGAATCCGCCCGCGTAAATGAGTTTTTCCGGGATAAAAGTCTCGATTTACATTTTCCCAAGATATAAAGTAGCCTATGTTGCAATTGCAATAATCCCTGTATTACATACTGCCCATTGCTGAGCACGGGCCTCCTCTACTGCTGACAGGGCTTAGGCTTTAGTCCACCACGCCGGTCTAGTGCGGATTGGCAGACTTCACATACCTTCGAAATAGCCTATGTTACTCGATAATAATGTAGCTTTATATTGGTGAAAGAATTTACAATCAGCTTAGTAGTTTTTGAGTTTGTTCGTTACACACATACAAAAATAGAAATCCTTCCCCTTTGTTATATTATTATAGATTATAATTAATCGGTATACATCTAATGACTCATTTACACTGTCGCCTCGTTCCTCGCCTCGTGTCTCGTATTCGTTCGACTACACTCACGACTCTATGTTTAAGGGGTTAGGTAGAGACGTAATGATTGTATTGAAAATTATATCTTACTAGGTGTTACTCGCGGATTCGCCCGCGTGAAAAGACTCCCGCTACAACAGTCCCTAAAACAATGTAAAGATGTATAGCGCCACCTGTACGACGTCAGTGTCATCTATACAAAAAAAAACCACTAGCTTTCCCCTTTTGATAAAAGTCCCGCTTTATATTTCTCGGGATAAAAAGTAGCCTATGTGTTAATCCAGGAAGTAATCTACCCATGTACCAAATTTCATCGAAATCCGTTCAGTAGTTTTTGCGTGAAAGAGTAACAAACATCCATACATCCATACTTACAAACTTTCGCGTTTATAATATTAGTAGGAGGAGCAAATCACCTGGATAAAAAGTAGCTCATGTATTATTCTAGAACATAGTCTTTTTGTGTATCAAATTTTATCCAAATCCGTTAAGTTATTTCTGCGTTTACTTCTAACAAACACACAAACATTTTCACAAACTATCGCATTTATAAAATTAGTAAGATACATAAGTAAGATGACAAATTGGCCTATTGCCATATCGGTGGCAAATTGCAATTTCAGACATCTTCGTTTTATACTTTGGAAGCTTTCGGAGATAAATACAAGGCCAGTGACTTTAACACATGAAAATAAAAAAAAATACGTGTGGCACTCGGAGACTGCCGCGGTAAAGCTATTGCATAGCATTTTTTATCACAATTTTTTATTGACTAAACACAAATTCGATCTTACGCTTACCACATAAAGTAGATTTTTAAACGCGAGCAACGCACGTTTAGTCTTGTTATTGATAAATGTCAGAAATGCAATGGTCATCACAACCAAAGTAGAATAAATCAAAATTTGAAAAAAGAATGTTACGTTCGATTCTTTTGTACTCGTGCCGTGCCAACGCTGGGGAAATAGCTTCTACGCAATGTATTTAAGGTTCATATTAGATTAGTAAGAAATGGTTTTAATGACTTTAAGAAATAAAATAAATAAAAATATACTCGTTTCAAGAATTATAGCTTCTACGCATTGTATTTAAGGTTCATATTAGTAAGATAAAAAAGATGTCAGGTTATTTTCGTTACGGAATTTCTGGATTCGGTCTCCACGCTCAAGGCCCGCGATAGAAGCTATGCAATAGCTTAATAAACATAAAAATTCAAGCAAATTCCATGAAAACAGACTCGCCACTGGAAAATTCCAAATTTCCTCGAAAATTAAATCCACAGAAACTAGCAAACGTTCCCAAAGCTCGTCACATCAAATCTATTAATCTCACTAAGCATTATGTCTAAACCCTAAACCTATCTCCGTCTCTATCACTCTCATAGTAACACAACGAGACAGATAGAGACTTAATTCCCCGCCGCAGCTAATCCATAGAGATACGAGGAACAAAAACTGTCGGAAAACTCATAACAAACTGGCTAAATGACAAGTTAATCCATTTAACAGACGCTTACAATTATAACAAGCGTCACATCAGCGTGGGTAACATCCGGCACGAAAGTGTGTGCAGGTTTTAAACTTCATTTGGGATAGTTAATACGGGATAGTTGTATCCGCTCGGATAGCGACCACCGTATGTTTATTAATTTAAACTCTTAACTGTACATCAAAACAAAAGAAACATATACAATAGAGAATACACTTAAACAAGAAGTACAAATGGCGGTCTTTTCGCAATCGGCGATTTCTACCAGACAACCCTTGGATGGACTTAGTTAACTAGGAAAAAGAGAGCGGGCGGTCATTACCATACCATACCATACCAGCCCTGTATTACATACTGCCCACTGCTGAGCACGGGCCTCCTCTACAATTGAGATGGTTAAGACCTTAGTCCACCACGCTGGCCTAGTGTTGGCAGACTTCACATACCTTCAAAATTTCAGAGAACTTCTCAGGTATACAGGTTTCCTCACGATGTTTTCCTTCACCGTAAAAGCGAGCGATAATTCACAAACAATACATACTCATACTCACGCCTTTTATCCCCGAAGGGGTAGGCAGAGGCGCAAGTAATGCACCCACTTTTCGCCATTTTTATTCCGTCCCATGATGTGATAGGGGGCGAGCCTATCGCCATATCGGGCACAAATTACAGACTCCGGGCTGATACTAAATAGCTACCAAAGCCAGATACCAAAGCCTGATGGTGCGGCAAAGAAAAGATTTAACGAACCTATTGGTTCGGGCTGAGATGGTTTTAACCAAACCATTAACCAAATAAATGTATTTTAAATATCAATTAAGAGCAAATTCTGACGACCATCGGGGTACGTAGAATACTGTTAATATGACATGCAGTGTCTATCAAAAAGGTAAAATTTAACACTTTTAAGTACTTTTCCACCTAAATATACTTGAAAGTACATTGTCAGATAAAATTTACGAAGCACGCTAATGGTTTTCGGTGCAATAGCTGCATAATCGCACTTTTATCTATTTCGCTAGTTATTCCATTATCCCAATGTATAATTATGCTAAAAAATAATTTTGTTTACTATTTAACGAACTTCGAAAGAGGTTTATGGTTTTATAATAATCACAAGTAATTTGTTTTTACAACCTTGCAATGTACATACATTTAATTTACATACATATTATGTAACTATGTTTGTTCGGGTGGAATCTTGCGTCAATTTTAAAGCAGTTACCTCAACCGATTGTGTTGAAATTTTGCATACACGTTCAGTTTGGGTGACAATGCATTGTTAGCTAAGTGACGTCATTCTGAATCCAATATGGCAGACGGCCCAAGATGATGGACTAGTTATTTTTTGTGCACGTCCATAATAGGGGTATCAAACGAAAGGGTTTGCTGAGCAAAATACAAAAAATAAAATGACCTCTCTAAATCCAATATGGCGGACGACCCAAGATAGCGGACTAGTTATTTTTTAGCCACTCCTATAATATGGGTATCAAATGAAAGGGCTTGCTAAGACAAATTCGAAAAATAACTAAAAAGTAAAAAGACATTAGACGAGAAACGTCCAAGGCTCGTCATTTTAAAATTGTACACAAAACGGATCCCTGATACCGCGTTATTATAGTAGGTTTTTCATCAACCTACGCTACCTGTCAGGAACAAAATATATCCAGTACCCTCCCACCAGTTTCTCCCAAACTCGATACAATCGCGCACAACGGTAACAGTCGATAAATCCACCTGTTGCCGACTGTACTGAACATTATGTAGGGTTGCCACTTGATATTCAAGTTCTAAAGGGATCGAAAACAATAGAAATTAAGGGTGTTAGTTTAAATAGCGGGTCTAAAGGCAGGAAGTAGCCTTTTGATGATGGTGAATGGCCACGAACTGTGGTAGAGATATATAAGTAAAGATTTGCTAGTAAAAAACAATAACTTGTTCAAAACGATACCCTGAAGGTACAGAATAAATAAGAAAAGTTTGCATTGTTTAGTGTCAGTGGGGATGCCAAAATACCCAATCAAAGCCCTACCGCTGTATGTAAAATTACATTGTGACTGGGTTTTTCCGTCTTAAAAATTTCTCAGTCGCAGCTCGGAGTCAGGAAGTTGGCGGTGTGATACCCCCGTGCCTTAGAAAGCACGTGAAGCCGTTGGTCCTGCGCCTGATCTCTCTCCTCTCTCTGGACTATGAGAGTGAATAACGAGTGCATCTGTGTATTGCGTACACGCTTGTGCACTATAATATCTCTTGCGTACCTGGCTGATCTCCGTTGAGATTGGTCGCCGTGGCCGAAACTGGCTAGGAGGATTACGCATATGTCATTGTCGTTTGGTTATTAAAAAAATAAAAAGCATCCTTAATATTAAAAGCTATGGAAGCTATGAATCCTGCATACCTAAGAAGTTCTCTATAAGAATTTCGAAGATATGTGAAGTGTGCCAACCCACACTAGGCCAGCGTGGTGGACTAAGGCCTAACCCCTCTCAGTAGTATAAGAGTGCCCGTGCTCAGCAGTGGGCAGTATATGATACAGCGCTGGTACAGTATGGTGGATGGAAGACTACAATAACCCCTTACCATTAGCGACCTATACGTTTGTTTGCAACTGTATTTTTTTATTATTTATAAGATCTCAAAACTGACAACCCTAGATTACAACTCAGTCTATGGAATAACAAAGTAAAACATTACTACAACGATAATGTGAGTCGAGAGCAAATGGAACGAAATTACATTATGGAAATCAAATAAATAACGTATATTAGACACCAGTGTTATGACTTCCTCGGTGGCGTAGTTGTTGTCTCGGGTTCGATCCCCGCGTCGGGCAAAGTGGTATTGGATTTTTCTATTCAGTATCAGCCCGGAGTCTAGAATTTTTGGCCGATATGGTGGCTCGCCCCTATCACATCATGGGACGGAATACGCACAGCGAACAGTAGGTGCACTAGTTGCGCCCTCTTTGACAATGATATCGACTTCTACATGGCGACTATCTTTCGCTACACTCAAAGTCATTTATGGAGCGACTAACTTAGCATGTATTACATACGGGTCACCTGTATGGGCCGATAGGGCTACTATCGGTGCTGTGCGCAGAAAACTGCTCCAGAGTCAACGTCTGGCGTTGATATTCTTGTGTAAGGCGTATAGAACTGTTAGTACGGAAGCTTTGCCTGTCCTTGCGGGCGTACTCCCAGTCGATTTGGCGGTACAGCGTCGTGCCGCTATGTATTTCTCCATTAGAGAGGATATGGAAAAAAGGTTTCTTACGGCGTGTGAGCTCTTAAAAATCAATGGATTATTTAAACCGCACACTGATGTACACAATGAGCTGTTAAACGAATGGCAATATCGGTGGGACGTATCATCGAAAGGGCGTCATTTATATAAATACTTTCCGTGCGTTCGCGATCGCCTAAATAAAACATGGCTAGAAATAGATCATTGTGTATCGCAATTTTTTACCGGCCACAGTAATTTTAAGGGCAAACTATATTCATTTAGGCTGGTTGACTCTCCTGTGTGCCCATGCGCTACACCTGGTTACGTATATGAACAATCTGCACATCACGTACTTTGGGAGTGTGGTCTTTGGCATGATGAGCGCAACATCATGTTGGATAGTATGCAAATAACATTTGGGGTTGTATACTACATGGACCTTGTAGAGTCTAGACGGAATTTCCGTGCTTTCCGGCGTTTTTGCCATGCCTATTATTGGAATCAAATTTGATAGCTCATATGATAGGACCCTTTCGTTCAATTTTTATCCGTGGTGCTTTACAACTGACTTTTCTAGTTGTAAACGTCTCTAAACTTGAGATTAAAATACCTCCTTAGTTCATTATTTTTGTCGCCCGTTTTGCTATGGAGGGAAGTGGACAATTAATATTTCCAACTCCTCCCTATTTTTCTATTTGATTAATTTCGTTGCGGGTTAAAGACAGATTAGTGTTCCCTGAGACTCGCCGAGCTTCACCGCTCGGTGTCATAAAATGCGTGCCACTGCTGATCCTGGCTTACAGGAGTTACAGTGGCGGGTGTGAGGGCGGGATAGTCTCTTAGTTGCGCCCTCTGCCTACCCCTTCGGGGATAAAAGGCGTGAATGTGTGTGTGTGTGTGTTATAGCTCAGCGGGTACGTATCACTGCGCTTGTGGGAGTGAGTTTGGATCCAGCAATAGGGGTAAAATAGTCTAGTCGTTTTTGCTAGTAGTTTCTAATAGCCGTTACAAATAATCTCACAAATTTTATCTATATAATATACACCTACGATTTTCATAATATTTTCAAAACCAGTTTTATTGTGCCAGTAATTATTAACAAAACCAACAAACCAAAGGCGAGAAGGGAAACACTACCAATCAAAAATTAATATACAAAAAAAAACATTGTTTGTATTTCAAAATAGATTATGAAGATTAACAAATTATGACGTAATTAATGCTCTTACAGAGAGAGAGGGAGGGAGAGATATTGACGCCCGTCACTTGGGGTCTGTTCCACAACCAAGTAAATTTTATTGGACAGTTATATTATTAAACAACTAACGTAGATAGTACTCATTCGATATTTTTTTGGGAACTTAGATTACTTTGACTTCTGTATTTGGTCGGCTTATAAATTTATGAGAAGGGTAGCAGTTATTATCGTGAAACAAGCCCTTAATATCATATATCCCGTCCATATACAAAATATATTGGAATATTATAATACGTAATTGACGTAAATAACGTACATGTTACCATTCGACCGAATTTCGACGGGTGGCGAGGGCGTCTGTGCCTATACCCCACAGATTGACATTGATCTAGCGTGTTTATATAGGGTCTATGTATACAAATAAGCGAAAAAGGTATTGGCAACGTGCCAAAGTGTGGGAATAATGAAATTCAATGCGATCTCATTTGGGGCCAGAATAATTTTATATGCGGACTAACTTTTACCCCCAAGTTCGGTCGAGCTTAGAAGACCAGTTTTAGTTGACCTCTCCGATGACTACAAGAATTGTTAGGAGTTTAATATTATGTTCGTTGATATGGTTTTTTATAAACTCCAAAAACCTCCCTCAGGTATTAGATTTCAAGTTTCATTACGCCTTATAATTACTTTATATACTATAACCTTGAAAGCGGAAAGTTCTTGCACACTGCTACTTGGTGACAGAAATAAACAAAACGATATAATAAAAACAAAGACGTACTTCCGCATGAGCTTAAGTTTAGCAATGCACTTGATAAATTAGTATTTTAGCTTATAACAACCTATGTAACAGTAGGGTACAGCTGAAAATCAGTGCTGTTTAATAGCGTATACTGAACTGGTAACCCTTCTACCACACATATTCCAACAAATACATAATATTGTTAACTGTGTGTGTGTTTTTTTTGCTGTCGTTTTTATTTGTGTGTAGAAAAATAAATGGTTTATTATTTATTATTTTCTCATCAAACGCCCTTACAACATCAAGTATACCCGGTTGTGAATCCATCTAATGACCATCACTGCTCCACTGCAAAGCCAAACTCCCTAAAACGATTAGCAATGCAGATAATTTACAAGTCACATAGTTTCAAACAACATGGTAATGAGGGGGAGCCCTCCCTACGCCCCACCTTTGAGGTATCAGGAATCCGCTTTATTTAATTTATTAATTTACATACATACCTTCACGCTATTCGTAGACAACGAAAATTCGCCATATTATTTAGGTTAAATTTCTTTTAATCATGCAACAGTTTGGTACCACGCGGACGCCGTCAATTTGCCGAAAACACTTCTATGAAACTGACGGTTAGTGAAGTTGAAGCTAGTTTTTAGCAGTGTTGTGTTTCAACAAGTTGACAGCGTGTAGGCGACGCCTAAAGTGATAACCGTGATCCCGATCAAATACGGTGCACAACGTTAAGAGAAGGAGATAAATTCCTGTACCTTCTAACAGAAAAATCGCAATTGATGATAATATGGCAATTTACATCTACGAGAGTGGAAAGCACTGCCGATATGAAGTTCTACTAGCTTTTCTTCCTAATACTATAATAATAATATGGGACGCCCTCTGGCGAGATGGCCCGACGACTTGCACAAGAGGGCCGGCAGCGACTGGATGCATAAAGCAGCAGACCGGGCTCTGTGGCGTACCTTGGGAGAGGTCTGTCTAGCAGTGGACTGCAACGGGCTGATGATGATGATGACTCAATAAGATTTGTAGGAACTCATGTTCCTAAAAAAAATTTTAATGTACGAACTTTATTAGGCCAGAAGACCAATGTCTATAAGTCCTCGTTTATCCTTGGGAAATTCGTACTTTCATCTTATATACCGATTGCATGTTGCAAATACTGTGTGGAATTTGTCTAAATTGCCATATCTCTAGTGGAAGTCACGGCGCGGGCGGTTGTAAAACTATGTTAAATTGTTCTGCAATATCTATGGTGTTGTACCAACCACAATGAATGGACAAGGGCGGGTAAACAAAGAAGATTATACATACCAGTAGTAAAGGAAGCCTGTACCCAGCAGTGGGTCAGTATAAGTTAGGTATTATGAAACTATATTGCATAAAATTATATTGTACAGATATACTTACACGTCTAAATACAACTCATAACACGTCGAACAACTGCCATAAAAAAACAATCTCTAGTCTGTTCTACCCCGCTACACTCCGAGGGGAGATTGTCTCCGCCGGATAGTCGATAAAATATTACAGCCTTGACCTTAGTCTGGAGTCGTCCCCAGCTTCCTCCCATTCACACGTGACCGGCCGCGCCCCCCGACCCGATGCGCCCCTTCATTCAACCAAAACTGGGAAATCTCGCGAGATTATCATTGTCTCTCGAAGATGACAAGTAATGTTGAGTTTTGGAGTCCTACTTTCAATCGTGTAGATTTTTTTTTGCTGTTAATAAATATTGAAAGGAGATTGTAATGCAATGCAATCAGCCCTGTATTATATACTGCCCACTGCTGAGCACGAGCCTCCTCTACTACTGAGGGGTTAGGCCTTAGTCCACCACGCTGGCCTAGTGCGGATTGGCAGACTTCACATACCTTCAAAATTCTTATGGAGAATTCTCAGGTATGTAGGTTTCCTCACGATGTTTTCCTTCACCGTTGAAGCTAACGATAATTGATGAACAATACACGGAAAGGAGATTGTAAAAAACTAAATGTTGAATAACTATGCCAACCAATAAACGGTTACACCTTAATCTATGCTCCTAGATCAGTGACTGTTGTGTTTGGTTGACTTATAAATTTTTGTGACGAATAGCGTTTATCAGCAATTTGTGAAATCATAAAACAATACTACAATGTATATACTTTTTAAACTATTTCTCGAATATCGAGTACCCATAGTAATGCACTCAAACCAATCCACTCAATTTTGGTAACCAATATAACCTGACCTCCCCTCGCTTCTGCACGCGCAAGTCAAGTAATGTCTAACTACATTGGGGTATGTAATAGGGTCTTAGAGAGGGGTACCCCAGGATATGTTACCTCTGGGATCCAGTTTTCCTTTCTTTAACTCAATTTGCTCGATTTGTTATCGGTGCTCGGAATTATTTTCTTTAGAGCAAGCAACTTTAGTTTTTTTTTTATAGTTTATATATCTAGTCAATACTAGGTCTCTATAACAATTTCTATATTGGATTTTTATACTCAGTAAGTATCAGCCCGGAGTCTGGAGTTGTACCCAATATGACGATAGGCTCGCCCCCTATTGTGATAGGGTGCGTATTGCGTCTCATGATGTGTCATGGCCATGGTACGACATACGCCCGGGCAAAAGTGGGTGCACTAGTTACGCCTCTGCCTACCCCTTCCGGGATAAAATACGTGAGTTGGTGTGTGTGTGTGTATGTATGTGGGTACACTTGAAATATAGCCATTGAAATCACTAGTAAGATACTGATTAAGCCGACTTATTCGGTATACAAAACTTAAGTAAACTTTTTATTGCAGCACCGTCCGTAAAAGTCGAATCTTATGATAAAATTACCATAAAACTCTTAAAAATAAATAAACAAGAATTATACAACGTCATCTTTTTTTTATTGCTATGAATGACGGGACGAGCATGCCGTTCGCCTGATGGTAAGCGATACGACCATAAACAGTATCAATACCATCCAGCACCTTGAGTTACAAAGTACTGTGTGGCATTCTACTGCGCTCGTCATTCTGAGACATAAGATGTTAAGTTTCACTATGTTCTGTAGTTACACTGGCTACAATGTCCTTCAAACCGAAACACAACAGTGCATTCACACTGCTGCTTGGCGGTAGAAATAGACAATGCGGTGGTACCCACCCAGACGGACTCTTACATAATATGAAAGACCTACCACCAGTAATCTGATACGATTTGACTGCCTCGGTGGCGTAGTTGTATTGCGTACGCGTCACGAGTACAATTTCCGCGCTGAGGTCCTGGGTTCGAATCCTGGGTCGGGCCAAAAACATTGTGACTGGGTTTTTCCATCTTAAAAATTACTCAGTCGCAGCTCGGAGTCAGGAAGTTGGCGGTGTGATACCCCCGTGCCTCGGAAAGCACGTAAAGCCGTTGGTCCTGCGCCTGATCTCTCTCCGGTCATGTCGGATTGCCGTCTCACCGGACTATGAGAGTAAAGGAATAGCGAGTGCACCCTGTGTATTGCGCACACACTTGTGCACTATAATATCTTCTGCGTATCTGGCTGATCTCTGTTGAGATTGGCCGCCGTGGCTGAAATCGGCTAGAAAGGGTATTTTTTTTTTTAATCTGATACATCTTTAGATTTATCTTAGCTTATTCCATATCCCTCCCGATACACCTCCCCGTAGCACAAACGCATGACGCGTGTGGCCCGTCTCCACTACATGTTGTTGTGTCACACTACATGTTACACAGATTTTGAATCCAATAAGTAGTTTAAGCGTGATACTGAAACGAACATTTGAGCAAACTTACAAAATTTCAAATATGTTTTGCGTTCTGTTAACTACTCCTCGCGTTCCGGATATTATTTTCAATAATATTGAATATATAGATACCGTAAAGGACATGTCCAAAAACGGGCCTAAAATTCTAACCAAGACAGTTTATATATATTTCGATAAAGCTCATAAAAACTACAATAAATTAATAATTTAAAATAATAATTTTATAATAAATCATTTAATTTTAAAGACCTCCGATTTTGAGATTTATATAATTTTATTTTGCTTAAAAACGACACTTAATATGAACGTTTTTAAAAAAGTTAGATTTAATGGAGGGATCTAAAAATATTTTTTAATAGATCTAAGATCTATATTTTGTCTCTTTAATGTCCCTAATGTTTGAGCCTGGTTAGATTTTGAGGCCCAGCACCCATAAAAAAGCGGACATCTCCTTTACATTATGTAATATTTATAGATTATAATGTATATATTATAATAGATATTAGGATAATATATGCCAATGGCGGCTTACAGGTTTAAACGGGTACTTGGTGGCAGTGGATTCTTTTTTTAATTCCCGGAGCCTATATTTGCTCCCACTCGGAGCCTCGCGTCGTTTAAGGCCGCTACTGATATATCTGTAAACAGAGGCCATACAATATTCCATTACTAAGAAAGGCATAAATTCCAAACATTTCATTACACAGTAATTCTTACCTTACTCATGCCGTGTCGTAACGCGGCGAATAATTTTTGGCTCGCGCAACGTTCGGGCGTCTGGGAAGGATTTTTTGTGCTATTTTTATATGATTCCAGTCGCTTTCTATAACGTAAAGTGGCCAGCCCCCACGAGGTTAAGGGTAAGCTTGTTAAAAAAAAACAAAATCTGGTGGAATATTTCTATTCGATTAGCTACCACCGTATGACCGTACACAAGATGTCATCCGCCATAGCAGCCCACGTATGTCGCGTTCCGGAATCGGCCTGTGTGTATCCGGTTTCAACCGTTTCAACTGGCATGATTGTGCCAACTGGCGAAGAGTTATCATCTCTCATCAGTCCACACCTGGACCTCATTCCCCTTACCGTACCTTCCGTACCGGTAAAAAAACAATTTAAGATTGTGGTGGCATCTCCAGCATTCAACTCATACTTACACAGGTACACTCCGAATTTTATCGCGGCTTTTTAATTTATATTTTGCTTGTGTATTTCTTTTGGGAATAATATAAATTAAAAAACCGTGATAAAATCCGTAAAATATTTTTATTTAAATTCCGTTTTAACTGAGCAGCATGTACTCTTTCGCTTTGGTAGCAATGTCTACCCAAAATTGCTGGATCCCTGACCTGTGTAAGTATGAGTTGAGTGTTGGAGATCCCTGCTGGATATTTTATTTCAATGTCTAACATTCGCGTAAACATAAGAAATCATTAGATGGATTTGTCTATAGGCTCTATAGCAAGTTCATTTGTGTATGTGGTACCTATAATCCAATAAAACCCAATAAACCTTTTGCCTAGGTGATGTACTACTCACTCTATAATTCAACCAATCTTTGTCTCTACATTGTTATATTAATCAGATTTTGTCATTAATTTTGTTCATAAACTCCTCAAACTGTATTGGAAAGTATAACTATTTTAAATATTGCTTTGTAATTTTATTTCATTCTTTATTCAAAGTCCTGTGTGTTGTAAGTACTGTGTTGTTTTTACATACAAATCTTGAGCTTTACCTAGTGTGTTCATATTGAATTAAAGAATGACTAAAAATACAGCCCATTGCCAGTATCAAGTCCTCTATCCCCACCCTCTACCACACAATCCTAAAAATTCCCATACCAAAAAAAAACCGTCACCTCCCCTTAACAGTAACCCGTAAATAGAACGGCGTTTGATCGGCAACAGGCGCTGCGCACGCGCCGATCGCTCACGTATCGATCGATTGATTTACACACGTGTACAGTCGCGCACACCGTCATAACGACTATATACAGGGTGATGAAACTTTGTGAAATGATGTTAAACAGTATAGCCCTGATGAGGTCAGGGAAGATGAAATGTTAAGAAAGTAGTTAGTTACTTTAAGCCTTTCATATACCTCCGAGTCCTTAGACAAGTTTTTAACATTTATTCACTTTCAACAGCTTTTTCTTATCTATTCGTTCGCTTGAACACGTGACTTCTCGTTAGGATATGTCATTCCCATTTTTTTTTGTTTCGTTTTAGCGTCGCGTCGATTGTGAAGGCATCTTTTCTAAGGCCCCTGGCACTAGAGATAGTTAATTTATTGGAAAAATGTAAACTCACTGATCATACGCAACAATAATTATAAGACAACGATACTAGGTAGGTACTAGTTAGGGGTTTACTCTTCATGCTATAGATAAAATGTCTGTTATTCTAACACTTACTAACTTCTTTATCCTGATAGTTTGACAAGTGGCTACGATCACTGGAGTTGTGCGGCCAATGGAGTGAATGGCCTTATACGGTTGTCCCGTTTGGGCCGAGTCCCTGAATTATCGATGCGTCGCACTACGCGCAAGCCGCAGCGTATAGTGGCGCAGCGACTCAGCAGGGGCTACTGCACAGTCTCCCACGAGACGTTCTGCGTCTTGGCCGGTACTCTGCTATAGGTATTGGATGCCAAATCCCTCTCGTCAGTATTCTTCTGGCGTGAGGAGGCATCCCGAATCAGGCAGAAACTGACACGGAGGGAGGTCAAGGCCCAATTGAACTCCATCCGCAGCGCCGCCGTGGAGGAGTGGCATACCAGACTGGAGAGCCCGAATGCGGGCTTGAGGATTGTCGCGGCAGTGCGAACTGTCTTCTTAAGCTGGCTTGCCAGGCGCCACGGTGCGCCGACATTCCGTCTGACGCAGGTACTGACGGGCCACGGGTGTTTCGGCTCGTTCCTGTGTCAGATCGGAAAAGAAGAGTCCGCCGTGTGCCACCACTGTTGCAATGGCCACGACGATACGGTCCAATACACTCTCGAGGAGTGCCCAGTCCGGGATCTACAACGCAGCGCTCTTAGAGCAGTCGTCATAGAAGATCTCTCGCTGCCGGCCGTGGTGTCTGCCATGGTTGGCGGCTGGAGGTCTTGGCGAGCGATGGTCTCCTTCTGCAAGTGTGTCATCTCGCGGAAGGAGAGCGCCGGCCGGGATCGTGAGTATAACGATCCCGCCCGCAGCCAGATGAGACGTAGGAGGCGCCGGGTGGACGAATGACCGGCGCCTCGTACCCTGTGGTCCGTGGGCATTTAGAGAGTTCCGCCACGGCATCCTCTGCCAGTCGTAAGAGGCCTAATAATGTAAGTAATGGGGCTTCGAGATAGTCACGAGACGAGCAGCGGGGGCTGCTCAGTCCAATTTAAGCGACAGCAATGCGGGTGGTCGGTTTCCCGTTGTCGTAGACGCCAAAAGCGTCCTTTAGATTTCGGGAGCATCTTAGCCCCCTTGTATAGAGAGGGGCCGCAACGGCATCGCGCAGGGACGGTCCCATGCAGGCTATCTTAGTGCAACAAGGTACTCCGGGGCCGTCTCGTATGCTGCGAAGAAGGTCACCGCAGGTTTTTGTTGGTATGCCGGTGTAGGGTGTATGTACATAGTGTTAGGAACTCTGTCCAATGCTCGCTCGGATGATGCTATACTCCCGAGTGTCGACATTGGGCCGTAAGACTGTGTGAAACCAACATAACCGTTCCACTCACCCCTCAGTGGTGGTAGCGTTAACGCGTTTTTTCCCCGCGAAAAGTTCCGGAATCAGCCTGTGTATATCCGGTTCAAAGAGGCCGGCATAATTGTGTCGATTGGTGACGGATATCATCCCTCGTCAGTCGCCACTCTATATGGATCCCACTTCCCTTACTATCAGGTACAGTTGGATCACTTTGTCGAGCCAGTATAAAAAAAAACTTCTTTGAATTTTATTCATGTCCTCCAGTCATCATAAGTTAGACTTTATTATGTGTCTAATTTAATTGGCGTACTAATTTAATTCATACAATAAACATAATAGTATACTGCTGCTTAGCCTTGGAAATAGACAAAGCGGTAGAAAGATTCTCGTAGGTATACGAAAAACCCATTCCAAATAGGAAACTACTTTCAGAATCACACTGTATATACCTCCACCAAAATTGGATAACCGACCTAATTACCAGAGCAATAAGGGATCTAAATGGTTATAGAGCATAAACGTGTCAAATTTTATAGACTCGGAAATTGGGGATTTGGAATGAGGTCACATTATCCCAGACTGGGAGCAGACGGCTTACGTGTTTCAAAGCTAAAATAAACCAGGTGATTACTAAATTCATTCAGTTTTCTGGAATGATGTTTTATGCTTTGATTAATTATATACCTAGATAGAGTGACGCGCTGCAATGAAACTAAAACAAACAGGCCAACTTTTCTTAAGCTATTATGCGTGACAGCTGTATCATACGCTATCGCTGGATCATTCTGCGTATCCTTATTCCTTGTGTGCGCGCATAATGACACCAGTTTCTATTGGTTCATGGTTTCTATTAAAACGGGGAGAAAATTATATCCATGAAAACAACAAAAACTAATTCAGGCGAACTAATTTAGTGGGTAACAATTCGCATCTATTTTTTCGACGCGTTTGAAACGTTCAGTGTCTACCTAGGTATGTAATTAATCAAAGGTTTTATAGTTTATTCTACAGAAAGTACTCATACATTTTATATTTCTAAGAATATAGAATATGTTAGTTATCTTATCTTACTAATATTATAAATGCAAAAGTTTATGAAAATGTTTGGACGTTTATTAGAAGTAAACGCAGAAACAACCAAACGGATAGGTAGGCACCGGCTAGGCAGCCGCTTGTCTAGTTCCTGACATCGCCGAGTCCATGAGCAGCGGTGGCCGGTTACCATCAGGCGGTTACTACTAAACTATGGAACCAATTGCCGCCATCAACATTTCCGGACAGATACGACCTGGCGAGCTTCAAAAAAAGAGCGTATTCCCACCTAAAAGGCCGGCAACGCATCTGTGTGCCCCCTGGTATTGCAGATGTTCATGGGCGGCGGTGATCACTTACCATCAGGTGAACCGTATGCTCGTTTGCCCCCTATATCATAAAAAAAGGCGGGCCGCTAGCTCGTCTGCCTATACTGGCAATAAAAACAAAAAACGGATTTGGATGAAAATTGGCATCTCGGTAATTTGCTCCAAATAATGTATATTTTAAATATGATTTATTAAGTAGATGGCGCTGGAGTCGTTGTGTTTTAGAGACTTTTGTAGCGGGAAAGGCTCTTCCGCAGGCGAAGCCGCGAACAACACCGAGTTGTTTATTAATCAGGAACTAAATTTTGAAATAAATATTGTTAGATTCTTTTTATGGCATTGAATGACGAGACGAGCATGCCGTTCGCCTGATGGTAAGCGATATGAGTAGCCATAAACAGTAGCAACACCATCCAGCACCTTGACCTACAAAGTGCTGAGTGGCATTCCATTCGCTCGTCATCCTAAGACATAAGATGTTAAGTCTCATTATGTCCAGTAGTTACACTGGCTACAATGTCCTTCAAACCGAAACACAACAGTGCATGCACACTGCTGCTTGGCGGTAAAAATAGACCCAGACGGACCCTTACATATGAGAGACCTACCACCAGTAAAGCATTGAACTAGCTTTTGCTTGCACACACACCTGCGTTTAATCTCCAAAAGGGTAGACAACCATTGCACCGATTTTTCACCAAGTGTGTTCCGTCCCATAATGTGACAGGAACAAGCCTATCGCCATATCGGGCACAAATTTCAGAATCCGGGCTGATACTGAACAGAAAAACCCAATATCACTTTGCCCGACCCGGGATTCGAACCCGGGGCCTCAGAGCGGTGTTGTATAGCGTACGATATATTACTACGCCACTGAAACAAAATTGGAAATATTGTTAAGAAATGATTAAATTGCATTAATGTTTAATTTAATTGTAAAAACACTAATGTTAATCGACAAGCTTTTGCTTGCTTTTTCGTCTGAAGTAAACTCAGTTTCCAGGATAAAAAGCTTATATCACTCAGATTTAATCAATGTTGCTAAGGAAGAAAGTTTTTTTTTTAAACTAAGCAGTAATTCTAGCACCAAGAACAAATCGCCTTTGTTTCAGTACAGAAATATCGATTTAGAATTTATGAAAAACAGCGTCAGATAATTTATGATAAACATCGCTAATTAATAACTATATTAATTACAGTTCAATTATTGTTAATTGCAACTGATGTAATTACATATCAATTAGTACATTAAGCTTCATACATCAACTTGGATGTTGAGTAATAGCTGCAGGTAACGTAATTATGATGGTATGATGAGAAGCAATTAATAACATATATTCTTTTCAGTATTATTAGCGACGATAGCCTAGTTGGGAATGGAACAGTCTGCCGAGACAATGTCCGGAGGTTCAAACCCAAGGCACACACCTCTGACTTTTCGAAGTTACGTGTGTATTGTTATCAATTATCGTTCGCTTTAACGGTGAAGGAAAACATCGTGAGGAAACCTGCATACCTGAGAAGTTCTCTATAAGATTGGTTTTAAGCTATTGCATAGCTTCTATCGCGGGCCTTGAGCGTGGAGACCGAATCCAGAAATTCCGTAACGAAAATAACCTGACATCTTTTTATCTTACTAATATGAACCTTAAATACAATGCGTAGAAGCTATAATTCTTGAAACGAGTATATTTTTATTTATTTTATTTATTAAAGTCATTAAAACCATTTCTTACTAATCTAATATGAACCTTAAATACATTGCGTAGAAGCTATTTCCCCAGCGTTGGCACGGCACGAGTACAAAAGAATCGAACGTAACATTCTTTTTTCAAATTTTGATTTATTCTACATTGGTTGTGATGACCATTGCATTTCTGACATTTATCAATAACAAGACTAAACGTACGTTGCTCGCGTTTAAAAATCTACTTTATGTGGTAAGCGTAAGATCGAATTTGTGCTTAGTCAATCAAAATTTGTGATAAAAAATGCTATGCAATAGCTTTACCGCGGCAGTCTCCACGTGCCACACGTATTTTTTATGCATTGAACGACGAGACGAGCATGCCGTTCGCCTGAGGTATGCGATACGACCACCCATAAACAGTAGCAACACCATCCAGCACCTTGAGTTACAAAGTACTGTGTGGTATTCCACTGCGCTCGTCTCCTGAGACATAAGATATTGAGTCTCATTATGTCCAGTAGTTACACTGGCTACAATGTCCCTCAAACCGAAACACAACAGTGCATGCACACTGCTGCTTGGCGGTAGAAATAGAGATTCCGGTGGTAACCACCCAGACGGACTCTTACATATGAGAGACCTACCACCAGTAAATTTCAGAATTTCGTAAGTATGTGAAGTCTGCCAACCCGCAACAGGCTAGCGTAGTGGACTAAGGCCTTAACCCTCTCAGTTGTAGAGGAGGTCCATCCTCAGCAGTGGGCAGTATATAATACAGGGCGGGTATGGTAATCGACACAATTATGCCGGCCTGTTTGTACCGGATATACCCAGGCTGATCCTGGAACATGACACACTTACGCGGGCCACTATGGCGGGATGTACGCCTTGTGAACGGTCGTCGCTATCCTGACGGATAATATCATACCACAAACAATGATTAAATGAATTACATTTAATAGTAAAGTAAGTTATGTATCTACTTCATTTATACTTTTTTTATGATCTTTCATACTATAAATTACACATCCTAATGATATAAAAGGTATTGATTGTGAAAAAAAATTGGATGTTTGTAATAAGTAAAAGAAAAAACCGCTAAACGAAGTTGGATGAAATTTAGCACATAAATAGATCATGTCCTGGATTAACATATAAGCTTTTTTGTCCCGGAAAACAAGAAGCCGTGAGCAACTAATACATAATAAGACACAAAAATCATAGGATCTACGAATTAATTTCATCTCATTTATTCATTCGGTCTTTGAATATTCGATACGTTCTCTAGTAAGTTTCATCTTCAAAATATCACCAAACATTAAAATATAAATCAATTTTCGAATACATATTCCTAACGATTGCCTCAAAAGCCCATAAACAAATATTGAAATAAAACAAACAAATGCCTAGACTAAATGAATGAACCTAGATTCCTACAGATTATATTCCTCCTAAATATATTTTAAACAAGAATATTATCGTTTGTACAAACAAAAAAGAATGCTCTGACTACGAAATAAAGCTCAAAATGTGTGGTCAGTTCATTATTGATTCGTAAACTCAGGTAGAACTCGTGTCAAGTTTACTAGGTCATTCCACTCTCCAAGCTTAGGGCTTGTGGAAAAAGATCTATAAGACTAAGCTATCGAAGTATAGTACACTTTCTATTATATTCTAGGAAAGGAAAACTAAATTCAGACAAAAAGGACTATCTATTCAGTTAATAACTTTGTTCAAATATAATAAAAAGAGGGTAGGTATGTTTGCATTTTGTTTTTTTATACTGCTCTATTGCACGGGCTTGGGCTTATCTACATTTCCACCCGTGAGGGGGGTGAATCTAATCTTTTGACCCTGGGAAATTGCATACAAGTGATTCTAATATTTTATATGTACTTGTAATAAACCTAGGTAGAAGCAGCTGTTCTCCCCTGTCCCCCCTAAATACTCCGAAGTACAAAGATATTTGTTTGACAAGAAGTAGCCGCAAAGCTGCTTTGATGAACTTTGGCACACTTAAAGCATATCCTGGATTAACATAACATTATATTACCTCTTCGCGACACAAATCATGAAAGTATTATAGAAATGTACGCACGCATACTCACGCCTTTTATCCCCGAAGTGGTAGGCAGAGGCGCAACTAGTGCACCCACTTTTCGCCGTTCGTATTCCGTCCCATGATATGATAGGAGGCGAGCCTATCGCCATATCGGACACAAATTCCAGACTCCGGGCTGATACTGAATAGAAAAATCCAATATCACTTTACCCGACCCGGGAATCGAACCCCAGACCTCAGCATTGCAGTCGTACCGTAATACAACTACGCCACCGAGGCAGTAGAAACGTGCATCATTGAACATGGATTCCATATAAATGAACATACAGTACTGAAAGAGAAATTCCGAAACCCGAATTCGAACACAATGCCACGTCAATGTTAGCTGTCAGGAATCTAAAGGTATTTTCCCTGACATCGGCCATCCGTAAACGGTATGCAAATGTGGGAACGAATGAGTGAATGGAATGACGTTCACCGGGCAAATCCCAATGCACTTTCTGTATTTTTCTAAGTGGTAATTGCGTTGTAGGCATATAATCAAGTTTAAGACTGAGGTAATACCACTCACATTAAAAGAGTTACAACTGTATTATTGGGATTAATAGAACCAACAATTCCGTCATTTATTTTCTCTTCCTTTCAGATCAGCAACACTTTCTCGATTTTCTAGATGTTAGGAATAATCAAAAGGAGAACAGCTACCATCAGATAAAATGCTTCCTCATTTACCTACTATGCCATAAAAGAATTGGTAAATTAAAATGTTCAGGACTATTTTTAATTTACAAAAACTAAATATTAATTTAATATTAACTGATATGAGATTAAATTAAATTTAATGCATTGCATATTGAATGCAATGAGTGAACAACTGAACGATTCCATAACGACAACTCTATTAATGAATGAATTATTCAAAACATTTGCCATGATAAATGCCAATATTAATTTTATATGCAACTCAATCATGTACTTCAGTGGATTGTGCGTCCGCTCAGCGAATGGAATTGAAATTGAATGAATGAGTGAACGAGTGAATGGAATCAGGTAATGGCGCTTAAAGTAAATTGCTTTTATAATTTATATGTGACATCAAAAATGCATTTACAATTATGTAATAGGAGTAATAACATAATAATGCCTATGGGAGTATATCGGATATTATTTTATACCCATCATTGATAATAACTACTCATTTCTAATAGCTTGATGTAAAACCTGCTAATCTAACAAACGAGCCTCGTTCCGGAATCAGTCGGGGCACGTCCACGAGACAGGTCAGCCAATTTCTCGTTTAACTGTCGAGGAACATGACATCGTTTGTTGGTCGACAATGTACTTGGACTGCACTTCATTTACCATGATGTACAATTTCATCACCTTAAAGTGATAGGATACGAAAAAAAAACGCGACATGTGCGACTTGGAATCGCGTACCGAGGGTTCCATACAAAATTTTAGGTATAATATAGGTAAATAATATAAGTTCAATAGTTCGCCTAAAATAATCAAATTTAAAAAGGATATTGGCTTTTAATTGTTAGTAGTGTGTTGTATTGTTAATATATACGGTTTTCAGATTTTTTCGTTTATATGTGCTGTAAGACGTATGCTGATTAGTGCCAAATTTCATGACTCTAGGTCAACGAAAAGTACCTTATAGATTTAGATTCCTTTATGAAATCGCAAAATATGCGACATAAACGATCATATCTCTTGATCCCGTAGGCTTGCAAGTTTGTTTTTTTTTACAGCTAAAAGAGACCGTAGACCCAAGTATTAGATATAAATTTCAACTGATACCTTTACGTGTTCCTGAGAAAAAGCGTTTGACAGGCTGACAGACGAACAATCAAGTGATCCTATAAGGGTACCTTTTGTCCTTTTGAGGTAACGGAACCCTAAAAATTACATTATCTCAACACATATATGTAGCTGATGGCAAAGGCAGTAAATTCATTTCTTTATTTATTAAACTGGATGCGATTTTTTTTTATTGCGTTGAATGACGAGACGAGCATGCCGTTCACCTGATGGTAAGCGATACGACCACCCATAAACAGTAGCAACATCATCCAGCACCTTGACCTACAAAGTACTGTGTGGCATTCCACTGCGCTCGTCATCCTGAGACATAAGATGTTGAGTCTCATTATGTCCAGTATTTACACTGGCTACAATATCCTTCAAACCAAAACACAACAGTGCATGCACACTGCTGCTTGGCGGTACTACGATATTACATACTTCTACCCCGAAAGTTTAAGCAGGAGAGTAACTACATTCGAGCATCAAAAGGGTAAGCAAGTTCTTTAGCAGCATTAGGAAGTGAAATTTCCACAATTTCCAATAAACTACAAATTTCCGTAAGAGCGGCCGGTAAGCGAATTAAAAAGAGCATTGTTTTAATGGATGCTCTAAAAATGACCGGATACAGCGTAAAAAGCGGTTTAAATTAGTAGTGGTGGGTCCGGGAACAATGGTCGCGGGGTCAACGGCCCGGTCACGGGGTCACGCCATGGGACCGGCTGGTCGGGGATACCAGCTTGGAAATACTGAGCTGGAACACTTACTTAATTTTCCTATACACCTCGGTAAACACCATTAAAATATCGTTTTAAGAATTCGACTGCTCATCAAATACAATGCCACCCTGGATTTCAATTACTATACTTAGATAAGTACCACTGCTCTGTTGCCAAGCAGTGTAAAAGCACTTATGTATTCTAGTTTAAAGAATACTGGGTATCATAACGATTAACATCTGAATGTTATGTCTCGCATATCTTTGTGATTTTAAATTTTGGAAAGAGTTGCAATTACTGGTGGTAGGGCTCTCATATGTAACATGGAGTCCATCAGGGTGGGTACCACCGCAATGTCTATTTTTACCGCCAAGCAGCAGTGTGCATGCACTGTTGTGTTTCGGTTTGAAGGACATTGTAGCCAGTGTAACTACGGGACATAATGAGCCTTAACATCTTATGTCTCAGAATGAAGAGCGCAGTGGAATGCCACACAGTACTTTGTAAATCAAGGTGCTGGATGGTGTTGCTACCGTTTATGGGTGGTCGTATCGCTTACCATCAGACGAACGGCATGCTCATCTCGTCAATCTGTGCAATAAAAAAAAATGTTTATGGCCAATTGTGTCGCTTACAATCAAACGAGCGGCATGCTCGTCTCGTCATTCAGCTTAAAAAACCTATTGCCCATAGTAATTAGCGTCACTCACCAACTAACTTGCTTATTTACCATTTTCAACTACAATATCCCATTAATTCCACAACATCGCAAAACATTTGAACAAATCAGAAGACTCTGGATGTTTGACAAGTGTGGCAACCCCGCATCGCCTGTAGCATTGTTTATAGTGTTTTTCTATATGGTAATGTGATTAACCTAGTTCCATGACATGGATTTCGGCCAGGCGTGTCCGGTGACATGTGGGCAACGCTGGTAATCTAGTCTGCGGATTATACTGGAGTTTTAGGGCTTTTAACAGTAAACGTAATTAACTGCACACCTTCCAACTCGTACTGGGCAAGCGTGGTGAACTAAGGCCTAAACCCTCTCAGTAGTAGAGGAGGCCCGTGCTCAGCAGTGGACAGTATATAATACAGGGCTAGTATTTTTAACTGCACGTCTATAGTAGCAATGCCTCCCTGAATTACAAAACTCTGCATGACATTGAAATTGTGAGAAACAGTTGAGACTTCTTCTTCTTCTCCAGCCTTTAACATAGGCCTCCTCCGAAGATTTCCAGACCAACCTGTCAGTTGAGACTCATAATGCCAAATTAATTACTACAATTTCCTTCAAACTGTGAACAAATAATCACTGCCTCGGTGGCGTAGTTGTATTACGGTACGACTGCAATGCTGAGGTCTCGGGTTCGATCCCCGAGTCGGGCAAAGCAATATTGGATTTTTCTATTCAGTATCAGCCCAGAGTCTGGAATTTGTGCCCGACATGGCGATAGGCTCGCCACCTATCACATCATTGGTCGGAATACGCACGGCGAAAAGTGGGTGCACTAGCTCCGCCTCTGCCTACGCCTTCGGGGATAAAAGGCGTGAGTATGCGTAGAAAAAAATAATGACATTTAAGCTGCGCGCAAAGGTTAAACCTTGTTACCGAAGCTTCTGAAGCAGCTAATAATTTCATGTAAGTGTAGTGTTTCTCGGCAACAAATGTCTAGTGTGAGTGCCTTTATTAATGGCAGACATGCACGGTGCAGTACATAAATACTTGCGAAAGACCCAGCACATAACGCTACTAAAGGACCAAGTAGCCTTTTGATGTTAATTAACTCCAAATGCCTTTGAGTCTTCAAACGGTTCAGTATCCTGAACCAAATCTTCGCTGTCACCACTCACAAACTTGTAAAAGAGGAGTCCAAATTCGTTTACCGGTGTCTATTTATTGACCCGACCCACATAAAAGCTATAACTACGTATCACTCCATAGACAAATAGATCTAAGGTTTACTAGGATATCAATGGCGTGATATACGAACTTTTTTTCTATGGGTACGGCAATGTGAATCCACTGCACCTGATGGTAAGCAGAGAGGTCCAGATAGAATGTCGACAATTGTTTTTATTGCATTGAATGACAAAATAAGCATGCCGTTCGCCTGATGGTAAGCGATACGACCACCCATAAACAGTAGCAACACCATCCAGCACCTTGAGTTACAAAGTACTGTGTGGCATTCCATTGCGCTCGTCATCCTGAGACATAAGATGTTAAGTCTCATTATATCCCGTAGTTACACTGGCTACAATGTCCTTCAAACCGAAACACAACAGTGCATGCACACTGCTGCTTGGCGGTAGAAATACATTGCGGTGGTACCCACCCAGACGAACCTCCAGGAAACCAAATTCTTCAATGATTTGACTTTAATCATATCCATCGGCATCAATGAAACCCTTTCCCATTACTCATACGTTAAAAAAATAACCCAATTCTGATTAATCTATTAATAAATAATTCAGAAAGTGGCAGCTCACCGCACGTTGCCCAACGTTTCAAAATATCCAACTTCTGACCTATATGTGCTTCTTAGTTCCAATAATATTGACGTTAGCTTCCGATCGATGCCGGCGATCATAATTTGCGGGCAATGTCCCAGTGAATGCTATGGATTTGTTTTTTTTATGGTAGTGATCCTACCGCATTTCATAGTAAATGGTGTGAGGTCCAGATAGTGTCGATTGAAGAGAGAACATTATCTCTCACCAGTCAAAACAATTATGCCGGTCTGTTTATTTACTTTTAGTAAAACAGATGACTAAGCCTAACCTTAACCTGTTAAAGAAGTTTCACGGACTAATCTATACATATAATAAAGCAATAGGTAAAACCGGTGTGTCTGTAAATTTAAAGAAATGTGATAAAAAATAAAGGGAACACAAATCTGCGATTTTTGTAATTATTTTCTGTCTGTCTGTCTGTCTGACTGTTTTTCTGTTTATTTGTTACTGCATATCTCCGAAACTACCTAACGGATATCGATGAAATTTGGCACACGGACAGATCATGTCCTGGATTAACACATAAGCTATCATAGCTATTTTTATCCCGGGAAAATATAACGCAGGAATTTTATTCCGGAGAAACTTTTTCACGCGGGCGGAGCCGCGAGCAAAAGCTAGTTATTAAATAAGCAGCGCCTTTATATGTAAAAGAAAATAAGACAAAAACAACTTCTTTGCTCATCTAACTAACTTAACAATAAGTCGTGATTTATCACTAATTAAAATATCCAATAACGTCATTAAGATTTAGTAAGTCTTATACTCTTTTGTATATTGGTCGTTAGGGTATTAAATAATTAAAGAGAAAACACTGATGATGTCTTAAGAGAAATATATTTTTCGCAGTCTAAGCTACAGTATATTACATACACTAATATCGCTCACAGTTTATACTGTGATTATAACCTTAAAATAACTGTACGCCAAAGCTGCAACACTTGCGTTCAATATTTATAATGATGTCGCAAAAAATTATACAAAATATTTTTTGCTTTAATTTGTTATGGAACAAAGAACAAAGGTTTTCACACATTCTTAGCATTCTAATGATAGCATATGATTAAAACTATGCGTTATGTAAACTTTTTGCAGAAAATACATACGTTTAGGCAGTTTTGTGTGAACATGAAGTCTTGAGTGGAAAAAAATCTTAAGTATATAACGTCTTTGCCATAGATTTTCGCGCTAGTGATTGCAATTCCTTTTGAAGGTCACCACTTCATTGACTTTTTATGGAGTTGTTAGTGTTTGTGGAAGGTGGTTATCGTTATAATTATCATTACTCAAAAAATTATACACCGAGTTATTTGTAAATTCATTTTAGAAAAGCAGTCATTGATGGATCAGGCATATTACAGCAACACAAAGAACAATAATTGTTCAACAAAACATCACTTATTTCAAATATGCTAATCCTTCTTTTTACTAACACCGACCGCGACAAACACAAAACATTTTCGAATATTATTAAGATTTAAAAGCCGTCAGCTGCCAAACGTTCAGTTAATTTCGGCGTGGTTTACGATCGCCCGTAAATCCGCCATGTTGACGACACGTTATCGGCAAGATGGCCGCGGTTAATGTCAAAAAGGGCGCGAAAACGAAGAAATGGCCGACCGAGGTCATTATGTTTAATGCCTTTCTGGACTATTATTTTTGTATAATCTTAAGACACTGGTATAATGAACGTGTAATGGTTTGTTCAAATCTTGCAATAAAATTAATTACATTTCTACTTGATATTTGTAGGGTGCGAAGATTAGAAGCTTTGAGGATAATGAAATCAGTTTAAGAACAAAAATTCGAGAGACATTACAATAAATTATAATCATGTGTTGCCGCCGTCACAACGGACTGCGCAGGCGCAGGCGGGTCGCGGGGCGCGGTACCAACCGCTCGCCCAGCACCCGCGCGCCACCGACACTCAGCTCTCGAACGCGGTCGCATTCGGGCACTTCCTTCTTCATACGTCTTAATATTATAACGGCATTATAACCTATGTACAGTCCACATATTGTTTTATTTGCAAGTCCGATCATTGGCCTAAACAGTGGTCCTTCGTTCGCGTAAATATAAAAACCAGTTTCGCCGAAATAATAATTGCATCCACGTCAACGGTCGTCTTAAGTCGTCGTATGGACTTTGACCGTATGGGAAGAAGTTGGAAGAAAGAAGTCGTTCTCGAAGCAGCCTACATATTCGACGTAGCTGAAGTCATTCATGGGAGTACGCTTATTGTATTTGAGTGAGTTTGTTCCAATTAGTTATTTCCCAATTACTATTATTTTTTGCCGAAAATCGTTAAGTTTATAATACAGTTGCCTTCATTGCACAGTGCTTTATATAGCTTATTTGGGTCGCAAGTTTGCTATTTTCATCCCCTATTCTTTTCTTTGCAAAACGCCTACGCATAATAGTGATTTTATATACATTTGTTAGAAAGGCGCGTTGACCGTCGTTGACCTTGACGTGATACCGTTATTTGCTTTCGCTTTGTCTGCGCACATATGTTGCACGTCTATTTTGTATTTTTTTAATTACTATTGCTCATTAATTTAAATATTATCTCCAGAATGGCAGATTTAAAAACGCTTATCAAAAAACGTAGCTCAACAAAATCAAAGCTTACTATTTACAATAATTATATTAATTTATTAAAAAGTAGTACAAGCATATCAGAGTTGCAGCGTTTAGATTTGGAGGAGCGCTTCAATAGATTCACTTCCATACATTCGGAATTTGATAATTTACAGACGCAAATCGATGTGCTCACCGACGATGACGCGGCTGCTCTAGCTGAGCGTGAGGAGTTCGACCGCCAGTTCTACAATCTCATAGCAATCACACGGAGCCTGCTCGGCACTACGTCCGATAGTGCTGGATCTGAGACGGACTCCAAAGATGTTGAGCCAGGTGCACACATTTCTAAAGCCAATGGTTTTGTTCGTTTGCCTAAAATTGATTTACCTCACTTTGATGGAAGTGACCAGTGCTGGCTAGAGTTTAGGGACACTTATATATCATTGATTCACGACAATCCTTCCGTTAATAATATAAACAAGTTCCACTACCTGCGGGCTTCATTGCAAGGAAGCTCTGCCTCAATTATTAAAAATATCGATTTTAAAGCAGAGCATTATAATGTTGCATGGAATTTGCTTTGTGAGCGTTATAATAATAACCGTAATCTTGTAGATAGTCACCTGCAAGCTATATTCGATATTGAACCTATACTAAATGAGTCAAGTGTTTCAATCAGAAATTTTGTTGATGCCATTAACAAAAACATGAGAGCACTGACAAAGCTAGAAGAGCCCACTCAACATTGGGACACATTTATTATTTTTATAATCAATAAAAAATTAGACTTAGTTACCAGTCGTGACTGGGAGCAGCATAGGAATAATATTTTAAAGGAGAAACCTACCATCTCACAATTTTGTTCGTTTTTAAACAGTAAAGCAGATTGGTTGAAATCAGTTGAATCAAATCACAACACTACACATCTGACTTCACAAATCATTCAAACTTCAAGAAATAATTTCTCAGACAGTAGTTTAAATAAACATAACCATAAAGTTACTGAAGGAAATAATCATAAAACAAATATGAACCCTAAATATATTAATAAATTTAATAAATGTCCACATTGCTCTCAAGCGCATACATTATTTAAATGCGATTCGTTTAGAAACTTATCAATAGAGAACCGTATAAAAAAGGCTAACGATTATAATGTCTGTATGAATTGCTTGCGTTTCGGTCATTCTCCTAAGCAATGTAAACTTACACATTGCAAATATTGCAAAGTAAAGCACAATACTCTTTTGCACTTAGAGTCTAATGAACCTAATCCATTACCTACCACTTCTAAGTCCAAAATAGCGTTATCAGCCAATTCTTCACAACTTGCTACCGCTACGCATGTTTTACTGTCCACAGCTTTGGTTAACGTGATTGGCGCAAAGGGTAAGAAGTACACAGCGCGCATACTTCTGGACAATGGTAGCACAGCAAACTTTGTAACGCAGAGCTTATCAGAAAAATTGGGTTTATCGCTTCGCGGTACCAGGACTAAGGTAACAGGTATAAATAATCACATGTCAACTAGTACACAGTCTTGTCACCTCGTGCTAGAGTCTTTATGCTGTGCCTACACTGTTGACATCGAATGTCACATTTTGCCTGAGATTACAAAAGTCTTACCATCCTCATTTGTGCACGTCAAACATGTCCCTATTCCGTCAGGTCTAAAACTAGCAGACCCGAACTTTAACGTTCCGTCGGTCGTAGATATCCTCGTAGGAGCTGAAACATTTTGGAATGTCTTAGGCAATAATACGATAGATTTAGGAAAAAATCTACCTAGATTATTTGAAACTAAATTCGGATGGCTTGTATCAGGTAGTATTGTCAATAAGTCTACTATTTCTTCCACACTTTTTTGCCATCATTCCAATGTCACTCCCGATCTTGCACAGTTTTGGGAGCTTGACAACGTATCCTCAAAGCATTCTCTCTCTCTTGAGGAAAGAATTTGTGAAAATCTGTTCTATCAAAACACAGTTCGCAACAGTGATGGCAGATATGTCGTCACGATGCCTTTAAAAGAGGATCCTATTAGTTTAGGACATTCTTATGAATACGCTAAAAATCGCTTTCTCTCCCTTGAGCGACGATTTCAGCGTGATCCTGTATTTAAAGAAAAGTACAACGAGTTTATACGAGAATATGAGCGCCTTGGCCATATGACGTTAGATTCACATTTTGCCACTTCACCTGACAGCTCCATGACAAAATATTTCATTCCACATCATGGAGTCATTCGTAACTCTAGTACCACTACACAACTACGCGTAGTATTCGATGCATCAGCCCCTACTAGCTCGGGTGTGTCTCTTAATGACATCCAGATGGTCGGTCCCGTAGTGCAAGACGATCTGTTTTCCATTATAACACGTTTTCGTCAGCATAGGTATGTGGTATCAGGTGATGTTGAAAAAATGTACAGAGCCATCGAATTAAGTCCAGTTCAACGACCTCTTCAAAAAATTATTTTCCGGTTTGAACCTACTAAACCTCTTAACACCTATACATTAAACACAGTCACCTACGGGACCGCTTCTGCCCCATATTTAGCCACGAAATGTTTAGTTTCTCTAGCCGACAATATTGAGGATACTCGTGTGCAACGCGCGATTCGGTGTGATTTTTATGTCGACGACTACTTAAGTGGTGCGGATACGATAGCCGAAACCGTGGAAATTACAAAGGTAGTCCAGTCGGTTTTATCATCAGCCAAATTTAATTTACGCAAATGGCGATCAAATAATTCCATAATTCTTAGCCAAATTGCTGATAATAATGATTTTCATAATACATTAAATTTTTCGGAGCAAGGTCTAGACACTAACCAAACTAAAACATTAGGTCTCAACTGGATTTGTAATTCTGATTCGTTAACATTTACTATTAATATTACACCCATACATAAAATCACTAAACGTCACATTCTCTCGGTAATTAGTCAAATATTCGACCCACTAGGACTCGTAGGTCCGTGCGTTGTTGAAGCAAAGATGGTAATGCAGCGTCTATGGCTTGATAAATATGACTGGGATGACGAAGTGTCGCACGAAATAAAAGGCCTTTGGTCTACATTTGAGAACACAGTAACATCACTAAATAAGCTACGAATTCCTCGTTGGGTTTTGTGTGAAAATTCTATTACACGTGAAATACACGTATTTACTGACGCGTCCGAAAAGGCATACGGCGCATGTGTATACATTCGGTCATGTAATGGCATCGAATCCACGAACGTTCAGCTTCTGGTATCCAAAAACCGTATCGCACCAATTAAACCTACAACAATACCAAGGCTTGAACTGTGTGGGGCTTTACTGGGTGCAAGACTGTGTACTAAGGTTCAGGAATCACTTACTATAGACATTCACAAATGTAGATTCTGGTGCGATTCCACTATAGTGTTGGGTTGGCTCTCTACTCCTTCTAACCAATTGAAACCTTTTGTTAGAAACAGAGTTAATGAAATACAAGAAACCACATGCGATTATACCTGGAGCTACGTACCGTCAAGTGAAAACCCGGCAGATCTTGTATCCCGCGGTCTTCGGGCCGACGTTATCAAGGACACACCTTTGTGGTGGTCTGGGCCTTCGTTTCTATTGCAAAATGAAAGCGAATGGCCTAAAATGCCTAACACAGAGAATCATAACTTACCGGAAGCAGTACCACATATTTATAATAGTCGTATTAATAATAACTCATACAGCATGCATCATTCACACATAACCAACCAACCATCATTCACACATACCTTATTGGAAAAACATTCTAATTTAACAAAAATACAAAAAATATTTGCTTATGTACAAAGATTTATTTACAATTTAAAAAATAAAAACAAATTAAGAGACAATTTTTCCGCGGCTGAATTAGAAAAATCCCTCGTTTTAATTACACATTTTTCTCAACAAGAAATGTTTCCAGAGGAGTATAACATTTTAAAAAAGGGGCAAAAATTGCCTCGTAAAAGTAGATTACTTCCTTTGACTCCATTCATAGATACTCAAGATATAATTCGCGTGGGCGGGAGGCTTGAGAACTCCCCCTACGATTTTAACGTAAAACATCCCATACTATTATGTAGTAAACACATACTCACTAAACTTATATTCCAAATGCAGCATATAAAACTATTACATGCTGGTCCTCAGCTGCTCTTGTCAAACATTCGACTCACTTATTGGCCTTTAGGCGGTAGAAACTTGTCGAGGTCTGTCGTGAATAAATATCTTAAATGTTTCAGACATAAAGCCCAAAACGTTCAGCCAATAATGGGTCAGCTACCATATTCTAGAACTCACCTTGAATATCCATTTTTACATTGTTGTGTAGACTACGCAGGGCCAATATTGGTGGCCAATCGTAAAGGTCGTGGTTGCAAACTAACAAAATCATATGTTTGCATCTTTGTTTGCTCAGCAATAAAGGCCGTACATTTGGAGCTCGTCACAGATCTCACCACGGAAGCATACATGGCCGCTCTAAATCGCTTTGTATCGCGCCGCGGTAAACCTCGTAGCATAACGTCCGATAACGGAACAAATTTCGTAGGCGCGTCTAATGAAATGTCTAAGTTTTTAATTTCATCAAATGTTAAATCAGAAGTAATGCAGGAGGGCATCGAATTCATTTTTACCCCTGCATACAGTCCTCACTTTAATTCATTAGCTGAAGCTGCAGTAAAATCTTGTAAGCATCATTTAAAAAGATTATTGGGTCTCTCAAATTTTACTTTTGACGAGATGGTCACCTGTCTTACTCACATAGAAGCTGTCTTGAATTCCCGTCCATTAACACCTCTATCTTCAGACCCAAACGATTTTTCGGCTTTAACTCCATCTCATTTCCTAATTGGACGACCACTCTTATCTGTACCATGCTCTCAGGTGACTGATGCGAGCATCACGCAGCTGGATCGTTGGAAGCGTATTCAGTTGATCCGACAGCACTTTTGGAACAGATTTCATAATGAATATACTTCTCAGATGCAGGAAAAATTGAAATGGAATCAATCTAGAGGTGAAGTTGAACCTGGTTCCCTAGTTCTGATAAAGGACAAAACGACACCACCGCTGCTCTGGTCATTGGGCCGAGTGGTCAAAATTTACCCTGGCGTAGACGGGATCACAAGGGTGGCTGAACTGAAGACAAGAAGAGGTACTATTCGACGCGCCTTCAACAACATTTGTCCTCTTCCTATACTGGAAAATTGAAGACGTCCCTTCAACCCGGGGAGTATGTTGCCGCCGTCACAACGGACTGCGCAGGCGCAGGCGGGTCGCGGGGCGCGGTACCAACCGCTCGCCCAGCACCCGCGCGCCACCGACACTCAGCTCTCGAACGCGGTCGCATTCGGGCACTTCCTTCGTTCATACGTCTTAATATTATAACGGCATTATAACCTATGTACAGTCCACATATCGTTTTATTTGCAAGTCCGATCATTGGCCTAAACACATGTATATCTTGGATGTGGGTAAAGACATGCTTATGATGATTTCGTCACCACAAATGGACCTTAGACCTACAAGAAACCAATTGGCCGATTTTCCCGCAATTACATTCCTTTCCGAACAAAGTTACGTAACCGACTTCGTAGGCTTCGTGTCTTCCCAGCAATTATCTACCATCAGTTGAACTCTGTTGTAATTTACCAGCCCACTAAAAACCACACACACACACACACTCACGCCTTTTATCCCCGAAGGGGTAGGCAGAGGCGCAACTAGTGCAGCCACTTTTCACCGTGCGTATTCTGTCCCATGATGTGATAGGGGGCGAGCTTATCACCGTATCGGGCACAAATTCCAGAATACTGAATTTAAAAAAAAAATACTTTGCCCGACCCGGGAATCGAACCCAAGACCTCAGGATTGCAGTCATACCGTAATACAACTACGCCATCGAGGCAGTCACTAAAAACCATTTTTTTATTGCAGTTAAATCAATTAAGTGATATTTGCCTTTATGACCTTACCCCTAACATTTGTACCTTCCCCAGGGAACCAAGTTTATAACACCTTTTCTAATGTCGCTCGACAAAATGTCGAAAATAAGGTCGAATGAAATGCCAGTAAATGTTAAGGCGTGACATTTGAGGCGCGGATTGCGAATCAGATCACGGTCCGCTGCCCACCCCAGTCTTGGCTATTGTTTTCCGCCTAAGTTATTTATTGTGATGAACTTTGCATAATGGGGGTGTGTTCTGTTTTGATTTATAAGAAAAATTTGGCTGGTATTTCACTACCTTTTCTATTCATAAAGGTATGAGCAGTTGTTTATTATTTATTAAACTTGTAGATATGTATAAATAAATCCCTTAAGTCAGAGGCCCGCGCTCAGCAGAGGACAGTATACAGGTGAATTTTTGAGATGCGGCAACAAAGGCAGCTTCCTTAACCACTGTAGCTAACTTTCCATCGTTTTTAAAGACATTAAGGTCTGCACAGATTTCCACAGATTCACAGATCTTGAAAAAAAATTACAGTTAGCAAGAACATGGGCAATTTATACAAATCCATTTTTGATGCCAACCGATCCTGTTGCTTATAACGATCAAAATACTCTATGGGACCGTTAGAGGTTTCAGAACTTTTAAGGTCGTAAATTACAAAAAGCTACTCCATACATTTTGTAGGAAATGCGACTCCAATTCGCTTTTAGACATAACAAAGCTTTGTGTTCAGGGCATATATTAAAACTTGAAGCCAAAAAATAATACTTCTCACTAAACTTTTACAAGCGTACGAAGTCGAGTCTAGTCTACATAAAAAGTATAAATCTTATCCTTCCTATATATCATTCCATTTAAATATACAGGTCAGAGCCCCGTCTCGGCGCAGTGAATAAAACATTTCTTTATTTCTTTGTCTCTAATCTGATTTGCGTTTAAATATTTGTGTCACTGTATAATGGACTGCATTAATACCATAACAAGTGTTTTGTCAAAACGTCTCGTCGAATCAAATCTTAACCGACCTCACTGACGTTTAATCGCCGTTTTCTAAAAACGATCCCTATCGCTTTTTTCGATCCATCGTAAAAATGGACCAATCAGGACAAAGATTTTTTGACATGCTTACAAATCTTATCTTACTAAATTTTTAAGGCGAATGTTTGTGAAAATATTTGGATGTTTGTTAGATGTAATCGCATAAACAACTAAACCGATTTGGATAAAATTTGTCACACGGATAGTTCATGTCCTGAATTCACACATAGGGTACTTTTTATCCCGGTAATTTGCTCCTATGGGAAATCTATACTAACATTATAAAGCTGAAGAGTTTGTTTGTTTGTTTCAACGCGCTAATCTCAGGAACTACTGGACCGATTTTGAAAATTCTTTCACTAATAGGAAGCTACATTACTCCTGAGTGCTATAGGCTACTTTATCCCGGAAAACTTTTCCACGCGGGCGGAGGCGCGCGCAATGCTAGTAATAGATATTTTTGATTTGATTCTTTAAGTAGATGGCGCTGGCGTCGTACTGTTTTAGGGACTTTTGTAGCGGGAAACACCTAGTGATTTATATTGATTGGTTTATTTTCAGTATTGGATCGAAAATTAAGATTGGGGTCGTTTATTGAAAATGGCCTTTATAACGTTGAGGGGAAGAGACATAATTGTCACAGCTCACCCCGTAAACTAGCACGAAGTATTTGTAATTGATGATGTTAACGCCTCATTAATAGTAATAATGGGCGTGGAAACCTTAACGTAGCCTCAAAATAAGCGAGAAACCCATCGATCACTTTTTACGAGCTGCATTCCGGAGTCATTGGTAGGTGTATTCATAACTAGACTAATCCTGATCACGTGCGGTTTTAGATATAAAATTATTTTTTTTGTTCAATCAAAATGTTTATTTATTATCAAGCTCCAGCCGAAATACGCCGTCCCATCCTAGAAACGGAGTCCAAATAGGGTGTTTCAACGCGTAGATATTTGCCCACTAGTATAACACAAATAGGTACACAATGATGACAAGTTTCCTGATTTCAAGGGGCCGTCTGCGTAGATCAACCCGCACTAGGCCAGCGTGGTGGACTAAGGCCTAACCCTCTCAGGAGTAGAGGAGGCCCGTGCTCAACAGTGGGCAGTATACAATACAGGGCTGGTATGGTGGTATGGTATGACCTGCGTAGGTGCCACCGCAATGTCTATTACTACCAAACAGCAGTGTCCATGCACTGTTATGTTCCGGTTTTAAGGACGTTGTTGTCAGCTTAATTACTGGGCATAATGAGACGTAACATCTTATGTCTTAGGGTGACGAGCGTGGTGGAGTGCCACACAGTAATTTGTAATTATTTCTGTATGGTGCTGCTACTGTTTATGGGAGGTCTTATCGCTGATCGTCAGGCACGTGGTATGCTCGTTCCGACATTCAAATTCAAAACAAAATTACAAATAGGTTAGGATCATAAGTTAAAATTACTAATCCTCGATTTACAGTTCTTACGAAACAGATTTGGAAATGTTTCGGTAATCCATTAAAAAGATTTAAATCTTGTTTTATCTATGCTCTTTGACCTACAAACAACGATATTTTTATTACCATCCTAAAGGGTAACGTGACCTTTTTTAATTGGTTCCGGTAATTTATACATCTATTTATAATACTGTTCATTTTTTATACTAAATGAGACGAGCAAGTCCAAAGAGCAAACCACTCGCTTGGTTTCAAGACACGAATGTCCAATTGCATAGAAAATACGAAATCCAACTTAAGAAATCCTTTCACAGCCCTACTACAACAGGATAGCCTCCTACTCTTCTCTCACTTCAATGTAGAGTCGACGTAACTTCAACTCGCAAACTCCAGAAGGATTTACCTTAGTTTTTCTGACTCATCCACTTTAATTAGAATATCCAATCCCAAACAAAATATTAGAAAACCTCCACAAAGTATTTATAATTATTTGTAGAAATATACAATATTTACCCGACTGCGAAAGAAGGAGGGTTATGTTTTTCGAGTGTATGTATGTATGTTTGTATATTTCTTTGGCACGCCCTACAGCCTAAACGGCTTAAGTGGTATCAATAGATTCGTCTTAGTCGTGAGAGTGACACTGGGTACATCAAAATAAAAAAATAAACAAAATTAAGGATTTTTGGCAGCAAAAAGTGACCTCGAAAAAAAAATGTTTAAAAATACATCGAGTGTGGTATCAATATAAAGATTTTTTAACGGTGATTACAAATATATACATAACTTATATGTTTTATGGAAGTTTGGAATAGGAAATTATACTAAAGGTGCTTGAGAACTAAAAAGAAGGAAATAAATAAAATATATTTAAGAAAAACAAAAAACCCGACTGCGTCTATATCTGCCATCTTTATTAAATTCATTGAAGAACTGAAAAGATAGAAACAAGATTTTAATTTGAATATTTTGTTTTGATTTTTTTATTTTATTGGAGTAAAGGAAACAGATGCATACAGTTTAACATACATAATTAAATATTCAAATTACTTCTACATATAAAGAAATCATAGTTCTTATAAGCTAATTTTTATTTACAATCACAATACATAAATGTTTCCACTTACAATCGAACCTGAGATTGTAACCTGCCAAAGGCCTAGGCAACCAGACACAAGGCTATAAATACTCACAATTACCTTACCAGCTGTTTAGACTCCCCACATGTACATATATAAACATTGTAAATAGCAACGGCTGAGTGATACAGACGGTCGGCGCGTGCGCAAACAGATGCGCGGGTTCGACGTCCGGATTCGGAGCGCTCCTCTTTATTGAGGGGCCCCAGTGTACAGGATGTTGTTTTTCTCTTTAATAAAGTAAGATGCAGTATTTTATATGGGGCAATGTTAAACATGTGGTAACGATGTGCACTATAGTTTACACAAGTTTCTTGTTACTTCCTTCTTTGCATTAAATGCTGTAAATCCGTTACTATAATTTGTTACTGATAGAACCATTCTCATTTCTGAAGACAGTTTGGCTAACACTTACCGCTTTGACCGGAGTAAAGCATTTCTGTTTTGTTGGTTCAATCAGGGTGGTAAAATTGTTTTAAATGGCGGCAATACGTTGTAATTAAAATATTAATAAAATCTGTTGCCAATAAAACGCAAAAATATACCTTACATTTTAAAAATAGTATAATGATACATGAAATTTATTTTCGTTGCTCATTACCAGTTCCCCCATATAACAATAGCAATTTTACAAAATCCAAAACATTCTACTCCGCAAACCATATAAAATTTGACAAGTTTCAACAGTTTGTTAGTTACGAAACGCATTCCTGTGTATCGTGATATGCCATTCTGTTCGGATAAGGATCGCCGTCCGACCGACGTTACTTCACATCTGTCTATGTTTTAGAAGAAATGTGTATGGAACTCCAAAAACACTATTAAACTTAATTTTTTAGGCTGATCAGGTAAATTAAAAGCCTGCTTTGGAGGCGCCACTTTGCTTTAAAATTAATGGTGTCAGTACATGAAATTATTTAATATTTATCAGAGCATAGAGAGGTTGTCTTTTTTGATAACATATTGGGCAAACGAGCCAACGGCTCACCTGATGGTAAGTGATCACCGCCGCCCATGAGTTATTTGGTTGGCTGGTTTTTTTAATTTTTTTTTTTTATTGCATTGAATGACGAGACGAGGATGCGTTTGTCTGATGATAAGCGAGACGACCACCTATAAATAGTAGTAACACCATTCAGCACCTTGAGTTATAAAGTACTGAGTGGCATTCCACTGCGCTCGGCATCCTGAGACAGAAGATGTTAAGTCTCATTATATCCAGTAGTTACACTGGCTACAATGTCCTTCAAAACGAAACACAACAGTGCATGCACACTGCTGCTTGGCGGTAGAAATAAAATTTGCGGTGGTACCCACCCAGACGGACTCTTACATAATATGAGAGACCTACCACCAGTGATTATTTTCCTAGTTTGGGTATAAGTAGGTACAGAATACTAAATAGTACTACGTAGTATAAGTGTCGCCTTGATCCTCCCATGATGTGACAGGGAGCAATCCTAATATTGGGGTGAGTTCAAAATATAATTTGCTCACTCACGCCTTTTTATTCCCGAAGGGGTAGGCAGAGGCGCACCTAAGTGTACCCACTTTTCGCCGTGCGTATTCCGTCCCATGGTGTGATAGGGGGCGAGCCTGTCGCCATATCGGTCACACATTCCAGACTCCGGGCGGATACTGAATAGAAAAATCCAATATCAATTTGCCCGACCCGGGGATCGAACCCGAGACCTCAGGATTGCAGTCGTGCCGTAATACAACTACGCCACCGAGGTAGTCAAAATAGATATATTTCATTCAAAATATATTTGTATAAAAATCCACAAAATGATGAATCGAAATAGTTCCTTTGCCTTCATTAGGACAGTGATTGATAAAAATGTCACGAATACAGAAGACGGTGGATACCCAGAGTTTTAACCTTAAATCACTTTCGTCACCGTTTTTAAATTATACTAGAAAAATTAAGTATTGTCGGTGGGCCAAACCCAATATAATCTGGGAAAAACCTTTTAATAAATGAAATAATCCAGAAAACAGAACCCTTGAACAGAGAATGGAATCAAAACTTTTCCTCAATAAATCCCAGCATATTTTGGTCTAATAAAAAAACAATTAATTTTGAAAAACTACAAATTCCTCCTTTTTAACAAGACAGAACACCATGTAGGTACGTTTTATTTTTACTTTCTTCATGAAGCTAATTCTTTTGTTCTTTGATGTACCGTTTATATAGCACATGGCCTCTACTTCGGTTAAAAATAAAGTTATACATGAGACGTAACACCTGGAAGACGATTTGAGTATAAGGGATTCTGGGGCTGACTCCAAACACAATTTACTTTTTTTATACGGCAAAGTGACCGTGACACCTGATGGTAAGCGAAGTAGGGTCAAGAATATCGTCTGACGAGCGATTATGTTTCGTCGCTAGTCGACACAATTATGCTAGCGTGTTTGGTTCTTTTATACAATGATTCTGTAACAGCTTTAGGGTTCATGATACGATCTCCAGGTCATCACTGTGGGTTTTTGTGTAACTATTTACCCTGGATGGGATCCCCTTGAAATGGTTGATTATTAAGGCTAGTAATAAAAACTCAACTAAATATCTTTTGCGATGTGAATGACGATTCCATCAAGATTTGTAGTCTCAAAGTCCACCTAGTTAGGTACCAGCGTAATATATTTTTGTCGCCAAGAAGTAGTGTATGCACTGTTTTGTTCCGGATTGAGGTCAATAGGCAGCGTAATTACTTGGCATTTTGAAACTTAATATGTCTCAAAGTTTCTTATCATATGCGTGACAAACCTGGATCTATAATGAAAAAATAGAAAGAAAAATTCAAATATGTCGGAGAGCAAAACTCATAGATAAACAGAGGAACTCTGACATAAGGAAGCAGACCAATGTGACAGATGCTATAAGCCACTTTAAACAAAATAAATGGAAATGATCAACCATGTTCCATGTATGAATAACCACAGATAGTCTAACAAAGTAACGGCCTGGGCTGGTCCCATCAGGAAAAAGAAAAGACACCGACCCCCAAAAAATGCCTTGATGAAATTAAAAAGATAACAGGACAAATCTGGGCTACAAAAGTCAAAGATAGGGAACTATGGAGTATAATGGAGGAGGCCTTTACTCGACAGGAGGAAAATAAACGATAAATTAATAAAATGTCTCAAAGTGATCGGCGCTGTGGAATTTAGCACTGCGTTAACTTCAATATACTAATATTTCTCAAATCTCAATGACTGCCTCGGTGGCGTAGTTGTATTGCGTACGCGTTACGAGTACGATTTTCGCGCTGAGGTCCTGGGTTCGAATCCTGGGTCGGGCCAAAAACATTGTGACTGGGTTTTTCCATCTTAAAAATTACTCAGTCGCAGCTCGGAGTCAGGAAGTTGGCGGTGTGATACCCCCGTGCCTCGGAAAGCACGTAAAGCCGTTGGTCCTGCGCCTGATCTCTCTCCGGTCATGTCGGATTGCCGTCTCACCGGACTATGAGAGTAAAGGAATAGCGAGTGCACCTGTGTATTGCGCACACACTTGTGCACTATAATATCGCCTGCGTACCTGGCTGATCTCCGTTGAGATTGGCCGCCGTGGCCGAAATCGGCTAGAAAGGGATAAAAAAAAAAACTCAAATCCTTTATCGTTACCAAATGACCTAAAATGACCTTAAAGGACGAGCTAAAAACCTTACTGGTGGTAGGTCTCTCATATGTAAGAGTCCGTCTGGGTGGGTACCACTGCAATGTCTATTTCTACCGCCAAGCAGCAGTGTGCACGCACTGTTGTATTTCGGTTTGAAGGACATTGTAGCCAGTGTAACTACTGTAAATAAAGAGACTTAACATCTTATGTCTCCGGATGACGATCGCAGTGGAATGCCACACAGTACTATGTAAGTCAAGGTGCTGGATGGTGTTGCTACTGTTTATGGGTGGTCGTATCGCTTACCATCAGGCGAACGGCATGCTCGGCTCGTCATTCAATGCCATAAAAAAAATCCTATGTGCCATATTTGCAACAATTATATTCGCTGTGGCATAACAATTTAACTTTTTCGATTAAAGCACTATTTATAATCCACTTAAGTTCAAAATCCATTTAACAGTTGCGTTGTGATCGACAAGACTTAGCAACATTTTTAATTAACATTATCAGGGTTCTATTTTATCGTGGTAAACGTTATCTATATATGTCTATAGTCAAATTATAAATAAAGATTTGTTTGTTTTTGTTCCTCAAAATTCTTTCAGGAACAGTAGGCTTTAGTAACCCTTTTTTATCGCCGGGTAAAACGCGTTATCGCTACCACCACTGTGGGGTGAGTGGAATGGTTATGTTGGTGTCACTGATCTTACGGCCCAATGTCGACGCACGGGAGTATAGCGTCATCCGAACGAGCATTGGACCGAGTCCCTTACATTATGTACACCGTCCATCGGCATACCAACCAAAACCCGCGGTGGCCTTAACGCACACGGGACAGCCCCGGGGTATCTTATTGCACTAAGATAGCTGCGCGGAAGCGTCCCTGCGCAGTGCCGCATTGCGGCCCGTCTCTAAATGAGGGGGCTAAGAAGCCCCCGAACTCTAAAGCAGGCCTTTGGCGTCTATGACTGCAGGAGACCGACCACCCGCAATGTCGTCCAGCTCAAAGTCGCATAAACTTTAGTAGCAACCCCCCACTGCTCGCCCCGTGACTCTCTCAAACCTAAACTAAATAGTTAGTCGCCTCTTACGACAGGCAGGGGATGCCATGGCAGAATTCTCTAGATGCTCGCAAACCACAGGGCACAGGCTTTAGTAACCCTGAGTGTTAGAGAGTTCTTAAGAGGGTTTTACACTCGGAAGGGAATTTAAAACTTATTACGCATGCATGCTCACGCCTTTTATCCCCGAAGGGGTAGGCAGAGGCGCAACTAGTGCACCCACTTTTCGCCAAGCGTATTCCGTCCCATGATGTGATAGGGGGCGAGCCTATCGCCATACCGGGCACAAATTCCAGACTCCGGGCTGATGCTGAATAGAAAAATCCAATATCAATTTGCCCGACCCGGGGATCGAACCCGAGACCTCAGCCTTGCAGTCGTACCGTAATACAACTACGCCACCGAGGCAGTCATTATTATTATGCTTATTGTAAAACTTATTATTATGCAAGTAAATATATGGACTACTCTAAACAAAATAAAAATGTACATGTATTTCTTTTGTATTATATACTGTACCTAATCTATGCCTTTGAACTGATTTTGAAAAGAGTAACCCTAGTGTGGCGATAGCCTAGTTGGGAGTGGAACGGACTGCCGAGACGAATGTCCGCAGGTTCAAAACCCAAGGGCACACACCTCTGACTTTTCTAAAAGTTATGTGTGTATTCTTTGTGAATTATCGCTCGCTTTAAAGATGAAGGAAAACATCGTGAGGAAACTTGCATACTTGAGAAGTTCTCTGAATTTAGAAGGTAATGTGAAGACTCCAACCCGCACTTGGCCAGCGTGGTGGACTAAGGCCTTAACCCTCTCAGTTGTAGAGGAGGCCTGTGCTCTGCAGTGGGCAGTATATAATACAAGGTTGGTATGGTTATGGTATCCCTAGAGTTTCTTGCCCGTTGTCCTCTGGTGGAAAGTGCTCTAGAGTAAAAATTTACTGAATCTACGTATAGTTTTGTGGATTCGAATAAATGATTTCATTTCATAGACACTGCTATATTCCGGAACGGATTTTAACGCGGGAGGAGCTGCGTGTAGAAGCTAATTAAGAATATATTATCTCATCTTACTGATATAATTAAATGCGAAAGGTAGTGAAAATATTTAGATGTTTGAAGTAAACGCAAAAATCACTAAACGGATTTGAGTAAAATGTGTCACACGGATAGACCACGTGCTAGATTAGCATGTAAGCTCTTTTTCATCCCGGTAATTGGCTCTCGGAGTAAATATTTGAATAGTTTACCTGATTTTTAAATAGATGGCGCTGGCGTCGTTCAAATGGCGCTATGAATTAATGATACAGTGATGTAGAGGCTTTTGTGATAAGAAAGGTTTTTAATATGGGCGAAGCCGCAAACATCACTTAGCTATGAATATATATACATATATAAAAGCTACAGGTCACTCACTTACTCATCACGAAATCTTAAATTTTGTCTGAAGGTTCCTTTTAGAATGTAGATGCTCACTAAGACGGGATTTTGCGATATTCAACCCCTAAGGAGGTAAAAAGGGGCGGCAAAGTTTGTACGTAAAAAACTCAAAAACTACCGAACTGAGTTCGATGAAATTTGATATGGAGATAGTTCGAAACCCTGGAAAGATTTTAGGCTACTTTTTATCTCGGGAAAATGTATAGCGAGACTTTTATCCAGGAAAAAATCTTTCGTGCGGGTGACGCGGGCAAAAGCATGTATAAAGTATAAAGCTAAAAAGACCGATTGGTTTAGCGCACCATTCTTTACTATTGATCCTATTCTACAAATTCTAGCTAGCTATAAGAGGCTACATTATCCCGAACGCTATAAGCAAGTTAATTTCTAAATAGGGAAAAGGCTTCAACATGGGCAGAACCACCGTCTCTCGCTGTTCAAATAACTGTAGATATCATGACCTAAACAAGTCCTAATATAGAGATTCCTTATACTTAAAAGGTAGATATTATGGCATTAGCATGCGCAATCTGAAGACCTCAAATAGGGTAGTTTCCTATGTTTGATTTTGTAAATTATTTTATATTTAGCAGAAAATAATACGTAAAATAAATTCTTCTGTGAAATCAGCATCAATATTGGTGGAAAAACAAAGTAGTTATTCATATTTGAAACATTGTTGAGCAAAAGTGGGGACGTGGAGGGCGGGATATCGCGCTATCTCTTTCGCACGCACGCAGTGTTATGGCCGGCAACTCTCGTCGACGTCACAGTGTAATATTACTGTCATTTGACCAACTACCCCTCCCACCAAATTTCAAAGCTTTATAACTTACTACTTATTGCCCCAATTTTGATAATTATTTTTCCGTTATATTTTGGATGGCATACATTTTTGATAAATTTATTAAAAAGGAAGTAGTCAACTACCCTATTGGCACAATTGTAACAATTTTATACATTACATGACACAATATTTTTTTACATGACAAATACTAGCTGTCTTTATTCGTACTGGTTTAAATACGTCAACTCTTTTACACGACACAACGTTGTGAAGACTATGTATGTGCGCGGAATTTTTTTTCGATGATTTTTTATGGCATCTATAGCTTATGGTTCCGCTAAGTTTTAATCACAGTTTTAATGTCGGGAGCACATGTGGTGCTTACCAAAAAGTTAAGTTGATAGTCTACGCCCGCCCCTTACAATTCCTTAACTATAATGTAACACAGGGAGTTTTGGCGGGAACTTGGAAGTGTCATGAGGTGCTCTTGTTTTAATTCATTATTTTGGTGATACTTAGTGATATATTGCATAATTATGGTGGTGTATTATCCAATATAGTTCTATTAAAGGGCTCAAATGAATTGAATTGAAATAACTGTGCTAGTCAAGTGTTTGTTTTGTTGCCGCCAAAACTCCTCGATAAAGTCTTGGTAAGGTAGCCACTGCTTTACTTCGACATAGTACTACTACTACTGAGGATAACAAAGAAACAATATTATATTATATGTAACTTCCAAAAACTTTGACACTGGCAGATGTGCAAACCGCACCTTGCCAAAGAGAAAAAAAAAAGAGAAAAAAAAAAAAAAAATGTAACACAGCCCACGATGTTTGAATTTAAGTATAATTCTTTCAAACTTCATAAATAATTTTATTGCGTAAAAACAAAAGAGTTATAAAACAGATTAAACCACTGATTCGTATAACAGCTCAAACATCTAACAAAATGGCGGACGATATGCAAATGGCGGGAATTTAACGCCGCCATCTTGTTCTCTGCTTATCCAGTTATTATTACAGACTTTGTATTCAGTTTTGAGGAAACTCTATCAAGAGTTATTTTAAAGTGTTTCGTGATGAACTAGTGAAACTATTTTTATATAAATATAGTCAATTACTTATACACAAATCGTAATAGAGGGCCTTGGTAAGATTGACGATTGTGTAATAGATGGATCTTTAAAAAAAATATGTATCCTATATTAGATTTATATTTGGCTCGCTCTACCTCACGTTTTCAATAAATTATCGTTCGCTTTAACGGTAAAGGAAAACATCGTGAGGAAACCTACATACCTGAGAATTCTCCATAAGAATTTCGAGGGTATGAGAAGTCTGCTAACCCGCACTAGGCCCCGTGGTGGACTAAGGCATAACCCCTCTCAGTATTAGAGGAGGCCCGTACTCAACAGTGAGCAGTATATAATGCAGGGCTGATTGCATTGCATTGCATTGCACATCACTTTATGGGACCTGACAGCATTGACAAAAGAAGGCATACATAAAAGCACCAGTAAATACTTCAATAGTGATCTTGGAGAATATAATATTAGCCATTCCTTATTAAATTATAATTTTCATTATTTTTAAACTGATTCTGAACAGAGCAACACTAGTTTCTCGCCAGTCACTCTCTAGACAAAAATCCAAAATGTTAATAAAATGAAATCCAAATTCATAACTAATGGACACAAAAAATATCATTTTCAACGTAGAAAGAAACTGCACGTATTTTAAAAGAAAATTCTACCTTTTCCTGTAACAAATATAATATCGAAACAAACAGACCGGACTTGCTACACGCCATTATCATAAGCGATGAATTATTCATCCGTGAGATCTAGTTTGGAGAGGGGCGTCTAAGTTTCTTCAGCGGACACTGGAGGATTTTTGATCTTATGCAATTGAAATAAGATATATGTTTAGGTTTTATTTCAAGATACATTTTTGCTTTCTAGGACTGTATCAGCTTTATGGTTCAAGATTCGAATTCCAGGTGTTACATCACTGTGGATTTTTGTAATACAGTTTACCCTGAATGGGATCCCCTAGAAATGCTGGTAGTCAAAATTAAGCTTAATATCTTTTGCAGTGTGAACGAGACAAACAAGCCACTAGTCGCATGGTAAGCTAAACAACTGCCCATAAACGGTAACACCATTCCAGCTTTGTATTAATTAAAGCACCGTGTGGGATTGAACTGCGTTCCTCATATTTTTATTTTATTTAAATAAGATACTTTTCTGACTGACACTTTTCAGACTGCCTCGGTGGCGTAGTTGTATTACAGTACGACTGCAATGCTGAGGTCTCGGGTTCGATCCCCGGGTCGGGCAAAGTGATATCGTATTTTTCTATTCAATATCAGCCCGGAGTCTGGAATTTGTGCCCGATATGGCGATAGGCACGCCTCCTATCACATCATGGGACGGAATACGCACGGCGAAAAGTGGGTGCACTAGTTACGCCTCTGCCTACCCCTTCGGGCATAAAAGGCGTGAGTGTGTGTGTACTTTTCTTATTTTACTGCAGAATTTAAACGTGAATCACATTCTGATGTGTCATGTGTGTACCAATTATAGGACATAACACTTACGAATTGAGTACATTTTTCTTACTTTAAACTAAGGAAATAAAAAACAAAACATAAAATCAACAAATTAAAAAGGGCAATTTGTATGCCTCACATTATGTTGTTATACAGCTGGTCGCACTAGTCCTGACTAAAAATCGTTACTATATTTTACCGTATAGTAAAGAAGATTACTTTTTCCCAAAAACCCATCAAGACGTGTCAAAGGCGTGTGGATGAACCAAAATTCTAGCACAGAGAATAGACTAGCGAGTTCAAAGGGCCAATGCCTCGCAGCGTAATATAGTATACCGAGTGAGCAGATACTACGGATCTATTCAATAATATTTCTGAAAGAATATAGAATGTTTTATATGGTTTACAAAATATTTACATTTCCTTCTTCTCCTTAAAGCACCTCATCAACCGAAACTTATAGATATAAACTAAATGTAGTCAAATATTTACCCACTTATTGTCAATGATCTCTATTTCCATATAGTGTGGTACCAGATCAGGGTAAAAAAATATTTAATTCTAATAAGGGTTTCTCTGCTTAGATTTTTTCATTAAATATGATACATTTAGTATAAATATGATATAATACATAATATTAAAACATTACATATATAATAGTACCGTAGGAAGTCTCGTGGTCAGATGCAGCCAAGGCCGCTGACTAATCCACAGCGAACCACCAACTGTGCAGCATATTGTATTGTACAGACACCAAAAAAACAGAGCACAAAAACTATAGGAAGTCTTACCCATTTCCATTACAGTAAACGCTTGACCTCTTTGTATTTTGATTTAAGTAATGATGAAAGAAAATATAAAGAACCTTAGCCATAACAAATTCACTAGTGCTTAACTTAGTGTTTGGCGCTTTTGAAGTGAAAACTTCTTTAACGGCGTTGAGCACTTTTGGGATGGGTATAAAATGTTAAACTCGCATCAGGATCACGTCACCGATCGAAAATGCGTAAGAGGTTTTACCATCCCTTACTAATATGAACCTTAAATACAATGCGTAGACGCTAAAATTCTTAAACGTTTACATTTTTATTTATTTACTTAAATAAAACCATCCCTTACTAATATGAACTTTAAATACAATGCGTAGAAGCTATAATTCGTCAAACGAGTGCATTTTTATTTATTAATGTCATTAAAACCATCCCTTACTAATATGAACCTTAAATACATTGCGTAGAAGCTATTTCCCCAGCGTTAGCACGGCACGAGTACAAAAGAACGTAACATTCTTTTTTCAAATTTTGATTTATTCTACTTTGGTTGTGATGACCGTTGCATTTCTTTCTTCTTCTTCTTGCAGTTTTTTTTTCAAACTATGTGACACAATGACGTAAAATATTCCCATCTATAAAGTGACGTCACTATTATTAGGGAGATAGGTAAATGTTGTAGCTACATAATATCAATAATTAAGTCATTCTATAATTTATTCATTACAATTAATTTGCATATAGGTTGGGGAAAAAGTTTCTTCGCATTTTATATGAAAACACAAGACTTTTTTTATTACACGCTTTATATTAGCTTCACTTGTATGTTTGTAACCGACTCCTTTGGGCGCGATTTTGACCCACTTTAAACGGTCAGATTTTATTCAAACTTTGTAGATTTGTCGAGGACCGATGGCAATACACTAATTTGATAACATTATGCCATTATTCAATTTGCAAAATGAGATTTTTGCCAAATAATGTATTTTTTATTTTTAGTGACATCTGTTGGACCATAGTAGAATTACAACTAAACTGGCTACTCTTATGCGTAAAAAAATCTTACTTGTCACAAGATGGCGCTTTCGTTTTTAGTGACATCTGTTGGACAATAGTAGAACAGAACTAAAAAATTCAAAATAAATAATAGTTTAAAACAACTAAAAAACACGCTTTATAGAAAATCCAACTAAAAATAGAAAATAAATTTGAATTAAGAATAATGTAAATAAGAAAAAAATGTATTTTATTGTACAAAAAAGCGTGGGTTGCATGGTGTCAATAGTTATAAATATTTTATTGACAGATAATATGAGTAGAAGTATTATATATCATTTTGATGATATCTTATTCAAAGTTTGTTTATATTTAATTACAGTATATATGGGCTATTTTATTCGATGACTTTCTGCCATCTTGTAGGTAGTGCCATGATCCTGTTGTTGTAGAAATTTTCGAACTTTTGATAAAAAAAAGGCGACAAGTAGTTTTGGCAGTCCTCTTTTGATGTTAGCCTAACACTGCTTAAAGCTGGACAACGGAAGCTGAAAATGCGTATCAGGTTTTCCTAAAAACCGCAGACCCGCAAGCAGTGCATGCCCTTATTAAGACCCTCGACGACGCACGCCGCAAGAAGTGGATAGATTGTGTGGAGAAAATGGACTTCACGCACTCTAGCAGATACAGCTGGAAACTACTCCAAAAACTGGGTGGCGCTGCTGCACCTGCTTCAAGAAATACGTCAATACACCCTGAGGAGATAGCAAAGCGTATGCAAAGCTTAACGAGGACCAACAATTTTAATAAAAAGTTCGCAAAAGATATCAGGATCAAGCATATCCAGCAAGAGCGTTGCCTTCAGCCAAACGCAGCCTACTGCTTAAAGAAATCTGAAGGTGCAAGGTCAGGGCAATATGGTGGATGCTTTAAGACCTCCCAGCCAAACTCTCTTAATTTTTGCTGAGTGGCTAAAGATGACGTGTGTGGTCTAGCGTTATCGTGATGGAAGACCACACCCTTTCTATTGATCAATTCCGGCCGCTTTCTCTCAACTTCTTGCTTTAATCTCATTAGTTATTGGCAGTAGAGATCCGAATCGATGGTTCTGCCCGGCGGTAAAAGAATCTCATAATGAACAATGCCCTTACAAACCCACCATACACACAGCATCACCTTATTACGAGTTAACCCAGGTTTTGCCACAGTCTGTGAAACCTGACCGACCTTTGACCTCGACCTTTTTCGTACGTTCTTGTCGTACGTGATCCACTTTTCATCACCAGTTATCACACTCTTCAAAAAAGATTCGGTTTCATTACGTCTCAATAAAGAATCGCATGAGTACACGGTTCTTTAGTTTTCTTTCAGTGAGCTCGGGCGACACCCAAATATCGAGTGTGAATCTTTTTTGTGTACCTAGCTTTTTTCAAATGGGTCAAAACAGTTTTGTGGTCAATTCCCAGTTCTTCAGCTATTTCGTAACTACTGATATGTCGATCTTGCTCCACTTTTTCCAAAATGGCTTCCACTTTATCCATAACAGGGCGACCAGAGCGAGGTGCATCTTTGACATCGACATTTTCGGATTGAAAACGCTTGAACCCACTTTGAGCTACTCTTATTGACACTGCATTAGGTCCATAAACGTTACAACTTTTTTTCGCGGTTTGCTGTGCATTTTTTCCTTTTTTATAATAAAATTTTAAAATGTATCGAATTTCTTCATTAGATTCACTCATTTTGAAAGAAAGAAAAATAAATGAAAAATCGCTGAAAACAACATTTTACTAATTTATTTCTTTTTTTTGAAATGTAACCTTTGTAATGTCATCAAAACCAGCCAGGTACAAATAGTACAGCCAAAGAGATTTTATATTACAAGTTTAAACATACTATATGCGAAAAGACTTTTCCCCCGATCTATTCAATAAATGTTAATAAAATATTAAACACAGAAAAATTCCCTATAAAATAAGTTGACGTCATTTTTTCCACTGTATAAAAAAAAATTGTAAAGTATTGTCTCTCCGATGGGTTTGCAAGCAATAATAATAAAATAATATTTTTTTGCATACCCTACCGGCCTACGTTAATCTGTTCAATGTGCATTTATGTGCAGAAGCTAGCATTAGTAACATGTAACACACTAATTATATAATTCATTACACTTGTGAAGATGAAAAATATTTAGGTGATCTATATTATTAAACCAGCTTTTGCCCGCGGCTTTGCCCGCACGAAAGGTATTATTCCTGGACGAAAGTCCCGCGATACATTTTCCCGGAACGAATTGTAAATCTAAACCATTCTCGAAACTATAATTTTTTTAACCTTAGCCGTTATAATTGCAAGTACCATGCGGCAACAAAACAATTCGTTAAAACTAACGTTTTTTAACTCCATAAAGTTAAAAAATAAAAGTCTTTGTTTTTCGTTTAAGTACCTAGACAAACAAAGACTTTTATTTTTTTACTTTTAAGAGGTTTTTTGTCTCGTGGATTATTTAAATTTTAATTTAAATTTATTTCAAACTTTTTAAATTACTATATTATTTCCATCATGGGGCCTTGATAATCGACCACCTACTCATTGAGACCATTCTTTTGAGTTGGGTATCCCGCAGAAAACTTGATACTGCAGCATCAGCTCAAGGTTAACATGCCTTTAAAACATTTCCGAGGTCACATACACCAGTTTTTAAATCAATCAGAGTATTGAGAGTTGAAAATGAGCTGATAATCTTCAAACGCCTGAACAGATCTTCATAAATTATAACTAAGAACCATCTCGATCACATAAGCTTTCAAACAAAAAACCGTGTCAAAATCGGCCCATTCATTTGAGAGTTACCATGCCACACACAGACATACAGATACACAGACACACAGATATACAGATACACATCCTAAACTTATAACAGCCCTCTCTTTTTGTCTGGGGTTAAGAAGATACTCAAACATACAAAGTAACAGTAGCAACATTCCCCTATAACAGTATCTAGGGTCACCTAAGTAAAAATGAAAAGATTTTTACCCGCCAAAGAAAATTTTCTCAAAATCGGTTCTGATGTTTGGAGATAATTCAAACGACAAATATTTATAGCAACTTTATTATATTTTCAGCTATAATTAAAGTCCAAATGACCCGATAAAAGTAAAAGTTTAATATCACATACACTTCAAATATTTCCATAACTAATGGGCCTATTAAAACTGTGTTCAGAAACTCAATAGGCAGTTATAATGCTTTGGAAATAGCTATGGTGTGGTCCGCATGCTGTTATTACGAGACAATGTAGTCTGTAATCCCTGGGGTTTTGATTACTGTGGCCTTGCGAGGTGAGACAGTTACGCTGCACCATCGTATGGAACAGCATAAAGAATCTAAACAGAAGTATGTTTTATACCAAATATTCTTCTTGTTTCATCTTCCCATATGCCATATCGCATGTCCGTAATTAAACTGCCCTAACTCAAAAATTTCAAAATGTGGCATAATTGTATTAAGGTACGACTGCAGTGCCGAGGTCTCGGGTTTGAGCCCCGGGTCGAGCAAAGCGACATTGGATTTTTCTACTCAGTATCAGCCCGGAGACTTGAATTGTGCCCGATATGGCGATAGGCTCGCCCCCTTTCACATCATGGGACGTAATACGCACGGCGAAAAGTTAGTATACTAGTTGCGCCTCCGCCAACCCCTTCGAGGATAAAAGACGTGAGTGTGTGTGTGTGTGTGTGTGTGTGTGTGTGTGTGTAAATAGGTTATAAAACTAGCATTCTTCCGTTGTATTAAGTGACCAAAATTCAGATTGCGTTTTATCAATTTCCCAAAAAAAGGATTTGGGTTGTATCACTTCAATTCTAAAAGTCAATCAATGTGGAGTCAACGGAACACATCAAGGATATTGCAAAATAGAACTTCATTGAATATCAGATGCAGTATTGATTAGTAATTAAGCAGCTAAATGAGGGTTCTCATTGTTGGTACAATATTATGTAGTATTTGGTTACTTATATGTTTAAACTTATAATTGTCTCAACAATAATCTTTCTTACTTCTATGTTTACGTTTGAGGAAGATATATAAATACGAGTTAATATAATAGTAAAAATATGCTTCGAAAAATCTTTCCCTACGTCACAAATCACTAGCAGAAGTAACTGCGACATCACCTGCAATATAGGTGGCCAAGCAGCAGTGTGCATGCACTATTGTGTTTCGGTTTGAAGGACATTGTAGCCAGTGTAACTACTGGACATAATGAGACTTAACATCTTATGTCTCAGGATGACGAGCGCAGTGGAATGCCACACAGTACTTTGTAACTCAAGGTGATATGTGGTGTTACTACTGTTAATGGGCGGTCGTATCGCTTACCATCAGGCGAACGGCAAGCTCGTCTCGTCATTCAATTTAATAAAAAAAAAGGTATGGAGGTAGATACATAATTAGGTAGATATTCGACAATCGTCGCTTTGTTCAAAGATTCCTAAGCCTCTTCCTACGGGCTCACTGCGCACAGCTGTTTGCACGACCTACATACGTTACGATTACTAGTTTAGCTTTTGCTACCGGTTTTACCTGAATATCTCCGGCTACATTTTCATCCCCTAAAGAGAAAATAATAGAATTGCGCGTCTATTTTTTCAAATGAAAAATTTGTTCAAACTATTAAACTAAATCTCAAATAATATCGTCAACCACATGAAGTCCACTGTTGAACAGCCTCTAAAGATTTCCAGATCTGAAATAATAAAATGTGGACTACATTATAATAATATCCATCGTCAAATGTTACGTCCTTCTATATTTGCCAGAATTATGCCAGGCTGTCTAACTTACTGTATTTATACTTGATCTAACATGACTCGTAAAAACGGGCTTTCCACTATTCAAATCGGCTTGCAGTCAGGTGCAAATTATATCGGATAACCTCCAGTAGGCATACATTACAGCCTACGAACTATTCAAATTTGTAATAAACACTTAATCAGATATTATCATAAAATATTATGATCATCAGGATATATACGCCCAATATTTAAATGTAGTGAGTGATCTAATCGATTTGCTAATAATTTACTATTTTATCAGAAGTGACAGGTTGCTGTTGCGTTTAGGTACATGCGTCATTTTTGTGATAACTCATCTAATTGATTATCGGCTTATGCAAAAAAAAGTCGCCTAAACGGCAACAGTATTTGTCGAGGTCATGTAACAAAAGTGCACAAAAGCCTAATTGGCAATGGAACGCTGTGCCAAGTCGAAGTTCCGCAGGTTCAAAACCCAACCTCTGAAGATTGCGATTTTTTTTCAATTATCGTTCGCTTTAATGATAAAGGAAAACATCGTGAAGAACCTGCATGCCTAAGAATTCTAAATTCGAATTTCGAAGGTATTTGAAGTCTGCCAACCCGCACTAGGCCAATGTGGTGGACTAAAACCTAAACCCTCTCATCAATAGAGGAAGCCGGATCCCATCAGTTGGACAGTTTGGTAAAGATAACTGATTTAATGCCAACAAAAAGATTGACGATAGCTGGACCTATCTACGTATTCTTAAGAAACATCAAAACTAATGTTAATTAATGTTAATGGCAAAACAAAGAGGATTGTGCGGGTAACGAAGCGACAGAGCGGTGGATATTATACACGCGCCGCGCGCACGTGTGACGCATCTGTGACTCGGTAAACACACCGCCAGGGGTCGACAACAATCGATGGTTGTTTGGTACGCAATAGCGGCGTACAGTACCTAGCTGTGTTCGCAATGCAAGCAAATGGTAGCTGTTATTAAAGTTTATTTTTCTTTGTTTTTTGTCAGGAGTGCTTTCAATTTATATCATATTTTGTAAAGTAAAATAATGGAAATGACTTCGATTACTTTGGAAACTTAAGTAGTCCTAAATTTGTTTTGTGGCAGGAATTATTATTTATTGCAACACAACATCAAGTTCTTCAAAGCTTCTCGAAACTTCATAGAAATGGCTGAAATCCGAATGTATTTATATCAATATAAATTATCCAAGAATAAGCTATTCCTTTACGGTTTTTAACATTGGTAACAAACAATGTGTAGGAAATTGTTATCGACCCCGGCATGCGTTCTGACAGCTAAGATAACGTAAACAAAGCCCGTGATTGTAGTCGCTGGCCGTGCTACTGCCGGCTATACTCACCTATCAATCGATTGCGTTCAAAAACCAGAATTACGCATGTGCATGGCTTTATTACTCACTGAGATAGGTAGGTCATTCACCTGATACAAATCGTCACGCTTGTTAAAAATAGTAACACCCACTGGAAATAAATAAATACACTGAGATTTCTTATAAGTGAACTTCTTAATAAGTTTATTTTTAATTATTCATATAATAGCACAATGATGCAGATGCAGCTGCCAAGCTAAATACTAAGTGGTTTTACTGTCTATTTACGAGAGACCCATTGAAAAGTTGCATAAGCCTACTGTGGGAGCAACCACATTTGAATTCCGGTATAATTATGGCTAGTTTGAAGAACACGACACCCGCCTTCTACATCTGTCGTCACCCTATAGTCTCCGCAAAGAAGGCTTTGGCATCACCCGTGACTAACTTCAAGACGGCCGTGAGTCGTGACTAACCGACCGTACTTTGGATTATTGGATAGTCAGCATACTGCATATTTAGGGCCTGGTTGATTTCACCATACGCTGTTTAGTTCATGATAGCCTAGAACTTATCCGTCATATAAACTACAACTTTTGGTTTCACAAGTCTCGAATAGAAATGTCTGGCAGAAAATGTCGCTAGTAATGTGTCAAATTTATTTATTAGATAGCGTTATATGTCACATAGTTATCTAGAACTTTATCTGAAACCAGTGACACTTTTATTATTGTTTGTAATTACGTATTGCACACTATCAAGGGAGCGACTTAGACGTTTTATAAATAACCGTCTTCAGCCCCTACATCTTATATCTTATAGTATCGTAATCAGTGCTACCAAAACGTGACAGCAGCCATTGCAGCGTGCCAATTTGTGTTAAATCGCCACGTCATTCACTAATAGTATTAAAATCAATACAAACAAAACCGTGATAAACGAAAACATTCATACATTTTCCAACAATTGAAATATTGTAAAATACATTTTCTTAAATAAATTCAAATAAATGCATAATATCGTGGATAAGGCGAACGCGGGGTGCGAAATGAGTTTTTGAACCCCTACACACGTGGGGCCAGGGGGGAATCAATCGGGATGGGGGCGACTTTCGTTTGATTTATCTGCGTATTTATTTGTGACAGGAAGTTAATATTGGACGCTATGGAGTTTATGGAAACACCAGGGTAAAAGGATGTTTGTCAATTATGCATATTTTTTATATGCTGTAAGAGACATCTGATCTATGTCAATTCCTATCTACTTATAGGTATAATGAATATGAAAATTAAGATGGTAAGGTAAAAGAAGTAAACGCATATGTGTAGGGTGAAAATTGGTACGTAGATATTTCAAATCCTGATTTATCTACCTTTATTATTCTAGAAAAAATAAGAGACTCCTATTCCGAGAACGTTCACTCTCCAGAGCCCTTAGTAAGCAGCTAAGAAACAACTGAACAGTCGTCAAATAATCTCTGTAACTCGAGGGGGTATAAAAACTGTGGTAAATATTATCTTCATAATAGGTTACCCGTCCAATCCGTAGAATTTGATCCAGAAATATCTTGTATAAATGTCCGGGCAACATTTCCCGGCTATAACCGGATTTATGCTCGGAAATGATTAAATTTAAAATTGATTTCTTCAGGTTGCCGCGATGCCGCAGGATTCTATTGAACTTTGGAATATGCACGGCACATTTTAAAGAGATTTCAGTAACATATTTATGGGGAATTGTAAGAATTCTAGCATTTTAAGGCTTATGTAAGTTATTTATATATGTATATTTTTTATGGCATAGAATGACGAGACGAGCATGCCGTTCGCCTGATGGTAAGCGATACGATCGCCCATAAACAGTAGTAACACCATACAGCACCTTGAGTTACAAAGTACTGTGTAGCATTCCACTGCGCTCGTCATCCTGAGACATAAGATTTTAAGTTTCATTATGTCCAGTAGTTACACTGGCTACAATGTCCATCAAAGTGAAACACAACAGTGCATGCACACTACTGCTTGGCGGTAGAAATAGACATTGCGGTGGTACCCACCCAGACGGACTCTTACATATGAGACCTACCACCAGTATATATTATAAGAACTAAACATTTATTTCTAACTGAAGGCATGTAAACGAAAATTTAGGTAGGTAAGCAATTTGGTAAGTGGGCCATAGAACGAGGAATTATCACTAACGGGGAGAAAAATGGTTTGGGAATAGAGATATTTTCTAGGCCTACAGTAACCCAACAACAGCAAAGTTGCTATTTCTCAGATTTCTCCGTTTTATGTAAGATAAACTACGGTCAAGGAGGTATGAATAAAATAATATTAAATGCATAATATTAGTTTTATTATGTTGCTATTCATAGGCTCCAATAACAGAAACACGTCCAAATCCAATTTCTTAATTTTAATGTCATAATATAAAGGATTACGCCGATTATCTACTGAGCGGAGAAAATGGCTTTATATAATAATATGTATGTGGTAAAGCTATGTATGTACAGTCACCAGCATAAGTAGCTGAACAAATTCAAAATTTCAAATCGCCTACATACTTTTGTGTTCTTACTAATCGTTATTTCTCTTCACAAAATAAAATACAAGAGGTTTACTTTACTTCAAACAAAGAAAAAAAGGTTTCAGTTTATCTTAACGCGTATATAGGCGATTTGAAATGTTGATTTTGTACAGATATTTATGCTTCTGACTGTACATAGCAATTTACCTTTTTCTCTTTTCAATGGTAGGCAGTGGTGATACACACCCACATTAATTCGCTATGACGTCACACGTAAAAGAGGGCGAAATAGCTTCGACCGAATGAAATGAAAAAGAAAACATGTAATTCATAATAATATTATTATTAGAACGCAATATCAATATCGTATCAGAGAATGTTACGTCTGTACCTCTAGACAAAATGTTTTGTCTGCTTGGAGATGAAATGAATATTTATAAACAACTAGCTTTTGCCCGCGGCTCCGCCCGCGTGAATGAGTTTTCCCGGTATAAAAGTCCCGCTTTATATTTTCCCGGTATAAAAAGTATAAATAATCTACCCGTAGCTTATATGACACGTTCGTAGATTTACCATAGCAGCGCCACCTATTGATTACTTACTCAACCCAGTCGAAAGGTATCGACATCTGTTAGAATCATATTTTGGAGTTAACAGATAATTGTGACTGTCAAATAATAACAGACAAATAATTAGCAATAAATTAAAATTGCGACTATAATTTGAGATTTAAACTATCCTATCTCTCAAGTTGGATCGAACTGCACATGGTGTGCGAATTTTATTATAATCGGTTAAGTGGTTTAGGAGTCCATTGAGGACAAACATTGTGACACGAGATTTATATATATTAAGATTGCAAACCAATGAAACTGAGAATAGTTTAATAATGATTGTTTTAATAATAAGATGGGAACATGGCAAGATGTCATTCACATATCAGCAAAAGGCATTTTTTCCACTAGATAATTTTGTATTAAGCCGATTCTGTTGAAGTGTGATTAATCAAGCATATTGCAGAAAAGATAATTTTGCTTAGTTTTTACTAATCACAAAGTACTGCGTCGCATTGCACTACGCCACCACGAGACAAGTCTTATACAATTATGACACTGGCTCCAATGTCCTTCAAACCAAAATTACACAACTGAAACTTTAAATACACTAAAGGTTGACCACAATATCAGTGGCCTCTTATTTCTCAGCCCCAGTGGACAGTCATGAAATCAACATTATATTTTCATTAAATGTCGTGTCCTTGGAAATCAAAACCGAAGCAATCGATGGGTGTGAATTATTTACGACTACGTGTTCCAGTTACGACCTTCGTACGTCTTGGGTACTTATGTTGTGAAGCTATATGATATATAAATCGAATTTAGCGTGCTTGGGCTTCTATGATTTGGAAGCAGCAGTGTGCATTCACTGTTGTGTTCAAGTTTGGAAGACATTGTAGCCAGCGAAATTAGTGGGCATTATGAGACTTAACATCTTATGTCGGGTGACGAAAGATAGTGCTGCCCCTATCACATCATGGGACGAAATGTACACGGCGAAAATTGGCTGCACTATTTGCATTTACCTACCCCTTCTGGGATAAAAGCTGTGAGTGTGTGTGTGTGTGTGTTTGTAAACCCTAAGATAACAGTAGGTAGGTACCTACCTAATATTTTTATTTTATTTATTATAATTATTTTAATAATTATTTTATTATAATTATTATAATTATAATTATTCCCTAGTAATCGAACCTGGAATATCATTCATCATATGCAAAATGCGCCACTCACACGACTAAAGTTCTGCAATACCTACCCATGGCGGCCTACTTTCCTAACAGAGCGATGACCTGACAGTAAATGCTAGGTTAATGATGTCTCGCTTTAGGTCATAAAACTCCCTGAAATTAAACGTATTTAAAGATACTAGGTTAATGGTCACTTTCAAAAGTAAGCCGCTTATACGGCTTAAAGATGTCGCTCAATAAATTGGTTTAAGGAAGCTATCGAGCGATTACGTGCCCGTGCCTTATTTGAGCCTCTTTAGGGAATGAATTCATGAAACGAAGAACCCATGGAAAGACTGGCTTTTCAAGCACAGGTAGAAGGAAAAATAGCTAGAGGCAGATACCTCATTCGCTGGACTGACTTGATTAAAACGGCAACACAGTCCTCCATGACAGAATGTACCAAAGATAATTATAATACGAATGTACACCTCAGAATATATTTATTCTGTGATGTACACGCAGCGCTACTAACCGTCAAAAATGGAGAAGCCTTAGCAACGAACATCGCCGAGAAGATTCACGAAGTTCACAACTTTCCGTGTATCACCATCGCGACAACCACGACCACTCTGTCAAGACTCAAGAGTGCCTGACTAAGAAGAAAGAAGGTACGTATTTTCAAAAATTCATACTTCATATTCGAAAATACCGTAACCGCAATCCAACATAATTCTAGCAACAATCGAGAGTCATAGAATCTCTGGATCAATGGATAAGATCAATGGATCTCTATTGCAGTTAGAACTATATTTACTATCTGCGACATCGTATATCCCACAATGTCCTATTTCACTCAGTAGGTTACACAAACTACGTCAACTTACAAACACCTGATCTAGTTTCCCATTAGGTATTACTGCTTGCGCTAGTTAGACGGACGGACATCCGTGACGGCCCTTTGTACTGAAAACTAGCCATTGTTTCTACGTTAAATAGAACTCACTTAGATATCATTTGTTTGTAAATGTGTTACGAAATATGTTTCCAGTGCTAAGGCATCACGCGGACGTTTCAGTACTCTAGTACTGTCCTCTAAGACATGAAGGAGGCCTGTGCCCACCGGTGGGTCAAGGCTGATATTATTAAGCATTGTGAAAAGACGCAGGGTCACGGGAACGAGCTGGATGCAGTCCGCTTCTAACATGTCGGTCTGAAAATCTTTAGGAGGCCTATGTTTAGCAGTGGACTTCGTGTGGCAAATGATGATGATGATTGAGAATCTTTGGAGGTGACAATTGCAGTGCTGTCCCATCCATCCATCCATACCAGTCCTGTATTATATACTGCCCACTGCTGAGCACGGACCTCCTCTACAACTGAGAGGGTTACGACCATAGTCCACCGCGCTGGCCTAGTGCGGGTTGGCAGACTTCACATACCTTCGAAATTCGGAGAAATTCTCAGGTATGTAAGTTTCCTCACGATGTTTTCCTTCACCTTTAAAGCGAGCGATAATTCACAAAGAATACACACATAACATTTTTAGAAGAGTCATAGGTGTATGCCCTTGGGTTTTGAACCTCCGGACATTGTCTCGGCAGTCCGTTCCACTTCCAACTAGGCTATCACCGCTGTCCCATACAAATATAATATAATTGTTGGCCATACTTTTGGTGATTGAAAGTTCAAGAGTGTGAACGCGCACTTACCATCAGAAACTTCACATCATTCCGTTTAAATATGTGCTTACGGAGAACACAACATTCATGCATACCTACGCCATTTCGCATATTCCTATGCTTCAAATAAAGGGAATTTCTAGTGGTATTGTCTCACGTTCCTGGAGCTGCGAGACAGGCGCCGCGTTATCAGCTTGTTAAGTAATACAGATGGTCGGCACGTGATATCTCACACTCCTATATTTGTCAAATCGAGTTCGCCAAAAAATTTATGGCTCTATGCAAAGGGGCTGTGTGTGTATTTTCTTTAGTGTGCTTTCGTCTGGTGATACTTGTTAGTGATCGCGGCTTCGTCTGTATTTTCCGATTAATTACTGTAGTTAGTTTATAAAACCATTTTTGGTGTTTTATAACTTTCTTGTAAAATATGTTTAAAAAAACATACAAACGAATTGAGAACCTCCTCCTTTTTAGGAAATCGGTTAAAAATGAGTCTCTGTCTTTAGAGTGGCATATGCTAAAATAAAACGATTTATTAAGGCACTATGCGTTATTCTTTAATTTCTTAGCAACACAAAAATTACATACCGGTCATTTTTTCCCTATACCTAACTACCAATCAGCAACTATTTATAAAAAGGTACCAATACTTTCTGATTATATGTTGCCCCAAGTATTTTAAGTTGTAACGTTTGTAAAACAGTAAGATTAAATTATAAAAGTATTAATGAAGTAAGTAGTTACGTAAACTTTAGACAGAAGTTTCTTCTCAAGAAACGGCTATAAAACTTCAATAAACTGAAGTTCTGACGACCTTGAACCTAAAGCACAGATAAATCGATTAATATATTGTCATCGACACTCAGAGTTTTTTACTTTACCCGTATGCCTACCCAACTTTTAATGTATAAATGCTCTCTACCCAATAGGTACGTAAGTCTCAAGTCTGTGGGTACTTGTGATTTTGTACATAGATACATAACATTGTGTAGGTACGTACATAATATATAGGTATATCCTACTTATAATATTATAAACGCGAAAGTTTGTAATAATGGATGTATGGATGTTTGTTACTCTTTCACGCAAAAACTATGGAACGGATTTCGATGAAATTTGGCACACGCATAGATTATGTCCTGGATTAACACATAGGCTACTTTTTATCCCGGGAAAATATAACGTGGGACTTTTATCCCGGGAAAACTCATTCATGCGAGCGGAGCCGCGGGCAACGCCTAGTATATTATAATAAAGTGGGAATAACGTATGAAGTAAGCAACACAGCATATCTTGCTGAGATTACGATTCCTAGATTCTTTACCTGCTGGTGGTAGGTCTCTCATATGTAAGAGTCCGTCTGGGTGGGTACCACCGCAATGTCTTTTTCTACCGCCAAGCAGCAGTGTGCATGCACTGTTGTGTTTCGCTGTGAAGGACATTGTAGCCAGTGTAACTACTGGACACAATGAGACTTAACATCTTATGTCTCAGGATGACGAGCGCAGTGGAATGCCACACAGTTCTTTGTAAGTCAAGGTGCTGGATGGTGCTGCTACTGTTTATGGGTGGTCGTATCGCTTACCATCAGGCGAACAGCAAGCTCGTCTCGTCATTCAATGCAATAAAAAAAAGATTAACCGTTTAAAATTTAAATAGATCGTAGTGTTTGAACTGCTCTACACTTACCATAAAGTACACGTAACCACGTAACCTTTTACCTTACAGAAGTCTAAAATCAAAATCATTCCTAAATATACGATCATGGATAAAAGCCTCGACTGCCTCGGTGGCGTAGTTGTATTACGGTACGACTGCAAGGCTGAGGTCTTGGGTTCGATACCCGGGTCGGGCAAAGTGATATTGGATTTTTCTATTCAGTATCAGCCCGGAGTCTGGAATTTGTGCCCGGTATGGCGATAGGCTCGCCCCCTATCACATCATGGGACGGAATACGCTTGGCGAAAAGTGGGTGCACTAGTTGCGCCTCTGCCTACCCCTTCGGGGATAAAAGGCGTGAGCATGCGTTTTTTGGATAAAAGCCATATTAGGTTATACAGACGCTGCTAGCCGTAGAATGTGGCCTTTATTAACAGAAAGCACATCGACGTTTGAAAGGCAATCATATCTAAGCAACAAAAATACCTAAAATGAGTTATATACATATTTGGAATCGCCAGATTTTTCTGCGTCGATTGATCCGGGTTTCGAAGCTCTAGGACAACTTTTTTGGCGGTTAGATACTAGATGATTCCGGCAAATTTCACTTTTTTTTTCTCACTTACCGCCAAAATTTTTACGACTTTTTAGATTTACAGTAGTTGGTACGCTTAAGGAAATTGATTTTGAACTTAGTGTGTTTTACATGAAATCATGATATTACTATTTTGCATTAATATATGTTTACTTGAAATAAAAAAACTGCTCGCTCTTTAATTAGTTGTTTATTACCTACACAAAAAATTATAACTTTGGCATAGATATAATTTTACCTGGATCCATACTCTCCATATTTATGTGCTTAGATATTTTCAGCTTAATAAAATATTTCGATAATAGTACATTTATACAATTTTACCTAAAATAAAATAAATAATTATTAGTCGGTTAGATAATTTTACCTGAATAATATAAGTTCTATTTTTTATACTTAGATATTTTTACTTGACAACCTTTTACTTCAGTCATGTCGCATAGATAATTTTACCAGGTATGTTCAGGTGGTTATACTTATTGCTAAGAGATATTTAACTGTTCATAATAAAGTAAATACACCCGCTTGCGAACCACCTAGTGTTTTGAAAGTGTCATTTGTATATGCGCGCGATCGTGTACAGCGCGTATCGGTTGTCGCTAAGAGAGGACAGCCGTCCGACGTTTTTATGATTTTGCCTCAATTTTACGTAGATATGGTGAGTTTTTTTACAAATCAATAGACTTTTACAATTTTAATAACATTTATTTTTGTAATAAATATATTTATGTTGCATTATTATGTATTACAATATGTTAATAATAATTTAATTCCAATTTTACCTATTCTCTCCGTATACTTTTTTGGCGGTTGAGGCTAATCCTGACCTACCCTTTTTGAAGATAATTTATTTGATAAATGCACGCTCTCGTTGGGTGCCCTCTTCCAGCCGTACCATCCACATTAGCTGGAAAGCTTACGAAATGTATTTAACCTTTCGTGACCTGTCTTGAATCCATCCTCTCCACGTGCCCAGACCTCTTTCTATCACAACCACTTTTATCTTGCTCACATTAATTTTCATTCCCTTCTCTTTAAATACATCATTCACATAATGTTTCGTGCCTTGCAGCTCTCCCGTCGATGTTCTAGTACAGAGACTTCAAAGTCCTCACCAGGTGACTCTCAATCCAATATATTAAAGACAATGTTAACAACAGTTCATTCCTCAGCATACGATCATAAGTCTTTTCCAAGTTTACGAAGGTATAAAAGACTTTTTTGGACTTAGCCAAATGTTCTTTCGCTATGCACCTTATGTAAAAGACTTGATGTGTGTAACCCATTCCCCTTCTAAAACCTGCTTGGACATTCCACACTTTTTTTCAGTCTCATTAATCACTCTCTTAATGTGGACCTTGGCATACAATTTACTGGCAGCACAGGGAAGGCTTATTCTGCGGTACTTTTATATTCTTGCTGTGAAACTTTCTTCTTGAAAATGGATATAATAATGGTTTTGCACCACATATTAAAAAAATCCCAATATAATTTTGCTACTACGCCTTTGCCGTATCTCAGCATTTTAACGGTTACACCCAGCAGCCTTGCCTAACCTCTTACTTTTCATCGCATTCACTATTGCATTTTCCGTAATCTCATTATTAGCCTCGTTTTGAGAGTAAGCCAGGTCTATTGCCTCTTAACCACCTGCTACATCCCCATCGCCTGCCTCGGTGGCGTAGTTGTATTACGGTACGACTGCAAGGCTGAGGTCTCGGGTTCGATCCCCGGGTCGGGCAAAGTGATATTGGATTTTTCTATTCAGTATCAGCCCGGAGTCTGGAATTTGTGCCCGGTATGGCGATAGGCTCGCCCCCTATCACATCATGGGACGGAATAAGCTTGGCGAAAAGTGGGTGCACTAGTTGCGCCTCTGCCTACCCCTTCGGGGATAAAAGGCGTGAGCATGCGTACATCCCCATCGCCTCATTTGAAAAGTCTTTTGATGTAGGACTTCCAAGCAATACTTCCCTTTTATCTCTTAACACTCTTCCATCTTCATTTCTGATGACTCCTATCTTTGAAGTCCCCGACTCTCCCCTGATCAACCATATTTGTTTCCAGAATAGTGAAAGGTTCGCTTTGGATTCACGAGAAGGTTTGTGGTCTAGTTCCTTTTTCTTTCTTTTGCTCAACTATTTCCTGAACTGTCTTTTTCATTTTGGTATATTATATGAAAAACCTTTGTTGAAGACGTATGTCAAGATCGTAGAATGTGGTGCTCAATAGTCTTTGTCTACCCCTATGGGTTACGGGCGTGGGTGTGTACGAATGTATGTGCTTTCAGCAAAAATAAATTTAGAGAGAAAATTACGAGTTTCCAACACAATGAATAAATTATAATATTATTGCTTTCGAGTTATGCTTACACAGAGATATTTAAGCAAGCCGTTGTAAATGTTCAGATAAGGCAATTTTGTATGTCCTTCCGCTCATCGTATATTTGAGGCGAGAAACTCTCTCCAAAGAAATAAGTGTTGGTGTTGGCTATTAACAAATTCTAAATCATTATGCTATATTTTGGATGTAAGTATGTTTATCTAACAATAAAATATTGATTATTATTAAAATTCACTGATTATTAAATAGTTCAATGTTTGTAGGAATAACAAGATTTACAATATTATGCACGTATTTATGTTTTTCCACGATCGTGTGACCCAATAATTTAGCTATAGATATTTTTACTTGATTTTATTAATATGTTTAGATATCCTTATATGATTTTTACCAATTGCGCATTTTAAAATATTTGTACTTCCTTAAATTTACTTGTTACGGTATTCATAAGATGATCCATTTAGATGATTTTACCTGTTTGTAAATTTAGGTAATTTTTAACTAAGCGACGTTAACTTTTTAATTTATAATCTTCAGGGCTGTTAATGTAACTCAAAAAACGTCAAAAATTAAGAGGTTCCTAAAACAGTTACAATTATTTTTATGCAGCAAATGGTTAATTAGTTATGATTTTTTTTGTCAAAATCAAAACTTTAAAACGCTCTACTGAAAAAATTGCTAAATGTCGCTTAGATATTATTGCCTTTCAAGCGTCGACATGTAAGACGACACCAAGGTGGCGCGGGGCCGAGAGGCTCTTCGGACGGCGCCAATTAAATCGAACGTGCATACACGCCCTTATACCATGCTTCGTCAAAGGTTGCTCACACCCAGCCGTTCGGGCGGGGTGGCTTGACTATCAGCACATTATTTAATTTATAAAAGTGAAACACAGTTTCGGTGATGGACGTGTTATCACGTCCGTGTAAAATGTATGCAATTGATTTTATTACGGAGGATTTTGGTTTTTCCACAGCCCAAACTCTGCAGGAGTAAGTATAGGCAACGTTTAATTGTTAAGAGTAAAGTAACATCGCTGTTAAAATAAAAATATAAAATTTTACATCATGCAGCTATTTTATATTATTTTATAGTCTAAATGAGGCATGATATTTTTTGACATCATTTGTTGGTATTTTGTTTTTGAGAATTTCCCGATTACATTTATCCGTGAGTGCATTCCAATTTGCAAAGCACATGTAAAAGGAAAGGCGATTGAAAGATATTTTGGTTTTTATTTATTTTTTATTTACTTATTTATTTATAGCAGGTAACAAAGGACCCATAACAAAGATATTATAATAAAAAAATACTATATCCTAAAATACAAAACTTTTCTCCGGCACTATATGTTACATGTTTGTCACAACAGTGCCTGACATAAAAGCAATCTGGTTTATCCGCTATCACCTTCAGGACAGTGTTCGGACTGACCCGAATCCTGCGCACCAGGGACGCACACCATTTTCGCATAATCGCGTAAAAGCAATCAGTGCGCGCCGCAGCAAACATACCCGAGGCGCTGCAGAAACGATGCAGTCCCAACACTGCCCACTTTGGATTTGCAGCGGTAATGTATTTTTCAGTTATATTATATAACTTATATACAGTGAAACCTGGTTAATAGGGCTCTCAAGGGACCAAGGATTTTTTACCATTTAAGGAGGTTTTCATTTAACCAGTTTCCCAATTAGACAGCTTTAAAATTATAGTTGTCTCATTTACGGAGACCCCCGCTTATAGAGGTCGAAATGTACCTTTTTTTGTTTTGGTTATTCCATTTATAAAGGTGAAAATGTTAATAAAAATGCGTATTTTTGGTGTTATGAATTAAGTGTAGGTATGTAAACGTGTCGAAACCTGTCCCTACCTGATAAAATAGCTCACTTATACAGGGAATTGAGATACTGAATCCCAATTATAGAGGTAAACATTGAAAAATTCCTAGAAATCAAATCTCATTTAACCAGGTTCGAAAAAGTCCCATTAACAGAGGTAATTCAATGACAAAGTCCCGGGACCTTATTGGAATTCTCAATAATAGAGGTTTCTCATTTATCGAGGTTCCATTTAACCAGGTTTCACTGTATATGTATTGCTGCAGCGGCTATTTCACTCTGTATATGACAGCACCATAATATATAACTTATTTTCATAACACTTGAACTAAATTGCGGTATATTAGTAAAACACTTTTCAGAAATATATTCATTTATTTTATATCACATTTTAGAAATCTTACAAATACTTATCTAAGTCGCGTGTTGTATAAAATCTTGATGTGACCAATGATAATCATAATCGATACTCGAATCGAAGCCTCACGACACCAATATTAAAATAGTAGAGGAAACTGTACCTAGTAATACAGCATGGAAGCTGATTCAACCGAGTAATACTAACTCACAATAGACGTGTAGTCGCAGATTTTAGTTTGGCCGGAGCCGAACGTATTATGACGTCAAGTATAAAGATATACATGACGTCATTATACGATCAGACCAGTGTCAAAGATACACAACTAACTTGTAATAAGTTCGGAATATGTGCAGCAGTCGATCCGTTCATGCTGTACACTGGTTAAATCCCAGTTCCACCACTTTTAAAACCATTGCTGGCTACGTTTTATTTTTAAAATCTATGGTGCAGGAATATGGTTCTGATTGATGAATATTATGATTTATTTTATTAGAACATTCGAGCACCGAGAACACAAAATTAATTGACTTCGATATATAAAACCTACTGTATTGGTAAACGTCGACGGAGTAGCGGCGAGGACTGAATTTCATAAGAATTAAAACTCAACCCTATATCCAATATCACACAGCTTACATTACCTTAACAAAACGAAACACGTAGCGGCTCGAGTCTACATTTTTAATTATTTATTAATAATATCATTAATTAGACGTATATAGACGTAAGGTTGAGAATTTTTACCACTACGTCGGAGCTCACTTATTGGTCCCATCTATCTTACAAAAATACAATTTGGTGAACTGTGTAACCTATGTGTCACTTAAAACTATAAATACAAGCAGAAATAGTCAAAAAGTAAGTTAATAATAAAATGAAAATAGTTTCTTGTATAATTGGGGACAACGATGCTTTAATGGAACATTAATAAATAGATCTCAAATCAATTTAATATTAGACATAAATTTTCAACAAGTAAAAATAATGTCATCAGATATCAGTTTACGCAGGATGGTCATAGACTAATTTTGTCTGTTCACTGGTGTCAGTGTCAAAAAAAATAAAAGTAATCAATTAAAAAATCAATAGATTACAAAGTGTTAGTTTCTACTACTATGACGTGGTGCAACTCTGATGACAAATGCTCAGCTCCCTTAGAATGTGGCAAAAAAACACGACTCCGTTTAGTTTTATTGGGATTGGTTGAGAGACTAACACGTGACTGACACATTGGTCTCTCGATCAATCACAAACATCATAATCAAACGACATCAATTTTTATGTCGCTTACTGCCAAATTCTAAGGGGCATAGTTGCCCTCATTTATTAACCTAAATCCTTAATATTTGTCCAGATATTCTTTTATTGGAGTGCTATTCTCTTCGTTTGATGTTACGTCAAAAATGATGTCAGTATCTTTTTAAATAATTAGAGCTCAAATGTAGTCATCTTTTGATTAACTTAACATTACGATATTGGTCTAGTCTAAAATTAATAATAAGACATAAAATTAAATTATTCATAAAAAATATGTCAACAAATAAAATATTAAAAAAAATGGAATCCAAACTAAATATTCGTGTATAAGTCAATATTATAATGATTGTCATAAGGTAACAATGTTAATACTCGAACACAAGCCATTCACTTTCATTATCGCCGTATCGTAAAGACATTGCAACCAAGAGATCGCAAGTTTGATTCCGCGTTGAGACAAATATTTACTCTGCACTTAATCAAGCCCTTATTGTACGTAGGGCTAGTCTAGGGCCCCTAGATGCCAAACCCTCAGAGCTTCTATATACAGAGTTTTTGAAGTTATACTTCTTTTGGCGCGTTAGGGAAAAATGATGAGTAAATTTTTACGATGCGCGCGCACACCATCACGAAAAACCGACACCCTGAAGTTAGCTATAGTCAACATTTTTTAATTTTGAACGTAGAATAAGGCAAAAGATAAAAATATTAAAAAGATTTTTATCTTGTTACGCCAAAGAAGTATAACTTCTAACGCGTGTACATAAGTACACACACACTTTTTTTTTTAACTGGAAAACTGAAACCCTACAGGGAAACTGTCTTAGGAACCATTAGGTCGTTTCTTGTGTAAAAAATTTTGGCATAGTAATTTTTTTGGTCTGTGTATCTCATATGGTTTCAGTTTTCTCCAGAATGTTCCAGTTAAAAGAAACAATGGGTATTTTTATCTAATTAAACAATTAAAAACACAAGACATTCAGTAGTAACTTTGAAGGATTTTGGCTTTTCAAAATGGCCCTAAATTCTGTACCTTGGGGTCTCTACTTTGGGTAAAAAGACCCTGCACATCGTTTTGAGTTTATTCTGTGGTACCAAAGTCTTTTACAGTAGATAACCAAATAAACAACTAGTATGAAAGTGTAGATTAATTCAACGTGTAACTTTTGATGATTTACAACATGGCAACAATGTAAATAACAGCTCATATAATTACGCTACACTCAGCCCGAGGTGGCTAGAGTAGTAACTACTCGAAACCGATTTTAACTACTAATGGACCAAGATCGAATCGAAATAAATATGAGTAAATCAAAAAATCAAGTAGAGAGTAGTAGAAGAAAATAGTAGCGTAGTAAAATGCAGAACGCTTCCAATAAGTTGATCTGGAAATCATTAGAGGCTTTCAGCAGTAGACTTCTAAATTATGGTTTAGACAAAAGGCCTAACCCTTCTCTTTGATAAGAGATTTTACCCAGCAGTGGGACAGTTTAATACAGGAATGAAATTATCAGAATACTTGATTTAATTTGGCACGAATATTCTTCAATTTTGTTGAAACAGGTATTTTTTTTTCTTTTTCAGCCTTTGGAAGTCATAATATAAGCCTCCCCGAAGATTTCCAGACCAACCTGTTAGAAGCAAAAACCCTCCAAATATGAAAAAATATATATAAATAGTATACTATGACGTCATACAGTCGTTGAAACCGGTCCCGAGTGTGCAAATTAAATCTAATTTGAGTAAAGTTTATAAAGCCGTCGATGTGACGGATTTCAGGCCCCTTACGAGAATAGTCGGAGAGAGATCCCTTGTGAGTTCGTCTAATACCTGTGGAATAAGTTAAAACATTAAATCATTAATATTAACTTTGATTAATTATATACCTAGATAGAGTGACGCGCTGCAATGAAACTAAAACAAACAGGCCAACTTTTCTTAAGGTAGTATGCGTGACAGCTGTGCCATACGCTATCGCTGCATCATTCTGCGTATCCTTGTGTGCTCACATAATGATACCAGTTATACATGGTTTCTATTAAAACGGGGAGATAATTATATCCATGAAAAACAACAAAAAATAATTCAATCGAACAGTTCACCTCTATTTTTTTCGACGCGTTTGAAACGTTCTGTGTCTATCGAGGTATATAATTAATCAAAGAATATTGACTATAGTGCATATCAAATAACATGGTAAAAGCGTTCATGGCCCGACTCTCATCCAGATATCACATTTCGTAGTCCTTATCGCCAATAGGGTAGATTCCTATGTTTGATTTTGTAAATTATTTTATATGTGACAGAAAATAATACGAAATAAATTCTTCTGTGAAATCAGCATCAAAATTGGTTGAAAAATAAAGCAGTTATTCATATTACGTGGAGGAGATATCGCGCTATCTCTTTCGCACGCACGAAGCGTTATGGCCGGCGACTCTCGGTGACGTCACAGTGTAATACTACTGTTATTTCACAACTACCCCTTCTACCAAATTTCAAAGCTTCATAACTTACTAATTATTGCTCCAATTTTGAAAATTATTTTTCCGTTAGATTTTGGATGGCATACATATATAACAAATTGCCATATTTTATTTGGCTTAAAACACTAGTCATAATGAGCCGAAAACCATTTTCCATCAGCAAATCTTGTATGGTTCTGAGGAGGAATTTTCAACACAAAAAATCTTTAGCATCCTAGTAAAATAAGGAACTCAAGGGCATAATAGGTTGATGCTGTGCGTTGTCTGTCAGTTTTTTTCTCTCTCTCTTTCTATATATGCATGTCAAAGTGACTCCACTGAGTGGAATCCAGATCGATTGACAAGAGATGATTATCTCTCTACAGTCGACACAATTATGCTGACATATTCGAGACTGTGGGCTAAGAATGTGGCAAAAAAACACGACACGACTTCCTTTCGTTTTATTGGGATTGGTTGAGAGACTAACACGTGACTGACGTATTGGTCTCTCGATCAATCACAAACATCCAAATTAAACGACATCGTTTAACGAGTTGCATTTTTTTCCCACATTCTAAGCCCACTAGATATTTTATTTTACATATCGTAAGTGAAAGGGGTCCATATTGAAATAATAAAACCGAATTTGGTAAATTAATTTGATAATTCGAAAATTAGAATTTATTTATTATTTAGAAATTTATTAAATTATTTCTTTTGCGATTGTAATTTAATTGTTACAGTAGATGTTATTTATTGTATTAGTAGTTTATGCATGCATATATTATGTAATAATTAATCTTATAAGAAACATGTTTTTATAAGTCATTCATTATGGAATTAAAGAGGCTATAATAATAATAATAATCGTAAGTGAGGTTAATACACAAATAGTCACTCATAACTGTTACCTTCAAATACTGTTCGCAAACTGGTTCATCAGCGAGGGACTCGGTAGCGGGCAGCATGGGCGGTGGGGGGAGCTGCACGAACGTCACCGCCGTGCCCTCCGCACAACGGTCCTTTATTATACTATTCAGCCTGGAACAACACAGAATAGCTATTTAACAGCACACACATGCCGTTAAACGACTTGATAAAGGTCGCAGGAACACGCTGGATGCGGGCCACTTTTGACAGATCCGTCTGGATATCTTTAGGGGAGGCCTATGTTCAGCAGACTGCCTCGGTGGCGTAGTTGTATTACGGTACGACTGCAAGGCTGAGGTCACGGGTTCGATTCCCGGGTCGGGCAAAGTGATATTGGATTTTTCTATTCAGTATCAGCCCGGAGTCTGGAATTTGTGCCCGATATGGCGATAGGCTCGCCCCCTATCACATCATGGGACGGAATACGCTTGGGGAAAAGTGGGTGCACTAGTTGCGCCTCTGCCTACCCCTTCGGGGATAAAAGGCGTGAGCATGCGCATGCGCTATGTTCAGCAGTGGACGTCATGTGACTGATGATGATGATGATGACATGCCGTTAATCTCACAAAAAAATACGTATAACACACCCACATTTCGTCAGCTATGTATGTCCCATGCATACAATCCAAATACTACGCAGAAAAACCCAATATCACTTTAGCCACTTTCACTGGTGGTAGGTCTCTCATATGTAAGTCTGTCTGGGTGGGTATCACAGCAATGTCCATTTCTACCGCCAAGCAGCAGTGTGCATGCACTGTTGTTTCGGTTTGAAGGACATTGTAGCCAGTGTAACTAGTGGACATAATGAGACTTAACATCTTATGTCTCAGAATGACGAGCGCAGTGGAATGCCACACAGTACTTGGTAAGTCAAGGTGCTAGAGGTGTTGCTACTGTTTATGGGTGGTCGTATCGCTTGCCACCAGGCGATAAAAAAAGCCGTCCCGGAGATCGAACCCAAAACCTTAGCTCAGCAGTCATAACGTAATACCACCCCGACACCGATATTTAACTGCCTGAGTGATTAATAAACAGCCCCTTAGAATGTGGCATAAAACACGAAGTGAACGTCCATTCGATTATGATTGGTCGAGATACCGACACGTGACTTACGCATTGAGCACTCGACCAATCATATCAGACATTACGGATGTTCGTTTCGTGTTTCCAGCACATTTTAAGGGGGTGTGTCTTCTCGTTTCTCGTCTTTCGTCTCGTCTACTTACGTTTTAACATAGCTCATCGGTATACGTTGGTACACGCTGTTCTCGTCCTCCTCGTCGTCTCCAGACCATCTGTTTAATTCCAGTTTAGGCCAGTCTTCCACCTGTGAAAAAAATAACAGCTAAAAAATCTAAGCTTTACGAACGATTCACTATGTAGGCACTGATTGAAACAAATTTGTTTTTTTTTTTATGAACCTGATATCACGCTGAGGAGTTTTCTTGATTCTGCGATATTTTTCTTTTAAAACAAAATTACTATTAGGTTAATGAACAAATTCAATACGACCATACAATTAATACACATTAGGACGTGTAATGGTGTTTGATGTACTAAAAAAAATATAAATTGAAATCCCAATTAAAACGTTTTACTGGTGGTAGGTCTCCCATATGTGAGAGTCCGTCTGGGTGGGTACCACCGCAATGTCTATTTCTACCACCAAGCAGCAGTGTATGCACTGTTGTGTTTCGGTTTGAAGGACATTGTAGCCAGTGTAACTGCTGGACATAATGAGACTTAACATCTTATGTCTCAGGATGACGAGCGCAGTGGAATGCCACACAGTACTTTGTAACTCAAGGTGCTGGATGGTGTTGCTACTGTTTATGGGTGGTCGTATCGCTTACCATCAGGCGAACGGCATGCTCGTCGCGTCATTCAATGCCATAAAAAAAACCTATAATGATGTTTGAGATACTAAAGTCCCTTGTGTCAGTATACACTACCATCTCATGCTATACTCACGATGTGTATGGAGGCGTTGATGCGCAGCAGTTTGAGTAACTCCTCGAGTCGTTCCCGCAGCGGACGCGCTTCCGGTTCCGACCGCTCCGACCGCTCCGACCCGATCGTCACCGTACGACCTGCTTCTGTCGTGTTATTAGCATCAACGTGATATTGCGTTAGTAGCTTAGATTAAATTAGAAAACAAACCGTGGTCGTATTCACATGGGTATCGTCTTTGATTAATTATTTACCTAGATAGACACTGAACGTTTCAAACGCGTCGAAAAAAATAGAGGCCAACAGTTGTCCACTAAATGAGTTCGAGTGATTTATTTTTTGACATTTTTCATGGATATAATTTTCTCCCCGTTTTAACAGAAACCATGTAATAACTGTTATCATTGTGCGCACATACAATACGCAGAATGATGCAGCAATAGCATATGACACAGGTGTCACGCATACTAGCTTAAGAAAAATTGGCCTGTATGTTTTAGTTTCATTGTAGAGCGTCACTTTATCTAGGCATATCGTTAATCAAAGGGTATCGTAATAAAGAAGCGATAACTCATGTTGTTTGTCGACAGTTATATCTAAGTGGGGTTCGAATAGGACGTCTGACGAGAGGTGATTATTCCTTGCCAGAGGCCAGAGGTCATCCTGTTTATAATTAGACTGATCTCGGAACGCGGCCACGTGAGCCACTATGACAGGTTTTAACAACTTTTGTATGGAGGTCGCTGTCCGATGCAAAAAATAGATCACCAGCATCAACTGGTAAGTGTAGTGGGGTCTAGTCAATGATATTCCAGAAAACATAGATATGATTAGCAATCGCAATCTGAAGACTCTAGAATAAACAAATTGGGAGTCTTTTATACACTACACTTAAATGACAATACTAGCTGTTTTTATTGTTCATACTGGTTTAAATACGTCAACTCTCCCATACGTAACGTCAAGAATGTGCGTGCGGCACACTATTTTCGTTTAATTTGTTAGGGTATGGCATATCTATATATTTGAAAATCATTGGTTCTAATTTTTAAATTGAACTCTATTTATGGATATGTGTTTTTATTTATGGAATTGAATGACGAGACGAGTTTGCCGTTCGCCTGATGGTAAGCGATACGACCACCCATAAACAGTAGCAACACCATCCAGCACCTTGAGTTACAAAGTACTGTGTGGCATTCCACTGCGCTCGTCATCCTGAGACATAAGATGTTAAGTCTCATTATGTCCAGTAGTTACACTGGTTACAATGTCCTTCAAACCGAAACACAACAGTGCACGCACACTGCTGCTTGACGGTAGAAATAGACATTGCGGTGGTACCCACCCAGACGGCCTCTTACATATGAGAGACCTACCACCAGTAAATGTATGTGTGTTACCGTGCATAGCAGTGGGCGTGTGTTGTGCGTGTTGCGGTCGCACGGTGGGCGTGTCCGGCGGTGCGAACAAGCGCAAGCGCAAGCGCTGCCAGCCGCGCGCCGAGCGCACCACCGCCGCGAGCTGCAGCGCGAACAGACCGCGCACGCTGAACGACTCCGAGCCCTGCGGCGGGGACGCGCCCACCGCACTCGACGACCACACGTCGATGTACCGGATGGACGATGACTTCCTAACAACATTCAATATACATTATCATCTGAACCATTTAGAACTCAAGGTGCAAGGTGGACGGACGACTTGATAAAGGTCGCAGGAACACGCTGGATGCGGGCCGCTTTTGACAGGTCCGTCTGGAAATCTTTGGGGGAGGCCTATGTTCAGCAGTGGACGTCATGTGGCTGATGATGATGATGAAAGAGTCAAAGTTCCTAAATATTTTTTGTTGCTGTCGAGTGACTAGACAAACATAGGGCTCGCCCGATAGTAAGCGATATGCCCGTCCATAAGCAGTAGTAATACATACAAAACCTTTAATTTCAAAGTACTGCATGGCACTCCACTACGTTCGTCACACTGAGTCATAAGATGTTAAATAAAGCCAAGTAATTACACTGGCTACAATGTCCTTTAAACTGGAACACAACAGTGCATACACACTGCTGCTTGACGGTAAAATTCATTTTTCATCATTTTCAAAATCATTTTTCACGTATGAAAACCTTGAAAAATGGTTTTGAAATTCAGTAAAATATTTCAACACCTTAAAAAAACCTCCCACAAACCTCTCGACGGCGGCCATGTCCAGGTTCTGGAAGTGTCTGCACAGACAGACGTTCTTGCCGACGCACAGCACGTCCGACACCACGCGCACGTACTCGCGCGCCGATATGGACGCGTTAACTCGTCGCACGGGGAATATAGACTCGCCGTTGTCAAGGTCGAATATATCCGTCTTGTATGGAGACGACAATCTGGTATATAATATATAATACAGGTATTATTAAAAAAAAAACCAAATGCCCTTTCAAATGTGAAGTCGGCGCCACATTTATTTACAAGCATGTTGTATATCGGATTTGTGCTAGTTTTTACGACGAGCCTACTGCCTGGCGTTCAATTCTCTGAGAAACAAATCCAGTCCCATGCAAATGGCGTTATTAAATCTCATACAGTGTCATAAGGACTGTTTTATTGAAATGAAATGAAATAATGTATTCGAAACCATAAAATGTTATACATTATTTAGATTCCGTCAATATTAACTCTACCACCAGTTCGGAAAGCAGTTCTCACTAGAAAAGAACGGGCAAGAAACTTTAGTGTTGCTCTTTTCAAAATCAGTTCAAGGTATAAAATACAATGCATTATGTAGCGAAAAAAAATATACAATTCAGTAATTGTTAACTTTTGTTTAGAGCAGTTCATTTATATACTCGCAAAATAGGTAATAAATTTTTAAATTCCAACACTAGTGCATAACTATCTCAGGAATCATGTAATAATTTGATCTGAAATGTATTATGAAAAAATATATACAGGGTGTAACATAAAAGTGTGACAATATTTTAATCACACATAAAATAGACCATAATATTGCGTTACTAACTATTAAAAACAAAAAATACAATAAGATTTCAATATTATGAAACATTTATATCCCCTTTCTTACCAGCCCGAGCTGGCTTTTTTGTTTATTTCTCATCGTTGATTCTACTCCCAATAAAAATGTCGGTAGTTATATAAGTGACTTTTTGTATCAATAATAATTATTATAATCAATTTAATGTATCTTGAGTTGTATTACGGTACGACTGCAAGGCTGAGGTCTCGGGTTCGATTCCCGGGTCGGGCAAAGTGATATTGGATTTTTCTATTCAGTATCAGCCCGGAGTCTGGAATTTGTGCCCGATATGGCGATAGGCTCGCCCCCTATCACACCATGGGACGGAATACGCTTGGCGAAAAGTGGGTGCACTAGTTGCGCCTCTGCCTACCCATTCGGGGATAAAAGGCGTGAGCATGCATGCATGCGAGTTATCATAAGTGGAACTATGTTCGCCTACGTGATGAATAAAGTTTATTATTTTATTCTAAAGTGACAATACTGACTCCCTGAAGAAGTCCCTGGGCGGCGCGTGGTCCCGGAACCCGAGCAGCACGGTGTCGGGCTTCATGGCGCCGAGCCCCGCCAGCCGCGTGAGGTGCCCCGCGCCGCCGCGCACCGACTCCGCCAGGCACAGCTCCACGAACGCCTTCACCTGCACACATCAATACCATCTAGAACATAGCCATAATAAAAATAAATACGTGTGGCACTCGGAGACTGCCGCGGTAAAGCTATTGCATAGCATTTTTTATCACAAATTTTGATTGACTAAACACAAATTCGATCTTACGCTTACCACATAAAGTAGATTTTTAAACGCGAGCAACGCACGTTTAATCTTGTTATAGATAAATTTCAGAAATGCAATGGTCATCACAACCAAAGTAGAATTAATCAAAATTTGAAAAAAAAATGTTACGTTCGATTCTTTTGTACTCGTGTCGTGCCAACGCTGGGGAAATAGCTTCTACGCAATGTTTTTAAGGTTCATATTAGATTAGTAAGAAATGGTTTTAATGACTTTAATAAATAAAATAAATAAAAATATACTCGTTTCAAGAATTATAGCTTCTATGCATTGTATTTAAGGTTCATATTAGTAAGATAAAAAAATATGAGGTTATTTTCGTTACGGAATTTCTGGATTCGGTCTCCACGCTCAAGGCCCGCGAAAGCTCTGCAATAGCTTAAAAAAATATATAGCCGTATTTATAGTTACCCGTTTCACCAACTTTTTTTTTCTTTTTATGATTTAGGTAATCGAGCATACTGTTCACTTGATGGTAAGTGATCACCGCCGCCCATGAACATCTGCAATACCAGGGGGCACACAGATGCGTTGCCGGCCTTTTAGGTGGAAATACGCTCTTTTTTTGAAGGTCGCCAGGTCGTATCTGTCCGGAAATGCTGCTGGCGGCAATTGGTTCCATAGTTTATTTGCGTGGCGTAGTTGTATTACGGTACGACTGCAATGCTGAGATCTCGGATTCGATCCCCGGGTCGGGCATAGTGATATTGGATTTTTCTATTCAGTATCAGGACGGAGTCTGGAATTTGTGCCCAATATGGCGATAGGCTCGCCCCCTATCACATCATGGGACGGAATACGCACGGCGAAAAGTGGGTGCATTTGATTGCGTCTCTGCCTACCCCTTCGGAGATAAAAGGCGTGAGTGTGTATGTATTTACAGGGCACTTGGCGTGAATAATTTCAGTGATCAACATGAATCTTTACATACTACGAAAATTTTATCGATTCTTTGAGTATCGATACCCTATAATATGTACACGATACTCGGTATAAAAACATCGATGCATTTAGTTTCGACAGTTGATATTTATTATTGCAAAATTTTACTTAAAAATTTATATCGATACAATTAGAAAATATGCTTCATTATATTATACATAATGCATTGTTCGCTTAATATGTTCTAGATCAAGTGAACTCACCTTCAAATGGTCGATTAACTTGAGCCAGTACTTGTGTTCAGGCGCGAGTGGGTCCCCAGTGCCGTCCAGCTGGCCGACTCTCACGTGACCCACCACGAACAGACCACCCTGGGAGACAAATATTTATTATAGCTTCTGTTACGTAATAGACGGTTATAAATTAGCATGCCAGTGTGCTTAGAATTTTGATGTTGATCGAGATACCAATACGTCAGTCACGTGTTTCTCTCTCAACCAAACCCAATAAAAAAACGGAGTCGTGTCGTGTTTTTTTTTTGCCACATTCTAAGCCCACAGGATGGTTTTCGACAATATCGAGCACTATAATGCCCGCAACTCTGCCTGCTTGAAATACCTCCTTGGAAGAAAAGTCCAAGTGTCTTTCAAGGGATAAGTAGCCTATATGTTAATCGAGGATATTGTCTATCTGTGTGCTAATTTCCATCGAAATCAGTTCAGCGGTTTCTGCTTTTACTCCTAATTTTGACAATAAACAATTAAAAGTTAGTGTAAACCATAAGGTTTCTCTACGTTCACATACAGAGTGTATCTTACCTTCTTCTGATCATTGACAAAGTCGATGAGCGGTGCAGATTGCCGCGGCGAGGCGACCAGAAGCAGCATCTGGGGTCTCCAGAACTTCACGTGCTCCCGACGAGGATCCAGCAGGAGCAAGTACTTTCTCACCTGCAAAGTGTAATAAGGAGATTTGATTGATGAATTGCGAAGTTATTTAGACTAATGCTAAAAGTTAACACATTACTATACATTCAGAGCATAGTTTACTGATTTTCGTTCTTACCAAAAACATGTTTTAATAGTCGATATTAAATTCTTTGGTGCTGTGCATTGTCGATAATCGACGGCTGTTGAGTTTATCGCGAATGAATGTAACCTCTGACTAACACCTTTGACTTTTCTAAAAAGTTATGTGTGTATTTTTTGTGAATTATCGCTCGCTTTAACGGCGAGGGAAACATCGTGAGGAAACCTGCATATCTGAGAAGTTCTCTATAGGAATTTGGAAGGTATGTGAAGTCTGCCAACCCGCACTAGGCCAGCGTGGTGGACTAAGGTCTAAACCCTCTCAGTTGTAGAGGAGGCCCGTGCTCAGTAGTGGGCAATATATAATACAGGGCTAGTATGGTGGTGGTGGTTAATCTATACTAATATTATAAAGCTGAAGAGTTTGTTTGAACGCGCGAATCTCAGGAACTACTGGACCGATTTTGAAAATTCTTTCACTAATAGGAAGCTACATTACTCCTGAGTGCTATAGGCTACTTTTAATCCCAGAAATCTTTTCCACGCGGGCGGAACTGCGCGCAAAAGCTAGTGTAGTATATAGCGGGCGTGACCTGGTGGAAGATGAGCGCCTGGCTGAGGCTGCCCCACTTGGGGTCTGCGGCGGCGGGCGACAGCACGTGCAGCGCCAGCACCAGCGCCAGCACGGCCGCCGCCGCGCCGCCCGCGTGCAGCGGCCGCAGCGAGAACATCAGCAGCGCGCCGCCCGCCAGCCCGCACAGCGACGTCACCCACGAGAACTGCTTGAACGTCGGCCTGCAACACAATTACAAAACGCATGCTCACGCCTTTTATCCCCGAAGGGGTAGGCAGAGGCGCAACTAGTGCACCCACTTTTCGCCAAGCGTATTCCGTCCCATGATGTGATAGGGGGCGAGCCTATCGCCATATCGGGCACAAATTCCAGACTCCGGGCTGATACTGAATAGAAAAATCCAATATCACTTTGCCCGACCCGGGGATCGAACCCGAGACCTCAGCCTTGCAGTAGTACCGTAATACAACTACGCCACCGAGGCAGTCAATTACAATACAAACACGTTTGTTTTTTTTTATTGCATTGGATGACGAGATGAGCATGCCGTTCGCCTCATGATAAGCGATACGACCACCCATAAACAGTAGCAACACCATACAGCACCTTGACTTACAAAATACTGTGTGGCATTCCATTGCGCTCGTCATCCTGAGACATAAGATGTTAAGTCTCATCATGTCCAGTAGTTATACTGGCTACAATGTCCTTCAAACCGAAACACAATGCATGCACACTGATGCTTGGCGGTAGAAATAGACATTGCGGTGGTACCCACCCAGACGGCCTCTTACATAATGAGAGACCTACCACCAGTAGTTTTTTTGGCATGCTTATAAATGACTCATTTTCGAACTGACAAGCGATGATTATCTCTCGCCAGTAGACACAATTATGCCGGCCTGTGTGAACCGGATATACGCAGACTGATCCCGAAACGAGACACTTACGTGGACTCGACTCGGGAATCGAACCCGAGACCTCAACTCGGCAGACGCACTGCAATAACACTACGCCACCGAGGCAGTCGAAATTTTAAGTAAGTCTATATAAAAATCCGCTCACCTGAAGTTAGGCGCAGAAGCAAGATCTAATCCTAGACAGGCTAAGTTGATGGCGAAGTAGCTGGTCATGAAAAGCACCGTGTTGATCTGCGCGATCGCGTTCAGCGAGTCCACCATCACGCCCAGCTGCACCAGCAACCAGGACGTGATCACGGCCACCACCGGGTTTCCGGAGCGAGATACCATCGGACGCAGGAGGAAACCTATATAAATGGCATAAGTAATAACAAAAGAACAGTAATAACAAACAACAAACCTGTGGGAAATTTTACAACATGCTTTTACAATTTTACTTAATCTGTCTGAAAGTTACTGTATAAATAACAATAATAATGTGAAACATTTATTTAGTCTATGAAGTTGCTTTATACGAACAAACGAACTTACCAAATATATTATCTTTAGCCAGAGCTTCCAGCACTCTCGAGGCTCCAATCAAGTTAGAAAGACCAGCTGAGAATGTTGCCATAAGCATACCTGAAACAAAAAGTTTTCAATATAGGGTTTTACTCATATTTGCCCATTCATAACTAGGTTTTTTTTATGGCGTTGAATGACGAGACGAGCATGCCGTTCGCCTGATGGTAAACGATACGAAAACCCATATACAGTAGCAACACCATCCAGCACCTTGAGTTACAAAGTGCTGTGTGGCATTCCACTGCACTCGTCATCCTGAGACATCAGGTGTTAAGTCTCATTATGTCCAGTAGTGACACTAGGTACAATGTCCTTCAAACCGAAACACAACAGTGCATGCACACTGATGCTTGGCGGTAGAAATAGCAATAGTTTCATCTGGCATAATTTGTCCTACAATATTTTTTACAAAAATCTCGAGACCGGAACCATAGATTAACTTATTTATGACAGTACATTATTATGGTACTAATATATAAAAAAAAAAAATATTTTCTATGCAATATCTATTATTATCTGATTTACAACTTACCAACGGCAATGAAAGGCGGCCACACATTGATAGGCAGCAGGTACACGTAGTTGTTCTGCAGCAGTTCCCTGGAGCACGTGGCGGCAGTCAGGATGCTCAGCGCGAAGTACGATATCGCAGTGAACAGCAGCGCCGTCAGGGTGCCCAGGGGAATGCTGCGCGACGGGTTCTTTAATTCACCTAGGGAATTTAGAAATTGTTATAGGTATAATGTCAGAGATTCGTTTCTTATTTATGTTTTTTTCTATGTGAATGGGTTTTTTCAATACGTCCAATTTTTTTAAAAAATACAAAAAGAATTAGGATTTTAAAAAAAAACAGAAAAAGAAGAAACTAAACACTACTAATGACATTGCAATTTTTTTAACGGCAATGATACAAAATCTTTTTTTTTTTTTTTCAAGATACAATCGCAAAAAATAAAGATCAAAGTCCACTAACCGCTCATATTAGCCCCAGCCATGACCCCAGTCACACCAGTGAACAGTACCCCGAACACGGACGCGAAGTCGACCATCTGCCCGTCGGACGTGGTGTAGTCTCGCCCGTACGAGGGGTACAGGTTCGCAACCAGCGTGGCGGAGCTCAGCCCGGTGTAGCTCAGCGTCGTGTCGTTGATCAGGTGGTTTGTATCAGGTTTGTCTACCTGCGGGTAATATTATTCCTTCTAATACTCCATTATTTACGCACCTGCCTTCTTGTATCTGTACCACTTTAGGTTTTTTTTTTATGTAGGCGATCCTGAAGTCAACACCGGGGGAAACCTGCGAATGGGATACTGGAGTCCCCCGGCTTGACGACTGCAGGGGCCTGGGAAGGAAGTGGAAAAGGATAATGCAAGGAAAGGTGGGGAATGGAGAAAGGTTCTCAGGATGGGTGAAAAGGAAAAGGGTGCCAGGAAATGTTCGAGGGCCCTTTTAGGCCTCAATGTGTTATAAAACCAAGAGGTATACACACTGAACTGTGTGCCTCGGCCCGCGACTAATGTCCCCCCGAACATGGGCGTGCATTGGGTGTGAAGATCCAGCGCACAAGAATTGCCTCGGGGGGCTACCACTTTAGGTTGACTGGTAGAGAATGCCTATGGCTTTAAGGCCGCCTTTACTCCATGTATAAAGTGTAAATAAATAAATAAATAAAACCGAAATAATTTAAGGGATACACCTCACTTGTCGCAATTTCTCAAGTACTGGAAATTCTACAAACATTAAAATTAACAATAACATTTACAGCTCTTGAAAGATTTAACAAACATGTAATTTTAAACAAAAATAAACTATCCAGGTGGCGTGCTATTTCTCCCCTCTCTACCTCTTTCTAGATATGGTTTGATGAGATAAAAGGATCTGCCGCCTTGTTTTTGCTATCGAGAACATCCCTTAGGGGGGTGATTTACGTATCAAATAGCGGAACCTTGCCCCCACTTCGCCTCCCTTCGCTTCCCTTAAATCGAAACCACATTACTGTACATGTAAAATTAAGAAACCAATACTGCAAAACTATTTTACGGATTTTATCGCGGTTTTTTAATTTATATTTTCTCCCGACGTTTCGAAGGCTTTGCAGCCTTCATAGTCACGGAGACGTCGGGAGAAAATAAAAATAAAAAAAAACACGATAAAATCCGTAAAATAGTTTTATTTAAATGTCTAACATTCGCGTAAACATAAAAAATCAGAATACTGCAAAATCATTAAAAAAAGTTTTAATTGCTAAACCCCTCACCATAGCAGCAGGCGTGATAAAGAAGCTGAGGAACGCGCTAGAGAGACAGACCAGCATGGTGACCCAGATGGCGAGGCTGGTGCGGGCGAACAGCGACGCGCCCGCCAGCGACACGCACAGCCCCACCACGTTCAGCGACGACCGGTACAGGAACCGGTACCACCAGCCGTCCGGGATGCCCGGGCTGCCGTGCAGGAGGTACCCTGGCGGTATATTATACGTAAACAAAGGACATCACAGGGACTGCCTCGGTGGCGTAGTTGTATTACGGTACGACTGCAATGCTGAGGTCTCGGGTTCGATCCCCGGGTCGGGCAAAGTGATATTGGATTTTTCTAATCAGTATCAGCTCTGGAATTTGTGCCCGATATGGCGATAGTCTCGCCCCCAATCACATCATGGGACGGAATACGCACGGCGAAAAGTGGGTGCACTAGTTGCGCCTCTGACTACCCCGTCGGGGATAAAAGGCGTGAGTATGGTTATGCGTAAGAAAGGACATTGTAGCCAGCGTAATTACTGGGCGTTATGAAACTTAACATCTGTCTCAGGCTGACGAGCTCAGTGGAGTGCCACGCAGTACTTTGTAATTAAACCCTCGGCGCCCGCCCTCCCGCCGCTGTCAAATTACATCATTGGAAATTCGATCTTACGCAACAAGCAAAAAAATGGCGTAAAAGCGCGCGAATCTGAGTCGCATTTTCACAGGTTTCACGCTAAAACGGGCCTTCAATGCATAGCAATACGGTTCAAAATTGTATACCGTTATTTGATAGATGTACATAAGGTACGTTAAGTTTAAGTTCTATGTGGTGTTGCTACTGTTTATGGGCGGTCGTATAGCTTACCATCAGACGAGCCGCATGCTCGTTTCGTTAAGGAGCAATAAAAAAAAAGAAACCAAAAAATAATGACCCAATGGAGTGACATGAAACAATATTTAGAGAGAAAAAAAACACATCACGCTCTTATGCCTGAAGGGGTAAGCAAAGGTGCAACCAGGGCACCCATTTTCCTATATGTTCCGTCCCATAATGTGATAAGGGGCAAAATTATCGCCATATCGGACACACATTCGAGACAAAGCAATAAATCACAATATTTTTGACCTACCCAGGATTCGAACCCGAGACCTGAAAGCGGTGTTGTACCACGCACGCAATACAACTACGCCACCCATGCAATCGATAGTAGCAAAAAACTCACCATTAGTCCCAAAGTTTTCAATCAGCGCTTCAGTACAGGCGGATACACACAGAGCGCTCGACACGACGTTAGCGAAGAAGAATAACGTGCCTATCGCTCCACCGAACTCGGGGCCTAGCGTTCTGCTGATCATGACTGGGAGGTGCTAAGGAATATTAGCATTCTAGAAAATTTTACAGGTAATATCAGTCTACTGTAGCATACAGTTAAATACATGAAGACTAATGTTTATTGTGGTAAATTTTGCAAAATTTGAGATTATCATTTTTATAATGCTCAAATTAGTGCCACATAAGAGCTTTTAACTGACATAGAGACCAGAGTACAACTTTAACTTAGAAAATGCTTAAAACATATTGCATTTGTATGATTAGTAGATAAGTCTTAATTCACATTAAACAACTTGAATAGTTTTACTTTAAATTGCCCGCAGATTTCCCCGATCACGCGAAATCAATATCAAAAACTAGTATTCCAACCCCATTTTCTCAAGGATACAATAAACTCCGCCGCCTTCAACCGCTCCGTTGGTGGATATGGCGCAGATGGAAGTCACGGTGAACACCACTATCAGATACGCCATGCCGAACTGCGCCAGAGTTACTAGGAGTCCAGCATTGCCAACTAGGTAACCTAGAAAATAAATAGGGAAGAAACATTTATTCTCACAATATACTGGGACGCACACAAACAATTAACAAAAATAAGTTATATTACATAAAGAATGCGGACAACGTGCATCTCATGATACTGTCGAAAAGGATCCAGTTCAGCGTAAAATGCCAGGCAAGGTTACCAGGCGCTGGTTTTCAGCTGGAACCTTCACTTAGTGTATAGTAAATATTCATTTATATCGCAGCTTTAGAACGAAAACGACACAATTCAAAATGATCGAAATTAGAGTTATCGTCATAAAATGACTTAAAACGAAGTTCTCAATAAAACAATAGTTCAAACACAGCCATATTGGAGCGGGAACAGGACAAAACTGTTATATCGGTCCATTTTTATTATAGTTTAATAAAAAATATAGCAGTTTTAAGTCATTTTATGACGATAACTCAATTTTTGATTTTTTTGAATTGTGTCGTTTCGTTCTAAAGGTGCGATATATATTTTATGGTAACTGCAGTGACGTCTAAATAGTTCCGACTGACGAGAGCTGATTATGCCTCACCAAATGCTGGCCTGTTGTAACAGGATATATACAGGCAGGTACGCGGTGAAGGAAAACATCGTGAGGAAACCTATACCTGATAATTCTTCATAAGAATTTCGAAGGTATGTGAAGTCTGCCAACCCGCACTAGGCATAACATAAGCATATGGAAAATATATTTGTAACTCCTCCCTATTCTTCTATTTGATTAACTTCGTTGCGGGTTAAGACTAATTAGTGTTCCCAGACTCGCCGAGCTTCACCGCTCGGTGTCATAAAATGCGTGCCACTGCTGATCTTGGCTTACAGGAGTTGCAGTGGCGGGTGTGAGGGCGGGATAGTCTCGTAACCCGCACTGGGCCAGCGTGGTGGACTAAGGCCTAACCCCTCTCAGTAGTAGAGGAGGCTCGTGCTCAGCAGTGGGCAGTATATAATACAGGGCTGATTGCATTGCATACACAGGCTGATCCCGGAACGCGACACATACGTGGGCCACTATAGTGGTTTTATACCTTATGCAGGGTGGTGGCTATGCAGGCGGATGCAAATATCATACCACCAGTTGTTATATAAGATACAATACGTTAGTTTGTGGGAAGGAAAGAGCGGGAATAGGTGAGTAAGATTGCATTTGTCGCTGATGGAGAAAGGTTCAAATATGTGAACCCTCTAAGGAAATATGTCGATGGCTGGCGGGCCAATTGACTTAAGCGACATTTTTTGTGACATTGAGTTATACAGTATAGTTATAAATGAATTTCGTATATATTTATATAGAGTTATATACATATTTGGAATGAGCACATTTTGCTCCGTTTTTTAACATAGTTTAAATTTATCGAAAAGAAAAATGTCGCTAAGTCAATTAGCCCGCCAACCGTCGATGTGATTCCCTCTCTTCCCTGTAAAGAAGACACCCTTGCCAGTGTGATCATGAATAAAATCTCAGCAAAAACGTGCTGCCACATATGTAAAAATATGTTACTTTGACCACACATTACTTATACATACATGTTGATATACCCAAGTTAGAAAAAAACCTGTATACAATTTTCACTGTAATAAATTAAAATACAATTTTATAAACACTGTCCCGTAAATGTGCGTCATCACTCACATTGCGTTACATTTATCGATATGCGGTTGGTAATTAACAATCGTAGGACGCGTCAATCAATCAATCAATCAGCCTGTCGCCGTCCACTGCTGAACGTAGGCCTCCCCAAGTGAACGCCAAACATCCCGGTCTTGAGCAGCCCGCATCCATCCGCTACCCGCCGCCTTTTTCAAGTCGTCTGTCCATCGTGCAGCAGGGCGTCCTACACTACGTTTACCTAAACGCGGTCTCCACTCTTGTAGGACGCGTGACAACAATTATTGCCATAATTATTTGATATCGGTAATAACATGCAATTATTGTGGATGAATTATTACGTTTAATTGATTTATTGTCTGTTGGGTTGGAAATTGTAGCGTGATTTTGTATAATTTTACTATTCACCTGCTATTCACACACACACACCCACGCCCGTTATCCCCGAAGGGGTAGGCAGAGGTGCAACTAGTGCACCCACTTTTCGCCGTGCGTATTCCGTATATCGAGCACAAATTCCAGACTCCGGGTTGATACTGAGTAGAAAAACCCAATATCACTTTGCCCGACCCGGGTATCGAACCCGAGACCTCAAAATTACAGTCGTACCGTAATACAACTACGCCACCGAGGCAGTTGATTAAGGTAATTTTACTATTCTTACTTACTTTTTAGTATTTACTAATATTATATTTAAGATATTTAGATGTTTCAGATCTTTGTTAGAAGTAAACGAAGATACTGCTGAACGGACTTTAATCGAATTTAGCACACAGATAGTCCATCTTAGATTAACATACATGCTCCTTCTGTACGGATCAACTACACAGAGAGACTTTTATATAGGGAAACGTCTCTCGGGCGAGCGGAGCAGCGTGCAACACCTAGTATCAAATAGTTATAGTTCATTTCGACAAGACAAAACAACCTTATCGTTTTAAATGTCATTAAGCAACATTGTATTAAGAGAATTGAACTGAGAGCGATGACCTTGCTAAGAGGTTGAATTCAAATTAAATGCAATACCTAAATTACTTACTAATAGTGTTTGTGTCTTTATAATTAAACTTTATGTAAAAATATTCATACGCACATACAACTTTCCAAAAAACCGTCAAACCAGCGTGACCAGGTATTCAAAGAAAGCGTGATTACTTGGTACTTTTATCGATAGAAGAAAAACCCATAATTAATATATTAGCCGGCAAACATCTTGACCACACTGCTGCGTGGTGGGGAATTCTTTTGTACTTAAGTATAGGTTAAAAATCCACGCGGGAGTGTGGTCAATATATTTTCCGGCTATTATACCAATAATATACACTGGTGGTAGGTCTCTCATATGTAAGAGTCCGTCTGGGTGGGTACCACCGCAATGTCTATTTCTACCGCCAAGCAGCAGTGTGCATGCACTGTTGTGTTTCGGTTTGAAGGACGTTGTAGCCAGTGTAACTACTGGACATAAAGAGACTTAACATCTTATGTCTCAGGATGACGAACGCAGTGGAATGCCACACAGGACTTTGTAACTCAAGGTGCCCTATGGTGTTATTTCTGTTTATGGGCGGTTGTATCGCTTACCATCAGGTGAACGGCAGGCTCGTCTCAGCATTCAGTCATAAAAAAAAAATTGTTGGTGATAAGATATGTCTTATATCCGCTCGGATAGCGACCACCGTAAACAAGGTATTAAAAGTCGTCAAAGTGGCCCACGTACCTAAGTGGGTCGCGTTCCAAGATCAGCCAGTGTATATCCGGCTCAAAAAGGCCGGCATAATTGTGTCGACTGGCGCGACATAAACATCTCTCGTCTGTCGACATTATCTGGGCTCCATTCCGCTTACTACCAGGTGCAGTGGAGTAACTATGCCGTGTCCATATAAAAAAAAATAGCATAAAACATATTTAAGAGGTATAGATATATAGTTCTGAACTCACCCATTCGTATAAATATGAGCGCGCTGAACATTGACAGCACCACTGGACAGAACACGCCGGCGAACGTGCCAACTTTCTTGATGCCAGGGTGTTCCGCGCGGAACTCGCCGAATTCCACATAACCTGCAACCGGAGAATGTCTTATACCCTGTTTGAAGTCTAGACGATTGCAAGGAAACTTGTCCAACAGTCAGGAAGCGTCAATCGTCACTCAATAATTGGTATTGCACAGGACAATAGTACAACGCGTTTGCCATGCTAAATCATTGTCAAGTCTCATAAGGGGCCAAGGGGGTCAACGAAGTGTGACATTTTGTGACAAGTGGTCGTGGGTAATAAGTTTCGTGACGTCACATGTTAAAATTTAAAGTATTATTAAAATTAGCACATGAAAATATTGTAATCCGTAACTTTCGAACTGCTGTTTTCATTCACTCAGTTTTGGGTGTAAAATTGCTAAACATGTGACATCACACAAAGGTGAAAGGGGGTCCCACAAACGTGACCAACTGTGACAAGGCGGGGGGAGCGGCGAAGGGTATAACGTAATTTATGGATGGGCTCTAACACAATAACCTGGGAACGTTATCTGTCAAACCAACACTTAATAATATTTGCACATATCAGCCAGATAATAGAAATAAACCGCAATGGCACCGTATTAATGTTCTACTAAATAGTATTCAAGAAAATAAAAATTCAACACCACTTTGTAAAAATACATCTGTTTCTCGACACAATAAAAGGAAAACAGTCACCAGAAAATTGATCTCCGTACATTACAGACATGTAGCAGACAATGTGCAAAGATGCACAGAACAAAATTTGTTTTTGTTTAATGACCTAGTCGTTTACGTCAACTTTATCTTAATGTTTAATTTAATATGAATTTACATAATATATTATTACGTGTTTACATTCTATAGATATAGTATAATTACTAATGGATAAGTAATAATTTTAGACTGTTCGTCTGTTTCTTGTTTCTTTGCACAAGATCTTTATAACCCCCAACAGAAAAAGATGGGTGTTATAAGTTTAGGGTGTGTAACCGTGTATCTGTATGTCTGTGTATCTGTATGTCTGTCTGTGGCATCGTAGCTCTCAAACGAATGTGCCGATAAAATGCGTTTTTTTTTTGAGAGCTGATGTGAGCTATAATTTATGAAAATCTGTTCAGGTGTTTGAAGATTATCAGCTCATTTCCAACTTTCCCAACTCCAATTAATTTAAAATCTGGTGAACTGTGACTTCGGCAATATCTTTAAAACATCTTAACTTTGACCTGATGATGCAGCATCAAGTAGACTGCGGGATACCCAACTCTTTAGCACCTTATAGCAGATATAGCGTGTGTGGGCTCATGAGAATGGTCTCAATGAGTAGGTGGTAGATAGTTGATTATCAACGACCCATGATGGAGAATAAAGTAATTTAAAAAGTTTGAAATTATAATTAAATTCATATTTAAATAACACCGACACAAAAAACCTCTAAAAAGTAAAAAAATAAAAGTGTCTTTAAAAAGTTTAAACCTTGTCACATCCAAATATCCCAAATCCTCTATAATGCATTTGAGGTGATTTACTAAAAGCCGTAAAACGTAACTCACATAGTTATGTTTTACGAAGTTTAAAGTTTGATAGTTTTATAGATAATGCTATCCACAATGACGTGACCCACCAATTTTTGAGTGGGCGTTTTGTGGTGACTGCTTATTCATTGTAGAGCACACTTATAGGGAATAAGTGTAAATGAGGAAAAGTGATTTTTGTACATACGAATAATTATAAACAAGCTTTCGCTTGCGGCTCGCCTGCGTTAATGACCGATTTCAAGATACAAAGTAGCCTATAACACGCAGAGGTAATGTAGCTTACTATTGGTGAGATTTTCAAAATTGGTTAAGTAGTTTTTGAATTATGCACAAACTTTTATATCTAGTTGGCAATACTGGTGATTGTGAATCAGTAATGACTGAAGCTGGATAATCGAATATCCACGGTATTATAAATAATATAATGGAATTGCATAAATACTATGACTCACTTAGTCTGCCTATTATAATTGAATGTTTTATAAACAGTGTCCAATTTTTGGTTTGTTATTAAAAGCGAGAACAATATTGGCATATGTTTCTTTTACAGTATGTTTTTACAATATAACATTTAGCCTATATATATTATATCAACCATTATAATTATATTCAGCCTAAGTTTACGCACAATTGGACATGACCTCAATGTATTTGTACCACTAGTCTGTGTGCAAACATAGAACTAAGACAATCTGCATTCCTTTACTTATGTGATTTCACTTACCAGTAAAATATAAAAACATTTTAATATTATCTGATATTTAAATATTTAAATAAATATCAGCTCTTAAACATTTTATAATTAATACATTGCTTGTGGCGCAATAACATTGAAATATCATAATATGCACTAGTCATGCTCGAAGGTTTTGTCCCACACTTACACTCAGCTTCACAATACAATTGAGTGAAACAGTCTTAGCAAGTACACCCCAGTTGTGTGCCAGTCTATTATCTACAATTTGTTTTGTACATACTCAACATTAGCGAAATCTCTGATAAACGGTGGAAGCCATAAATAAAAAAAGAAACACAACTGTTATGTGAGCTGCAGTCAATGTGTTAACAAAAGTGTTATAAAATCAGATAGAAATTATTATTGTTTTTAGAAATATACACCTTTGGCTTCACTTTACTTAACATCAGGTGCAGTGGAGCCACTTCATTGTGCTTAGATAAAAAAAAAACTTACCCTCTCCATTAGAACTGTTGATGGGCACAGCTCTGCAGAACCTCATGCGTAATTTATTGAACACTCCTCTTGCTGGTGAGGTGGCTGTGTTTGGAGACAAAGGGTCAAGGGTTTCAGCCATCTCTGATGGCTTTGTCGCTAAAAAATAATAATACTATTTAGATTAAAATTGCTACTTAACCCGCCAACGCCCACTTATATATAGTTATAAGCTAATTTCCTTATATAAATGGACACCAGTGTCCACCGCGGGCATTGAAGGATTAAATCCTATTATCTAAATGGATTACATATAATGCTTTATAGTCAACCATAATGCTTCTGTAATTTAAATTTAGAATAAAAGTATGTTTTCAAAGTACAAACAGAGAAGTAAACAAAAAAATAGCTCACATAGCATTATGTCTTCCATTCTACAAATCAATGCTGAACAAATATTTACACACTAGAATAAGAGAAGGCTTGAGACAATGCAGGCTACTTATGCACTAATCTGGTTTCTTATGCCAAGTAATAAAAAAAAATCAATTCCAGTCATGGCCGGTGTTATGTTATTACACGTAATGCAGTCGATTGTGTGTATCAGATGTTTTCGTTTACAATGACCTCATAATAAATGTACCAAAACATAGCATAGGTAATGTAGCCTAGGGATCTCATTATATTGATTTAAAAAAAGAATGTCTACTTATTATGCAAAAGAAATTCGGTCGAACTTTCTAACAAGCATAACAGTGTTCATTATTCTGTCTACAACTATGAAAACAAGTTTAATATTCGAAGTTTTCTTTTGTCCGTGACTCATTAAACAAAAAATGTACTTACGAGTTAGTTTCGTCAAATATTAATATTAGGGACGTATTAATATGCCAATTCTGTTCATATCATTGTGCTGCACGTTATCTTCACTTGTTCTAAATAAACGGAAATTGTTTTGATGCCTCAGGGAATCCCATAAACGCAATCTGAATCAATGCTAAAAACACAAATCATAAAATATGTGATAGGAACAGGATTGTCAAGTATAACCTGACAGATCTGCAGCAGGGTTACCAGGAGTATTTTTCTAGAATTATACGACTATGTCATGTCCCTTATACAGTCGTACTCACCCTTTTTTTATACGGACCGCAAAGACGTCTTTGGTATGGTGCTTCAGACCACAACGGAAATTCATTTATCTACTTAAGTGCCTAAATAATAATAATACCTGACCTGTATTAAACATTGCCCACTCTTGTGCAAGGGAATTTTCTAATATCTACTACTGAGAGGATCATTAGTTATCATACAGCTCAAGTGAAGACTACAATCTAAAGAGGACGCGCCATGTATTTATTGCCGTGAAGAAAACTCTGTCACTTTCAATGTAATTATTACGTTAGAAAACACAAAACACATATTACAATACCTTTTCGTGTCGTTTTGAACGCATATATGAATAAATCTTAAACACTTAACACTTTTCTGTTTTATGCATACTACAACAGTTTTTATAAATGTGCTTTTTTTTATGGCATTTAATGACGAGATGAGCATGCCGTTCGCCTGATGGTAAGCGATACGACCACCCATAAACAGTAGCAACACCATTCAGCACCTTGAGTTACAAAGTACTGTCTGGCATTCTACTGCGCTCGTCATCCTGGGACATAAGATGTTAAGTCTCATTATGTCCAGTAGTTACATTGGCTACAATGTCCTTCAAACCTAAATACAACAGTGAATGCACACTGCTGCTTGGCGGTAGAAATAGACATTGCGGTGGTACCCACCCAGACGGAATCTAACATATTATGAGAGACCAACCACCAGTAAAAAGTAAGTATGCATGAGCAATCATTTTGCTTTTATACTTTGGCAGAATGGAAAAATCATACAGGCCACATCTTTTATATTATTACATTGTCTATTAACTCAAGATATATTAGGAATAGTTTCATTAGTTTATGTGAAAGTTTTGAAAGGCCACTTGTAAAAGCTCCACGGGGCGCAGGTTGAGTATAGCTGACCTTATGCCTATTAATAGATTTTAATGACTTCTTATATTTACGCGAATGTTAGACATTGAAATAAAACTATTTTGCGGATTTTATCGCGGTTTTTTAATTAATATTTTCTCCCGACGTAAAAAACCGAAAATATAAGAAAATATTAATTAAAAAACCGCGATAAAATCAGCAAAATAGTTTTATTTAAATAGATTTTAAATTAATTAAATAACAGTATTTAGAATAAAATTTTATGAATGTGGTTTCTTTAATATTAGCTTTTGCACGCGTGAAATAGTTTTTCCGGGATGAAAGTCCCGCTATGTCCTGTCCAAGATATCAAACTATCTCTTTACAAAATTTCACCACAATCAGCTCGGTACCTACTACCTTTGAGTTTATCGCGTTCAGACAGATAGACATAGACCGTTGTGGACTCTTTGTTGTTTCATAATATTTTAGGATAGACTAGAAAGATAACAATTAGATGATTATAGTTTTCGTATCTAATTAAATAACTTGGCAACCCTGGGTGATCATCTGTCAATAATTTAGGGATGCACAATTTATTTTTATCTGATTTTTATATCGATATGTGTATTGATTCTTTATTTTCGGAAAGGATATGCTGTTTGGGCGGCTTAATTCTAGAAAGTCTAGAAAAAAATTAAACTAGAATCTCAAGGATTTTAATTTATACCCAATATAAGGCTGTCTTGGCAAACGTAGCGTGGAAACTGGAACGCCCTCTGGCCAGATGGCGCGACGACTTGCACAAGAGGGCCGGCAGCATCTGCATACATAAAGCAGCAGACCGGGCTCTGTGGCGTATCTTGGGAGAGGCCTATGTCCAGCAGTGGACTGCAACGGGCTGATGATGATGATGATGTTAAGGCTAAGGTATAAGCCCGAAATATACTTGCACTAGCTATGCCTCTGCCTACGCGACGCCATCAGGAATAAAGGTGTGACTTACGTTATGTTGTTTCAATCATAGAAGTCTTAATATAATCATTATGAACCTTCTGAATAAAATAACATTTTACCGTAGAAACACTTTATTAGTTACAATGGTGTGCACTCATAATTTTGGTAGCCATCAATCTCCTATCTACCTTAAAATTAATGTACTTAAAATATATTGAATCAACACATTTATCCTAATATTGTTAAAAGAAATCACAATCAGTACCCTAAAAGTATAAATACAACTGTAAGAGCATATGAACGAAACTAAATTATTGAAAAACATTGGACCTCAAACTGTTGACAACAGTATATAAGTGGTGAAAGGTACGAAACTTAAATGAAATACTTGTGTAAATTAACTTATCACTTAAGTTATTAAAAAAATATTTATTTTGAAAAAAATATGGTGATTGAAGGAGTCCTAGTCCTCATTTCACACCAATATTTGAAGTTATGTAGTACCTAGGTTAAATGAATTGCATTCTCTCTTTTAGGCTTAGTAATTGGAATAATCGCTATATTCTATCGAGAGACTCCAACATGATGATACTATTTCCTCTTATCACCTGAAATCAAATAAAAACATCTTACTGATACACATAATACACAAGGTATGAAGACATTTTATTATTTGTTAGAATTAAAAACAGAAACTTCTGGATTTGCCATAGATTATGGCCAAGAATACAGTGACGTGGCATGGTTGGGGCAGTCCGGCCCGTGCAGCACTTATAGGGGGCCGGCAATATGTGATTGAACCCGAGACCCGAGTGGTGTAAACTAAGAACAAAAAGGATTGGTCCCGTGTGCTATGTTTTAGACTTCACACTATAATTCAAATGTAGATAAAAGTTATTGCAGTCACTTGAGCTGTGGCTTAAGACCAAGGAGTATAGGGGTGGTATTAATAAATCAATCTCACATTTGAGTAAAATCTCAAGTAGACATTTAATGTATTTGACTATATAATAAACCAAGCTTAAGCTGTAATTTAAGAGCTTGTTCTCAGCTGAGTATGTGTTGTTACACAAACAAAGCTTAGCTGTCAAAATTCATCACATACTGTAACTTAAGATGGCAATTGAGCTAATGTTAATATGAGTTCTATCTAATACATTTAATTCATTGTCGATTCAACACACATCAAGTGAACAAACTAACTCTAGTCGATAGTTGTTTTAACTGTGACTACCAAGTCTTTGCTACCAAAACACACAAGTACTCACTGCACTTTCGACATTGGCAGAATTGTCGACAACGGCACAAATTGCCATTCATAAAAAAATATGATTTTATTAAATAGCAACTATCTTAAGATGCTAACTTTAATTTGACAGCTTCTCAGTTGATATCGCACTTCAGAGTGATATTGAGTTGAATCTATTAATACGGCCCTATGTGTTTGTTCCTTGTAACCAATAAAATTACAGTGTGGAAGAGGGTTTTAAATTTTAATATGAACTTATGATATACGCATATTCTTTGATCATTGTTTACAAATCTGTTGTCATCACATTGCGAGTTCAGCCAAAATACATCCAGTGGGTCTAGATACTTTTTTGACTAACAAAAATTTAACTACTCGGTGTCATCATCAGATATAGTCAAAGCATTGCCAGGTGACCGTTCAGGCAGCTCAAAAATAAAGAATTCTATAACTTCAATTAAGTCTTTAGAATATGGTTTCATTGTTGCTTTGACAATGATTTGGCCAATATTGAAGTATGAACACATATTGTATTTTTGTTCCACCTGATATAATATGTGATTATTATAGGTAATCGATATAACAATAAATGTGCCACCTTAGACTTACTGCCCTCTCGATTACCACGGCAGTATAATACTCAGAACTTTCTGAAGTCAGTGCAAATTTTACATGAAAACACACATACCACCATTCCGATATTGTTACGCTGTCCATCCTTGCATTCTTCTACAGATTCGTCGAGCACCAAGTTCATAAATGGATCGAAACCCCGTAACACGCCGGTCACAGCGCGTCCGGCGTTCAACTTTAATGATAATTTTTTATCCATAAACCTGAAAATATGAAGCAATATGAATGTCTTATAGCGGAAAAACTGGTATATTACTGATATAATTCAAGAATGCCTATATAAATTGTAATATAAACACAATTAGTATTGAATGTGCAGTGAGGTTATCATGGCGCGAAAGACGCTTCGAATTTATTTGCGAACGAAGGATAATAACTTACTTTTTCAATTCTGGCGGATGTGCTTTCGACATTTTGCTACTTTTTATGGATTACTTGGCAAATATTTAAAACAGAGATCAAAATGTTTTAAAATTTAGTACAGATTTGTACGTGTTTTTGGGATTGTTTTCTTCTACAGTCTACAAAATGTGTTGCCAATAAGCTACGAATAAAATTGCTTTCTTTTTAAACTCAACATAATAATGTTATATTGTGAGTACTAAGCTGACAAAGTAATATTAAACTAAGTAAGAATATATTTAATTTATACTTTTATCATTACTTTACTTCACATTTCTTAATATTCTGTTATTTTATTTTATTAAAATTATTTTAGGCTACTACTTGGTAGAAAAAAATGTAAATTGGTCACCCCTACTTTTCAAAAGTGGAGAGAAAGGTTGCATAAAAATAATAAGCGGGGTTTACATTAGCAAGAAAACTTGCAGAAGTTATGTTGCGCAAGCTATTTTTACCTTGTAAACAGTCACGGCAAGCTGACTTCTGCAACATTTTGAAGCTTGCACGACTTCTGGCAAGTCGCATGTGTAAACACCATTTATGCATCTTGCGCGAGAACTTGCAGTTTATTCTGCGTGCAGATAAAAGTTTCAACTTGCTGAGCTAGTGGCTAACGTTTTTTTTATTTGTTCCAGGTTTGTTGAGGCAGTTAAGGTGTCAAAGACTATACCGCCAAGTTATAAGTTTGTAGTTTGACCGATATGTCTATTTTTGCCGCCCAGCAGTAGTTTATATGCACTATTGTCTTCCTGTTTGAAGGACATTGTAGCCAACGTAATTACTTGGCATCATAAGACTTAACATCTTATGACTCAGGATGATAAGCACAGTGGAATGCCACGCATTGCTTTATAATTCATAATTCTGTTTCATGTTGGTACTTTTAAGACGATTATTTTATTTACAATCATCATCCAAACAACATTATATTAGATTCATAAAATTTAGGCGAAAGGATTGCGTGCCTTGTCATTCAATTCTATGAAAAAAAAACATGAAAAAACGAAAAAAAATGAAAAAGTCTTTATTGAAATAAAAGAAAGGTACAAAAAAATCATTGCCAGAGGTTCTCAAATTAGGCTGAGCCTGTGTCTTGAGAAACCAGTTAATATAATCTAATATATAAAAATCTCGTGTCACAATGTTTGTTCCCGTACTCCTCCGAAACGGCTTGACCGATTCTCATGAAATTTTGTGAGCATATTGAGTAGGTCTGAGAATCGGCCAACATCTATTTTTCATACCCCTAAGTGATAAGGGTTGTTCACCCTTAACTTCTTTTTTTTTTTGGACAAATTTTTTTGTTTTTATTGGAACGGAGTTCCTTATTAAGCGTTGTGAAAGGGGGCTGGACGGAAAAGTTGTCACGACACTTTTTGCTATTATCTTACTAATATGAACCTTAAATACAATGCGTAGAAGCTATAATTCTTGAAACGAGTATATTTTTATTTATTTTATTTATTAAAGTCATTAAAACCATTTCTTACTAATCTTATATGAACCTTAAATACATTGCGTAGAAGCTATTTCCCCAGCGTTGGCACGGCACGAGTACAAAAGAATCGAACGTAACATTCTTTTTTCAAATTTTGTTGATTTATTCTACTTTGGTTACTGACATTTATCAATAACAAGACTAAACGTGCTTTGCTCGCGTTTAAAAATCTACTTTATGTGGTAAGCGTAAGATCGAATTTGTGTTTAGTCAATCAAAATTTGTGATAAAAATGCTATGTAATAGCTTTACCGCGGCAGTCTCCGAGTACCACACGTATTTATTTGTTTTTTCTCTAGAAACTTATGTATTGGAACGGAAATAGGAAAATATTTATATATTTACAGTTATCTCACGGAGTTATCTAATTCTTAATTTGCGATGAACACGAGATTTTACAGCATAGCAGTGAGAGCCGATAGTATTTTCAGTCTCTTCATAGTCGAGATTAAGGAGCACATTCCTAATTTTATTCTTTGCTTCTTTAAGGGTACACTCTTTAATACCACAGATTTTAACCATAGAGTTATAAATTGTGTAGTGACTAATTCGGGGGAATCTTTTCGCAAAGTTTGATTTAGTGGTGAGAATAGGCAGCCGGAATATGCGCTTTTCCCGTAAATCGGAGAGAAATTCAGATTTTAGAGTATTTTTATGTGCTTCTAAAGATGCAGATAAAATGTAGAGCTGGCGAACCCGTAATACGTTAGCTTCCTTGTACAAAGAGTCTGTGGGGAATCTGAATGGTTTATTAAGCATTCTCTTCAGAAAAGCACGTTGAGCTCTTTCTAGATTAAAATGCTTTTAGTCGAGCAACCCCAAACGTTGATGCAGAATGTTATGATAGACTGACAAATGGCAAAATATACTTGTTTTAAAGTATCCGTATCGGCACAACTGCGTAGTTTTTTTTACATGGCAAGCAATAAATATTCCTCGAGTAATGTAAACAGTTTTACAAGAAGTTGCGCAAGTTAACTTGGTGGACCACTTGCAAAAGCGTGTTGCTAAAGAAATATTGCCGCTAGTGTAAACGCATCTGAAAGTTATTGCGCAACATATTGCTGAGAGAACTTGCTAGTCTAAACTCAGCAATAAATATTACCTCGGCAAAATTTTATGTTATTTTTGCAAAGTACCAACTCATCCAAATATTTAATACAGTATAATTTAGCTCAATTTAACGATAAATCGAATTTTAAAAATGTGTTATCAGTGCTGCACAAAGAAGTTGCCAGTAGGAAAAAAATCTGACTTGTCTTTTTATAATACGAACTAATTGAAAAGTTTTAGAACGTTCAGGCATTGAGTGATAATGAATAACATTTAAAATAGTCGGGTTGTAGTCATACCTTTTATCACATATCATTTACATGTATAACCAACAATACAATAGCAACAAGTAGACAGCTGGCAGGATGGATGCTGTTGAGATATTCATCCCATTCTGTATTAAATAGCCACGTTTTGTTTTGAAACTATGACTGTTTAGTATCTTTATGTAATAAACATCGTCAGTGTGAAAGTTTGTGTTTGTGTTTTCGTTCGAAAATGGATGAATCCGGGATTGATATGGGATTCGATCTCGCATCTCTCCTGACAAATGATTACAGTGTTGATCAAAGGATACTTGAAGAGATGACTGCTGCCCAACAGCACCAGGAATTTATGTTCTACGAGCTCAAATCTAAAGCGGTGCCCATAACTGAAAGGTAAGTGAACATTCCCACGGCACATCAACCAATTGGCCTAGCATTGCGTTGTTGCGATGTTTTGCGAATATTTTTAGCGCATTATTATGGAGGAACAATTTCACCGAACACTGAGTGCCCGCGACCCTGAAAACTGAACTTGGCAAAGCCCCCAGTTTTTACCAACCGTGTTTATCTTTGCTTTAGTCGTATTTGCAAGCATTCTATCGTCGGAAATGATCCTCGGTGAAGATATTCAGCAACTGAATCATGATTTCTACATTTTTTTAAATTTAGAATGCGCAAGTTTTTTTTAATCGTGCAATATTTTTTTACAGCAGCTCTGCGTTCCTTTGTCGAATAAATTTTCCCGCCATAACTTATTATCTTGACAATATTGTTGTTGTTGTTGTTTCTATTTGATGTCCGTTTACTTAATTAATATTATGCCATATTGGCGCGAGTATAACACAGGGAAGTTAGTATAGTAGTCTGCCATTACTTTCGAAATTGACCTTCTTAGCGGCGCGTGAGCCGACCGACGAAATAAATTCGTGTCAGTCGGGGACTATTCAAGCTGTCCGCAATTAGCAGGACATCTTAGCCTTTGTGCAGGATACATTGGTGCCAGATTAGGCGACTTTTCGCCATTTAGGCTATCTCGGAGGGTGTCGGGGCGACCAAAAATTGCGATTGGCGACTGGTCGCCGTTTAGGCTATGCGAATGGCACCATCGCCAATTGAGTTACAAACACACACACTTCACTTACCATCAGGTGCAGTGAAGCCACTTTGTCGAGCCATCAATAAAAAAAAGCTATTAATGGTATTCGCTGGGGTATGTTTTTATTCATATTATAAAGTATTGACTTACAGTTTTATTATCCGTTTGTATTTCGGATATCCTCATGATCACTGGTAATTTAAAGCAGTAGCCCAGTGTTCCTTATATGCTTTCCACATGCTGGGCTTTAATAAACGGCAAGTTATCCTTCTGTAATGCACCCGCTGGGGGAGTCATCATCTTCAACCGTCACATGAAGCCCATTGCTGAACAGAAGCTTCCCCTAAATATTTCCAGACAGACCTGTCAAAAACAGTCTGCATCCAGCGTGATCCTGCGAGTTTTATCAAGGCGTATGGGGAGTCAGCGCGGCACTTTTTACGATTATATATCATTTGACATCTATCTGTTGCTTCACGGTATCAGGGGTAATGGGCACGCTCGCGTAGGAATGCAAATCCCCTATCTTTTTAATCTTTCTGGGAGTAGTTACCTCACCCACTCTCTTTCATCTAATACCGAACCTTAGATGTCGCGTCGTTAGAAACTATATTCAGCTGGCCTAATGACACGGATGAGCCATTTAAACCATACCCACCCGCTCCAGCTTACAGAGTCGATTAGTGATTTTAAATCTATTTTACTATTTTCAGAAATTTCTCGAAAACACTAAGTCTGACTGCCCTGCTGGCTTTGAAATATCAAAACAGTGAAACTAAGTCGATATTTGTCATACCTAGTTGTATTACTAACATTGCATCTAATGGTAAACGCTTTGATTAACTATATACCTAGATAGACAATGAACGTTTCAAATGCGTAGAAAAAAGTAGAGGCGAACTGCTCCCCACTAAATAAGTTCGAGTGAATTATTTTTTGTTGTTTTTCATGGATATAATTTTCTCTCCGTTTTAATAGAATCTATGTAGTAATTGGTATCATTATGCGCGCACACAAGGATACGCAGAATGATGCAGCGAAAGCGTATGACACAGCTGTCACGCATACTAGCTTAAGAAAAGTTGGCCTGTTTGTTTTAGTTTCATTGCAGTGCTTCACTCTATCTAGGTATATAATTGATCAAAGGGTAAACGATGAGTCTTTCACAAACCGATTCCGTTGTAACTGGCGTGTTCCGCCATCTTGTAATCGACGTGGCCATCTTTTGATACCCAAGGACTTGAAGATGTTTCTGGAATTTGCCGTCATTAGCTATAATTGGGCAATGTGTTGTACAACATCATATTCTTTATAAGACACGGCGACACAATATGATGAGTTGCAATTTTCAAAAAGTTTATAGTTTCGGCTCGCGTAACATTCTGTCCTTACCATAAATAGTAGCCAATAGCACTCAAGATTCAAGGATAACATAGCTTCCTATTAGTGTAAGTTTTTTCATAATCAAACCAGTAGTTTTGGTGATGACCTCCTACATCCAAATTTCAAAAATGCCGTCGTCTTTTTTGTAGATTTCATCATGTACTTAGTCTATGGTTTTTGGATTCATTATTGCATTACCTGAGTTTTCATTAATGTGGATTTGAATAATTTCTTGTATTCTAACTAGTACAATTATTATGTCTGAGATAAAACCTACCATAAAGCATTTTTTTTTATTATTGCATTGAATGACGAGACGAGTATGCCGTTCGCCTGATGGTAAGCGATACGACCACCCATAAACAGTAGCAACACCATCCAGCACCTTGAGTTACAAAGTACTGTGTGGCATTCCACTGCGCTCGTCATCCTAAGACATAAGGTGTTAAGTCTCAGTATGTCCTGTAGTTACACTGGCTACAATGTCCTTCAAAACGAAACACTACAGTGCATGCACCCTGCTGCTTGGCGGTAGAAATAGACATTGCGGTGGTACCCACCCAGACGGACTCTTACATATGAGAGACCTACCACCAGTTAAGTATGAAATATGAATAAAACGTAAAACGTTGTGTTGCTGGAAAATATTTAACTAATCAAATTATATTCAGACACTCTTGGTTACTCTTACATTTCTCCAAGGAAGGAGTCATTGGTGTGTACTGTAATCTTTAAACGTAATAGGACATCCTAATTACCTTTTAATTAAAGATTTCCTTATTATCAACATTCGTTGATATTGAGAGAATAATTGGCAACCTATTCAAATTGCTAAATTTTTATTTGTGATATAGGCTTTAAAAATAATTTATCAGGCCTCATAGTTGATAGTTGAAGAGTTCTGAGGGTTTCGCAGTAAAAATGAAGATAATGAAGCCGGCAAAAGATTGATTCTTCTTCTTCTGTTTAAGAGGGGCAAATATCAGGTAGCCCACTTGGTGGTTTCCTGACCTATGACATTAAAAAAAAGTAAAGTACCAGGTGTAGCCAGTCTTGCGTATGCCTATCTCCGAGTTATGCCTTTTAACTAAAATCTTTTCTGTACATTTGCTAGATAATTCAATTCTCGTTATATAGGAGTTTATAATATATGGCGTGGGAAACCATACCATACCATAACTTGGCTCCCTTCCAAACACGACAGTACAATGAACAGCTTCGTAAAAAACAAATATTTGGTAACAGTAAACAAAGTTATTGGGAGGAAAATTCATACTTACCTACAAGACTTTGGAAAAACGTAATAGGTAGAATACGTAATTAGAATGAATATCTGATAAAAACTTATCATAGTCAGCTTTCTTTACAAAACGAATGCATCAGCCCCAACGAGGTAGTAACTAGTACCATACCTCAAAAACGGACCAGAATGGTGCGGCTATTTTTCCTGCCTTCATTGTATTACGATTACCTTCAAGTTACCCATTTATTATATTACGTATTTCCTCTTCATAAAAATTGTACCAATTTCCTTTCAATTGAAAGAAGCCATCAAAGTGATTGGAATTGATACCATTCCCATTTCCCAGATTCTATTGCTTTGTATATCTTTTAGAAATCTATACTAATATTATAAAGCTGAAGAGTTTGTTTGTTTTTTTGTTTGATCACGCTAATCTCAGGATCTACTGGACCGATTTTGAAAATTCTTTCACTAATATGAAGCTACATTACTCCTGAGTGCTATAGGCTACTTTTTATCTCGGAAAAACTTTTCCACGCAGGCGGAGCCGCGCGCGATGATAGTAATTTGATAAAGAAGTGGTGTAGAGTGCTGGAATTGCTGATTACTGAAAACCATAAAAAGTAGTTATCAATATCAATCTCCTTCTTCATCATCATCATCATCAGCCACATGACTTCCACTGCTGAACATAGGCCTCCCCTAAAGATTTCCAGACGGATCTGTCAAAAGCGGCCCGCATCCAGCGTGTTCCTGCGACCTTTATTAAGTTGTCTGTCACTCAACGAGCTATGGAAAGGGCTCTGCTAGGTGTTTCTCTACGCGATCGAATCAGAAATGAGGAGATCCGTAGAAGAACGAAAGTCACTGACATAGCCCAGCGGATTTTTTTAAAATTCTGGTTTAACAATTGTTTATAATTATATACAATCCAGCAAAAAAGGCTTTCCACCATATGCCTTCGGAGAATGCTTGAGTTCTTTGGTCATATCGCCCGCAAACCCGGTGATAATCTCCAAAAAATAATAATCACCGGGAAAATGGATGGCAAAAGACCGAGAGGCAGGAACCCAACGCGCTGGACTGATCAAATCCGCACCACACTCAACATAAATGCCGCTGCAGCTATACATGTCGCTGAAAGCCGGAGTAGTTGGCACACCCTCGTACGCGAAAAGTTAATTCCTTGATGACTCACGACCCCCAGCATTGGGGAATCGACGCAAGGAGGAGGATATACAATATACAATGTGTTTTCACAGAAAGTTGTCAGAGGGGGGCGAAGTTCCGCTATTTGATACGTAGTTCACCCCTCTCCAATAGAGCAATTAGAAAGGACACATAACAATTATTCTAAAAAAGAAGAGAAAAAAAAATTTACTTAAACAAACATAAATGATTTAATATTAACATTACTAAAACTAACAGCCCAGCGGATTAGCAAGCTGAAGTGGCAGTGGGCAGGGCACGTAGTTCGAAGAACTGACGGCAGGTGGGGCAAAAAAGTTCTCGAGTGGAGGCCACGTACTGGCAAGCGCAGCGACGGCCGTCCACCTGCAAGGTTCCTTCTTGTTAATGGAAATTTTTACTTCAAGCGTTTACTATCACGTCATCCAACCTTAATATATTTTAAGGTGCCATTCCTTTGGAGTTGTAGATCTCAGCGCTCTCCATAAATCGCCAAGAACCTATAATTATATTGAGCAAAGGTAAGTATACTGAAGAAATAATTCGCAGAAAAATAGTTTCTGCCGGCAGCCAGCAATTAATTAGAACTTGATTGGCGCCATACAGCGGGGTCTGTGACCAATTGTGCCTTTATTTTGATATCTCGCAGTAACTCGTCACTTTTATTATTCCCTAGTGAGGAATCCAACAAATTAAATGTTGTCACATGGTTTTTATGATCATGTTTTGATATAATCTTAATTTGAAGTCAGAATTTTAAGCTTTATTGTCTACGAGCTTTTGCCCGCGTGAATAAGTTTTCCCGGGATAAAAGTCCCGCTTTATATTTTCCCGGGGTAAAAAGTGTATAAGTGTAACCTATGTGTTAATGCAAGACATAATCTACCCGTGTGCCAAATTTCATCGAAATTCGTTCAGTAGTTTTTGCGTGAAAGAGTAACAAACATCCATACATCCAGACATCCATACATCTTACAAACTTTCGCGTTTATAATATTAGTAGGAGTAGGATGTGTTTTCTTCTTTTCTGGCTGTTGTTATCTGGCTTGGTAGTTGGTACCATTCCATACTATTAATATCTTCCTCTGCGCACAATATTCAGCACCTCTTTTGTTCATTTCATTTCATTAATTGTCTTGTTCATTCTTCTGGTCATCAGTGAGCGCTACCTAAAACATGCAACATATTAAAAATCAATATGTATCCATAGCACTCTTGATTTGTAGTTATAACACACATAGCCAATGTGATCAGACCGTCTAAGTTGTGAGCACCGCCAGCGCTATTTAATTTCACTTACACTAAATGTCTATTTGTTTTAGTGTTACGTAGAATTTGAAGTTAGTTTTTCAATTACAGTTGATTAATTTTACCATGCCAAAATTAGTCTCTGACGTAACTTATAACTTATAGTTTATTTTAAAAAGAAATAATAAAATCCAAAGACAAAGTAATGTACCTAATGGTATTCCGACGAACGTGTGCTAGAACGTTTTAAAGCTTAAAGCAGTTATAATTTCTATACAACTATACTATTTCTAAACAACGAGACTCGAGAGATAATATTTTTGCTATTTTGGTCATTAATATGGAAAATCAGTTTGTATAGCAAGTTCGTTTTCTTACACTGGCCCGGCAAAGTGACTCTTCTGCATCCAATGGTAAATGCTTTGATTAATTATATACCTAGATAGAGTAACGCGCTGCAATGAAACTAAAACAAACAGGCCAACTTTTCTTAAGCTAGTATGCGTGACAGCTGTGTCATACGCTATCGCTGCATCAGTATATATATATATATATGTAACGAGGTGTCAGGTAGATTGGATGTGGTCTTGCACAGGAAAAGCACGATATTCCTCCAAGTGTTTATTTATGTAACACAATTGTACATTCATACAGTAAGCACTATAGGTACGTGGCACGTAGGGGGGGGTTCCGTTCCAGGCGAGTTCGTGACGCGTGTGGCGAAACAAAGCTACGACCAGGAAGCGGACGGTCCGACAGCGGAGCGGGGTGCGGAGCGCGGGGAGTGCGTCTCAGCTAGAGGGAACCACCTTTCCAGTACTGGATACGGCGGAACGCTAGCGTTGACTGACTGCTCTGCGTCGGGTTCGCTATTTATATTGAAGCGGGCGTCGATGTGTGCGTGCGGAGCGATGAGAGGGGTTTCGAGTGATGGCGCGGGCGGCGGCGCACTAGCGCCGCGCAGTGGTGCTACAGTCTCCCCCTCTGGATACGAAGACGTCCCGACGAGTAGACAGCGAAGTCAGTTGCTCTTCTCTTCGGTCTTCCGTGGCCGCCCTCGTCTGCGTGGGTGCTGCGAAGATGTAGCAGGAGAAGGCCTAGGCTTAGGCGGCCGCCCCCGCTTCTTCAATGGGCGCACGGGCGGAGGAAGCTGGCTCACACTACCTTGGTATGGGCTCAAGGCAGATGTGTGATACACACCAAGTGGTTGATCTGGTGCGTTGGGATCTGAAATAACATAAGAGGAAACACCATGTGGCTTTAGGATTAGATATGGCCCATCACGTCGAGGGCAGAATTTTGCGCTTATCCCTCGGGTAGCATTGCTGACTGGGTGAGATGTCGCTAGGACGTAATCACCAGGTGAGTAGCCGGGGTCCTTCCGTCGGCCTCTGTCAGCTGTATCTTTCCTTAGCTCCTCTTTGTTTTCTCTGACATCACGAACTCTATGTAGTGTATCGGCGAGCAGTAGTAACTTCGGTGTTATTTCGGGCACGAAGTTTTCAGACAATATGATCTGCCGTAGATCATGAGCATTGTCATCTGGTGTACGAAGTTCTCGAGCAAATGTTAGATAGGCTGGACTATAACCCGTGGTGAGACAATTTGCAGTGTTCATTGAAAATCTTATACTAGGTAGTTTGCCTTCCCAGCTTCTATGATCATCTTCTACTAAAATAGCCCACTGCGTCTTCATGTCTCTGTTCTTCCTTTCTACTGGGTTTGCCGCTGGGTGGTACACTGGTGTGAAGGTATGCTTGATGCGAAGGCAATAGGTTAATTGCTGCATAACAGCACTCACGAATTGTGGCCCATTGTCGCTAATCAATCGTTTCACACAGTTCTCTGAAGAGGTCATGAGCCTGCTAGCGTATTCGACGGGGTGCTCATCTTTTCCCTCCCCCTGCACTTGAACAGCTCCAAGTGCATAATTACTTGCATCAGTTTTCATGGCGTAAGGTTTCGTCTCATCGGCTTGCTAAAGTACGGGTGCTGTCGTGAGATGATTCTTCAGTTCTTGAAAAGCTTTTTCTTGATCTGGATCATGATATTGAGCGCCAGTTTGTCTTTCAGTCTTCTTCCGGGCTTCACGTTGGGACGCCAGATGTAACGAGGTGTCAGGTAGATTGGATGTGGTCTTGCACAGGAAAAGCACGATATTCCTCCAAGTGTTTATTTATGTAACACAATTGTACATTCATACAGTAAGCACTATAGGTACGTGGCACGTAGGGGGGGGTTCCGTTCCAGGCGAGTTCGTGACGCGTGTGGCGAAACAAAGCTACGACCAGGAAGCGGACGGTCCGACAGCGGAGCGGGGTGCGGAGCGCGGGGAGTGCGTCTCAGCTAGAGGGAACCACCTTTCCAGTACTGGATACGGCGGAACGCTAGCGTTGACTGACTGCTCTGCGTCGGGTTCGCTATTTATATTGAAGCGGGCGTCGATGTGTGCGTGCGGAGCGATGAGAGGGGTTTCGAGTGATGGCGCGGGCGGCGGCGCACTAGCGCCGCGCAGTGGTGCTACATATATATATATATATATATATATAGTTATCCTTGTATGCGCGCACAATGAAACCAGTTATTACATGGTTTCTATTAAAACGGGGAGAAAATTATATCCATGAAAAACAACAAAAATTAATTCACTCGAACTCATTTAGGGGAACATTTCGTTCCTATTTTTTTCGACGCGTATGAAACTTTCAGTGTTTATCTAGGTATATAATTAATCAAAGAGTAAGTGCAGTAGCGTCCAGATACAGTATGGACTGACAAGAGATGATTATCCTTCGAAAGTAGATACAATAGGGTAGGTGACTACTTTTTTTAAGACATTAATCATAAATATAATTATGTAATCTAATGCAAAAAGAATTTGCAAAACCCCAATAATAAATAAGTTATAAAGCTTTGAAATTTGGTGGAAGAGGTAGGTGTCTAATAACAGTAATAGCAAACTGTGACGTCGCCGAGTGTCATCGGCCGTAACGCTGCGTGCGTGAGAAAGCGATATCACGATAACCTCACCGCGCCCCCACTCTTGCTCACAATAATATTTCAAATATCAGTAACTTATTTTTGATTAAGAACTTATTGTAACTATATTTGTGAATTGTGTGCAACAAATGTTTTTTATTATTATTATGTTGTATCTTTCCTGCGGGAAATCACGGCACGAAGGCCGATCTTTTTGGAATTCTTGCGTGGGGATATGGATCCGTTAAGGCCCCTTTAAGATACATTACTCTAGTTGGGGTCTGTACACCTTGCAGGTACTCTCTCTGTCTTCTTGCGCAATATGCCGAACTTGCTAGTCTAAACATGGATTCATAGTATATAGTCGTAATTCGTAAATAAGTATGTAATATTATCGTAAGTCATGATACATACCTGCAAGGTGGACAGACGACTTGATAAAGGTCGCAGGAACACGCTGGATGCAGGCCGCATTTGACAGGTCCGTCTGGAAATCTTTAGGGGAGGCCAATGTTCAGCAGTGGACGTCGTGTGGCTGATGATGATGATGATGATGATACTTATTATAAGAAACTTAGGTGCTTGCTTTTAACGTTTGATGATATGAAAGAAAAGCATACTGGATATATTTTGTATTCGATTGGATAGCAACAGTATTGAGGTGATAGAATCAGTTTTCCCTTGAAGTATTTCTAGGCTGGAACCTTGAAGAAAAGGTACCTACAATTATTTATAGAAGAAAAAGAAAGTAATATTTGCGATGAATCGAACCCAAAAAACGTAGCAAATTTTTTAAACCTAGTTCTGATCTAGTCTAGATCTAGTCCTAGTACCATTCTGATCTAGTACGGATTCTGATCCTTTGAAATAAATAAAATATAATATACAGCGCGAATTGGCGTTATGTATTAGATATATATATATATATATTGATTTATCAAAAATCCAATGTTGCAGTTTTACTTTTCATCAAAATCGGACCCAAGACTATTTTCAGTATTTCTCGATGTTCCTCATAGTTTCGGATATCGCCATTCTTGCCCATTTGATAAATTCATTGTACGATACAGACAAAAAACAAAGCAATAACCAACGCACACTACCAAGTGTTAAAAACTGAACTACAAATTATCGACTTGTTAAATATTCGGGCACGAAATATTCATTTGGGACTTCGGAAATGCTGATAAACACTAGATACCTAATGGTTTTGATTTTATTTCTATTTGGCGCTGACACTGTGGGGTCATGCGGTCGACTCCAGAGACGACTGACCCGTCTTATCGGATCACAGTCTTGTAACTATTCAGACGAATTAAAAACAATAACAAGCACAACAATTTAGAGAATTAACGTTATAAGGCCCGCGATATTATATTTTAATCACAGATTTATTCACTTTATCCCTAGTATGGCAGTGATCTGAAGGTAAATGTCGTCCAATCGTTGACCAGAGAATGACATGTTCTTTAACAGTCAATTGTATATTGGAGCAGTAGCCAATACGTTTCTGCAATCGTTAACGCTAACATCATGTATGACAATGACATAGCCTGGCGATATACTTATTTATAGGATTTATGTCTTTCCCAAAGAGTTCTAAGATTATATAGAGCGGGCATTGGGAAAATTGTCATACAAAAATGTTGAGCCTGTTCGTCAGTTACTCAACCTACCGTGAAATAGCAAAACACCTATGTAAAATGCATTGGAACATACTTTGGCATGATCGTAATGCGCAAATTGGCATATTTCCTTCCAAAATATTGTGTTCGTTACAAAATTGAAGCATACTGAGACGTCTTGTCACACGGACGTGTCAGATAAGACAGCGACTTATTACCAATTGGCTAACCAATTGGTGATAACTTTTGGATGAAAAATTTGGTCCTGATGTCCGGTGTATTTTTCTGTTTTCTACAAGCGGTATTGATTGTAAAAAGGCGTCCTGGCTAAGATCCCTATATAGACTGTGTTATGTGGCTTGTCAGACCGAGTCTCGATAGCAAGGTTTTACCAGTTTCTTTCCTGTTGGGTACAAATATGTCTAGCTTGTAGCGACGAACCACTTCAAATGAGTTGACAAACAACAGTTGCGTAGCCCAGGCGTCACGTTTAGGCGGGCGGCAAAATGTGTAACATTAAACCGTTTACAAATTTAAACTTTTGTCTCATATACCAGTGGCTTGTGACTATTATTTTTTAAACTGACCTTTTTTTGGCCCGGTACCTTGGCGTGGCATATTTTGGTTCAGTCCCGGGCGGCAAGAACCCACGCTACGCAACTGACAAAGAAGGTAGAGGATTTTGTCTCTTCACTGGTGGTAGGTCTCTCATATGTAAGAGACCGTCTGGGTGGGTACCACCGCAATATCTATTTCTACCGCCAAGCAGCAGTGTGCATGCATTGTTGTGTTTCGGTTTGAAGGACATTGTAGCCAGTGGAACTACAGGACATAGTGAGACTTAACATCTTATGACTCAGGATGACGAGCGCAGTGGAATGCCACACAGTACTTTGTAACTCAAGGTGCTGGATGGTGTTGCTACTGTTTATGGGTGGTCGTATCGCTTACCATCACGCGAACGGCATGCTCGGCTCGTCATTCAATGCAATAAAAAAAAAAGATAAGTAATTCCTCTATGGTCATCTTCTTCTTCTTTAAGAATGGCTCCACCGTTTCATCGGTGATCTCTATGATGGTATTCATGGGCGGTCATGATCAATTACTATCAGGTGATATTTCGTTTAGATTTTTCTCAGTTTTGCCAGTCCACGCCCAGATCTTACACCACTATGATCAAAGATGTCTTTTACAGATCCTACATGATATGCCAAAACTGTATTCTTACAACGTCTTAAGTCATAATTATGGCATACATACATAGCACGTTTTTCCCTTTTCAGGGGTAGGCAGACGTTTATGAAACCCACATTTCGCCAGCTATGTTAGATCCCATGTAATAGGGGGCGGGCCTATTGCCCTTTACCGGGCACATTTCCGAACTCCGGGCTGCTACTGAGTAGAAAAACCCAATATCACGACATGACTAATTGAATAATTAGTAATTACTATTTATTAATCGGAAAAGCGCCAAGTCAGTCAGTCCGTATATGAATTCGCTTTTAGTCATTGGCAGTGTATAGCGATTTCACTTTCATTATTCTTAAATGTACAGACTTTTAATGGTTCCAAAGATTATGGTTTACTCATTAGTCACCATGGACGACTTTAAAAATAATAGAGCCATAGAGCCAATTTTGCTTACACTAGACAAGACTAAGTTAACCATTAATTCGCATGAAGCTTTGCGTTTTATTAACGCAATTCCATAAAACAAGAAGGGAGTCAACGCTAAACTCGCTCAAATATATGACATACAAGAAATAACAAAGCAAAAAAGTACTGTGTCAGCTGTGTGCCACACTGTCATTCAAAGTTTAGGTGTTGTTTCTACTGCTAATAGCTAATTAGCGGTTATCATCAGGCGAGCTACTTGCTCGTTTGTAAAAACTAACACATCATCATCAGCCATATGATATCCACTGCTGAACATAAGCCACTCTTAAATATTTCCAGACGGACCTGTCGAAGACTAACACAAATGAGCCGAAAGAATTATGGTCGCTAGAATTCCATGTCCTTACAAAATTGCAAACACTCACAAAGGTGACAAATTATTAAAAACTTGAGTTAACGCTCGTTTGACTATGATTGTGGCAGTTCCTACACGGCGTGCGCGGTTAGCAATCCACCAATCCGGAGCCATTTTTGAATTGATCGCAATTTACTACAATCATACGGTAATAAAGACGGTGGTGACTGTCTGGCGCGCATTTAGAGCACACAACGGGGGTCAAAAGAATTTGTGATCGATATGGAAGCGATCGCCGTGTGTCACATGGGTGTGCATTTAGTACCACAAATGGGGGTCAAAAAATTAGTTTACGAGACGTTGATAGGTCCGCCTGCAGTCACGTTGGTCGGACGCAATCTTATTCAATTGTGAGTGCACAGCGAACATTTCTAAGAGAATTTTTGTACTTCAGATATTCGTGAGACTTAGATTTTTTGCCATCTAGCACTTTAATACAATAAGTAAAGAAATTAACTGGTAACAATAATGGATAATGCAGCCTCCTTCATTTTGTGGCTTCCTAAGAATTAAGAATATTAATACTTAGTCACAAAAATTGTGTCGCTTATACCAAACGCGCAACTTTACCTCTTCATGGTGACAATGTTTTTACTTCCACATTAATTATTTAAGTGAAGACTGGTCGCTATTACAAATCGTACTCAATAAATAGCCCACATCAAAACCCACTAACTCCCCCCCAGTCCGGCTATCAGTCAGTTCAAGTTCGCCGATATCTAAATTGCCGTGGTTACGATCTACGGCCTTATCTGTCTATTGTTGGATAACCATTATCAGGGAATCTTTTATCCACCGTGTAATTTCGTTATAACCGCAACGCTAAGTCATATTATGTATGTTTGTAGTATGTACAGTCAACCACATAAGTAGTTGAACAAATTCAGAACTTCAAACTTCAACTTCAACTTAACACACTTTTGTGTTTTTATAAATGAAAAAAATATATATATAAACATTTCTTATTCTCCACAAAAAATTTTATGTAAGTGATTTGCTACTTCACACAAAGAAAAAAAATGTTTCAAATAAACTCAACGTGTAGAGGTGATTTGAAGTTTTGAATTTGTTCAGCTACGTGTGTGACTGACACCCGTATTCTAAGACGTTTCCTCAAAACTTCCTCAACCTTATCTCACTCGAGGTTACCTTGAGGATTCATGCAAGGAATCCTCGAAAATGGTATTCTTAGTTAAAATTTGAGCTATTCTTGAGGATCCTCGAGTGAGTTCGATTCAAGGAATTACGTTATTACATACGTCATTGATATACAGATAAATTAGAGTTTTTGCGAAAACTTCGATCCATTTTTAACTCACGAAATATATCGATTGTATACAAAGTGAAAATCTTTCCTTGAGTCTTCGTTAAGGTACGTCGCGAGGTACCTTGAGTTTGACAGTTGATTCCTTACCTCGAGAAAGGAAAAATCTTGAGGGACGTTGAGTGGAGTCGAGAAATTTTCGAGGAAACGTCTTAGAATACGGGTGTGACTGTACGTGTATTATTGGTAAGTACGTATATTTTAAATGCGAAAGTTTGTGAATAAATGGGATATGTTCAGCTTTAATATATATGTTGTGTTTCGGTTTGAAGGAATTGTAGCCAGCGTAATTACTGGCGATTATAAGACTTGACATCTTATGTCTCAGGGTGACCAGCGCAGTAGAGTGCCAAGCTGTACTTTCTACTTAAAAGTTTGTATGGTGTTGCTACTACTTATGTGCTGTTGTATCGCTTACCATCAGGCGAACGGCATGCTCGTCTCGTCATGTAATGCGATAACAAAATAAAAAAACGGGCAAAGTCTCAGTCTATAGTCTGCCAGATGGGGTTTAATATGATGTGTGTATGTACGAACTCTAGCGCAGCGATGATGAACTGCTAAGCAACCCTTGCATAGGAGATCTAACGCCCAATTTACAGCCTGAGAATGAAGTCTAGACCGAATCACGAAGGCATGTGATGACTGATGACTACCCACATGACATTACCGAGAGTCATTTAAAATCAATTGCCACGCATTGTGATCGATTACAACTCATTGAAATGTATAAAAAATATTTTATCTTGTTATCTCGTGTCATGGCTAAACGATTTGGAATATAATAGGTAATTTCAACGGTGAAGATGGAAAAACCCGAATTATCTTTAATTTCGTATGTTTTAATTGATTTACAGATTCAAATTCTATGTTTTCTATCCAACGAGACGAGTAGTTCGTCGTAGTAAGTAGCAAAGCACATGCTAAGCACCTAGAGAGAGGAGCGAAAACTTGTTGAGTGAATTAAGTTTTTTCTTGAAATGTTCTTAACTATTTTGTGAGCATATGACAAAATTCCTTAAATCAGATGTAAAAAAGCTATTTTGATAATCCTGAAAAGTGTGATGCGTAGGACAAATATTAGAATGGGAAAGATCAGGCAGAACAAAATTCAGACATGATGTTAGCAACTACCATGGTACGAACACGAACATTGCCCTTGATATATACACTAGCGTCTAGCTCTATCTTAAGAACCTCGAGACATCCGCTTATCGTCTTTAAATAACTAACGCTTATCTCTAATCATCGCAAATATCTTGGTTAAACGGCTTTTACCTTAGATCCGCTATTACCGAAGTTATACAATAGGAAGTTAGTTTACTTGGTATTCGGATGTGTTTATAATCCTTGATTAGATTACGGCTTTATTTCTGACTAGCTTTTGCACGCGGCTTCGTCCGCATGATAGTTTTTCTGCGATAAAAGTCACGCTACATATTTTCCCGGTATAAAAAGTACTAAAACCTTCCCACGGTCTCAAACTATCTCCATACGAAATTTCATCGAAATTTGTTGGTAGTTGTTGAGTTTATCGCGTACAAAGACGGCGCGGTCTTCGATTTTATTTTATACTATGTAAGAAAGCAATGATGTCAGCCTCATCATCATCTATGTTTATTTCGTCTAAAGACGTTGTCAGTCAGTAGAAGGTGGGTGTCGAGGTTTTAAATGGCTAATAAAGCCACACTTTGGGACAAAATGTCCACGTACAATGGTGGCACTGCTACCATTGTACGTGGACATTTTGTCCCTGACATCGTGGCAGGATGCTTTTGACATGACTGCGGTTGAATGCCCATGCGCATCCCGTGACCACAGAGGTAAGTAGCCGGCAAACAATTCGAGCACACGGTCGCGTGCGCGGTTTTATTTTACATAAATGTAGCTACGCTGAAGTACAAGAAAAATCCACCATACGGTACTGTACTCAATCTTAGCATGGTGCGGTTTAGTTGATTGGATGGTTTAGACCGGGGAGTCCGGAAAAAATCTCGAATCCGTGAATGCATATCCTAGTGTTAAAAAGCTGGTATTAAAATAATTGTTATTAATTTTATTAATGTGCTATGCTCTTCATTTATACAGCCTTAATATGTAAATATGGTTTGGTCACATTGAAAGGATGGATGAAAGAAGAGGAACGAAAGAAATCTATGTCGCGAAAGTGAGTGGTAGCGTCGGAAGGGGACGTCCTAGACGTACCTTTATGGACCAAATTGGCGACCTCCTAAGGAAGGGCCAAATTAGGAGTTCTCGTAACCGACGAGCATGTATGAAGAGACTGATGACTGTAGAAGAAGCTAAAGAGGTATGCTTGGATCGTAGCACTTGGCGCTCCATAGTCTCTGCCTACCCCAATGGGAGAAAGGCGTGAATTTATGTATGTAATATGTAAATAGTATAAAATATAAAGCAAATATTGCCATTACTATTAATGATACAAACATCCTCAATACCGGATCATCGTTCATCTTACGTGTAAAATTGGATTGAAATGGAATGTCTTCAGAATGTGAAGTGTCTGTAAAGCGTTATTAATTTTATTTTTGAAATTGTTCTCATTACAATTGAATTAAACAATGTTTTGAAATGGTGCTCTCGGCTCAATGTTTGGATGTTCATGCAATTATCGTGTGATATGATTGTACGTGGGTGAGATAACGTAGGGTTGTCGATGTCACGTTTACAATATTTACACAAAAAAAATACTTAGATTATCTGAAATGATAGTGCAGATGAAAAATACGAGTCTATTTTTATTTACACGCACTGTATGACATAATATCGTGTTATTATTGCGAATAGTTATAAATTTATATAAAATCCCATTGTGACTTGTTTTGGTTCGGTACGTACACCACAAACACATACGAATAGCTGGCAAAAAGAATAAAAACAACATTTTAGCTCTTATTAGCAGCGTATACAAAGCGAAACATTCAAACATGATCGTGAATATTTTATATAAGAAAAAAAAAACATTTTATTTTTTTATCCAATGTAAGTAGGAATTATTAGTATTTGTCACGACGTGTATATTCGTAATTGGAGTAAATTATATTTAGCGCGTGCCAACCCTAGTTATCTGAAGTCCATTTCACACGATGACAGTTGTCGGCGCTATCGAGGTGCTGTTTACACTAATTAGTATACACGAGCGACTGACTTGACGGACTGATAGCGATCTAAACACAACTGCTTGTTAATAAGATAAATATTCGTTTGGCATATGGAAATTAATTACGCGTGAAGATCGAGTTTAGTATAAGAAATCGTGTTTTAATTTAAACTAAGAGATTTTTTAACAAAGTATTTTATAATTTTGGAAAATTTCCTCCTCCAGTAATTTTTTAGACCTTATTTGTCTAAGTATATATTAAAATAGATACGTTTATTACTAAATTATTAGGTTAGATTGTGTAATATGACAGACATTTTTTGTCAGACATTTTTAATAATTAAAATTTAATTATCTAAGCACGGTAAAAAAAAAAACGCCAAGAAAAGCTGCGGTTCAGATTTTCTTAAAACGGGAATTAAATATTTGTTTTTTTCTAAGCACGCACTCCGCGCGTTGTAGATTTAGCGCCGAGACGAATGTCTGCAGGTTCAAAACCCAAGGGCACCCACCTCTGACTTTTCTAAAAAGTTGTGTGTGTATTCTTTGTGAATTATCGCTCGCTTTAACGGTGAAGGAAAACATCGTGAGGAAACCTGCATACCTGAGAAGTTCTCTGAATTTCGAAGGTATGTGAAGTCCGCCAACCCCCACTAGGCCAGCGTGGTGGACTAAGGCCTAAACCCTCTCAGTTGTAGAGGAGGCCCGTGCTCAGCAGTGGGCAGTATATAATACAGGGCTGGTATGGCATGGTATGGTATAATATGTGTTAGAAATATATTAAATTCGTCAGTCGAATTTCGACCACTGGACGACCACTAGTAATTATTTTTAAATGCACGAAGTGTTTATAAATTTAATTACTAACATCCCGATTTGACAGTCTAGACGCTAAGGGAAATGCTATTCTAAGTATGTAGGTAATATTAAAAAAGCAGCCCCCCAAGGCAATTCTTGTGCGCTGGGTCTTCACACCCAATGCACGCCCATGCGCGAGGGGACACTAGTCACGGGCCGAGGCACACAGTTCAGTGCGTATACCTCTTGGTTGGATAACACATTGAGGCCTAAAAGGGCCCGTGAACATTTCCTGGCACCCTCTCTTTCCGCCCATCCTGGGAACTTTCCTCTCTTCCCCCCACCTTCCCTTCCATATTCCTCCTCCACTCCCCTCCCAGACCCCTGCAGTCGTCAAGCCGGGGGACTCCAATATCCCATTCGCAGGTTTCCCCCGGTGTCGACTGCAGGATCGCCTACCTAATAAAAAAAAAAAAAAAAAGCGTAGTTCGGCATAACCTCATACAAAACCATTTAATATTGAGTAAAACGTCTCTCGTTTGTACCACTTACAACATTAAAATACTATCCTATGCCGATTTACTTAACGTCAGAAGTAATTAAATAAGATAACTAATTCTCGTTTAAACACTGTTTTACGAAACGTGAGTGAATCAAACATGGCCGAACTCGTCGTGTGCTAGCAATTAACGAATACCGGTTTCGTGTAAACGTATTGGTTAATTGGACGCCTAATTTTGACAATTTTTCTTGTGTATTCCGCCGAGAATTCATGATTTTATTCGTCATCATGAGCTAAATGAAGTCCACTGCTAAACATAGGCCTCCCTTAAAGATTTCCGGACGAACCATTCAAAAGCGAGCTGCATACAGCGTTTTCCTGCGACCTTTATCAAGTCACCTGTCCACTTTGCTCGTAGTATAATAATTCCGTTTAGAAAATAGTGTGTTTTATTATATTTCTATACGATCATAGCAAAATGACCCTACTGCACATGAACCATCATACCTATGCGGAATGGGTTCCAGTTAGAGTATCGATTGACAAAGAGATTATTATACCTCGCCAGTCGACATTATGCCACCTTGTTTGAGTGTTCATATTCACGTGAATATGACAATGTCCGCAGGTTCAAAACGCACCGCACACACCTCTGACTTTTCGTAGTTACGTGTGTACTGTTTATCAATTATCGTTCGCTTTAAAGGTGAAGGAAAACATCGTGAGGAAACCTACATACTTAAGAATTCTCCATAAGAATTTTGAGGGTATGTGAAGTCTGCCAACTCGCACTATGAGGAGGCCCGTGCTCAGCAGTGGGCAGTATATAATACAGGGCTGATTGCATTGCATTGCATTCACGTGAATGGTGCACGTAGGTCCTACCAAAAATTTAACATGATCTAACACCAATCTAAAGGACGGTTGTTAAAATTATATTAATTCTCGCATTCTATAGAACTAGGCGAGTGAGCAATCGTTAGAGCCGGTGTAAATGTTATATCGTGATCTTGTAAATATCAAGTATTTTGGCATTTATAACTTTGTATAGGATAATGCAATTTTGATAGATAGCCTCTGTGAATTACCCTCTATCATATCACTGGACGGATACCTCGGTGAAATGTGGGTGGATTGATTGTGCCTGAACTTATTAAATTGTGTTTGTGAAGATTTGTCTACCAGCCACAAACAACTTTTTCTCCTGGATTACTTGCGCTCGCGATGCCACGTTTGCGTTGAAGATTCGGAAAAAGATAACGGTTTTCCGCGTATATCAGGACGACGCAACACTTTCAAATAGCTCGAGTTTTTTGACTGTTATTCAACCTGCTCCTATCGCCAACTACCGCCACTACCCGACTACGATAGGAAATGTGATGAATTTCTTTAGTTATATGTGAAATAGTTTGTGTTAGCTTTGATACCATCTAATGCCATCTTTATATCGGCCTTTTATAGCTTAAACTTCTCAAAAGATAGTTGTCAAATCATTCAAGACTTGGGTACCATCACTTAAACTATAAATATCATTAGTAGACTAATTAATTTAAAATGTTTTTTAAACATAAGATAGAAACTTGTGAATATTTTGTTAAAAAATAGCAGCAAGTGCAATTTGTTTATTATTGTTAGTGTGGAGCCTATCAACGTATGGGCTATTCATTTTTACTAAATTCTTATAATTACTTCGATCTTACTCATCTCCTATTCTCTTCCTGCTCTTCATATTGTTCTATGCATGTCCTTTTAGGTCGTCGCTTACCGACCCAGCTCCGCCAAAAACGATCGCACATTTATCCAAACAAAGACTCGAAACCCATTATTGTAGGACGCACGTGCTTCCAAACGTGTCAGTGATTTGCCGCCAAAAACTAACCGACCAACTATGCTATCCATGTAGATATATTTCAATATAAAGCTATGAAATTAATTGATGTTGCAAATCTTCTGACGTGTGGTAAAACTATTTAGAAACAAGAATTGCTTTAAAAGCAGTATTTTATTAAGTAATTAGGTGTTGGTCGTGGCTTCGCCCGCGTGAAGTGCCTTTCCCTCTACAAAATACCCTAAAACGTCAGTGTCAGCTATCAAAAAATCTGATGGAAAATGTCCATTATTTTCGGGATGGTCTACCCGAGTTCCAGTTTCCATTCAAATTCGTTCAGCTGTTTCTGCGTTTACTTCTAACAAACATACAAACATCCACACATTTTCAGAAACTTTTGCATTTATAATATTAGTCAGAAGTAAGATTTAATCATGGAAAGACGGATATTATTGCAAGTTGATTGTACTTCGTAAAGGCAGTTAGCTAATCTAGTACTAAGTGGTAGGTCCCTTGAATTTAAAGCTTGGTTCTATATGTCTGCAGTATCTATTTCAGCTACTAACTACCAAGCAGCTTTAAGTTGTGTTATGCTTTGAAGAACTTTTCTCCAGGTAACAGGCATTATTAGACTTTTCATTAAATGTATCAAGGTGAAGATCTCTGATGAGTCAATACTATATTTGGATTCCTTTTACTGCATTGAATGACGAGACGAGCATGCTGTTCGCCTGATGGTAAGCGATACGACCACCCATACACAGCAGCAACACCATACAGCACCTTGAGTTACAAAGTACTGTGTGGCATTCCACTGCGCTCGTCATCCTGAGACATAAGATGTTAAGTCTCATTATGTCCAGTAGTTACACTGGCTACAATGTCCTTCAAACCGAAACACAACAGTGCATGCACAGTGCTGCGTGGCGGTGGAAATACATATAGATATTTGGATTCCTTTTACCATCAGGTCCAATGAAGTCACTTCACTGTACTAAATTGTATACAGGCAATAGACTGCCTCGGTGGTGTAGTTGTATTACGGTACGACTGCAATGCCGAGGTCTCGAGTTGGATCCCGGGTCGGGCAGTGATATTGGATTTTTCTACTCAGTATCAGCCCGGAGTCTGGAAGTTGTGTCCGATATGTCTACAGGCTCTTCTCCTATCATATCATGGGACAGAACACACTTTGCGAAAACTGTGTGTCCTGGTGACTCGTCTGCCTAAAGGAGTGATGTGTGTGTGTGTTTTTATTTATACAGGCAATAGAAATGCCAGAGAAGTCAAGTTTGTTGTTAAAAATACCTTACATTTGAGTTTGGAAGTAGATATATTTACATAATAATACAGTGTAACAAATAGTTAAAAGTGTAGTTAATATATTAGTTACGAATACCATACATGAAGTGACTCACTGGCTGACGTGCCAGAATATTTTTTGTCGTTCATGTCTCAGAGTGGCTAAAACGTCACTACTTATTTTAGCCCAGACAGATTCCTATTTCGCGGTTTCGTTTCAGAAATGAATTTACGCAACTGTTATTTATGTGTTTTATATTTTTCCTGTATAGATTTCATAGAGTAGAAAGGTGTGACTATGAACTGAGTTCAATGCTAGATCTTATTTTGATAATTTAATTTCGATCTTATTAAATTCAGATAAAGATTGAATTAGCATGGAAGTTATATTTAATAGTAGGATTCGGTCTATGGTAGCATAAAAATTATTGTTGCATGCCATTTTTGAATTTGGAAATTTATTTGAAGCAACTCTAAACTGACAGCTCGTTGCTTTATGTATTATGTTTCTGTATATGATGTCTTATGTAGGGGAGTTTTGGCGGGAACTTGGAAGTGTCATGAGGTGCTCTTGTTTTAATTCATTATTTTGGTGATATTTAGTGTTATATTGCTTAATTATGGTGGTATATTATCCAATATAGTTCTATTAAAGAGCTCAAATGAAGTGAATTGAAATAATTGTGCTAATCAAGTGTTTTTTTTTGTTGCCGCCAAAACTCCTCGATAAAGTCTTGGTAAGGTAGCCACTGCTTTACTTCGACATACTACATAGACAAACCAAACTTGACATTGGCAAAATGTGAACACAATGTCTTATGTATTAATTGACAGCGTTTACGCGGTCTCTTAATTAAACTGTTGCCATGTCATACCGTTTCAATATTTATTTATATATTTAAATATAACCTTCACTGGTGAGCGGTTATTAAATTGTGCTTTAACTCTTCATTAGTAGAAAACAATGTTTATAAGGCTGATTTGTTTAAAGAATCTATTTATTAATAAATGAAGAAAAACGTTGCGCCGACGGAGGAGTGTGAGATTTGGCATAATTAAAGTTCATATAGAGACAGAGTGCAGAAAAATAAAATATATACTTATGTGTGTTATAAATATATTAGATTTGTCAGTTGATTTTATATTATCACGTAAAAATATAAAGCGGTAATTTTATCCCAAAAAATCTTTTTCATGCGAGCGAAGCCGCAAGCATAAGTTAGTATTCTATAAATATTCTATAACTAGATCAGTCTTTAACATAAATAGAATCTACGTAAGCCACAAATGACCCCTGCCTAATTCAACTTGTCCCAAAAATAACGGGCAGTAATTCCAGACTCCGGGCTTATACCCAGCAGTAAACCCAAGATCACTGCTGGGATTCGAAACCGGGATCACAGGGCGGTGTCGTACCGCGCAGGATATATATCTACGCCAGCAAGGTGGTGTAGGTATATTTGTATTTAACAGTATTATACTAAACTGCTACTGGGCACGGTCTCCTCCATTACTGAAAGGATTTCACCGTGACGTGGCCAATGTTATCACTGCTGTGCATTTGATATCTCTTACTCCATTCTTACTTACTTCCTCTATATGACACTTACAAATTATCTAGACCTCATATCCAGTACTATCCCTTTAAGTCAGGATAAACAGCACGTACCATCGACTAGTAGCTTCTGCGTCTCTTGGAATCATTTAGCTGTCTAACTTGTGAGACAGGCACTTAGTATATTTATCGGTCTTTAGAACAAACTATCTTTAGTCTTTAACCAGCAACGAAATTAAAAAGAGAAATAATACTATAAGCTGTGTGTTATATACTGTCCCACTGCTGAATACGGGCCTCCTCTACTACTGAGAGGCCTTAGTCCACCATGCTGGCTTAGTGAGGCTTAGCAGACTTCACATACCTTCGCAATTCTTATGGAGTATTTATCTGGGAAGCAGGTTTCCTCACGATTTTTACCTTCACTGTAAAACAAGCGAAATTCACAAAGACACACACGTAACTTTAGAGAAATCAGAGGTGCCCTTGGGTTTTTAACGTGCGGACATTCGTCTCGTCCGTTCCACTCCCAACAAGGCGAGTGCCACTTTTAGGCTATCGCCGCTTTTTGACAGCTCTTTTTTATGATAGTAGGAACACATTGTCCTCGTCGTCAGATAGCCAGACAAACTGATACAATAGTAAACATAAATAATTTATCAATCTTCCCGTACCGCGTGCCTGCGTACCGGATGCCGACAGAGCGGCATGCATGGGCATCTAGCCAGCCAGTAACTTACGCATACACGATATAATTTGCGAATCATTAGTGATCTATGCTCTCCCTTCTCTTCATGAGACGTGAGAAAGATATTGCTCCGCATTATTCCTTCTCAAATTTTGACAGATTATTTGGGTAACCACAATGCGAGGAACGAAGAATAAATTTCTCTATTTTAGTCTTATAAGAGTCTTACAGGCAAATCATCATGTGCTGCGTTCCGAAGGCTGCCTATCAACGTCAGTCTACCAGAAAAAAAAATTAAAAGGAAATTTAGCAATACGTAGAATTCAAATACAGTAGATAAACTTCCAAGATATCTGTTTAAAGGAGATGTCCGCTTTTTGTATGAGTGCTGGGCCTCAAAATCTAACAAGGCTCAAACTTTAGGCATATTAAAAGGGCAAAATATGGAACTTAAATCCATTAAAAAAATATTTTTAGACCCCTCCATTCATAACCAACTTTTTTAAAAATGTTTATATAAAATGTAGTTTTCAAGCCAAACAAAATTACATAAATCTCAAAATCGGAGGTCTTTAAAATTAAACTATTTATTGCAAAAGGTTAGTTTTCAGGAGTTCTATCCAAATATATATAAATTGTCTTGTTTAGAATTTCAGGCCCGTTTTTGGACATGTCCTTTAACGTATGCGATGGGGAATCTTTAGTCCCTTTCGCGTTAACTAGCGAATTGAATGTATCAGGCCCCTTTTTACATTTTACAATATTACCAGGCATATTCAGTCATTAGAATCAATAGCCTCATTCATTCACAAGGTTATTTATCCTTCATAAAATATTAAATTTTAATGGAGAGCAATATGCCAAAGCATATTGTAGTAATTATGAAAACCATTCAACATTACAAGAGGTCCATTAGAAACGTAAATAAAAACGTATTCAGAGCAAAGTAGGCCAGCGGTCAACGCACAGCACCGAATAAGAAATGCCCACCATTAGAACCTTGACCGCTATAGACAAGGGCGGCATATAGATCACGAGACTATTATCTAGCTTGGACCTCTGCGTGTAGGAAGTAAATTTAGGTTGACCTATGTTTTGTAAAAGTTGAATAGGCAATTACATCGTGAAGGCCCGTGAAATTAATCGAAAGGGCCCTTTTTTTGCGAGCGACTTTTTTTAAGTCACCTTATTTTCACGCCCCTAGAATTGTAAATTTAAATTAAAATTATATTTATTGTGCAGTGAGACATGTAATGTCTCCGAGTGACAAGTGAACTTAATACCTCGCAGTGATTTGATATTAAAGACGATGGCGTTGCTACTATAGGCAGTTTTGTTTACCATCAGGAGAGTGGCTAGCTCATCTCGTAATTCAATTGGATAAAAAAGTAGGGTATTTTTATATTTTGTGCCGGATAGTATGGCGATCAGTACCTACTCATTGTGAAACTGCTTTAGTGGCTATTTTATGGGGTCGAAGGCGCAAGAAACACCAAGTTTACGAGTATATTCATAAAGATCTGTTATTATCTATACTAATATTATAAAGCCGAAGAGTTTGTTTGTTTGTTTGAACGCGCTAATTTCAGGAACTACTCGACCGATTTTGAAAATTCTTTCACTAATAGGAAGCTACATTACTCCTGAGTGCTATAGGCTACTTTTTATCCCGGAAAACTTTTCCACGCGGACGGAGCCGCGCGCAATGCTAGTACAAGATAAATTCCGCAAGCCGGTGAATACATAATCAGGAATCAAAGAAAGTAAGTCTAGAAATACTCGTTTGGCGAGGATACGCGGCTGGTTCTAGAAAATGTACTGGAAAATTTTGTAAACTCGCTAATATGATTAAATACGACTGCCTCGGTGGCGTAATTGTATTGCGTATGCAGTAAGACTACCGTACTGAGGTGTCTGGATCTATTCCCGGGTTAGGCAATTTAGATATTGGATGTTCCTAGTTATTACATGGGCCTCCTCTACCACTGAGAGGGTTTAGGCCTTAGTCCACCACGCTGGCCTAGTGCGGGTTGGCAAACTTCACATACCTTCGATTTTTTTACGGAGAATTCTCAGGTATGCTGGTTTCCTCACGATGTTTTCTTTCACCGTTAACGCCAACGATAATTGATAAATAATACACACATAACTTCAAAAGTCAGAGTATCTTGGGTTTCGACTTTTGTACCTCTACCTACGTTTGTTTTGGAAGACCGTTCATTCCCAAGTCTCAACTAGAATATTGAGCACAGAATTATCGTATTTTAACCGGCTGCCCTATTACGTAAAATTCAGCAATCGACGAAACCATCGCAAAGCAAATGCAAAGCCATAACGATCAATTGCAAATTGTCTTCAATTTTGGTATCACGTAAATATTTTTTTGCTTATCGCTCGCTGGCCGCTCGGAGCGAATTTAATGCAATTTTTGCTATCACACTAGCGCCAAAAGTCATCAAGAGGCAATCCGTGAAACTATTTAACGTCAAACTTAAAACATGTGTTAGTTATAAATAAATAGGTTAACATTGTCTCTCTCTTCCTTTATTCATGACAAAGAGCATTATAATACTACGGAAAATTCATGAATTCATCCCAGCGTTGAAAAAAATCATAGCCGTCACAATCCACATTCCACTCCAAATTTCGACAAAAAATAATGGGCGCCTATTGAACATTTAGTGAAACTTTGAAGCATGTGTTAAACATTATGTATGGATTGTTATTGAAAAAGTTAACAAAAAAACACTAAGTGCCCCATGGTACTTTGGATTCTACACAGTTCGACGTATTTTGGGAACAACAAGGTAAGTTGTTACATTATTAAATTACAATAGATTAACTAGTAGTAAATAACTTCATGCACTTCTTGATAACGTATGGCACATAAAATAAAACGTTTGGTGTAAGGCGTACGCTGTTCCACAGTGTTAACAGTCTCATTGTACGACGAATTTAATAATATTTTGTTTTTATGGTTTTAGCATATCATGGCGAACAGAGTATCAAATTAACAGCTTGAGGCTTTGTTGGAGTTCTTACAAGAACATCCTTCTTTAGCCAAAGGTATTGGACTTGGTGCTAGATCCAAGGAAACTGTCGATAGACAGTGGAAACATTTGGCGATGAAGCTGAACTCTATTGGTTCAGGTTCTTCCAAAACTGGAGAGCGTTGGAAAAAGGTAATATACAATCATATATTGTTATATTTTTTCATCACTATATACCAATTAACATTGTATGTATATTTATTTTTAGTACTGGGCTGATATTAAACACAAGAGCAAGACCAGACTTGCTAAACATAGACAGGAGTCTTCTGGCACTGGTGGCGGTCCCAGAACACAGGAAAATATTTCTGAGACGGATAAGAAAATTCTCTGTCATCGGAGAACAGGATGTGTTTGGGGATGTAGAACACAGAGTTCCAATATTTAATCATGTAAGTGATGTCATTATTTACTCAAAATACATACAATATATTATATTATTAACAGATCCCAGTTCTATATGAATGTCAAGATAAAAATCTCCATGCCAAATTTCATCAAAATCAGTTCAGCTGTTTAGCAAAAGGACAAAACAAACGTATATTCACATCTATTGATTGATTGAATATAAATGTAATTATTCCCAATTTCAATCTACATTATAATACTTGTCACTGTATACATTTTTACGATAATAATAAATCAGTAAAAATAAAATATTGTCCTGTTATTAAATGTTCTTGTTCATTGTTACCAGATTGAAAACACCCAAATGGAGATACCACAGTGTTATGATCAGAGCAATATTGATATGTCTGAAGTTGTGATATATTGTGAAGGTGAATGAATTAAATATAAAAACCTAGCTTATATGTTTATTTTTATTAACATACTAATTGTTTTGTTTTTTTTAGATAATCAAACACAAATTGCTCCAACCCTGCAAACTTTATCTCCATCAACAAAAGGACAAACCAGTAGAATTTGTAAGTGTTTTGTAAAAAGTATTGTTTATAATGATAAATTTGTTGATGCACAGTTTCATGTGGGTATAATAATATAATGTCACAGAAATGTACTGTTTTAATAAATATATATATATATATATATATATGAATTGGTTGATTTAATAAAACTACACCTATATTTATTTATTTATAACTTTATTGTACATCACAATATAACATTTCAACATAATAAAAGCAGAGAGGTGGTACAATTGGCGGTCTTATCTATATATATAAATATATATTTACTATATATATTTACTATATACACCTTTTAATTCACATTATTTTTATTTTTACAGCTATATCAGAAACTCCAAAAAATGCTCAGCTGTTCTTCAACGGTTACTCAGCAAATACCTGAAGTGACCTTATGTATGTATGTATGTCTAATGGGGACGTATGCAGTCGCACAGACGGGTGATCAGTTCACTTCCTTGGGAACTATTTCACCCTTAGTCCCAGTTTGGGTGGAGCTGCCACTTTCGCTTTGGTTCGGTTCGCTTCGCAGGTATCGTTCCCAGGGGCCGCATTCACCATAGGGAGTTTCGGCTGTGGCACAGCTAGACCTTGGAGGCATCGTGGCTCCCTTCCAGGTGTGAACCTTCCAGGTTACCGATCTCTGCCCAGCACCGCCTTCCACTGAGGGTCCCGCCACTTTGACCTTGAATGATCATTGCAGCAGGAGCCAACAGGGGGGGCAGCGCTCAGCCTATGCGGTGAGGGCCACACAGGCTGCCAGGCCCAGTCTGCCCACATACTCTCCCACCCCCCAGGCGGCGTCCCCCAGTCCGACATAGCGTCGCTCCCCTTTCCTTGGCTATTCGTGACAGTCTCCATCCTGAAGCACTGGTTTTACTGGTGCTCCTGCAGTATGCCCCCTTCTACTCTTACAAACCTTTTTGTTGCCTTACTGTACCTTATTATGTCTCCTAGCTTTACCTCCTGTAGTTGTGCTATTTCCAGTCTGTCTGTTCCCAGTATCTCCCATCTTGGCAGAGAGTACATTGAGCACTCTGCCAGAAAGTGGATGCTGGTCTCCTCTTCTCCGCATTCTGGACACGAGGCGTCTTCGGTCTTACCTATTATTTTTAAGTGCCTGTTCAGCGTACCGTGTCCAGTCATGATTCCTATAATGGTTCTTATGTCCTCCTTCCTGAATTGGAGTAGGCTTCTTGTTTTCTTCTTGTCTAGCGTCTTGATGAAGATTTTAGATTGGCGACAGCCCTTCATGTCTCTCCATCTGACGTTTGTTTCTGTAGCTATCTTCCTGCTGATTACTCCCTTCGTGACTTTTGCCGGTATAGGTAAGTACGGCTCCGGTCCTATGAATGTTTCATCAGCTCCCTCTCTCGCTAGCTCATCGGCTTTCTCATTTCCTGTGGTTCCTTGATGGCCAGGTACCCAGGCGACGATGACCTCTTTGTCGGCTGCTAGTGTGTTCAGTTTGCTTTTGCATTCTTTCACTAGGGCCGACGTTGTCTCTGGTTTGTCAAGTGCCTTTAAGGCTGCTTGACTATCACTATAAATCAGTATTGTGCTGATTTCCTTATTGGTTATTTGCTTAGTACGATCAGCGCATTCCAGAATGGCCATTATTTCCGCCTGGAATACGCTCGCATATCTGCCTAGCTTTATTGTGCTTTCTTCTGTGTTGGGTGGCGTGGTTATAAATATTCCTGCCCCCGACAATCCTGTTGATTCCTTCCTGGATCCATCTGTGAAACATTCCACCGACTTATCATGGTCGTGTGGAAGTTCCCAGTTTTCTCTTTGTCCTATATGTATTCTGTATTTTTTGTCGAAGATCTTTTGTTTCTGAATTAGATCATTGTTTCCCAAGATCATCGACATTTTTCCTTACACACAGGTATTATTTTAAAATTATTTTGGATTCATCTTTCATTTCAACATGTTTAAAAAATACTTATAACACTAATATGAATTGAAATTTGTTTTTCAGGATTAGAGAGTGCTGTCAGTCGGCCTGTTAGAGACAGGACACTTAAGCCACGTTATAAATCTAATAACTTAAATCTACACAGGACAAGTATGTTAATATTGATAAATAATTATACATAGCTATAAAGGTATACTTTTAAATAACTATTAAATGGTTGTTTCAGAAACTCAATCAAGAATAGATCCTGAATGGGTTAAAGAGTTGGAGAAGTGCAGAGTGGAAGCTGAGGTCAAACTTGCTAATGCTGCCAGTGTTATGACCGAAGCTTCTCACATACTAGCAGAAGCCTCTAAAATGCAGGCAGAAGCCTTATTAATGCTGAAAGATATGTTGCAACCCAAATCTTAGATTTTGGATGAAATCTTTCCAAATCTATCCAATTTAAGAAATTATATTAGTGATGTGTTATTTGCTGAAATAATCCTTTTGAATTTCATTGTCGTTTGTTAATCATATGTAATGCTTTATGTTGTAATCGTTACCATAAATATATACATTACAAGAAAAAACAAATTTATAACTAGCTGATCCTTTCCAACTTTATTTATTTATTTATTTATACAATGGGCATTAATTCTAATAACTAAGTATAAAAAATACAAATTAAGTGCTATTAATAACATGAATAAGAAGTATGGGGAAATGGTGCAAGGTCCTTGGTACAAGAAATACAGATATTGCAGAACAAGCTGATTAAAACGCTTTATAATTATGACTATCTGACTCCGACAAGCCAAGTATACAAAGAAACAAAATTACTTTCAATCAACCAGTTATACATTTATAAAACATACATGCTAATCCGTAAAATATTGACCCAGGAAACACACTCACAACTTAGCTTTAACAAAAAAACTCATACATATAACACAAGACAACGAAACAAACTTTATCTGCCTACGCCTAGGACCAATTATGGCAAGAAAAATATACTTTTTGAAGGTGCTCAGCTGTACAATGAAATACCAGAACTTGTTTTAAAAAGTAAAAATTTAAAATTATTTAAAACTCTTAGAGAAATATGTAAAAATGAATGTAAATATTTAACGTAGGTTAACGGAGTACTAACTATACATATTATATATTGTTAATAATTTCTCGATGTAAGAGAGCTGTAATTGTTCATTGTCGAGAAAATAAAGATATCTTTAAACCGAATAAAAATTAAATAAAGTATAAAACTATTACTATATAAATTTATTACTGTTAATAGAATTGAAAAGAACTAAAAATTATTACTTCACATAATGTCAAATATATAACTTTTTTCTTTTTAAATTATCTTATGTAGTTCATAATAATAATAATAATCACAATGAAATATACTTTATGTCACACAGGAATTATGTAGCTTTGTACTGGTAAAAGAATTTTCAAAATCAGTTTAGTATTTCCAGATATTACTTCCTACAAACTCATAAACTTAGATTTTCACTCATAAACTTCTGTAATTACATCATGTGCTACACCACTTTATTATTTTTAACATGCCAATATGTTTAAAATAAAAAAAAAAAAGTTTTACAACTCCTGATAGAACTAGCAATGTGTCGGGATCTGCCCCAAAAAGAAAACCAAGCAGCATAATAAAAATATAATGTCACCAATTATAATGCCTAGCAATAATATTAGAGTTAATAGCAACTCTCATGAAAAACCAGTCTGAAATCCTCAAAAAAGTGGGGCCTGATTCCAGTTGTACAGTCAGCCACATAAGTAGCTGAACAAATTCAACACTTTAAATCGCCTATACCCTTTTATTTTATTACCAAAGTGTTTTTTTTCTTCACAAACATAAAATTAAGACATTTACTTTAATTCACACCAAGAAATAAAAATCTTTCAACACAGCTTAACGTTTAAAGGCCATTTGAAGTTTTGAATTTGTTCAGCTACTTATGTGGCTGACTGTACTAATGATATTCGGCTGCAACAGACTCTGACCAAACTTGCATCAGAGTAATTCAAACATTAATTCAACAGACATAACAATTCCAAAACCTATCTGTACTGCAATTATAAATGTGTAACACCACTATTCTACCTGTGTACCACAATAAATACTATTTGAATTTGAAAGTACTTAATACAAAATAAATATTTCTAATTCAATAAAAAATTATCTCCTTGCTGACCACAAACGTTGCACCATTTGTTGTCTTTGTTGTCGGCCCCTTGCTAACAATTGTAACTCATCAGGCTCAGTATGGTCAGGTTGTGATGGAGCCGACACCTGGTTATTAGTGTCTCCTTCTATTTCCTCATTTGCCAAATGTGGAACAGGCAACCTATGTCTGTTGCAGATGTTGTGCAAAACAACACAGGCATTGATAATCATGGCTACCATATGATGATCATAATGCAACACTCTGTGTGCTAGCAAACATCTCTCAACGGGATTTTAATAGTTCAATGCAACGCTCAACTGTATTCCTCGAGAGGCAGTGAATATTAGTATAATGTTCTTCTGCGGAACCAGTTTCTGCATTCACAATTTGGGTTAAAAGCCATGGTCGCAGTGGGTACCCTGAATCACCTGCAATTTAAAAAGTGTTTCTCAATAAGATTACATTTAATAAATAAATAAATATGTATATCAAAGTTATGATAGCTAATTACATACCTAATAACCAGATGCTTTCTCCTGTACTGTGCAGGTCTTGTAAATGAGCCTGTATTTCACAGTTTCGCCAAATGTATGCATCATGAGTAGCACCACCAAATGATGCATCCACATTAATTATATTCAAATCACTATCACATATCTGAAAACAAAATAGATATTCAGATACAGAGATGTGATTTATCTAGATACAAGTATCTGAAATACAGATACAAGATACAAAATACGTATTTAGTATCTTGTATCTAAGATACTTTTTCAATTTTTATTTTGTATCTTGTATTTAGATACAATTTTTTAGTATCTTAGTATTTTATAAATACTTAATTTGCTAAAATACTTTTACTAATTATCTATGCATTTTTTACATTAACGGCTCATTTAAGGCAACACGTTGCAAGTTTCTTGCCTGTTGCATACAATTAAATTGAAGCAATATATGACTTGCATGGTTTCAATAATCAACACGTAACATTCTTGATTTGTTTGTGTAAAAAGCACATGCTATAATTGGTTAACCAAACATTGTATTCAACCGATTTCTGTCTTCTTTTGAAAACATGAGGGCATTGAGTCTTATAATTTTGATTTTCAGTGTGTCTCCTGATTCCGATAAATCTCAATGAACTTTATTAATGCCCAATTTCTGAATCTCCCAGTTAAACTTTCAACAACTATTGGTCCATTAAAGTTAAACTTAAGATAAACGTCGGTAGACTTTCACTGTGTTTCTGAACATATAATGAACCATTCGATAACTATGAAGCCAACAACCAGTTCCTTATTTTGCTACTAGATGGCTCTTTTTTTAGCAGTTGACTTTAAAATGGATTCTATTACAAAAATTCGTAACTAATAATTGTTTTATATACAATAATAACTTATTTTAACATAGATCAACGCCTAAACATTATTTTAATTTTATTTTGTGGTAATTTGTCATTTGTCTCTGGCTGATGAATGACATCATTGCCGAATTAAAAAAAAAACGTCAAACAGTTCAACAAAATGTCTTATGTCATGCTAGCACTAGTTTGCTAATTTGTGTTTTATGTTGTTTTATTTAGAATTTGAGAATTTATAACACTACTGAAACCGTTGTGATTGGCCGTATCAATTATGTTCCTCTGTATTGTAAATAATATCTAACAAGTTGCCGTCGTTTGTGACAAAATGACATGTCAAATAGTTATGGAACAGATAAACGGCAAAAATTGGCCAGTTAAGTTAAAGTAAGTTTAAGCTGAGTTTATCTTGCAGTGCGTGGTTCAGAAACGCAATTTCATGGGTTATCGAACCAATAGCGCTAACGGATAGATAAACTGCCGTCAATAGTACTTCAGAAACCGGCCATAAATCAGCAGAACCTAATTTTAATGCTTTTTACTCATATTTTTTAATAAACACAGTATAGTAGCTTCTAAAATCTAAAACGTTCAACATTTGAATTTTTTTATGGCATTGTATGACGGACCACCCAGAGTTCAGACGGACTTTTACATATGAGAGACCACCACCGCAATGTCTATTTCTACCGCCAAGCAGCAGTTTGTGTGTGTGTTTCGGTTTGAAGGACATTGTAGCCAGTGTAACTACGGGACATAATGAGACTTAACATCTTATGTCTCAGAATGACGAGTGCAGTGGAATGCCACACAGTACTTTGTAACTCAAGGTGCTGGATGGTGTTGCTACGGTTTATGGGTGGTCGTATCGCTTACCATCAGGCGGACGGCACGCTCGTCTGGTCATTCAAGGCTATAAAAAAAATAATTTCAAAAGGTATCTTATTTGAAAAAAGTATTTAGAAGATACGTATTTTGTATCTAGTATTTAGATACCATTTTCAAAAGTATCTTGTATCTGGTATCTCAAATCCTTTATTTACAAGTATCTTGTAACTTGTATTTCAGATACTTTTATGAAGTATCTTGAACATCTCTGTTCAGATACAGTCAGTAATCAAATTAAATATTAATATGTGTATTTATTATATTTTTACTTACAACTTGAACATTTCTGCTGTGGTAATGCTTTCTATTAAAACATCTTTCAGCATGTTCATTTGGCTGAATTAATGCTACATGAGTGCAATCAATGCAACCCACACAGCCAGGTAATCCAAATTTGTTGGAAAATCTAAAAGAAATTAAATTTGTCTTTAAATTGTGGTTTAAGTTAAATACATTTTTATACTATTTATTAGGTTCTTACCCATTTATAATTATTTGTCTTTCCTGACGTGACTGAGGACAACGAATATATTTCATTAAGATTTCTCTTGAATTTAGAGCTTTCGTCACCTCATTCACTGAATGTGATACGCTAGCTTGGCTCAGACCATGTAAGTAGCTCATACCTACAGGTTTTTGGTATGAGCCTGTAGCAAAGAAGGAGAGTGCTGTTAGCACCTGTAATAAAATGTTTAATTGTTAAGACTACTTATTAATAAATTTATTAGACAATATAAGTAGCTTAGATTATAAGTAGGTACAGAATTATCAAAGTAAGTTTACTCACTTTACACTCGACGCTAATTTTTGTTTTTCTTCGTGTTTGCGACATATAAGGCCGTAATTCGTTGCACACTTCTTGAAATAGTTCTTTGGACAGCCTATAATGAGCTTTGAATTCATTATCAGGAAGATCCAAAGCTTTGGCGTTCACTGGTGGTAGGTCTCTCATTATGTAAGAGGCCGTCTGGGTGGGTACCACCGCAATGTCTATTTCTACCGCCAAGCAACAGTGTGCATGCACTGTTGTGTTTCGGTTTGAAGGACATTGTAGCCAGTATAACTACTGGACATAATGAGACTTAACATCTTATGTCTCAGGGTGACGAGCGCAGTGGAATGCCACACAGTACTTTGTTAGTCAAGGTGCTGGATGGTGTTGCTACTGTTTATGGGTGGTCGTATCGCTTACCATCAGGCGAACGGCATGCTCGTCTCGTCATTAAATGCATAACTCGAAGATTGCGCCGCAAAGCAGATGCATTACGGTTTTCTAGCCGTCTTGTTTCCTCATTCATAGCTTCCAATAATAAAAATGCGCGAGCCATATCGAAAAAAGCACAAATTTAAACAAAAACACTTAAATAATCAACTCAAAACAATTAATAAATCGCGTTACGAACTAGGCGATCAGCGAGCAACGACCAAACATTCAATGATTTACCACTTGCTATTTGACAGTTAGATTTGTTCGCTGATTGCTCTTATAACTCATACGTAATACCAAATTCTGTCGCGTCTATAGCGATTGAATGCGTTTTTTGTTTAGCGATTGTTCGACAGAGGCAGCACTGTGTTAAAATCAGATTCCTTAGCGATCGCTTTGTTTTTGCTCTTAGGTAATACGAATTTGACGTTTTTAGCCAATTTAAAGCAAAAATTGTACAATTTTCGCAATCGCTTTGCTATTGCAAATTAGGTAATAGCCCTGCGGATGTGTTGTTTCACAAAAAAAGGTATTTTATTGTTATCACAATAATCGGATTACATTTGAACGATAATTAAAAAGGTGTTAACAAGCTAATGTTATCAAATGATTTAGGATATCAATAATATCTGAAATAAATCTATCAATATAATTAATGTAGTCCTTTGACATTTACAGTATCGAATCTTTAGAAGTTGCACTATTAGGCCTGTTATAGCGTAACCAGGAAATAAAAGACCTGCTTTGGCAGCGTCAGTTACGCTTTTTAACCGACTTCAACAAAGGAGGTTCTGTATTCGATCCGTATTTATGTATGAATGTATGTAAATTTGTATGGCCGCACGTATCTCAAAAATACTGATCCGATTTGAATGGGGTTTTCGTTATTCAAATGTATATTTTTCAGGGAAGGTTTTAGTATATAATTTATTAGGATCTGATGAAGATCTTCGGAGATAGACAACGGAACTCTTCAATAACTAACAGCAGATGTCCCGCGAATGTTGCAATCGTATATCGATGTTGTCTTGTTTACACCATTCAATAATTAACTAACAAAATGGCAATAAATAAAAACTTTTTAACAAAAAATAAAACCGACTTCAAAACCACTACAAACCAAAAAATAACTTAACTTTATATTCGCTTAGTATATACGTATATTTGGAGCCGATGCCTAATTTAAATTGCCAGCTAAGCTAAGGAAATACACGAACAAATATACGAAAACAATGTTCAATTTAAATTAGGCACCGACTCCGAATATACGTATATACTATGCGAATATAAAGTTAAATATTTTTTTGGTTTGTAGTGGCTTTGAAGTCGGTTTTATTTTTTGTTAATCGTTTTAAAGCTTTATTTTCCTGATCAGGCTATAAATGTATTTCGTCGGAACGTGGATTTGAACCCTGAAAAAAGTTGCAGGTAATCGTATACCTGTTCTAGATAGGTGTATTAAGAAATTTTAAATGTATGGTCTGCAGCATTAATGATTAGTGAGCAAATGGTGGTAGTCATATAGATTGATATGACACATCCCCTGTACCACCTTACTACTGAAAATATGCTGTACACAGCTTCAGATCTATGGCCCGGCCATAAACATTACCGTCAGCTGTTCATCCGAGACATTCACAACTCGGATGAATAACTTCATGATTTATATTTAGTCAGAGACGAGGCATTTGCTATCATTAGACGATTGCTATTATAAGCACTCTTTGTTCATTAATTAGTAAATAACACAATGTATGTCATCTCTATCTTCTGACATGTATAGTAAAACAAAATTTGGTATTCGCTGAACATTTCTAAATTACTTGAGTAATATTTTCGATGCTGTGTTCACTTATAAAGGCTGATATACCAACGCTTTTGTGGTTTTGTACCGTGTCGATTTAAGTACAAATGTACATATTTATATTTATTTATTCGAGTAAATAAAGGCCCATGGTGTTAATAATAAGGACACACACACTCACGCCTTTTATCCTCTAAGGTTTAGGCAGAGGCGCTACTAGTGCAAGACTCCGGGCTGATACTAAATAGAAAAATCCAATATCACTTTGCCCGACCCGGGATCGAACCTGAGACTTCAGCATTGCAGTCGTACCGTAATACAACTATGCCACAGAGGCAGGCAGTAATAAGTACAATATTAATAAAACCGCGTCTTCAGGCCTGAAGGCTGAAGGCCGTCTGAAGGTCGGCCCTGGATGCCGCTGTGATCACGCCGTACTCAAAATAGAATTAGTGGAACGATTAGACTGAGCTTGCATTATAATCCTACAGTAAATCGGTATAAAATGATAGCAGTAAATGACAGTACCAAAAAATAAAAAAATGCCCTATTGTCCGTTCCTATTTTTATATGTCGGGAATACACTGTTTTTTTTCCTTCTCACGGGCAGTTGCTATTGGGTACTAAGCAATTTGCTGCGTTCCTTATCTTTTAACGTAAGATATATCACTGCGTGTGCATATTGCCTTTTGAATTAATATAACGAACCTCATTTTCAATCGAGACAGAAATTCTATGCAGTCCGAAGTTCAAATCTTGATACAGGTCATTACATTGATATGAATTTACAAAGAGAGTATTGTTATTTATCATTTATTGAGTCAAATTGAGCTTGCCTTGCTATTAATTGCTCATTACTGTTCCAACATTTGCTTTCAATTGTAAACTCGCGTGTACACAAGTGTATCGAAAGCGGGCGTTCTCAGAATGTTATGGACGTGATGTGACGCAAAGTAAACGGTGAGTATTGCATATAACATAACGGCTCACGCTATGGTTATCTATTCTAATAATAAATAGGAAAGATTTGATTGTTTTTAATGGATAAACTGAAAAACTACTGGACCGGTTTTGAAAATTCTTTCACTAATAGGAAGCTACATTACTTCTGAATGCTATAGGCTACTTTTTATACCGGAAAAACTTTTTTACGCGGCCGGAGCCGCGAGCAGAAGTCTAGTCCTTAAATAAAATGGACAAATGGTAAATATTATCCAAATTCGGATTACTACCTACTGATTGAATTATTTTTTTCTCTTGCTCACAAATGTGTGAGAGAAGATAATGATCTTTGCACACCTGTGCACTGTATCTCCTGCATACCTGGCTGAAATCTATTGAGATTGGCCGCCGCGCCGTGGTCGAAATTCGGCTAGGAAGGGGATTATTTTTTTCGATATTGCCAACTTGAAAATAATAATGAAATAAAAATCATACGTTTATTTGGGTTCCTTTACTAATAAGAATGATAAACCTTCATAACACTCGCCTAATGTTTTGTTACGTTTCACAAACTGTCACATTTTTATAAAACCTCAGGTTTCTCCAATATGTTTCAATAATGAATACATAGTTTAATCGCAAAAGCAAGAAGTGCGCTTGTGTTTGCTGAATATGACAAAGGCATAGTAAAGTTGTTCGAAATTAAATTGACGGGTGTCTACATAGGAATTGCGACAATAATACTAAAGACTAAAAAAAAAATGAAGAATGAAAGTGATGAAATCTTGCTGTCGTCAAACTTTTAAATAAATTAAAGTAAATGTTTACATTTTAATAAACTGCTAAAAAACGTGATCAATGAAATGCGTTTAGATGCCGCTCGCTTAAGAAACACGCACGCAATAATAACTAGTGTGCACGCTGTCCAACTCCTGAACTATCATTAAGGATAATTTGATACTACGCTATGAATAAATATATTATTCACGTGATACAGGCTCACACTTAGTAATATAAACAGTTCATTAAAACCAGTAGACCTTTGGTAGCCATTGGTTATTGCTGTGTAGTTTAATGGAAGCAGATTTTAACTGTTGATCTTATGCATCTAATTTATATTAAGTCATGATTTGTTTTTGATCCGATATTTTTAAACTCTCAACACGTCACTCAACTCAGGGTGTACCAGTTTACCATAGCATACTGCTTTAGGGGCAAAAACTTGAACATGCAAGGTATTACTGTAATATTCTCTAAACATTATTTATTTATTGTTGCAGGTAAACACGGGTGAATTTCACCAATAGATGATCTGCTCTGCCTTCATACTGCTACGATAAAGAACCTCAGGTGTGAAGGAAATACTAAAAATACCTTCTACTATTCCTACTAACACGAATGCGAAAATCTGTTAAGATTGGATTTGGATGAAATGTGAACACAGTCCTATATTAACATAACATATACAATATATATATTTCTTTTTTATTTCATTGAATGACGAGACGAGCATGCCGTTCGCCTGATGGTAAGCGATACGACCACCCATAAACAGTAGCAACACCATCCAGCACTTTGAGTTACAAAGTACTGTGTAGCATTCCACTGTGCTCGTCATCCTGAGACAAGACATGAGAGACCTACCACTAGTAAAGTAATACACACTTGACTGACTCGGTCGTAGACGTGTAGGTGCGACACCGCTCTGTAATCCCAGTTTCGGGTACTGGGTGAGGCTAAGTTTTATTGGGTTTTTCTGCTCAGTATCAACCTGGTATTTGTGCCTAATATGGAGAGAGAGATAGGCTTTCCCGTTATCTCATTATCGGGCAGAACACACATGATGAAAATGCCCTGGTTGCACTCTGTCTACCCCATCGGAGATAAAGGCGTGATGCCTGTTCGTTTTATATATATACGTTTATCTTGAATACGGTATTTAAGAAAGGACTTATGCTGAGTCTGTAATAACTCCTTATTTCATAAATTGGCTGCACCTTCAGTAGTCCATCGACCTTTCTCCAGAAAGTCAGTCGAAAGAGTTATTACTGCGCAATGCGATACTAACCACGAGCCCTTGAACTTGCGCCGCGGCCAAAATAGCCGGTAAACAGCGTCAGTACCCGTGCCAAACTCCCCCCACCTGCCAAAACTATGCACGCGTTCTTACAGATGTGTTTAGACAGTGTCAGTTCGTAGTAAACGATAAATTTGGTTTGTGGTGGATTCCAATTCGTCTTTTAAGTTTTAGCAGATGAGCAAGCAGTCCGCCTGACTAGCAGACCTGACAGTAAAGCCGCTGCGAGTTGATTTTTATCCTAAAGTTTGGACCTTACGGTAGAAATATACATTGCGGTGGTACCCACCCAGACGGACTCTTACATATGAGAGAGTAGAATGTCTTTGAAAACAAAACACGGCGGTGTTTGCACACTGAGGTTTGGCGACAGAAGAAGAATTTACACTCTTAAATTAAATTAAAAGTATTACAAGGAAATAAATACTAACCGTGACATCATTCATAATTTACGAAATACCAAACAATACTCAAAGCTTTGTGCGGATAATTCGACCACTTTCCACATCATGGGCATCACGACGTCGTTAACAAAGGCATTATGTACGTTACTGCCATTAGAATACAAACGGTTTCTTCTTGCATTATGTTATTATCTCTCTATTCCGGCTTATGTTAGACCATTATGTAATAAAACAACTAAATTAAAGAATATACAACTCCGTTTAGGGAATAATGGTTAAGAAAGGATAGTAAAATATCAATACGAGCGCTGATTGTAAAGTCAATCAAGGCATTGATATAAAAACAGTAATAAATAAATAAAAAAGCCTTATATTTCTTACTAAAAAATAACAAAAAAATACATACATTCCCAAAAATTTAAAAACACTAATTATTACTACGATGCTGAATTTTTAACTTTCTACGTTAGTAAGAACCCCTCGTTCTCGAAGGTGAAGGCCTCCTCTAGAGATTTCCAAGTATCTCTACTTTGCGCAGTCTCCATCCACTGTTCACCAACCACTTGAATACAGTAAAAACAGTAATACCAGTTGTTTATTAATATACCATCTCACTCCTGGCTGCGGGATTTTGCTACTCAGGCGGTTAAGGCCTTAGTCCAATTAAAAACAACGACCGCCTAATTCGGGCTGGCAGACTACTCATTTCGGAATTCTTGCGAAATCTCAAGTATATAGGATTCCTCGCCAGTTTCCTTCATCGTTAAAGGGAGTGATAATTATTAACAGTACACACGTAACTTCGAAAAGACAGAGGTGTGTCTGGGTTTTGAATCTGCAAATCTTCATTCTGCAGTCCGCTTCATTCCCAACTAGTTTATTGCCGGTTGCTTACATCATCAACATCAGCCAAAAGATGTCCACTGCTTAATATCTAAGGCCTCCCTCAAAGATTTCGAGACCGACATGTTGAAACCCTGCATCCAGCGACTTCCTGTGACCTTTATCAAGTTGCCAGTCCCCCTTGCAGGTTGACAACCAACGCTATGGTTGGTAGGCCCTAATTTATAAAATACTAGCGGCCCCGTCGGACGTTCTCCTGCCCTAAAAAGGAAATAAAATCCTAGAACCCGAGTACAGCGCCACCTACCGGATCCAATTGTTCATCTATACCATTCTCGAATCCACCTGAAGACACACAAAAAATTTCATTAAAATCGGTCCAGCCATTTAGGAGGAGTTCAGTGACATACACACGCACAGAAGAAATATAAAGATTAGAATGTGTGAACAGTGAAATCTACATTTTCAATATAGTCCTAACGGTATGTGTTCCAATGTCAGTTACAGCACCATAAGTTTCTTTCAGTACAGTTCTTAGAATGTAATTGAGTGTAGTGTGGAGCCAAAGACATTAAACAGTATAGTTATAGACCGGACATCAGGCCCAAATTTTTCGTCCAAAGTTATTACCCATTGTAGCTGTCTTATCTGACACACCCATGTGACAAGACGTCTCGGTATGCGCAAATTTTGTACAGGAAACAATATTTTGGAAGGAAATATGCCAATTTGCGCCTTACAAGCTCAAAATTTTTGTATGAAAATTTTCCCAATGTCCCCTCAATATAATCTTAGAACTCTGTGTATAGCTAATATAAATAGTAAATGGTATAGAGTGACCATGTTGTATATTGTCACGGATATTTTCTCTATATCAATTGCTAGAAATCCGTCTCGATTGCTCGATATTCAGACAATTAGTTTTGCCTTAGCCAGTTTGAGTCTCAGCAGTTTGACTTGAGCTTGATATTTTGTCTTATTTTTATATAACGCTTAATTAATATACTCCAGGGTTTTGATATTTATTTGCCCTAGTTCAATTACTATGGATAACTATTTATTTTTAATTTCATTTATACAGTTGTCTACCAACTTAATACAAAAGACATCTAGCATTCAAGGATATCGAATGGTGTCATCAGATTGACATCGAGATTTATTCGAAAAACAGCTCTTCTTGCTCATAAATCTGTTTTGGCTTCCACAGAAGGTGGTAAACTTTTAAATCGTAGAGTCTACCGTCTGTGAAAACTAAATTTGCCCAACGTTTTGGTACTTTCATAAGAGCACACGTTTATCATAATATAGTCAAAAACTGCAACATTTTTGAAAAACCAATGTATGAGGCTAAAAAAGTAATAAAATTATGGCTTATGACACTAACTTATGAGGATACTGAAGATCTTATAAATATTAAATCCTGAAAACTTATACTTAATTAATGGCTATTAAAACTTAATATTTTGTTCCAATTTATTTATATTTATCATGTTTCAACACTATTATTTTTGAAATTAATTGATTTCAATAGCCTCGCGGATCATCCTAGGTAGGAATCGGTGTTCTTTGGCAAGGATTTGTGACTTGTCGAATCTAAAACATCCTAATTTCAATAGAGAAGATGGTTGAAAACTTGCCCAAGCCTGGGACCCGGTAATTCATCTAATTAAATCGGGCCGCAAAAGACCTGCTGCCAGACCTCAAGACATTGTGAGCTCTTACTGCGTAGACCGGACCGCAAACAATGACTAACATCTTTAAATTGTATAATTGTAAATTGAAGGTAGATTTGTAACACTAACTTTTCGGACCACCAACATCTTAGTCCGCCCCGTGACCACGAAGTGCTGCAAAGCCTTCGAAACGTCGGGAGAAAATAAAATAAAAAACCGCGATAAAATCCGTTACAATAGTTTAATTTCAATGTCTAACATTCGCGTAAACGTAAGGAACTATTATTTTTTATATATATCTACTATTAACTATATATTACAAACTTATTATTCAAGTATGCATATTTATTTATATACTTCTAGATACATAATTTACATGTCAGTATAAAACTATGTTTTGTGATAAGACGAGTGTCAATTGGAATTGTATACCTGTAAGCAACTAGGCTAGATTATATTTGGGTCTTCACGATACAGGCTTGCCTAGTGTGAAGACAATAGGATATTACTATTGTAAAATTTTGTCTTTCGTAAATATATTTTCATTTCATTTCATTTATCCGATAAAATCCAAAGACATGCTCAATATAGGTAACAAGCTTTACTCGCAGATTTACACATCCTATATGGAAGCCAACTGTGCCGATCTGATGTTTGGGCCGCCCATATTTGACACTGACAAATCGATGCCAATGACAGACTGACAATTGACACCTCTGCCAGTGTTGTTATGATTGTGTCATCAAATTATTTGTCTTGTCATTATGGAAAATTCTAATGGTGTATGTCGCTGTGGTGTACCAATTAATTTTTGTGTTCTCATAGCGCAAAATATGGGGTCAGTCCATTTTTACATAATATTTGACTCCAATTAGGATGCAATCACAATAAATAAGCAAACTTGCATAGAGCATATATGCTTTACCTTGTAGCTTTAAGTATAGTCATTTGTAGGAAAAAAAAACAAAAGAAAAAAACTGTGTGTGTACTTATCTTTCGCCTTATTCTACGTTCAAAATTCAAAACTAAAATGTTGACTAAAGCTAACTTCAGGGTGTTGGTTTTTCGTGCGCGCGCATCGTAGAAATTTACTCTCATAATTTTTCCCTAACGCGCCAAAAGAAGTATAACTTCATAACTGGCATAACTGTACTAACCACAATGTTAATAATAAATACTAATTAATTAATTAATTAATTACTCTACTAATCTAATCTATATCTATACTTATTATATAAAGCTGAAGAGTTTGTTTGTTTGTTTGTTTGAACGCGCTAATCTCAGGAACTACTGGACTGATTTTGAAAATTCTTTCACTAATAGGAAGCTAAATTACTCCTACAGGCTACTTATTATCCCGGAAAAACATTTCCACGCGGGCGGAGCCGCGCGCAATGCTGGTATGCTCATATAATCCGCCACGTGGATTGAAACAGGTTTAAAACAATTCGTTAAACAATAACCATTTGTAACAAAATTAACATAACCGGAGACGCCACAGCATTCGTCTTCATATAAATTCTAATACACAATATTGTTTGAACTTTGAATTTGAATATGGCGTATTAACAAAACTTAAAACCAGTTTCTTCTTAGCAGTAAAAGAAAAACACCAGCTTGTGACGTGCCAGGTTGGTAAAGAAACAAGTGAACATTTGTATCAACTATCTATACTTAATATATAAAGCTGAAGAGTTTGTTTGTTTGTTTGAACGCGCTAATCTCAGGAACTACTGGACCGATTTTAAAAATTCTTTCACTAATAGGAAGCTACATTACTCCTGAGTTCTATAGACTACTTTTTATCCCGGGAAAATATTTTTATCCCGGAAATCTTTTTCCCGCGGGCGGAGCCACGAGCAATATAAGTAAGAATTAAGGGTTGCCACAACACAAACGGCGCTAAAGTAAAAACCATGACAGTTGCAGTAATAAAAATGTCATGATTTTGACAAAAGTAACAGTAACTTTGTTATTTTCAATTAAAGTAGCAGTAAAGCTAACACGAACGTAATTATATTCCTGTGATTGACGACGAAGGGTCTTATTAAAATAATCATTTAAATTAGAAATTAAGCTTACCTGTCTTTCCGACCATGAAATTATTAAATTGAACACACACACACACACACACACTCACGCCTTTTATCCCCGAAGGGGTAGGCAGAGACGCAACTAGTGCACCCACTTTTCGCCATGCGTATTCCGTCTCATGATGTGATAGAGGGCGAGCCTATCGCCATATCGGGCACAAATCCAGACTCCGGGCAGATACTGAATTTAAAAACCCAATATCATTTTGATCGACCTGGGAATCAAACCCAAGACCTCAGCTTTGCAGTCATATCATAATACAACTCCGCCATAATTCACAAAGAATATACACATAACTTTTTTAGAAAAGTCAGAGGTGTGTGCCATTGGGTTTTGAACCTGCGGACATTCCTCTCGGCAGTCCGTTCCACTCCTAACTAGGCTATCGCCGCTTCGCTTGTATCGGTAATAGGCACTGATTAATAACGTTTCAATTCGTTGCGACGATTTACATACAACGAAAGTGGGTCCAGTTACGGAAAAAAGAATGTTGATTGCATAGCCGAAGATGTCGGAGGATCATATCACACTCCCCTTTAGTTTCATATTCTAAGGGATATTATACATTCATCATTACTTTTATAATTGTTCGTGGGTGGTAGTGAGTGATCAGGTGATCTATTCATTTCTCGGAGCTCTGTTATTAAAAACATGTGATTCAAAAGATCACACTTGATTTGTGCATATGGTTGACTCGCCATAATTCTGAATATCACGCAGAAAGCTGGTAAAAATAACAAAAGCTACAGTGAGAAATATTGGGTCGACACAACAGTGAATTAGTATATGGCAGATGGAAGAAGTGGCGATAGCCTAATTGGGAGTAATGTCCGCAGGTTCAAAACCCAAGGGCATGCACCTCTGACTTTTCTAAAGTTATATTGTGTGTGTTCTTTGTGAATTATCGCTTGTTTTAATGGTGAAGGAAAACATTGTGAGGAAACTTGCATACCTGAGAAATTCTCTATAAGAATTTCGAAGGTATGTGAAGTCTGCTAACCCGCACTAGGGCAGCGTGGTGGAATAAGGCCTAAACCCTCTCAGTAGTAGAGGAGGCCCGTGCTCAGCAGTAGACAGTATACAATACAGGGCAGGTAGGGCAGTAGTAGTAGATGACTTTAGATAGAGTATTGACTAACGAGAGCATCTATTGCTGGTTATTACAACATGGATTTCCATGGATTCTTAAATATTTATTTAACAATTAATTTTAGGACTGCCTCGGTGGCGTAGTTGTATTACGGTACGACTGCAAGGCTGAGGTCTCGGGTTCGATCCCCGGGTCGGGCAAAGTGATATTGGATTTTTCTATTCAGTATCAGCCCGGAGTCTGGAATTTGTGCCCGGTATGGCGATAGGCTCGCCCCCTATCACATCATGGGACGGAATACGCTTGGCGAAAAGTGGGTGCACTAGTTGCGCCTCTGCCTACCCCTTCGGGGATAAAAGTCGTGAGCATGCGTATGCATGCGTAATTTTAGGACAGTTGCCGCACCATATCAGATTTTACGGTTTCAATGAGTCAGTTTTGCGTATTAGTTCTCAGTCAAGAGATTAGTAATAGTGCCAAGTTATTTAATGACTAATGTATGGTAAAATGTTGTTTATGTTTTGTAGGAGTTAAATAATAGTATTATTAGGGTGTATGCAGACTTTTCTATATGCGCCGCCGCGTCAACTACACGCTTTATTGATATGCAGTATGCAGACTCTTTCTTCGCGCAGGTAATGACACTCTTCTCGAATCCCGACTGTACCATGTTTACTGCGCACTTTAATTGCATCAAGCGTTCGGCGCCTAAAAAAACGGCGTGTGCACTGTGCAATGTGCATAGAGCCTTTGTTCAGGGCGTCTCCTCTTTCGAGGGTAGCCACGCTGGGTGTGGAATAAAAAACGCCTTGCTGGTCAGTGGACTGTAGTTTATTTTCTCTTCGTAACATATAGGTACACCTTATAATAATATATAAGAAACAGGAGTTGGTTGGCGACTGCCAGAATTCCGGTGCTCTTGATGTTACAATTTTGAAGGTAACACGTGGCAGTATGAAGTCGAGCGAAATCTTGAGAGCTTTTTCTGAGCGTAATTATCGGGCTAATAGGCCCTTCTTATATCATAATTATAGGAGTCGGACCTCCCACAGAGCGCGGGCGCCTTACATTTTGGCTAGCCCAATCAGCGCTTAGTACACTTTATTATTATTAGCACCCCGCCGCGCTTTCACATCGAAAGCTCACAAAGGGTGGCGGGTGTGCTACGAACGAAATTGCTAGTTTTCGATATTTACACACATTACTTAATACTTAATAATCATTAAATACAATTCAAAAAAACATCAAACTATGGCTAGTGGGGGCTAGGTAGGAAATAATATTTACAAAGGTGCAGCCGGGACAAGCCTCGCCGGCTCATTGTCCGTAACAGCCTCCCCCCGGCGTCGATCCTCGTCGCCCTTATTTATCGGCAGGACGATGAGCCTTCGTACCGGCCTTCTAAACACTCCCCCTCGAGTTCGAACGTCTGCGCTACGTACTACGTTATCCGGGCCTGTATAGGTTTTCTCTATTTGGCCCCGTGGCCATACGTTTCGAGGTAGAAGGCCGTCTGCTATTACGACGATGTCACCTATTTCTACGTTCCTAGCCCTTTTCCTATTATCTCCGCGCGGTGTCAACGTTGGTAAGTATTCACTCACCCATCTCGCCCAGAACACATTTGCGAGCGCCTGTGCGGCTCTCCACGCACGTTTATCCGATACACTGCAATCCCCGACGAACGGTAAGCCTACTGCGGAGCCTAACAAGAAGTGGTTAGGTGTCAATGCCTCCGCATCGTCGGGATTCACTGATACGTGCGTGAGCGGGCGCGAGTTAACGGTGTGTTCGACTTCGGCGAGTGTCGTTGCTAACACTTCCTCTCTAGGCGCTTGTTCATTTAATGTAACTGATAGTGCGGACTTAACGCTTCTAATCATGCGCTCCCAGGCTCCCCCCTGGTTTGGCGCGCCAGGGTCTATGAAGCGCCACTCGACGCGGTTCGAGACCGCGACGTCCCGTAGAGCCGGGAGCCACTCTTTAAATGCGTTTATCAATTCCGTTTCCGCACCGTGAAAATTTGTTCCGTTGTCGGACAAGAATACTTGAGGCCATCCGCGTCGCGCGGCCATTCGCCTAATTGCCATGATGGCTGAATCGGTGCTAAGACTGGGTACTGTTTCTACGTGTATCGCCCGTGTCACTAAGCAGGTAAACAGCATTCCCCATCGTTTTTCGCGGCGCCTGCCAATCGTCACCCACATCGGGCCGAAGCAGTCGACGCCACACTTTGCAAATGGCCTAACGTAGGCGCTTAAACGAGTGCTCGGTAAATCTCCCTTTGTCGGGATAACGGGTGCTGCTCGACGCACTTGGCACGTTACACACCTACGTACGACCTTTTTAACTGCTGGACGTACTCCTATCACCCAATACTTCTGTCGTATATTATTTACGATCTGTTCCTGTCCTACGTGAACTTTACCGTGTTCCGCGCGGATGATGAGTCGTGAAAGCGGGTGCGCGCCGTCTAATATCGGCGGTTCTTTCATCGCCTCGGGGACTCTAGCGGCATTTATACGGCCGTGGAGGCGGATTACTCCGTCCTCGCCGAGCTTGGGGTCTAACTTAAACAATCGGCTCGCGCGCCCTACAGCCTTACCATCGGTCACTCGAGTTACGTCTTCAGGGAAACTATCGAGCTGAGCTTGCCGGATCAGTCGGCGCTCAGCCTCCTTTACGTACTCTAAGTGCGTGCGCAGGGCGCGCCGTCGCAGTTTATCGACTGCTTCCAGTACACGCGCGAATGTTCGTGTTAGCCGCTCATATGACGAAAACCGCTCGATATCTATGAGGCGCGCTTCCTCCGTTACGCGAGTCGTCAATACTTCCTCGCACGTGTCTGTTTCGTTGGACGGCTCTGTCGGCCAGTGCCTTTCCTCACGATAGAGGAATGACGGCCCAACGAACCAGCGATCACTATCGGTCAATTTTGTATTACCTAATCGCGTGGCGTCGTCCGCGACGTTGTGCGCGGTCGGAACCCACCGCCACTGATCGACTCGCGTAGTCTCTGCTATCTCGCCTAGCCTGTGTGCTACGTACGGAGTATATCGCGCGGAATCTTTTCTAATCCATTGTAACACTGTTCTTGAGTCGCTCCAAAACACGACCTCCGGCTTAACGCGATGTTCCTTTATGATGTCGGCGGCTAAACGCGTTCCTATTAGACACGCCTGCAATTCCAGACGTGGAATTGTTTGCAATTTCATCGGTGTGACTTTCGCTTTGCCGGCGACTAATATTACGGTGACGGAACCGTCCCGTCTCTCTACACGCCAATATGCGGCCGTGGCGTAAGCTTGTTCACTCGCGTCACAGAATACGTGCAACTGTGTCCTAACCGCGTCCCCATCTAGCCCGTAACAGCGTGGTAAGCGGAGGTTGCCGATGCATTCGAGGTCTGTTTTCCACTCGTGGAAAACAGACGCCTCCTCGCTGGGTAAATCCTCATCCCACCCCAGCTTTAGCTTCCACAGACCTTGTAACATTATTTTCGCGGTAATCGTGTACGGACTAATCAGGCCTAACGGGTCGAACACTGACATGACGGCACTGAGCGCTTCGCGTTTCGTGGGAGTTCGCAGGTCTCGTTTGACCTCTTCTGGCACTCGGTGCATGGCGATATTAAATGACAACTGGTCCGCTTCCGGGATCCACAGTAATCCCAGCGTTTTGCCGCACGCGCCCGCGTTCGCGCCCAATTCCTTGGGTGCGATCGCCCGATTTTCATCGGGTATCCCATCTAATAGCCGTGGGCGATTGCAGCTCCACCCCGCTAGTTCGAATCCTGCCTTACTGTGGACCTCGGTTACGTCCGATATCGTGCGCGCGGCCGTTTCCTCCGAATCGAAACTGTCCACCCAATCGTCCATGTAATGGTTGTTCGTGATTGCGTCGAATGCGAGCGGATGAGAGACCTTGTGGTCCGACGCATTTCTATTACGCACGCTGTGGGCGATAAAAGGTGAACTGCGCGCTCCGAATATCATGGAATTCATGACGTACTTTTGCGGCGGACGAGTTCGTTCGTCTCCGCGCCACAAAAATCGTTGGGCGACGCGATCTTCTTGTCGGATGTTAATGCGGAGAAACATCTCTCTAATATCCGCGGTCACGGCCACCGGCTTTTCCCTGAACCTAAACAATACGCCGTGTAACGCCTGTAAGAGATCGGGCCCATCTAAAAGTACGTCGTTGAGACATACGCCGTTCGTGCGCGCTGCCGCGTCAAACACCATTCGCACTTTCCCGGGTTTATTCGGGTTTGTAACTGCGAAGTGCGGCAAGTACCATTCCCGCGCGTCCTGAGTGTGACCGTCGTCACAGCGAGTGGCGTATCCCTTTTCTAATAACGTATCTACTTGCAACGTATATGCTTGCCTAAACTGCGGTGATCTATCCATTTTCCTTTCTATCCCGCGCAAACGTTGCATGGCCATGTTGTAGCTAGGCGGTAACGTGACGTCGTCGGAGCCCCATGGCAGGCCCACCTCGAAACGGCCGTCAACGCGCCTCATCGTGTTCCGTACGATCTCCTTGGCGCGTTCCTCCCTAGCTACGGGTTTCCTAATTTTACTCACGCCTAAGGCGTCGATATCAAAATGCGACTTCACGAGTTCATGGAGTTCATCGTTATCACTGAGGCAACGCGCCTCCTGCCATGTGTGCACGTGAAGTACGGACGCATTATCTGCGCTAATGACGCTCCTCGGTGTCGCACTGGTCCCGTGAAGGATCCAGCCGAGTTGCGTTAATGAGGCCGCCGGTTGGCCTCTATCGCCGGTTAACAATTTTCGTGTTACGATCAGGTGCCAGTTATCCGCTCCGATTAGGACGCGAGGCTTCACGTTCTCATAACATACGTCCGTCGGAGATATCTTCCTTAAATGTTTCGCGTTTAAGAGGTCGGACTTTACTGACTGGCATCCTAACGAAAGGTTCTTAACCGTGCGTGCCCTAACGGTGTGATATTCGCGCCTACCGTTGCCTTTAATAGACATGTCGACGACCTGACTCCCGGGTTCTTGTTGACTCGATGTGACTCCGTGGATATTCAATGCTCGCGTCGGGCCCTGTGCCCCGATTTCCCCGGCTATCGCTTCATCGAGCAACGTGATCGTAGAACCCTCGTCGAATAGGGCGTACGTTCTCACCGTTTTCTTAGGACCCCTAATGGTGACCGGACATATCTTAAGTAATACGCGCTTATCGGTATGTGGTGACGTCAGCGTCGCGGCCACGCGCTCCTCTTGAGCCGGTTCTGTATCGCTCTTTGCCTTGTCGGTGTGTAGAAGCGCGTGGTGCGGTCGTTTGCATTCGCCTACGCCGCATCTTTTCTCCCGGCAGTGGAAACGTCGGTGTTTGCTGTCTAGACACGTGAAGCATACACGGCTCTCCTTAGCCCATTCCCACCGCTGGGTTACCGACATGCCCTTAAGTTTGGCGCACTGTGACGTCCTATGTGCGGCCCCGCAACAAAAACACGCGTTCTCTTTTGCCGGCGCATCTGTCGTTGTATAGACATTCGCCCCGCCATTTCGCTCGAAAGTCCGACGCGGTCGGTTCTCGGGCTTAGTGCCCGTCGCGGTTCGAGTGCTCGTTGCCGGTTGTGTCGTTGGCGAGTACGCGTATTTTACGGCGCGGTCCGCTTCGCGCATCAGGAAGTGCGTCAATCCTACGATCTCCGGTTCCCTATTCCCTAGGAATTCCTCCGCATGATCGCACCATTTTGATCTAACGTGCGGACTAAGTTTTTCGGTAACTTGTCGCGCTAGCATGGGGTTCATCAGGTAACCCCGATCGTCCAGACTCGTAATCACTGTGACGATATATATATTATTATTATTATTATTATAATTTTCTTATATCCTCAAGAGCTTGGTCTATGATCACCTCCGGCCGCCCGTAACACTGTTCGAGTGTTTGCATCACTTTGGACGGCTCGGCGGCGGTGTACAATAGTGCGGACACCGTTTGTCGCGCTTCCCCTTTCAAGCACGTTCTGAGGCGTGCCATGTTCTCGGCCGGCGAGAACCCGTGCAGACTCGTAGACTCCCTCATGGCCGCTTTGAATGGCAACCATTCCCCTGCGGCTCCGCTAAAATGAGGTAAGTCTTGAGTCTGCCTCGGCGGCGCTCGCCGCCTCATCATTCGCTCTAAAGTATCCGCTAAACGTTCGATGCCGCGTTCCTTTGACCTATGAGGCGTAGGGTCCCTAATTTCCCGCGCGGTGTGCTCCGGCGACGGTACGCGACGCGATACATTCAAATTCGGGGCGGTTCGTCGCGGCGAGTGTTCCCTATTCATCCTATGCTCGCCCTCCCCCCGTATTCGAGAATGTTGCAACCAATCGCTCACTCGATGGTTCGCGTCCATAATATCGTCGCCGCCTACGCTTTCCCTATCCGTTTCCTCGCGGATAGTAGCGACGTTTGCTGCTAACTTTTTCCTAATGAGCGTAGCCTGTAACTGTAATTCTTGCCGACGGACTTCGGCAAGTTCCTCTTCCGCGTCTAACTCGGCCCGCCTTATCCTAGCTATCGCGCTCGCGGTTGATTGATGTGAGTGTACCGACGGCGGTCGCGACCTACGTCCCGGTATAACCGTAGCAGGCTCGCCCGGCGGCGCGAGTTCCGATGAAACCGGTTCGCGGAATATGGTACGCGGTACTCCCGGCGCGAGTACGGACGCGGATGCTTGCCCGGATGGCGAAGCAGGGTAATCCTCGTAGACCCGCAACGACTTGTCCTCGGCTGCCTGACTACGTGTCGTTGGCATTTCGACACGACTACCTAGCCCCTAAGAAAAAGTTAAACAATATCAAAAAAAAAAATTAATAAATTCAAAAATTATTAACTACACAAAATCCTAATCCTAATATTCCTAACACCCTAATATCCCTAACACCCTAACGTCCCTAACAGCCCTATCAGTCCGTCAGGAGGGCCCGGTATCCACCGGGATACGCTCCTTCAGGGATGGAAGGTAGGGATGGGTAAGGTGGGTACTACCCGGCAGAGGGGTATCAGTGAGTACGGGGCGCTCGGTAGTCGGCTGGAATGTCCGACCCCTTTGGCAGCGCCTGCAGTCTGGCCCCCGTATCACTGACACTCTTACCGGCGTAGTCGTGCAGGGATGCGGCCAACGCACAGGAGGGCGTTATGGTACGGCCGTGTGATATCGCACAAAACACCACTTCTGCTGTGAAAACAGCGTTTGTTGAGTTCTCAACCTTTGACACCGTTAGGTGGTTGAGGACTCCTAACCGTACGTTTTTCTTTATTCACAATCACACGTCGTACCTTGTTTGCTCGTCCCGGCGTACCCGATGGCTTGCACGTCGCACAATTCGTGTTCTTCACTAAACCCGTTGATTGCACGCCGCACCGTTGGGTGATTTTCGTACCGGAACAAAGGAGGGGCGACCACGCACACAGATAGCGGCTGTGTGGCGGTCTATTTTCACGTTGTGGACACAGATTTCACAACGATCTTCACGACTATTCTTGGTTTTTCACGCTGTGTGCGCAGATTGCACAACGATCTTCACGACTATTCTTAATTTTTCACGTTGTGCGCGCAAATGGCACAACGATCTTCACGATGACGCTTGGTTTTTTCACGTTGTGCGCGCAGATGGCACAACGATCTTCACGGTGACGCTTGATGACGCTTCTTCTGGATTTTCTTCTGGCAGTCTTATCCGGCTCACGAAGGACCAGCAATTGTTCAGGGCGTCTCCTCTTTCGAGGGTAGCCACGCTGGGTGTGGAATAAAAAACGCCTTGCTGGTCAGTGGACTGTAGTTTATTTTCTCTTCGTAACATATAGGTACACCTTATAATAATATATAAGAAACAGGAGTTGGTTGGCGACTGCCAGAATTCCGGTGCTCTTGATGTTACAATTTTGAAGGTAACACGTGGCAGTATGAAGTCGAGCGAAATCTTGAGAGCTTTTTCTGAGCGTAATTATCGGGCTAATAGGCCCTTCTTATATCATAATTATAGGAGTCGGACCTCCCACAGAGCGCGGGCGCCTTACATTTTGGCTAGCCCAATCAGCGCTTAGTACATTTTATTATTATTAGCACCCCGCCGCGCTTTCACATCGAAAGCTCACAAAGGGTGGCGGGTGTGCTACGAACGAAATTGCTAGTTTTCGATATTTACACACATTACTTAATACTTAATAATCATTAAATACAATTCAAAAAAACATCAAACTATGGCTAGTGGGGGCTAGGTAGGAAATATAAAATAATATTTACAAAGGTGCAGCCGGGACAAGCCTCGCCGGCTCATTGTCCGTAACAGCCTTATTAGCTATCGTATTTATAGATAGTATACATATAAACAAACAAAGCTTCGGTTTGTAAGTCTGATTTGAACAAGATAAGAAACAATATCAACTCATGTCTTGTTCCCGAAGGATTGGCAGAGGCGCGATGCATCCATATTTCCGCGACTTTTTACTCCATAATAGGAATTAAGGAACTAGCATATCGCTATAAAGAGCATTTCAATACCGGGGAATTACCTATTTATTCGGAATCGAACAACTCGCACAAACATTTTCCCGACCTGATAATTCAATTATTCAAAACCATAGCCACACTAGCAACAGACTAGACGATTGAAATCTACGTCAAAGTTACCGTACATCTTGTGAATCTGCATCACGAGTTTCTATTAGTTTTGTTCAAATATATTACAATGTAACAGATGTTATTAACAATTACTGTATACATTGATAATTTTTTTTTTATTGAATTGTTTATTTAGGTGTTACGATACAGGTGTAGTTCCGAGTAAAAGTGAAATACAACATTTATGATAATTGAAAATGTATCCAATGGTGTGTGAGATAACTGGAAGCCTTGTAGACTAGGATAGTCAGACCGAGGAGTGGAGAGAGGATTCTTATCCTAGGTGGGGCAATATTGGAGGCGGTATGGCACCCTGACCTTTAGAATGACACAGGTACTTTCGACTCTCGGCTTCTTCGGGAAGTATCTGTGTCGGATTCGTCGAAAGCCAGCATCGAAGACTCCGCACATCACACTTTAGCCCGCATGGCACGCATCGCGCCAATACTTAGTCTGAGCCATAGTCAGCAACTGTTCCCTTGTAGCAGTTGTGGCAGCAATGGTCGAGAATGAAGATGGGTGGAACTCCGTTGCCTTGTTTTGCGAACAAGTCATGACCGCAAAAGACGCGACGGAGAGAGAGAGGGAGCATTCCATTAGACTCCCCTCTTGCAGCAGACGTCAGAGAGACGACCTCCAACCTCCCTAAGCGGGCCTGCAGGTGGGGGTGGGCATCCCGCTACCGGGCAAATAATGCCCAAGAGGCTGGCGTGCAATATTCCATACACGCATATGATATTACCGACGTCTTATTCCTTGGACTGCGGGAGGCTCTGCCCAAGAGCCGACTCCTGCGAAGGTTGCGGTTGCATGCACATGCGCACCCCGCGACCTTCGATATAAGGGAGAAAGAGTAGAATGGCGGGGTTTTTTTGTCGGTAGGACGGTTTAGACCGGTGAGACCGTCAGAAATCCGTATATGGATTTCCCCGTGTTAAAATAAGGTGGGCTAATAAATATTGTGAGATTTCTAATACGCTTTGCCTAGAAATGGAACTCCATAGAAGGTTGTTAATAGGTCGTAAAAGCTTAGATGGGATCTATGACCGTGAATACGTCTGATGTGCTGACCCTACATTGGAGTGTGATAGGCTGACAGAAGAAGAAAAGCAGCAATATCTTGTGGATCAAGAATTCAGATTTACTAATATCATCTGAAAGTCAGAAATGTCAGAAGCGTCGGGAGTAAAATAATACTAAAATTCGTAATAAACACAACAAACTAGTTTAATTTCGATGTCTAGAAATACTTCTGAGATCGTGGCTGACAGCACAGATTTTAAACAATTAAAAGGCACCATTAACCCTCTCCACTCTCGTACCCAATTAACCCACAATGAAGACGATTGGTCGTCTGCATACTTTACAGAACACGCGTGCGGCGCGTGACGGCGTGCATGTGGGGAATCGAACGATCATCATTGGAATTTGTGTATCTGTATACGTTGAAGGGGTAGGCAGAGAATTTCACAATCATAACAGATGACAATATTGCTACCGTATTAAAAATATGAATTTACTGCCCTGGTAAAAACCTGGGCTCTGTTGTTTCTGCTGTAATTTATTTTTTTATTGCATTGAATGACGAGACGTGCATGCCGTTCGCCTGGTGGTAAGCGATACGACCACCCATAAACAGCAGCAACACCATCTAGCACCTTGACTTACAAAGTACTGTGTGGCATTCCACTGCGCTTGTCATTCTGATACATAAAATGTTAAGTCTCATTATGTCCAGTAGTTAAACTGGCTACAATGTCCTTCAAACCGCAACACAACAGTGCATGCACACTGCTGCTTGGCGGTAGAAATAGACATTGCGGTGGTACCCACCCAGACGGACTCTCACATATGAGAAACCTACCACCAGTAAAGTAAGTTCTTATTCCCGTCTTAGTTTTTGAAATTGTACAGTCATACCTACTGTACGGTCACCAGCATAAGTAGCTGAACAAATTCAAAATTTCATATCGCCTACATATTCTTTTGTTCTTGCAATTTTTTTTTCTCTTTACAAAAATAAATTAAACGACATTTAATTTACATCAAACAAAGAAAAAAGGTTTCAATTTAACTTAACGCGTGTATAGGCTATTTGAGATGTTGATTTTATACAGATATTTATGCTTCTGACTATACAGTGTACACATAATTTTTACCATATAGCCTCTCGCTGGTCTAAGGGCTCATACACATAAACACGACACGGCGTCGCGTCGTGTTTAAGTGTATGAGCCCTAAGGCATGAATGGGCCTGCTTAATAGGGTGGATCCTATGTTTGATTTTGTACATCATTTCATATGTAACAGAAAATGATACTATAAATAAATTCTTCTGTGAAATTAACCTTAATTATATACCTAGATAGAGTGACGCGCTGCAATGAAACTAAAACAAACAGGCCAACGTTTCTTAAGCAAGTATGCGTGACAACTGTGTCATACGCTATCGCTGCATCCTTCTGCGTATCCTTGTGTGCGCGCATAATGATACCAGTTATTACATGGTTACATTCTATGAAAACGGGGAAAAAAATAATTAGACTAGTGTTCCCTGAGACTCGCCGAGCTTCACCGCTCGGTGTCATAAAATGCGTGCCATTACTGATCCTGGCTTACAGGAGTTGTAGTGGCGGGTGTGAAGGCGGGATAGTCTCTAAACTATACTATGGAATGTCGTTGATGCGAAAGTTAGTGAAAATGTTTGGATGTTTGCTAGAAGTAAACTCAGAAACAACTAAACGGAGTTGGATGAAATTTGGCACACGGGCAGGTTATATCCTGGATTAACATATAGGCTAAGTTTTATCTCGGTAATTTGCTCCTCTGAGAAATATTTGGTTTTTTTTTTAAGTAGCGCTGACGTAGTGCTGTTGGTGCATTGGATTGCTACAAAGATCTAGGAATTATTGTAGCAGGAAAGGCCACTCACGCGGGCAAAGCCGCAATTAAAAGTTAGTATAGTATAAATTGTTTTTTCTGGGGGACAATCGTAGCATTAAATCTACCCATATTAAATTGAATACTTACATATATTTTGTTCCTGATAGCTCTCGTGGCCTCTCCACGTGAACTGAAGGACTTACATCTAAAAATTACTTATGAGACTAATGTCACAGGGTGAGGACTGAGGAGTGCTGTACAGTACTGCGTTTGTAATTCAGTTATTAAAGGTTGTTAAAATAAGGCAGCGCGTTACCGCACACAAATACTATCACTATTTATTGCCGAAATTCTATATATTACTAATATGCATAATTATTTAAAATCCTTCATTATAATTCGGACTTTTAACTCCTTATCAAACAGCATTGGTTCATGATGACGTGAAAGCATAATAGAATTTTGGCATTTTTAATAATAGTCTACGTTCTATTTTGTTTTCTAAAAAGTTATGTGTGTATTCTTTGTGAATTATCGCTCGCTTTAACGGTGAAGGAAAACATCGTGAGGAAACCTGCATACCTGAGAAGTTTTCTTTAAGAATTCCGAAGGTATGTGAAGTCTGCCAACCCGCACTAGGCCAGCGTGGTGGACTAAGACCTAAACCCTCTCAGTAGTAGTGGAGGCCTGTGCTCAGCAGTGGGCAGTATATAATACAGGGCTGGTATGGTATGGTATGGTATGGATACGTTCTATTTGCAAATTGCAATACAATGAATACCAAACGTATTTAAAACACATTGCAGAATGTACGTAAACCAAAATACGATGATGGCATACGTAGTTATATCTCCCCTGTATCGTTGCCAACGTGATGACGTGTTTCTCGACTCTCCAAAATGCGACGGCCACACCCACTACAAGGAAACACGTTTGCCTATAAATACTGTTTATATAGAATACTGTAACAAACGGGTAACTGATTCCAGACGGCGCTGATACTGAACAGAAAAATCCAATATCACTGCCGCATCCGAAATTCGAACCCGGGATCTCAAAGCGGTGTCGTACAGGCACTGTACTTTACTGTCGTTTACTGGTGTTAGGTCTCTCATATGTAAGAGTCCGTCTGGGTGGGTACCATCGCAATGTCTATTTCTACCGCCAAGCAGCAGTGTGCATGCACTGTTGTGTTTCGGTTTGAAGGACATTGTAGCCAGTGTAACTACAGGACATAGGGAGACTTAACATCTTATGGTTTTTTTTATAGCATTGAATGACGAGACGAGCATGCCGTTCGTCTGATGGTAAGCGATACGACCACCCATAAACAGTAGCAACACCATCCAGCACCTTGACTTACAAAGTACTGTGTGGCATTCCACTGCGCTCGTCATCCTGAGACATAAGATGTTAAGTCTCATTATGTCCAGTAGTTATACTGGCTACAATGTCCTTCAAACCGAAACACAACAGTGCATGCACACTGTTGCTTGGCGGTAGAAATAGACATTGCGATGGTACCCACCCAGACGGCCTCTTACATAATGAGAGACCTACCACCAGTCTCAGTCTCAGTCTTATGTCTCAGGATGACGAGCGCAGTGGGATGCCACACAGTGCTTTGTAACTCAAGGTGCTGTATGGTGTTGCTACTGTTTATGGGTGGTCGTATCGCTTACCATCAGGTGAACGACATGGATATATGGTTGGATAGTATGCAAATGACACTGTAGAGACTAAACGGAATTTCGGTGCTTTCCGGCGTTTTTGCCATACCTACTATTGGAATCAAATTTGACAGCCCATTTGATAGGACCCTTTAATTTAATTTATATCCATGATGACTGGCTTTTGTAGTTGTAAAGTCCCTAAACTTGAGGTTAACATACCTCCTTAGTTCATTGTTTGTCTCCCGCTTGGCTATGGAGGGAAGTGGACAATTAATATTTCCAACTCCCTATTTTTCTATTTGATTAATTTTCATGCGGGTTAACGACAGATTAGTGTTCCCTGAGACTCGCCGACCATCACCGCTCGGTGTCAATGCGTGCCACTGCTGATCCTGGTTTACAGGAGTTGCAGTGGCGGGTGTGAGGGCGGGATAGACTTGTATATCGTGGGTACGAATGAAGGCCACATAATAATTGGCGTTCAGCCATAAGTAGGGATGATGTTATGCAAACATTATCTTATAACGACATATTGTTCATAATATTTATATTATACTTATGTGTTTTGACTCCTGAACCCGCCATTATTTTTATCACCTTTGTATGACGTAATGGTGGGCGTGAGTGGAATGTCTGTGTCGGGACGTTGACCGATTTTTATAAGATAGGGTGACAAATGAGTATATAGTAGTAGGTCTCTCATATGTAAGAGTCCGTCTGGGTGGGTACCACCGCAATGTCTATTTCTATCGCCAAGCAGCAGAGTGCATGCACGTTTGCGTTTCGGTATGAAGAACATTGTAGCCAATGTACTACTCGACATAATGAGACTTAACATCTTATGTCTCAGGATGACGAGCGCAGTGGAATGCCAAACAGTACTTTGTAACTCATGGTGCTGGATGGTGTTGCTACTGCGAATGGCATGATCGTCTCGTCATTCAATGCCATAAAAAAAAAGATAGAAAACAATAGAAAAATACTGATGCGGCATGGCATGTTGATCTTATAAATGTATAGAAATTTAATAGGGCGAGAGAACTGTATCAGTATCTGGAAATCTCTCAACACAAAAAAATACACGCTTTTATAGCGGTATATTAATCTCAATCTATAACATTTATTGTCAAGTACTCTACATGTAACATTGGGTCAAATAGTCACTTCGTAGGATAAATAATTATGAACGAATCATGCTACTGACAAATAAATAAGTTCTTTTGTGTGAATTGTGAAAGTATAACTCAGTGAGGCAAGAGTAGCATTTTGCAACAATTGTCAAGTTAAATTATTTGATCATAAATATTTATTTAACGCATTTTATACTTGAAAGCATAGGCAGAGAAGCCAGTGCACCCACTTTTAGATGATCATATATTGATAGAAGTGGGCTTATCCTCATATTATAGGGAAAAATAGAAATCGTGGGTAACCCATACGCATACGCATACTCACGCCTTTTATCCCCAAAGGGGTAGGCAGAGGGGCAACTAGTGCACCCACTATTCGCCGTGCGTATCCGTCCCATGATGTGATAGGGGGCGAGCCTATCACCATATCGGGCACAAATTGCAGACTCCGGGATGATACTGAATTTAAAACCCAATATCACTTTGCCCGACCCGGGAATCGAACCCGAGAGCTCAGCATTGCAATCGTATCGTAATACAACTACGCCACCGAGGCAGTCGTGGAAATCGTGGGCAACTCAGGTGCTTTTCTTCAAATTAAACAACTCTCAAAAAATTTCCCCGGCCAGGCAATCGAAGCAAAGACCTCACGGTTCACTAACCGAGTGCCGCTAGATCATGGTCTAGCAGTTACATGAAAAATATGTAAAGTTGGCAAAGGTATTGTTTCCTCTATTTATTTAAGTATCAAGTTCTTATGTATAAACATTCATGATAGAGCACGTAATTTATGCTATATACTTAGAAATTACATAATAAATGTATATATTTTCCTCTATAGTTATATATCTGATTTATTTACATAAAAATAAAACTAAAAATTACTCAAATATTAAATAATTTATATAAAAAACCCTCTTAGTAGTAGAGGAGGCCCGTGCTCAGCTTTTGGCAGTATATAATACAGGGCTGATAGCATTGCATTGATATAATAAACTATTTATAAAAAAATATCAATGCACTGTATTATAAATTTTCATCGAAAATACGATTCTTCAACTTTAACAATTGCTGTGTAGGCAAAATTATGGACCTGATGCCGAAATACTTAGCGTGGAAATATCACTTTCGAAATTTTCGTCACCAACTTGTAAAAGCTGTTGTGATCCGTCTGAAGGACATTCAAGTTATGAGACTTCAATAAGTCACGCGATGGGTTTAGTATCTACGCCCTACCAAATAACCATAATTCAGTTTTGGCTGTAATTGCTAATGCTTATGCATTCTAAGTTTATCAACTGTTACATTTTCGTTAGGACTTTCGATTGTATTCAAGAAAAAAAAGTAAGCCTCAAGTTCATTTTTCACAGATTTTCTTTTTTTACTGTAGTTCAATTTACATTGGTCGGATAATCCAATTACCAGTAGCTCTATCTGTCGATGCGCATATGACATCATTGTACGCGATCTTTAGTTGCCAATTTTACTTTCTAGCTCGTTCAGAGGCTAACAGATGGCGTTGTACATCAATCTAAATTTGAAATAAAATATTTTTAATTTATGAATTAATGTAATTTGACGATGTAATTAGTTTATAATAATAGCGTGTAACTTTATTAGCCGGGGGTTTTTCAATTCAATTTTAATTATTGTTTTTCAAAGCAAAAAATATACAAAATTACGGAATAAACCACAAAAAAATACAAACACACGAATTGATAACGTCCTCCTTTTTTGGAAGTCGGTTAAAAACGTAGTCGGGTAAAAACATTACTGCCGCTTCAAAAGCAATTTTTAGTTATTGAATCATTTTTTCATACGGAATATGCAATGAACTGTTTCATTTTTATGCAATTTAGGTAATCCCTAGTTATGAACTAGATTTTTGTTGCGATACATAACAGAGTTTTTTTAATGCCGAGAAACGAGCAAGTTGGTTACTTAATGGTAACACTATGATCACCACTGCTAAATGTCAGAGAAATCGTAAGGTCTTTGCCGACCTGTAATGATAGGATTTCAGCCTCAGACTGGTAAAACAGCGTGGGTATCATACGTAGCATCACGCGATTTTTTTATTTTTAGGGATAACCAGACTTACATATCAACTTTATTAACTATAGCATTTGCGCGCGGCTCCGCCCGCGTGGAAAAGTTTTTCCGGTTAAAAAGCCTGTAGAACTCAGGAGTAATGTAGCTTCCTATTAGTGAAAGAATTTTCAAAATCGGTCCAGTAGTTCCTGAGATTAGCGCGTTCAAACAAACAAACAAACAAAAAAAAAAAACAAACAAACAAACTCTTCAGCTTTATATATTAGTATAGATATTAGGTCCTATGTAATAGGGGGGTCAATTCTGAGTAGAAATTACGTTGAATTAGTAGCTACGTTTAATATATTTACCCGACCCGGAGATAGAACCTGAAATCTCAGTACAGCAGTTGTATCGCGTACTGAGGTACCTAAGAGAGTAGACACTCACTAGACCATGTGGTGGTAAATGAATGTGCAAAACAGCGCGGCGGGTAGTCACAGTCGTTCGCAATTAGTTGATCAATGATTCTATCGGATTTTATTAAAGACCTACCTACCTAAATGGTGACTCCGACTTGATATGAAAGAAAGATACATCTGCCACTGTGGTATGAAGAGAATCGAACCCGTGGTCCCGCAGTCTACATCGGTCTCCCATTGCGCTGTAAATATTTTATTTTAATGTAAAACAAAACTCTGATAATAAGAGAAAAATACTCAAATAGTTTTTAATCGTTCGTAACCGCAAGGTCGTAGGTTCCATTATGTTGCGAGTTTGTATGTTTTATAAATTTATTTATTTTAATATTTTAAGTAGAAACAATTATCTGTGCATAGCGGCCAGTATCTCATGGTAAAATACTTTTAACGATACACATTTTTATTCTTACGCTGGCGAGCAAAATGGAATGTCGCTTTCGTTAGGCCAGCAGCAAAGTTCAAGCTCTTCTTTTCTCGTTTAAAGAACACATTCTCGCTATAAAATGAAATTATTCCTTTTTTATGGCATTGAATGACGAGACGAGCTTGCCGTTCGTCTGATGGTAAGCATTACGACCACCCATAAACAGTAACAACACCATCCAGCACCTTGAGTTATAAAGTACTGTGTGGCATTCCACTGCGCTCGTCATCCTGAGACATAGGACGTTAAGTCTCATTATGTCCAGTAGTTATATTGGCTACAATGTCCTTCAAACCGAAACACAACAGTGCATGCACACTGCTGTTCGGCGGTAGAAATAGACATTGCGGTGGTACCAACTCAGGCGGACTCTTACATATGAGAGACATACCGTCAGTGTAATATTATTATAAGACATAACATCTAATGCGTTAGGTTAGGTTAGTGCTTTATTGTTCATGGATACTTCGAGGCACTTATAAGAACAACTAACTGCTTCGTGTCGTCATAAAAAGTTGATCAACTGTCAATATTTTTGGATAGCTCGAAATATTCAAAACAAGAATGTTAATGAATTTTTAACTCACATACACTTCCAATTTCAAAAGAATTTAAAAAGTTAAAAATCGAAAGCCGTCATACTTGGTCATTGATTAATGACACGTCAATAAATGCGTGGAATTATAACGTTCAAGCAATGCAAAATTACTGAACTTTTCATCAGGTTTAGTCGTGGGTATTTTGAGCATTTAAAAGGTATAAGAAATTACCTGCAAGGTGGACAGACGACTTGATAAAGGTCGCAGGAGCGCGCTGGATGCGGGCCGCTTTCGACAAGTCCGTCTAGATCTCTTTGGGGGAGGCCTATGTTCCGCAGTGGACGTCGTGTGGCTGATGATGATGATAAAGAAATTATTATGTTGTCTTTAAAATCCTTTTATTGATAAATCCAGCACTAGACTCCATGCCAGGGCATGGAGATGTAAAGGCTAAAGCCTCTCAAGTCATAGACAAAGTTTGATATATGCAAGTCGTGCGCGAGGTTGAGTGTCGTAGCGTGACGTCACTCGTCTGGGCTAGCCTTTCTTCTTGACCTAGTTAGGTGCCCTTAACCATGTAGATGTACTACTATAACTAGTTCCTACATGATTACGATTGTTACATTGGATGTAGTCGAAGGATCCAAAAATTAACGGCTCACTTATAAATTGAGCGTCCTGTCTCCTTTATTTGGTGGTTGAAATTCTTCATAGGAAAGGTAGTAGGTAGGTAGTGCACTATGAATAACAGAATCATAAGTCAAAAATGATTTAAATAAAATATTGATTAGGAAATAAAGGAGATAATAATTTAGACTAGTGTAAAAATTAATGTTTTAGATTGAAATAAGCAAGAAGGTTGAAAGCGGCGATAGCCTACTTGGGAGTGGAACGGTCTGCCGAGACGAATGTCCGCAGGTTCAAAACCCTAGGGCACGCACCTCTGACTTTTCTAAAAAGTTACGTGTGAATTCTTTGTGAATTATCGCTCGCTTTAACGGTGAAGGAAAACATCGTGAGGAAACCTGCATATCTGAGAAAGTCTCTGATTTTCGAAGGTATGTGAAGTCTGCCAACCCGCACTAGGCCAGCGTGGTGGACTAAGGCCTTAACCCTCTCAGTTGTAGAGGAGGCCCGTGCTCAACAGTGGGCAGTATATAATACAGGGCTGGTATGGTATGGTAAGCAAGAAGGTACATCTATATAGTACTACAAACTAAAAAAATCTAAAAGTAACAAAAAAAAGTCGCGTTAGAAATAGAAAACCATAAAGTCTAGCACCACAACAATGTAAAAAGTATACTTACACCAGTTTCTAGTAAATCTAGTGTTGATAATCCTCAATCTCTGAGTTGTTAGGCCGTGAACCCTGACGCCTGTCGCTGGAGCTGGATGTGCCAAATCAACGAGTTCCGGTCAGCTCGTCTAATGCCTCGGGAAGTGTTACTTGCCGCATCCGTCGTAAATCTTGGATGGGCTCATTTTTCTATTGGAAATATATTTACTAAATACAGAAGGTTTAATTACAATAAAGTGTTTTTAAAGTTATCCATTATAGGCTAGTAATTTAAGTAATTAAAATTTTAATGAGGCAATGTAAAGTTAAGTAATTTCACAATCAAAACAGATGAAAATATTGCTACCGTATCAAAAATATGAATTTCCTGTCTTGGTAAAAACCTGGGCTCTTTTGTTTCTGCTGTAATGTAAGGGCAGTATTATAATAATGATCAACGTCCACTTCTTATTCCCGTCTTAGTTTTTGAAATTGTCGTACCTACTGTACAGTGTACACATATTTTTTACCATATAGCCTCTCGCTGGTCTAAGGCATGAATGAGCCTGCTTAATAGGGTGGATTCCTATGTGTGATTTTGTACATCATTTTATATGTAACAGAAAATGATACAATATATAAATTCTTCTGTGAAATTAACTTTGATTAATTATATACCTACTACGCCACCGACTGCCTCGGTGGCGTAGTTGTATTACAGTACGACTACAAGGCTGAGGTCTCGGGTTCGATCCCCGGGTCGGGCAAAGTGATATTGGATTTTTCTATTTAGTATCAGCCCGGAGTCTGGAATTTGTGCCCGATATGGCGATAGGCTCGCCCCCTATCACATCATGGGACGGAATACGCTTGGCGAAAAGTGGGTGCACTAGTTGCGCCTCTGCCTACCCCTTCGGGGATAAAAGGCGTGAGCATGCGTAATTATATACCTAGATAGAGTGACGCGCTGCAATGAAACTAAAACAAACAGGCCAACTTTTCTTAACCTAGTATGCGTGACAGCTGTGTCATACGCTATCGCTGCATCATGCTGCGTATCCTTGTGTGCGCGCATAATGATACCAGTACTAACATGGTGTATATTATAATGGGGAGAAAATTATATCCATGAAAAACAACACAAAATAATTCACTCGAACTCATTTAGTGGGGAACAGTTCGCCTCTATTTTTTCGACGCGTTTGAAACGTTCAGTGTCTATCTAGGTATATAATTAATCAAATAGTTAAGTATTAGTAAAACTTAGATGTTTTTGAGTGTTAAAATACTCGCAAATATTAGTAAAAGTACAACTGATGAGAGCGTCGTAAAGTTATCCCACCCGCTGGGAGACGCATGAGTTCGTTGATCCTTGATACTCGTATAAATATATTGTCGTTTTGGTAAAAAAAAAATTAAGACATGTTTGATTTGGGTAATGTATCGTTTGTCACACGAAACTTAAATTACATTATTTGTGTGATTCATTACTGTCACTTTCTAGGGCTCTTCAGTGTCTCACCATTCTCAAAAACAAAGGTCTATATCATTCCATCTCATCTGTATCTAGTCCATATTTCTATAAAGCCTATTTTCCCTTAGCCTTGAGTCAATTTAAGCCTTAAAAAAACCGAACAAGTGCGAGTTGGACTCACGTACCGAGGGTTCCGACAAACTTGTAGGTAAGGTATCCAAGTATACATTTTCACCTTCAGCAGAGGTACCTATATAAAAAGTGGAAAAATTTGGATAATTTGAGTGGGGGGAATGTCATAAATATAAACAGAGGTATGTATTAATAAAATGCTATACATATGTTACAATAGTTTGTAAAAAATAATTAATCAAATTTAAATAGTTTGTAAATTCTCCTTTTTTTGTTATTAAAGTACATATTTACAGTTTTTAGATATTTTCCTTTACATGTGCTGTAAGAGCTTGCGTCATGCCAAATTTCATGATTCTAGGTCAACGGGAAATAGCCTATAGGTTTTGATTCCCTTGCGAAGTCGCAAAATATGCGACATACACGGTCATATCTTTAGATTGTGTTGACTTACAATTTTGATTTTTTCACAGCTGAAAGAGACCATATACCCGAGTATTTGATATAAATTTGAACTTGATATCTCTACGCGTTCCTGAGAAAAATGGACTTGACAGACAGACAGACGGACAACAAAGTGATCTTATAAGGGTTCCTTTTTTCTTTTCGAGGTTCGAAACCCTAAAAAAGAGAAAGGGTCAAAATTATGGAGAAGAGGGCAATCACTCGTCAGGTTACGTTATTTTTCTGTACCAACGAAGCAAAGTAATCCGATTCATATTTGTAAGTAAACAAGTACGTAACAACTGGTAGCTGTTTCGTCTACAAATTAATCAACACTCATTCTGATTAATTAAAAATTTTAAATTGTCATTCATTCTGTCTGGAATTGGGTCATTTTAATACATCAAGAATGCCGACTGAAGTTAAGGCGATATTGGCTGGTGACACGTTACTATGTACCCTTGGACGTAATAGAGCAATATTTATGTAAGTGAATGACGAGACGAGCAAGTCGCTCGTCTGATCACTGCACATTATAAGCGAAGTAGGTATGTGAAGTCTGCTAACCCGCACTAGGCCAGCGTGGTGGACTAAGGCCTATGACCTCTCAGTTGTAGAGGAGGCCCGTGCTCAGCAGTGGGCAGTATACATATATTACAGGGCTGGTATGGTATGGTATGGAAGTAGGGTCCAGAGTGTCCACTGACGACAGATGGTTATCCCTTGCCAGTCCACACAGTTATGCCGGCCTGTTTGAACCGGATATACACAGGTTGATCCCGGTGGGTTTGAACACACCAACCAGATTGCCCATCATCATCAGCCACATGACGTCTACTGCTGAACATAGGCCCCTAAATATTTCCAGACGGGTCTGTCAAAAGCGGCCCGCATCCAGCGTGTTTCCTGCCCATACTAAGGCCTAAGTCCTCTCAGCAGTAGAGGAGACCCGTGCTCAGCAGTGCGAATGGGCAGTATTAATATAGGGCTGGCCTTATCTATACTAAAATTATAAAGAGGAAAGATTAAATTTTTTGTAATCTTTGAGTATTTTGTAATGGATAAACTCAAAAACTGTGGAACCGATTTCGAAAATTCTTTCACTAATAGGAAGCTACATTACTCCCGAGTGCTATAGGCTAGGAAAATCCCTGGAAAATATATTTATCCCGGAAAAACTTATTCACGCAGGCGGAGCCGCGAGCAGAAGTGTAGTTAATTATAATTATAAAGTTTCATAATGTTTGGTGACAAAAATGGAAATTATTACAGTGGTAACTAACTAGAAGAACTATATTGCGACAGACCTACTATAGTACAGGATCCCTGGTCCATTTTTGCACTTGATTACTATCAAGCCAATTTTCCATGAGTAGCTTCATTTTGATGAGACGCCCAACAATTTCCTGTACCAAAACTCGATTGTGGTAGGTAATAGGGGTAGCAGGGATAAAATATGTTGATTTGATAATTCTCAAAAAATGATTACTCACTGGGTTTTTTTTTGTTACATCTGATGATAATTATCAAAATTATTCGAAAAAATATTTGTCCTACAAAATGTATGGTTTGATCAAAGAGGGGGTCCTTCCAACATGTATCGATAACGAGGTCATCAAAAATAATTACAAACAGCTGATTTTTTATTTTTTTACTTAGTTAATATTTATATAATTTAATAGTCACATTGTCTTACAAATTGCGTGGTACGTCATCCCGGTCCTCATGAAATCAAGTTTTATAACCTACCTGTCTGCAAATTTTTATCCAAATCCGTTCAATGATTTTTGCTTTGACTTTTTTTATTTATTTGTTTATTTATACATATATAAAAAACCATTACAGATCTACTAAAGCGGTGTTGTACAAAGTTATTTGCTATTGACCTCAATACAACTGTAGGCCACTTCTGTGAATTCCTGCAGGTTGCAGATAAATATATCCACGTTCTCGGACATAGTATTGAGCAATCGTATGACCTGCGACAAAGACGCAAACCTAAGCATATTTGTCCGTGGTGGTCGGAGCGGCGGGAGACGCCGAGTGGTGACTTTATCATTTTAATCATCATTTAACATCCAAACATCTTTTTACTGGTATGTCTGTATGTCTGGGTAGGTACCACCGCAATGTCTGTTCCTATCTACAAGCAACATTTGCATGCACTGTTCAGTTCCGGTTTAAAGGAGATTGTAGCGTAATTACTGGGCATTATGAGACTTAACACTTTTGTCTAAGGGTAACGAGCGTCAGCGCAGGGGAGTGCTACGCAGTACTTTGCAATTCAAAGTATGTATGTATCTGTATACTGCTTTGCTACTGTTTATGGGCTGTCGTATCGCTAACTATCATCAATCTACTGCAATCAATAAAACATCTTCACAAATCTTCCCATTTACAATAATAAAGTACTTAAGATTACTAATTAAATATATCTTTGTTCGCAGGTAAGTCAGCAGTCTTGATAAATCTGTGAGCTGACCACGACTCGGCATGTGACACCGCGTTGCAATCTATTTGGAAGAAAACCTCATTATTAATAATGTAAGGACTTAGTCACACTTGCCTTCTTTTCAGACTAAGCCCACACTTTTCTATGTAAAAAAATATTAAACAAAGGAGATGTCCGCGTTTTGTATGGGTTCTGGGCCTCAGACTTTGTGAATATTGAAGGGGCAAAAATATGGATCTTGGATACATTAAAAAACTGTTTTTAGACCCCTCCATTTATAACTAACTTTTTTAAAAACGTTCATTTAAAGTGTAGTTTTTAAGCAAAATAAAATTACATAAATCTCAAAATCGGAGGACTTTAAAATTATACGATTTATTGCAAAAGCCTAGTTTTTGGGAGTACTATCCAAATATAATATATAAAGCATCTTGGTTATAATTTTAAGCCCGGTTTTGGACATGTTCTTTTATTTATTTACATTTGTAATTACCTACAATAATCATTAATAACATAAAGTACATTGAACGATACGCAAACGCTTAATGAACAAATATTATTTATTTATAGAGTTATATTTCTTGTCATCTATTTTATAATCTCTTCTGTACTAGTCTAGTAAAGTGTTGATCCTCGAGCGATCAGTTCTGAGGAGCTCCGAGGTATTCCCAGTGCTGTTTTAATCATTTCCATATGGTGCATGCGGCACATAATATCTTACAATCCAAATGCCCCATACCTGAGAATTCTCCATAAGAATTTTGAAGGTATGTAAAGTCACCCAACGTGGTGGACTAAGGCCTAAACCTTTTCAGTAGTAGAAGAGGCCTGTGCTTAGCATTGAGCAGTATATAATCCAGGCCTGGTATTATATTATGTATACTGTATCATCGTATTACGATACCTTAAAATCTCTAAAGTCTGTTGCTATTAAAACACATAAACTTAAATAGCACAGAACTGACCATCCTGATTATAAATGACGGAAGACGGTCATCTGTCGTTTTTAGCCTATGAACTGCTTACATCAATAGCAATCATCTTCTCGTTATGCATCGTAAACTGGGATCCGCGGAGTAACGAGTTCTAATCCCAGAGTGGGATCATTTTTACATTGCCCAATATTTTTTCCTGGATTGTTTTAACAATCAAAAACTATAAAGCGTTTCGAAGACTTGATCTTTCTTTTGGGGGAAGTGAGATCTCTTAACGCTGAAATACAAAGACGTATCCAACACCTTTACAATCTCGGTCACTCCGTGTAAGCTGCACATACTGACAAATCAACAGAGATAAGTCTATGGAAATTAGATAATAATCCAATGCTAGAAGTAAATAGAAGATAAAAATAAATTTGTCCAGTCTCCCCCAAAGTAATCTATACTAATATTATAAAGCGGGAAGATTTGTATGTAAGTATGTTTGTAACGAGTAAACTCAAAAACTACTGAACGGATTTCGATGAAATTTGGGACACGGGTAGATTAAGTCCTGGATTAACACATAGGCTACTTTTTATCCCGGGAAATATTTTATCGGCGAAGCCGCGAGCAGAAGTCTAGTATCTAATAAGGATGGATTAATTGATTATTATAGATTAATTTGACACAGCATGATTGAAGGTAACAGTATCTTTCCGTTTCGAGCGCTCGATTCAAAGGTCTTTATAATATTGTTTTTGGACTGTATTCGTAAAAACAGACGACGACTAGATGGGTTTGAATATTGTTTTAATTTTGATTAATGATTTGTTACAAGGAGTAATTAATCGTCCTAAATAACTGTTTGACGTCATTAAAATTGTCTATCTTATGACATTCATTGTAGTAGTTAGAAATCGTTCTTTTCCACATTCAAGAGACTTATATGGAAAAAATCTTCTTGATAGTGTTCATGAATAACTGATAATGTCACGTGACCCATTAATTTTTGTGCCCTCCAAATTTTATTCACTACATCTCTAACACACCCTCGTCTCAGTCGGACACTCTTGGAAGAGTCGTGCTTGTCGCGATGGTAATTCATGGAAAGATGTCAGCGTTGTCAGTCTTCTCGGCGATGTTCGTAGGTCTGCTGAGGCTTCTCCATTTTTGTTGGTTAGTAGCGCTGCGTGTACACTCTGTCATGGAGGACTGTGTTGCCGTTTTAATCAAGTCAGTCCATGCGAATGGGGGATCTGCCTCTATCTCTTTTTCCTTTTACCTGTCCTTGGAACACCAGTCTTTCTACACACCACAGGATGTAATCCTTCCCTTCCTTTATTGCTATTCCTCGACTAATGAGCGCCACTAGATTTCTACCATTAAGATAGCGCTGCGTGATAATGTAAGAAATTCACCACACACTTTTTGATCTGTAGTTACCTAAATAATATGAATAATAATTACACTAACATTACTGAAAGCAAAGATGTCAGCCTTAGCCATTCCATCCATTCCCTCATCGTCTTTACCACTGTGCCCACCACTTTACCCACGCGCAGCTCTCGTGTCCCGTCACGTCTGTTTTGAACATGTCAACTGTTATCACCTGTCACAGTTATCAGTAGGCTGTGCGCAGTTTGAACTGTATTAACAGTGATCTCTGCAAATACTCTGAGTAAAGGAAGCGCTGATGTTTGCACGCCTTAGAAACTCTTCGTTCTCACTTGTATATAAAAATTGAATTGTTTTTTAAGGTTACTGAACTTGGTTTAATGTTTGGGGGCTTGTTGGATTTTAGGCTTTTGATTTCAGTACTAAGGAGGCATGAAGAAATCAGGCCTGAATGGCAGAGGACTGGAGCACTGATGACCTTAATTGATAGAAATTCGGCTTTTTGGTTCAACGGCAATCGCATTGGACTATTCATGCTCTAGACAAAATCATTGCAGTGCAACTTTAAATTTTTAAAAATATCTTAATCCTGATCTAAATTATAAGCTACATACAAAATCATTTGAGAAGTACCTTTGAGAAATATATAATATAGACTTATTACAATTTCCTTCACAATTACAAAAAGACACGGTTGAATTATTTTACACAATCTAGAAATTACCATGCGACGAAGACTTCCGTGGAAAAAATAGACGTTAGCGGTTACAATTAGTTCGTTCCTTTCTCGCTAGATGGCATTAAGAGTTCGTATAAGAAAAAAAATGATGTTTTTTCTAGCTTCTCACGAAATGGTAGACGGCAAATCCTAAATGTTATTTATTTAAGAAAAGAATAAAACATAAAGTGAAATTACTTGCATAATAACGTTCTCACGGAATATAAATTATGCATCAAATTGTATCTAAAGTTCTGTGATAAATTATACAAAATTGGAAATAGTTATAGATATGTGACTGTGTTGATTGAAGGTTCCAAAAAGGTCAATTAGCCACAACGGTTTAGGGTCCTGACCCTGAGCTGTTGCAATGACTGCATTTAATGACGTCAATGGAATTCCCCAAAATCATTACGAGCATAATTTCCATGGACTAATAACTTGTTAGACTAGACTTGTTAACTTGTAAGAGGGACCCTTTGATGTAAGTATAATTTATACATTGCCAGCATGGAGAAAAAGACTTAATAATTTGCTAATTTGCTATCATAATTTTTAAACATATACAAAAAAAAACGGACACTCAATAAAAAAAACAATGTACTGTGTTTTAATTAAATGGAATGTATAATATGTATCTACTATTTCGCTGTAGTCTGTTGAGGCTTTGTTTAATATAAAGTAACTACTAATTAAACGGGCACTTGCAGTTAATTTACTAACTCTACATGACAGTTAAACTCTAGTTATTGATACTACCCCAAACCGCTTTTAACTAGATGAAGACGTGGTGCACATAAAACATTTCCCGCCATAGCGATTCGAAATTTAAATTTGTTCTTTTTTCTCCCTTTGGCAAAGCGCGATTTTGTTCTTTTTATATCATACTCAATTTTTAATTTCGGACACAAACTCGCTAACCCGCCATACGCTTGCGGGTTTAAATAAATATTTGTGCATTTTATTTATGATTCACATAGATAACAATCAATTTATATTTTGTGTCTATAAAACCCTTCATATCTATCACAAGACATAGATAATTGTATGTAAGGTTAAACAACATGGTAAGTTTATGTTTTTTAAACAAAATCTCAATGTCGAACGCGTGGTGTATTTTATGTTGGGATATGGATGAGTAGGTATTGAGTTTTAATTTTTATTTGTTGCCTAATGTCAAGTTCTTTATTATTTATAATATGATGTGAGCAATTTTTTTTACATCCGCTAGAAGTAGTTTCTCTTCTGTCTTGGAAAATTGGAAGGCATTCAAAATCTTAGTCCAATTTCCGAGCACGTGTAAAAGCTTAAAAACATCATAACCTATAAAAATACTACTTTCGTTACGAAATGACAAATACGTTCATGTACGTCATGAAACAGAAGCCAATACTCACAAGAAACTGTATTTTATGTATAACGTTTATTTCAGTCTCGACGCAACTACAACGCGTATGCACGTCACGTCATGGTCGCAGATGTGCCCATTGATTCGTTGCACTGTCGGTTTGTAGTGTTCATCTGTTATTATTCAAATCTCCTTTTTGTTTAAGACATATGCGTAGTTCATCTGTTTGTTCATCAGTTGTTTGTTTGTCTCATTCTTCTGTGCTTTATTCGACAGTCTTGCCACCATGGTTTTAGTTGATTATTTTATACTGTACACTAAAATACTACCTACATCTTTGCTCTATCACATATTTAAAAAAAACCTTATATTACATTGTTTATCCCATTTATTAATCATCGTTAAGTAGACTACTTCAATGAACATAAAAATTAAAAAATATTAATTTTATGCATTCAGATTTACTTTTAATTTAATAACGACGGACAAAAGTAGACGTTTCTGCGCACAATGACGGCACTGACGACGTCACCACACGTCTGCGGATTCTAAATATACCGCACCACGTACGACGTAATAGCACGCCATAGTTTATAATATGCGTATAAATAACGACACTTTAGGGTTAGGGCTCTTACACATAAACACGATACGTGGCGCGTTGCGATGTCGTGTCGCGAATTTTTACGTTGCTCCTCGTAGATTTCCACGATACGACGTCGCATCGTGAAACGACGTCGCGTCGTCCTATGACGCGACGCCGTATCGCGTTTATGTGTATGAGCCCTTAGGTAGAGGCCGAGTTTACGAAGAGTTAAAGGCCCTTACCGATGGAGCTGAAACATTCATCGGTTTTCTTGATAATTGTATGCATCAATAAATTCAAATGATAGAAATACCTTCACACACGCTGCCTTCTTGTAGGAATTTGGAAAGGGAAGATTTTTTTTATATCGGCAATGTCACTGTACGAAACACTACAGCAAAAATGGAACTTCACATGTTTTTTGTATAAGTAATACCAGTCTGATCGAAATGGCCTGTTCGTGTTGAAGACATGTCTTGGGCGTATCTCTACCAATTAAATGCTTAGAAAATGATGGTGGTTTAACAAGCACAGGATTCAAAGAAATGACTATAGTGCATCTGTAGAGGTTACCTTCTTGCGATCCCCCAGTATCGTTCCATATACGCCGTAGGAGAGGCGGGCCTCTATCATTAAAGGTACTGCGACGAAAAGATGTTGATTATAAGAGTAAGTAATAATATTACACGCATTATTTCACCGTAGACGCAGTGTAATTTTACCCGCAGGATGTTTGCGCACGCTCGGTTGGTTCCTACACGTGTCTATACACAAATACGTGAAATATTATATAATTTTCAAACGGATTCGACTTGCTGATCAATATTAACTATATAAGAAAATATGGTAGTTTTGACGCTACTCATCATCATCAGCCACATGACGTCTACTACTGAACATAGGCCTCCCCTAAAGATTTCCAGACGGACCTGTTGAAAGCGGCCCGCATCCAGTGTGTTTGACAACATAAAATTACATAAATCTCAAAATCGGAGGACTTTAAAATTATACGATCTATTGTAAAGGCCTAAGTTTTGGGAGTACTATCCAAATATATTATATAAAGTATATTGGTTAGAATTTTAAGCTCGTTTTTGGACATATCCTTTTCGATCTCTTTCAAGCGTTGACGTTTTAATTCTTCATGACTCTTGCTACCTCTGGAGTGTGTTTATGGTCTTATAAAATCCTTTATCACGTGTATCGAGACTCGGGCGCGCGGTTAACAACTGTCAAATGGAAAGGCAATGGTTCGCGAATGGCGATTGTAATGCCGGCCTTAGCTATTCGAGCGTCTCAGACGATATATTTATGGCGCCCTTTTTTAGGAGCTTATTATATCTTTATACATATAACTAACTTTTGCTCGCGGTTCCGCCCGCCTGAAGAAGTTTTCCCGGGATAAAAGGTAGCCTATGTTACTCACTGATAATGTAGCTTCATTTTTTTTTATGTTGGCGATCCTGAAGTCAACACCGGGGGAAACCTGCGAATGGGATACTGGAGTCCCCCGGCTTGACGACTGCAGGGGCCTGGGAAGGAATAGGACGATCGAAGGAAAGGTGGGGAATGGAGAAAGGTTCTCAGGGTGGGTGGAAAGGAGAAGGGTGCCAGGAAATGTTCGCGGGCCCTTTTAGGCCTCAATGTGTTATACAACCAAGAGGTATACACACTGAACTGTGTGCCTCGGCCCGCGACCAATGTCCCCCCGCGCATGGGCGTGCATTGGGTGTGAAGACCCAGCGCACAAGAATTGCCTCGGGGGGCTGTATCTTCATATTGGTGGAAGATTTTTTTAATTCGATCCACTTACAAAAATACGAATCTTTCCTCCTTATAATATTAGTGTAGATGACATTCTAGCCAGAGTCTGTGGCGCCTCTATAACCCTCGGCGCCCTTCCTTGGATCTTACCCTCCTCCCTTAAGCTAGGACTGGTAGCAATATATGCGAACCAGCTCCGAACAGCAACCGCTGGAGTGGCCGCGATCTGGCAGACAACACTTGCCTGCCTAGAGATATTTGTGATACAGGGACTAAATATATACACTAAATCTTCTCCCATAAATGAGGGAAATCTATATACGTAAGAAGCCTATAAGAGTTTCGAAGGTGGATTGAAGGACAGAGGTCTAAACTCTCTGGGTAGAAGAGGCTCGTGCAGTGACGGAATATAATACAGGCTGATAGGTGAAGTGTGGACTGAAGGACTGAGGCCTAAACCTTCTCAGCAGTAGAGGGTCGTGGGCAATGAGGGAATATAATACAAGTCTGATATTCGTCTACCACGTTCTTTTCCCATGGCCGTCCATGGCCATATTTCTCAGTAAACACTTCACTGCAGGGCGTGACGCAACAAATCTGCGATTGCATCTCAAGATTATCTTAGACTTCTAACACACAGAGATAATAAGCTACGTGAAGCTGATAACAGAAAAAATATGTTAGATATGAGTTATGAGATATAAATGAAATAATTATATCTTGTTGCGTAAACATTAAAATTCTGATGAATTGGTTGTTAACTAAAGGATTTATTGCAACTGAATTACAGGAGGAAATTGTTCGCCCAATAAGACGCTATAAACAATAGTAACGTCTGTCTCTTTTAATTACAAATTACTTCACGGAATTGTATTGCGTTCGTCAGTGTCCAGAAATCAGGCCTCATTTAAGGAGACGCGGGGCGTTGGGCGGGGCGGCTTACGCTAAATTCAAACGAATGGTTTGAGTGTGTTTACTGAGATGCGATTTTACACGCGTTTGCGCGATATTTGCGGCGGAGCCTGCGGGTGGCAACGACGCGTCCCACGCGGCGGCGCACGCAGGGGAAATTCTCCGTTCTAGTGACACCCGTCACACGTCCCGCCAGTGCACTCCAATCAGTGCCGCCTTGGCCGCTGCGAGCGTCGTGGTGGACACCGCCACCTCTCTATAAACGGAAAAATCGCCCGACCCGCTGCGAGACTCCACGCCACACGCGCCTAGCGACGCCCCGCGTCACCGAATAAACAATATACATCTATTGCGGTCCATTTTCGAGATTAACTGTCGTCGTAGATTTCCACGATACGGCGCACAGTGGGCGGAAAAACGGGTCTCCCTTTCATAGGAATTTTGAAAAAAAAAATGCGAATTTTCTCAAATTTGCGTATGCAGTATTGTTAATATCATTAGAACATTAAATATTATTGCAATTTGGACAGTTTTTTGTGTCAAAAAATGAAGAAAATGGACTTTGAAAGTTTTCAATGTATGAAAACGACTTTTGTTTGCCTCATAACTTTTTTCCATATTAAGATGTAAAGCTGAAACTTTCAGGTATTGTAACTTAGACCCTACCCAAGCCATATGACATTTGACCTTGACCCCGGCCGTGCCCGTTTAGAAGATATAAAGTAAGTAAAAATGCATGTTTAGCCCTAACTTTGGCACAGACTAATATGCCTTAAATAAATTAATTTCTTATTTTTTTCTATGCAGCATTATTATACGATAGTTAAAGATCTCAAACTACTTTTTACCTTGACCTTGAAGGAATCCGTTCCAAAGATATTAATCAATTAAAAGTGCGTATTTTGACTATAATGACACATGGGCATAAATACATCTTTAAACTATTTGTCTGAAATTAGCTATCCTGGTATTGTTATACGATAGCTAAAGTCCTTATATGACTTTTGACCTTGACCTTCAAGAAGCCCGTTTAAAAGATATCATTGAATTAGAAACGCCTATTTCGCCGATGATACCACAAGGGATTATGAACTTCAAATAAATCAATTTTGTTTTATGCAGTATTATCATAATAATATAATAGCTAAAGAACCTATACGTCTTTTCACTTTGACCTTGAATGACCCCGTTCCAAAGATATGAATTAATTAAAAGTGCACAATATTATGATCATATTGTCATACGGGCATAACTACATCAAGCAAGTCACTGTCTTTAATTTGTTATCCTGGTCAATACCGTATAACAATTTATACGTTAGCTAAAGACCTCATTAGACTTTTAAGCATTTTCATTTGCATAAGCATCCTAAACTACTTGCTTAGCATTATTCATTAGAAGTCCCATATTATCACGAAACTGATCTTTCACTGTTGTTGTTCCTGTTTGTCTCCTTTAGCTTGACATTTCTTGAAGTGAAGGCGGTATGCTATGTGTCATAATTGGTCATAATATCGGCTTAAGCATTTCTAACTCATTTATATATTTTAAACGGGCTTCTTCAAGGTCATGGTTAAAAGTCTAATGAGGTCTTTAGCTAACGTATAAATTGTTATACGGTATTGACCAGGATAACAAATTAAAGACAGTGACTTGCTTGATGTAGTTATGCCCGTATGACAATATGATCATAATATTGTGCACTTTTAATTAATTCATATCTTTGGAACGGGGTCATTCAAGGTCAAAGTGAAAAGACGTATAGGATCTTTAGCTATCATATTATTATAATAATACTGCATAAAACAAAATTGGTTTATTAGAAGTTCATAATCCCTTGTGGTATCATCGGCGAAATAGGCGTTTCTAATTCAATGATATCTTTTAAACGGGCTTCTTGAAGGTCAAGGTCAAAAGTCATATAAGGTCTTTAGCTATCGTATAACAATACCAGGATAGCTAATTTCAGACAGATAGTTGCAAGATGTGTATATGCCCATGTGTCATTATGGTCAAAATACGCACTTTTCATTGATTAATATCTTTGGAACGGATTCCTTCAAGGCCAAGGTAAAAAGTAGTTTGAGATCTTTAACTATCGTATAATAATGCTGCATAGAAAAATATAAGAAATTAATTTATTTAAGGTATATTAGTCTATGTCAAAGTATGGGCTAAACATGCATTTTTACTTACCTTATATCTTCTAAACGGGCACGGCCGGGGTCAAGGTCAAATGTCATATGGCTTGGGTAGGGTCTAAGTTACAATACCTGAAAGTTTCAGCTTTACATCTTAATATGGAACAAAGTTATGAGGCAAACAAAAGTCGTTTTCATACATTGAAAACTTTCAAAGTCCATTTTCTTCATTTTTTGACATAAAAACTGTCCAGAATTGCAATAATATTTAATGTTCTAATGATATTAACAATACTGCATACTCAGATTTGAGAAACCTCGCAATTTTTTTTTCGAAATTCCTATGAAAGGGAGACCCGTTTTTCCGCCCACTGTGCGGCGTCGCGTCGTGTTTATGTGTATGAGCCCTAAGAGGTCTTACTGGCTATAATGTTTTTGAAATTTGAATATAATAACGCTTGCACAAAAAAGGTGTGATATAACCAGAAGGACTAATATAATCAGTTAGCGTAGTGGTTACATTATCTTTGATAATTAGGAGACCTACCTGAGGATATTATATAAAATTACTGTTTGGTTGATGGATGCTATTCTATTAGTATTGGAACACGAGGCTATATTTTCGGTCATACTAAGATAAATGTGCTATTAGCTAAGGGTGAATATTTTCAAAGAGAAATCGACACTTTTTTTAATATTTTATGTTATGTATCCTATTGATATTATAAACGCGAAAGTTTGTAAGAATGTATGGATGTATATTTGTTACTCTTTCACGCAAAAACTACTGAACGGATTTCGATGAAAGGACATGTCCAAAAACGGGCCTGAAATTCTAAACAAGACAATTTATATATATTTGGATAGAACTCCTAAAAACTAGCCTTTTGCAATAAATCGTTTAATTTTAAAGACCTCCGATTTTGAGATTTATGTAATTTTGTTTGGCTTGAAAACTACACTTAATATGAACGTTTTAAAAAAAGTTAGTCATGAATGGAGGGGTCTAAAAATATTTTTTTAACGGATCTAAGTTCTATATTATGCCCCTTAAATATCCCTAAAGTTTGAGCCTGTTTAGATTTTGAGGCCCAGCACCCATACAAAAAGCGGACATCTCCTTTGACACACGGGTAGACGTCCTGGATTAACACATAGGCTACATTTTATGCCGAGAAAATATAAAGCGTGACTTTTATCCCGGAAAAACTTTTTAACGCGGGCGGAGTCGCGAACATAAGCTACTAGTTGTATATGATTGTTAAGTATCTAGTCAGTGCTCGCTCTGCATAGCATCGCTTCGCTCTATACGCGATTCATACTCACACCACACGTGACTGTTTGCGTGCATCTCATTGGACACACCGTATAACCGGATCCGCGCGGCGCAGTGCTACTATTGCGCATGCGTTTAGTTACGACCTCATCGACTTTATTTGTAGTTTTGTTTTAATAAAAGGACGTGCAATATTGGTGAGAAATCTTCGCAATGTTTTTTATAAATTTTTCATTGTGTAATTCCAATAAATTCTTTCATTATCATCATTATCAGTCACATGACGTCCACTGCTGAACATAGGCCTCCCCTAAAGATTTCCAGACGGATCTGTCAAAAGCGGCAGTGAAAAACTGAAGTGGCAGTGGTCAGGGCACATAGTTCGAAGAACTGACGGCAGATCGGGCAAAAAAGTTCTTGAGTGGAGGCCACGTACTGGTAAGCGCAGCGTCGGCCGTCCACCTGCAAGATGGACAGACGACTTGATAAAGGTCGCAGGAACAAGCTGGATGCAGGCTGCTTTTGATAATAAATTCTTTAGGGTAAAGAAACTTGTAAAAATACTCAGATGTTGAATAACAAAATCTTTTTCAATATTAAAAAATATATCAGTAAAAAATTGCTTCCGGTTTTTTGGAGATCATTATCATTCATCATTCCCCCAATTCTAATTACCACAATTTTGTGAAATATTTTGCCTATTCAATTATTCTCATTGCCACAGAAAATATCACTCCCGTACGCCCAGACGCACCCTATCCTATTTTGGTCCTTCAAACCCGACAACGCATCGCTCAGCTCTATATGCCCTACCCGCGCCACACGTGTTCGCGTGCATACGATTACATCCTATGATAATAACTGCATCTGCTTCCTTACACATGAAGATTGGCATAATAGGGTAGGCAGTAATATATTTACTAGATTGAGGATGGTAATGAGTGCCTGATAGTGCTTGAACATGGTTGCCCAGTGAAAGAAATCGATGGTCCTTAACTGGTAGAGTATTGGAACGCAATATTTTAACACTAAAAAACCTGCTTACGTATTTTTATCAGACTTTCAGGTGTGAAGTCAGAACCTTTTTTTATATGGACACGGAAAAGTGACGCCTCAGCACCGGATGGTAAATAGAGGGGTCAAGATAGATTGGCCACTTATGAGAGATGTTAGCCGTCGCCAATCAATACAATTATGTCAGCCTGTTTAAAACCTACTATTTCTTTTTAATATTTCCCTTACATCACAAATAAATATGTTTCTTTATTCTTTCTTTCTTTCATATTGCAAGGTAAAGGGTTCTAGCCCATACAGCCTCGTCATAAGTGATATTTTTGGTTGTCATTTTTTTTATCTTCTGTAGTATATCGCACTGAAGCAGTGGCTACCTTACCAAGACTTTATCGAGGAGTTTTGGCGGCAACAAAGAATCACTTGATTAGTACAGTTATTTCAATTCACTTCATTTGAGGCCTTTAATAGAACTATATTAGATAATATACCACCATTATTCTGCAATATAACACTAAGTATCACCAAAATAATGAATTAAAACAAGAGCACCTCATGACACTTCCAAGTTCCCGCTAAAACTCCTTAAAACCTACTAATGTTGTTTGTTGTTGCGAATTACAATTCGATACTCAAAATGTATGCTTACTGACAAAGTGACGGTGCCAGTATTAGTTTTAAATATGTCCGTTTTTGTATGGGTTTTTAGGTTTTTTAATACATCAATGGTGCTGGGCCTAAAAATCTAACCAGGCTCAAACTTTATGGATATTATAGGGGCGGAAATATGGATCATGAATCCATTTAAATAATATTTTTAGGCCCCTCCATTTATAACAATAAAAATTAAAAACTTTCATTATAAGTGTAGCTTTTAAGTAAAATAGAATAAAATAAATCTCGAAATCGGAGGACTTTAAAATTATACGATTTATTGCACAGGCCTAGTTTTTGGGAGTACTATCCAAATATAAATAAAGTATCTTGGTTAGAATTTTAGGCCCGTTTTTGGACATGTCCTTACGAATGGTAATAAAAGTGAAATTCATTAGCGACGGGTATTATTTACATACATACATACATACATACACACACACGCCCTTATCCTATAGGGGTAGGCAGAGACTATTGAGCGCCACATGCTACGATCTTGACACACCTCTTGCGCTTCTTCCACATTCATAGTTCTTTTCATAAATTTTCGTCGGTTAAGGGTACTCCTGACCTGCCCTTTTCGGAGAAGATCATTTATTTGGTCAGAGAACGTTCTCCTCGGGCGTCCCCTTCCAGCCGTACCATCCACATTCGCTCGATAAATACCTTTTGTGTTCCGTCTTTCATCCATCCTCTCTACGTGCCCAAACCATCTCAGCATACTTCTTTCAATCTTAGTCACCACATCATTATCATCATAGGGTATTATTTATATAGTAAATAAAAACTAAAGAGATAATTCAGGGCTTGCAGAAGGTCGAGACTCCGATATTAATCGCAACACACCTTATTTTAGCCACAACCCTAACGTCTGGCGCGTCAATTAGTCCGGTTATTTTAGTACGAGACGCGCCGCGCGCCCGACTGCTCACCACCTCGAATATGCGCGGAATAAGCTCAAAAAGCGTAAAAAGCGACGCAAGCGCCATAAACGAAACGCCCGTCACGTAAAATGAAATGTGAACCTTATTATCTGTGTTTTAAAATTGACTTTCAGATATTGGTGTTAACAATAAGTGATGTGTGCAAGGCGAGTGAAAAATTATGTGTTTAGAGTCGGTATTTGTTGTTAACGTTTAACGATTGAGCGAAAGCGGTGCAAGCGAATCTGTATTTTCTGCCAAGTGAAATTAAACCTTATATGAAAGTGTTAAAGTAAAACTTCGCGCGTGGGTGTAGTGTTTGGCTAGCTTGTTTACAAATAATGGATTCACGAGGCATTGAAAATGGATTTGTCATAACATTGGACCAGACGAAGGTCCTTCGCGGGATGACCGAAATCGATTTGGTATTTCCTAATTAATTTTTAATACCATGGTAATGTATACAGAACTAGTGTAATTAGTTACAATTACCTCAAGCCCGATGTGGTAGGTGATCTTGAAAGGCCGTAACGCTGTCTAGGCTCTAGACTTGATATCCAACCTCTGTATGCAACCAGGATTGCAGGAGGTTTATTATTTGGGCCTGACAAAATACTCTACACCTGATGGTAGTCCAAATAAATTGTGGACGCATAGTATTTTTTACTAAAACAATGTCAGACCTTTGTCTTCGTGCGGAAATCGAACTCACGTTTTTATGTATGCTATCAGAGTTTGGAGATTGCACAATATTAGGAAATATTGAGCTGAGAACTTAAAAGATTAGTTTATCTGTCAATTGAGATTACTTTGATCTGACAAACAACGGTTTATAACCGGAGCTTATTGAATAAAACGGTTTTATAAATAACGTATGGAATAGCGCGCAATATTGTCTGCTTGTTAGTTTTAAATTATTTTTTAGAGTATTTAACATTATTACGTATAATACATGCGCCCATATTTCATGAGATGCATCATAACTGGCGAAATGCGGATGTGTTACTGCTTACCCCTGAATAGAGAAGCATGCATGGTGTTATGTACCAAATTGAGTCTAGTTTCGGGGCCGAAAGTATCTCGTAACTTCGATAAATAGCTTCCACATAAGACTTCATAATTAGACCTTGACTGACTGACTAGACCTCTCGCATTTGCCCATGCGTCTAAGGTATTTCCATCGTCGACTGCATATAATTCGCCATTGCGTCTCCAATGCTATAACTAACATGTTTTCGTTGGCGCTACATTATAGGGACCATTCCGAAGTGGAAGCTATGACTTACACACCAATACTAGATTGCAAACTTTATGCTCTGAATTAATAATAATAATAGCGATAATTTTTTCTAGTGGTTAATACTATATGACGAGCCAAGCGGTTTTTTGGGGCAAGCAGCAACACTACCCATAATTATAAATTACAAAGTACTGTGTGATTGATCTGCGTTCATCATCCTGAGATAAGATATTAAGTTTAAAATTCAAATACAATAGTCTTCATAGATGTTTGGCAGTAGAGAATAGACAATGGGTGTACCTCAATGGTATCTTGCATGTATAAACCTGCTAAATACAACTTTAGTCCTACTACTTAAGTTTTGGTTGTGATAAAACACAGTCCCGAAACGAGTTTTTTTTATTTATTTTTTATTGCATTAACGAGACAAGCATGCCGTTCGTGTGATGATAAGCGATACGACCGCCCATAAACAGTAGTAACACCATACAGCACCTTGAGTTACAAAGTACTGTGTGGCATTCCACTGCGCTCGTCATACTGAGACATAAGATGTTAAGTCTCATTATGTCAAGTAGTTTTACTGGCTACAATGTCCTTCAAACCGAAACACAACAGTGCATGCACACTGCTGTTTGGCGGTAGAAATAGACATTGCGGTGGTACCCACCCAGGCGGACTCTTACATATGAGAGACCTACCACGAGTAAACGAGTAGTAGCGCATCACATAAATGTCTTAGAGAAGAAGCGAATTGCTCTCTAGTTTTGCTAGACTGCTTTGCCGCTCAGGAAAGCAGTTTTAATTACCAGGCTTATAAATAAAAACGCCTGCAAACATAAACCCATGTAATTTTGCTATTACGATTACCGTAGGAATCTATAAATATAATAAAACATCAGAAACGAATGTGTCTATACTCTGTAACACTCAAAACAATTTAATGAAAACCGCATCAAAATCCATCAAGCAATTCAGTACACTAATAAAACATTATATGTATATCACTGAATGATATACCAGGAATATATCAATATTTAAAATCCTCTATATTACCATCAGTTACAAGATAATAATCAGATTCTCAGAAGGCGAGTATCGTGTCTAGCAACAGCCGAGGGTCGGAGGGACACGCGAGATGCGCACGCGCAACGATTCACTTAATAGACGTATCAACTGCACATTACTATAATAAAAGTTGATTACTGCGCCTGTTTGTGCGTTTGTTTAGGGACGATTAGGGAATGACCGCTTTGACATTGAACACTGGATCTGATAAACCTACAACTTCCTTCTGTCTTACGTCAATTCCTTCGGTAGACACTCCTTGGCAAATCGTGTTAGAAAAGCTTAGTGTTATTCAACCTGCATCGAACTAAGGACCCCGGTCCACAGCCTATACGCTGCCACTAGACCAAAAGAGGAATCTTGTGGATAGTTTATTTTTAATTGTACACGGCAAAGTGACGACACTACACTTGATGAAGTCGAGTGGGGTCCAGATAGTGTTGACAGACGGGAGATGTTTATCTCTGCAGTCGACACAATTATGCCGGCCATATACGGATATACACAGGCTAATCCCGGAACGCTACACCCGTGGGCCGCGAAATAGTCTAAATATAATTATTATTATTGAAAGTCGTTGTGTCTCTCGATCGCAACAATTGTCCGCATGCTTTATTGGATGTACACCGGCTGCATCCAGAATGCGTTTCGTTGGAACACGCCTTGGCGGGTTTTCCATCATGTACGATGGCTGCGTATAAAATATCGAGTCCCACCAGGATTATTTATAATTCGCGTTTATTTCTCAGTATGATTACTTCCTAGAGTTACTCGGTGTCATAAAACTTCATGTCATTGACCCTGGCTTACAGGGATTGCAGTGGCGGGTTTGGGGGAGGGATAGTCTCTTCTCAGACTATATTTTGGGGCGTCAGAATTCTCCATCAACACACGATACAATACAATGACCTTGTTGCACCTACCTTGTTAATCTCTGCACCACCCTAAGGTTGACTGGGAGAGAATGCCTTTGGGATTAAGTCCGCCGATATACTTTTGTATATAAAGTGCAAAATAAATAAATATCATCACTTCACGTTGGTTTTCTGTGAGACAGTTTCACTACGCCGACCAATTCTGCCGTAAATACATCTGCAGCGCATCTCTACCACTTCAAGTGAGTTAAATCTTGCCCGTCTGCTATATACAACCTTGAGGCACGATGCTGGACAGAATGCCTCCAGGCGCAAGATCCTAATGTCAGTCGCTTGCCACGAACGTGTCATACGCGAAGTTTAGAAAGCCGTCCCATTCGTTCGCGACAATATTTGGAGGTCAATACTCCGAATTGATTGGTCTTGTTTAATGTTTTTCATTTGGGTGTTTGCTTATGATCTTGGTAGGTGATGTCAAAACCTTCTGAGATTTGGAGGAGAAGATAGGAGATCTGACTTGTTACAGTTTGTAAAATTGGCTTAAACTACACGGAATTTAAGAACCTCACTGCAAATATTTCCGAATTTGATTTCAAGGGACAATATATTGTTTTAGTTGGTTTTCTGTGCAGAAGTGTTTAATTTATCGTAATTTTTTTCATTAATGCAGGTGTCTGATGATATACAACAGGTAAAAAAATATTAATACTCCACTGTACCGTGAGCACTCTTTATCCTGAGACAAACGCACGATTTTAATAATCCTATCTAAAACACACACACATACACTCTTTTATCCCCGAAAGGGTAGACAGAGGAGCAACTAGTGCACCCACTTTTCGCCGTGCGTATTGCGTCCCATGATGTGATAGGGGGCGAGCCTATGCGCGTATCGGGCACAAATTCTAGACTCCAGGCTGATAGTGAATAGAAAAATCCAATATCACTTTGACCGATCCGGGGATCGAACCTCATCATTGCAATCGTACCGTAATACAACTACGCCACGGAGGCAGTCTCTAACTAATGTTATAAATGCAAAAGTTTGTAAAAATTTTCGGATACTCGTTTGAAGCAAACACAGAAACCGCTGAATTTTAGATGAAATTTGACACACAGATAGACCTGGATTAACATAGATGTAGGCTAGTTAAACTGCATAGTAAGACTTTCATACGGGGAAAACACTTATGCGGGCGGCGCCGAGGGCTGCACCAAGTATCAGATATATAATTTAGCTGGAAAAGCCGGCAACGCCCCCCATTCTTCTGGAGAAGTGGGTGTCTATGGGCGGCAGTGATTGCTTATCATTAAACAGCCCATCAGCTCGTTCCCCCCTACTTTAATCCAACAGAATGGCGCCCACTTTAACCCAAAGGATACTCCCTTTGAGTGAAGCACCAGTATCGCATGGCGGTCTTTTTTTGAGCTTACGTAACTAAATTTCGGTCACAAAATACCCCATTTATTTGTTTTTTTTTGTATTTGTAATTGGAACAAGATTTTAATATCAAGTAAATAAGTTCACCTAATTCAACGTCATTATCCATTGACGAACAGTAGGTGGAAAAAAATATTTTTAACAAAAAATGAAACCGACTTCAAAACCACTACAAACGAAAAAATAATGTAACTTTATATTCGCTTAGTAGATACGTATATTTCGAGTCGATGCCTAATTTAAATTGCCAGCTAAGCTAAGCAAATACACGAACAAATATACGAAAACAAATGTTCAATTTAAATTAGGCACCGACTCCAAATATACATACGTATATACTAAGCGAATATAAAGTTAAATTAATTTTGGGTTTGTAGTGTTATTTTTGTTAAAAAGTTTTTATTTATTACTTTTTTGTTAGTTATTTATGAAATGGTGAAAACAATACATCATTGATATACGATTGCAGCATTTGCGGGTCATCTGCTGTTAGTTATTGAAGAGTTCTATTATCTATCACCGAAGATCTTAATCAGATCCTAATAAATTGTATACTAAAATCTTTCCTGAAAAATATACATTTGAATAACGAAAACCCCATCCAAATCGGATCAGTATTTTTTGAGAAACTCGTGGCCATACAAACTTCATACATACATACATACATACCGATCGAATACAGAACCTCCTTTATTGAAGTCGGTGAACAATATCTTTGGCAATAAATCTGGCATATTTGGGAACGGAACCAATCTTCGTCGTGGAATGATAAACCAAATTGAGTTTTAAACATTTCGCACATCAGCTACAAACAGTTATAACACGAAAACCGGGTTTTTAGGTATAACATAATCAAATTTCAAGAAGCATGGAATTTGCCTATTGCGCCAACTGGATATATCCAGTATACCTTATCAAAATACTATTCTACAGATAATCTGTATTTAAAATACTGACTCAGGTCATTTATTTGTTTACAATGCTGACTAAAACAAACCCGAAACCATACCCCGAAACCAATATTTGACTAAGAACACACCTGACTCCCGAAAACCATAAACAATGGACCTACACCACGGTGGTGATTGCATCACACCATATTTCAGTTTACCTGGTCCATACCTGATAAACATGCGCCTACGCATCCGTCGGTATCAAGCGCCCGTCAGTATGATTGCAGACGCCGTGCGGTTCGGACGTGTGACGCGCATTCGTTTCCACGTGGTGTTGTGTTGTGTAGTGTTGTGAATCGGATTGCTCCTCAAAAGGATACGGTACGCACTCGTTTTTGTTTATAGACAATTGTGCACATTAAAAACAATCAAGTCTCTTACAACTTCATTGAAAGCGTCGCCTCTATTTCATTGTTTATAAGAGCCAATGTTGTAGAGCAATTGTTTAGATAATTTAACCGGTGACAACTGTCTGATAATATCGATGGTTTGATCTCCACGGCCGTAATGTGAAATCCCGTTGATAGTTACAATGAATTAACGTAGTAACCTTGAAGCGTTTATTTATTACTATGTCTTATTGCACACGTACCAATGTTTAATTTGAAATACTTTTTTATATTGTCAGGATTGTTTTAAATGGATTGAGTCACTTTGAAGTTTCCTTTGATCACTTATCTTATGGGATTTGTTTCGGAGTATATCTAAGTTTATGATCGGGGATATGAAGTGCCTAGGTCGATTTCGACATCTTTCGTAACAAATATTTGTTGTGATAAAACCAGTTATATGTCAGATTCAATTATCGTTTGATAATAACTATTCGAATAATTAATGAATGCGATCGTATTTTTTCTTGTACATCTTTAATTATCTTCATGACAACGGATAATATAGTTATTTATTCACGCAATGGACCATATTGAGTAATTCTCGATAAATTAACAGGTGTAACGCGAACGTATCTACGCGACATATGTACACCCGGCTTACAATATTGCGAACCGTGCGTATACACTACGCGCTGATCCCCGTCCCGCTCCCTCCGACGCCGCGCACCCCCGCCAGCGTCCGGCGACCGCGACTCGGGCACGGAACACGCGCGCGCGCTTATGTTAAACGTAATAATTGTATATAGCCCGATTTTTGTGACCTGAATTATATTTGGTTGTGCTCCGAACCCTGTGTTTTGTTTCTAACGCCCTGAGATACCGACACAAGTTTGGTATCCACGAAATCAAGACCTTACAGTGACGCCCAACTTGCGGGCACAACCATTTTTCCAATTCGGGCGAGTCCATTTTTCGGCTCCGATTTTCCCCGTAATTACGACGCTGTGACGACGATTTATCCCGGCGAAGTGATCAACACACCACTGAGGAGACGTCCATCTATAACCAGCGCCGCGGAAAAGTCTAGGAGCGACGAGATATTCAACAGTTACGCACTTCGGTCGCCGCGTCGCGCGAGTTATTTCGCGCCATTTTTGTCGTCAAGTGAGCCCCGGCAACGGATATTATGCCACCTAAACGACACGGAAGACGGGATGACTCCCCAACGGCAGTCGATGCAGACGACGAGCAGCAAAGCAGCAGTGCACCGGTTCTGACGATCACTGAGACCATGTTGCAAACGCTAGTAGCTGGCATCGTGAGCAGTCAAGCAGAAGCGAACCGGCTACTCATGCAAGAGATGTTCTCGATCAAAGGCGAATCCCAGGGCCCTAATACACCATTACTGCCTGACTCGCACGCCGCCCACACGAACGGAAATTTCTCGAAGTGCACGGCGCGTTTTGATGGGTCGACGAAGAATGCTGACGTCCTCGAAGCTTTCATAGACGCGGTCGTCGTGTATAAGGAATGCACCAACGTTACTGACGAGCATGCGGTCAAGGGCCTGCCGATGTTGCTGACGGGCGAGGCCGCTATCTGGTGGCAGGGTGTGAAGGCATCGGTGACGTCGTGGGAGGACGCCCTGCAACGTCTTCGTGGAGCATTCGGTGTGCCGCGACCCGCGTATAAAATTTTTAGAGACATATTCGCGAGTGAGCAACAAAACGAACGTGCCGACGCGTTCATATCAAAAGTGCGTGCGTTATTGGCAAAATTGCCATACAAAGTGCCAGAACCAATGTGCGTAGATATAGTGTATGGACTGCTAAGTAGGAAAATACGCAAAAGAGTGTCACGCGACGCCGTGGACGGGCTCGAGCAGCTTGTCGCAAAGGCCAGGTTAGTGGAAGAGTCGCTGGCGGAGGTAAGTGCTTGTCCTTCCAATTCCAATGTCCTGGAATCCTTGCCATGTACCCCAGCCCTTCCTACAACTTCGCATGGCATCAGTTCTGATAATGTTGTAAGCCGGAGTGTCGGTCCCGCGCACGCGAGTCTCAACCCTTTAAAGGCTACGGGTACATTAAGTAACCCGCCAGTGCCAACGTCCGATAATGTTGGTACTAGATTTGTTAAAAGTAATGATAGTAAGCGTTCCCGTCCTAGATGTAGCTATTGTAAATTATTTGGGCACACCGCCGACGATTGCCGTAAAATTAAATCTAGCAGTAGTAAATCAGACATACGAACACAGTTGCACTGCTACGGGTGTGGTCAACTGGGCGTGGTGCGTTCTAAGTGTGATAAGTGTAGAGGTACACAGAGTGGTAACAATCCGGATTTTCAGAGCGTGTACGTACACGACACTAACGACGCACAGCCTTTGGTCCAGGTTCATATTGTGGGCCGTCAAGGAATCGCAATCCTTGATACCGGAGCCACGCACTCGATCGCAGGTCCTATGCTGCATCGGATACTCATTAATGCAGGCGTCGAATTCAAGCGCACACTACTTACTTTCAGCCTTGCTGATGGATCGCGACAAATTCGTACCGTGCACGAATGCAACACTATTGTTACCCTGATGGGCCGCGACGTGCCTACAAGTTTTATAGTGCTCCCCGATGCGGAGACGCGTACCCTGTTAGGAAGGGATTTTATAATGAAGGCCAATATTCTGCTGGACTTGTCACAGAATAGTTGGAGTTTTAGCGATAACACGCGACGCTGGTATCCGTTTGTTACCAGTTACGAATTACCCACCTGCGACGAACCGACGTTGATGAAGGTGGACGTGTCGAAACTTATATTAAGAAAAGATGAGGGTACCAGCCTGACCGCAGAACAGAGGGCTCAATTGAACTTGTTACTCGTAAAGAGAGCCGATAGATTTGCGAGAGAAGGCTCACCGACGGACTATGCTTTACATCGCATAAAAGTCGACGCTCGGCAAGAACCGATCGCCTCACCTCCTTACCGGATGGCACAAAGCAAGCGAGAACTCCTAAACCGAGAGTTGCAGAAACTTCTAGATGACGACATTATAGAAGAATGCGAATCCCCGTGGGCTGCAAACGTAGTGCTTGTGACGAAGAAGGATGGTGGAGTTCGACTATGCGTCGACTATAGGAAGTTAAACGCCGTGACAGAGCCCGATCGTTACCCGCTTCCGCGGATTGAAGACGTATTGCACGCAGCCAAAAACACGAGCTATATGACTACGTGTGATCTACGCTCCGGCTATTATCAAATAGCCGTAGAACCCGAAGACCGAGATAAGACGGCCTTCGTGACTCCTGTTGGCACATTCAGATTTAAGCGCATGCCGATGGGCTTGCGCAATTCGGGTGCAACCTTTCAAAGGCTTATGGATCGATTCAAGGCCGGTAAGGAATTATCCAACACGTGTCTACTGGCTTATTTAGACGACGTGATCATTCTTTCTGAATCGTTTCCGCAGCATATCCAGGATCTGAATTCGGTATTCGACAGGCTTCAAACTTTTAACCTTCGGGTAAATCGCGAGAAGAGTTTCTTCGCTCGTGATTCCGTAAAATTCCTGGGCCATGTGATAGTTCCAGGGGGAATTAAAGCTGACCCAGATAAAACGGCAGCAATCTCGGCTATGCCGCCGCCCAAAAATGTCAAGCAGCTGAAGACATTTTTGCAGACATCGAGTTGGTTCCGGCGCTTCATCCCCAATTATGCGGAAATTGCCAGGCCCATGACAAACCTTCTCAAGAAAGACAGCAATTGGATGTGGACGTCAACGCAAGAAGAAGCCTTCAACCACATCAAGCAACTTCTCGTCTCAGCCCCAATCCTCCGTCAAGCGGACGAATCTAGACCATTTACCCTGAGAACGGACAGTAGCGGATACTGCCTTGGAGCCGTACTTATGCAGGGGGAGGGCATCGACGAGCGGCCCGTGGAGTACGCGAGCCGTCTATTGAATAGCGCCGAGAAAAACTATAATACGACGGAGAGAGAGGCGTTAGCTGTTGTCTGGGCCGTGACCAAATTCCGCGGGTATATTGAAGGGTCAGAAGTATTGATAAAGAGCGACCACCAACCATTACGTTGGCTTATGACCGTCAAGTCACCTAGTGGTCGTTTGGCAAGATGGGCTCTGACGCTACAAGCGTACAATCTACGCATTGAATACACGCCCGGCAAGGCGAACGCCATAGCCGATACCCTTTCGCGGCCACCCTGCGACGATGAAGTGGATTGCGACATCCGCTACGCCGAAGTAGACCTACCGTCCAGAGATCCCAAGGAGGTTCGAGAGAACCAGCTTAAAGATCCCGAGGCGCGTGAGATCATCGAAGATCTCGAATCCGCCCACGATCCATTTAGGGGGAGGGGTTGGTCAGATCGTGGATTTATTATATCGGATGGGATACTATACCGTTATGCTTCTGATGATAGCGAGGAAGATACGGCATGCTTAGTGGTACCAGAACATGAGCGTGCCAAAATATTAGCCGAATACCATGACGCCCCTACGGCTGGACATTTTGGAGTTGAACGAACGCTTGCTCGGATCAGGTCTAAGTACTACTGGCCCGGGATGAGACAAACCATCGCCACGCACATAAAGAAATGTGTTGAATGCCAGAGATACAAGGTCGATAATCGCAAGCCAGCTGGGTTGTTGCAGACTCCAGCTCCTAACCGACGATTTGAAGTCGTCGCTGTGGACCTTTTCGGCCCATTGCCGATAACACGCAATGGGAAGAAGTGGATCCTCATTGTAGAGGATACATGCTCGCGCTGGGTGGAGTTATTCGCATTGGAGAAGGCGACAAGTGCAGAGTGCGCCAAGACGCTAATGGAAGAGGTGTTTCTGCGGTTCGGAGTACCTAGGCGAGTGATAAGTGACAACGGAGTACAGTTCATTAGCGAAACCATGCAGCAGGTGTGTCATTTATTTGGCATAAGCCAGTCTCTTACGCCTAAGTACCACCCGCAAGCTAACCCGGTAGAGAGGAAAAACCGCGACATGAAACCTCAACTTGCCATTTTAGTTGGCAAGGATCATAAAAATTGGGACCTTCATCTTTCCGCAATACGCTTTGCCATGAATTCGGCCGTAACGTGTAGTACGGGTCACTCGCCAGGATTCCTCACTTTTGGGCGTGAGATGCGTGCGCCCGCCGATGTCACCGCTGACATGCGCCACATTGTCGAAAGCGACAACGCGGTGACCAGCCTTACGCCTTACCTTCGCAGCTTATCCACAGTGTTGTGCGATGCGAGGGAAGCCTATGAGAAGGCCCAGGCGAATCAGAAGCGCCGTGCAGATGAGGGGCGACGCCCTGCGCCTGAGTACGCGCCAGGGGACTATGTCCTACTCAAGACCCAAGGGAGCAACGATGCCTTGCAAGGGCAGACTCCGAAGTTTATACCCCGGCGAGACGGACCTTATCGCATAAAGAGTCTTGCGAGCCCGACAACGTACGTGTTGGAGCGGATAGGCTGTGGTGAAGAGTTAGGCAGGTACCACGTATCCCAGTTGACTCCATACGTAGGCGACGTTCAGCCACCGGTGAACGAGAAACGAAAGCGCGGTAGACCGAAAAAGCACTGACCTTGGAGCGAGGGCGCGTTTTCCAGGTCAGAGGGGGAGGTTGTAACGCGAACGTATCTACGCGACATATGTACACCCGGCTTACAATATTGCGAACCGTGCGTATACACTACGCGCTGATCCCCGTCCCGCTCCCTCCGACGCCGCGCACCCCCGCCAGCGTCCGGCGACCGCGACTCGGGCACGGAACACGCGCGCGCGCTTATGTTAAACGTAATAATTGTATATAGCCCGATTTTTGTGACCTGAATTATATTTGGTTGTGCTCCGAACCCTGTGTTTTGTTTCTAACGCCCTGAGATACCGACACAAGTTTGGTATCCACGAAATCAAGACCTTACACAGGTTTAAAGGAATCATTAGCGTTATTTGACTATTTCATTATCTTTAAAATAAGCAGTTCGTAAATACTACATGTATCACTTTTAATTAAATTGAACCTTGTATACCTTATTTTTTGCCAATTTCCAAAGACCTTGGCTTCGCTGACCTCCAAACGAACGCACTCATGGGATCCTTTTGTTCAGTTTGCTTTCGTTTACAAACATCTGCCATATATGTTTGTTTGTAAACAAATATGTGTTAATATGTCAAAAGCAACTGCTGTTTAATCTACGTAACGATATTTCAGATGTCGTTGTGATCTTTCTTTGATAAACATATTCGCAATATTTTCATACTTTTTAGAATTCATTGACAATTGATGATCCCTCTTCACCAGTGTTACTTCCTACTTCTACCTTCATACTATCTTACTTATACTGTAAATGCGAAAGTTTGCTAGACTCAAAAGATCTAAACGGTTTTGGATGATTGACACACCCGTAGACCATGTCCTAGATAAACACATAGGCTTTTAATACCGGTAACTAGCTCCTATTAGAAATAATTGGATTATTTAATCTGATTTAAATACAGATGGCGTTATTGATTGTTTTAGGGACTTATAGCGAGAAAGGCTTTTAACGCGAAGGAAGCCGCGAGCAACACCTGGTATTTAATAATTTAATCAAGTAAGCCTGGAACCCATTGGCATCCTTCCGTCATTTAGGTATTATCGTTCTGGTACCATCCGTCTGTTACTCATACGTTTTAATTAGAGTAATTAGTCAAACATTTCGTCATCTGGGCTGCCAAATTCGCGCTAATTGGTATTACTACAGAATACTGAATAGTATGGTATTATTGGTTAGGCTTGGAGTGGTTTTTCGTCAAATTAGGCTGTTGAGGGGAAAATTTTACTTCCCGAAAATAGGTATTTTAAATAATAAGCAGTTCTTGTTTGGTCTCTTATCGCAAATCTTAAACTATTATAGAAGAAAATTAGATTTTTTGATAGAAATTAGCGTTCTCAATTGTAATTAGCTAACATAAGAATAAAGATTATTCATTAGGCTAACAGTATGTCAATAAAAAAATAAATATATAGAAGGTAACGCTATAAGGTAATGTATATTCTGAAGGTCCTGGACCTCTAAGCTCCAAAAAAATGCATAATCTGTTATAATAAGTGTTAAAGCGTACATCTCACGCATCATCATAATCCTCCTAGACCTGGGTGATTTAGACTCTAACCTATAACTTCAATCGGATGATTATGGATTTCCAGATCATCAGTTAAATTGCATCATCATCAATAAATTATCCCGATTTTGATACGATCCCGTACTCGATGTGAAATAGTTCCCAACGCAAACCGCTTGCATCATGAACGCTCATGAGATGAACCAGTTAATTAGTTAAACAAGCTAAATTACAGTTCATTACAAAGCCACAACATGTGTCTCTGCAAGCGAATTTTGGTCGGTTTAGAAATCAAAGATCCAAAGTGGTTTTTGTCTACCACCCACACTTTTGTAACTAGGTTGGGTGGTTAGAGTGGTTTTTATAATTTCGATATCGAAAATTTCGGATTGCATAATTAAATAATTAAATAATCTTGTAAGTGTATCCTGGCTGATGTAGAGTTTATCTAAATCTATATTCCTAAATTTGGTATACAGAATAATGGTATTTTTTACTAGATTTTGAATAAATGGGTTCAATTATTGATATCAGATACCTAATTCTTATTCATGACTCGATCAATCCACGAATTTCTCGTGATAACAAACGCATTATTAGTTACCTAATAACGAATGGATGGTACCTGCTTAAGACCGGGATGATTGGCGTTCGCTAGGGGAGGCCTACGATCAGCAGTTGACGGCGATAGGCTTGATTGAATAGAGATTAGCAGCAGGTCATTTTTACTGGTATTCGCCATCTCTGCTTACATACTGCATCAGAAACATCAGAGCGTTCTTGGCATTGCACTACGCTCGTCATGCTGACAAGATTATACTGTGATAGATGTTGGCCAATCAAGAATAATTTTGCAGGATGTCAGAACAAAAACAAGTATGACAATAATAATGACATACTTAAGTGTGGATTGCTCTTTATTGAACTACTTCGCGAGCATAAAATCAACCGCTTTCACAATAAACATACTATATTTAGCGTTTGGTGTCTAGAAGTCACTGATATTTTCTCCAAAATATGGTGATATCGTATAATTAATGTTATTTCGTTCTAGCATCCTTGTATGTGTAAACATTAAAAAAAAATATGTTCTTTGATTTGTTTTTGTGATGCATTCTCATGAATAAATTTGCCGGATTTTTCTGAGTAAGCATTAAAGTATTTTGTAGCGATATGATGACCCCCATGACTTAGATGATTTGATCTTTCCATCTGACTGCCAGGGTCGGGTAAAGAGGTATTGAGATTTTTCTGCGTGATATCAGCCTAGATATGGCAACCGGCTCGTCTATCACATCATGGGACGGGACAAAAGCGAAAGTTAGTGCCTTAGTAGCGCCTTTCTCTACCCCTTTGGAGATAAAGTCTAAGTTTGTGTGCTATCCAGTGTATATGTAATGTTATTTTGATCAGGTATAAGAGAGGTACTAGATAAGAGCTTTGAGTTAGCAATGAGGTCAGGGTCGAACGTTGTCGCCGCGACCTTGACCTGGCGCGGGTAAACAATCGATTGCGATCTACAACCTGTAACTTGCGTGTACAAATATAACTATACGTTACTGATATGAAGGAGATAACCTGCTGATCCACAAAATGCAGTACAATTAGTGTCGCATTTTATTTCAATTTGCAATGCAATCAGCCCTGTATTATATACTGTCCACTGCTGAGCACGGGCCTCCACTACTACTGAGAGGGGTTAGGCCTTAGTCCACCACGCTGGCCTAGTGCGGGTTGGCAGACTTCACATACCCTCGAAATTCATATGGAGAATTCTCAGGTATGTAGGTTTCCTCACGATGTTTTCCTTCAACGTATTTAAATTTAATATATTAAAGTAATAGGTATTTCTGATTTATTGCGGTTGACCGAAGTTTTTGTTAATGATGATTCCTAACGTTTACGCGAATGTTAGACATTGAAATTAAACTATTATAACGGATTTTATCGCGGTCTTTAAGTGACTTCCAAAAAAGGAGGAGGTTCTCAATTCGTGTGTTTGTATTTTGTTATTTTATTTTCTCCCGACGTTTCGAAGGCTTTGCTTTTGTTGATGATGAAAAATGCATTTTAGTTCGGTTTGAAGCCAGCGTAATAACTGGGCATTATGAGTTAACATCTAATGTCTCGGGATGACGAGCGCAGTGGAGTGCCACGCAATACTTAGTAATTAAAAGTTCTGTATGGTGTTGCTACTGTTTATACGCATGCTCACGCCTTTTATCCCCGAAGGGGTAGGCAGAGGCGCAACTAGTGCACCCACTTTTCGCCAAGCGTATACGGTCCCAAGATGTGATAGGGGGCGAGCCTATCGCCATATCGGGCACAAATTCCAGACTCCGGGCTGATACTGAATAGAAAAATCCAATATCACTTTGCCCGACCCGGGGATCGAACCCGAGACCTCAGCCTTGCAGTCGTACCGTAATACAACTACGCCACGAGGCTACTGTTTATGAGCGGTCGTATTGCCTACCATCGTGCGAGCAGCATGTTTGTTTCGTCATTCAGTGAAAAAAAGAACGGGTTGCACTCCGGGAGTGCCGGCAGAAGTGAAAACTTGAACAGTAACGTTGGGCATTTTTGGAATGGTTAGGGGATAATTTCGCACGAATTGCTTTATTTATCAGTATGAAAGTACTAGCATTTATGTGATTAAATACAACATTTATTCATTGCGCATTTATTTATACACAAAAACGACAATTTCACTATTTCTTTATAAATCAAAATTTGAAATAAGAATGTTACGCTCTTTTGCACTCGTGCCGTGCCAACGCTGGGGAAATAAATAAAAATGTAGTCGTTTAAGAATTATAGCTTCTACGCAATGTATTTAAGGTTAATATTAATTAGTAAGGGATGGTTTTAATGACGTTAATAAATAAAAATGCACTCGTTCAAGAATTATAGCTTCTACGCATTGTATTTAAGGTTCATATTATTAAGGGATGGTAAAACCTCCGCATGCATTTTCGTCAGATTCGGCCACGTGATCCTGACGCGAGTACGCGAGTTTAACATTTTATACCCATCCCAAGAAAAGTGCTCAACGGCGCTAAAGAAGTTCTCACTTCAAAAAAAAAATTAGCTCTCATTGCATCATGCAAGTAACCGATATTGTACGTCGCTTGGACACCATTAACCTTGACGTACACACATATACGCGACGACACACACACACACACACACACACACACACACACACACAGTGACAGAGTGTTGATATATTTTTTCCATTCATATCTATATTCTTTTCTCGTAAACATAAAACTTTTATTGAACTTGAAAGCCGCAACATAAAAAATTACCTCTATTGCCGAAGCGATAAGATTAAAATTTCATTGCAATCCTTGTACCATTTACGTTCTCAAGTGGCGTGTATAGATTTTCCTTAACCAAATTTTCCACTTTTGGTTTAAATACTAATGATATTTCTGTTTACAATTATAAAAACTTCAAATAACTTGACTGGTTCATAACTTCGATTATAGAGATTATATATATATCTATCTATTTCGAGTTAAATATTTATAATAAGTAGTTATAAGATTTAAGGTAGTTGCTTCCTTGCCGTTATGATGTGTCCTTCAAACGAGGTTTAAAAAAGTACTTCACGATAGGCAGCAGCTTGTCTGTGCCACTGGCATTGCTGACGTCCACGGGCGACGGTGACCACTTACATAAGGTGGGCCGTCAGCTCGTCTACCTTCGGAAGCAATAAAAAATGTCAGTTTAGTAGATAATCAACAATATTTATCTTAGGGCCTCTTTCACAAGTTACAAGTTTCTATTTGACAGTTATCGTATTAAACAGATGTAGATAACACTAATTATTAATTTTATTACCGTCTATAGGATAGATTAGAGTCTGACTTGTATCTTAGTCTGATTTTTCTAAAAAGGAAAACAATCAGTAGCATACCTTGGTAGAGCATACTTAATCGAAATTTACACAATTTTTATGTCTTTGTGTTTTTTATTAATTTATGAGACTAGTAGTATTGTGAAATAGGCATTTAAGCTTTTTACGAACAACAATCATGATTTAGCCTCATAAAGTGAAGTCTAGATGGTAATTACTATCTATAGGTATAATTATGTGTCGTTTAGATTGTATTTTGTGTCTTAAATAAATTATGAATGCGCGTGCGGTTTTTCCGGAATGACAGTTGTGTTTTTGAGCTTTATACCAGAAATAAACAATAACTCACTTATAAATTATGATTATTGTATTAAGTTGTTTCGTAACTTATGTAATTCCATGGTGTAATTATATGACAGCCGTAACTATGTAGTAAAGTATACATAGTTACGGTTAACAAAGAATTTAAAGGTACTAAAATTCCGTGATCAATAAAATTTCGACTCTAATTCATTGTAATAAAGATGAAATTTCGTTACATGAACAACGGCTAAAGTGTCGTTTTATAATTAAAATTCATTGGCCGTTGAATCAGTTTTAGATGAATTTTAGCATAATTTTGACTCAACCGTCTTCTCAACTCGAACGTCAATAAAATTAACTGCCGAGCACTACACATTTTACAGGTATTATGATCAAACATTATTTGAGTTACCTCCCCATGACTACTACACTTTATTCAAGTAATAAGATGACGAATCTCTGCGTGACAGATATACCTATGCGTACATTTTATTATTCCATTGATTTCTGTGTTATATTTCCTTATATTTTAAGGTTCGGAGTTAATAGCGAGGTAAACCATACGCTCGCCCCCTCTTTGATTATATAGACCTAATTGACATAATTTTGGTACACCTCTCGTTTTTCGACATTATAATTGAACTTGTGGAGCCATTTACACAATATAAATCCCTCAGGGCTCTGCTAGTCGAGACGAATATCTATTTATAAAAGCAGTTTTATTTTCTAGGCAATAAGGATGGCAGTATTTCACAAATCACCACTTCAGGTGTAGTGAAATTATTTGAATATGAACAACCAGAAACTAGTCACGAAAAATGTAGGTTTATTTCAAAGTTAAGTCACTACATTACTGTAGTTTCCATCAGATGAATCATAATAACACTTTGGTTCAAAGTTTGCGGCTATATACGTAGATAATGCTGACGAGCATATTTGTGTTTACATCATCGGTTTTTGCTATTATTAATTAAATTTATAATTTGGGGAAGGTATATAAACAAATAATACCTATGTTTGTGATTGTGTTGCACTAGGCCATCGTAGTGGGCTAAGGCCTAAACACTCTCGGTAGTAGATTAGCCCGTGCTCAGCAGTGGGCAGTATAAAATCAGGCTTTGCAACTCTACTGCTGAACATAGGCCTCTGCTAAGAATTTTTATACCTGTCAAAAGCGCTCTGCATCCAGTGTGTTCCTACGATCTTGCGTGGACGTCTCACGGCGTCGCGTCGTGGGACGGCGCGACGCCGTGCCGTGTTTATGTATATGAGTCCTTACTTCCAACGCTGTATATAAATAAACACGCTGGATGAGGGCCGCTTTTGACAGATCCGTCTGGAAATCTTTAGGGGAGGCCTATGTTCAGCAGTGGACGTCATGTGGCTGATGATGATGATGATATAATAAAGGGCTGGAATTGTGATTGTGTTATTAACAAAACTACAAGAACTATTGTATAACAGAAAAGTAATGAACAGTGAATATTTTTTTTTACCTTGAGCCCATGTGACGGTACCGCAACGGCCAAGTCATTTTGACTAAGGTGTAGAGTTTATGAAGTTAGGGCGTGTAGAGTTAGAAGCTTGGCTCTACGTGAGATCTGATAACATTTTACATGAAAACGTATTGGTGGGATTATATTATTAATAGGAGGAAATATGTCTACAGCATATAAGTTCCCTACACCCGCCGACCTTTCTTTGGTCGTGTTGGAGAAAGGCGGTCGCCCATCCGAGCAGTGTGGCCGACCTTGGCCGCGTGTGCCTGACAGAGACTGACACATACGTCAGTATATGTCATTAGAATGTATGGACACCACGGGTTTGGCTTTATTGTGGATAGGTTCTCGTTGTTATCATCAAGTTAGTCGACTAACCTTAAGATTAACTTTACGGACTCTTAAGTGCGTTATTAGATACAAATAATTTGTTTTTTATACGTGACAGTTGTGTAAACATTATAGTATATATAAGTTATTTATTAACAGTTTTCGAGAATCAATTACTTTAATGAGATGCCTTTAAAAATAGCAAAATGCACACCAAGTAACCGTAACAGTCAGTGGAGTGAGAACAATATGTATGCTTTCGCGACAATCCAATGTCCATGGAAACTTATATGCCTAATTTGTATTATAAAATATCTGTGGCTAAGGAAACATTTGTAGGTAAGAATATATACAACATTAACTGTTCCATAAACGTATATTCCATTGATGTAAGCGTTAAAATTTACCTATAATGCAAATGGCATTCTCCTAAGTGTAATTAGAAAATAAATGAAAAAATTGGAAAAATATACAGCCTATAATCATCGCACAAGAAATACAAATCTCTACTTTATTTGTCAAATTCATTTAAATAGGAGCGACGCTAGAATAGAACATAAAATGGATGTATACATGTTTTTTTTTTATTGCATTGAATGACGAGACGTGCATGCCGTTCGTCTGATGGTAAGCGATACGACCACCCATAAACAGTAGCAACACCATCCAGCACCTTGACTTACAAAGTATTGTGTGGCATTCCACTGCGCTCGTCATCCTGAGACATAAGATGTTAAGTCTCATTATGTCCAGTAGTTATACTGGCTACAATGTCCTTCAAACCGAAACACAACAGTGCATGCACACTGTTCCTTGGCGGTAGAAATAGACATTGCGGTGGTACCCACCCAGACAGCCTCTTACATAATGAGAGACCTACCACCAGTAAAAATTGATAATATTGGCGATAGACTCGCCCCCTATCACATCAAGGGAAGGAATACGCACGGCGAAAAGTGGGTGCCACTAGTTGCGCCTCTGCCTACCCCTTCGGGAATAAAGGGCGTCAGTGTGTGTGTGAGTGTGTGTTAATATTTACCTTGCTTCGCCGCATTCGGGTAAAAAGGTTAGTACAGTACCCTTAGCATACTACGCACTATCGTATAGTTAACGTAAAGGTTTCGACTACGTACATTGATGTATTAAAAAACCCACTACGTAAAGTTTTGTAAGGAAATTTGAACAGCGCCCCGGTGAGCGTATATGGAACTAAACTACGACAACGTCAACGTTGCGCGCCTGTAAACTTCGAATAGTAAATCGAGAAACTATAGACAAGCATGTCAAAATGTATGGAAAATGTCCGCACTTGTCTCTTTTTTGACGTATGCGTTTAATTTACTCAATACGATACGATTACTGTATGAAATGCGTAAATTCGTGCTCGGTATATTGATATTATACAGGTTTGCTGTGGTTCGATTACCTGTATCGCGTGCTAAAGTTTCACTAATGTTGCCCCACGCCATGACAAAACCATATGACCTACCGTTTAAATAATTGCCGGGCATTATTACTCAATATTTTTATCTGAACGTCAGGTAATATTGGACTGCGGAGGTGGAGTTCGTTGGTTCGCTTCTTACATAAGCCAGTGCTCTAATTTTTAATACAATTTATCTATAATAAGAATCCCAAAACGGTTTGATCAGGCTGACGGTCGGTCATAATAACTTACACTTAAATTTACAAACAATACTATTAGGACGCACAGTGCGCCGGAACGCACAGTGACGGCAATTTCATAGTTTTCTTTGGTTTTGTTTATCTGACAGCCAACAGACGCCCTTTTGTCTACGCACTGCAAAGGTTGTCATGCTGAAAGTACTGAGAAGTTCTCTGAATTTCGAAGGTATGTGAAGTCCGCCAACCCGCACTAGGCCAGCGTGGTGGACTAAGACTAACCCTCTCAGCTGTAGAGGAGGCCCGTGCTCAGCTGTGGTCAGTATATAATACAGGGTTGGTATGATATGGTATTGATACTCTAAGTAACCTTTGTGGATACGGGCCTAAGCCAATATTTTCTGGAAAAACCTTTAAGAAACGTGTTACGCTGACTCTACACGGGATAAGGGCAAGTGGAAGCTCTAGCGCCAGCCACTATGGCACATCAGATATTGTTCAGTTCAGATATTGTATCTGCCAATCACAATGCAATAGACATTGACTATGCAGTACTACGATACGTACTCTCACAAACAGCGCATCAACCAAAGCCACGTGGGGCTTAGGTTGTTATGGTAAAAGAAAACCTACTCAGCATTTTTTTTACTGAATTTAACGTATCAACTAGTGTACAGTCAGCAGCATAAGTATATGAACAAATTCAAAATTTCAAATTGTATACATACTTTTGTGTTCTTACTAATCTTATTTTTCCCTTCACAAAAATAAAACAAAAGGTATTTACTTTACTTCAAACGAAGAAAAAAATATTTCAGTTAAACTTAATGCGTATATAGGCGATTTGAAATTTTGATTTTGTACAGATATTTATGCTGCTGACTGTACATTTAATAGTATGTATTTATAATTTTCTAATATACAACAAGCCGGTATTGTAATAATGAATAATATTTAAATCTATATAGATAGCAGTAAATGTTCCTCATTCATGGAGGCTCATTGAGAACATTGTAACTATTATGTTGGTACTTGTCATCATATGTTGCTATTTTAAAATAACAAAACACCCTATAGTTAAAATGATGGTAATAATTGTATGAATGAGATTACCACAGCGAAACTTTGCAGATAATAATACAACAAATCTGTATATTTGTTCGCGTAAAACGGCTGAACTAATTTCGATGCAGGTCGTATTATGTTGAGCGATTCATTACTGTAGAGTAGGTATCTTTTTGGATTTTGAGGCGTCAAAAGATCTGATATAATCTTTCCTTTCCTAGGGTGAGAACACAAAAGCAGTTATAATCCCTTTGGTCCACGAATAGCGATGATAGCTTTACACTTATCGTAAACTCTCTTGTAAAGCTCATATCCAACGGGCTTAAAATTCAAACTGAGATACATTATATATATTTGGATAGTACTCCCAAAAACAAGGCTTGTGCAATAAATCGTATAATTTTAAAGTGCTCGGATTTTGAGATTTGTATAATTTTATTTTTATTTTAAAAAAGTGACTTGTAAATGGAGGGGTCTAAAAATATTTTTTGACGGGTCCAAGACTCTTATTTTCGCCCCTTTAATATGCATAAAGTTTGAGCCTGGTTAGATTTTGAGGCCCAGCACCCATACAAAAAGCGGAGATCCCTTTATCCCCTTCTCCAGTAAAATACTTTTTAAAGGATAATTTTACTATTCAGTATCAGATATGTGATCATATCAAACGATAAAAGGCGTGAATATGTGTGTGAAATGCAATGCAACCAGCCCTGTATTATATACTGCCCACTGCTGATCACGGGCCTCCTCTACTACTAGAGGTGTTAGGCCTTAGTCCACCACGCTGGCCCAATGCGGGTTGGCAGACTTCACATACCCTCGAAATTCCTATGGAGAATTCTTAGGTATGTAGGTTTCCTCACGATGTTTTCCTTCACCGTTAAAGCGGACGATAATTGATAAACTATACACACGTAACTTTGAAAATTCAGGGGTTTGTGCCTTGGGTTTTGAATCTCCGGACATTGTCTCGGCAGACCGTTCCATTCCCAACTAGGCTATCGTCCACGTGTGTATGTCCACGTGTGTGTGTGTTTAATTATTCCAACATATCAATTAAAGATGGTTACTCTAACACAAGCAATTATTTAATCTAAATACATTACAGTATAAGTCGTAATGATTAATTATAATGTGTAACATGTTATTAGATATGTAACTAGGATATTATTATTATGTGTCTGAGTCATTGATGTGTAAAATAGCATAAACTGCTAACAAAGTATTATTTTATAGATATGTCGAATTACTGATTATTACTGACTGCCTCGGTGGCGTAGTTGTGTTACGGTACGACTGCAGTACTGAGGTCTCGGGTGCGATTCCTAGGTCGAGCAAAGTGATTTTGGGTTTTCTACTCGGTATCAGCGCGGTGTCTAAAATTAATGGCTGATATGGCGATAGGCTCGTCCCCTATCTCATCGTGGGACGGTGGGACGGAATATGCATTATGCACGGCGAAATGTGGGTGCGCTAGTTGTGCCTCTGTCTACCCCTTTATTTATTTATTTATTATGACACACCAACAGCACATACATTACTACATTCTAAAAATACATTATCCATAATGGTAATAAATCCAATGCATATGCCTATTATAGGTATGTACAGTATTTGCTGAAAATATGCATACACACCAAACATTAATCTCCTACATCAAAAAACAAGAAACATGAATAAAAAAAAAACAAATATCATATTAACGAACAATTAGAACATGGTATTGTGTACAACTAAACATATGAAATTACATTAAATGAAAATTTATGACATTATAAAAAAACAAAAACAAAACACTTATTATGTTAGATAATCAAATCAAATAATATTGTGTTAGATGGGCTCTGAGTAACAAATAACGCACTTTTACTATTTTCGATCTAACAATAGTGCTTTATCAGTTTTACCCCTTGGAGGACAAAAGGCGTTAGTTTGTGTGTGATTATTACAGTGTGTAAGATTAGTAAAAAATAAAAATATTAACACAATGATTCCACACTTCGTTTTTTGTATAACTTTGGATGAAATTTATTTATTAAAAACAAAGTGTCCAAACTCAGAGTTATTGAACTTACGACTTCTCTGGTCATATTATATACTGGTTCCATTCAAACAAAAATATGTTCATCTTTTTTAAGTAACAATCAAAATCGAGTTTAATAAATCGACAATCCTTCTTAATTACTTAAAAATCAAACCTAAGTCCAATCTATACACTAAGTAGCCTGGAGTAATTTTCTCAAAAACCGCCAGGAAGTTGCATTAACAAAATTTCAGCTAATTCTAGAATCGAGACATGAACATTCCGCAGGCGGTGCCAAAGGAATGTCTCGTTTATTTTATTGATTTTTATAGTCGTTTATACGATTCCGCTCTTAATATCGATTGAGGTGACTCGAGTTCAAGTCTACGATGCAAAAGAGATGAACACACCTACACACACACTCACGCCTTTTATCCCCGAAGGGGTAGGCAGAGGCACACTTACCTTCGTAATTCTTACGGACAATTCCAGGGTTTTCTGAGATTTTCATAACAGTATAGTTGAAATTTAAGGTAGGCTCACTCCCGTTTACAATCCTTTAGTAAACTACATATCTGCCTACACTCCAAAGACACGTGCTTGATAAATAAGTAAACAAACAGAGACCGGAATTAGCCCTATAAACGCATTAGACATGTGCCATAAGATTTTATTAAAACAATGTGAGTGATTTCCGAAGTGCCGTGCTATCGGCATCACTAAGCCGCGTCTAATTGTTTCAATGTAAATAAATGCTTACTAAACGGCGACACTTTACACCGCAAACGGGTAAGTGAGACACCTTTTTATACGGGCATGGATAAATGATTTCGGTGCATCTGATGGTAAGGAATGGCGGTGGCTGATGTTAGTATATATTTTTATCAATATATTTATCCTACTATAATAATATAAACGCGAAAGTTTGTAAGTTTTTTTTTTTTTGTTATGGACATTTCGGTCAGTAGCCTGACGCGAGTCGGCTTTTCTGACCACACCGGACTTTCGGGCGAACGCTTTAGGCGCTCCAACCCTTTACATTTAAACGACCACGCTGAGGGGGGTACGAGCCTCGGCTTAGGGCAGTCGTTGGAAGATGATTGAGACATCAGCGATTAGGGTATGTTTGTAAGTATGGATGTCTGGATGTATGGATGTTTGTTACTCTTTCACGCAAAAACTTTTTTTTTATGGTATTGAATGACGAGACGAGCATGCCGTTCGCCTGATGGTAAGTGATACGACCACCCATAAACAGTAGCAACACCATCCAACACCTTGAGTTACAAAGTACTGTGTGGCATTCCACTGCGCTCGTCATCCTGAGACATAAGATGTTAAGTCTCAATATTATGTCCAGTAGTTGCACTGGCTACAATGTCCTTCAAACGGAGACACAACAGTGCATGCGCACTGCTGCTTGGCGGTAGAAATATACATTGCGGTGGTATCCACCCAGATAGACTCTAACATATGAGAGACCTACCACCAGTAACAACCAAACAACTACTGAACGGATTTCGATGAAATTTGGCACACGGGTAGATTATGTCCTGGATTAACACGTAGGCTACTTTTTATCCCGGAAAAATATAAAGCGGGACTTTTATCCCGGGAAAACTCATTCACGCGGGCGAAGCCGCGGGCAAAAGCTAGTTATATATATTTTTGTACATATGGTGTTAAAACCCACCATAGTAGCTCATGTAAGTGAGTCTCTTTCTGATAATTAAAAACATATATGAATTCTCTACCTACCCCTTTGGCGACAAATTCGTGACCATATGTAATACTAGCTTTTGCTCGCGGATACTCCCGCGGGACTTGAAAATGATGGACAGTCTCATAAGAAAGGTTTACTTGTAACTGTAATTACACAATGAAACTACGATTGCGGTGAACTCAAGACTGATTTATTATTATATAATGCGGGTGGTTTTAACTATAATATTTAAGACTACCGTACCATACATTACACTTCCCCCCTTAAAAGTAAGTAAATATTTGCTTAACACGAGATATCTGACCGTTATATTAATAAATATTATAGAAATAGCTATCTATCAACATATTTGTTTTTCATTTGTGTATAAAGCTATATACAAGTATTATAACTTAACAATTTACAGCGATATAGCCTTAATAAATATACCTGCGTATTAAGAACGTTCTATTGTTATATTGTTATTTAATACAAGATCTATATCCTTGGGAACACAACAAAAAAAATTTTTGAAGGCCATAATTGGAACAAAATAACTAAATGGTGGGAAAGAAAAATATAGGTACCTAACCGACACGTGGCAACATTTTTTTTTTTTTTTTTTTTTATATTATACTTAGTTATATTAAACGAATCTACTTTTTTTTTTTTTTTTTTTTTATTTACTACTAAATTTTATAATTGGGCCTAACGACACGTGGGCGGAGTGTGGGCGGCTTGTATGAGGCGGCAGCCGCACATGTCCGCTTCTCAGACTCTAGCGGGGAAGTGGACGACTCCAGCAAAGTTGGCTGTGACATTTCCGGAATCACCTCTGCACTAACCGCACTGGATGGCGATGAAAGTGAAGTCTCCGTTTGATTCAAGGTCTTTTCACCGCGATCATCTGAATCCCCGTCAACACCGAACGCCCACGAAAACCGTTTAGGTTTGTTTGAAATGAGTTGATCCGCGTGCTTAGTAGTGATTTGATTACTGTCCATATTTACTTTATAAGTAACAGTACCTGTTCGCTCGGCTATTGTTCCTTCGCGCCATTGACCTCCTTGTTTAGAAAAATTTCTGACTAAGACCGGATCTCCTGGGATAAAGTCTCGTTCCGAGCCGCCAGCGTGGGTGACCTGCGATTTCTGCGCCGAAGTCACGCACTGGTCCGCGCTGGGCACACGAAGTTGATCGAGCCGGGTTCGCAACCGACGCCCGATCATTGCAACCGCTGGTTCCTTTTGAGTGCTGCAATGAGCACTGTTTCTATATTGCAATAAAAAACTGTTCAGAGCTGCTTCTATATTTTGGCCATCGACTGTTGCCTTTTTCATAACCTTCTTTATAGTTTTAACCGCATTTTCGGCTGCTCCGTTGCTAGCCGGGTGATATGGTGCTGTGAGAATATGTTGGATGCTATTCTTTTTCAGAAAAATTTCAAATTCGAAAGACGTAAAAGGTGGTCCCCCGTCAGTAACCAATTGTCTCGGAAGCCCGAATCTAGCAAACAGTTCTCTAAACTTGCCTATAACTAGGTCCGCTGAAGTACCTGTAGGCATAGCAGCAACCTCAATCCATTTTGAATGCGCATCTATAAGTAAAAAATAATGCTTTCCTTTGTAATAAAAAAAATCAGCATGCAGCCTGGCCCATGGTTCATGCGGCCAAGTGAATGGCGCAGGCGGCACATGCGGCGGAGCATCGCGGACCCCGCGGCATGCCACACACGAGCGAGCGCGCTCCTCAATGTCCGAATCGATCTGGGGCCACCACACATAATTTCGTGCAATTTGTTTCATTCGCACCGTGCCCACATGGCCTTCATGAATTTCCTCGATTATTCGCTTTCGTAAGCTTCTCGGTATAACTATCCTATAACCCCAAACGACACAACCATGGTCAACTTGTAATGCTTCTTTTCGATGAAAATACGGTTTTTCATTTTCGATTTCCGTTTTATCTGGCCAACCACTAAAAATATAAGAATATATTTTACATAGCATAAAATCTTTTTTTGTTTCTCTAGCAATATCCCTGTGACTTAGAGGAAAAGTATCCTCCACATAATGCACATAAGCCGCTACCTCGCTATTTTTGCACAAATCTTTCGTACTGACCATAGGCAGGCGAGACAACCCATCGGCATTACCGTTCTTATCGGTCGACACAAACACAATTTCGAAGTCATACGCTGCAAGTCGAACTGCGTATCTTTGCAGGCGGCTGGCCGCTGTTTGCGGTATACCGTGTTTGGGCCCAAAGATGTACGTAAGCGCTTTGTGATCGCTGCGCAAAGTGAACTTACGACCAAAAACATATTGATGGTGTCTCGTAACCCCATAGACTATGGCTAGCGCTTCCTTATCTATTTGGCTGTATAAACGCTCCGCCTCGTTTAAAGTACGCGAAGCGCAGCACACGATACGTTCAGTGCCGTCGGGATAAATGTGCGACAGCACAGCACCCAAGCCATACGCGGAACTGTCTACTGCAAGCACCAGCGGCAGCTGCGACTCGTAATGCGCCAGCGCTGGTCCGCTCACTAGCTGTTTCTTTACGTCCTCGAACGCTCTTTGACAAGCGTCCGTCCACGCCCAGCGAGCTCCCTTTGCCAACAACGAATATAGAGGATGTAGTATGGTACTCACATTTCTCAAGAACCGCGAATAATAATTTATTAAACCTAGCGCCGCTCTTAGCTGAGAGACGTTTTGTGGTGCGGGCAAATTAGTTAAAGCCGTAACTTTACTCTCGTCGGTATACAAGCCGTTACGATTTATTTTATAGCCTAAGTAACAAACTTCATTTTTGAAAAATTCGCACTTTTCAAATTTTATGCGCAAGCCAGCTTCTTTTAATCTTAATAATACAGCCTTCAAATTTTTCATGTGTTCCTCTTTACAAGAACCCGTTATACATATGTCATCAATGAAACAGACTACATTATTTATACCACATAAAATCTCCTCAATTATTTTTTGAAACATTTCGGGTAAACATTTTAGCCCAAAAGGCGCTCTTCGATATACATATATTCCCATATGCGTGGTAATGGCAGTAAGCGGTTGAGACGCTTTATCTAAATTTAATTGTAAGTAAGCATTTTTTAAATCTAATTTAGTGTATTGTTCCCCGCCACTTAGCGCTGCGAATAATTGGTCGATACGCGGCAACGGATAATGAAAATCCTTTAACTGTTTATTAACTGTGATCTTGTAGTCACCACAAATACGTATTGTACCGTCTCGCTTTATAATAGGCACGATAGGTGTTCCATAATCTGACCTATCTACCTTTACTATAATAGACTCCGCTTCTAAGCGCTTTAATTCGCGTTCAACCGGTATACGCAACGCTAAAGGAATCGGGCGAGCCTTGCAAAATATCGGTTCGGTGTTTTCCTTAAGATATAATTTAATTTCATTTTTAAAAGTACCTATACCGTCTTTAAATACCTCGGGAAATTCGAGTTTTAGAGTTGATACAATGGAGTCAGTTTTATGTGTTATATTAAAAAGATTCAATGTTTTTAGATTAAGTTTACGTAACCAAAGGCGGCCCATTAGTGGCGGACCTCCATTGGATATTACAAAAAGCGGTAAAGTCACCGAGTCGCTGCAGCGTTTTACCGCCACTTCAATCCGACCCAGAGGCACTATGGCGCCACCGGAATAGGATCTAAATCTTACGTCATCTTTAAGAATAGGTAAATGAGAGAAATTGCTATCATAGAACTTCTTTGACACCGCCGATATTTTGCTACCTGTGTCTACCTCAAAAGAAATACTTCTACCCTCTACTTTTAATTCCAAATAATAAGGATCGTCCTTACGATTAACGTCCATAGAGAAGTGGTATAATCCATCACTAGCATCACTCTGAGATTCACTTTGCTCAATGTAATTTTGCGCTTTAAACTGACCTTTATTGTTCTTCACAAAATTGTTACACATAATAGCTAAATGACCCCTTTCACTGCACTTATTACACGAATATAACTTGAACCGACACTTATTTGGCGCATGATTGCTTTTTCCGCACCGCCAGCAAGCGGTACCTCGCCGTCGCGCGTAGCTCGCCGTCTCAACCGGAGCCACACGATGCAGCTCGTTTCCGCCCTGCCCGAGCCCTGAGTTCGCCGAGCCCGGCGCTGCAGCGACGGCATCGCCGCTCGCGGCCGCTGTCTCCGCATGCCGCTCGGCCGCCTCCAATGCCAGCGCCAGCTCCACCGCCTTTTTATAGTCTAATGTAGGTTCGGCAAATAAACGAGAACGCATTTCCTCACTTCGTAAGCCGGACACGAATTGATCTCTGATGTTTTCTTCCAATAAAGCACCAAAGTTACAATGCTTTGCCAGGTGCTTAAGATTTTGTAGGAATACGCCCACGTTTTCACTTTCTGCTTGTCGCCGTTGTCGAAATATGTGCCGCTCAGCGATCTCAGATCGTTTTGGGTCCAGATGCTCTGCAACTAATGCCACCAACTCGTCGAATTTCTTATCTTCCGGATGGGCCGGCGAACATAGATCGCACATGAGTTCGTACGTTGCAGCGCCCACATGTGTCACCAATGTCGCCACCCGTAACTCGACCTTGATTTCGTTTAGTAAAATAAACTGTTTAACAAGCCGCACATACGCTCCCCAGCTTGCCTTACTATGAATATCGAATTCATGTAACTTTCCGAACGGCATATTGATATTTTCGAAGAAATTCCTTTTTAACTGCGCCACTTGTAATTACACAATGAAACTACGATTGCGGTGAACTCAAGACTGATTTATTATTATATAATGCGGGTGGTTTTAACTATAATATTTAAGACTACCGTACCATACATTACAGTAACTATAGCGGTTAAGTAAGCTGCCCTTGCTGCCACGAGTTAAAAATCCATCCTGTATATTATTTCGGGATATAAAGTAGCCTACGTGGGGTTTTTACTACATCAATGCTTACGTGCTTTTCCGGAATATAATCTATCTCGGTGTCAAAGATGTCCGCTTTTTGTACGGGTGCTGGGCCTCAAAATCTAACCAGGCTCAAACTTTAGGGATATTAAAGGGGCAAAATATGGAACTTAGATCTATTAAAAATATTTTTAGACCCCTCCATTGACAACAAACTTTTTTAAAAACGTTCATATTAAGGGTAGTTTTTAAGAAAAATAAAAATATGTAACTCGGAGGTCTTTAAAATTAAACGATTTATTTCAAAACTTTAGTTTTTAGGAGTTCTATCCAAATATATATAAACTGTTTTGGTTAGAATTTTACGCCCGTTTTTGGACATCTCCTTTCATGCAGATCCTGGATACTGATACTGGTGGTAGGTCTCTCATATGTAAGAGTCCGTCTGGGTGGGTACCACCGCAATGTCTATTTCTACCGCCAAGCAGCAGTGTGCATGCACTGTTGTGTTTCGGTTTGAAGGACATTGTAGTTTCTTTTCTTTCTTTCTTTCTGGATGGTGTTGGTACTGTTTATGGGTGGTCGTATCGCTTACCATCAGGCGAACGGCATGCTCGTCTCGTCATTCAATGGAATAAAAAAAAAGATCCGTTCAGCCGTTCTGGTGAGATTGAGTAACAAACATTCATCCAAATTTCTCATTTATAATAGTAGTCCCTGCTGTTTGCCATAAAAATACAGTACCATGCCTCTGTAATTTGATAGAAACGCTTATAAGGTCTGAAATGGATCATGGAGTGCAATCACTAATCTATAAACAAGTGTGTAACAAGAGATATGAAGTGCAATGAACTTGTACGACATACAGGCAGCTCGGAAGTATGCGCTGATAGAATTTTCCACCTCCATTATTCCTCGGGAAATAAATTTTTCAAAATATTTATCTTGGTACCCGCAGATGTAAGTTATGAATTTTCAAAGATCCTATGCTACAAATCGTGCAAAACTGCACATATATTTTTAAACTTATAAGAGACAGAGCTCATCAGACGACGGACCAAATTCAAAACCCAAGGTATACGCTGTTATTAAGGTCTCTATTATACAAATCTTTAAATACCGGATCAATGAAAAACAATCGGTTTTGAAAAGGCATATTTTTCTCATTATAGCACAGTAACTTTTCAGCACCAGTAGTAAGTTCAGTGAGCTATTTTGCATTTTTAATATATTGTGTCACTTATCTCAGTGTGATGAACTCCCGTTTCACAATCCCATTGACTACCATTCCCTTTAAAGTTTCGCATCCAAAAGAAATATCTACAAGCTCTATGCCTCGGACGCAACACTTGTTGTTTAGGTCATTATTTAAATTGGTTGTTAGTTGTTGAATTTATTCGTCGCTGTCGGCGCGCCGGCGCTGGAGCGGCCATGTTGCCTGAATCATTGCGCGTGCGCATCTGCGGCGCGGGCGCACGGGGTGCACAGATGTTCTATGATTGAGCAATGCTTGATTGTTTATCTTTATTGTTATTAAATATTTGCCGTGGCGAATCAAACTAGGCTATGAATCATATTGATAAAAAATTGTCGCTAAGTATAAAAATATGGAGTTTATGGAAAAGCAATATAAGAGTATTGGAGAGTAGAACCGATTATAAAAGTGATGTGTTAATTTTTAATTATCTCTGTCAAATACTTGCAAATGTATTGATAGTATTTGAAGTCCAAACTCGCTTCAGACCAGCCTGGTAGACTAACAATCTGTCAAACTTCTGTCTTGTTGCAAATTATATAAATCTCGATGAATAGACGTCCTATATAGGCTGGCCAGATTAACAAATACGAATGGACGTGTGACGTCGAAAACAAAACTTTTTTACAAATAAAAATCCCAAGTATCTGTCACGTGAGTCATTAGCAGAGCCGGCGCTTGCGCATCGTTATTCCCCTTAAACAGGAAACTGGATAACGGGGAGTAACATCACTGTATTTTATATGTGTGTATTATATACTGCCCACTGCTGAGCACGGGCCTCCTCTATTACTGAGAGGGTTCAGGCCTTAGTCCACCACGCTGACCTAGTGCGGGTTGGCAGACTTCACATACCCTCGAGATTCTTATGGAGAATTCTCAGGTATGTAGGTTTCCAAATGTTAAAGCGAACGATAATTGATAAACAATACACACGTAACTTCGAAAAGTCAGAGGTGTGCCTTGGGTTTGAACCTCCGGACATTGTCTCGGCAGACCGTTCCATTCCCAACTAGGCTATCGTCCACTTATGTGTATGTGTGATAAATTAACTAAATTAGTTTCAAGTACATGTTTCTTCTAGTTTATTTCACTAGAAAGTAAGCTCAAATGTATTTGTGTTATTTTTTTACAGATATATTGATTTATCATGGGATATGATTAAGGCTTCGCGCAAACGTTCAATTGTTGTACAGACTTGACACAAAAGCCAACTTGTTGCTATTTTGCCATGTATCTCGTGCATCAGCGTCTGCGCATAACCTTATAGTGGAATCTTACTGACGATATAAAACATGGCTTAGCAGTCACTTCATGCTCAATTGAGAAGGCGTAAACGGTTGAGCCCATTCATAAAACGCATGCTCACGCCTTTTGTCCCCGAAGGGGTAGGCAGAGGCGCAACTAGTGCACCCACTTTTCGCCAAGCGTATTCCGTCCCATGATGTGATAGGGGGCGAGCCTATCGCCATACCGGGCACAAATTCCAGACTCCGGGCTGATACTGAATAGAAAAATCCAATATCACTTTGCCCGACCCGGGGATCGAACCCGAGACCTCAGCCTTGCAGTCGTACCGTAATACAACTACGCCACCGAGGCAGTAAATGCCATGTACGAAATTCTCTACCACATAATAATTCTTTAGTGGTTTACCTTATTACCTATAGTAACCTATTTTATACTAATAAGCAACTACAAGGAAAATGATTTGCATGTTATATATACATTTTACTTTACAAAAAAATAAAAAATATGAATACCTATCGTTTCTGGTGTAAACTAGCTTACATAGGTGTAATATTAATCAAGTCCAAGACAACTAGCTCTTTAGTGTCTCAAAATGCCAAGTTACCTTAGCCACACTACCCTTTCATGCTAAGCACTGCTCAGTGTAGCTTGCTCTAAAGGGATACCAGACGTCAGGATTGGTCCTAACATATTATATAGATTATTATAGCATTGGTCAAGATTCCGGGATTTTTAAGAATATGTAAAGATTTTTGCTGAATGAATGAAATACCTGCCTCCGAGCGGCCCACGCGGGTATGACCGGAGCAAAAAACTTGCTTTAAGTTAGTAATAACCTCGCACGCGCTCGCGTCCCTCATCTGGTAACAATTTTATTTAAGTTTTATTTATTGTACAGTCAAGAACTCGTGAAGCTTTACACGTTGGACTCGGTACCGCTATTATTACGATCGCTGTAGTACATCTACCGGCTCGTACTACAAGTGATAAACTTCATGTGCATATCAATTTGCCCCCGCCCCCTGGGCCATCGGCTGGCGACGCTCTTGCCTCTGCCTAAAAGGCGATAAAAGGTGTGAGTGTGTGTATGTATGTAAAAACTAAAGCTTCAAATTAACTGTTCGAGTTCAATTACCCCTCGCATTTATTTATTGTCTTATCACACTTACTGCTGCACGACTGCCTCGGTGGCGTAGTTGTATTACGGTACGACTGCAAGGCTGAGGTCTCGGGTTCGATCCCCGGGTCGGGCAAAGTGATATTGGATTTTTCTATTCAGTATCAGCCCGGAGTCTGGAATTTGTGCCCGATATGGCGATAGGCTCGCCCCCTATCACATCATGGGACGGAATACGCTTGGCGAAAAGTGGGTGCACTAGTTGCGCCTCTGCCTACCCCTTCGGGGATAAAAGGCGTGAGAATGCGTATGCACACTTACTGGTGGTAGGTACCACCACAATGTCTATTTCTACCGCCAAGCAGCAGTATGCATGCACTGTTGTGTTTCGGTTTGAAGGACATTGTAGCCAGTGTAACTACAGGACATAATGAGACTTAACATCTTATGTCTCAGGTTGACGAGCGCAGTGGAATGCCACACAGTACTTTGTAAGTCAAGGTGCTGGATGGTGTTGCTACTGTTTATGGGTGGTCGTATCGCTTACCATCAGGCGAACGGCATGCTCGTCTTGTCTTTCAATGCCATAAAAAAAAATACTAAATGCTTCACAACGATAAGTCAGTCATAATATTAAAGGCACTTATTAAGATTTAAAAGTTCTAGATCTAGGTTACTTTTATTTAAACATGTGACCCTATCCTTGTTAAAACGACATACATACGTCTTGCAAGATATTTTCCTTGAGGAAAGAGCGATATACAAGCCCTTATGGCTATCTTAACGTATCATATCATAGGGAATTTACCCGTACATTGTGCAAGACAGTTTTTACATAGCAATTCGCAGTAGCGGGGACAAAGACTATATTCAGGAAGGATAAAATTAAATGTAAATAAAGAATACCATCTTTAAAAATAAATTCAACTGCGTCGGTGGCGTAGTTGAATTGCGTGCGTACGAAACCGCTCTGAAGTCTTGGGTTCGAATCTCGGTTCGTGCAGTGATATTTGGTTTTTCTGACCCGTATCCCTGAATGAGGACTTTGTGCGCAATATGGCAATAGGCTCGCCCCCTATAACATGGCATAGATGACACTTGGCGAAATGTGGGTCCACTCGTTGCACGTCTGCTTACCCCATAGGGGAAAAAAATGTGATACGTGTTTGATTTGTTTTGATAAATATTTTTAGTTAATTTTATTAACCCCAATACCAGCTACTGTAGAGGAGTACCACGCAGCACTTTGTTATTTAAAGTCGAAAGTTCTGTATGCTATTAAACATCTTCATTCTCATTTATAGTATGCAATTATTATATAGAATTTACCGCTGTTTACATAAACGAATCCGATCGCTTTTTTCTATCCATCGCGAAAATTTACCAATTATTCTGATTAGTTTATCTCGAGATCGGATCGAAGGTTAACATTATTATTATTAAAACCGACTGTTGAAATCCTCCTAGCCAATTTCTGCCACGGCGGCCAATCTCAACGGAGATCAGCCAGGTACGCAGGAGATATTATAGTACACAGGTGTGTGCGCAATACACAGGTGCACTCGCTGTTCCTTCACTCTCATAGTCCGGTGAGACGGCAATCTGACATGACCGGAGAGAGTTCAGGCGCAGGACCAACGGCTTTACGTGCTTTCCGAGGCACGGGGGTATCACACCGCCAACTTCCGACTCCGAGCCGCGACTGAGTACTGAAACCGACTGTAAGTGAGATGTAGACACACACATACACGCACGCACTCACGCCTTTAATCCTCGAAGGGGTTGGCAGAGGCGCAACTAGTGCACCCACTTTACGCCGTGCGTAGATCTAAATAGACTGAAATAACACGGAAATCAGATAATAACTTACCGCTAAAATAAATATTTTTTAATTTGTTGGTTTTGATTCCGGTACTTCCCCGTTTGTCTAATACAAATTTATTTAAAAATTAATTTATTCACTCGGAAAATGGTCTCTGCCTATGACGTGACTAATGAAAAAAATTAGGGTCAGCAATAAGGAGTACAAATCGCTTTTCGATTGGTAGTTAACATTATCTTTTGATAATGTTAACTGCTTTGTATTATCTTTTAATTTCTCTTATTAATAGCATTAAATTTATATTTTAATACTTAGTTATTAGAATAGCCGACACCCTGACAGGGTATTTAGGGCTTTATTGTAAATAAATAACTCTGTGAATAAAATATGTCACTTATTGATACATTCATAAACTTAGGCTTATTCAGCTCAGAATCGAACCTAGGATGTCTTAAGTTTTTTTTTATATTAAATAGAATATACTTTTCTGTTAGATTACAATTTAGCGCTAAATGCTTTAGCCTTACCTTACACTATCAGTTATGAATGACAGTAATTACTGTCAAGCCAAACGTCCTTTATATAGGTCTCATATCACCGTATGCACGCACACTAGAAGCTTGAGGAAAATTGTGAGATTAAATATCAGCGTGTTTGTACCACAGGCACATTGTAAAGTGTAATAAGTATTAAATTATGCAATATGGGACGTGGTGTAATATTTCTTGACCTTACTATATTTATTCCAAATTTTAAATATTTTGGAGGTATCGGTTTATGGTTCTACAGTTCTGATTAAATCAACAAGTATACGAAAATAAAAAAAATGCAAATTTTCCACCGATTATTTAATTTTAAATCCATAAAAGCATAATAAAAATCTTAATTAAATAATTACAGCAATTACATATCTTTAACGAATAGCTGAGATATAAGTTTATGTGTCAACAATTCATTTTTTCATCCCATTATTAAATTATGCAGATTTTAACGTTCATACACAATATTTTATCGTAGACATGAATAATATATTGCCATGGTTTTGTCGATAATCTAATTTAGATAGGCGTTTAGTTTTCTTTATTACAATGTCACTTTTACAACTTTTTTCTAGAGCAAATGTCGATGTTATATCATTTTAAGTTATTGTAAACTCGTTATGCAAATCGCAAAAAGAATTTTAAAAATCATAAAAAAAATTAATTCGTTTAAATAAATTATATTAGTATTTTAATATTCAAGCTAAAATTACTTACTGGACGCTGTGTATTAATTTGTAAACTTTGATGATATAAATCATTTTAGGGTACCGGCTAATCGGTTATCAAATTGTACTTCATGTTCATCTTATGTCTCAGGATGACGAGCGCAGTGGAATGCCACACAGTACTTTGTAACTCAAGGTGCTGGATGGTGTTGCTACTGTTTATGTGTGGTCGTATCGCTTACCATCAGGCGAACGGCTTGCTCGTCTCGTCATTCAATCCATAAAAAAAATACCTTTTACGTGTAAATTCGTTGGTTATAATTTTTCAGCTTTTGCTCGCGGCTCCGTCCGTTTCCAAGTTTTTCCGGGATCATAGTACCGCTTTGTATTTTCCCGGGATAAAAGTAGCCTATGTTACTCACTGATAATGTAGCTTTATATTGGTGAAAGATATTTAAAATCGGTACAGTAGTTTTTTATTTTATCCACTACAAACAAACAAACAAAAAAATAATCTTTCCTCTTTATATTATTAGTAAAGATTCGTATTAGTATAGAAATAGATTCATAACCTTATTAAAACAAACATTTATACTTATACCCTTTCTAATTGTGATCCTTAACATATAACTAGACCAAATGGTAATCGAACCTAAACCCACTTTTAATACACTTTTTGCTAACCTATTGTATACTGAGACAACAACTTATAACAGAAGATCTGGTACAAGGGACTATCGGTCCAATTCCGAAAATAATTTACCCAATATAACTAATTCAATACTAAAACTTTTTATAATGAGATCGTTCTTTAGCGTGGCGGTTCCACCTGCAAAACTAGTATTAACATATTCATCAGATCTCTTTAACATACGTCTGCATTTTAACACGCTTTAACCGCCATAGTGTCAATAAGGTGTATTTACCTCTAGGTAACGTCCTTCTGTGGCGTTTTCGACGAATTGCTTCGTCCGTATTTAAATGTTTCTTTTGCTTTATTATATTGAAGACTTGTTTTAATTTAAGGCTAAGGACAGGTTCTCATACCGCCTTTAAATTTGCAGAGTAAAAACTATTTTGTTGATTTCTGACGTTATTACCATTTCTTAATTTCATTAACCAGATAGACTAAATTTATAAAAGTTTCTTTTTATAAATTTTAATTAAAAGAAAATGTTCATTTTTCTTTTTGACTATACGTTTTCTCCAATACCTATATATCTCTGTAAAATATCTTTAAGAAAGTTAGTCCGTCAACTGTCAATATTTACTGCCTCATCTATTTACATAACTTAACCTGTAATCATAATCCAAGTTCAATAAAACCCTGACTAACACGAGGCAAAAGCCTGTTCTAATACAAACCAATAACCGCTGTAATTCATTTTCAACATTCTTGATATATTTTTTGTTCGTCAATGTCGTGTGAGCAACGGACCGTAATGCATGTACGGTGCATTTTTTGTTGCTTTGATAACTCTTTTTACACGTGAATTAACTGGTATTTTTTTGGAATTATTTGAGAAAAATATGCTTAATAGACAAAACAATGAAACACATCACGCCTTTATCCCTGAATGGGTAGACAGAGGTATAACCAGGGCACCAACTTTTCGCCTGGTGTGTTCTGGTGATAGTGGCGAGCCTATCGCCATATCTATACTTAAGGCTGATATTGACCAGAAAAAATCAATATCACTTTGACCGACCCGGTATTCGAAGCCAAGACCAGAGCGTTGTCGTACCGCGCATATACAATACAATAGGGTAGTTTCCTATGTTTGATTTTGTACATTATTTTAGATGTAACAGAAAATAATACGAAAAAGAAATACTTCTGTGAAATCAGCATCAACATCGATTGAAAAATAAAGCAGTTATTCAGTTTTGAAATATTCTTGTGAGCAAAAGTGGGGGCGTGGCGGGGATATCGCGCTATCTCTTTCGCACGCAGGCAGCGTTATGGCCGACGGCGCTTGGTGACGTCACAGCCTAGTATTGGTGTTATTTGACAGCTACCCCTTCCACCAAATTTCAAAGCTTCATAACCTACTTACTATTGCGCCAATTTTGAAAATTCTTTTTCTATTAGATTTTGGATAGCATACATTTTTCATAATTGTATTTAAAAAAAAAGTAGGCAACTACCCTATACAACTACGCGCCGAGGCGTAATAGATATATCTTTGAATGTTGTAAAATATTTTTTTAGCTGTTCACATAAATCATTACTTACTCTGTTTTTATTATGGTTCTCTTTATACTGATCTTTACTTGAACATTTTCTAAAATTAATAAAATCACTTTTATTAAAACATTATTTTTTAAATATCCTTGTTAATTATGTTTCAACTCATTTTTTTTCAGTCAAAGAAATGTCCTAAGATACTGTCAACAGCGAAAACCAATCGTAAAATTTTGTATTAAGGACGCTATTACATTTTTGACATCTTCGATTTTAGATATTTGAATGACAAGAACGCGCTTTGCTACACGCGCACACATCGAAACCGATTTAAACTAGATTTTCCATTTGAACGAGCTAATCTTAATACTTGAAGTTATTATTTTACTCATCCATATTTATTTTTTTGGAATTGTCGAATGTTTACAATTATGTTTAATAATAATTATTATTATAATTTCATCATGTAATAGACATTTTTTTATTGCATTGAATGACGAGACGAGCATGCCGTTCGCCTGATGGTAAGCGATACGACCACCCATAAACAGTAGCAACACCATCCAGCACCTTGACTTACAAAGTACTGTGTTGAATTCCACTGCGCTCGTCATCCTGAGACATAAGATGTTAAGTCTCATTATATCCAGTAGTTATACTGGCTACAATGTCCTTCAAACCGAAACACAACAGTGCATGCACACTGTTGCTTGGCGGTAGAAATAAACATTGCGGTGGTACCCACCCTGACGGCCTCTTACATAATGAGAGACCTACCACCATTTTTATATATAAAAAAAAATTAGGTTATACATATAAAAATATAAAAAAAGTGTATCACCCTCCGATGGCGAGGCTCAAGACCCAAGCTACCGATAGTCAGGGATACACAGTGAGGAATCTCCTCACAATGCGTGTGGTATGCGATACGACCACCCATAAACAGTAGCAACACCATCCAGCACGTTGAGTTACAAAATACTGTGTGGCATTTCACTGCGCTCGTCATCCTGATACATAAGATGTTAACTCTCATTATGTCCAGTAGTTAGACTGGTTACAATGTCCTTCAAACCGAAATAATACAGTGCATGCACACTGCTGCTTGGCGATAGAAAAAGACATTGACATTGCGGTGTCCAGAAGTACTACTTTCTGCATCTGGCTCTTGACCCAACTACCAATTGAGAGCTTCAGCAGGTGTTGGTCGAGACTCTGGTATCAACCCATGAGCAGAAACGACAAGGCCCCGATAGAACCGACCGTATAGTTCTTTGGTCTTCCATATCACATCGCGTTCCCTAATGCCCATCGCCATAGGTTTTCGCCAGTTCTCATTCGCCAAGGAAAGTGGGATAAATCCCTTATCCACCATGACTAAAATCTTATACAAGCCTACTTCGCTGTGGAGGAAATAATTCCTGAGATTGCATACCTCGCGGTTATGCAAGTCCATTAAGTAAGCCTCAGCCCCGCATCTTCGCGGGATGTACAACCTCATCACTGACCACCGTGGGTGATGCATACGATATGCAGTCAGTAGGGTCCGGAACTTTCGATCCAGGGCGTCCAATTCAGTCTGAGTCTTTCTTTCTGAGTATACCAAAAGAGTACATGAGTACAGGCATAACCCAACCGTTGAAAGCACAAATCTTGTTACCACCTGACAAAAAACTGTTAAATACTTTTGCCAGGCGGCCGAAGAAACGGTCATTCAGCGATTGTTTTACGTCGGCACTCATAATCCCCAGTGCCTCAGGCATACCCAGATATTTGTAAGTTTCCGTCTCAGAAAGGGATCTAAGTCTTACAGTCTCTAAGACTTGTATGTCACCAGAGACCACGACCTCTCCTCGCTTCATATGGATAGCCGCACATTTATCTACACAAAACTCCATGTTGAGTTATTTGCTACATCTTTCAGTAATTTTTAACGACTCAATCAATTCTGTTTGTTTTGATGCAAACAACTTGAGATCATCCATGTAAAGCAAGTGAGATATAGGCTCAGGAGCCCCCGTGCATCTCGGCGCTCTCGGCGTCAACGGCAGCGTGAGGCCTACCTGCCACACTGCTGTCCATCAGGGGGGTCGCAACAATGTGCTAAAAAGACAAAGCTAGAGACGGCACCCGCCCGCGACGTCCGGGTGGCCACTGTTAGTTGCCTTTTACGACAGGCAGGGGATACCGTGGTGGAATTCTCCAAACACTTTCAATCCACAGGGTGGGAGACGCCGGTCAGTCGTCCACCCGGCGCCTCCTACGTCTCCTCTGACGGCGGGAGGAATCCTCGCGTTCCAGAACTCTCTCAGCACTCTCCTTCTACGAGAGGACTATCTCGCAGAAGTGAGCCAACACACGCCAGACCTCCTGACTGCCGACCATGGGAGCGACCACGGCCGGCAACGAGAGGCCGCCTCTGACGACTGCTTTGAGAGCGCTGCGCTCCTCATTCCAGGCTGGGCAAAACTCAAACGTATATTAAGCCGTATCCAGCGGGCAACTGTCACAATGGCACACACAACCGACACCTCGGTACCTACGATACGACACAGCTACTCACCGAAGCAGCCATGCCTAGTGAGTAGTTGTGGCTGAACTGTAGTACTGTAGTATTGAGTGTTTAGATATTTTTGTACCGGGAAAGGCTTTGAACGCGGGCAAAAACGCGAACTAAACCTAGTAAAATTTAAAAATAAATAATCACCGATACTAAAAATTATAAATAGATAAATAGTAAATACCATATACTGCAAAACTTGTCGATTTTGTAAATATAAAAATACTATGCCATTTTAATAATGAAATTTAAATATTTGCATTAAAATAAATGAATGTTTCATTAATTAAATCAAATTTGTATTGACTTATTGTAATATTAAATTTTCATACTTGCTTTTTGAAAAATAATAATTTGAAATAGTATCAACTATTTTATTCGTAGTATAATGACATCGCGTTCAATTTATTACGTATTTATTTTTTGAAAAAAAGTTGTACACCCGTGCTTCCTCGGCCGCGTCTCAGCGCGGAATGACAGCCCGAAATTGGAAAATGTATGAAGAAATTCAATTCAGGGTATATTTTTTCTCTTTACTGGAAAAGTATTTAATTTGACTTGAAAATAATTAGTCATAAAGCGAGAAGACTATATAAGCCATCATATTGTTTCGGTTTTATATTAAAATATTCATTAGTTTAAGGTATAATGGTTCCGATTCCGACCCTATTTTTCGTCATTTTCAGCGATTATTGCTCCAGAATAAACGTATTTACGTGATAATGTTGTATGGAAGCATACAATTTCTATATGCTATAAGCAAAGAGGAATGTTTAATCTTTATTTATATACCAAGATCTCCTCAAAAGCGTAACTCCTGATTCAATAAATGGTACCTCAAAACTACGGAAATTTGTAAATGCGCCCTTAATTCGCAATATCTGACCATAATATTTAGTAATTGTCTCAACGCAGAAAAAAATAGATAAACTTAAAATCAATTAATGTAACTGTTCGAAGGCCCGTTATGGCGTCATGTAGGATTAGCAGACAGACGGACTGTCCTATCGTAAACACAGGTTCGTCAACCGCATTGCTAATTAGTATATACATTTACATATGAGCAAACTTATTTATAGCTAGTTTTTGTCCCTGGATCCACTCAACTAAAAACTATAGTTGTATAAATTATAATGTTTTATTACTGACTTATCTGGTTTATACCGCGGGTGCTTTATTTTTCTAACATAAAGCGTGTCGAAAGTTCAAATTTTTGTATATTTCCATGAATATTAGTTTAGCAATTTACAATACACACACACACACACGCACACACACACACACGCCTTTTAACCCGGAGTAGGCAGAGGCGGAATTAGTGCACCCACTTTTCGCCGTGCGTATTCCGTCCCATGGTGTGATAGGGGGCGAACCTATCGCCATATCGGGCACAAAATTCGAGACTACGGGCTGATACTCATTGGAAAAACCCAATATCAGTTTGTCTGACCCGGGGAGCGAACTCGAGACTTAAGCATTTTCTTTTTTTTATGATATAGGGGGCAAACGAGCATACGGTTCACCTAATGGTAAGTGATCACCGCCGCCCATGAACATCTGCAATACCAGGGCGCACAGAGATGCGTTGCCGACCTTTTAGGTGGGAATACGCTCTTTTTTTGAAGGTCGCCAGGTCGTATCTGTCCGGAAATGCTGCTGGCGGCAATTGGTTCCATAGTTTAGTAGTACGTGGCAAAAAATGTCGGCTAAAACGTACAGTGGTGGATTGCCAACCTCCGAGGTGATGTGGATGGAATTTGGAGTTCTGCAGCATTGCACTGGTACCGCAATACAACTACGCAACCGAGGCAGCCATTGACGCAATTAGGATATTACCTCTATTTTACCAACAGCGCTATGAATTATAAAGTGTTATTACTGAGTTATCTATTTTAGACCTCGGGAGCTTCATATCTCTAACATGAAGTGTATGGTAAGCACGGGCGGGGGTTGGGGTCCCGGACTGCCCCCCCCCGCGCCTCCCCAGCTTCGACAGAAATAATCCGAGCCACAAAACATGTACACATTATAATGCCTGTGTGTACGTCTAACAAACATCCAATAATTTTCACAAACTTTCGCATTTATAATAAGATGAAATAGACCCAACTAATAAAAGTTACTGAATTTTTGAGCCGGGTTGTGTATACGGGACCTATGGATCCGACCCAGGCGGTACATTCTGGTATCCTCGGACCCTCCCTATGTGCAAATGTGTGCAAAATTCAATGAAAAACGATTTAGTTTCAAAATTTGCTCTATTTTACAGCCAAGAAAAATATTAATCACGCTGGTTAGGTGCTTACATATTTGTCTTAACAAAAGCGATTTGAATTCACAAACAGTCGCTGTTTTGCAGAATTTAGTTTGTTTGACTAATACAGGTACCGGTTTGAGATAAGTTTAAATGTACTTTTGTTTTCCATTATAATATTATCTGAGTATTTCTTAAAATAAATGTATATAACGAAATAGTTTAAGCGAAATATAACTACGTTTTTTTCTGTACCATCTGTTTTCTTTTATTTTTCTTAATGCATTCGTTCTATCAAATAATATAATATATAGAATGAATGTATTAAAAAAAGTGTATAAGAAAAATCGTAATAAATTTTCTTTGCGTAATTTTAAGAAATACTCATCATATTAAGTTCAGTTTAACTCATTTATTTTTGCGTATCAAAAATTCAATATCAGTGGGCTTAGACTGTGGCAAAAAACACGACACGACTCCGTTTTGTTTTATTTGGAATGGTTGAGAGACTAACACGTGACTGACGTATTGGTCTCTCGATCAATCAAACATCAAAATTAAACGACATCGTCCTACGACTTGCGTCTTTTTGCCGTATTCTAAGCCCACAGAATTTCACGTCGATCTGTGTCGTGGTAGCATCTAAATGAAGATGGTCAGTACACAAAATCTAAAAAAAGAATATTCATTGAAATAAAACTATTTTGCGGATTTTATCGCGGTTTTTAATTAATATTTTTTTCCGCAATCCGCAAAATAGTTTTATTTCAATGTCTAACATTCGCGTAAATATAAGAAGTCATTAAAAGAATATTCCTCAAGTACTCATTTTCAATCGATATATAAATTCCATTGTCTCATAAGAAACAAACATGATAGCTTTCCGTTACATTTCGCATCAACCTCCCTTCATTTTTAACCGACTTCAAAAAAAGGAGGTTCAGTATTCGCCCCGATTTTCTCAAAAACTACTGATCCGATTTGGATAGGGTTTTCGTTATTCAAATGTATATTTTTCGGGAAAGGTTTTAGTACATCATTTATTAGGATCTCATGAAGATCTTCGGAGATAGACAATGGAACTCTTCAATAACTAACAGCAGATGACCCGCGAATGCTGCAATCGTATATCTATTATCTACGATGTATTGTTTACACCATTCCATAATTAAGTAACAAAAAAGCAATAAATAAAATCTTTTTAACAAAATATAAAACAGACTTCAAAATCACTACAAACAAAAAAAAAATTAACCTTATACACGTATATTTGGAATCGATGCCTAATTTAAATTGCCAGCTATGCTAAGGAAATACACGGAAATTACATCCTACCATCTTCTTTCTTTCTTCAAATATTATGGTTCTTTATAATGGAGATCATTTTACATTAGTTAACCCATAAGCAAGCTTGCCTGCCCTGCTATAAAATAATACTCTATTGCGTAAATAACTAGTATCTAGAATATTCTTTCTGCCATAGTATACCTAGCCAGAACGAAGCATTTATTGGCAAAAAAACGACAAATACGGGAAGGAAAAACACCATTTTAACTGAAGGGTTGTCCGTGTGATACAGTTTATCTTGTCACGGTTATCTCGAGCTAACACCGCCAGTCACGGAACAAATCCAAATGTCTTACAAATACATAGAGATAACTCTCTTGGCAACGTCGTAAAAATTCGTCTTTAAGTATTTAATTTTTACTGTTGCATGAAACGGTTAATACATTGTTTATTTTAATTTTAGATTAATTAGCTTTTGCTCGCGGCTTCATCCGAGTGTAAGAGATTTTCCGGGTTAAAAAGCCTATGACCTTCCCAGGGTCTCAAAATATCTCCATATCAAATTTCATCAAAATCCGTTCGGTAGTTATTGAGTTTATGTCACTCAGACAGATGCGGCAGGGGGACTTTGTGTGAAAGTCTTCCTTTGATGTAAGGAAGGGAAAAATTATACCGTTCGTCAGTGGACGACGACGTTCCACGGCGTAGTGACGCCGTGTTGCAGTTCACATATCTTCATTATATATGTGTATATTTTTCCTTAGTAATATAATATACCTAAATAATTGTAAACGGCTTGGGTATGACATACACTAACTGTCTGTGCCTGCGGCGGCGTCATGTGCCGGGTCGGCCACTTCCATGCAACATGGTTGAGGAGGCCGATGGCTGGCACATGCGTCATACTCGTGAACGGGTGCTGCTTGTGTGGACTAGTCTGCCCAATTCGCTTACTTTGTCTAAGAACTAATGATTAATAATACCTACCTGTATTGGACAAGTATAGATTATCTAATTATTTCGTAATTCCTGAGAGGGTTGTACACTCGGATGGGAATTGAAAATTTATTATTATAAAGTAAGTATATGAACTGCTCTTAACAAAATAAAAATCTGTATATATTTCTTTTTGTTTTATACACTGTACCTAATTTACCTACCTTTGAACTGATTTTGAAAAGAGCAACCCTAGAGTTTCTTGCCCGTTCTTCTCTGGTGGAAACTGCTTTCCGAACTGGTGGTAGAGTAAAAATTGACTGAATCTAAGTAATGTGTAACATTTTATGGATTCGAATAAATGATTTCGTCTGAGTCCGTTTGAGTCTGGAATTTGTGCCTGATATGGCGATAGGCTCGCCCCCTATCACATCATGGGACGGAATAACGGCGAAAAGTGGGTGCACTAGTTGCGCCTCTGCCTACCCCTTCGGGGATAAAAGGCGTGAGTGTATATATGTATATGTATGTAATAAATGATTTCATTTCAAAATTCAAACTTAGAGGTTAGTTGTATCAAGATTCTGTCATTCAGCATAAAAGCCACTGATACACATACTTTAATTTTTTATATAGGCGATCCTGAAGTCAACACCGGGGGAAACCTGCGAATGGGATACTGGAGTCCCCCGGCTTGACGACTGCAGGGGCCTGGGAAGGAAGTGGAGAGGAGTATGGATGGGAAGGTGGGGGAAGGGAGGAAGGTTCGCAGGATGGGTGGAAAGAGAGGGTGCCAGGAAATGTTCGCGGGCCCTTTTAGGCCTCAATGTGTTTTACAATCAAGAGGTATACACACTGAACCGTGTGCCTCGGCCCGCGACTAATGTCCCCCCGCGCTTGGGCGTGCATTGGGTGTGAAGACCCAAAGCACAAGAATTGCCTCGGGGGGCTGATACACATACTTGGTTATGGTAGCAATAACACGCTGGAATCAGGCCGCTTTCGGCAGATTCGTCTGGAGACCTTTAGGCCTATGTTAACCAGCTGACTTCATGTGGCTAATAATGATGAAGACACACGTAGCCATTCTTATAGCATCACTTCACGCTTTTTATCAAGAGGTAGGCAGGCGCTTATACACTTCACTTACATCCCACAAATCATGTTTATTTACTCCAACGGATATGTTACTAAGTAAAAACATTAAGTAACTGGTGTAATAGTAAAACCCAGTTTTTGTGCGCGGTTAGTTAAGGTCCCAAAGCGCAGCGCGGTCAAGGGCGCGGATACTTTTCAACGCGACGACGATAGGTCGTTTTAGAGATCCTTCGGTAGACGTCTATTGAGAATCATAATCTTTATGACCAGTTAACTAGAACGTGGTTCATCTGATATTAGAATAGAATATTTATTGTAGCATAATGTATAATCTGTACAATTATTCTGACATTTGCGAAAAACTAGAGTTTGAAAATTGTAGTCAATGTGGAGTATTTGATTTCATGATGAATTTTTTTTTGTGATATAGGGGGCAAACGAGCATACGGTTCACCTGATGGTAAGTGATCACCGCCGCCCATGAACATCTGCGATACCAGGGGGCACAGAGATGCGTTGCCGGCCTTTTAGGTGGGAATACGCTCTTTTTTTGAAGGTCGCCAGGTCGTATCTGTCCGGAAATGCTGCTGGCGGCAATTGGTTCCATAGTTAAGTAGTACGAGGCAAAAAAATTAATTAATTATTTTTTTAAATTTCTGTTTTGTTAAAGTATTCTATTTTATAAAAACGCATGGAACTGCTTTATTGGTGAATAAATAAATTGTTTGTTGGGCAATTTTAAACTTTGCGAATTATTAACTTCTGTTCTACTCACCAAGGGTACGCCCTCTGACTTTTCTAAAAAGTTATGTGTGTATTCTCTGGCAATTATCGCTTGATTTAACGGTGAAGGAAAAATATCTTGAGGAAACTTGTACAGGTACCTGAGAAGTTCTCAGAATTTCGAAGGTATGTGAAGTCTGCCAACCCGCACTAGGCCAGCGTGGTGGACTAAGGCCTTTAACTCTCTCAGTTGTAGAGGAGGCCTGTGCTCAGCAGTGGGCAGTATACAATACAGGGCTGGTATGGTGGTGGTATGGATGGTAGACGATATTTCGTCGAAAGCAAAACATACCTACTCTGTTATTTCATATAATCTTCTAAGGTAATTGACAAGTAATCTTTTCGTGACCAAACCAGGCCGAACACGTTCTAATCAAGAATAAAGGATCTTTATAGATACAAAAAAAAGATTTTCCTCCAAAATAATGTGGGTCACGGAAAGGCGATGGCGCAAACTTCGCGTGCAACCATGACATCGCGCGCATTGTAATAAACTGGTAATGCATTCTTTTAATTCTAGAGGAAACAGGTCAAATACTCAGATACCAAATGACTCTTATTTCCGTCAATTCAGAGGATTTGTCGATTTCTTACTGTGTCCTGATGGAAGAAATGAAAGATTTTTAACTATTGAACATACATACGCTCACGCTTTTTATCCCCGAAGGGGTAGGCAGATAGGCAACTAATGCACCCACTTTTCGCCGTGCGTATTCCGTCCCATGATGTGATAGGAAGCGATGGGCATCCCCATATCGGGAACAAATTCCAGACTCCAGGCTGATACTGAATAGAAAAATCCAATATCACTTTGCCTGATCCGGGAATCAAACCCAAGACCTCAGCTTTGCAGTCGTACTGTAATACAACTACGCCACCGAGGCAGTCCTATTAATTTAAGGCAGTAATTATTGAACCTTAATAAGTATCTTGAGCTTTGAAGACAAATAAAAAATCTGGATTGTTGGTATTGTTAATATCACCACATGATACATATAAAACTGTGATTACAAGTTTTGTGATACTGCATAAATTAAGCCCTTAAGCTACATGCAAAACTACATCGTATTTACATGATTATTGACTTGAGATTTGTTTTGTTTACGATTACTTCTAATTTAGCATCCACTATACTTTTGTAAGTAGGCATTTCATGGACTCTTTCAACTGCCGTTAAACCACATCACCTAAAGCTTAAACTAGATCTAGTGATCTATTGCAAAGCTGATCTTCACAACCCCCAGGCGAAATTAGCACAGACCTTGCAGATTATGGACCAAGAATTTCCAAAAACAAGTCACTTTCAAAACATTACTTCAGAGGTCAAAGAAGGCGTCTCATGATCTAGATGCGTATCTTGTAACTTGTTAATGTGCCCAGTCTTTACTAGGTTAAGGATTTCCACACAAGATTTGAATACTCCTATTTCTCAATACAGGATAGGAGAACATGGAATTCGTATTACTTGATTACTTTAATGTTTTTACTGATTAAAAAGCCAGTTATTGAAGAAACCTGTAGCTAACCTAATTGGTATGCAACCTCGATTATGAATATTTTTTAATCTATGGTTTTAAAAAGGTGGTTTGACTTTACTAATCATTGGTTTCGGTGCAAGTATAAACAATAATTGTAATGTTGTTAAATGACAATAGTTGAGATTATTTGGGAAAACTGGGAGGGTTGTTATTTTACTAGTCCATTGTGAGACTATCTTGCCCTCAGACTCCTTCACTATTTTTATAAGCAGCCATCAGTCGTTGCCCTATTTAGGATCTATTCTAGAAGTGTTGCCTCACTTAGAATGCGAACTCTAGTCCTTCGGTGGTACCTATAGAGTTAAGTACAAACACAATCAATAAACCACTCTTAGGAACCACCTCGAGGCAATTCTTGGTCGGTCTTCACACCAAATGTACGCCTATTCATGGGGAACATTTGTCGTGGGCCGAGGCACACAGTGCAGTGCAAGTACCCGTTGGTTACATAACACATTGAGGCCTAAAAGAGCCCGTGAACATCTCCCCATCTTTTGCCTTCCTCTCACCCTGGGAATCTTTCTCCGATTCTTTTTTTCCTTCCTTCTTCCTCTTCCATTTCCTATCCGAGCCTCTGGAGTCGAGAGACACCAAGCCAGGGATTCCAGTGTCCTATTTGCAGGTTTCCCCGGTGTTGAAAGCAGAGACTTCTATCTAAAAAAACACTCATAAGTAATATCTCTAGACCAAAGATTAATAGACAAGTATAATCGAAGAGTGCAGTTGCATTAATTTAAGAGGTACGTGAGATCATGTCATGACTAAGCATTGATAAGGATACTTAGGAGAAATCTTATCAGGCTTAGATCAATGATCAGCTAATAAATAACATGATGAATAACCCGAAGTGAGAATATATAGTCACAATGACTGTCATCAATTGATCTTAAATATTTATTGATTCATTGTCTGGGTGGGTACTGGATATATTGATAAGACTGAATAACGACCGCCATTGGCGTGGCTAGAGTCATTTACTAGGGGAGGCCAGTGTCCTAGACCTAAAAAATCGTTTAAAAAATTATAGTAGTAGTAAGCTGCCTATAAATCCTTGGGGTGGGCACTAAGCCATTCTGGTGTGAGCACGGACCACCCGGCCCCCCCTCTATATACGTCTATGACAACCCCTACAGATGTTGACGAAGCCATAGTGTCTCTTTCCAAGGACCCAGTGGACATTCAGTAAGAAAGGCTGGCATTCCTGTAGCGTAAATATTCGTAGTTATAATTAGTGTACCATCAGTTCCAGTATAGGTATTTGCTGGAAAGGATGAAAATGGTGATTTAACTAACAGTACTCTGTAACTAATATTCCTGTATCGATGTATAAATTGTGTTGTCCTCTCATACCTGTGTATCACTGCTAGGGTTCTTTGATTTAATCGATTGTATCTAAGTTAAAAGTATGACAACGTTAATTAATTGTCTCATCTCGTCTCTATATTATTACATATTTGTATACTTTTCTCCTAACATATTCTATGCGTAGTTGTAGTAAGGTCGCAAATTTACACTTATTTCTATTACTGTACTGTTGTGGATGCATGCGCTATTGACTTGTGTTCTGTAACTGTAGCTATTTAAATTAAATTCCCATAAGGTTAGTTATAGTAAAATATTTCCTAGCAAGTGTCTATGAAGACGTTTAGGTCTAAAATGTCGTAATGAGTTGTATAAGAGTTTTGGTACTATAGTTGTATTTTTAACGTATATCAAACTTCTGAATATTCAAAAATATTCAGGTGAAAGTTCAAGGCAGGTTTTGATCAAAAAGCATCGGATTTCAAAGTGAAAGGATCAGGGAATCCCAACCGAATAAATATTGTTTTTAAGGGCTTCACACCTTTAAAGGAAAAGCTTATGAACGGTGAATCGAAATTTATGTTTATATTGGTTATATTATAAATATGGGGTTATTTTAACAACAAATCAATTTTTTTTTTAAATATAAATAGTTATTCATATTTCTGAATATGAAACATCCATTGTTATACAGTTGCCAGCATTCGTGTTCCCTCTTTTCTATAATTATAAACAGGTTCTTTAAGCAAAACTTTAAGACGCAATTATGCCGGCATAATTATAACGACCAGAGAGGGATACAATAGCCTTTGCTGGCATATCTCTGGAATGTAGTAAAGGAACACCCGTACCAGACACAAAAAGTAACTATTTTAAGGGAAATATGGCAATTGACAAGCTATGACTACTTTTGATAGTACAACCTTTGATTAATTATATACCTAGATAGACACTGAACGTTTCAAACGCGTCGAAAAAAATAGAGGCCAACTGTTGTCAACTAAATGAGTTCGAGTGAATTATTTTTTGTTGTTTTTCATGGATATAATTTTCTCCCCATTTTAATAGAAACCATGTAATAACTGGTATCATTATGCGCGCACACAAGGATACGCAGAATAATGCAGCGATAGCGTATGACAAAGCTGTCACGCATACTAGCTTAAGAAAAGTTGGCCTGTTTGTTTTAGTTTCATTGCAGCGCGTCACTCTAGCTAGGTTTATAATTTATCAAAGAGTACGACATAAACCTAAAGATTTCCTGATCACCAGTCTCGCAATCGCTGCTCATTTCAACAAGTTCCCCTTTATATTTTAATCGAATCTACAAAAACCTAACCAAATTCTTTTCCAGTTTCAAAACCGTTGCATTACAATTTAGCAATCCTTTGGCTAAGTTGTTGTTCATAATCTTAATTTTACTCGACCTTGTTTGACTAATTTTATCTTTTTACGTTCCTTGGTTAGAGAATTCTGTTTTTGCTCTTGTTTGTTTGAACACTTTACCGCGGCTCTGGCAACCATCATTTCATATTTCAGTGCAACAACCATAAATCATATTAATTGTTTCAGTAGTTCAGTAGATTCTGCTATTGTTCTCGTAATTCCAGTAATTGAGGAAGTGAAATTTCAATTGTTTTCTAATTCCAAGATCATAACGTCTAGTCTAAGGAAAATCTGTTTCTATTATTGTCTGATTAATTTTATGTAATCGCAAACGTTGCTTGGTGATTTACTTAAGATGGAATTGGCTTTCAAAACTGTAATGTTTCTGTTCTGTCCATATTAAAACTAGTAGTGTGTTTGATTAAAAATATGCGTTCTTTGTTTTGATTAGACGTAATGGCATATCCCTTATTTAGATATTTGAGAAGCCTCTGAGTCGTAGAGGAGAAGGCCCGTGCTCAGCAATGGGCAGTATATAATACAGGGCTGGTATGGTATGGAGAATAGATTTGGATATATTGATAGAATGGTACAAGGATAATTAATGAGGGATTAATCTGGCTTATATCCCGGAAAAGTACATAATAGGACGTCTATTCCGGAAAGTTATTTTACACAGGTAGACCTACGAGAATTGAGGTTACGAGGTTCGAGATTAACAATACGAGGTTGAAGAGAATTTATTCACTCATAAAAAACAATGTAAACATACAAGTAATGTAAATTTAAACAACAACCATGGTTAGCTCAATCAATCTTATCTTCTTAGGCAGGGTTGTTTCATCAATGGTCTGGTAGAGTTAAGGTCCTAATCACACTGGCGAATTGCGAGCGAATTCATAGCGAGGCGAAGGCGCTGCGCTCGTCCAGTGTAATAACCTGACCAGGGATGGAACAGCGCGTGCGTAGTTGCAGTAATTTCATCCATTTAGGTAAGCTTAGCTACATTTACTTGTCGTCCAGGGCAAGGTTGAAGACTCGACCGCGGGGCAGGACACCCATGCGCTGGATCTCGTTAAATCGGCTGTAGACCGTCCCGTACATAAGTGCACCAGACTAACCTTTAACAGAGAAATGTGACGAGAGATCGTGAGGTGCAGTGCATCTGCTCCGAAAAACACATTTAAAAAGCCAGGATCAATCGTAATGTGAAGATTGTTAGCATTTTACGAGTTACGCATTGCCGTTAGTAAACACGTGAAGTGATAGTAAGTGGCCGGTTATCGCTAATTACTGCACTATCAATCTAAGTGACTTTCGGAAATCATCAGTGTAAGTCATTGATGTATTAAAAAAATACATCAATGGTGTAAGTGCACTAATGTTTGGGTTATAATTTACTGTTGATTGTGAAAATGTTTTTTTTTATTTAATTTTTTTTATGGCATTGAATGACGAGACGAGCATGCCGTTCGCCTGATGGTAAGCGATACGACCACCCATAAACAGTAGTAACACCATACAGCACCTTGAGTTACAAAGTACTGTGTGGCATTCCACTGCGCTCGTCATCCTGAGACATAAGATATTAAGTCTCATTATGTCCAGTACTTACACTGGCTACAATGTCCTTCAAACCGAAACACAACAGTACATGCGCACTGCTGCTTGGCGGTAGAAATAGACATAGCGGTGGTACCCACCCAGACAGACTCTGACATAATATGAGAAACCTACCACCAGTAACCTATCATTTTGATATGTCGACGTTTTGGTGTTATGATTGTTGTTGTCTGGTTCAGTGATCTGTTAATAGACGTTTAAACGTGAACCGTGTTTCGGGATTCGATTCTCTAAGACTTTTCCTCTGAGATTTTGGAACGAAGTTCCTTATCGCGCATTGTGAAAGGGGGCTGGACGGAAAAAAATCTCATGAAAAGTTGTCACGACACTTTTTGCTATTATCTTACTAATATGAACCTTAAATACAATGCGTAGAAGCTATAATTCTTGAAACGAGTATATTTTTATTTATTTTATTTATTAAAGTCATTAAAACCATTTCTTACTAATCTAATATGAACCTTAAATACATTGCGTAGAAGCTATTTCCCCAGCGTTGGCACGGCACGAGTACAAAAGAATCGAACGTAACATTCTTTTTTCAAATTTTGTTGATTTATTCTACTTTGGTTACTGACATTTATCAATAACAAGACTAAACGTGCTTTGCTCGCGTTTAAAAATCTACTTTATGTGGTAAGCGTAAGATGGAATTTGTGTTTAGTCAATCAAAATTTGTGATAAAAATGCTATGCAATAGCTTTACCGCGGCAGTCCCCGAGTGCCACACGTATTTATTTGTTTTTTTTCTCTAGAAACTTATGTATTGGAACGGAAATAAGAAAATATTTATATATATACACACTCTGTTATATAAATAAAATTTTATTACAATTCCTTCACTAATTAATCGAAAGGAACTTCGTTCCATCCGGGTGTCCCTTGACACCTCTCATTGCTTTTTAATTTAGTCTAGTACGAGTATATATACTAGCGTTTACGCGCGGCTTCGCCCGCGTGCAAGAGTTTTTCCGAGATAAAAGTCCCGCTATATATTTTCCCATGATAAAGAGTAACGTAAATCCTTCCCTGGGTCTCGAACTATATACAGTCGCGTACAGAGACGGCGAGAGAGTTTGTTTTATACTATGTAAGAAAGGATAACAACTTATCAGCATTAGCGAGCCTATGGCAATATCAGGCACAAATTACATCTATTCGAGCTGATACTGAGAAAAAAATCTCAATATTACTGGCTGACCCGAGAGTTGAACCCGAGACCTCAGACCGATAGTCGTACTACGCACGCACAACGCCACGGAGGTAGTCTATCCGTATCTGATTCTGAGACCTAACAATTAAAACACAAATATGGTTAGGTCTCATAACGGGATCCGGCGTACTAACCCAAGCTTAATTTTAAAGATAATCAGTGTTTACGTTTGTTGAATTCAAATTTTTCCAGGTAATTTACCTGTTATGTCTGCATTGACGTCAGACTGCGGAAAAAACGGATCCTTAGTGTTTGCAAGTTATTAGAAAATAGGTCTTTAATCTGTATGTGTTCTAACTGTGTTTGGACCTCTTGACACCATACGAAACGCTTCAGCAATCTGTCACATCTGGTTTTCTGTAAGATTTTTATACAGTCCTGGTCGAATGACCCTATTTATGTAGATAAATATATTTAAACTGGCTCCACCATTTTAATAATATTCTTCGATACTAATAGGGTGTGGAAACTGCCTCGGTGGCGTTGTTGTATTACGGCATGACTGTATTGCTGAGGTCTTAGGTTCGATCCCCGGGTCGGGCACAGTGTTATTTGTTTCTTCTATACAGTACCAGCTCGGAGTCTGGAATTTGTGCGCGATATGACGATAGGCTCTCCCAATTCTACATGGGACGGAATACGCACGGTGAAAAGTGGGAGCCCTAGTTGCACCTCTGCCTACCCTTTCGGAGATAAAAAGGAGTGAAATGTGTGTGTAGACTCGTATATATAATTTTGAAATTCTTTTTAATGATGTTACAATCAGACGAGATGCTTGCTTTTTAAATGTATAAAATCTCTCAATATTTTACAGTAACGTCAATATTCACGTTCCAGTTAATTTGGATCTGAACACACGTTGCATGACGTAGTGTGTATTTATACGCGAGTCATTGAGCCGGCTTCGAACCTTCACCTTAAGAAACCGGGCTACTCGCCGGCCCGAGCCGCACTGGTTTTTGCAATGGCGTGCGCGTGCGCAATGTTGTGGTTAATACGATTTTGGCGGAAATTTTATAATTTACAAATTTTTTTTTAATCCAGGTGAATGATTTCGTTCTTTAGAATTTTATTGTAAACGTAATGCCAAAGTATACAAATTTTATTAGTATTTTTTGTTTTTGATTAAAATTGTGAAATATATATAAGTAAGTATACAATTATTAATTTATAGTGTTGTCGTTTCATAACATAAAAAACAACTGCAATATAACACCCACGCATATAATTGGGAATGTCGGTATGCTGTGGATACGTTCAGTAAACGGTTTTATGTAGTTTTAATGGTCAATAAATCCGCTTGTGTCACCAATAAGTAGTTAATATTAGATTGAATTAATGAGCCGTATCCGAATTTAACTTGACCCGCTTATTACAGTCAATATTATATACTTTAATGGGTATATTTGATTACCAATAAATTAATTTTACTTAATTACGCTCTTCTACTAGGCCAGCGTGGTGGACTAAGGCCTAACCCCTCTCAGTAGTAGAGGAGGTCCGTGCTCAGCAGTGGGCAGTATATAATACAGGGCTGATTGCATTGCATTGCATTGCACGCTCTTCTATGTAACAAAATGGTTGGGGAAATAATGTGATCCTTTGTAGAGTATATTCCCCGTTGATTATGCAGTAAAACCGTGTTATTTGGGCCCGGATATGTGAGAAACCTCTGTTATTGATACTAACAATAACGTCCCGGCACTTTCGCATCGAAATACCTCTGTTACTGGGAATTTAAAAGCTTGTTAATTGAGATTTTATAATATTTTTTCGAAGTTTACAATTATAATGAGGACTTGGTAGCTCAATAGCCTGTTTAATTAAGGCAATTTATCAAGTTTGAATAAGTTATGACACGTTTGTATACCAATATTCTAATCTCTTCCACATATTTTAAAACACTCTTAATGGGTCCCTCTATAAATACACAATTGTCTTTTCAAATGTCCCCGTTTGGGAAACTGGGTAAAACACCTTAGGCCCCTTGAGATTCCAGTTATACAGGATATATTTTATTTTTATTTATTTATTTAGAAATACCATTAGGTAATACACAGCACATACGTTTGTTTAAATTACAGATATAAACTATATACAATTGTGTTTACCTCTTAAAGGTATTTACAACTTAACTAAAACAAAAATGCTTAGCTACTTAATTCGATATACAGGCGTATGATAGGAACAATTTAAAGTTCTTAAACATGTTTCTTACGTTACGTTATATAGTCTAACTACTGAGTATAGAATTTAGATAACTACTTTATACTCCCGAATGTCGACATTGGACCGTAAGATTGGTGAAACCAACATAACCGTCCACTCACCCCCCAGTGGTGGTAGCGAAAAGGGTTAATGAAATGATAGATTCATATTAGAATATATACTCTGATTACTAACATTTTTTAAATATTATTAATTAAGGAACCCTTTAATAAGGTCAGTGAAATAAAGGCATTTATTTTTATATGTTCCTCGTTGGCTTGTGGGATTTTTGTCATACATTACGTCAGTTTTTAGTACTTTTGTGCTACCATAAGGTTAATGTTAACGCCGAATTACGCTTCGTACGCTTGATTAATGCTATATTTAGGTATTGCCATTAGATATTTTTACTTCGTGAGCCCTACATTATTTATTACTTGCTGGGAAAAAAATTGAATATCCTTACTTAATATTATAAATGCGAAAGTAACTCTGTCTGTCTGTCTCGCTTTCAAGCCAAAACGATTTAAATGAAATTTGGTTGACAGATAGTGTAGAGCCCGAGAAAGGACACAGGCTACTTTTTATCCCGGGAAAATATAAAGCGGGATTTTTATCCCGGAAAAACTTACACGCGGGCGGAGCCGCGAGCAAACGCTAGTAGACTATAAAGTATTAAGTAGCGGCAATAGTCTAGTTGGGAGTGTCCGCAGGTTCAAAACCCAAGGGCTCGCACCTCGGACTTTTCTAAAAAAATATGTGTGAATTATCTCTCGCTTTAACGGTGAAGGAAAACATAGTGAGGAAACCAGTATATCTGAGAAGTTCTTTATAAGAATTTCCAAGATATGTGAAGTCTGCCAACCCGCACTAGGCCAGCGTAGTGGACCTAAACCCTCTGAGTTGTAGAGGAGGCCCGTGCTCAGCAGTGGGTAGTATATAATACAGGGCTAGTATGGTGGTGGTATGGTATGAAGTAATTACTTTTAGAGATTAATCGAAAAACCAATAGAAAATTAACGTAAAATCGGGTTACATTACAAACGTCTCCGATAACTTTTTGCTGGAACGAGTCAGTTTTGCCTAACACTGTAAACTGATGTTGTTATCATTCAGTATATACATCTGACCTCACTTGGTTATACCAGTATGACAACTATCCACGGGGAACCGTTCTACGAATATTTACCGATAAACGGGAATTTACTTTGCTTCATACAAAGAAACAAATGTACAGTCAGCAGCATAAATATCTATACAAAATCAAAATTTCAAATTACTCATATACGCATTTAGTTAAACTGAAACATTGTTTTTCTTCGTTTGAAGTAAAGTAAATCTCTTTTCTTTTATTTTTGTGAAGAGAAAGAAAAGATTAGTAAGAACAAAAAAGTATGTAGGCAATTTGAAATATTGAATTTGTTCAGCTACTTATGCTGCTGACTGTACATATAGGCGATTTCAAATTTTCAAATTCTCTTCCTCCACCCTACTGCATTAACCATCTGGTGCTTAGCGTCATTTTGCCGTGATCTTGTAATTTTTTTAAATTTAAATTTAATTTAACACGTTCCACTATATTGTTCACTTTAGCGTGAAGAATGGTTGAGGTCATGATCACTATGTGTCGTATATCTACAGTACTCAAAACGTGGGTAGTTGAATCATTTACTTGTGGGCAGTCGGTAACTTCCATGGTATAACTTGAAATTCCCTGCAAACGCATTTACGACGATTCAAGTGACTTCCTTATGATGATATGTTTATTAAACTACCTATACATTATCTTAAATCTCGTCGCGGAGGAAAATATGGTAAGAAATTCAAGAATCAAGCTTTATATCTATGTTTAAGGAAAAAGGAAAATTTAATATTTATAGATAAAAGATTTATTTATTTATTTATTTATTTATTTATTTATTTATTAAAAGGTATACCAACAGCCTACATATAAAACATTACACATTAAGCAATACTTAAACTAAGGTCTAGTATGTATGCCAAATTATAGGTACACACAACATTCACCAACTTAACGTTGCATTAGCATAAACTAAGAAAAATAATTACCTACAGACAAAAATTAATTATCTTTAAATAAAATTGCAACTAATATTTAGAAACCTACGTGAATTAAGCTAACTTAAAAGTAAACAATTTGATCAAATGGAACTCTTATAAAAAAGATAAAAATGCATTAAAAAATCTGTTACGTTTCATTATTATACGGGGTCATTTTGACATTGCGTTAATAAATGAATCCACATACTTATCTCCTCGAAAGTAACACTTGTCATTAAGTTATTTTAACCATAGGTGTAAAATAAAAAAGTATAAGTTACGAACAAAATAAATATCAATAAAAAGTTACTTAAAGTTTACACGCCCTAATGCTAGTACTACTGCTCTAAGAGGATTCGTCGCAGCGGCAACATTACATTTTCAGTCAGAAAAACACTCACGCACACGCTATACTCGCACTAAACTACAAAATGATAAAAAAATTAGGAAAGTAAAATTTAGATTTTTGGTGAAAATATTCGTTTTTCGTGGATGATTTTTGGCATAATGTTAGCAGAGGCAAAGACGAGTTAGTGGTTTAATTTATTAACGCAATATCAAAATAACCCTGTATATTAATTCGCGTGCATGAATGCGTATCTATACTAATATAAATGCGAAAGTTCAGGCCATCTGGGCTAGGTCACAAAATTTCATCAACATCTGTTCAGTAATTAATAAAAGCGTAGCACAGTTCCTTTCATATTATTTACTATTCATTTAGAATTTCAACATATACAAATGCAGCTCGTTTTAGTGCGTTTTATTGCTCGTAATCTTCAAAACCAGTCCTGCAGGAGTCGAATCAGTATGCACGCTGGACGCCAAGGCTGCCCACCAAACGGGAATACCCGACTTTCCTCAGCGTTTTCCTCCTATGAGACACGACTTTAACTTGCGCAATTTTACTAAGAACTAATAATTATTATTTTCAAAAACAACTATGAGATATTTTGAGCCTGTCTATGATTTTTCGAATACATATATTTATACTATATTGACTTTTTACCTTTTTATTGCCTTAGTAGGCAAACGAGCAAGCGGTCTGCCTGATGGTAAGCAGCATCCGCCGCCCATGGACTTAAGGTATGCCAGAGGCACAGTCAAGCCGCTGCCTACCGGTTGCCTTATTAGGTATCGCTTGCTTAAATCACCACCACCATACCAGCCCTGTATTATATACTGCCCACTGCTGAGCACGGGCCTTCTCTACAACTGAGAGGGTTTAGGCCTTAGTCCACCATACGGGCCTAGTGCGGGTTGGCAGACTTCACATACCTTCGAAATTCTTATAGAGAACTTCTCCGGGTATGCAGGTTTCTTCACGATGTTTTCCTTCACCATTAAAGCGAGCAATAATTTACAAAGAATACACACATCACTTTAGAAAAGTCAGAGGTGCGTGCCCTTTGGTTTTGAACCTGCGGACATTCGTCTCGACAGTCCGTTCCACTCCCAACAAGGCTATCGCCGCTTAAACGGTAAAAAAAATATTGTGAGGACACCTGTGAACTTGCTTATGTCACGTTAGTTCAAGAAAGTCGTTATCCCTCCATCGCAAAGAAGTGCCCGTGTGTAATGAAAGTAACTCATCTTTTTTTTTCGATGGCTCGACAAATTGTCTTCACTGCACCTGATGGTACTTTAAATGATTAGTATTTATTATCAATAGTCAAAATAATAAAACTAAAATGAAATACAGTTTCAATTAGCAAAATTACCTCGTAATAACCAAAATAATAAAACAGACATACAGTTTTTATAAACAAAATTAGCTCGTAAATCAAGTAGGTATCGGGGGTCAGCTGCCTCTTTAATGAGGATTTATTTTTAAACGTTAATGCAGAGGATTTGTTTAATGCTTATCGCTCACAATAATGATGCGGGTGTGTTGTAATTAGTGACTTCTCTCTGTACTGTGCATTTGAAAATATCGCGATTGTTTCAGTAAGACTAAAGGGTCCAAGATTCGATCACCAATTAAGACATTAAAATTTTGTTTCATGCTAAAGCTAATTTTTTGCGATGTCAATGACATCCCGATGTAACTCTCTACCTACTTCATTGAGAACACAGGTTCAATATTTATGTATACCTATTTACTATATTCTAAAACCAATATCGAATGTGTGGTGCTGGAAATTGCATAATCATATCGGGGACAATGGTTCAGCGGGAAGGTCGTGAAAAGTGTTTGTGTGTGGTACCCGTTTTGACGACGATGACGTGACGATGTGCACAAATTAATACATTTAATGAAAAGACAATAATCTCACGTGTGCATATAATTTAAGGCCTTAAGGTACCTGTGCCACTAGATTAATGGCGCTAGTTATCTATCTGTTCAATTCTCAGCAAAAAATAAAATTGAAAAAAACCATGTGCTCAGGCGGCCTTAAAATATTTATTTAAGTAGACTTTTGGCGCCTGTTTTCCATCTGTTCAATTGTCAGCAAAAAGTGTTAGAAAATACCAAGTAGTCGAACCCAAGGCCACTCGTTAGCCCATATACGCTACCATAAGACCAAGGAGGCAATAATTATAAATAGCGCAAAATACCACTAGGGGATAGACGGTGTTTTAACCACTACCAGATACTAAGGCCCCGTTTTTTCAATTGTGGTTATCTTTTTGTCAGGGTGCTATTAAGCTGGACGCGCTCGCAGCACCTCAAGCGTCACGCGTCACGTATTACGTCACGTCTCACGCGTCACGCCTCACGCCGCGCCGGAGCACTCGAAGCTCTGCGAGCGCGTCCAGCTTAATAACACCGATGATTACCCTAACGACAGTTGAAAAAACCCGGTCTAATAGTGTCGATTTGTATACATCAGACTGGAGTCTTCATTTGAGTCTGTTTTTACGAATGACAAGAAAATAGGCGCCACTATAATTACTAAGCATTATGAGACGTACGACAGTGAAAAGTGCATGCAATTCAAAATTCTAGATGTTTCTGTGGGCGTGGCTTACAAGTGAGGAGTTCGCTCGTCATTAAAATACCACATCCATTACATGACAGGCAAATAAACTTACTTTTACTGCATAAAAATAATTGACATAAAAGCTAAGATAAATTTGTATTACGTGGATTTAGTCCAAAATATGGCATTATTAAAAATATCTGGATATCCTTACTAATATTATAAATGCGAAAGTAAGTCTGTCTGTCTGTCGCGCTTTCACGCCAAAACTACTGAACGGATTTAAATGAAATTTGGCACACGGATAGTCAAGGGCCTGAGAAAGGACATAGGCTACTTTTTATCCGGGGAAAATATAAAGCGGGATTTTTATCACGGAAAAACTTTAGCACGCGGGCAGAGCCGCGATCAAATTCTAGCTAAAAATAATTGGAGAATATAATTACTATATAAGTAACAACTTTTTATAATGATAACTAGCGTTTGTTCGCGTGAAAGAGTTTTTCCGGAATAAAAGTCTCGCTAAATATTATGCCGGGATAAAAAGTAGCCTATGTCCTCAGGATCTAAAACTAATTCCATACCAAATTTCATCGAAATCTGTTCAGTAAGTTTTGAGTTTATCGTGTTCAGCACAGACAGACGTAGTAGTTTTGCTTTTTGCTTTGAATGACGTGTCGAGCATGCCGTTCGCCTGATGGTAAGCGATACCACCACCCAAAAACAGTAGTAACACCATTCAGCACCTTGGGTTACAAAGTACTGTGTGGCATTCCACTGCGCTCGTCATCCTGAGACTTAGGATGTTAAGTCTCATTATGTCCAATAGTTACACTGGCTACAATTTCCTTCAAACCGAAAAACAACAGTGCATGCACACTGCTGCTTGGCGGTAGAAATAGACATTGCGGTGGTACCCACCCAGACGGACTCTTATATATGAGAGACCTACCACCAGTAAAAGTATTTATAGTATTAGTATTTATAGTATTTCTGCTCTTCATACGCGTTATCGTTAACGGCGAAAAGTTTAATAACTTCACTCCTATTGTTAACCTTTTAACAGAACGTTAAGATTGAATTTTCTTGTAAAAGTATCAAGTTATTTCTACACAATATTAGGCATTTTGAAGAATATCTTATCCATTAATATTTTATACCACACTGTTCTGTATTTAATATGTAGGCTAGTTATCTAAAGTACATACAGCAATATATGGACACGTCATCGCAAATATTTTACTGTTACATTCATTGATATATAAAAAACCCTACATGTAACATATCAATGGTTACATTGCGTTCCGCGTTATGTAAACACTTTGTTTTTTCCACTTTGAACGTGCTTGTCATTTCTTGGTGAATATAGTTTTATTGTTGGCATAAGTATAGCAATCTAATTGACAAATCATCGGGGTAGTGCAATACTGCGTAACTAGCGAAAACACCGCGTAAGTGTCGAAAACAATGCAAAGTAACAACGCTTTTTCCTTGAAATCCTTTTTTATGTCAGTTATACTGTATTCGGCTATTATAGTTACGCTGTATTGTACTGTCCCTGACGAAATTGTTTCTGGCGTTTTAAGGTTTAAATTACACCCGAAAAACATTAAACTGCTAAACTTTGCTGCAGCAACTTTGGCAACTCTTTCATGCTAATGTAGTACCGAGAAACCCCTACCTTCGCATCGACGGCGAAAATGGACCCATCAGTGTGCTTAGACTGTGACAAAAACACGATACGACTCTGTGGGCTTAGAATGTGACACGAAGACGCAACTCGTAAAACGATGTCGTTTAATTTTGATGTTTGTGATTGATCGAGAGACCAATACGTCAGTCAAATGTTAGTCTCTCAACCAATCCCAATAAGACGAAACGGAGACATGACGTGTTTTTTTGTCACATTCTAAGCTCACTGTTTCGTTTTATTGACATTGGTTGAGAAACAAACACGTGACTGCCGTATTAGTCTCTTGATCAATCACAAACGAGTTGCGTTTTTGGAGGCATTTTAAGCACACAGAATTGAGTTTATCATTTTTTCAGATACCTTTTTTTGATTGATTTACCGCCGTTTTTAATAAACGACGCCAATCACTTGTTTCAAACTATAAAATGGAATGGAATCGAAAATGGAAAGAACGAAGATTTTTTGACATGCCTACAAATTACTTATTTTGACTGGTTTATTCTCGGAATCGGATCGAAGATTAAAATTGAGATAGTTTATTGTAAGCGGCCATTATTACTTAAATTTATCGAAGTTGATAATTGAAATCCTTTCTTCAAATTTTTAGTTTTATTTGAACCTTGGTCCTAAATTCAAATGCTTATTAATTTTTAAACACAATTTTAAAATGCCCTTGTCAATAATTAATCGACTATATCTCTGTAGTTTCGTATGTGTGCCATAAAAGTACTATAATATATCTTAATTAAATACGAACGAATTATTTCCACCTGAAACTAAGTTCATTGACTTTAGATACGAGAATTTAAATATTCGTATTAATATTATCATAATTAGGCTGAGTTCGCTTTTCACTGGTAAGATAGTTTGAACTTTATGTTCGAAGTATACAGTCTATATTTAGGTGTCTATGTTTTTGTCATCGCAATTCTTTATCGTTAGTTACCGTTTTTGCACACGTGTAGTTAAAATAGATATGTTTTGCTCTAAAGAGAAGTATTGGAAATGGTCGAGAAAGATAAAGAATATAGTTCTTTGGCCCACTACTTTATTGAACTTACGAAGGGCAAGATAGGTGGTGGTAGGTCTCTCATATGTAAGAGACCGTCTGGGTGGGTACCACCGCAATGTCTTTTTCTACCGCCAAGCAGCAGTGTGCATGCACTGTTGTGTTTCGGTTTGAAGGACATTATAGCCAGTGTGACTACAGGACATAGTGAGACTTAACATCTTATGTCTCAGGATGACGAGCGCAGTGGAATGCCACACAGTACTTTGTAACTCAAGGTGCTCGATGGTGTTGCTACTGTTTATGGGTGGTCGTATCGCTTACCATCAGGCGAACGGCATGCTCGTCTCGTCATTCAATGCCATAAAAAAAATATGGTTATTTCATGTCCGTTTTCCCTGTAACGTGGACCTAAACCGTATTCACGTAGCCCGAAATAGTTACATAGTGACTATCATAATATAGAAAGCAATACCACACCGGGCATTACTGGGCATTATGAGACTTCTTAGGTAAATAAAAATACCTTCCTAGCCGATTTCGGGCATAGCGGCCAAAATATTTTAGAACACGACTCAGACAGACGGAGGATAGCCTCTATTGACGTTACAACTTGAGCTCTCAAGGTGGATGCATTTGTGCGATGAGCTGTCGGGTAGATTCATTTACGTACGAACATACCCCACCACGCGATATCGTGCTCAAGTTGTTTGCCGACTGTTGTATTACAATATAGCCCGCGTTTTAGACAAATAATTTATCTATTTAGTCACACGGGAACTGAAGGCGCTAATTGCCGCGCCATTACCCATTATCCAGTAAATTGTGAAGAAAAAATTACACTAGCGGAACTAATTCGAACAATGCCAAGGCTGGCTTGTGTCACTCGTTTGATATAATAGGCTTATTGCGATATTTATGGCGCCTCATTGGTTTAGCAGTGTAGGCCTGAAAACGGTGTAGTCCTGGATTCGATTATTAATTCGAACTATTTGCTTCACATATTACAAAAGTGAGTGGCATGGTTTAGACATTGCTATCTCTCTTTGAATCGCTCTTTTTTTAACCCCCGACAGAAAAACAGGGGTGTTATAAGATTTTGATGTGTATCTGTGTATCTGTAAGTCTGTATCTGTGTATCTGTATGTCTGTCTGTGGCACCGTAGTTCTCAAACGAATGGAACGATTTAAACGGGGATTTTTTGGTTGAAAGCTGGTATGATCGAGATGGTTCTTAACTATAATTTAAGATCTGTTCAGACGTTTAAAGATTATCAGCTCATTTCCAACTTTCACATCTCCGATTGACTTAAAATTTGGTGTACTGTGACTTCGCCAATATTTTTGAGATATGTTATAACGTCATGAGACGGATATAATCTCGACAAACCGTGGAAGCTAGAAAGCACAGACCTCGATAGTAGAAACACTAGATGCGTTTACTTCTTTGAAGACAAAGGGTGAACATGAATCTTTTTCTTTACCTGCCTATATCACATTTCAAGATGGTGTTGCAACATACTTTTCAAGTGTGTTACAGAAATTATGTGGTTTTATAAATAGAAACCTATAGGACTTCTCAAGTATAAGAACAGTTTGAACCGCAAAAGCCAGCGTCCAGCTGTATCACAAATTTTAACCTTGTATAGTGTATTTTAACAATAAGATGCAGATGTGAATAACAAAAGTAGTACAAAAACTAAGGTCGCAGTGGCCTTATTTGAACAATTATTGGCTAAAAACAAAACTTCGCGCTCCATTTGCACCATTGTCTCGGGTTTTTGGTCTTTCCGCGTATTATCTAGGATTTTGTTTCATCATACTATAAGCTAAAAGAAACGACTGCGCAGTACCTTTTTCTAATTTTCAAAATATTGATAACAATTTTGTACGCGCCTTTACCCCTTAGCTGTGTCAAGAAGACATTCCTTGATAAAATTAGTTGTTTGTCTCAACCCAGGTTTTTTTTTATTGAATTGAATGACGAGACGAGCTTGCCGTTCATCTGATGGTAAGCGATACCACCACCCATAAACAGTAGCAATACCATCCAGCACCTTGAGTTACAAAGTACTGTGTGACATTCCACTGCGCTCGTCATCCTGAGACATAAGATGTTAAGTCTCATTATATCCAGTAGTTACATTGGCTACAATGTCCTTCAAACCGAAAAACAATAGTGCATTCACACTGCTGCTTGGCGGTAGAAATAGACATTGCAGTGGTACCCACCCAGACGGTCTCTTACATATGAGAAACCTACCACCAGTGAAACCCAGGTCTACCTTCCTTCTACTGATGTATGATGGTGGGATGATGCCAACATCATTCCAGGTGACTTGGTAGTTGGTTATTAAGTTTTTGACAAACAACTCTCCGGAACCTTAACTGTTTTATTTTACGAATGCACGGCAAATGAACCCGACTGTACCTGATAGTAACCAGAGAGGTCCAGGTGTCAAAGAAGAGAGATGATCATCCCTAGTCAGTCGAGACAATAGGGTAGGTGACTACTTTTTTTTAATACATTTATCAAAAATGTATGCCATCCATCCAGACTGCCTCGGTGGCGTAGTTGTATTAAGGTACGACTGCAATCCTGAGGTCTCGGGTTCGATGCCCGGGTCGGGCATAGTGATATTGGATTTTCCTGGAGTTCAGTATCCGCCCAAAGTCTGGAATTTGTGCCCGATATGGCGATAGGCTCGCCCCCTATCACATCATGGGATGGAGTAAGCACGGAGAAAAGTGCACTTAGGTGCTCCTCTGTCTTCGGGGATAAAAAGGCGTGTATGTGTGTGTGTGTGTGTATACCATCCTAAATCTAACAGAAAAATAATTTTCAAAATTGGCCCAATAATAAGTAAGATATAAAGTTTTGAAATTTGATGGAAGGGGTAGTTGTAAAATAACAGTAATATTACACTGTGACGTCACCGAGAGTCGCCGGCCATAACGCTGCGTGCGTGCGAAAGAGATAGCACGATATCCCCTCCACGTCCCCACTTTTGCTCACAACAATATTTCAAATATGAATAACTGCTTTGTTTTTCACCCAATTTTGTTGTTGATTTCACAGAAGTATTTATTTTTCGTGTTATTTTCTGTTACATCCTATTATTATTATAAACGCGAAAGTTTGTAAGTATTTATTTATAGAATTTTGTTACTCTTTCACGTAAAAACTACTAAACGGATTTCGATGAAATTTGGCACACGCGTAGACTATGTCCTGGATTAACACATGGGCTTCTACTTATCCCGGGAAAATATATAGCGGGACTTTTAACCCGGGAAAACTCATTCACGCTGGCGGAGCCGCGGGCAAAAGCTAGAATAAAATAATTTACGAAAACAAACACAGTAAGCTACCTTATTATGCCGGCTTGTTTGAAACGGATATAGGTACACACACTGATCCCGAAACGCGACACTTGGGCCACAATGGCGGATTTTAACGGTGATCGCTATCCCGGCGGATACAAGATATACCCTTTGATTAATTATATACCTAGATATAGTGACGCGATGAAACTAAATCATACAGGCCAACTTTTCTTAAGCTAGTGTGCGTGACAGCTGTGTCATACGCTATCGCTGCATCATTCTTCGTATCCTTGTGTGCGCGCATAATAATACCAGTTATTACATTGTTTCTATTAAAACGGGAGAAAATTATATCCATGAAAAACAACAAAAATTAATTCACTTGAACTCATTTAGTGGGGAACAATTCGCCTCTATTTTTTTCGACGCGTTTTAAACGTTCAGTGTCTATCTAGGTATATAATTAATCAAAGGATATACCTATCCTCACACTATGCAAAGCGTATTGCTTGTTGCATTTATTTCCTATCAAAATAATGGTCTTAACTTGTAGGTTATTGCTCCGAAGGTCACCTGAACAATGCGTAATATTTCATCTCCCACTGCTTTACTGTGGTTGTGTTGACCACGTGAGGACTTGAACCAATTTATTAGACATTTTATTAGTTGGAATCATAATTTGGTCGTTATACTTTCGCGATGAAGCGTTTGAAGAGTTCAAATGTTTCAGAAACTGAGTAACTACATTTCAGAAAAAAATAATTAATTAGTTACACTTAAAAATACAGGAAGTAAATTATGCAGTATATAATTTAGGTAGTGATGATTTTATGATAAAGGTCGCAGAAACACGCTGACAGGTCCGTCTGGAAATCTTTGGGGGAGGCCTATGTTCAGCAGTGGACGTCATGTGGCTGATGATGAATGATTTTAATATTTAATATGCAATATGATGGAGCAATATTCTTGCCTCGCGCGTGCGATTCTTGAAAGGAAATAAAAACTTTCCCCGTCTAAACCTGTACAATGGCGAGACAATCCTTGCCTCGTTATAGTTAACCAAAAATCGTATACGAGTTTTTTGACAGATATTCAAAACTGAACAATTTCACCTAATATGGTGGAATAATTTTGTCTTTTAATTTCCCTTTTTGTTTATGGACGATAATAAAGGTCATTCATCAACTTACTCATGCATCACGCCTTTTCTCAGGGGTAGGCAGAGATCTCCCCCACATTTGGCACAGCTATGGTCATACGGGGGGCGACCCTATTGCCAACAGAATTCTAACCCACACGACCTAGAAAAATAGTTAAAAATGCCGGAACCATTTAATGACAATGAGCACCTCCAAATTCTGTCAAGTTATCGTACGTACCTAATCAGTTGTCGTGAGCGATCATCTCGCACTCCACAGATAAGATACGGCCAGTTGCCAGTCATATTTACTGTGAGAAAACATGTTTAACTGACGCGTCTTATATTTGATGTTAGGTCGAAAATATTTAGAAGGTCAAATGGTATAAATATTACTGGTGGTAGGTCTCTCATATGTAAGAGTCCGTCTGCGTGGGTACCACCGCAATGTCTATTTCTACCGCCAAGCAGCAGTGTGCATGCATGTGTGTGTGTGTGTTTCGGTTTGAAGGACATTGTAGCCAGTGTAACTACAGGACATAATGAGACTTAGCATCTTATGTCTCAGGATGACGTGTGCAGTGGAATGCCACACAGTACTTTGTAACTCAAGGTGCTGGATGGTATTTCTACTGTTTATGGGTGGTCATATTGCTTACCATCAGGCGAACGGCATGCTCGTCTCGTCATTCAATGCCATAAAAAAAAGAATGGGTAGAGGCACGCTTTGGACATATTATCAGGGATAATGCAAACGTTTAGTGTTATTCATATACATATATCACTTACAGTTTTGCTATTTTCGTCACTTACGCGGTATTACACTATCCCCGACGATATTTGTCTACAGAATAAGGCTCGGGTACTAATGTCTCGCAGTAAACTAACGTGAAGCAACGGCTGGTGCACTTCGCAATATGAGGAATATCTGAAGTCCCGAAGACCGCTCTTCCTTCCTCATGTCCGTTCGTTCAAGGCAAGAATCTATGATTTTTCTTGGATTGTGGGTGTTTAAAGGCGGTGGACATAACTTAGTACTCACTATAATCCACTATAAGTTTGTTTTTGTGAAAATATTTATATATTTCTTCATAGTTAATGTGAAATTAAAACTATCTGCAAGACTGCAACTCATTAAAAGCGGCTAGCAACGTTCGTCTGTTATTTTGATTCAACTAATTATTATTATTGTTTACAGAGGTTTGGAGTGAAAATAAGATTACATAACCATGTTCAGGCGTAGTAATCGAGTGCAGTAAATACTTTAAACTTTTTTACTACATATACAAACCAGACGTAAATTGGGTGTCTAAACAAATGCAAATATTTATGTGGAACAAACAATGAGTTCCATTACTTGTTAAGAGATGGCGTTGCAACTAAAATAATGAAACGCTTCGTCTCAAACTTTCGCGCAGTGTCGACATTGGGCCGTAAGACTGTGCGAAACCAACATAACCGTTCCACTCACCCCCCAGTGGTGGTAGCAGTAACGCGTATTTCCCCGCGATAAAAAAAAATGTCCCTCTGTTTATTTTTCTGGGTAAAAATAGACTAAAATATACAGTAAAATCTAGTTTCACCCAAAATATTTCAGTGCTTTTGGTGTTTACTTCATCCAAAAATTACAAAATGCGCATTTCATTTATAGTAAAGATGTAAATTGAAAGACAATTAGGTTAATACTAATGACTGTAAATAGTCCATGAAATCCCTCGATGCGTTCGGGAAGTTTCCTAAGGCATTCAGGCGTACAAAAGCAATAAATTACAAAGATAATGTACCTTTATGCATGGTAAACTGCAATGCGTTAGTGTAAACAGAATTTGCATTTGTGCGACGACGCCGGCGCCGCGGTGTTCACTTGCACTTCACCCGGGTTTTGTTCGTGCATTCATTGTTTTTAAGAATTCGTCATACAGCCTTATATTTCATAATGTGTAAGCTTACCTGACTATTCCAGGACGGTTATGTTTGTTGAGATTTTTATTGGATTTATTGAAAGCTTTCTCCAACAAAAACTATTACCTAAAAGTGGAATCTTCACTGGGTTTTTGGATTTAATATAATTTTTCGATACGAAAAATGTCTTACCTTATAGTGGAAACTTAACTGAATTTACGCATTTTTCTTAATATAACATTTAAGTATATCGAATCCTACTATAATATTATAAACGCGAAAGTTTGTAAGTATGGATGTATGGATGTTTGTTACTCTTTCACGCAAAAACTACTGAATGGATTTCGATGAAATTTGGCATACGGGTAGATTATGTCCCGGATTAACATATAGGCTACTTTTTTATCCCGGGAAAATATAAAGCAGGACTTTTATCCCGGGAAAACTCATTCACGCGGGCGGTGCCGCGGGCTAAAGCTCGTCTTGTTATATTTGTTTCCAAAATATCCGGAAAATAAACAAAATGGAATAGGTCATATTCAAATATGTAGAGTTCCGTGAAGCATGCAATAACTTTTTCTCTTTCAAAGAAAGTAATGAGTTCAAAGTGTGAGAAAGATTTACCAAGACCAGATTTTTGGAATAATGAGCCATTTTACCGAATAAGTAGTTACTCTTTGTTGTACGAGTATGCAATGCAATCAGCCCTGTATAATACACTGCCCACTGCTGAGCACGGGCGTCCTCTACTACTGAGAGGGGTTAGGCCTTATTCCACCACGCTGGCCTAGTGCGAGTTGGCAGACTTCACACACCCTCGAAATTCTCATGGAGAATTCTCAGGTATGTAGGTTTCCTCACTATGTTTTCCTTCACCGTTAAAGCGGACGATAATCGATAAACAATACACACGTAACTTCGAAAAGTCAGAGGTGTGTGCCTTGGGTTTTGAACCTCCGGACATTGGATCGGCAGACCGTTCCATTCCCAACTAGGCTATCGTCCACTACGCTGTACGCGTATAAAAAAAATGTGCCAAATTTAATTAAAATCAGTATTCTACGTTTTCTTCAAAAGCATTTGTGATATCAATGAGAATTAAGATTCACACGGCCATTTGTATCCACTTGGTTAGACTTATTTGTCATTTGTTTTATACCTACATCCCATTATTTTCGAATTATCCGGAATGTGTTTCAATTTAAAAAAAAATCTAATTGCCTTTAATGCTATGAAGCTTATGTTTATTCTCTATGTAAATCTCAAAAATGTTGACAACTCCATCAAGTATATCGCTATCGTCATTATCTTCACTTGACACACATACGTACAAACATTATATATATACAATGGCGTCGTGTCGTTCCATTTCACATATATTGAAAACGTGACTGTATTTAAAAGATATCTTTTGTCGCTTCTTGTATGTTATATCATATAAACATACTATTATGCTTGTTAATGTGCATTGATTTAAACAATTTTAAGAACGCAGTGCAGAAGTCAATAACATTTATGTGCTAATTTATGACTAGACGATATAGAAAGATTTTACATAACACGTTAGTAAAAAAATATGTTTAAAAATATATTATGTAACGTATTATTTACTTAGCTATAACATGGATGCAAAAATAAATACATAAGTAACAAAACATGTAAGATTGACAGAAATGTTGATAATAAATATTATTCCAGTATTATTGTCCAGTAATTAAACAGCAGTTTTTTTTTCAATCCAAAACATAATGGGATTGTGGACTGTTGCTGGCAGTGGCACCTACTTCCTACCTAAATGGACTTTTTTTATACAAGAGACCTACAACTTAGTCAAAGTTTTCAAACATCTATCACCAATTTTCTTTAGTCATAAATTAATAAAATTTATGATTATAACAGATTCATATTTTTTTTTATTTTAACACTAAAAAATGATATTACGAATATTGTATGTACAAACAGAATGACGCAAAGTTTCTGATAAGTAAGATGGATCGTTTTCAGGCCAAACGCGTGTGTGTAAAATTAGCAATATATTTTATAGACGTGAAAATACCTATACGTTAGGTATTTCGTTTGAGTACTAAAATGTATATTTAGTTGTAGTTTAGCAAGTAGAACAAGCATGTACAGCATGGGTAGTTCTGCTCGCTGTTTTACAGAAAACCCGCGTAAAATGCCAGCTTTGCGTTTTCGTCTCTTACATACCAAGCTTTTTATAAGAAAATTTGTATGTACCCAAAAATTGGGTTGACATTTACAAAGTGCAACTTACCAGGTACTATGTATATTTATTTTGCTGATCATCTCTATACCAATTTCAAATATTTACTAAACGATTTGATCTACAACCTTATGCACGCTATTCGTGTTACCAACTCAATTACAGCGTAGCAGTCGTAGCTACAACTCGTAGCACGCGTAGAGAAATGTTTGTGTCCGGGATATCATGTGCTTTCTATGACGCTCGAGTCTACGCTTCGACTAATCGTCTGACTTAACAAACTTATTAGCACTAATTAGTCACTGCAGTATGCACCACACGAACAAAGCCGAACTAAAAGCTTCCTTAGCGAAAGATAAAAATCATTTTTTTATAATGTTCAAATTCGTTCTAAATTCAAATTTCAGTTTTACTTTTATTTAATTTTTAAAATCTAATAACGATTTATTATGAAATTAGAAAACGTAACCGTTTTTCAACAAGAATGATTATGTATTCACTAATATATAATGTAAATTTTATTGCGATTCAAACACTTACAGTTTCACAACGTCCCCAATACGTCTTATAATTGGGTGGGCAAATGTAAAAATCATGAAAATCGTGATGCGCGTCGGTTAGCGTCCTCTGGCGACCGTCGTGGTTGCTCAATTGGCATCTGGTTGCGCAACCAAGGATCCAGGTTGAGGCTGAGCGTTGTCACCTTGAGAGCCTGTACCGGAAATTGTCATAATTGAGGGCTCCATTAATTAAGGACAGGTAAGAAGAGTAAGTGGTGTTTGGTTTAAATTGAAGGGAAAGATTGGAAATGACAGCAATAAGCAGCCATGTCATAGGAATCGTAGGCATCTTTATGAAATGGGAATGAAATTGGGAGGAAGGGGAGGTGGGATAGGTCTTACTACCTGGACGAAACGTAGTAGACATGCTACACATCTGCTACGTGACTACCAGTTGTGTTATTAACTATAGTAGGAAATTTAGTTGGGAATTATACTTTATCATCATCATCATCATCAGCCTATATTTTAGTCCACTGCTGGACAAACGCCTCCTCCAATTACACACACTCACGACCATTATCCCCGAAGGGGAAGGCAGAGGCGCAACTAGTGCACCCACTGTTCGCCGTGCATATTCTGTCCCATGATATGATAGTGGGCGAGCCTATCCGGGCTGATACTGAATTCAAAATCCAATATCACTTTGCCCTACCCGGGAATCGAATCCGAGACCTCAGCTTTGCAGTCGTACCATAATACAAGTACGCCACTAAGGCAGTCCTCTAATTAAGATAATTAAATAATTATATCTATTAAGACGTAGCCAGAATTAATATTAAGCGACAATATATAACGGTGACACGCAAAACGTAATGTCATTATGGATAGTAGTTCAAAGGTCTGTTTACTCTAGTTGCTTAATATCGCTCTATAGAAAAGTAATCTGATTATTATTTAGCCATATACAAAGAAAGGACAGTGATATAAAAGTTTTTAATTATCTAAAATAAGCTGCTTTCTGTAAATCACAACTAGCTTTACTCGCGGCTTCGCCCGCGTGAACAAGTTTTTCCTGGATTTAAAGTGCCCTATGACCTTCCCAGGGTCTCAAACTTTCTCCATATCAAATTTCATCGAAATCCGATTGGTAGTTTATGAGTTTACGCGTTCAGATAGACAGACGCGGCGTGGGATTTTGATTTATGATATGTAAGGATTTACGAATATATCGCACCTTTAGGACGAAAACGACGCAATTAAAAAAACAATGGTTTATCGTTATAAAATGACTTAAAACTGGTCCCTTTTTTATGAAAATATAATAAAAAACCGACCGATATAATAGTTTTGTCCTTTTCCTGCTTGAATATGTCGGTGTTTGAACTATTGTTGTATTGAAAATTTCTTTTTAAGTAATTTTATGACGATAACTCAATTTTTTATTTTTTTGAATTGTGTCATTTTCGTCGTAAAGGTGCGATATATAACTAGCTATTGCCCGCGGCTCCGTCGGCGCGAAAGAGTTTTCCCAGGATAAAATTATCCTATAGCACTCAGGAGTAATGTAGCTTCCTATTAGTCAAAGAATTTTCAAAATCGGTTCAGTTAATCCAGAGATTCGCACCTAAAAACCCACACACTCAAAAACTTTTCCTCTTTATAATATTAGTATAGAAGTTAGAACTATAGATATATACGTATATGATAAAATATCATTGTGTGTAATACGCATAATTTAGTTAACACTGGTTTTCGCCAGACATGCTCGTAACGTCAGAATACTATGTCAATACGCATGCGCATGCTCACGCCTTTTATCCCCGAAGGGGTAGGCAGAGGCGCAACTAGTGCACCCACTTTTCGCCAAACGTATTCCGTCCCATGATGTGATAGGGGGCGAGCCTATCGCCATACCGGGCACAAATTCCAGACTCCGGGCTGATACTGAATAGAAAAATCCAATATCACTTTGCCCGACCTGGGGATCGAACCCGAGACCTCAGCCTTGCAGTCGTACCGTAATACAACTACGCCACCGAGGCAGTCTATAAGTTATATGTCAATAAGTTTAAAATATTTAGTATGTGATTCACATAAAACTTTGAAAATGGTTGTATTGTCTTCGCATAATTTATGGACTGTAATTGAGCTAAATGCAATAAATTTGTTTCCATTTGGCAATTGTTGAAAATGTAGTGGATGGTTTTGGTATTATAACACACACATACACACTCACGCCTTTTTATCCCCGAAGGGGTAGGCAGAGGCGCAAAGTATTATAAATTTGTAAAATTACCTTCCTTATCCCTGCAGAGGATCTTCAAACTCCATTGATACCACCGTATCATTTACTAGGGCATCATAAATATGCATGTACAAAAGATGGTTGGCCGCGTCTCTGGTCTCATTGGCTTATTTGCAGCCAACATACGGTCCAAGCCTTCGCAAACTGAACTCAAGGTTGCCAAGGATTATGGATGTGTTACATTTATCTTTTTACTTACCAGATGGCCAGAAGACTTGTTTGCTGCCTTCTCGCTAAATACATCTAAAATGCAAATAAATGTGTGCAACTTACATCGTTATCCGCGTCAATTACCAGCACGTCATGAATATGCACGTACAATAGTTGGTTGGAAGCATCTCATTGGCTAATCAGCAGACATTATGAATGGCCGCGAGCTTTCCGCGAATTTATTTACTATCTTAGGAGGATGTCGATATAATACACCTAATATTGTGCGATTTGTGAGCTCAGAGACAAATGTAGCAAAAACTCAATTACTTTTGCATCGGGGTTCGAATCCCAGAAGCATCTTCATTATCTGCATTTGGTACTTTGCCGATAATAAAAGTTGTCGATTGCAGTTTTTGTTTAAGTATAAGAAAAAAAGGTATTTAATTCGACCTTTGTTTTAGGTACTAATAGCAAGCCAAAATAATAAATTATGACTTTGTAATACGTGTGACTAGTGTCGACCACAATTACGTACGTAAATACAGACTAGTAATGTAATAACTGACGATGTCATTGGTAGGCATTCGATTCCCAGGTAGAGCAATCAAATCGATAAATATTTTTTTAACTACAAAATATTAAGTTAAGTACTATAATTTGAAGAAAAAAAATTCCATTCAAACTTAACATGTATCTACAGACAGTTGTAGTTGTTGCTATTTATAAGCCTGACTACATAAGAGGATTCCCGAGGTCTCTGCTTATCATTCTAAAGAACGCAAATAGGCATGTGTCGGGTCTTCTTAGTCTTAACATTGTATAAAACGTCGCTTCCCGCTGTCTGTCCCTATGTATACTTAGATCTTTAAAACTACGCAACGGATTTTGATGCGTTTTTTAAATAGATAGAGTGATTCAAGAGGAAGGTTTATATGTATAATACATGCATAATATAGTAGAGAAACACTGATAATTTTAGAGGTTTCTAATGTGATATCGTAAATAAACATTTTTGCGCTTACATTGTAAACGCTGGCTAAACAAGAGAAAGATCAAAATAATGTACTACAGTATTGTACACCTTAAAGAGGTCTCCAAAAAAGTCCGCGTTGGTTTAGATATGTCTATATCTTAGGTATAACCTACAATAACCATTTTTATCCTTTACTTTTTACGAGACTTTTTTGACTGCCTCGGTGGCGTAGTTGTATTACGGTATGACTGCAATGCTGAGGTCTTGGGTTCGATTCCCGGGTCGGGCAGTGATATTGGGTTTTTTAAAATTCAGTGTCAGCCCGGAGTCTGGAATTTGTGCCCGATATGGCGATAGACTCGCCCCCTATCACATCATGGGACGGAATAACGGCGAAAAGTGGGTGCACTAGTTGCGCCTCTGCCTACCCCTTCGGGGATTAAAGGCGTGAGTGTATATGTATATATATATGTATGTATATGTTTTTACGAGAAATAATGACTTAGTTACGAAGCGATTTTAAGCAATATAGCATTAATCCTTATCCAATTAAGTACTTTAATTACATTGTGCATTTAATATAGATCATTATGGCGCTTTACAGCATGTAATTTAAATAAATATTTTCGAAGATATTACAGATTTAAAATGCAGGGACATAGCGGTTGCGGCGGTACCGGCCGGGGGGCCGGCGGCGCGTGCCTATAAATGTAACTTTTATACAGGAAAAACTCTTTAATGCGAGCGAAGCCGCGGGCAAAAGCTAGTGTTAAAATAATACAACAACGTTGTTTGTTGATGGCCGTCAGTTTCAAGGAAATATTAATCACGAGTTTACTTAGCAAACATTCTCAAGCCACTTACCTAAACTTAAACAGTCATTTGCGGTTCAGTATTTTTGCTATTACTAAAGAAATGGTGGGAGTATTTGCCGCTTTTAAAAAGGCATGGAGATTAGACACAAATACCTTTATTTCTGCTATAATTCCTATGCATTTTCTTTGAGGCTTCTGCTACTACTTGCCTTAAGTTTTATATTGCGATGAACAAGTCATGGAATTGTCTTTCGGCAGAGTAAAACAGATTTATCGCGTTCAAAATTCTTTGTTAGAAAAAAGGCTATTGCAAAACTTTTTTTCGGTAGTCTGTAAGACACATACTACCTCAATCGAGTCGTCAATTTAGCTGCCAAGAAACCAAGGCGAACCGTAATAAAAATTAAATTAAAGTGAACGTAATTTCCACATTTTAAAGTATTGTTTGTGGCTAAAGCTCATCCACCTTGAGTTATTTACTACCCTTACTTTTATACTAATTGCGGAGTTGAAGAAATATTCATAAACTTGTCGGAGAAAATTATATTTACTTATTAGGTAACCACTACAATCGCCATTTAACCGACGGTTAATTTTTACAATTCATTTCCCTGTATACAAGACGGACTGCGATCAAGCAGTAAAAATATTAGATTTTTTAAAATTAGCCTTAGTAGGCAAAGGAACAAGCGGTTCGTCTGATGGTAAGCAGCATCCGTTACCCATGGACTTAAGGAATGTCAGAGGCCAGCCAGGACAGCCAAGCCGTTGCCTACCGTGAAAAATAAAAAAAGTTGTTTTGTCTACACATGTTAAGCAGGTGAAATTAAATAAAAACGTACAAAACTCATGCATACGAATTTCTCATGAAAGTCGTCAACATTTATTCTACGATTTCTAGTTTTCGAAAACAACCATTTGACACAAGAAAACCTAAACAAGTCACATCAGAAAAAATATCTAAGTCCCACTGAGAAAGCAGGAAAATAAGAGATCAAACAAACTAAAACCTTTTTATCAACTAGCAACAGTTCAGTAGCAACACTAGCTTAACTTACTCAAAACGTCTTGTCTTAAAGATTAAGTAGATCCTAAAAATACTGATGCATATATCTCACGTTCTACATTTGACAGGACGATAAGATTAATAGATGAATTGGGCAATTTTCCTTCTCGGATTGGGCAGAATTTGGCATGATAAGGTTTATCAAATATGATGGTCATGATGCTGCGTAGAATGGTTTATGATTGAGTATTAGATATTGTATGGTAGTGACTCCATAGAACCTGATAGTGATGTCCCGATAGTTTCGACTGGCTAGAGATGATTATCCGTCGCCAGTCGTCATAATTATTCTCTTTGAAGCCGTACATAAGCTGATCCCTACACCCTCATGTGGGCCACCATGGCGGGTATTACACTTTGTATACGATGGTGGCGTAGATAGAGGAAGTATAGATTGCTTTATAGCTCCTATTCAGTCTCACAGAAAGGGATGGTACTATAGAGATATTAAATATGAGAGAAAGGAATCGAATGGTACTATCGCATTATTATGAATGCATTATATGTTCACGCAGTTAGTATCATTAATAGGTAAAGTTAAGGTATTGCTTCATTCCAAAACTTATATACACACTCACGCCTTTTATGCACAAATACCAAAATCCGGGCTGAACTGAATAGAAAAATCCAATATCACTTTGCTCAACCCGGGGATCGAACTCGAGACCTCAGCATTGCAATCGTACCGTAATACAACTACGCCACCGAGGCAGTCTACACAATATAAATGTAAGTCATTTAACATAAAGAATGAAAGAATGAATAATAATAAAAAAAAAACTTGATGGATAACTTTTATCTTAAATCAGCCGTTATACCAACCAATGATTAGTCAACTATTTACAGCCTACGAGGCAAATCTCGTCCCCGTTGATCAAAATATGAGTCTTGACAGATGTTCAAAAAGCGAATAATAAATAATATGGTACGATTATTTCATGATTGATCCGTCAAAATTACGCTAAAAACGTGCGCCGTCTCAAGCAGACGGACAACGACTATCGTCCCTCAGTTTATCACAACGTTTATTTGTGTTTTTTTTTCATGATAATAGCTAAACGTAATCAGTAGTACCTCGCACGTTGACGCGAGTTCACGTCAAGTGAGCCATTCACGGATATAGTGTCAGTGTCGTGATGTTAAGTCGATTTTAAGTAAGTAAAGTGTGGATTAATGACGGCTTCGATCAATTAACTATTGTTAATAATTCAAGTTAAATTCTTGTAACTTAAGTCAAGGTGATGGCTTTTAGATCTTCAATGGTTATAAAGTAATCTCAGTTAAAAATTAACTATTTTGAGTAGTAAAAACTGCAATTTTTATACGTTAAGTGAAGAGTAAATACCATAAAACAGTGAATATTCGTAGCTCTCTTTTTTTTGTAGCGCGACCAGTTTCTACTTTAATTTACATTAGCATAATTCGCTTTTGTGAGTGTCGTGGGAAAAGCTACGCTTTTGGAATAGTAATTTCGTTTCTATGTCCAAGGGATCTCTGCTGAAATTGTGCGCAATTGTGACCTAAATATTTTCGAGACATTCGTGAAAATATGTTTACCGGTTTTTTATTAACTAAAACTAATGCGTGATTTTGTTTAAGTGTATTTAGCTTCTAAGGCGCAATGTGGATGAGATGTGAAATAAGAGGCTGCGTTTTTGACCCCTGCATAAAACACCATCCGCAAATTAGGACTGAAAGTTCTTAATTCAGAAAAGACTTGAATATTAGTTTGGAATCAGGATTTCATTAGCAAAGTATGTCATGTAGGAAGCACGCACGTAAAGCCGTTGGTACTGCACCTGATCTCTCTCCGGTCATGTCAGATTTCCGTCTCACCGGACTATGAGAGTGAAGGAATAATGAGTGTACTTGTGTATTGCGCACACACTTGTGCACTATAATATCTCCTGCGCACCTGGCTGATCTCCGTTGAGATTGGCCGCCGTGGCCGAAATCGGCTAGGAAGGGATTATTATTATGTCATGTAGGATAAATGACCCTTAACGTAACTTTAAGTACTTGACAGATATTATGAACAATAAGTAATTATAATAATTTACGGCTTCTCTTTTGAAATCTATTGGCTACTATGAAGCGTGCCTCTTGGAGACTAATTTACAAATACCTTGTATATCGGTTCTTTCATCCATATAATGTGACTAATCCAATGTCATAATTTTAAGCAAGGTTTACGATTTGGATTTAGTGATTTGATAATATCTGAATTAACAACTTATCAAGAGTGGAGTCATTCTTGATTCCACGTCTGATTATTTAAGATTCGAATGTCATTCAAAGGCCATGGAAGTATCGTTTTGAACCATGATTACGTTTTTACTTTATCATCATAATTAGCCACACGGTTTCCATTGCTGTTTTTTTTTTATTTCATTGAACTGTAACTATGTGACTGCGAAGTGTAGACTATGGATATAATAACTGAATGTATAATTATTATCACTTAATATCAACGTACCTTAGCGTGCTGTGTTCGAACACAGCATCACGGTAGCCTCCTCAATCTCATCTTAATCATTGCTTGTTCATTAAGACCGCGTTTTTTCAACTGTAGTTACGGTAATCTTCGGTGTTTTGGTATTTGCGGTAAAAATGTTTATTATTTTGCAGTTTAATTTTTTTGTTAAAAAGATTTTTATACCCAAATTCGCCTAGTTTAAAGTGACATCCCCTGTCTCCCCTTGACGTGATGTAAAGTAAATAATCACATTTCATAACTCGCTATTTATAAATAGTCGGTTATCTGCTGTTTGCATAGTCAAGGCTACGTTAATAGTTATCTAGAAGAATGGTTTCAGTAACCGCTGAAAAATGTGTTACATTGTATTATAATGCGAATGAGGATGCATGCTGTATATTTCTATTATAACAATATTTTATTGAATAGATTTTTATTTTTAAACAATATTTTAGCGTGTGGCAAAGAAGTTTTTTGCCATTATTTGTTAGATTTTACTGCGTATTTTATGGAGAGATTTCGTCGAAGCGTTGACGAGTTGTGTGATGTGTCTTAAATTTGATACCCGCTCTGGGAAATATTAAGGTTAATTTTCAAATTCGAAATACATTTAAATGGCTTGCCCATGTACCGATCAGTTTTGCACTTCTGTCTACCCCTACAAAAATGGTGTGAGCTAGTAAATAGTAATGGAATGCGAGTGTTCACTAGTTGTCGCCGTTCACGGCTGTCTCATAGTTAATTGATTGCTGGTCGTCTTTCGTCACATATTTTTTCTAAACGGCCAACTTTTAATCAATGGCCTGACTGATGAACGCTAATTGGTTTCCTTGGTTTTTAATAAGTTAAGGCCGATTTTTAAACTGTGGAATGTAAACTTAATTTCGAGTGGGGTACGTTTAAGTTTTTCCTGGCACATGGTCATTGAATATGAACAGTGGAACTTCAACGCAACGCGAGCAAGAATTGTCTCGCTACTGTTTTCAGACCGAGCAACTATTTTATGGGAATAAATCGCACGTGCGAGCCGAGAAAATTGCTCCGTCTAATTTAAGTTTAAGCCATCCAAGATTCTTCTAGTACTGCAGGAAACACTTGGTTCAGCAGCCTACCATGTATTTTTGGTATCATATCATAGCGCCTTTTTCTGTGATAGATAGAAATATGTTCCAGTTAACTTCAAAATATACCCACCAATACAACCAATTTCAAACAATTTATGTCTCAACAAATTCTTTAAGCATTACCTTGAAAATGCATAATTTTGGAATCACGACCGTGGCAAATGTCTCTATTATTAATAAACCATGGTATTTAGTTTGGATTTTCAAAGTAGTATTTAACAATGCTATACTTGAAAATTTTACATGATAATGTTTAAAAATATATTATGTCCGAAATTATAAACGTTGGATCGTACCAGCAATTTTCAAAATATTTATAAATTCACGCCGTTTTATCTCCAAAAGTAGATGTACACCCAATAACATAAGTTATCTCTAACCGCCAAACATTCTGATTGGACCCTTTTGAATCCGAAAGGCGGTCAGGATCTTTTGAAACCTGTATTAAAATGTAAAGGCTTCTGAGCTGAAAGATTATTATGTACATTATGTGTTATTGGTTTGAGATTTGCCGCAAAACAACCTTCGATCTCATAATGATCGCACACGTGCTAAAGCTCGCCTACTTACAATGTCAATTTGCATAAGGTATGAAAGCGACAATCTTCACGGTGTTTAGTCGAAGTCTCGGCGCGGACGAGGCGAAGGAAATTTATCTTATAAATAATGCATGCGTGGAACATCATTCCCGTGATATACGTTTCACCACCTAAATCATGGTCTATCTTCATACCAAATTTCATCAAAATCCGTTCGGTAGTTTTTGAGTTTATCGCGTTCAGACAGACAGACAGACATACGCGGCTGGAGGACTTTGTTTTATAATATATACGGATATACTTCATCTTTCTGTATCAGTCGACACCCCTCTATTAAATTTCTTATCTTCTCCAATCCAAAGGTTGTCTGTAAGAAATTGCGGAATGCGATAAGACCGCCAATTGTACTTGTGTTTTTAGTACCTTAGTTATATTTTATGTTTAAAGTTCAGCTTAATTTGATTTACAATAAAGTGTTAATAAATACAATTCTTTCTTTCTTAAACATTTTGACAAATTTTTGTACTTATATCATTAAAAATTAAAAAGCGAAAGTTTGTTAATAAGTTTGGATCTTTGTAAGTCGGAACTATAGAAACCACTAAACAGAGTTGGATGAAATTCAGCTGCGTAGAGACCATGTCAAAAATTTAACTCTCGTTGCGTTCGGTTTGCGGCCACCCTTGTAACTGCGCGCTAGTTTCTCCGTTTTGTTCTCATGTAGATAAGGTTCTTTTGACTTTTGAATGACGTCATTCTACAAGTTACGGTTTAAAACCTTAAACTCCTTATTTAGCGAATTTATTTTGTTTTTGTTGCTTACGTCTTATTATGTTGAGTTTGAAGCGAAATGAGAATTGTCAATTGCCTATAATGAGATTAAGCATAAGCATCTTTGAAATCGACGAGCGCACTGCATCGCTTCCCAGTACAAGTAAGCGACCGGTTAACATCGACATGTTGCATAAGAAAATATGTATCAAGAAGGCTAGGTTCCCAAGCATCTCTAGTTACATAAACTGTCAAAACGAAGTTCCTTATCACGTTCGATACCGATAAACTAAATTTTAAATCAGCGTACCAGCTCGACGGCTGCTTTCGATAAGGTTCAGCGATTGGGCTGTGATATATCGCCTCAGTGACCTCGGCTTGTCAAACATACAAATTTCATATACGAATTAAGACGAATGTATGGAAATTGTAGCGTTGCGTCGTTGAAATTGTGTTGAGAGTTTACTTATTTCGGTGCTTGTTTTTGCTCAGGACTCCGTTAACTTGTAAGCCTTTTTCTGGGATATAAATCCTTTCTTGCTTTCTAAGGAAAATTAGCCGATAAGTACATTAATCTTGTAAATTTAGTCTGTGTGCCAACTTTAAGTATAATACAGTTGATTTTTCTAATAGTCAAAACATCTTCATAGGCATTTGCAATATTTTTTATAGACCCTTTTGAGATACGAGGGTAGACGTAAATCAATTTCTAAGTTTTCTAGTTTTTAACAGCATCAGTATTGTGTCTGTTTTAACAGTTGATATTAAAACAGTGATTAATTAACACCGATTTCTGGTAATAGAGTACGTTTTAAGTCTTATTCCAAGTAATTACACCGACTGAGTAAAAGATTGTATCATACCATAATACTTGGATTAAAATCTATTATCACAAAAAGAAAAAACATTACATTCAATTATACTTTGTAAATAATGATAAGTAGTTGCATTATGATAAATGTTTCTCGGTAACCTAGTAACGAGTTGAGATCCAGACTCGAGTGCAGAATAAAACGTCACGTTTGTTTAACTGAGCCTTCTGAATCATTTATTATATTGTGTTCTAGTTTTTATTTTATTGTTGTATGTTTTTTGGGTTCAATAAACTCTAAATCTGCTATGTTTATGTGGGTCGGTAGAGTGTGTCCTAAGTGTAAAAAAAACTCAAATAATTGAATTTTGTAGAAAAGGGATTTCGATTAAGAAGCGAAATCAGTCTAAAAATGTCACTTGAGATTCAAATTTATTTATTTGCAAGAATCATTGTAATAATTACATGGCTTCACCGTTTTTACGGCATGCAAATTTATGGATAGGTACAGATAATAATACTAATTAAAGTCTTACACTAGTTCTTTTAAGCATGTTCTTCTGAAGCATGTTTATTGCACTTTTGTATAAGTACTACAGTATTTTGAAGTTTAGAGTCCTCACCAGGATAGGTTACTGAAGCCACCCGTTGGCTTAGATTGTGGCAAAAAAACGCAACTCGTAAGACGATGTCGTTTAATTTTGATGTTTGTGATTGATCGAGAGACCAATACGTCACGTGTTAGTCTCTCAACCAATCCCAATAAAACGAAACGGAGTCGTGACGTGTTTTTTGCCACATTCCACTGATATTGTAAACATTCGAATACCGTAATTCTTATTTAAGATACCTAATCGCTCATCTTAACCAGTCTCAGTAGCATTGTAGAGCATGGTCTAATTTTCTCTAGTAGCCCTATCCCACAGGGCGCCAGTAAGGCAGTAGTCCACAGATGTCTGACGTGACACACATCGCAAACATGATAAGATAAGGCAATCAGAGAACTCGGTGGAAATGTTGGCCTACTCGCGACGCCAAACAAATTCCAGGTGGCAACGCTTTTCGTTATATTTTAAACACCTGTCATAGTGTTGACCATAAGTCATGTGTCTGGTGGACAGAGACTTTTTTTATGGAATGACGAGCATGCCGCTCGCGTGATAGCGATACGACCGTCCGGTACACCACCATACGGAACTTTGAGTTACAACTGTGTGGCACTCCACTGCGCTCGTCGCCCTGAGACAAAAGATGTTAAGTCTCATAATGCCCAGTAATTACGCTGGCTACAATGTCCTTCAAACCAGAACACAACATTGCAATAATACTGCTGCTTGGCGGTAGAAATAGACATTGCGGTGGTACTAGTTATACACCTGACATAGTTTAGCATGTGACAAGTCATGTCGTGCGATCTATGAAGACTTCTGTCCCATTTCAGTTAGACCCGAAACTAATATTTACGCTTCCCAAACAACAGTTATAATCTCGTCTAGTGTAGTCTTTGTTGATAAAAAACAAAGATACCGGACATTAAATTACATACGTACATAGCATCACGCCTTTCTCCTTTTTAGGGGTTGGCAGCTGTGTATCATACCCCCATTTCGCCAGCTGTGTTAGGTCCCATGTAATAGGGGGCCGGCCTATTGCCATTCACCGGGCACATTTCCCGACTCCGGGCTGATGCGTACGAATAAATGAACTAATTTATTTTTTATTCATTTTAAGCAAAATATGGACGTCTTGGTAATAAAACTACGCCAAATTGGATGTCGCAATGCAGTCATCCAAATAATGGAACCCCATTGTCAACACCCTTCCATTCACCGGCATTTTTTCACGCTCAGTTACATTATATTATAAATTGTCCATTATGTATCACGTGGTCAATTTAATTGGAATTGGTTACTTTCACGTTTAGATCAGTGTTGTCACATGATCATAATATTGTTGAGATGCTTCTGATGTCATGATTGCTTGGTATTTGGTACCATGGGAAATTGTTTAGCATTCGAAGACGACTGTGATCAATTTACAATAAATTTATTTAATGGGCTTTAATTTTTACAATTAATTTAATCCAATTTATTTAATGGCCTAATTATTACAATCCATTTATTTCAATTAATATTGTGCATTAATAAACTCTCGCGTGTCTATAAATGATTTATAAATAATTTATTTCAAATTGTAATTTATCGAAATGCAAACAGTCGATTAATGGTTTATTTATTATTTTGTGTATTAGTTGATAATTTAGCGATTTACCTATTTATTTTCTCATAGTAGCGTATTTGGATTTCGAATCGTGTGATTCTAGTAATTGACGTTTTCAAAGAACTTGTCATCGATAGTGTAATTGTCACATCATTATCATGTTACATTGTCTATTTTTGCAAATCATCGTGCAATGTTCTCTCTTTGATGACTTCTTATATTTACAAATCATCATCTAGCATCATACCAAATCCTCTGTAACCTTAATCATGTTTGTATCCAATCAAAATATTAGTAAATAACTTTTAGCGCTGTCAAGGGTATTTTTTGCCACCGTTTCTTCCAGTCAGTTTTATGTTGGCTCCAAGTTTTTTGTCGCGCCCTCACTCACTCGGCCTTGCCTGCAACAAATTAAACAATACGTGTTGAAAACTGTGTTTTAACTGAAGAGATAACTTTTATAGACGAATTCATGCAAAACATAATTAGAGATAAATGAAGACCATATGGTTTATAATAAAAAACACAGCGGAAACAAATGAGAGTACTAAAATATATATATATATATAGAATTAATCAGTACAATTTTAGTTATTAATTCCTAGACAGTGCTCCTTTTCAGCCATTCTTGATCCAATCTTCCAGATGTAAAACGGGTATTTTGTATATCGACAAAATTCATTCCTTATTATTCCTGTACATACCATACCATACCAGCCCTGTATTATATACTGCCCACTGCTGAGCACGGGCCTCCTCTACAACTGAGAGATTTAAGGCCTTAGTCCACCACGCTGGCCTAGTGCGGTTTGCAGACTTCACATACCTTTGAAATTCAGAGAACTTCTCAGGTATGCAAGTTTCCTCACGATGTTTTCCTTCACCGTTAAAGCGAGCGATAATTCACAAAGAATACACACATAACTTTTTAGAAAAGTTAGAGGTGTGTGCCCTTGGGTTTTGAACCTGCGGACATTCGTCTCGGCAGTCCATTCCACTCCCAACTAGGCTATCGTCACTGTATGTATCCTGTACATACATAAACATATTTCATTTACAAATATTATTTATATTTCGTCCAAAATATAAGTGGAATTACTCGAAAGTCTGAAAGTGAAAAGGCGTGCCTTTATCTATAGATTGTATCGCTATAATTAATCGTCCCATTTCGATATTAAGTAATTAATACGTAATTATTTAATATTATACAAAATGACATCGCTAATACTTTTGTTCGCTCGGTGGCAAATCGTGAGGAGTAAGAATTCTACATCGGAATAACGAAGGTATATGAAGTCTGTCAACCCGCATGAGTCTAGCGTGGTAGACTAAGGCCTAAACCCTCTCAGGAAGGTCGTACCCAGCAATATAGAGCTAGTGTAAATGCAATTCCACTATTGTACCTATCCCCTACAGGGTAGGCAAAGATAGGTAAGGTTTTTATGGAAACATGTGTATTAACGGTTTTTCATCTCAATGATCTCCACGATACTTCGCGTACGTCGAGACATTGTCCATCACGTGACTTAACACCTACGCATTCTCACGCCTTTTATCCCCGACGGGGTAGGCAGAGGTGCAACTAGTGCACCCACTTTTCGCTGTGCGTATTCCATCCCATGATGTGGTAGGGTGCGAGCCTATCGCCATATGGGGCACAAATTCCAGATTCCGGGCTGATACTGATTAGAAAAACCCAATATCACTTTGCCCGACCCGGTTTGCATTGCAGTCGTAGTCACGTGACTTAAGTAGTGTAAAATTTATTTATATTAGCGTGGTCGTGTTAATATGACGATAAAGCCGGATTGTCGCGTCCTCTTGCGTACTAAAGCGCATATCTAAGACAACCGATAAACAATTCGTCCTTGTTACTATGTTTTGTTGCAAGTTGCTGAAGAACTTAAGTTCCCTCTGTTTTCTTAGGGCGTTTTAATAGAGTCAACTCACTCTCAACTCTCAAGCGTCTCAACTGATTTGACTTTAGAGCGAAATCAGTTGAGACGCTCTTAAATGACGGTCAGCATTTTAAGATAGTCACTATTTAATAAACCCATATTAACATCAGCTCAAATGAAATCTTAAGTTACAATATTATGTGTCGAATTTTGAGACCTAAGTTTTGTTTATGTAACAGCGCATTACAGCTTAAACTTGGTTTATTTAATACTTCAATCCATTAAATGTCTACTTGAGATTTTACTCAAACGTGAGATTGCTTGGTTAATACCGCCTTTAATTCTATATTGAATGCGCGTTACCTTTGCACTTTAAATGATCTTGCTTCTTATGCTATTATACATTAGGTTTGTTTTAGAATACAAAATACCAATTAGTCTTGTTTTCTTACTTAGCGATCCGCTTCGGACGATATTATAGCCAAGTGTTCGGTGATTTGTGAGCAATGACCACTTATCATCGGACGAGCGACTTGCTCGTCATTAAGTTGCTTAAAAAAATACATTACAATAACAGGGATACCAATGTATCGATAGTACAATTTATTTTGGCACATCCCGTTGATTATTTTGGATAAGGTGCTACGTTGTTAAAGGATCAGCTTGAACAAAGACACAATTCCTCAGAAAACTGAAATTAAATAACAGATTTACAGTTGAGTTTCGTACGGTCACTAAGACTGTCAAGGCTTTCTTCCGACTTCCACTACTTTTAGTATAGAAAGTATTCTTTCTTGTGAAATTATGACTCACTTGTCATCACACACACTCACGTCTTTGATCACTTCACTCGTCCCTTGTCATCTAATCTATAAAATATGTAAAATTATTTAGAAATGTTGAGACAGATGTTCAATTAGTTAAACATACAGAAATTAACCGCAATTAACACATATAACGATCGAATCACTTGATTGTATCTCTATCGAATCCAATTCTTTATCGGTTTATTATACCACCAAGCCAACATGTTACCCTAGTAATAATAACAAATACTATGTTATAATACGGCTATCACAAATGATACCATCTTAATGGTAGCAGGAAATGCAATAGCAATTATGATTTCGGCGCCTCTACCTAATGTTCTTATCAGAATGATAATGTTAAACCAAATGAGCCTATTTTATCGTTTTGGTTTACATTATAACATAGACAAACTAGAGTATTCTTCTTCTCAGTCGGACACTCTTGGCAGAGTGGTTGTGGTTGTCGCGATGGTAATTCATGGAAAGATGTCAGCGTTGTCAGTCTTCTCGGCGATGTTCGTAGGTCTGCTAAGGCTTCTCCATTTTTGTCGGTTAGTAGCGCTGCGTGTACACTCTGTCATGGAGGACTGTGTTGCCGTTTTAATCAAGTCAGTCCAGCGAATGGGGGATCTGCCTCTAGCTCTTTTTCCGTCTACCTGTTCTTGGACCACCAGTCTTTCCATCAAAGAACTTTAAAACACGTTCTTGAACGGTCGACGACAGTAACTAAAGCATTACCCGCACTTAAATTACATGTGGCTGCCTCAATTGTTGGCACTCTTCCATCAGGGCTACATCCATACATGCATTAACCGATTTAATAATCAAATTGTAAAATATGTTGAAGAAAATCATGACAATTGATGACGAAAAAATTAAGCTTGGAGATTCTTTCTGCCTTTCTTCTTCGGGTCGTCATCGCTTAGGTAGTTAGGTAAAGGCTGGTAGGTTAGCTAGGCTAGGACCTTTATTATCCTCGTCGGCGAGGACCGTGGCGTTTCCTTTCCACGTAATGTTAAGATGCTCGTTCCCTTTCTTTATATCAGCTCCACTTCTCCTTCCTTAGCCCTATTCCCGTCCCCAATGTCCCGTGTCCTCTGTACCTGTCAGCCCGTGCTGGTTGTTCGTTGTTTAATGTAGGTACTTATGGTATATATGTTAAAAATGTGTTATTCTCCACCGTCATGACTTGTCATAAGTGATTTTTATAAGCCCACTTGATTAATAAATTTTTTTTTTTATTTATTTACTTCTATCTACCCCTGACAAAGTTGAAATTCATGATACTTTACAAATTGATTATTAAATCCTTAGAGAAGTTGCAAGCGTTTCTATTCTCTATCTACATTTTTTTCTGATCTATTCCATGATCCATCGCCTTGGCTACATGATTTCTCGCTTGGATATATCATTCCATACATTTTTCCTTTTTTTTTGTTTGTTTTATATTATAGTACCGGCACACTGTGATAGCAGTTTTGACAGATTACAATAGGAAGGTATACTCTCAATTCATTATCGAAAAAAATATGCTAGCCAGCAATTCTATAAGTAACGATCGTATTGGATTAAATTTTTTAAAAATTCGAATTTCGTAAAACAAATGCCGAGTTTGGCGTAAAATTATACATTTCAATAAATTTGACTGCACGTCACTATTGTCGTTCGCCCCCTATCACATCATGGGACGGAATACGCTTGGCGAAAAGTGGGTGCACTAGTTGCGCCTCTGCCTACCCCTTCGGGGATAAAAGGCGTGAGCATGCGTACTATTGACAGTAATGTACAGAATTTAGCTCCTTCAACGTGGTTATGAGTTAATATGAAACTTGATGAGCGGAAAAACGTCAAAACGGCCATCGTAGCGTGCTGGTATTATAGTGTTAAAGATTGTAGGAAGACATCTTGTCTAAGTCCCCTGGAATCAGTATTAATTACAAAACTTATTTATGACACAAGCAAATTTCACTTGATACTATACACGCATCAAAGAAATTCTTTAAGAAAACGAAAAATTTAAGGAAAGAGACAGAGGATATATTTACTACAGTTTATATGGTTAAACTAATCTATATCCTTGTTTATCGTAACACTTAGACCCATATAGTGTAATTTGAACCCACTGTACGCTCAAGGTTGACCGTCCATGACGATAATTTTCCTTCTAGTGCATAAAATCATGTTACAAAACAAATCTAAAGTTTTGCTGTATAATTTGTATTCAAGAGATGGCGTAGGTACCACTGCTTTGTTTATTTATGACGCTAGACAGTATGTGCAATATGTTGGTTTAAGGAATTGAAACTAATTAAATTAAGGCTTCGAGAAAACCTGATGTCTTAGGTCAGTGCCTTGCAGTACACTGGTCTTCTTTGATGTACTGGCTGAAACAGGTACTTCTATGACGAGTTTTACTCCATGTATTGCTACTTACTGTCCAATTGGCTACAAAATATTATTATACCTTCTTTTCGAACTTTATAATAATGCCAGTCCTGTCTTATATACTGTCCCACTGCTGGACACGAGCCTCTGCCGCTGAGAGGGTTTTGCAGACTTCACATGCCTCTGAAATACTTATGTGGAATCCTTAGGTATTTAGGTTTTGTCATGCTGCTTTCCTTCACAGTTAAAGCGTAAGACAATTATTAATTGATATAGAAATAATTTCGAAAAGTCAGAGGTATTGAACCGGCGGACCTTCGTCTCGGCAGTCAGTCACTGGTGGTAGGTTTCTCATATGTAAGAGACCGTCTGGGTGGGTACCACCGCAATGTCTATTTCTACCGCCAAGCAACATTGTGCATGCATTGTTGTGTTTCGGTTTGAAGGACATTGTAGCCAGTGGAACTACAGGACATAGTGAGACTTAACATCTTATGTCTCAGGATGACGAGCGCAGTGGAATGCCACACAGTACTTTGTAACTCAAGGTGCTGGATGGTGTTGCTACTGTTTATGGGTGGTCGTATCGCTTACCATCAGGCGAACGGCATGCTCGGCTCGTCATTCAATGCCATAAAAAAAAAGTCCCATTCTCAACTAACGTACATTATTTCTCAAAATTTGGTGACTCATTTTCTGGCAATTAAAGTCGACCGCAAGGTAAATAACAACAAAATCAATGTTTAAAAAATCTAAGCGTTAATTCCTTTAAGTTTTTTATTTGAGTTGTCATATCAATGAATTCGTAGATTACGTTTCGAGCTCACGTTTGTGATAGCTTATCAGCGATCGAGTGCGACTTCGGCCCAATCTTTAGTTGTTGACAATGTACCGTTTTTATTTTATTGTCCATTAATTCATTAAAATTAATAAATTGATTCTCGTATTACGTAGAGGAAAAGGAAATAAGGTACAGATAATATGAAGTATACCGGCCGCGTGATCGGTATGTGATTGTTTTTATCTTTACGCACCAACGTAAGCTCAGTAAGGTTAGGCAGAGGCTCACACACTGTAAGATATGTCAAACCATAGACGAAGCTATCACCGGCACAAATTCGTTGCAGCTTAGGTGTTTTCCAATCGAAATTCTTTCACATTTTTTTTATATTTATATTTTTATTTATTTTTATTTTAGAAAAACTTACAACTAACATTTAAAATAATAAAAGATGTAAACAAAGAAAGGTCAATTAGAAGTTTCCACAATTAAATCCATTAAAAATAAATACAAATGCATAGTCGGCGATCTTACCAACACACAATTTTATATGCCTAAGTATTTAACTAAAAATTAAAATATACGCACGCCAAAAAATACATTGCACATAGTTTTTTTTTAATTTAGTGCAGTTGGTGTTAAAAAATAATTAAAAATATAATGCACCAAATAAGGGTAGAGGAAAAAAGATTTTTCGGAAAAACAGTAGCAGCACCATCCGCAAATAGTACGTGACATTGCAATGAGTTAGTTTCTTTGATACATAAAGGACATGTCCAAAAACGGGCTTAAAGTTCTAACCAAGATACTTTATAAATATTTGGATAATTTTAATGTCATCCGATTTTGAGATTTATGTCATTTTATTTTGCTCAAAAACTACACTTAATATGAACGTTTTTAAAAAAGTTAGTTGTAAATGGAGGGGGCTAAAAATATTTTTTATGGGTCCTGAAAGGTTGAGCTTGGTTAAATTTGGAGACGCAGCACCCATACAAAAAGTGGACATCTTCTTTTATTGGTTTTTATCATAACTTTCACTCTGATACTTTGCGAAATCACAGCGCATCTCGCGTTGCACACCTGGCAATTTTTCTTTTAGTAATGTAAACATTGTAAAACTCTGCCTATCCTTTGCAACGTAACCTCAAACATGATTGATGGTTATAATCCGCGATGATTAGTAAAATTAATCTATTCAACACGATTACGACGATAATATTACGTTTTGATAAAATAATAACAAAAACTAAAGACGCATAGTCCGATTATACAAAAAAAATATAGAGGTGAATATCCCAGAAATATAATGGATTTTAATTAATCCATAGGGGTTGGGGCAAGAAAATACACGTCAAAGTTAATCCACGCGGATTCAATATAATATAATATGTTTGTGGCGTGTTGGTAATCGAGCGTTTTGATTTAGGTATTTTCTTTTGAACGGACTATTGCGTGAGTATTCCAAATTCGCATAAACTATAATATAATTACGCAGTTTATTTTTCTTTTATAAACACAAACGTATTAAACTTCGTCAGCGCATTAATAAGGATTATAATCCCAGTTAAAAATAGGTATTTCACTCCGCTTTTATACACTAAGTTTACTCAGCGGCGCCGTCCGCTAGTCTTCGGGGAATGCCGTCAATATGCATGTTGCAGTTTCACATTAAAGACGACTTTAAACCTTAAAGACCGGTATTTTGCTTTAAAATACGGGAAAATAGAACAGTACGCTACAAATCAACTTTACAACCTTGAATTTAACAAGAAATAATGTTACAAAATGCCGAAACCGAAATGGCCCATGTAAAGACAAATATTTGACGCGCAACCTCCGATAAGGTGTGATGCATCATCATACATCACGGAATCTTGACGCTGTGCTATATCGATAAACAGTCGCTATGGAAAAACCAAACTATATGCCCAGTTATGTAACCCAGATTGCGTTGTGAATGGAATTCAGAATGTGGTTGATAACCATACCAGCCCTGTATTATATACTGTCCACTGCTGAGCACGGGCCTCCTCTACAACCGAGAGGGTTAAGGCCTTAAGTCCACCACGCTGGCCTAGTGCGGGTTGGCAGACTTCACATTCGAAATTCAGAGAACTTTCTCAGGTATGCAGGTTTCCTCACGATGTTTTCCTTCACCGTTAAAGCGAGCGATAATTCACAAAGAATACACGCATATTTTTTTAGAAAAGTCAGTTGGGTTTTGAACCTGCAGACATTCGTCTCAGCAGTCCGTTCCACTCCCAACTAGGCTATCGCCGCTTCGATGAAGGTGGTTTCGTGGTTGATAAAGCGATACTTTTTATATCAAGTCTATGAACAGAACTGAATGTTTCCAAGTTAAGAACACCTACAAAACAGTGCGTCGCCTAAAAGGAATGTTGCTACAAAGGATGTCCGCTTTTTGTATGGGTGCTGTGCCTTAAAATCTAACCAGGCTCAAATTTTATGGATATTAAAGGGGCATAAATATGAACTTGGATCCAATAAAAAAATATTTTTAGACCCCTCCATTATAACTAACCTTTTAATAACGTTCATTATAAGTGTAGTTTTTAAGCAAAATAAAATTACATAAATCTCAAAATCGGAAGACATTAAAATTATACGATTTATTGCAAAGGCCTAGTTTTTGGGAGTACTACCCAAATATATATAAAGTATCTTGGTTAGAATTTTTAGCCCGTTTTTGGTCATGTCCTTTTTTGTGCGACCAATAGTGTTTGCCAGATAAACCATAAAAACTATTTGCACCACTTTTTCCAAGATGGCGCCACAAACTTGGATTAAACTTTACACTATCACTATCAAACTTGACATCTAAAAAATAAAATTGTCCTACAAATGCACGCTAAGCACAAAAAAATTAACCTTTCAATGGACTATGTATTATAATACTGTCTCTCCTGCTGGGAACGGGCCTCCTCTAATTAAAAGAATTAGGCCTTCTTCCAAACTAAACTATTTCAAACTTATCTATTACTAGTGTTCCTCGCGGCTTCGCCTGCGTGAAAAGCCTTTCCCGCTACAAAACTTCCTTAAACACAGTACGACGCCAGCGCCATCTACTTAAAGAATCAGGTTAAAAATATCCCCTATTTCCCATGGGAGCAAATTACCGGGACAAAAAGTAGCCTATGTGTTAATCTGGGACATGATCTACTCGTATGTCAAATTTCATCCAAATGCGTTTAGTTATTTCTGAGTTTACTTCTAACTAACATCCACCCATTTTCACAACCTTTCGTATTTATAATATGAGTAATACAGATAAAATATATATTAAACATTCTCCAAAAACAGGCAGCAATCCATACTTCTATAATATTGAACAAAGGTTTGGGGGATCCCACTTTTCGTACATGGGGAACAACGGGGAGACTGAACCATCTCTTCTCTGAGGGTTTCAGGGCGGGTGGTCAGCTAATCCGAGCAAAAAGCTCGATTCAGAGAAAAAACTGAAAGTTAAGTAATATAGTAAGAATTAAGATGAATCACTCATAGTACAAGTATGGCATCCCTTTTGAAGCTTGTCACTTTTTGCCAATGATACGTCAATCTCAATTAATCATGAAAAATATAATAACATGGATTTTTGAAAGTCGCCATTTTCATAAACAATTTATTTAAACGACATGCGTACTATACCACTAGAACGTACAAAATGGTATTATCTATACAAATATTGTATAATCTACAATACTCTATTCATCGTACTATCGCAGCCAATGAACGCTTTTGCGTATATCTACCTTAATTAGTTACAATTTAATCATTTCAACTCTATTTTTAAATAGGTTCTTTAAATTCTTCAGGTAATGAATACACGTATCTACGTGCTTTCAGTGCACACATACGCATGAAATTTAACTTTAATGCTATTATCGATTTAATTAGATACGTCACTAGATCGATCATTATTTCGGCGATACTGACAGTACATACACGCATAATACGCATCAATGGAGATTATATTCGTATTTACAGTAATTAGGTTTACGGAGAAAAGTCTAAGACGTAATTCAAGCTTATAAGCTGTTATATAATTCTACACCAAAATTACGAGACTTTCGATTCATTAAAGTCAATTTCTACTGGCAGGTTTTCCCGGGATAAACACAAATCAAGTCAAATCAAATTCTTTATTTGTAAGCATAGGTTTTACAGGTGTATTGTTCACTATGCTAAATGCCGTTGCGTCAGCGTACACATTTATTAGTTTTATGTTGACTACATCACATAAAACATTAAGTTTTTTTTTTTTTTATGGCATTGAATGACGAGACAAGCGTGCCATTCGCCTGCTGGTAAGCGATACGACCACCCATAAACAGCAGCAACACCATCCACCACCTTGAGTTACAAAGTACTGTGTGGCATACCACTGCGCTCGTCATCCTGAGACATAAGATGTTAAGTCTCATTATGTCCAGTAGTTACACTGGCTACAATGTCCTTCAAACCGAAACACAACAGTGCATGCACACTGCTACTTGGCGGTGGAAATAGACATTGCGGTGGTACCCACCCAGACGGACTCTTACATATGAGAGACCTACCACCACCAGTAAAAATGTACTTTGTGTATTCTAGACTATAGTTTACCTCTGTGCCAAATTTCATCCAGACCCTCAATTCAGCCGTTCTGGCGTGATCGAGAAATAAACATCCATTCATAAAATTAGTATAGATTAGCTTAATACAAAATATTTGAGGATGGCACGGTTGTTTGGTAAGGGGATTTGATCGCACAGCCTCTTGTTTAATACTCACTTTACATGTTGTAAGTCAGAGAAACGGAGAGTACTGATTCTTAAAATTGATTACATCATTGACGTAATATCATTGATTAGTTTTTATCTAGATTTTGACGCAACCTAAAGATACAGTTTCTAATCAATGAATTTTACAGACAAGTGATTTGTGAATTATTTGCTCAGTAGCGTAAGTCTCTTACTTATGACCTCGATGACATTATCAAAATGATTTAAATAACGGTTCTTATGCTAAAACATACTGTTTTTAGTATATCACATTTGGTACCAACTATTACGAGATACAAACAAATAAAATCGTGGAAATAATTATTACGTAACCCGATAATTAAAAATACTATTGAAAGATAATGCACAGATAACTAATTAATCGGAATCGAAGCTTTCCTTAATCCACGCACGTCTATGAACAAAAACGAATTACAGATACAAGTGAGAAAGAACAGTGTTATCACAACCAGTGTTGATGTACTTGAGTGATGTGTTCCGAAAGTGAGAAATAAAGTGAACATGTGTGTGAGGTGACGGAGGGACCGGCCATCTGGCTGTGGTGTTTTGGACGAAAACATTCCTCTATTAAAGATTCTTACCCAGGGCCCGACGGATAAACAGAAGGATTTATGCAAAATGACCAAGGGCCCTCGGAAAGTGAAGCTAGTCATTGTAGTCAACAACAAGAAAGAGTGAGTATTCTTTTATCATTAATGCTTCATTGGTCTATGGGTTATGTGCTTGGGATGTGAACCTTAGCCTGGGTTCGATTTCCAGGGCAATATTTGGGTTCTCGAGGTTGTACGTGGCAGAAATGCCTACGCTGTACGGCGAAAATAAGTTGATTCATGTGTGCATTTGTAATTTCCTGTCCACCTATACCTGGAAGAGAGGCGAGGAACACAATGATTTTCAAAAATATAGATACACCATACACTAACAATTTTTTTTTATTTAATTAGGACACAAGCAGTCATATACAGACTCTAATTAATATAAAAGTATACAAAAAGACCTATAGGTCCATTTAAAGTTACAAAAACAAACAATAGTTACAAAAATTTAAACGAAAAAAGTGTTCCGCACGCATATTCTTGACATTACGTATTTGAGAGAGAGTACGAGAGTTGACGTATTTAAACCAGTATGAACCATAAAGACAGCTAGTATTCGTCATTTAAGTGTAGTGTATAAAACTATCCCAATTGGATGATTTTTGAGTCTTCAGATTGCGATTGCTAATATCATATCTATGGTTTTGGAATATCATTGGAGGTACATGACCGTAAATGCTGTAAATTTTTTAAAGTTTGTTTATTATAGCTAGGTGTTTCAAGAGTAGAGCCTAGGTACCGAAAAAACTGCAGACAAATATCAGCAGTCCACATTGAAGTATAAATTGACATTGTCCGCCTTAAACGTCACAAATCCTTATGAATGGAAGTGAATACAAACGGTGATTATGCAAATTTTATCTCGGCGTCTAATTGAGAGCCGAGTATAAAACTACCGGCATCCGGCGACGCGATTCATACTTATAAACAATGCAAGATATAGAAATACATTAATACTTGTCCTTGTTTATTCATAAAAATAAACATTTAATTTACTATAGTTTCATTAATAATACTAGCCCTGTTTATAATATACTAGACTTGATCGTCGCTCCGCCCGTGTGAATGAGTTTTACGGGATAAAAGTCCCGTTTTATATTTTCCCGGGATAAAGAGTAGCCTATGTTACTTGCTGACAATGTAGCTTTATGTTGGTGAAAGAATTTTTATAATCGGTCCAGTAGTTTTTGAGTTTATTCGTTACAAACATACAAATTTTTTCTCTTTATAATATTAACATAGAAGATTGTCGTACTGCTGGGCACTGGTCTTCTCTTCTGCTGAAGGTTAAGACTTTAGCCCACGACGAAGTGTGCACCGGTGCTGTCACATTTAATTATTTATGCACTATTAAAAAATGTATACAGGTGGATTTAATAACGTAAGCATTCAGTGTCAGTGTTTACCATCTTTGAAATTCTTTTAGACGCTTAGGTAGGTTTTTAACGCGGGAATGATATCTTTCATTATCACCTTTTTATATAGACGAGACGTCGTTTGCTCCATTATTTTCATAATAGTTACCTTGAACTTGAATTGCAAATCTTTACACTAGACTACTGCGCTCGTCATCCTGATATATTGAATGTTATATTGCCCAGTGATATTGGCCACAATGCCCTTCAAATTAGGACAACTATCCTAGCAAAGCGAAGCTTGATAGAGTATAGAGCGGCAGGCCTAGACTTACCCTCGCATGAGACTATACACTAAGACCGGGTTTTTTCAACTGTAGTTATCTTTTTGTCAGGTTCTTATTAAGCTGGACGCGCTCGCAGAGCTTTGAGTGCTCCGGCGCAGCGTGAGACGTGACGCGTAATACGTGACGCGTGACGCGTGAGGTGCTGCGAGTGCGTCCAGCTTAATAACACCCTGACAAAAAGATAACTATAGTTTAAAAACGGGGCCTTAGTAACCAAAGTCAATAATTATTGTTATATTTCAAAGTAATAACGTGGTTTCACGGGGTATTATCATAGCAGATGTACGTTCAGACAATAATAACATTTTATATGTACACGTTCACACGCCGAAGTCGAGAATTTTGATGCCTTGGATATCCAATTCATAAAAAGATATGTATTAGATGTCAGAAAATGCACAGCCCCTGTTCTCGATACCACATCCATTCCCAGGCACTTTAGTCATTGCGTAGACGTTCAATTTGTAGCGAGAAACACTACTATTATGATTTAAGCTTTAGCAACCGTCAGTTTCATAGTAGTATTATTCGTGACGTCTGCGCGACGCCTAAATGTTACATAAAGTACAATAAGAATACAATAACTGCCATAACGCCAATAAAACCATGAACGAATACCATTCATAAGTGTTGACTGTCATCGTTGACCGACGCGGAAATATGATGACCACTCTCACTATTCGACTGTCCTTGGTGGTAGGAAGAGCATCATTTGTACGAAGGTCGGTGTGTGGTGTGGGTTATGAGAGACAGCGATTGTGGATATATGGTGTGAGTGAGAGCGATTTGTGTGGTTATTAGTGCGTTTTAGAGGTAGATATGTCATAGTCTGTTTTACTGATCTGCCGTCTAAAGATTTATACTATATTTAATTTTAGTCAATGATAATAAAAATAAATCTATTAAATTTTCAATCATCTTTTCAGTATTTGTAACAGTTAATAAAAAAGACGATTACGAAGTTCCATTATTCCTGGGTGCTTAAGGCTACTTTTACTCATGAGTACGGACTTTAACGCTATGCAATGCAATCAGCCCTGTATTATATACTGCCCACTGCTGAGCACGGGCCTCCTCCTCAGTAGTAGAACTACTGAGAGGGGTTAGGCAATACTCCAACGGCCTAGTGCGACATCGAAAACTTATTTATCTCCGTTTATTCCAGATTAAACTTTGTAATACTAGGACATTCTAGTTCTAATTAAATTTTGATTTATTTTATCAAGAAACACACACACACACACGTCACGACTTCTTCCCCGAAACGGTAGGCAGAGGTGCAATCGGAGTACCCACTTTTCACTGTGTGTTCCTTCCCACCATATGATAGGGGGCGAGCCTTTCGCCATATCGGGTACAAATTCCGGACTCCGGGCTGATACTGAGCAGAAAAACCCAATATCACCTTGCCCGACTCCGCACCTCATAGTGGTCTTTTTACTGCACAAGCAGTACTACTACGCCACCGAGGCAGCCAAGTTATTACAAAGATCTGAAAAGATTAGCTTCCTAAGGTAACGTTTATTATAAAAACATTTGCTGTTGCGAATGCTGCTCCAAATTGCAACTTTTGAACCAAAACGATACAATTCAAAATGATCGAAAATTAAGTTATCGACTTAAAATTGGTCCCTTTTTTATAAAAATGTAATAAACTAGACTACTGCTCGCAGCTCCGCACGCGTGAAGAAGTTGTCCGGGATAAAAGTAGCCTATAGCACTCGGGAGTAATGTAGCTTTCTATTAGTGAAAGTCTTTTCAAAATCGGTCCAGTAGTTTTTGAGATTATCCATTACAAACAAACAATCAAATCTTTCCTCTTTATAATATTAGTAAAGAAAAGGTACCGATATAACAGTTTTGTCCTGTTCCTGCTTGAATATGGCTGTGTTTGAACTATTGTTGTATTGAGAATTTCGTTTTAAGTCATTTTATGACGATAACACAATTTAAGATTTTTTTAATTGTGTCGTTTTCATTCTAAAGGTGCGAAATATATCCACGTTACGTTAACAAAAAAGCAGGACGTATGTAGATCTATTTTATGCAATATTATCGAATATTTGATTCAGAAAATGTGTAAGCATTTGATAAATGATAACAATATCAACGATTATACCCAATCAGTTACACGCCCGTATAGTTTTATTTTAATTACGATTAACGTGATATTTTACTTATAACTGTATTAGATATTAGATAGGACTACTAAATAACTAAACGGTGTATTGTGATATAATAATACCATCCGTGTATTATATACTGCCCACTGCTGAGCACGGACCTCTTCTACTGAGAGGGTTTAGGCCTTAGTACACCACGCTGGCCCAGTACTGGTGAGGGCCATTATCATCAGCTACATGAAGTCTACTGCGGCCTGCATCCAGCGTGTCCTGCTACTTTTATCAAGTCGTCCGTCCATCTTGCACGTGAATGTCCAACGCTGCGCTTGCCGGTACGTGGCCTCCGCTCAAGAACTTCTTTGCCCCATCTGCCGTCAGTTCCGCAAACTATGTGCCCTGCCTACTGCCACTTTAGCTTGCTAATCCGCTGGGCTATGTCGGTGACTTTTGTTCTTCTACCAATATCTTCATTTCTGATTTGATCACGTAAAGAAACACCGAGCGTGGCCCTCTTCATAGCTCGCTGAGTGACCGTGAGCCGTCTTAGGCGGCCCATAGTCACAGGTCACATCCCAGTGCCGTATGTCATCACTGTTAACACACTCATCGAAGACTTTTGTCTGGTGAGGGTGGCACAACATAATGTATAATAGCATCCCTGTATAATAGCGTCGTGCTATCGCCATCCATACCCTTTTTTCCGTGGGTTAAATCCCTTTTACCTAACTTAGACATAAGACAATATACCAGAAGAGACCTTACCAACCCAGTTGGCCAAGCGTGAGCGTGTAAAAAAGTTAAAACCAAACTCTCGTCATGCGCCTGCACGTCTCAAAATTCTACAACAGCTTTGCCCTTACCAAGCGTCAGGGATTTAAAACTATCAAATCATGCTACACATGTCATTTCCCCGCCACCGCTCCCCACTTAAACCACACGCCAATTAACGGGTTAATTGCTATAACCGTCATGTGGGAACCATATCGTTCATAACTGCTATTAACTGCGAGACATGTTGATATGCGGGCAACAGTAAAATCAATGATATTCGCAAGGTTGACGCTAGGAATGAGAATTCTTTAATTATTTATAGATATTGTATGAGAAATATTATACATACATAGACACTCATGTCTTTTATCCTCGAATGGGCAGGCATAAGCGCAACTAATGCACCAACTTTTCAGTAACAGTTAGCTTAACTTCTACTATCGAGTTAGATATCAAAATCCAGTTAGTTATTGAGACCGGCCGCTAGTGCATTCACATTTCGTCGAGCTTATACGTCCTATATGAAAAGGCGCGTGATCCCATGGGCACAAATTCAAATCCCGAGTAGCACAGCTATGTTTTTGAAAAACAAAACTAGGAATCTAATAACACCGCGATTCACAGGCCAATAACTTTGCCATTCGATCAATGAGATAATGCTTAATGTATTATGTTTTATAACTTGATGACATTTGTTTTCTTTTTTTTTTATTGCCTTAGTAGGCAAACGAGCAAGCGGTCCGCCTGATGGTAAGCAGCATCCGCCGCCCATGGACTAAAGCAATGTCAGAGGCACAGCCAAGTTGTTGTCTACCGGGAACTGTACTTCAATCAGTGCTTTTTATTCGTTATGGGTATTATGTTTACGATTCATCATGTCGCTTGTCATCAGGCGAGCCGCTTGCTCATCCTATCATTCAATAGTACCTAAAAAGCCGCGATAGACCGAGTTAAGTGTGGACCGGACTGCTGAGACAAATGTAAGCAAACTGAAGGCCACACGCCTCTGACTTTTTTAAAGTTATGTCAGTATTCTTTATGAATTATCGCTTCCTTTAACGGTGAAGGATATCATCGTGAGGAAACCTGCATACCTGAGAAGTTCTCTATAAGAATTTCGAAGGTATGTGAAATCAGCCATCCCGCACTAGGCCAGCGTGGTAAACGAAGGCGTAAAACCCTCTCAATAGTATAGGAGGCCTGTGCCCAGCAGTGGGCAGTATCTGATAGTATTTATTTTTTATTAAATAATTCCCATCAACTACAAAACAATAAACGCTGCTCTAACAATAATAAACAGTAAAATACTATGAAACAGCGTTTTATAAAAACCGTGCGTACCATTAACGTAATGAGAGGAAACGACGGTTTCCGCGTGCGATCCGCCGCGTCATCTGCTGGTAATCAAGGGTCATAATCATTGACATCATCACGTTCACGCATGATGATTGCCTGGCCTGCAGCTTTTGCTGACGAGGCGCCTGCAATACAACTTTCTTTTATCAAATCTTCACCGCTGTTCTGGATAATCAGCTTTTACTGACGGTGATGATGTGCATGAGATACCTATAGATTTGTAATAGGTACGCTAAAAAGCTGAGAGCATGAAAAAAGAGCATTACTACCCTAACGGACATCCACTGTAGGATTACAAGACTAAGGATAAGACTGTAGGATAAGTGTGTCAATATAGTTTTTACAATAAGAGCCCAAAGGTTTTCGTCTTACTTGCTTTGACCATGATAAAAAATACTTAACAAGACATTGTAATATCGGTATAATTTTTGGAATTACATATTCAAATTATAATTCTATGTTACAAGTTGATGATGGAGTAATGTATAATGACCCTTATTTTGTCGCTTCTACTATTAAAACTATCGATCGACTTTTGTCCCGACTTTCAAGATAAAGTTATCGTAAAAATTGCTACCGATCATCAGTTCAAAATATCACAAAGCCAGCCATAAAGAGGTTACCGATAATCCTATACTTTTATTATATTAGCTATCTAAACAATAAAGATTAAAAATAAATTTTAAGTAATAAGGAAATGGACAAGTCATGTTTCAGGACGAACGCAGTTTAGGACACTATCTTTTGTTTTGTGTCATGATGTGAGCTGTTGATACTTACAGGAGTTGCAGTGGTGTCTGTGAGGGCTGGAAAGTCTCGTAATATCGAGCATGACTTTGTTTTAACCAGTTCTGGGCTCTGTTGCTACTGTTGATATCAATTCGTCATTTATCACCAGGTAATTGGCTAGCTCGTCTCTTCAATCATTGAAATAAATCTTGCCAGTTCTTTTGAGACATATCCATTTTATTACGTAGATCTGCAGTCTAGGCGGTCAAATAATAGTGTAGATACATCTTTACCCAGAAAAACTGAAGACGGCTTTGCCATTTATATGACCAAATCACACAGTAATCAGTGGAAAACAGCAGAGAAATAAGTAGGTGGTAAGTAAGCCTTGGTGGTATTTCTGGCTTATCAAACATATTATCTCGAGCTAGGAAAACCCCAGGTACACATTTAACTGCTAGTTTTACGCTGAGAGGATGATAATCGGTGTTAAAGTCTATCAGTTTTCGATCAAAAAGATTAAGGCCCGTGTTCACAAACGTTAGTTAGCTAAGTACGGTGCAATGCTATGATAATAAGTCAGTAAGTCAGTGTTTCTCAGTGCTTTTGGCATGACGGCCTTCGGAGTGCGTAGGCAAAGGGGCGCTGTGATTGGCTAATATTGAGATACAGCTTTACTTCAGTTGGCTGTCAGAAAAACAAAGCTGAACAAAGCCAAAGAAAACAATGACATTGCTGACAATGTGTTTGGGCGCACTGTGCATCCTCACTGTTTGTGAATACGGTTGATAGCCATCAGATCATTCATTTCAAAACGCAGATTAATTCACTGCACTTTTCATCACGATTGGGTTCTTAGGCCGGGTTGTTTCATCCGTGGTCAGTTAAAGTTAAGGTTCTTATCACACTCTTCTTATCATAAGGCGAAAACGCTGTTCGTCCAGTGTTAACCGTTAACTTTACTTGACCACGGATAAAACAACTCGGGCTTAATGTCTAGTAACATTAAGTTTTGTTCATTCAGGAGTTTTTTGATCTTCTGCAAGTATGTATCTCGATTACTATCCTAATACCCAAAAGTATATTAGATTCTCGTGTATACCATATCTCAGTTACCAGGCTAGTACATCCAACAATTTGTTTAATTCACGTGTGACGTCGCGTGCGGCCTCGCGGCGCCGTTAACTTGGTTGTCACGCGACAACGTTATAACAACCGCAAACATTGTCGTTGCGTCATTTGCCGTGATAGTAAAAGTGAATCGGTTATTCAGATTATTGTGATTTACGTTGGACCCTCGACTGCGCTTTGAGGAGTTGCTACCAGTTGCGCGAGTTAGCAAAATTTTACGACCGATCTGATCTAAAGCCAGAGCATCTAGAGTGCTCCTCGTCCACTTTTAATCAATTGCTTCGCTGCTCACATGTTTTGGTTCGACCAAAACAGCCACTGCTTTAAGGAGGCCAGGCGAGATAACACGAGAGAAAGCGAGAGCTCATATCAAACTCTGTTAGTTTAGGTGGCATTGCCGTGCATAGGGTGTATATAGTGTTAGGGACTCGGCCCGGCGGTCGCTCGACGTTTTCCATCCCTCCGGCGGCTCAATGCCGGGTCGTAAGGTCGGCGAACCCAACATAACCGTCCAGTCGCCCCCCATGAAGACGGTAGTGGTAAAACACTTTCTGCGCAAAACAAAAAAAAAACTTTGAGGTAGATTTATTTATTTATTTATTTATTTATTTATTTACTTAGGCAAAGACATGTTACACTTATATGTATAAGGTCATTGACTCTCAAACTAGGCGAGCCTGTATCTTAAGAGCCTGAGATGGGTAATCGAATGATCTTTGCTGGCATAAAAAAAGTACCCATAATTAACAATTGTTATTAGTTGATCACTGTTAAATTTGAGTGTGGGTAATAGAGGCTTTAAAAGCAGGGGAAAATATCAATAAAATATGTGTGTGTGTGTGTGTGTGTATGTGTGTGTGTGTGTGTGTGTGTGTGCGCGTGCGTGTGTGTGTGTGTGCGTGTGGGTGTGGGAGTTCAGGCTAGGTATTGAGTGAAATTATCAGTCTTTCCGTTTCATCGTGGTTGAGCCCCAACAGCCATGCTTTGACTTTTCTTTTGCAAGCAGAATAAGTGTGATATACAATATTGCAATGCCTATTTACATTATTGTATATGATTGGATGTATAAAGGCGGGACACCTTTTAGTTAGGCGAGACGAACTGCGAGGCACCGGCATTGCGAAGACACGTTTGGATTTTAGGGATGCAATATCGATGCTATGTTTCAAAATTTTGTGCATGTTTAAAGTTGCACCAAGAACGTATAATTGGCGAACACGTAAGACAGCAAATTCTCTATAGATTTCGTCAGTAGGAAAGAGAAATGGTTTCTTAAGAAGCACCTTAATTACCGCCCTTTGGGTTCTTTCGAGTTCAATTATTGTGGTTTTCCCAGCACCGCCCCAGATCGGAATACAGTATTGAATGATTGACTGGCAGAGTGCGAAGTATATCGTGCGCTGAATGTGAATTGGAGTACAATCTCGCAGTTTTTTAAATATGTAAATCAGTTTGTGAATACGATTCGAGATGTAGTGTATGTGGTCTTTGAAGGAGAGGTGTTCGTCTATTATTATTCCGAGATATTTGATTTGTCGTGTGCGTTCTAGTGCTTCACATTTGCAACTCGGCTGGATGTTGATGTCATTGAACGAACAAGTGTGGAGCTTAAGTAACGCGTGCCGTGTAGGGTTAGAGACGCAAGTTTTGTGAAACGCAATATATTTGGATTTTTTTACATTTAGAGTAAGTAGGTTTAGGTTTAGGCTTTGAACCACTTTCGTAAGTGCTTTTTCCGCACAGAGATAAGCTTGTTCCCAGTCGTTGGCATGGAGTATGATTGCAGTATCGTCAGCGTACGATATTATAGAAGCATTGTGAAGGGTCAGTTCGAGGATATCATTAATGTATAAAACAAATAGCGTGGGACCAAGCAGACTTCCCTGTGGAACGCCAAAATTTATAGGAAGTCGCTGACTACAGTGTTCGCCAACTTTAACGTATTGATAACGACCAGATAAGTAGCTCCTAAACCAGTCTAGGGGGATACCTCTTATTCCGACTACTTCCAGTTTCTTGAGCAATAATTTAGTGGAAATCGTGTCGAACGCTTTGGCTAGGTCCAAGAATATGCCGATGCAGCATTCACCCTTTTCTACAACTGAAGCGACTTGGTTTACCAGATAAGTGGCTGCATCTTCTGTGGATTTCCCCCGTCTAAAACCAAATTGCCTGTCCGATAACAGGTTGTGTGCTTCGAGGTATTTGGTAAGACGTGTATTGACAACTTTTTCAAGAAATTTTGACAGTATGCTCAGGAGTGCTATAGGTCTATAATTTTCTGGTAGATCTGTGGGGCCAGATTTATGTATCGGACTAATAGCAGCTAATTTCCATTGTTCCGGAACCGTTCCATGTAGTAAACTAAGATTAATTAGGTGGGTAAGAGGGGGGATAATATATTTTTTTACTTTTTTGATTAGCCGTACGGTGACTTTGTCAGGGCCTGGAGAACTATTGTCACAGAGCTGCGATATAAATTTGTCGATTTCATTGTTATCAGTTGGCTGAAAGAAGAAGGAGGTAGGGGATGTCTTCGACGGCCTATATTTTCTGGCTAAAGAGTCTTGTGTCTCAGAAAGATTTACAAGTGTAGGTTCAGCTAGGTTCCTGCCAACATTAGCGAAGTATGAGTTAAGGTTGTTCAGTATATCATCGTTGTCTTGCGTTCCATCAAGTAATTTTGGTATATCTCTTCTGGAGGATGTAGGATCATAAATAGATTTGATAACCTTCCATAGTTTTCTTGGATTTTTTTCGTTTTGGTGTATTTGCTGGCTGTTGTACTCATTTTTGAGATTGCGTAGTAGTTTGTTACAGAAGTTACGATATCTCGTGTATATTAACCTTTTTGTGGAGTCTTGTTGGTGAGATCTACAGGATAGATGTAATTTATCTCTGTGTCTGATGCACCTAATCAATCCAGGAGTTATCCAAGGTTTGATTGCGAATTTGTTGCGCGGGACTCGTAAATTGTAAGTATGTAATTGTAAAGTACGCGTAAAAACTTCGATAATGGATGAAGCGACAAATTCAAGGTTGTCGCTGATCATGATGTTAGACCAGTCTAGGTCAGCCAGCTCCTTTGCGACTTTAACTTCGTTAATTCTGAGTTTGTATCGACTTACTTTGTATCTGCTTTTGTAGTCGCATGGTATTACTGCTAGTGTCATATCGTGATCAGTAATGGAGCTTTTGCAAATAACTCCAACAGCTTTGACGTGCGACTTTATGAATATGTGATCAAGACATGTTTGAGAACGAGTAGGACTAGTGATAACTGGGAGTAGTCCATAGGAAGCCATAAGCGTGAGATAGTCTTGAGATTTTGCACTTGTCTCGTTGCAGATATCGATGTTCATGTCGCCAGTTACTATAATTGATGAATAGCTGTTGACGAGTTTTAAGGTGTTATCTAGAGCTGCCATAAAATTTGATATATTAGTGAACGAAGGAGAGCGATATACTCCGAGTAAGGCTATTTTTTGGTCTATTTCTAAGAGTAGACTATCGGCGTCAGAAATTCTGGTTTCAACTATTGTTACGCACCTATTTGATTTTGTGTAGATAACGAGACCTCCGTTTTTGTTTTGTTGCTGCTGTGTACGAATTATGTTATAATTTGGCAGGGGGTCTAGAATAGTATCGTGAGTCAGCCAGCACTCAGTTAGAACAATTACGTCGAAGTCAGCATTAAAGCGTTTGAGTGCGACGGAAAGATCGTCAAAGTTACGTTGATAACTTCTTATGTTAAAAGTCAGTAGTTTAAAGCTAGGTTTCAAAGATTCAAAGAAGTGCTCTCCCATTCTCAAAAGCAAACAAACTTTCTAGATGTGACATGTACAACGAACTATCGACAGATGTTAACAGTGAATTCTTTCGTGACAGTGCGATCAAAAAGGTGGTAACAGACAAAAAAATATGGCAAGTGTTAATTTGCCCACTATATCTCAACGCCGTTCTGAGACACAAAAAGCCCTGTGACTCTTGCTTCTAACTTTCAATTGATCGATAAAGTATACTTAAAGGCAAAGTGAATTTATTAAGCTGCTTCCCTGATAGTAAATGACATGACTGCGTATAAACAGAAGTGTAAAGCTCCAAAGCTCCATCACAAAGCTCCAGTATTACTGCCTTCTATTGAAAGATATAAGCCATATCAAATGTTTTACTAATTACTGCTCTATTGCAACTTTCTTTTATTTTGTTCATTTTCTTTCGTCATATTTTCAACGTAACCTGTAGGCTTAGAATGTGACAAGAAAACACGACACGACTCTGTTTCGTTTTATTTGGATTGGTTGAGAGACACACGTGACTGACGCATTGGTCTCTCGATCAATCACAAACATCAAAATCAAACGACATCGACTTACGAGTTGTTTTTTTTTGCCAAATTCTTAGCCAACGGGTGGCTTCAATAACCTATCCTGATGAGGACTCTAAACTTGAAAATACTGTAGAACTTATACAAAAGTTCAATAAACATGTGCGTTTTTGCCACATTCTAAGCCCACTGTCCACCATACCAGCTCTGTATTATATACTGCCCACTGCTGAGCATGGGCCTCCTCTACAACTGAGAGGATTTAGTCCTTAGTGCACCACGCTGGCCTAGTGCGGGTTGGCGGACTTCACATACCTTCGAAATTCTTATAGAGAACTTCTCAGGTATGCAGGTTTCCTCACGATGTTTTCCTTCACCGTTAAAGCGAGCGATAATTCACATAGAATACACACATAACTTTCGAAAAGTTAGAGGTTGCCCTTGGGTTTTGAACCTGCGGATATTCGTCTCGGCACTCCGTTCCAATCCCAACCAGGCTAGTCCACTGTACGTTTCTTAAATTCTAACTTCTAAGACTATTATCTTTACCGCCCGTCATGGTTTACGAGTAGCATTTTCCAACCAGATTTTCCCAATTGACGTATGTTTTACAGCAGTAATTTCTGCGTAATTATGTAATGTATAATTTGACGATTGCTTGACGCAACCATTGTCTTCATAGATAAGATTTATCTGTTTATTTTGACTACGTTTTAATATCTATGTTTTATGACTAATATTATAAATGACTAAGTTTGATAAATGTTTGGATGTTAGAAATAAACTTAGAAATTGTTGAACGGATTTAGATGAAATTCTTCTTATATACCTGAATACAGTGACATCCATCCATCATTTAACCTCACCAAAACTTTCCAAACACAAGTTATTCATCAACATCGCCACGATTAATATTCTGCATGCGATCGTTTCGCGATTTTCGGCGCACGCGCCCCCCATATTCAATTAATGGCGAAATTTGTTCCCGTGGGGGTCAAACCCACGGTTAGGACGCAGTGCACGTAGCTCATTACAGGGATACGAAGTGTTAGATCAGGGACAGGTTAACGGGTAATTCATAATATGTGTACTTGATTACACACGCAGGTTCATAATTTGACGGTTGAAACGTTAGCCGTAGAACTGTCGAATTATGAAACGCTTCACGGAAAAAAAGTAATTCATTTAAGATAGAATAGGCTATTTTGCTCAGGATGTGATGGCAAGCTGCTTGTATGCGGGATTTTGGCTCGGTAGGTGCCACTGAGTGGATTATGAACACCAAACCTATCTCCCTAAAATGCCAGTAAAATTATCAAGCATTACGAATATGTACAGTCAGCCACATAAGTAGCTGAAAAAATTCAAAATTTCAAACCGCCTATACGCGTTCAGTTCAATTAAAACCCTTTTTTTCTTTGTGTGAAGTAAAGTAAATCCCTTTTATTTTATTTTTGTGAATAAAAAAAATATTATTGGTAAGAACGCAAAAGTGTAGAGGCAATTTGAAGTTTTGAGTTTGTTCAGCTACTTATGTGGTTGACTGTACCTAACGTCTAAGAGTGACGAAAATAGCATAGTGAATTCAATTCAATGTTGTGTATGATCTGACTGTTTACACCCACCATCAGGCGAGTGACTTGCCCGTGTCATAAAAAAAAAATGTGTCATAATTTATACACAAAAACAATATAAATCATGTCGTAAAGTTCCAGGGAATTTGTTAACCCGAAATCCATTAATATCTCATTACAAAAGGAAAGTAAGTAATCAAGACTTCGTAAGGCATGGGCCGGACATCGAACCCAACTCGTTTTGCACGTCTGACATCATATGATCCATTGTAACCATAATAAAATGTTAAATGGCATATGGTACATTACATTGAAAATCAAATAAAAAGGTACGCAGGTATTGCCGTTTTATTTATTCGAGAAAATTTACTACCGCCGCGCCGTCCGATTTGAAATCCCTCAATCCAGATACATCACAATGCAACAAGTTAGAATACCTATATATATATACGATGTATCGTACGATATTCTATTACGAGTCATTCTTATTTCAAGACTAATGAAAGAGCTATCATCGTGAATAGTTCGTATTTATTCTATAAAATATGTAGGTTACGCAAGAAACCGCAAAAAATACTGACGAAATAACTAAAAAAATATTTACCAACCCATCTCGTGACGTGACAGAAATGTATGAACTCCGTCACTCCGATTTGTCGTGTCGTATATATTGTGAAATATGAGGTTACTGGTGTCAAATGTTTTAGTTATATTGCTCTTTGCTGCCATCGTTTTTTAGTTCACTTCGGGTTGAAAGTTACTCTAAAAAGTTATGATATTATTTTAAAATCTACCCACTTGACATTGGCAAAATCACCGATGAAACGGTGGAGCCATTTTTAAAAGAACAAGAAGAGGTTACTGTTATTAATCAGTCACCAAGTCATACGTTACCGTCATATTTATCACATGCAACCTTCATCCCTAACTGAATAGGCATAAGAGCTATAAGTGCAGCCTTGGTTCGCAGAGCGTATTTTGTATCGCAATGTGACAATCAACTCATGACTTCACGATGTGACTCTTAGATCCCTCGTATGTTTATTTCTACGCCAAGCAATAGTGTGAATGTACTTTTCCAGTTTGAGTGACATTGTAGCCAGCGTAATTACTGGGCATTATGAGACTTAACATCTAATGTCTCAGGATGACGAGTGCAGTGAAGTTCAACGCAGTACTTTGTAATTCAAATCACTGTATGATGTTGCTACTGTTCATGGACGGTCGTTTCGCTTACCGTCAGACGAACGGCATGCTAGTTTCATCAGCAAACTGCAATAAAAATATCAAGGATACTTCTAATACCGAACAACTCACTAGCATTTCAAATCATTAAACCAACCCTCTTAGTATCCCTAACCCAACCTGATTTTCAGAGAAACTAAACTACCGTTATACCAAAGAAACCTACATAGAAATGTCTTTAGATTACCTCAATTACTTAAATCCGATTTTGAAGTTTCATAGTAAATAAGGCAATGCAAATCTCACCAAACACTGTTAAACAAAGTAGTAATCTCCTCCATCCATCTGTATTCCTTGACAGCAACAGTTACTACGTGTGACAATCCGTCAGTTCCATTGAAGATAGTGGCCGCTCCGATGCGCGTGCGCAGCCCATACTAATGTCTCTATTGTCTAACACTTACTGTTTTGTTTTGGTAATGTTTGATGATACATGAATGGGCCGCGTGGTGTTTTATGTGCCAAATTCGCGACTGTGTATTGGTAAATTTTACGCCTCAACGCTATAAGATGTAGCCTACATGAATAGTTTATAAGTTCTATTTGCCAAAGAAACTTTCACTAATTCAGTTTATTTCACACATTAATCCAGATAAATGAAATATCTTTTTAGATGTTGGTAATACAAAAATATATGACATGGAAAAATATTTCGAAAGACTACCGACGTCCCATCAGGACTGCCTTAAAGCCAGACATCTTTGCTGGAAGTCTTTGACCAAATTCTACGATTACAGCAATAACACATTACTTATAGTCCAATGTAACTCTACAAGACCCCAAATCTACCTTATACAAGGTTGTAACAGATTTATTTTCCTTGTTGCAGCCCGCCTACATTCAAGACGTTGACGCCAACATCTCGCACACAGCTGAAGCAACAGTTGATGCGAGAGCATGCGCAGGAGCAGCTGCGTAGAGAATCACAGGTAAATAAAAAATCTACAAACAAGCCAGAGATGTCAGAAGTGCTTATAAACACATAAAAGTGATGAGAACCTAGATATTGTTAATAAAATTTCTTCTTTCATTCTTCATATCATAAACCTATACGCGACCAGAAATACAATCGTGTTATTTCAATCAGCCTACACACATTCACTATGTTATTTTTCAGTCATTTAATCAACATTGTCAGTCATTTGCAACAGATTTCCCCATAAAAATGGTACAGTGATTAACGTATCTTCGTATTCACAGGCACAGCAAGCCGGCCAGTCCAAAGATGAGGAGAAGAAGAAGTCAGCACCAGCAGAGGTGCCGCGGATCACGCCTCACGTGGAACTGCCGCCACAGGTGCTTCAGGTAAGAAACTTTAATATCCAGAATATTGTAACTCTCATAAACTACGATTAAAAAAAGAGCCAGCGTGAACTCCAACTCTTGAAAACTGACAAATAGGTCGGGAGTAGTAGATTAACGAAAACATTTCCTTAATATACGAACAGTAGAAAATTTGTAATTCACACTGAGCCAAAATTATAAGAAAGCTAAAAAACATTGAGAATAAATCATCTTCCAAATAGCAATTTAGTCGAAATAAACCAAAATGCTACTAGAATAAAGTCAATATACTACTATCAATGTTACAGGTCAGAACAGTTCTGGAGAACCCCACCAGGTATCACGTGATACAGAAGCAGAAGAGTCAAGTCCGGCAGTATCTCAGTGAGTCCTTCCAGCCACAGACACAGGTCAGTACAAGATCATCATTGAAACATTTTCCTCTTCAAACTTGATATTTTCACCTATACGATACTGTTAAAATTGGATTTTAGTGAGGAAACAAAGAAAGAACACACGAAATCTAGAAACTTTATCCTAGAAATAGAAGATTTTATTATTTAAAAGAAATTAGCAAGAACGATTAACTTAAGTGATCACAATTGATAAACGTTGCCAGAAGAATTTTGAACTTAATGCCTTCACCGCTTATAAAGACCATCAATAATTTACTAGCAGCAACTCTTTCCCGTTAGAAAAATATCTTCTGAACTCTAACATTATTCCCCGTTAAACTGAAGATAATACAGTTAGTTACGCACATACTTTTTTGTGTCTTTCATAAATAAAATCAAATGTGTCCAGGTGTCGTCAACGACGCGAGGACCTCCGACCCAGTCAGCGCCTGAGTTGGGCGCGAAGCCGCCCGCCTCGCCCGACCGCGCCTCTTCCTCCAGCCTCCTCAGCCCAGGGATATGCTCCGTGGGCACCACTAACTCAGAAGTACGTGGGCAACATAGCTTTATACTTTAATTGATCTTGACTAGCTGTTACAATCTATCTAATTTCAGCGGAGTCTGGATTATCAGAAATATGACAATGAGCAATCAAGGCGTCTGTTTAAAGAGGACGAGATGTGACAGTATGATGCTCGCACTGTGTCTCTTGATGTGGAGAAAATTGAAAATATTCTCGAAAATAATGGTTTTTAGGAAAATAGTTGATTTCTTTTTCTAAGAACTATTATTTTTAATCTAATTAAATTAGGTAAATTATATATTGTGGCCCATACGTCATCAACATTATTAAAAATATAACTTGTAATAAATAAGTATATCTACAACATCCTCACCTATTCTTGCAGGCGGACGAGTTCCTAGAAGACATCCTGTCCCTGGATGGCGGGGCGGGTCCCCTGTCCTCATCAGGACCCCCATCAGCCGCCAGCTCGGTTGCAGGGGATTGCGCACTCCTTTCAGAATCGGACATGCACGCCCTCGCCAAAGACAGACAGAAGAAAGACAACCATAATATGAGTGAGTGGACTTTTTAAATAGGCTGGATACAGGTGATTAAACACTTCGGACCAAATTCAACCTTATTGTTCACCATAAAATCCTACGATTTAGTTTATTTATAGAAAGAAACTACAAAAAAAAAACATATTGCATCTCTAATATTTAGCTCATCTCTTTTACTCCATTGGTCTCGGAAAGCAACTCGTTAATATCACAAATCTCCATTCCAGTCGAACGCCGTCGAAGATTCAATATAAACGACCGCATCAAAGAGCTCGGGACCCTCCTTCCGAAGACCAACGACCCGTTCTACGAGGTCATCAGAGACGTCAGGCCCAACAAGGGCACCATCCTCAAGAGTAGTGTTGACTATATCAAATGCTTGCGCGATGAAGTCAACAGGCTCAAACAGAGCGAGCAGAGACGGAAGCAAATCGAACTGCATAACAGAAAATTAATGCTTAGGATACAGGTATGTCGTTCATAGATGGCGTTAGTAGTCATACATTTTTAGTAGAAGCTGATGAGGTGTTTCATCTGATGGTAAGCATTACATTATTGTAGGACCGTTTTGGAGACAGTCTATTCTAGCAAGGTAGGTTGTAGGGAAAGCTGTAGAATAGTTATTTTTATATCATATCTTGTATTTGTACTCGTCGCTTTTGTCGCTATAAAAATAATTTAAGACTCGAATAAAAGGGAAAAAATGTATGCATATAAAATTTACACAATCGTACAACATCTAGCAACAGATAAAAATATATCAGAGATATATTCAAGGCGCCATGTTGAAAAAATTATCATTCAGGTTTTTGCAATTGTTAAGTTTAGATCTGATGCATAGATAACATTATCAGTGAACGTCGATGATTTTTATCATTGAGAAATAGACACTTCAATTATTTTTCTTACGATACTCATAGGTATACAAATCTTTGAGTTTAGATTACTTTGGGTGTTTTTTCGCCTTTTATGGGCTTCTTGATTGGTTAATGTCAGGTAAACGTTACTCCTTTGATTAATTATATACCTAGATAGACACTGAACGTTTCAAACGCGTCGAAAAAAATAGAGGCCAACAGTTGTCCACTAAATGAGTTCGAGTGAATTATTTTTTGTTGTTTTCCATGGATATAATTTTCTCCCGTTTTAATAGAAACTATGTAATAACTGGTATCATTATGCGCGCACACAAGGATACGCAGAATGATGCAGCGATAGCGTATGACAAAGCTGTCACGCATACTAGCTTAAGAAAAGTTGGCCTGTTTGTTTTAGTTTCATTGCAGCGCCTCACTCTATCTAGGTTTATAATTTATCAAAGCGTTACTCATACGATAAAATGCAAAGTAAACAAATTAAGATTTTTTTTTTTTTTTTTTTTTTTTTTTTTATTGCATTTAATGACGAGACGAGCATGCCGTTCGCCTGATGGTAAGCGATACGACCACCCATAAACAGTAGCAACACCATCCAGCACCTTGACTAACAAAGTACTGTGTGGCATTCCACTGCGCTCGTCACCCTGAGACATAAGATGTCAAGTCTCATTATGTCCAGTAGTTATACTGGCTACAATGTCCTTCAAACCGAAACACAACAGTGCATGCACACTGTTGCTTGGCGGTAGAAATAGACATTGCGGTGGTACCCACCCAGACGGCCTCTTACATAATGAGAGACCTACCACCAGTAGAATTAATGTCAATTATATGAGTAAAATACTTCAATTGTACTCGTTTACATTTAGTCAGGTTATACTTTAACGGATAAATTTATCTGATGAATCAAAAATTGACCTAATCCTTATATGGCGCTACGGTTTTCTTATTTTTAGATCCGTCAATGTTTTATGACATGCTTTATCAAACCGGAATGACTGCAATCTCTCAACGTCAATATATAACATTTTTCACTGTCAAAATAATCTGTATAGATTGATTATATATATACATATATCCTCGATTTTATTACTTATCTTTGTCGGTAGATTGATTTTAATAGTTATGCATTAATCATGTTAGATTTTTAACTATGAATTATTATTTTTTTGTAGGAACTAGAGCGGCTAGCGCGGGTTCACGGGCTTCCATTATCATCTAGTGAAAGCGGCTGGTCTTCCCCCCACACGGATGATTCAGGAGTCGAGTCCGCTGGACCGGACCCGCCGCCCGAACCGTCAAGGACACAACCGGTACCGTATTATAACCTTAGAAGTAGGTAGAGATTAAGGCAAGGCTGCAGTGAGCTTTAATTTGCGGGGGGGTTCTCAGATTTTGATTCAGGATTTCATGAAAGTAACCCAATAATTTAACACAAGTTCATACAAAAATATTTACTTGAGTTTAAACTGGAGGGGGGGTGACAAAGTCCCCTCAAGCCTCTGCCTCTACCTGCCTACGCTCTTGCATTAAGGCAATTACAATAGATTTTAGTCTCTCCTGCCCAAGACTGCTAGTGTAATAGAAGAATGGAGGAGAAACGTGTTGATACGACGGTGGTTCGATTTAGACTCTTTGTTAAGACTGAATATTAATGAATGGCTCACATGGCTACTCAATGCATACTACATTAGGGAGATATACTGATTACACTGAAACTACTGACTGACTGACTCGGTGGCGTAGTTGTATTACTGTACGACTGCAATGCTGAGGTCTCGGCGTCGATCCCCGGGTCGGGCGAAGTGATGTTGGGTTTTTATATTCAGTATCAGCCCGGAGTCTGAAATTTGTGCCCGATATGGCAATAGGCTCGCCCCCTATCACATCATGGGATAGAATACGCACGGCGAAAAGTGGGTACATTGGTTGCGCCCCTGCCTACCCCTTCGGGTATAAAAGGCGTGAGTGTATGTGTATGTGTGTGTGTGTGTGTGTGTGTGTGTACACACTGAAACTAATACAATTGTGTTTGGTAGGAGGTGGTGCTGCCGAAGTCTGAGCCGGCGCCGCTGATGGAGCTGGGCGAGCCGCCGCCCGACTTGTTGCGCGACATGCCGCCCGACATGCCCGCCGACATACCCTCCGCTGAATGCCTCTCCGCATTAGACGCGCTCGGTAACTATACATTTGCTATGTTTGCTGCCTACCCCTAATATATCTATTGGACCTCCTTAATTAATAAAATATGACATATAACTTCCTTAATCTTTTTCAGGCTTTCCAAAGCATTATTAATTTGATATCAAATTTTAATTGCATACACTACACTTTTTATCTATGAATAAAAATAAAAACGAAAATTTGTTTCTTTTCAAATAATGTTTTTGTTGATGTGATTAAACCACATAAGTACATTAGGAATACATAAATATATACAGTGGTATCAACATTAAACTGTAAAATATCGGGTACTACGTTCATACAGAGAGGTTAAGCTTCCTTAATGCCCAGTATTACACTGGCTACAATTTTCCAACCGACACCATGCTTTTGAAATTAATAAAGACTTTCTCTATCTTCTGTACATATAAGTCCACGATAGTCTAGTTAGGAATAGATTGGACTACCGGGACAAATATCACGTTCAAAACCAAAAGCATAGATCCGACTTTTCGAAATTACGTGCGCGTTCGCTTTAATGGTGAAGGACCATAGAAAAACCTACCTACATGAGAATTCTATATTATGAAATGAAATGAAATAATTAATTCGAACCTAGAAAATGTTATACATTATTTAGATTCCGTCAATATTAACTCTACCACCAGTTCGGAAAGCAGTTCTCACTAGAGAAGAACGCGCAAGAAACTCTAGTGTTGCTCTTTTCAAAATCAGTTCAAGGTATAAAATACAAAGCATTATGTAGAGAAAAAAAAATACAATTCAGTATTTGTTTACTTATATTTAGAGCAGTTCATTTATATACTCGCAAAATAGGTAATAAAAATTTAAATTCCAACACGAGTGCATAACTACTATTAGAATTTCAAAGGTATATTAAGTCGGCTGAACTACGTAGTGTACTACGTAGTACTGTTATGTCTGTAATGATTGAAGGTCTGACCCTCTCATCAGTATAGGAGGCATATAGCAATAACAGTATATTTTCTTATTGCTACTGAATCACGAGACGAGCATGTCGCTCACCTTTTTTTATGATATTGGGGGCAAACGAGCAAACGGTTCACCTGATGGTAAGTGATCACCGCCGTCCATGAACATCTGCAATACCAGGGGGCATAGAGATGCGTTGCCGGCCTTTTAGGTGGGAATACGCTCTTTCTTGAATGTCGCCATGTCGTATCTGTCCGGAAATGCTGCTGGCGGCAATTGGTTCCATAGTTTTGTAGTACGTGGTAAAAAATGTCAACCACCTTGTTCACCTGATGGTAAGCAATAAAACCGCCCATAAACAGGAACACACAGAATTTTGAATTACAAAATACTGCGTGGCACTCCACTTCGATCGTCGCCCTGAGACATAACTGAAATCCGAAACAACAGTGAAGTAGAAATAGACATAACAGTGGTACCCACCCAGACTGCCTCTTGCAACGAGAGATCTACCAGTATTATTTTGTATATTACGTCACACTGTGTTCCAACAATCGCCTTATGTAAATTGAAGGTGCCATTCGCGTTGTAGACGGGCTGAAGCTGGGCTCGTGCTCGCCGCTGAGCCGGGACGAGGGGCTCTCGCTCGACTGCCTGGAGCCGGACCTGTGTCTCGACCCCGTGCCTGATAACCTCTTCAGTCATAAGGATATCAAGGTAAATACATTTCTGTGCATGTTTACTGAGAAATTAATTCTCTTACGATTCCTATAAAATGTATAAAAGGATCGCTTGTTTGATGAGCTTGTCAACTGCCCATAAAAAGTGGTAACGACCCAGATTCTAGTTTTTAAATTATAGCACTGAATTATTCTCACTAATGTTAATAAAAAAGTTTGTAACGAACATTAAATGTTTAGAAGGATGTTTTTATCCTGGAAATTTGTGGCACTTTTATACCAGGCAATATGTCACGTGGACAACAGTTAATTAAAATGATGACGAGGATTTCACAGGGGCCAATAAAACGTAGCGAATACTTCCCAATAGTCATAATTGACCTATATTTCTTCAACTCATGATTTGTTTGTCACTCATCAATTTGTCAGGACTAGCAAGGTAACTACTAAGTTAAGATAGCGACTCTTTGATATCTAGTTGAACATTGTACGACGACCAAACTAAGACTGACCTCTTCAAAGTTCAAATAGCGAAGCCCTTATTTATACTCGCAACTATCACCCCCACTAACAATTTGACATCTCGACTTTTTTTTTTTTTTTTTTTTTTCCTATCTGGCTCTGTCCTTTAGGACAATTTTACATCTCGACTTGTTTTGCACAATTACTACTTCAAAACTACCCGACGCTCCGACAAATATGTTGTCGCCTAACTCTTTTATATTGTTATGCAAGTAATTAACACGTGCAGTTGTTCCAGATGCGGTTGTCGCCCACGCCGGGGCTGCTGGGCGAGGAGAGCAGCGCTGTACTCAACCTCGCGCAGATCGAAGACCTCATGGACGACGACTCCCATAACCCTGTCACATCAGGTATAATATACTTTAAACAAATCCAAAATAAATTGAAACTTATAGTATTTCCTCATAAGTTTTCTGCGTGCCGGTTAAAGTTCCACGAGGTTCGGTTCAGCTGTTTCAGAGATGAGCTCAGACAGACAGATGTTTTTTTTTGTTCGAATAAAAGCCTATATACAACTCTCAGACGCTTAAGTTTCAGTTACCGTTATTGATATAGATTTAGATTATTAGACAAATTACACGAACATACCTGTCTCACAACAATGCGTATCCGGTTCGAGGGACCATTTATTTTATAACATTAACTTGTACCGCGCATTTAGTAACTTTAGTGCCATTCCTATTCTAAATACCGTTTATCTTACATTAGCTTGTACCCAGCATTTATCTTGCAATTCAATGCCTATCCGGCTCGAAGGACCATTGATATTATTATTTTGTACCATGTCAATAACTTTTGTCACAGGCGACCCGATGCTGTGTTCGTCGCCCACGTCGCAGCTGTGCCTGAGCGACGTGGTGGCTGACGCGGCCGACCGCAACATCTCCGCGATGCTGCACGACGATGGCAACTCCTTCCCGCACGCCACCGGTATTGAATCATATTAATTATCGTCTACATACTTTACATTTTCTTTTCTGTAACCTATATGTGAGACGCAATATACTTCTAAGAAGAAATTGTTTCGTTCTTAACTTACGGAGTGAGGCAGACAGATAAATAGGGACTTTATGACCATGTACACAATGTTAAAACTAGAGTATGCTATACCAGGCTAAAGTTAGAAAATTTCAAAATATTGTTCAATTTAGGGTATCTGAGTCCATGGACTGTATGTTCATTTTGCCCATATAACTTTATGTGTTGATTCATTTATAAATGTGAACTTTGAATGAATATATTTTCTAAACTATATAATATTTGTTGATCATCTCTATGACCTTTAAGGCAACTATCTACACCAACGAATGACACAATCTCTCATCCCCAGGGTCATCACTCATGTCAGACTCAGCCATGGGTCTGGGCGGGCTCTCAGCCCTAACAGAAGGCTGCCTACCGAGCCTGTTGCTAGGCGGACCGCACCACCACGCGCCACACTCGCCACACTCCCATCCGCGACAACACTGCTTCGACATGGACCTCGGCGCCTAACGCCATCTGTTAACCAAACATCGAACTATAGAGACAACTCCGCGGGAGGTGCAACTCGCGACATCTATCGTGCGTCGTATGCTACTAGCGACATCTATCGACGGAAAGTGTTAATGTGGCACGTGGTTGAAATTGTTGAATTTATAATTATTATCGAGTGAATTTTTGTTGTTGCAGAATGTATTTAGATTAGTATGAATTTTGCAGGTAAATGGCTAAGATGCACGAAGAGACATAGTTATTTCACCTTAGAACATATATTTACGTAAATCAATTTTCGTGCTATTTTCAATTTTTCTAAAATATTCTCATTGTCAAATTCAGTGGGAAGCTATGGGGTGTAAACCTCGCACTCATCTGTTGAAACTTGGGTCTAGTACTTTTAAAAAAATGATCACCATACATTTCAATCCGAACATAAGTCGATTCTAGAATTCGTCACTAAATAGTTTCGGGTTCCGAATGCTTAAACGAATTTGAAAAAGAACACAGTAAACTACTTTTGTTTCAGAAAATATCCGTTAATAAATTACTTTTCACTTTCCTTCACTACTACATTTTGAATCTCTTAAACCGTGGTTAAGTTCTGTAGTTAATTTATTTCAGTAAGTTTTCAGTTACAGGTTATTCGTTGTTAGTATTAATTGCATATTTCATCTCTCATGAAGGTAATAAAGTAAAAAGTATTTTTTAAAAAGGACATACGGAACCCAAACTAGATTTTGAAACAAAGTCTTCCAGATGTATAACATTTAAAAAAGCAATATTAATGTATATCGATAAATACTCGACGAAAAGATACAATAAAGTATTTTTATTAATATTTTTTATTTTTGGATATAAAATTGATATTTACGGTTGTTATGTTTTCTCGAGGAAATCATTATACAGTACTTGTAGTACGCCGCTAGACGTTAACGAAAAAACGTCTGCACACGGCCACACAGCGTCTGTCACGATCCCTCGCGCTTCCAGAACGCTCTGCGCGTAAAAAATAATTGAAGACTCAGTATTTCAGCTTCGAGGACGTGTCATCACGTTCGTATAAAATACTTTCATATATTTTTCATAACATACTGTCTTGCTATGGGCCGGACTTTGCACAGTTGTGTGTGATCAAATTGCTCATAATGAAAGCCATACAAATGAAAAAAATAAACCAAAGAATTTATTTCACATGCAGTTTAATTCGACAAAATTCTATACATACGTGTACGATGCACAGCGTCTTTTCTTTCCAATGTATCCTAAGTAGGACCGTGATGTTAAAGTTACCGATTTTATTATTGTTATTTAGTTAGTTTTAACGAAAACATCAAATGTACCAGAAATATATGTGCCAATTTGTACGAATTTGGCTTTTTGACGATAATATTATTTAAAATCTTTATTGTTTTAGAAGCTGTTCTATGGTGCTTCATGCAAGGATTAATGCAATAAATTTAACTTTGTTATTGATTGAAAACTGAAACAATAAACCACATTTAAATATTCGCCAAAATATAACAAGAATGATTTTTTACGAGTTGATAACTCTACAATGAATTGAAGGAAGTGCAATACACTAACCACCCTGGCAATACCAGTGGTCATTGATTCTCCTGAACCAGTGTTGCCAATTCTCGTGCTATAGTTTGTGATATTAAGCACAATATATTGACATCACTGACTTCAAGTATTAAAAACGTGCATGGTGCTTATTTTGAGACGTTTTAGATGATATTAAATTGTTGATTAGTAGCTAAATATTTATATTTGGATACCATACGATTTTAAGACAGGTGCGAATTTGGATTCTCTTTAAGGGGCTCGTGACCCCCTTCTCATAACATTTTTAAGTACCTCATGCATCTATACGGATACGTTTTTATCAGCTATTATTTTTAAGTGTATATTATAACATTAAGGAGTTGATGCCCAATTTAAGGATGCTTGATTCGCGCCTGTATACAGCCAATTTAGCAAGTCTTCTCGCATGAGATTTAGGCTTTTGTAAATATTATTGTGTAGGTTTTAACTCATTTTGATAAATTCTTGGGAGATATTTAAATATCTAATTTATTAAATTAGGCTCGCCTTTTAAGTGGTTATTAAACTTTTCTATAATATTATGAAATTAAAAGGTTAAAATGTGTTCAGGATTGTGTCATCTATCAGATTTTAAATGCTTAAATAGCATGATATTAAATAATACGCCCAGGATTTTACAAAGAACGAGCTAAAACCCAATTAACATGTAGGACCACGTAAGAATTACAGAGATGATAATGTGATACAAAAGTTATATATTTTTAGACGATATTTATTATGATAGTTATTAATACAATTATTTTTTGTATATACATATTATACGTTTAAATCACGAAGTGCCTTCGCTTTGTAGCAAAATTTAGTTGAATTTTTGCTTATTATTTCGTGTAAATATGTTTTTTTTGGTTTTTGTTAAAAATCGAACACTGGTTATGATCGTCACGTGTGCATTGTTAAGTTTCTGGGATGAATTTATAATAACGATTAATTAACATGATTTTATTGTTCGAAACATCTGTGCTATGTAAGGGTAGCAAACCTTTATATCAATCAAAATGAATATATATTAAGTTAACATGTCGTTAAGTGAAATTTAAATTATTCGCTTTCTATAAAAAGTATGACTTCACAATTGGCACTAAAGGTGATACCTAACATAATATTATCATGAAATAATTTTACCATATATTTAAAACATGTTTGCTACCCCTGTTCATAGAGTCGGTTTATTCTAAACAAGATATTCGGCATCCCTATAACTATGAAACTCACCCAAAATATGTAAGACAGGGGCGTCGTTGGCAAGGCTCTATGGGGGTACTTGACCCCCAACAGTATAACTTTTAAATTCCTATTATATTTATAATTCGCACCAGCGCTTTAACGACGCCGCTGTTCCCCGGACTTAAATCTTATTCAAATGTAACAAAATGTTACAAATATAACATCAGCGAACAAACATACATATTGAATATTATGTATACTTTAGATTGTAAGAAACAGTGAGCCTTGCAATAAATTTTAAATTAAATATTGTTTAATATTAAAAAAGAAACGAATCGTTTTTGTTATTATTATCTTTAAGTGCATGAATGTGTTTGATTTTCGCTCAATTTCAACATCACAGTATTGTATTGTAACAGATATTTGGATTTTAAGAATCATTATGTCTTCTATTATCGTCTTTATTGCAAATATAGCTCGTTATATTGACATTATCCTTTTGTAAGGATATATGAATTATAAAATAAGTATTTTTTGAATATTCTGAAGTAAATTGATTATTAAACTGGCTTTAAAGGTTTAAAAGAGCGAAAAAAGTACATTGAGTACGGTGCATGAATGTAAGAAATTTTTATTTAATAATGTGAGATTAAAAGAAAATATGTTGAAGTACAAAACGTGAATAACAAGTGAATTTACGAGAATAAACATTCGTCTTTCATTATCCTGCAACCCTAACACGATTTTAAATTATTTGACAGTTGTAAGTACTATATACGTCACAGAAATATAACAAGCCATTAGTTATTGGTCTGATGTATACGTAGTCGGGTAAAAACGGCTTAAAATAAAAATATATTTAAGAAAAACAAAAAACCCGACTGCGTCATTATCTGCCATCTTTATTAAATTCATTGAAGAACTGAAAAGATAGAAACAAGATTTTAATTTGAATATTTTTTTTGGTTTTTAATAATCTTAGTTGACAGTGTTCACAAACGCTTTCGGAGGCATAACACGCTCACTTCTCATAATTTGGTTGGTGATACAGGTAGAGCAACCAAACCTCGGAGTGAGCAGATGCCTCCGACCGCGTTTGTGAACACTGTCAACTAAGATTATTCAAAACCAAAATAAAATATTCAAATTAAACTCTTGTTTCTATCTTTTCAGTTCTTCAATTAAATTAATAAAGATGGCAGATATTGACGCAGTCGGGTTTTTTGTTTTTCTTAAATATATGTTTTTTCCCATCTTTGTAGTTCTCAAGCACCTTTATTAGCATTTCCAATTCAAACTCCAAGAAAACATTTATAAGTTATATATATTCGTAATCACCGTTAAAAATCTTTATTTTGATACGACACTATTTTGAAAACATTTATTTTTTGAGATTAATTTTTGCCGCCGAAAATCCTTAATTTTGTTTAATTGTTTTATTTTGATGTACCCAGTGTCAGTCTCATGACTATGACGAATCTATTGACACCACTCACATAAAAATACGACAAGCCGTTTAGGCTGTAGGGCGTGCCAAAGAAATATACATACATACATACATTCGAAAAACATAACCCTCCTTCTGTCGCAGTCGGGTAATAAATGGTCGCTATGTTAATGATGGTCTGGTTTTGACAGAAAAACAAAAGTATAAGTCACTGTTACCAGTGATCATTGATTGATGGTAATGATCAGTGATTCACGGACCCATATTATCACAGGAGTTTTGGATGCGTTATCATTGCAACTTGTTACGAGAAATATTTGTTGTGATGATGGACCTTCGTCAATCTATTTGACAATAAACAGAACTTTAAGTCAGTTTTCTATTAAAAATAGTAACCTCGTTTAGTTGGGGCATCTCTAGAGTTAACAAAACTTGATACGCCTGCAGTTCTACGTAAGAATCTATACATCTATACCTACATATAAATAAAATTGGAGTGTCTGTTTGTAATATTGAAATAACCGTTATTTACTACATGTATATGAATGTATATACGGTACATACACCAAAATATCATTTTTTACAATTTTTGTCTGTCTATCTGTCTGTCTGTTTGTTCCGGCTAATCTCTGAAATGGCTGGACCGATTTTGACGGGACTTTTATTGGCAGGTAGCTGATGTACTAAGGAGTAACATAGGCTACTTTTTATACCGGGAAAATATAAAGCGGGATTTTTATCCCGGGAAAATTCATTAACGCGGGCGGAGCCGCGGGCAACAGCTAGTTGTTAATAAACAAGAGCATAAGCAGACAAAGACGATGAAAGATTTATTATTGCATAGTAAAAGAAGCAAAAAAGTTATCATTGTCTTAATAATATCGAAAAGGTAAATTTATAAAAATAGTATCTGCTTGATACATAATCATTGAAATGAAATGGAATAATTAATTCGAAACCATAAAATGTTATACATTATTTAGATTCCGTCAATATTAACTCTACCACCAGTTCGGAAAGCAGTTCTCACTAGAGAAGAACGGGCAAGAAAATCTAGTGTTGCTCTTTTCAAAATCAGTTCAAGGTATTTTTTATGAACCTTAAAATATAATTTCGTTGCATCATCATTCCACCCCACAATGCCTAAATCCTAAATTACTAGGACTAAAATGCAATAAAGCATAAAAAAGTAAAAAAATATAGTTGCATGACGTAAGATTCCTTTTGCATGACGCGTCACATTTCCGTAGAATATATTTACCCCCATCTAAAATGCTGAGTACGTATATGAAAATTATTAAAATATTATTTTTTAAACCTCTATGCTTCAAAACAAACCTAAATTACAAAATTTAGAGTACATTTTTAAAGCAAAAATTGCAGCTGCTGACTTCGGAACAAAACGCAAATTGCAACAAGATATCCCACAGTGCCCCAGTTCCGAAATAATCAATAACTTTGACCATGCAAAAATAATTCAAATGTCGCTTGCATAAAAACTATCGTTAATTGTGTCGCATGCAGAAATAATGCGATCGGACCTGCGCGTGCTACCCCTCAAAAATGTATTTGGTGAATTATTTTTATTCATTCTTTGGCAACAATGGACCGTTTCAAATTTCGAACGAAATTTGCGTTTTTGCATAAAATGGCAACGCTGGGCGGCGCGTGCGCAGGCCCATTAACATGTCCGGTAGCCATGCTGACACTTTTTTTTGGGACTTTTGATAATAGCAATGCAAAGTCGTTTGTTTTATTTATTGATTTTAGTGTCATTACAAAAAATACTAAGAAAGATAGAATGGTGAATATTTGTAAAAGAAAATTGGGTCTATCAACTTTATACGTTAACTAGCTGTTGCCCGCGGCTCCGCCCGCGTGAATGAGTTTTCTCGGGATAAAAGTCTCGCTTTGTATTTTCCCGGGATAAAAAGTACCCTAAGTTAATCCTTATTACATCAGCTACCTGCCAATAAAAGTCCCGTCAAAATCGGTCCAGCCATTTCAGAAATTAGCCGGAACAAACAGACAGACAGACAGCCGGACAGCCAAAAATTGTAAAAAAAAATATTTTGGTGTATGTACCGTATGTATACATATTCATATACATGTAGTAAAAAACGGTTATTTCAATATTACAAACAGGCACTCCAATTTTATTTATATGTATAGGTAAGTTACCGCATGTCGAAAAGTGAGTACGCACATCACATAGTTTACAACAAAAAGTTATACAGGCACATTCCATGAATCAATTGTGAATGAAAGTTTTGAACCATTAGAAGAAAATTATTATAAGGAAAAAACAAACGTGGAGCTACGGTCTAACCGCGGCCCCATCCAGTCTCATCCTTCGGGGAAACAACGTCAAATAATACTTCGTCAAACGATTTGATTCATTGTTTATATAATATAAGTTACGTGATTTTAATTGAAACTTATTTACGAATCATTTCTTACTACCTTTAGGACATTTTAAGGAAAAAAATTCTAATAAATACTAATGACTTACTGAAATTGTAAGTACTTTCAATGTCTCATTTAATTATGATGCGGTTTGTAGGAGTAAAGCAATGCGGTTTTAATATTTAATTCGAAAACAAAACTTTCTTGGTTAATTAAACTATAAACATAGCAAACAATACATTATTTTGTATTATAGAATTTGTACTGCGTTTAAGCTTAAAAGAAAATTTTGATAACATTTTTAAATACATTACCCATGTACATCTATGTAATTACTTTTACCAGTTAATCATCTACTAATGTACCTATACATAAATCTAACTATTTTACAGAGCAAAAAATTTTAAAAATGTTTACACACACACACGCTTTTTATCCCCGAAGAGGTAGGCAGAGGCGCAACTAATGCACCCACTTTTCGTCGTGCATATTCCGTCCCATGATGTGATAAGGGGCTAGCCTATCGCCATATCGGGCACAAATTTCAGACTCCGGGCTGATACTGAATAGAAAAATCTTTGTGCAACAAAAATATAATATTTAAATTTGTCCACCCCATGGTCACCCTCGACTATTGTAACTTCGATATTGTATCGTATTCGATTGATAAAGCCGATACAGTTTACTTTTTTTGGCACAAATTTAAATGAAGTCCCCTAAGTAATAATAAGGGGCCATTTGCATGGAGCCGTTTTAATGCGCTCCTGTTTTTATGCAAGATGAGGGAAATGCATTGTGGTTGAAACATAAAGCTTGATTTATATTATTTGTGCTATTTTATACATTAAATTTTACTTTTATATAATAAATAGGTATAATAATACACATATGTGGCGGCGATAGCCTAGTTGGGAGTGGAACGGACTGCCGAGACGAATGTCCGCAGGTTCAAAACCCAAGGGCACGCACCTCTGGCTGTTCTAAAAAGTTACGTGAGTATTCTTTGTGAATTATCGCTCGCTTTAACGGTGAAGGAAAACATCGTGAGGAAACCTGCATACCTGAGAAGTTCTCTGAATGTCGAAGGTATGTAAAGTCTGCCAACCCGCACTGGGCCAGCGTGGTGGACTAAGGCCTTAACCCTCTTAGTTGTAAAGGAGGCCTGTGCTCAGCAGTGGGCAGTATATAATACAGGGCTGGTATGGTATTGCATGGTATGGTATGGTAATACAAATATGAAAATTGCACATAAGACTCAAATTACTAAGCCTTGTGTGTGAAACCATAATGTCTCATTGTACGCATTAATTATTTTTTATCAAAAACACTTTTAGAGAGCTTACTTTCATGGAAACCTTACAGCATTGGTGTAAATGGTGGAGCATTGGTGTGTGTGGTAAATGCTCCAAGGTAAAACCTAATAACGTCAAGCCTTCTTATATAAAAACTTTTTATAACTTGAAGGGCTAATTCTGTCTACAGCTTTGTCATAAAATGACAACGTCTTCACAGTTTTCTATGTTTTTTACGATGCTACAATAATTTTAGTTCAATATGACTCAGGCAGCTCCCATTCCTCAACAAGCGCAGTCTTTCGTAGATGTGCTAAAGGAGCCAATCTCTGTGGTTCCTGAACCCCAGGTAAATGAAATCTTTTTTTTCTTTTTATTGCATTGAATGACGAGACGAGCATGCTGTTCGCCTGATGGTAAGCGATACGACCACCTATAAACAGTAGCAATATCATCCAGCACTTTGAATTACAAAGTACTGTGTGGCATTCCACTGCGCACGTCATCCTGAGACATAAGATGTCAAGTCTCATTAAGTGCAGTAGTTACACTGGCTACAATGTCCTTCCAACCGAAACACAACAGTGCATGCACACTGCTGCTTGCCGGTAGAAATAGATATTGCGGTGGTACCCACCCAGACGAACTCTTACATATGAGAGACCTACCACCAGTAGACCACCACCGGTAGAATCTGTAGACCTTTATAATATAAATATGGGTCTCATATTCAGAAGATGTTGCTGTATATCGGTCCGCATTATACATTATCCATTTATTATTGCGTTCTAGCTTAAAGATATTGGGTACATTCAATTTAATAGCCTCACTTCAAGGTATGTGTCCTGGTGAAGTGTCTGTATTTCCAATTTAAAGTGCTGGGAGATATTTCAAGTATTTATGGACAGGTGTGATTCACGCAAGGGATCTGCTTTGTTTCTCATTAAGTATTATTGAAGCAAAATATCTACTAAATTGTATACATAAGAGACTGCCTCGAACAATAAGTCCAATTGTACCTCCTCTCTGCCTTCATTGTTGTTAATCCTAAGTACAGTGTGACAGTTTTTGGTGTACAATAAAGCTATAGATAAATAAAATAAGTAAAAAACTACGCCTGTATCTGTTGTATTTAGGCATAGACAGTGCACTCAAGTTTCGTCGAGCTCATATCCGCCTTAAAAAGATAGTGATCCAACCCAGAATCTTACGAGTCACGGTTTACATTCCAAGTGCTTTACCAATAAACAAATGAGGCGAGGTAAAGATATAATGAGGCAACCTTAGTAAGATATATTATCATTATCTATACTATACTAATATTATCAAGAGGAAACATTTGATTTTTTGTTTGTTCGTAATGGATAAACTCAAAAACTACTGGACCGATTTAAAAAAATATTTCACCAATATAAAGCTATATTATCAGCGAGTAACATAGGCACTTTATCCCGGGAAAATAAAAAGCGGGACTTTCATCTTCGAAAAATTATTCACGCGGGCGGAGACGCGAGCAAAAACTAGTATTCAATAACCCTGAAACACCGCCCCCCGAGGCAATTCTTGTGCTTTGGATCTTCACACCCAATGCACGCCCATGCGCGGGGGAACATTAGTCGTGGGCCGAGGCACACAGTCAGTGTGTATACCTCTTGGTTGTATAACACATTGAGGCCTAAAAGGGCCCGCGAACATTTCCTGGCACCCTTTTCTTTTCCACCCATCCTGAGAACCTTACTCCATTCGCAGGATCGCCTATCAAAAAAAAAAAAAAACCCTGAAACACCATAGAACGAAGTTAACACAATCTAGAACATTCCAGGTGTCTACATCAACCACACCAGCATTACTCGATGAGTTAACAACAGTAGATCGTCTATTCATTACCAAACGTCTTCGGGTGAAGAGCGTCTTGTTCCTCAGAGGAAAAAAAAACAGGTTCTACATCAGAACACCGGATCAGAACTTGGTGTATAGCGTGGAAGAAGACAATAGGTAAGAAGGTGAAGAGCCATGATGTAGTAATAGGTATAGCGTAAAGCAGGCCGGCATAACTGTGGCAATCATCTCCTTGCAATTCGACATTTTCCTTGGACTCCTTTCTACCGCCAAGCAGCAGTGTACATGCACTGTTGTGTTTCGGTTTGAAGGACATTCTAGCCAGTGTAACTACTGGACATAATGAGACTTAACATCTTATGTCTCAGGATGACGAGCGCAGCGGAATGCCACACAGTACTTTGTAAGTCAAGGTGCTGGATGGTACTGCTAATGTTTATGGGTGATCGTATCGCTTACCATCAGGCGAACGGCTTGCTCGTCTCGTTATTCAATGCAATAAAAAAAACTTCATTTAGCATCAGGTACGGTTCAGCCACTTGCCGTGATGAATAAAAAAATAGGCTATATATGTTGTGACTGTCGTTCGGATTGTCACATATAATACCACAAGAGCTTCAAAATTATCGGGTATTTTCCGATAGGTTCGTTGCAAACAAATGAAGGAGTTTTCAGGTTAAAAAATCACGAGCGCGAAGCGCGAGTGATTTTTCCTGAAAAACTTGACGACTTTATTTGTTTGCAGGGAACCTTGAGGGAAATGCCAGATAATTTTGAAGCTCGTGTGGTATTCGGGGGATTATTTTTCCGTCCCAAATGTCGGCCAATAGAATTGCACCATGAGATGAAATGAACAGTCAACAAATAAGAATTTCATAATGTATAGTAACGACCAGAGAAAATATTCAAAAAAAATTGTTTCATAATGTATAGTAACGACCAGAGAAAATATTCAAAAAAAATTGTCAGTATAATACCATGTAGGTTGTACCACGTGACGTCGAATGGTGCAATTCTATTGGTCGATATTTGGGTCGGAAAAATAATCTCAGTTAATCGATATCCCCTGATCTATTGCGGAAATAAACCAGCAGAATAAAATTTGATCGTTAATCTCCTAGGTTGACACTCGTCAGCAAAGGTCGCTCATAAAAACCAATCCAAACAGTTTCGACAAGATGCTTTAAAAAGTGTGTTATATAGTCCCCATATAGGGTTTTTTTTTATACCGGCACGGTAAAATGTCCCCCTCGGCAATGAAATAAAGGCAAGCAGAAGAAGAGTTTCGGTTATGCTATCATAAAATATTTAATTCCAGTTGGTGGGTAGGCTACTTCTGCTACGGTCTGCGACCACTCCAGCTCCGTGTGACCGACAGCCAAGGGTTGGAGGTGATGCGGATAGACCGGCCGTATGCTTGCACCGCCAGGGTCCTGCCGTGCCAGCTGCAGCGCCTGGAGGTGTTCGCACCGCCTGGACAGAGGATCGGGACCGTTGAGCAGCAGTGGACTGTTGTCAAACCGCTGTACCTTGTCAAGAATGAGGAAGGAGAGGTTGTGTTTTGGATTAAAGGTTAATGGATAAATTGAGACATTTTACTCAACAATTATATTATTTTTTAATCAGTTCCCATGGTGACGAACAAACCGAAAATTTCAACTTTTTTTTCAAACAAAAAGTCGCGTTTCTATACTTGCTAAAAATAATGGAAAGGTAACTATAATGATCATCCTTATTGGATGTAAGTTGTAACACTAAGTAGCTTCATTTCTTCGTCTCACATATATTTGAAACATATTTAGATGGACTCTACAGACAAAACTATCTACTCCGCGTCTACCATCTTCCACTCTTCTCTCACCAGGTCCGTACGTTACCATCAGCTGCTTCAAGGATGTGAAGTTCTCGATCTGCCGGAGCGATGGCTCGCCCGTTGGTGGCACCTGCAAGCGCTGGCAGGGGCTCACGCACGCGCTCTTCTTCTCCCCAGTTACTGACAGGTAGCTTTACCCACTTTTTACAATATTTAATGACTTTAACAATTTTTACCCTCTTTTAAATTTTTTACCCAATTATTAAACGCTTTTTTACATTGTCTTAACGATAGTAATTCAATATAAAATATTTTTTGATTATGCATATCTATAATATACAACAGAATTGCTGGGTTAAATGAAATATATTTTCAGGTTCGGCGTGGCGTTCGAAAGAGACCTCAGTGTACAAGAAAAGGCTTTATTATTAGCAGCCACTCTTCTTATGGACTACATGTATTATGACGCCTGATTATAATGTTTGGAACAAATGTGCTGAGTTTTTCAAAATTAAATTCATCGTCGTCTTAAAGCTAACCTCATTAACGAGTGGAGAGAAACCGACACGAAAGTAGAGTTGTAGGAAAAAATAAATACTAACGATCTTCGAACAGCGGACGAAGTCGCGAGCGACTGTGTTCACCCACAACAAAAATATTTCCGTAACGACGTACATTAAAAAGTGTTTTTTCAACGTTAATTATTTCAATCCGAGACCGTACGACGTCCATAAATCTACTGAGAGTAATAAAATCAGAAGCGGACGTTAAAATTAAAGCATTGTTTGAGTCTGCACGCGATTCTGTATCGTAATATTAACGTATTCTGCATAAATTGGAACGTCGCCGTCTATCGGTCATAAATATTAAAATGAGGGGACATCGCGCTGCTATATTTTAAATGCATTTTACTATTTTTGCACACAAAAATACCGTTTTCCCCCATCTAAAAATTAATGTCGCGCGCTACACCCCTATTTGCATTGTGTTTAAAGTTTTTTCCGCCGGCAGATGTCCGAGTAAATGGCGCGAATTTTTGACATAACGTGTAATTTTGGCGCGCACAATGTCAGTTCGATGTCGCAAAAGTGAAAAAAAAAGTTAATATGGGGTATTTTATAGAACCCTTTTCCAAAGGATTGAATTCAATTATGAAAAGCTATAATAATGGGGTGAATTTAACAGATTTCGGGGAAATTCGTGATGGGCTTTAAGTAGGTCACTGGGTGTTATTTTTTGCTTTTTTGGCATAAAAAGTGGCGCGCGTTTGTCACGTGCATTAAAAGCAAGGGTTTAAAAATCCAACAATAGTTTTATAGAAATTGATTTAGAGTCTTTTTTGCGATGCGGATTTGTGAAATTACATTTTTTTACGAAAAATGCCATTTTATTTTTTTATAGTTTGATGAATAAATAAAGGAATGGCTCGGTGTCAAGGAGGGTATTTTTATAACGTGATTGATAGCGTACTGTGTTATAACTTTTTCATAATACGGGAAACATGATCAATGTATTGATTTAAAAATAACTATTTTTACCATCATAAATGGTTTAGAAATGATGCATTTTCACTTATCCTATTAACATCATAAATACGAGAATGTATGAAGATGTCGCGATGTTAGTTAGACGTAAAAGCAAAAAATACTGAATATAAAAAAATATTTATTTATTTATTTATTTATTAATTTACAGAAAACTTACAGCTAGCATAGATATAGTTTGTATAAATATTATGTAACAGAAGGCCAATTAAAAGTTTTCACAGATATGTATACATTTATGTTAGAATTAATTAGCAGACAGCTTAGAAGATTACAGAAATACTTAGTATAAATAAAACGTAAAGAGAAGTGATATATATTATAAAAAGAAAGCATCAGCCAAGATTTTCTTTAATTTCGAGACACTTGTAAAAAATAAATCTAGATCAACGTCCTCTGTCAATGAATTAAATGTTCTACTGACTCTGGATATATAGGAGTTTTGATGATAAACCGATTTCGCAGTGGGTACATGCAATAGGTATGGTTTCCTTATATACCTAGTATGGGTACGTAACCCTATTTTTGTCAGTAGCTCAGGACAGTCCACCGAACCGTTCGCAATGTTAAAGAGATACGCTAAGTCAGCTATGCGCCTTCGTTCTTCTAATGGAAGAATGTGAAATTTTTTGCAGCGGCTTATATAATTTGGTAAATACTTGTGGGACCGATATTGTAAATACCTCACAAACTTTCTCTGAATGCTTTCAATTCTCTCAATATAACAATTGTAATTTGGATTCCATACTTGTGAACAATATTCGAGATGGCTACGCACAAGACTACAGTATAATACTTTAATTGTTTTTATATTGTTGAAGTCAGACGATATTCTCATTACAAACCCCAATGCCTTAGATGCTGCCTTGATGATGTTGTTGATATGGATATCAAACTTAAGTTTTGAGTCGAACGTTACTCCTAAGTCTTTGATAGAATTGACTCTGGCTAAGGGGGTTTCGTTAATTGAGTATGTAAATTCAATGGGGCTTGGTTTTCGTGTAAAGGTACAGATGTAGCATTTAGAGACATTTAAATCTAACTTGTTGACTCTGCAGTAATTTGTGAAACGATTTAGGTCCTCTTGTAGTGCGAAATTATCAGCTCCAGTAGCAATATGACTAAAAATTTTCATATCGTCTGCGTATAAAAGTATTTTTGAATTTAGAAAGCTTTTATCAATGTCGTTAACAAATATAATAAAAAGTAATGGAGCTAGTAATGATCCTTGAGGTACTCCGGATGGTACATGAGAGGCTCTGGATGAAAAACCATTTAGAACTACTGTTTGACATCTATTTTCAACGTAAGAGGTGAGCCATCTATAAAGATTTCCTCTAATGCCGACAGCTAACAGTTTGCGCAGCAATAACACATGGTCGATCCTGTCAAATGCTTTACTGTAATCTGTGTAAATTACATCGACTTGATATCGTGATGACATGGATTGAGCTAGGTAGTTACTACAGACTAGCAAATTTGACGTAGTGGATCGACCACTGAGAAAACCGTGCTGGTTTTCACTAAAGCTGTTCTTAAGCGATGCATACAGATGTTTGTAGACAATTCTTTCTAATATTTTTGCGAAAATGCACAGTTTTGAGATAGGCCTATAGTTCTCAACAACATCCTTTGGTCCTTTTTTGTGGATAGGTGTGATAAAAGCCGTCTTCCAGATTTTAGGAACTAAGCCATCGCTAAAAGATCGTCTGAATAACAGGGACAGCGGTGTCGATATGCTTTTGGCGCACTTTACGATGAGAATTGGAGGAACGTTATCAGGGCCTGCTGACTTGTTTAGATCGATTGATTTGAGTAATTTATAGACCTCGTGTTCCTTAATTTCAATAGACCCAATGTCTGCTAAAGCATGTGCGGCCTGTGACATCGTTGGTTCATCGTCAGAGATGGTGCTGGGTGTGGTATTCGATTGTCCTAGGAAATTCGAATCGAAATACGAACAAAACATGTTACAGATTTCTTCGCCATCATTAGAGCAGTTCCCGTTATATTTAAGAGTTGAAGGGTAAGTATTAGATTGCCGTTTACTTTTTACATAGGACCAGAATGTTTTGGGATTCTTGACTATGTTGTCTTCGATGGCTGTCATGTAATGGATGAATAGTTCACTTTCGAGGATTTTTGCTCTATCCCTTAGTAAAGTAAACGAAGAGTGGTCGCCTATGTTATTATACTTTTTATGTTTAGCGTGATACTTCGCTTTTTCTTTAAGCAGTTTTATTAGCGGCTTATTATACCATGGAGGAAATTTAGATTTAGAAGAGACTATCTTGGTCGGGATGTTTTTAGTGCGCAACCTATTAAGCGTGCTATAAAAGAATTCAACAGCCTCCTCCAGTGATCTACGCTTAATTTCATTGTTCCAGTCTATTTTGTCTAATTCGGTTGATATAGCGGCAAAATCACCTAAGTTATAAAGATATTTCGTGTATGGGGTGGAAGGCAAAGTGTGAAGTTGCACAAAATCAGCCGATATGCAGAGGGCTCTGTGATGAGAATCTTCTGGAACCAAAGGAATACAGCTACCAGATACTGAAACATCATGATTTGAGAAGATGAGATCGAGTAATCGATTGTTGCAGTTGAAGTGCGAGTTGTACTGCAACAGATTACACATGTCAATATCATCAAAAAATTTGCGTTGAACGGAACTATTTATATTATCCGGACCCAATGAATAGCCATCATCAGAAACCACCCATGTTATATCCGGTAAATTAAAATCTCCTAGAATTATGAATTTATCCGTGGGGTTTTTTAAAATAATATTCACTAAATTATCAGAGAAATGTAATAATTGCGTGTGTATCGAGTTACCCAAATTTTGATTACATATGTAAGCGACGCATACATGCATATTATATGAAATCTTAGGTTTCTTATGGTGAAAAGTTAACACTACCCAGATATCCTCGGCTGGAGAACACCACTCAACATTAATTTCGGCACTTAGTTCCCTACGTACGGCTATGAGTACGCCCCCGCCTAAAACTTGACCAGTATCAGAGTAATTTCTATCACGCCTCCAAATAATGTAACGATCGTCGAACAGCTCGGAGTTACTAATACCGTCTGTAAGCCATGTTTCAGTTAGACAAATAACATCAAAGGAATGCAGTGAAACATTCCTATAAAAAAGTGATGTTTTCGTCCGCAGCCCTCGAACATTTTGGTAATAGAAGTTTATAGGCATCATTTTATTACAAACGAATAACTAAGTAGCATTACAATAAAAAGAATGTGAGGTAGAAATAAGTTGACAATTGTTAAACAATAAGCACTAATTACTGACAAATATCGGCAAAAGAAGGAGCAGAGTGACAAGCAAAAACTTACTGTACGATGATGAACATACGGTGCATTTTCATGATGGTTAAAGCGAACGGCTCGGGACAAAACTGTGTGATAAAACATAACAAAGACGCTCGACACATTGAATAAAGTTATGACTGAGTGTCTCAAACTTTCCACGTAGTGGCTTGAATAAACGCTAGAAAGTCCAAATATTGTAATTAACACTACATAATTTTTTTTAAATCTTGTTCTGTTTTTATGATAAGCATCGGCGATGTTGGATTTTTTCTCACAAAAATTTTGCATCCTTTCACCCAAACATAGGCAAACCCCTGCTCCTTGGCTAGGGATTTTGCTTTAGTTAATAACATTTTGTTCTGCAATGTGAGGTGATCATTTATATAAATAACATGGTCTCCAGGTAATCCAAGATTTCCAGCTGTTATTTTGTGCTTTCTTGCTGCAGCAATAAAGTCCTCTTTAAGGTACCGGTTATGTATTGAACAGATAATATTTTTGTTATCTTTGTTATTTCGTGTCGGTACACGAGCGATGTAGTTAAATTGTTCTTTGGGTACATCTACGTTGATGATGGTACAAATCTTTTTCATTATCAAGAACAGATCTTCGGAATTGGACGCAGGAACCCCTTTAATTTCGATATTGTTCATCCTCAACCTTTGTTCGTTCTCAATGTAAAGTTCATTTAACTTTGAGAATTTTGCGTGGAGAGATATAGCATCTTCTCTAGTCTTCTTCAAAGATTCAACTTCGGTACTAAGAGTGAGAACTTTTGTCGAGAGCTCTTCTATTGAGTTATGAGCGAACTGTATGGAGGACTTGATATTGACAATATCATCTCTAATGCGCTTGAGTTCAGTTAACTCTTTTTGGATTGACTTCATATTTTCTACGAGTTCAGGAATAGCTGCAGTTTGCGTAGACAGGATCTTTAACTGAGACAGGATGCTATCCATATCAGCGGGTGGTATCTTCGATTTGGTTTGTAAACGTGGACTGATCGATTTGCAGCTAATGCATTTCCATGTCGCCTTTCTATCTCCAAGTTTACGCCATCCTGATTCCGATATTCCGGCACAGGCAAAGTCAAAGTTATTGGAGCATAACGAACAGCGGGTTCCATCTCTAAAATCGACTTCGCAGAGGTGGCACTTAAACATGATAGTGATTTATAAGTATGATGGCACTAGGATAAACTTTGGGAACCGTAGGTAATCTTGTCGCACGATGCGTGGAGGGAGTGCGTGCGGTGCGTCAGCTGACTGCGACGGTACTGACACAGATAAACCATATCCTGGATTAAAATATAATTAAAGCAGGTCCGGCAAAGTGGTTTCTCTTCTCAACATCAGCCCGGAGTCTGTATACGTGCCAGGCAATTGGCAATAGGCCAGCCCTAACAAAGCTGGAGAAATATGGGTGTATTACACCTCTGCCTACCCCTGAAATGGGAAAACGGCATGATACTATGAATGTATGTATAATATGATTACTTTTTATCCAGGCAAAGTGCACAGTTATTATTCCTATAGAATCACGAGCAATACCTAAACATAAAGGTATATATAAATTAGTATATATAAACACATAGGTATATATAAGGTATACATAAAGCTAAAAAGTATAATATCCTTGTACAATGTACAGATGGTTTGAACTAAAACCAATAACAAACAATGACTAACATCTCAAAATTGTATAATTGTAAATTTGTAAGGTAGATTTGTAACACTAACTTTTCGGACCACCAACACCTCAGTCCGCCCCGTGACCACGAAGTGCTGCAAAGCCTTCGAAACGTCGGGAGAAAAATTAAAAAAAAAACCGCGATAAAATCCATTATAATAGTTTAATTTCAATGTCTAACATTCGCGTAAACATAAGGAATCATTATAGGCAAATAACAATCGCGTGTCCTGATAAATTAAAACTAAATTTCCTTCAACCAATTAGTGCAAACGTCTATATATAAAGTACACATAAGTGGGAATAATAAGGATAATGCCGTAGTGACGTCACAAATCCCACCACTGACGCAGTTTGTGGTTACCCTCGCGTCACCAAAATTAACTTGATATTGTTTTATTATAACAATTTCTAGGCTAGATGGGTCGGACTGCATAGGTCTTAGACGAAAGAACCCAAGCTGAAAACCCGAACACACCTCCGACTTATCGAAGTTACATAACATAACTTTATAACAAAAAGTTTTCTCATATTGATTTATTTACATGCTCCTACTTGAAGTTTAAAAAGAAAATATCAGACTGTATTTAGTTTTAATTAACAACAAGTTGCTAATCAAATTGTTCATTTTTGGTTTTTTTTTTATCCTCTAAACTAATTTTGCTCTTGTCTGTAACATTGCGGTTTTTCTAATATTTATTTGTGGAAACTTTACTGGTCAAGGTATTAGTTTTACTATATTAATGTCATATGTATAATTGTACTGTTTGTTACCCTAATAAAATAAAATAAAATAAAAATGAAAATACATGCTTTGATGAATTATATACCTAGATAGAGTGACGCGCTGCAATTAAACTTAAACAAACGGGCGCTAGTATGCGTGAAAGCTGTGTCATACGCTATCGCTGCATCATTCTGCGTATCCTTGTGTGCGCGCATAATAATACCAGTTATTACATGGTGTCTATTAAAACGAGGAGAAAATTATATCCATGAAAAACAACAAAAAATAATTAATTCGAACTTATTTAGAGGGGAACAGTTCGCCTCTATATTTTTCGACGCGTTTGAAACGTTGAGTGTCTATCTAGGTATATAATTAATCAAAGGTTACATGTAATCTATCAATTATCGCTCGCTTTAATGATGAAGGAAAGTATTGTGACGAAATCTTTGCTCTGCAAATCGTACCGTACTATTTTTGGTCCCAGTTTTCAGAGCAAAGACTTTACTTATAATGAGACTTAACATCTTATGTCTCAGGATGACGAGCGCAGTGGAATGCCACACAGTACTTTGTAAGTCAAGGTGCTGCATGGTGTTGCTTCTGTTTATGGGTGGTGGTATCGCTTACCATCAGGCGAACGGCATGCTCGTCTCGTCATTAAATGCAATAAAAAAAAAAAAGTTCTAATTGTTCATAAACAAACACATTTCGCCTTTATTCTCGAAGAGGTAGGCAGTAGTGATTGATATCAGGGAGCCCACTTTTTGACAAGTGTGTTCCGTTCCATGATGTGATGGGGGCGAGCCAAACGCCATAACGGGCACAAATTCCAGACTCCGGGCTGATATCGAACAGTAAAAACTTTATATCACTTCCCGACCTGAGATTCGAACCTGGGACCTTAGAACGGTGTCGTACCCCGCACGCAATATAACTACGCCACCGAAGCGAGGAGTGTTTTGGGTATTCATAATAATATGTCCAATATTCATATTTCTAACTTATCTACACACACCACTTAAACGATACCACAGCATACATCGCTTGCTGAACATAGACCTCCCCCAAAAATCCCCACACCGTCCTGTTGGAAACAGCCAGCATCTAGCGACTTCTTGTGGTCTTTATCAGGTCGCCCAACGCTGGTCTCTATTCGATAAAATCTCTACTTCGTGAAAATCACCCCCTATTGCCTACGTCATCGTGAGACCATCACCATTGTTGTCACCAATAACTAAGGAAATAATTGCATAGTTACAACTCAAGATTAGAAACTGCGTTTTACCAGTTAGGGAAACCCATAATTCAATACTGGGGCGTATTTATTCTGAAATTATCTTTTTAATTCCTTTAAGCTCATTTATCAGTTTAATATGAATATTAGTTTCTGAATACATTTAATTGCCAGAAACCTGTTTATACGAAGAACTATCTAATACAAGTATGAAGTCACTTGATATAAATTATCCTGTATTATAATTAATTCTGCGGTCAAATGGAATGAATTTGTCATATATATTTTTTACAAGGGAAAAAAATGAGGAAGCAAAAGAAGCGTGCCAGAAGCGAGCAATCCATAGTCTCTGCCTACCTCTATGGGGTAGAAACGTGACACTATGTATGTATGTAGGTACTAGCTTTTGCCCGCGGCTCCGCCCGCCTGAATAAGTTTTCCCGGGATAAAAGCCCCGCTTTATATTTTCCCGGGATAAAAAGTAGCATGTGTTAATCCAGGACATGATCTACCCGTGTGCCAAATTCCATCGAAATCCGTTCAGTAGTTTTTGCATGTAACAAACATACATACATCCATACATACATTCTTACAAACTTTCGCGTATATAATATTAGAAGGATGTAAGAAATGCAGGTTGCTCACTTGAAGGTAAGTATTTACTATATACATACACCTTAAATAATATCAACACCATATTTTTTTTTGTCTTACTAAAATGCATGCCATACATCTTGAATTGCATGATGTATTTGCCGGGTTGTAGCTGTCTCACGTACGCGAGAGCCCGGTTTGGTAGGATTTTTATCCTGGCCCGGAAAAGTGACTCCACTGCTCCTGATGGTCCGCTGAGAGGTCCAGATAGAGTGTCGACTGACAAGAGATGATGACTCTTCACCAGCCGACCTGTTTGAACCGGATCTACGCAGGCTGAGCCCGGAACGCGGCACACTTACGTGGGCCACTATGGCGGGGTTTCACTTATGTACGGTGGTCGCTACACGTGCGGATACAAGACATACCCTACCACCAGCTAAGGTGTTTGTGTTTCGGTTTGTAGGACATTGTAGCCAGTGTAACTACTGGACATAATGAGACTTAACATCTTATGTCTCAGGATGGCGAGCGCAGTGGAATGCGACATAGAACTCTAACTCAAGGTGCTGGATGGTGTTGTTACTGTTTATGAGTGGTCGTATCGCTTACCATCAGGCGAACGGCATGCTCGTCTCGTTATTCAATGCAATAAAATAAGGTGCCACCGCGATGTCTACTGCTGCCGTCTACAGCACTGCACCATTCCAGCTTGAACATTGTGGCTAGTATAACTGGTCATTACAAGAATAAACCAAATACTATCAGGGTGACAAGGACAGTTACTACGTACCTCCGATACCTACTAGAAAAGTATCCATAAGATTTTTTCCGGCGGGTCAAAAAAGGTGAGCGCAGTGAAATGCCACGTACTGCTCTTTTATTTTTAGATAGTGTTGCTATTGTTCATGAGAAGTTTATACGCATTTTGACTGCCTCGGTGGCGTAGTTGTATTGCGTACGCGTTACGAGTACCATTTGCGCGCTGAGGTCCTGGGTTCGAATCCCGGGTCGAGCCAAAAAACATGGTGACTGGGTATTTCCATCTTAAAAAATTACTCAGTCGCAGCTCGGAGTCAGGAAGTTGGCAGTGTGATATCCCCGTGCCTCGGAAAACACGTAAAGCCGTTGGTCCTGCGCCTGATCTCTATCCGGTCATGTCGGATTGTCGTCTCAACGGAGTATGAGAGTGAAGGAATAGCGAGTGCATCTGTGTATTGCGCACACACTTGTGCACTATAATATCTCCTGCGTACCTGGCTGATCTCCGTTGAGTTTAGCCGCCGTGGCCGAAACTGGCTAGGAAGATTACGTTACGTACGTTACGTTATTTTACGTAGTAAAAAAAATATTGGTCCTCAGAAACAGAATATCTGATGTCACTGATCCCAAAACTGTTGAAGCAGTAGGTACAAATATAGCGGGGTTTACATTAACAAAAAAAGCTGTAGAAGTTATCTTCCGAAAGCGATTGTTACCGTGTAAGCAGTCGCTGCAAGCTGACTTCTGCAAATTTTGAAGCTTGCAGGAGTTGCGGCGAGGTTCACGTGAAGATTGAAATACTACCGCTAGTGCCCACGCGTCTGAAAGTTCCTGCTTAATATCGCACATTTAGGACGAAAACGACGCAATTCAAAAAAATAAAAAATTGGGTTATCGTCATAAAATTACTTAAAGCTGGTCCCTTATTTATGAAAATATAATAAAAAGGGACCGATATAATAGTTTTGTCCTTTTCCTGCTTGAATATGACGGTGTTTGAAGTATTGTTGTATTGAAAATTTCGTTTTAAGTAATTTTATGACGATAACTCAATTTTCGATTTCTTTGAATTGTGTCGTTTTCGTCCTAAAGGTGCGATAAATTGCTTGTCTAAACTTAGCTAAACAAGTATGCTGTATGATTCAATGGAAAGCTACATGACAACGTGCCGCTGCCCTCGTTTACCTACTAAAAATCTCAATTATTTTCCTTGAATAAATGAAAGGGTTATACGGTGTTTGCCTGAACTAAGGTAAAATGAACTTTACTAGCCACAATGTAGTTTATATTCTAATAAAACTTATACAAAATGATCTTAGATTCATGATTTTCTTAGGAAAATAAATTTATAGATTGACGTGCTATTTAGAATAAGTACAGAATATATGCTAAGAATTGAAGCTATTTTCGACGTATAGATACGAACAGCATGTAAAATAAAGAGAAAAATAATTATTATTTTTATAAATTCCCATTTTTTAAATATTTTGTATCTAAGAAATAAAACTAAGTTCATATTAATTTTTTATAAACGCAAGAATAAATTTGGATTTTTAAGAACTTAAAAACCACCGAAAGGATTTCGGTGAAATTTAGCACAAAAGTAACTTCCATAAACTGCCTTTTAACTTACCTTACACTGAACCAATCAATAATTAAAATTGTATGTACGCCGTTGTTGTCATATATATCGCACAGAACACCGCTTGAATCTACCTTTATGTTATGTAATTTGCATATATTTGACATGTTTGTGCTATGATAAATAAAAATAAAATAAAAAAGCGCACAGTGGGACTTTAATATCAACAAAGGACTTTTATATATAAGTCATGACAAGGATTACATGTGGACGGCCAGCACAAACGTACTAAAGTTGTTTGTCCTTTAATATCGAATGACGCGTTGACTACGTCAAACCTTATCATTAGACCAAGGAATCGTACAGTTACAGCCCAAGTATTGTACGAGGATTATTCATTTATTTTTAAAGAGACCCACTGTTATGGGTCACTTATTAGTCAGTTGTAAAGAAAGTAGTTTAATTATGGCAAAAATTTGCGTACAGCCTTATCAAATTATGACGTTAACGTATGTATTATTAGACTAATTCCATAACCGGCGCTCAGGAGGCTCTGATTTATAAAATACGATATTGTGTAGGTATACCTACGATTCTTCGATGGACGGAAAACCCAGATTATTGTTAGTACAAAATAGTTTTTATTTTTAACCGGCTTCAAAAAAAAAGGTCCTGTGTTTGACCGTATGTATGTATGTAAGTTTGAAACTATGTCCGCGATTTCTTCAAAAACTACTGGTCCGATTTGGATCTGGTTTTCGTTATTCAAATGTATATTTTTCAGGGAAGGTTTTACATATACACACACACACACACACTCACACCCTTTATCCCCGAAGGGGCAGTCAGAGGCGCAACTAGTGCACCCACTTTTCGCCGTGTAATACAGTAACTGTCAAATAAAATTTACTTGAAGCTTGTTGATAAGCGCTATTCGTCACATAAATGTATAAGCCAATTAAACACAAAAGTCACACTCTAATCTAAATATGAGATTGACCTTTGTATTGACTATAGATTGGCTCTAAGACCTAATGTAGATAGTACTCATTTTATAACCATTTGGGAGCATAGATTAGAGTGTTACTTTTGTATGTGCTTATAAGTACATTTATATCAATATCATTTATTTTGCGCGCGGCTCCGCCCGCGTGGATAAGTTTTCCCGGGATAAAAAGTAGCCTATAGCACTCAGGAGTAATGTAGTTTCATATTAGTGAAAGAATTTTCAAAATCGGTCCAGTAGTTCCTGAGATTAGCGCGTTCAAATGAACAAACAACGAAACAAACTCTTCAGCTTTATAATATTAGTATAGATTCAGAAGTTGTGTAATAGGCCCTTGTGTATAGGCCTGTATTGAACTATTCATACATTATGTCTACTTGAGATGTAACTCAAACTTGAGATTGATTTATTAATACCGCCCTTAGAGTTTAACATAGTACACCTTTATAATATATTGAAGAACCTCTCTTTCAAAATACTTTTACGTAGTTTTTTCCGCTTATTAATACTAAGTGTAAAGTTAAAATTGTCGGTAGATTAATATTAATCGTCGCCTCATATATATTTTTTTATTTTTTATAACAAAAATAAAGCATTAATGAAGCATGAAAATTCGCTGTTCAGGTTAACGCGGCGTTTTATTGACTGCATAACGCCGCGACTTAACCCCTCGTCACTATTTTCAATCGTATCCCAAATCACAAAGAAATGTGGGTAGTTTTAATATAGAGTGTGAATTTCATGCTATAGGATTCAAATTTAAGGTGAAGTAGATAAAACTGAAGGATTTAAAAATATTTTTGCCGTAATATAATTGCGTGAGTATGCGTATGCGTAATATAATTGCCGCATAGAAATCACGATGTAGAGCAGCAAGGTTTCAAATAACATAATAAAACTCGAAAAATCCTTATTGTTATACACACACGCCTTTTATCCTCGAAGGGATAGGCAGAAGCGCAACTAGAGCACCCACTTTTCACCGTGCGTATTCCGTCCTATGATGTGATAGGGGGCGAGCCTATTGCCATATCAGGCACAAATTCCAGACTCCGGACTGATACTGAATTTAAAACCCAATATCACTTTGCCCGACCCGGGAGTCGAACCCAAGACCTCAGCATTGCGGTCATACCGTAATACAGCATTCCATCAATATTAACTCTACCAACAGTTTGGAAAGCAGTTCTCACCAGAGAAGAACGGGCAAGAAACTCTAGTGTTGCTCTTCTCAAAATCAGTTCAACGTAAAGTACAGTGCATAATACAGAAAAAATACAATGAGTTTTATTTTGTTTAGAGAGAGATGTAAGCGCAAATAGATAATTTTAAATTCCCATACGAATGCACAACCCTCTCAGTAAACATGAAATAATTTAATCTAAAATTTTCCAATGTACTTTAATACACAATATAGTAAATGAAATGGGTAGAACATTCCAAATATTCATATTCCCAGAAAATTACCTCTATAACTCCAAATCACTCAAAAGGTCGAGACGTAATCCAGCGTGACACGGCGTAACCCGCCGTGTTGACACTGCCCCGGCACTGATTTAACCCTCATGACAGTGTTTTGCCATTATTTTTTCAACATTTAACCCATTTTTCAACAATTTCCCAACACCCCTGGATTACGTTTGACAGATGCGCGCAACAATGCATCCCTCGCGACTTGATTTTTAATGGGTGTCGCGTTTTTTGTAAAAATAGGGATTTTTTGTGTAAACTTAGTTTTTTATTAATCCAAAGCTGACAGTTGACGCGTACATAATCTTTAATTAAGAGTATTTTTCGGTGGATTTTTTTCTGATGGATCGTAATTGTGTGATTTATTTGTTAGTTAGCGTAACGCGTGTTACATTATGCTTCGTATTTATGAAAACTATTCATGTATTTTGTACAATTGATTGACTTTAGAGTTCAGATGTCTCTGTATCTCATATTTTTATGAGTTTTATGTGTAATGTTTTGATACTTTTTTCAGTATATCTAGCAATAGTCAATTCCATAGTAGGTAATGTAGAGTTATACGACACCAAATTGACAGCGTCTGCCCTAGTGTCTAGCCCGATAAACGAATAGTAGTCAGCAATGTCTATTTCTACCGCCAAGCAACAGTGTGCATGCACTGTTGTGTTTCGGTTTGAAGAACATTGTAGCCAGTGTAACTACAGGACATAATGAGACTTATGCATATATATACATCTTATGTCTCAGGGTGACGAGCGCAGTGGAATGTCACACAGTACTTTGTAACTCAAGGTGCTGGATGGTGTTGCTACTGTTTATGGGCGGTCGTATCGCTTACCATCAGGCGAACGGCATGCTCGCCTCGTCATTGAATGCCATAAAAAAAAAAAGCAATATTCATATTATTAACTTTAACTTAGTATATAATAATGAATTAAGTAACTTAAAAAACACTGTACCTAAACAGAAGTCATTTTTTATTTTACTTTTTTAGGATTCCCATGGTATATAACATTAATATTCTAAACAAAAGTGTATCTATGCTCGATAAATTCAGTATGCAGTTTTGGATTGAAAAAATATTTTAATTAGACAAAAACTTTCAAGTTAAAAATGAAAAATGTTACTTCGACGTAAGTATTAGTTCATGATAATATAAGAAATCATTTTTGACAAAATCTCTATTCTACAAACATTTAATCATAACCCATCCTAACAACAATTATTTTGCTATCCCATGAAATTTCATTGTTATTAGAATAATATTTAATATATTTAAATGTGATCAATAAATTCAAAGAGTTGACGTTCAATAACCCATGAAACAAACAAAAACAATTATAAAGAAAGCGCCATATTTGCGGAAAACTTTTAAGGAAACACTTGTTATTTGTATATTTAATTTATTGAATACGGTAGAAATGCTTCGTTTAATTAATGAAAAAACAAACGCTTAACAAACAGACGGAGTTAGGAACATATACCGACCACAGACCGCACTGCCACACTACATTCGTTCTTAAAATTATTCAATTAGGAAACAATTTGCTTTGCAACAATCAAGATGAAATTATTCTGTAGACATTTTCCTGTTGAAATTGAATTACGTTTAATTGTTTTGAAAATATTCTGGATAGAATTACACATTATAGAAATTTTCCTGTTGTAATTCAAATACTAATACTTGCGATATTGTCTATAATTAAAAAGGTTAATCTATGAATTTAATTTATGTTGTAATCACTCATAGATATACCAATTATTGGTTTAAAAAATGGACCTATATTTTAATTTATCACAAATTTCATTTTAATTGTAAGTATTACATCAACAATTAGGTACAACCAGAAGTCGCCGCAACAAACAATAATATAGTTTGCGACATCTGAACGTAGAATACCAACAATTCGAATAAAATTTGAGATAAAAAATAATTCAAAAAATGTTTTTTACATATATTAGAGCTGATTTTAAAATTGTTCAACCATTTTTTCAATTTAAAATAGCCCTAAAAATTTTATATTGATATAGGTATCATTGTTTTCGAAAATCAAAAATATGGAAATAATATTTAGTACCGCAGTGTGGTCGTGGCATAAGGTTTGGCTTTCTCCTAAAGCCAGAATATAATTCTCTTTATAGATATCTTTATTATACAATTTTAACCAATGTGGATGTATAAAGTATTAATTCTAGACTTTTGTAATTTAAAAACAAATTGTGTAACTCTTGCAGTTTCACTCTTGTCATAGAAATAGTACTAGACCAGAGTTAAGATTTTGTTGCGGGGACTATTACCGATAACTTCTGCATTTTTACTTTTTAAATCATCACCGATATCAATCGTGGCACCAAATTACTGGCTCTATTGAATTAGCAATGGAAAAAAACATGTTTCAACTTTAGTATTGTATCAAACCAATACAAAATTGGTTTTAATTACTGTTAATGGGGAAAACGCAAAAACGCATTCGAGCGAATTCAAATTTATTAATTTAAAGTAAAAACAAAAAGAATATTTCGGGAATTAGTTACACTAATTTACTTTGGACGTTTTATATATTATTCTATGTTTTATACCCGAATACGTCACTAACAGATACACGAAAATTAATTTTTAACCATAAAAAATGTATTATTCAGAGCCAACTTTGAAGTATTTATAAAACCGGATACGCTTAAAAAAAATACCAAAAATTTTTATAAAATTTTCGCAGCACCTTTAATTGTTTCCGAAATTATCGTGAAGAGCACTCATTATATTTCGCTCCACACGACATTTAGGGTTAAAAGTACATCCACATTGGTAAAAATATTACAAAATAATTTGACTAGAACAACATATTTTAAATTAACTGACAAACAAATCATCTCAATTCACATTATATACAGTCGCACTTAATTTATTGTAAAATAAGACTAGCTATAGGTACTATGGAATGTTAGTAAACGTATTTTAGGAACTTATGAGATCAAAATATAATTATGGTTTAGGCAATATAATTTGTCATAGTTGTAACCATACACATTATATTTCCTAAATAATTCTTTGGTTTGTTACAGCGTAAATAATATTAAATACATTTTATATTGAGATACTACAACTCAAAAAGAACAGTTTCTCTTGTTAACACTATCGCATCCTCAAGGAAAGTGTTGTAACTCGAATGATTTTTGATTAGACTTACGGCTTTATTTCATTGAGGGTGCGAAATTGTCTTGAAATTCGTAGATACATTTTAAGAATTGAACATTTTAATCTGTGCCTAAATTGAATGTTTTAAAATGAGGGCGTATAAAGTCGTAACTTAAATAAACTTAAAAAATATTTTACAGTAATACTGAAATGAAAAAATAATTTCTTATAAGTACCAGAACAATACAATAGTCAAAATGGAACGAAAATATACAGGGTTATTTTTACATTGCGTTGATAAATGAAACCACATACTCGTCTTTACCTCTTCTAACATTATGCCAAAAATGATCCATTAAAAATGAATATTTTCACCAAAAATCTTAATTTTACTTCCCTTATTTTCTTTTCATTTTGTAGTTTAGTGCGAATAAGCGTGTGCGTGAGTGTTTTTCTGACTGAAAGTGTAATGTTGTCGCTGCGACAAGTCCTCAGAGTAGTAGTAGTGGCCCTAGGGCGTGTAAACTTAAAGTTACTTTTTATTGATTTTTATTTTGTTCGAAACTTACACTTTTTTATTTTACATCTACGGTTAAAATAACTTAATGGAAAGTGTTATTTTCAAGGAGATAAGTATGTGGTTTTATTTAGTAATGCAATGTCAAAATGACCCTGTATATAATATAAAAATTAAAATACCTTATACGTAATACAATTATGGAACATTATAACATTATGGAACATTTTTTTCGAATGAACAAAACGAATAAAATAATATTTAATTTTACAGAATGAAAATACAGGATTCCATTGTTTTATATAAAATCCATGTATTATGTGCAAAATGCATGGTGTATAATCCCAAAATGATAGTGCTTCGTGCGACTGTACCTATCTGATTATGAGCATTGTACCCGAGTGAAATATACACTAATATTAATATTGTTGCCTTAACGTAACCGCACCTGTAAACATTCCGCTTAATATTAATTTGTACTGTTATATTTGTAGTACCAACCGCCGATACCTTACGCTCTGGTATATTTGTACTATTGTAACGGCCACACAGGCGGTGCCAAATATTTACTCATAAGTCCTCAGCCTGAATGGCAACGCGGCTATAAAAGGGAGTTTGATGAATTAAATGGAACAAATTCTCATTTATGGCTTGAAAAACATGTTGTATGTTGTTGCATTTTGTTCTAATTATTTCTTTGCCAACAAAGACTTCTTATCTCTATTATAGTATTGAAGTCTTGATATTAGGTAAATAGGTAATATATCTATGTTTATACTTAACTGAGAGAGTATTTCAAATAAATACATATTTTATGATTTAAGTTTGAAAGCCTCAATAAATGGCCGTAGACTGCTATACTGTCGTGTTAAACGCAAAAGCGGCATATCAAGGAACGCTAGTTTTGAGAAAATTTAAGTTTTGTAAATATAGTTTTCTTTTATTTTTTTCTTATTTGATGTAAAACTGAGATAGGGAGGTTTTTAGGTGTTTTAAAAAATATACCGCTATTTGGCTATATTGTTCATTGAATGTGCATTTTTTTAAGCTATCTGATACCATAAAATCAAGTTTACGATATTTTTGAGATACGACTTTTGAGCTTAGCACCGCAGTATGACACACTTGTTATTACTGATGCTATGACAGTAATCACGAATTCACTTTATATTTTAGCTTCCACGAAAACTCCACAATGAATCTAGAACTGAATTAAATACCCCAGCATTTTTCATATTGAAAACAGTTTCCATCAAAATCTGCCTATATGGACATATAAAAGAGCTCTTGCCCCGCGTGTGTGGCCAATGTAACCTCTCCAGTCTCCACTCAAGGTACAACGCGGACAGCAAAATAAACAATCTGAACACAATTTCGATACATTTTCACTACATCCAACGACGCAGACCTCGTGACGTCACGCACACTCCAATAATAAAAACTTCTTTATCGACATACTCTGTGTTGCTGTCGGGGAGTGTGCGCTGCGTCAGTCAGTCGACACCACGCGCACAATTTTTTATTAATTTTTGTTATTATTTTAAAACGTTATTTAATATAATCTGTTGTATCGCGCGCGCGCGTTTCGGCTCTGCGCGGGGTTTGGTTTGGCGTTAGGAAGACTAGAGGAAGATGGTGCTCCAATTTTGTTCTGTAATAACGACCGATCACCGATGCTTAGCAGTATGGCTTTTATATAATCCGTCATTTTTACCAGCACACTAATATGATATTCTATAAAATCATTTTCTCTGATGAGATCGCAATCATCGTAAAAAAATATAACGCACTTATGTTCATAAATCGCGCGTCCACGCCGCGTGTAATAGCGGTTTGGACAGGGACTTGTGATTCACAACTCGTGAGTTTCATTGCGATCATAATATAATTATTATTTTTGATTTAAAATATTTGGAATAAATTAATTTACGCTTCTGCACCGCTATCAAACATTGGAGAATTTTATTATTTTTAAGGAAGAATTTATAGGAACTATATGTGATACTTAAACAAATAATTACGTAGCAAAACAAACTGTTTAGCTTCGACATTTTCACTTAACAATAATTTGGTAAACTCGGAACTTCGCAGTTAGTTTTATAATTTAACTTGAAAATATTTTTTATTTAGGAACAATCGAGAGGAACGATCTGGAATAGCTTAGTTTTGTAAGGTTTACCCTGATTCACAATCACGTTAATTTATCATCAGCTAAATCAGGAGTATCCTCGCGGAGCCTCGTGCAGAGCCGTCCCGCGCGCGACCTCTAGTTTTTTTAATTTTAATTACAACTTACGTACATACATAGGAACTTTGTTTAGAAGCTGCATGGTTTGTACAAGCTAACCTCCACACTGATCTACCGAATAATGAATTATTTAAACAAACTTTGTTACTTCATTACCCAAATAAGTCTTGATTATCAAGATAATAATATTTGTTGTGGCCCAGCCCGGTCCACCCCGCCGCTCTTCCGTTGTCTGACAAAAAAATCAGTCTTTCTGTTTGTATATTAGTGTAAATGTTTCGAATTATAATATATAATAAAGGGTCCGAGTGAACGATTAGTTTAGTACATATGTAAAACGCGTGGACATGTAAAGTGTAAAGCGTTCGAGAGGTAGTTGTAGCCGGGCGGCCGCGAGGTGGACGCGCTGCACCGTCGCAGTAACACATTATGTTATAGATTACGTTACAAATAAGTATAAATGTAAAGGCCGGCCGAACGAGGGGGGCGCGCGCCGAGCTGCGCCCGCGCACGCGCCCAAACAATGACCCGTATTATGTGTTGCACAACAAAACCCGTCAGACCGAGCCCCCACCACCACATACCTAATCGAATTAATACTAAAATTACGTTTAATGTTGATCACTGCCCAATAGTACGTATCTTTGTGCTTTAAGTCACTCGTAGACAACAATAAACAGCGAGGCGCGCGCATGCGTCGCCACGTTTGTACTTTATTGTAACTCGAACATATAATGAATACTATAACAGCTAATATAAAAGCTAACGTCGTGAGGTAGAGCGGTTGTTGCGCCCCGTGTGCCGCGAGTCGCCGCGTGTCGCCGGCGAGTGCGCGCGGAGCGCCAGTGATCAACATCGCACCGGCACTACGACGCTACGGCGCGCGGCCCGGCAGCGACCAGCAGCCGCCAGCCACGCGCGCCTTATACCTTTAATCATTATTACTCCTACGGTGTAATTCGACTCCCGACGATATCGACGTTTCGCGAGCTCGTCTCCACCGACCGGCGGAACATCGACGTCACGTAAATAATAAATAATGGAACTCGATAAGCGGCCGCGTTTCACATATCACCCGACAAATATAATTCTCAATATATGAAGTTAGACTCTGACAAAACGAAAAATAAACATTGGCCGGGGGCCGCCGCGCGGTGTGGCGCTCGGGCGCGCGACCCCCTTCCGATACAATCACGTCTCATATTATTTTTCAGCAATCGCTTGAAGGCACACAGCGTTAAATGTAGTTAGTACAGTTCGGGCGGGAGGGGGCGCGCGCGGCGATGTAATCACGATACCGCGCGCGCTCGCGCCGCGCCGGCTAGGCGGGCGTCAGCGTTAGCGTCACCGTGGCGCGCCTTGTCGCGCGTCGCCGCACCGGCAGGAACACCAGCGCCGGCACCAGGCTCAGCGCGCCACCCGCCTCCTCCACCACGAAAGGCTGCATCGTGAGCGGCGCCTGCGGGGCGCGCGGCACCGCCAGCAGCGCGCCCGCGCCTCCGTGTACCGCGCGCAGGTGCGCCTCCAGCGCGCCGAAACCCTCCGCGCGGAACTCGCACCGCGAGCATGAGTACGACGCCTCCGGATCGCCCTCCACGTCCGCCGCTTCGCTGCCACCGTCGGCACCGTCGGGCTCGGCGGGTGGCGCGGGAGGATCGCCGCCGCCCTCGGCCGCCTCGCCGACGGGCTGCTGCTGCACGTGCGCACGCTCGTGGGCGAATAGGAACGCGAGCACGTCGGTGGTGAAGGGGCAGTAGGAGCAAGCGTAGGGTTTGTCACGCGCGAGAAGGTCGAGAGGTCGCGGCGGAGGCGGCGGCGGGCGCGCGGGCGGCGCGTGCTCGGCCAGCAGGTGCGCGCGCAGGGCTCGCGGGCCGCGGAACCGCCGCGCGCACAGCGGGCACGGCTCGGCGGGCGACGCGGACGCGGGCGCGGGCGGCGCCGGGATGCCGTGCGTATTGTGCTTGTGGACGCGCAGGAAGTACTTGCTGCACAGCTCCTTGTGGCAGATGTCGCACGTCACGCCACCCAGCTGCGTACCACTCTCGAGCGAGATGCCGTGCATGCGCTGCATGTGAGTGCGCATAAAGTACTTGTTACACAGCTCCTTGTTACAAATCTCGCAGAAGCTCGAACCGGAAGAAGAAGCTCGCCGTTCGTCTGGCGGCGGTGGTGAGGACGACGGTGGTCGAGCGCCGTTATCATTTGGATCTTCAGCGAGCCTCTCGGCGGCAAGCTCGTTCAGCTGGGATATCATCGTCTGTAGTTTGCGCAACTCTTCGCTAGCAGAACCTGGTGAAGCTGCGCCACGCTCCTCCACAATTAAGTTGAGCGGGCTCGTTTGTCCGTCGCGGAAGGCCGCTTCTAGTTCGTCCTCACACTCGCGCTTCACCTCCGCCATATCTTCAGTATCGAACGGCGGGGGCAACGAGTGCGACCGCGGTGGTGTGTCCGGCGGCGCTGTGGGTATCGCCGGTGGGGTGGTAAGCGGCGGCGGCAGTGGGGTGCCGAGTGGCGTGCCGAGCGGCGTGCTCAGCGACGTGACGAGCGGCGTGCTCAGTGACGTGACGAGCGGCATGCCCGGCGGCGTGAGGGATGGTGGTGAGCGTTCCGACGCTGGCGACGGGTGCGCAGGGACGCCGTGCCGCCGCTCCCGATGCGTCCGCAGAAAGTATTTGTTGCAGTACTCCTTACAACAGATCTCGCAGAATGCCTCCGGGTTGACGACACCGAGGCGTCGGAGGGCGTCAGGCTGAAAGCCGGCCTCACGCGCACGTCTCGCCGAGTCAGGCGAGAGGCGGCGCGGCGTGCCTCCTGACTCTTCGTCGGAGGCGCGGCGCGGCGGTGAGGATTGGGCGGGCGGAGGCGCCGCCGGCTGAGACTCGTTGCCATCATAGATACCGTGCTTGTTAGCGCGGTGCGTCTTCAGGAAATACTTATTGCAGAACTCCTTACAACAGAGGTCACAGTAGGCCTCGGGGTTGAAAATCCTCGGCGGTTCGTGCCTCGGCAGCAGGCGGAACGCAGCCAGGGGATCGAAAGCAGGCATCGCGAGCTCTCCGAAGGCGAGCGCGCTCTTGTAGATGTCGGCCATTTTGGCGTGCAGGTCGAGGGGTGGGGGCGCGGGCGCGGGCAGCGGCGGCGGCGGGGGCGCGCGCGTCGGCGCCGCCTGCTTGCGCCGCTTGCGCCCCGGGCTGCCGCCGCCGCTCTCCAGCTCCACCTCGCGCTTCACCGCCGGCGCCACCGACATCGCGTCACCGCCGCATCTGAAACGCACAACACAAAACTTTATTCATTGTTCCACAATCTTCATAATTTATTGCCTTACTAAAGGCCCATCACAGTTGTTAGCATCGATCATTTCAGTAATTTTCCAACTGCATTGATGCTGCAATTTGAACTTCGACATTGTATGGAAGAAAATATAAATTAATAAAACCGCGACGAATTCCGCAAAATAGTTTTATTTAAATTGTATGGAATGTAACGTTCCATAGCAAGGTTAAAACCACTTATAATCTAGAAGTTAATCATTATAATATTGAGTAACTAAACGAACTTCTTTATAACCTGTATACTATACACATTGATATAGAAGGAATATCTATACATCATACATGCGTTTCGCGTAGACCCGGCGCGGCGTCGCGCGTTCGCGCTGTTACTCGCGCGGTTTGGGTCTTGCCTTAGTTGTAAGTCGTTATTCGTAATTTACGACAGTTCAACTTAGTCGCATAACAACATCATACCATAAGGCTTTTTAAAAGATTTTATTTAACTTGCAATGTATGTATGTTTGTTCGGGTGGAATCTTGCAAGTCAATTTTGAAGCAGATACCCTCAACCGATTGTGTTGAAATTTTGCATACACGTTCAGTTTGGGTGACAATACATTGTTAGCTAAGTGACGTCATTCTGAATCCAATATAGTGGACGACACAAGATAGCGGACTAGTTATTTTTTACGCACTCCTATAATATGGGTATCAAATGAAAGGGCTTGCTGTGAATAACTCGAAAAATAACTAAAAAGTAAAAAAAAACATTAAAAACAAGCTTTTATTTAAATGCTCTAAACAGAAAACTTACGTTAAATTAAATCAAACTTTGTTTAATAATATGTAGAGATAAAAGCTCGTCGCGAGATTTACTTGCGTAGATAATACAATAATTATGTAACTTGATCTTGACAAAAGTAAATCTCGCGACAAGCTTTTATCTCTACTTATTATTAATATTAAATAAAGTTTGATTCAATTTAAAGTATTTTTTTTCTTTTTAGAGCATTTAATTTATAATATTATATTTATTATTATTTTTTTAAAACGAGACATTTAATCTTAGCTCATGTAATGATAAAATTTCTCATAAAATATGTATCATTTAATATATGGTGAGTAATTCTTTTGGTATTTTAATTGTTTCATTTTATATAAAGTAATTATAAATATAAATGAATAAAATGAAAGAATAACAAGATAAAATAGTAAAACCAATTGTATTGATGTGGTCAATTATTAAATAGAGAACGTAAAGATATTAATTTCATTGTCAATTAATTAACGCATACGCATACTCACGCCTTTTATCCCCGAAGGGGTAGGCAGAGGCGCAACTAGTGCACCCTCTTTTTGCCGTTATTATCCCGTCCCATGATGTGATAGGGGGCGAGCCTATCGCCATATCGGGCACAAATTCCAGACTCCGGGCTGATACTGAATAGAAAAATCCAATATCACTTTGCCCGACCCTGGGATCGAACCCGAGACCTCAGCATTGCAGTCGTACCGTAATACAACTACGCCACCGAGGCAGTCAATTAACTAAGTATAACTAACATAAGATAAAAATTAGTTAATGTACATATTTAAACCGATTAAATTAATATTTCAGAATTATACACAACATTTAAATAACTGTATATTTCTAAATATACTTATATAACATTAAAAATAAAACAAAAAGGTTTTTTAATAAAACTCAATCACACTCTCGAAATTTTCTTTATTCAAATAGACTAACAAACTTTTTTGAATCGTTATGAATCTACCACCGCTTCGGAACGTGTTATCGTTGTGAAGAAGAAGCGGCGCAAGAGACTCCCACTGAAACTTTTACCCCAAAATGCTTATATTTTACCCTTCACAAGAATTTTAAAAGCAAACGTACAGTATTCGCTCTATTGGTTTTGATACGATTTTCACTTTCAATTGGAAACTTTTTTGAGAATGGTTTAGATTTACTAAATGTTTCGATCTTTGTCATACATTGTCATTGTATGATTTTTTTCAACACAATCAACATTATAAATAATCTAATATGATTCCAATAAGAATTATATTTATTTGTTTTATTTTGGCGAATTTTATAGTAAAGGCTATATAATAATTGGAAAAATGACCTACCACTAATAATGCAGATAAATAAGACATAAGACGCAAATTTACATACCAATCTGCATTCTATTTTTGAATTTCATTACTTTTTTATTTATGTAACAGATCTTTTATCTAAAAAGCATACCAAAAATTGATTTATATTATTAGTACTTAGTATAAATTCTTAAAATAAAGGGATACGTTACCTACGGCTAAGGTCCAAAGTACCGTCACTCATCACTTTCGAGTCCGTGGTATCATAACTATTCACCAGTCATTTAATCACATATTAAAAAATAACCCGTTCAATGTTTTAAAAAAAAAGTTTTTATAACAACATTTTTAAACGGTTCGAAAAAAGAACTTCACTTTTTCTTTCATATTCTATACCTTTAATGACAAAAAGTGTATCTCAAGATTACGTTTTTTTTAGTACAATCGTGAGCAATATTGTCGGCACGTGCTCACTGTGCGCGTGCGCTCAAAACTGTCGTTTTTACGTAAAAACGGTGCACATTTCTTTTTTTGGGGTAGAAAATAGCAAAAATCGTTTACCCCACCCGTCATTCCCTGGCCGAGTCGATTATTTGACGGGGGACCGGTGAATTATCTGTTAGAGGCGGTTTACATGGTTAGCGGCTTGGGATAATCTTTAATAGTTTAATTTTATTTTAGTTGTATAAACGAATAATTTTATTCATGAAATAAACATTATTTTTCAGTTGTTCGTGAGTATTTATTTAATCCTTATCGTAGGATTTTTCAAAGATATGGTGAAGAGTGAGATGGAGATACTTATTTACAAATTCTTTATTTCATACCACAAATTTTATCCTCGACATAGTTTTCAATTTCGACATTTTAAGTTGCAATCTTTAAATAAAATGTTTATTACATTATCTAATTTATTTAATTGTCACACCCTACACGATAGTTAAGAACACCGAGTGCTTTATAGTAACTGTGGTCAAGACTAACTAGTGAATTTAAGCATTTTATTATTGTTAGGCATTAGCCTAGTAGTGGACGATAGCCTAGTTAGGTATGGAACGGTCTGCCGAGACAATGTCCGGAAGTTCAAAACCCAAGGCACAGACCTTTGACTTTTCGTAGTAACGTGTGAATTGCTTGTCAATTATCGTTCGCTTTAACGGTGAAGGAAAACATCGTGAGGAAATCTACATACCTGAGAATTCTCCATACGAATCTCGATAAGGCCTAATCCCTCTCAGTAGTAGAGGCGGCCCGTGCTCAGCAGTGGGCAGTATATAATACAGGGCTGATTGCATTGCATTGCAAAACAGTACTGCGCGACACCCCAAGGCATGAGGCAAAAATATACCATGTAAACCAACCCTAACAGCAAACAATACGACACCGCTTTCCGAAAATTTGGAAACACTATCAAAAGGGCGGCTCTTTGTAAACACATTCTGTCTCGCTTTAACACACCACATTGTATATCCATCCCGCTCTATATGTCCATCTCACTCCTCCATTTCATTCTCATAATCATGATTGTGAGTTCTGATGTAATAAATTTAAGTTCCAAAGATGCTATGAATTTCTTTTAGGGGTCAAGTAGGAAATGATATATCCATTAGCGTAAAACGCCATGAAATTTCGCCGACTTGGTGGCACCTTTTTAAATTTTTCTTTCTAATGTCATGATTGATCAACTTGTTTTGTAATTTTTTTTCAATAGTTTTAAATTGCGTAAATAGATTCTAGGGGATTAATGAAATACAATTTTTTGCATGTTTCAAAATATCTAAATCAAACATTATTTTTCAAACGGCTCGTTTTTCATCACACTAAAAAAAATATTACATACAATGATTAGTCTACATCTTCACATGTCTAGAAACTCAAAATCAATAAAACAAATTTCTGCAACAATACGTGGAATAGCACTATTTTAAGTGTAAAGTTTATTGTAGCCACATTTGCCTTCGAAGATAAAAAAAACAAAACTGAGCCTAGCCTTACGGAACCTACAGATTCACCGCAAACGCGCGCGTACCCGGTATTTCAAGAACGAAAAAATTACGAACAAAGTTCAAACAAGTATTATTATTTGGTATAAACAACCGTAGGGCTGTTGAGTTTTTATACTGCTAATATATATTTTCCATGCCCAAACTGAAAAGTTTTATATTAAAAACTGGAAAAACAAGTTTAATTACTTGGCGGGAAGTACTTGCGCCCGTGGGCCGGCGGACATCAATTTTATTAAAGTGTTATTGTAATTTAAGACTGTTTTTATTTTTGATAGACGATCGTTCAAACTTCGAATTGTTTAAAATTATGTTCTAATTTCAAACGCTGTTATTGGCTTTTGTAAATTGCACGACTTTATCATACATTGTATACACCCTCTAATAGTAATTGTAAATAAAATAAAAAGCTGGCTAACAAAACGTCCTTGAAACGCACAAATTGACATTAATTTGACTTCATTAGTTATCAAGGACACTTTACAAAGGAAAGAGCCTCGTAGGTTTCCTACAACATAACTAGACCAACTGTAACATTAAACCTTTGATTAATTATATACCTAGATAGAGTGACGCGCTGCAATGAAACTAAAACAAACAGGCCAACTTTTCTTAAGCTAGTATGCGTGACAGTGTCATACGCTATCGCAGCATCATTCTGCGCATCCTTGTGTGCGCGCATAATGATACCAATTTTTACATGGTGTCTGTTAAAACGGAGAGAAGGTTATATCCATCAAAAACAACAAAAAATAATTCACTCGAACTCATTTAGTGGGGAACAGTTCGCCTCTATTTATTTCGACGCGTTTGAAACGTTCAGTGTCTATCTAGGTATATAATTAATCAAAGCATTTAACATAGGATAATCTCAAAGAAAACTTACGTAAAGTCGACCATCATCGTAATCATCATTATAAATGAATTGGTTTCTCAAAGCACAGGCTCCGCCTTTTTTTTTTTTTTTTTTTTTTATTGCTTTGAATGACGAGACGAGCATGCCGTTCGCCTGATGGTAAGCGATACGACCACCCATAAACAGTAGCAACACCATCCAGCACCTTGACTGACAAAATACTGAGTGGCATTCCACTGCGCTCGTCATCCTGAGACATAAGATGTTAAGTCTCATTATGTCCAGTAGTTATACTGGCTACAATATCCTTCAAACCGAAACACAACAGTGCATGCACACTGTTGCTTGGCGGTAGAAATAGACATTGCGGTGGTACCCACCCAGACGGCCTCTTACATAACGAGAGACCTACCACCAGCCTTATTTAAAAACCTCTGAATTTTTTTCTTTGTATCTTAATCAAGATTTTTCAGTTTTCATTTGTATCAGCCACAAGGAGTCCTATGTTGAACTGACCTTACCTAAAGAGTAGTTCCATCATTTAAATTGTAAACGTACTTAATATTCTGATAAAATGGAATACTACAGTTTAGGTCATTTTTTATTTTTTTTATTCCATTGAATGACGAGACGAACATGCCGTGCGCCTGTTGGTAAGCGATACGACCACCCATAAACAGGAGCAGACTTTCTTTTTACTTGTTACTTTTCGAGTCAGATTTCTAAAAAGATGACTCCACATGCTCGATAGCTACTAAAAATTATATATAAAATTATTTCAATTGTATTCAGTTGTCGTAATTGATGACAATTACGATCGCTGTGTTTGGCGTTATTGGTAGCCAATGTTTAGTGGTATAGTAACGCCTTATTGGGTTTACGACTGATGTGACGTCAACTTTTACAACACTTGCATCTAGATTAATAGATAAAGTAAGGGAATTTAAAATATCTGCCCTTTTCATGTTAATTACTGGATAGATTTATTAAATATGTTAGGAACTTTGCTTGTTTTAATTATTAGATTCACTTTCTATGACATCGTGGTAAGAGAGTAAAGAAAAATAAAAGTGAAAAAATAAAATCAGCTTTGCTATTCTCTTTAATAACGCAAAATATCTTCGATGTATTAAAAACAGATTCAAAATACTTACTACATTTATCCTCTACACTCAAACAATAAATCTTTAAAACAATGGAAATTTTAAACAACATTCAAAACTAAACCATACAACAACCATACATTCAATATTCATTCAGAATTATTTTTTTCAGTCAAGTGTTATATTTTTACGAGTCAGTCGTTAACTTTGAAATATCGGTCGCGAGGGTGTTCCAGGGTGTGGCAGGGGGTGGCGCGGGTGGCAGGGGCGGTCGGTTGGCAAATAAAATAAAAATAAAGGCCGATTACAGCCGACATTTTATAATGGATGGCGGAATGACACGCGGGCGCCGCCGCGGCGCGCGCCCTGTATAGCCCGCTTCCAAATGTCAATGGATTGTTGCTTATAAAATATTTCGAGTGGCTTTCAAAGGCCTAATGTTATGACCTTCGATATTCTTTTAAATGTAGTGAATAAGGGAGTTTGCTGATATATGAATTTGAGGATGTATGATGGTTGGTTAGCTGAGGATATCAAGGAAAAGAAGGTATGATAATAGTAGCATACACGTGTAATAGAGATAATGTATGAATGTGTAGAAATTACAAAAATAAATACTTCAGTTGTCTAAAATAATATTACTTATAAAGAGAAAAGATTTGATTTTTGCATTCCTGTAATAGTTAAACTCAAAAACCACTCAGACGATGTCGAAACTTCTTTCTCTAAGGAAGCTTCGTTACTTCTGACTCAGCTATACTTATCCCGGGAATAGACTTGAACGAGGGCGGACCCGCGAGCAAAAGCTTGTAATTTTCTTTTATATTTGTGTTTTCTTTTTTAAGTTTGGCGCATGATCTTATTATATTTTTTTAGCGTTTTACAAAATAAAGATCTCAACCTAACACTATTATAGCGCGAGTCATTAATTTTAGCTTTCTTATCTCACCGCTATATTATCAACATCCGTACCATATCAAAATATTTTATATGACTATATTAACAATGTGTTAACGCCTCTCAATGTAGGTGGAAAAAGATAAAAAAAAACTATTTTGGAAAATACATAGAAAAATACTAGTAGCTAGTGAGTATTTTGACATCATAGGAATATATTTGGACAAAAATATCTCGTAGTTTTTCTCTTTTAGGCTGAATTATTCTTATTATAAGGCAATATTGAAAAGTCTTGGCTTCCCATAATATTAGTAAATATGGTAAGGGATAACATCATTTTATAAAATAAAACATGTCTTTGTAAATTAAAATAAACATAAGTCAACTCCACAGACGTCGTTGTCCGTGCGATATGTCGCCGATCACCGCGGCCAGGGCGGGAGTCGAACCCGCATACGCCAGGTGCCTGTCACAGCTTTATAATTTTATAATTGACAGTTGTGACCGATGGTTGAGTATTTTTGTCGAATTTCGATCGAAAGGGTGTTTGTTATCTAGTGTTTAATGGTCATTAACGGCCGTGCGATTCCATCCTTTTAGAAATTTGTTTTTTTTTTTATTTGTTGGTTTGATCAGTTATATAATATGTTTAGTAAAAAATCGACGAGCATAAAGGAAGAAATCTTCTTTGAAATCCATTTAGAAGATTTGAAGTGATACAAAGGTCATGCCCAAAAACAAGCTTAAAATTCTAACCAAATACTTTATACTTTACTTTACTTTCCTTTTTAACAGTAGTAACGCCATGCTAAACGTGATTGCTGAGCGGTTTGACTGTCCTTTCCAAAATTATTGGATGAATGTAGTTCTGGGAAATGTGACATAACAATTAATTAATGTAGTAGCTAATAAGTTGTTGATATCTTGTTAATTTGATTTTTAATATATATGGATTATGTAATCTGAATTAAATATATAAAATAAATAAATAAATATATATTTGGATAGTACTCCCAAAAACTAAACCTGTGCAATAAATCGTATAATTTCAATGTCCTCCGTTTTGGAGATTTATGTAATTTTATTTTGCTTAAAAACTAAACTTAAAATGAACGTTATTAAAAAAGTGAGTTATAAATGGAGGGATCGAAAAATATTTTTAAATGAACCAGGATCCTTATTTTTGCCCCTTTAATATCCATAAGATTTGAGAAAAAATTTTGAGGTCCAGCACCCATACAAAACGCGGACATCTTTAACAAACTCTATTTATTGTTTTTTAATATGTAGATGTTAGAAAACCGATGTTAAAAATGTTGTTTTTATGTCGGGAATGCTTCACTTTTACTCATGTTTACAATGTATTATATAATATTATTTTTAACCAACCCACTTGAGGTACTAACTTTTGCGTTAATTATAATGGTAAGTGTCATGACTTCACAACGCACGCAGCATTACTATATTCGGTGCTTGTCATCTTGAGATATAAGATGTTATTTTTTTTTTTTATCGAAGCACGACGAATTTGCTCTACTATACCTGATGTTAAGAGAAGTGAAGATCAATACATCCCCAGATGCTCGGCACAGTTATGCCGGCCTGCCTAATAGTTCTTCACGCTCCGCTTAAAGCTTTTAATGACCGATATGCACTTACAACAATGTCCTTCAAACCGAAATACACAGTGCATAAAGCCTGGCACCACGGAGAGACAAACGCTGGCAAATTCAGAGATCCCCTCACACGTAGAGACCAAGTGAAATTTACATTCCGATCATAACTTGCTAAACTGTTGAACGCAGACGAAAGACCTTGTATATTCCTTTATTCCGTATATATGCGGAACACATGAACAATAAAATCTGACCTTTAACGATACATCAACGCTATTGATTTTGTGTCAAAAATTTTCATTTTTATCTACGCCGAGTACGGCACAGTTTAAAGATAAGCGATAAGCTAAATTAAAAATGTACCAAATCTAATATCGATTTATGTTATCACGCGCCGTGAACATGCCATGTGCTATAATAATTTTCGGTTGTTTTTGTTAGTTGGAATATATTTGGATAGTTTTAATATACACCTTGAGCCTCGTTTTTGAATATCTGTCAAAAGAAGGATATTCGATTTTTGAATATCAACAAAAGAATAAGAACATTCGATTTTTGAATATCTGTTAAAAGACGCGTACGTAAACGCGGGCGAAAATTGCCGCGATATTATGCAGGTTCAGACGGGGTAAGTTTTTGTAAGCAATATTTGCGTCCGATTTTTGATACCAATAATTGATCTATATAATAATAACTATTACAGATGGATACAACCTTGATTAGTAAAGCGGTAAGTCTTAATATTCCTGAAAAATATTAAAAAAGTCTTCTACAAAAATGTAACATCCAAAGAGGTGTGCTTTTGCTCTTTTAAAATACGGGAAATTTGTATACGAATTAATGATTTTTGTACGACATTCTTCCCACTCTTGAAGATGTACAAGACCTAGCGAAACATCGAAGTAGAAAGGCGAACCCTGACCTCTTGATCAGAACAACAATTACTGGTGGTAGGTCTCTCATATGTAAGAGCCCGTCTGGGTGGGTACCACCGCAATGTCTATTTCTACCGACAAGCAGCAGTGTGCATGCACTGTTGTGTTTCTGTTTGAAGGACATTGTAGCCAGTGTAACTACTGGACATAATGAGACTTAACATCTTACGTCTCAGGATGACGAGCGCAGTGGAATGCCACACAGTACTTTGTAAGTTTGGTTACTGGATGGTGTTGCTACTGTTTATGGGTGGTCGTATCGCTTACCATCAGGCGAACGGCAAGCTCGTCTCGTCATTCAATGCCATAAAAAAAGAAGAACGTCAGGTAAAAAGAAAGAAAAGAAGTAAGTACTTGGTTTTTTGGAGTATCAGCTTAGAATTTGAAACTGTGCCCTAATGACAATAGGCGCGATATTATTTTGGATCCAACATAGCTGGCGAAATGTGTGTGTGATAACCTCTGCCTACCCCGGACGAAAAAGGCTTGATCTGTGAATGTAAAAAGAAATGTAAGCCTGGATCAAATAGGTGAAATTACTTCAATTAATTCAAATAATTCCTATGGAAAATCAAAAACGATACCGGTTCTTTTTTTAGCAAAATATGACTATCGAGCGATCTGGCTAAATGAACTTCAGTAAGGGAACTAGGACGTAAAACCGACACAGATACTAAAAAAAACGATATTTCTCCTCTGAACATAGCGAATGTATAATTTTTATATTAATTTTCTTACAGGACCGTACGGAGAAATGTAAAAATACGGAAAATATATAATAATTTAATAACTCTATTATAATTTATTCGATCGGCTCATCAGTTTCATATTTATATACCATACGCCGGTAAATAAACAAGTTCATCTCATGTAGTGACCTTCACTACTTTTAGACACCCACAATAACAGAAGAATCGTGAATGTATGTACTGTCAGCAATGATAAGAAATAGTAATTAGATGAGAGTATTTGTGTATCGAGAAATCTCACTCACCGTACGACACCGTATTTTACTGGTAGTATATCTCTCATATGTAAGGGTCCGTCTGGGTGGGTACCACCGCGATGTCTATTTCTACCGCCAAGCAGCAGTGTGTACGCACTCTTGTGTTCCGGTTTGAAGGACATTATGTCCGGCGTAAATACTGGGCATTATAAGCCTTAACATCTTATACCTAAGAGTGGCGAGCGCAGTGGAGTGCCACGGCGCACGGCCCACGCATTACTATGTAATTCAAAGTTATGTATAGTGTTGCTACTGTTTATGGGCGGTCGTATCGCTTACCATCAGGTGGGCGGTATGCTCGTCTCGTCATTCAACTGCAATGTCTCATTGTGACGAGCGCAATGTAGTAACTCTGAATGCTTTATAATAAGTACGTAATATGGAAAGACATGATGTTTACCATCAAAAGGATATATTATTGAGTGACAAAATGGCGTAATTTTTAACTTTACTTTCAAGCCATTTATTTTAAAGTACTTACATAAAATATTGATTTATTTCACACAATTTAGGAATCAACAAGAACTTCCTTTTAAGGTTGATTGAACTGAATTTGATATTTTAGAGATCCTTATGTATTATATTAATGTTATAAGATGTTCAGTTACTCTTACCAGCTGTATATTACTGCCCCACTTCTGAATATGACTGTGCAAGTGTTTGTAGATAGAAATTACTGGGCATTATGAGACTTAACGTCTAATATTCCAGGGTGAGAATCGTCCTTGAAGGCTGGGCGGTAGTAATAAGTCACTTTCTCCGCGAAAACAAAAAAAAAAAAAAAAAAGGGTGAGAATCGTGCAACGGTTTTTTTTTTGCATTGAATGACAGACATTGCGGTGGTACCCACCCAGACGGAACCTTACATATGAGAGACCTACCACCAGTCAGTATATGGACCACCAGTCAGTCGGTATATGGGCAGGCGTGGCGACAACTATCAAGCTTGCTTGGTCGTTTCGTCACTAACTTGTATAAAAAAGTAAGAACTTGTCTACACAATTAGTTTTTTACTAGGTGTTGCTCGCGGCTTCGCCTGCGTGAAAGCCTTTCCCGCTACAAAAGTCCACTAAAACACAGTACGACGTCAGCGCCATCTACTTAAACAATCACATTTAAAACATCCATTATTTCCCACGGGAGCAAATTACCGGGACAAAAGTAGCCTATGTGTTAATCTAGGACATGCTCTACCCGTGTGCCAAATTTCATCCAAATCCGTTTAGTCGTTTCTGCGTTTACTTCTAACAAAAATCCAAACATTTTCACACACTTTCGCATTTATAATATTAGGAAGAAGTAAGATTACAAGTATAAGAATATGAAGACCGAGAGGGGCCCATCACAATCTCTGCCATTCTATATTACTAGAAGCTTATCCTTTCGATATTTGACATAGAATTAACACTAAGATTCCTCATCAAGGAATCTATATTTACATCACGAAAAAGCACCTAATGACGACTGACATAACGACCAAGTATAGATGTTAGCAGCCTATTGTTTATTGAAATCTGACACGTAAGTGTCGCAAGTAATAAAGGCTGTTTATTACTCATTGTACAGAACCCGATGTCCGTCCGCATCACCCCACTACACACACAATGTATATTATATTAATCTAATCACACTCAGTGTGCGTGTGTGAGTGTTACGTCTTTAATAATATCTGGGGGGGCGTGGGAGGCTCGGAGAAGCCCCAGGCAGGGGGCCGCGGGGGAAACTCCCTCTCTCCACTAGTGAAAAAATATATCCTAAGGAAAACAATATTATAAATTGGACTTTTCGTATGTGTGTGTTGTAGAAATACGTATCCATTTTGCTCGCATGCCTTTTTATTTCATTTTACTTTATTTTATTCCCGGCGTGACGTATCTGTGTGTTTTTACCACTTTTATTATATTTATCTGTTTTGACATCGCCGATGACGGCGTTGTTCCTATTTTTTAAGTTCGGTGTAATCGAGCTGGCGAACAAATTGTGTTTCCGTAGTCTTGTGGAGAATATTCTGGCTTTTTGATTTGTTGGCTAATAGATGAGACTAAGTAGCGACGATACGACTAATGATAAGTTGTTCAGTGTGATAATAATAGTAGACTCGTTTAAACCATAAAATTGGTAGACTCTTCAGAAGGTAAAGTTAATTTTCAACTTTACTCTCTTTGCCTTACTACAAAACTATCTCTTAACGACTTACATCTTATGTAAAACGTTTATTATTTATCTTCCCTTTGTCTCGCTTTATTGTAATAAAATTATTCTCCAAATGCAATGTGTTCTTCCCCCTCACAATCCATCAAAAAGAATTAATCTTAGACGTCTCTCCCTATTCTCTTTCTGACCACTAACTTCTTTTATGTATGAAGTTCCAACAATCGCATGGATTACAAACTCCAGTCCAAGGCCGTAAAAAATGCCTTTCTACAACCGATAGAAAACAAAAAATTATATTATGGGAATGACATATTAGTGGAATATAGCTTAGTTGGGAATGGAACGGTCTGCCGAGACGAATGTTCGCAGGTTCAAAACCCAAGGCACACACCTCTGACTTTTCTAAGCAACAGTGTGCATGCACTGTTGTGTTTCGGTTTGAAGGACATTGTAGCCAGTATAACTACTGGACATAATGAGACTTAACATTTTATGTCTCAGGATGACGAGCGCAGTGGAATGCCACACAGTACTTTGTAAGTCAAGGTGCTGGATGGTGTTGCTACTGTTTATGGGTGGTCGTATCGCTTACCATCAGGCGAACGGCATGCTCGTCTCGTCATTCAATGCTATAAAAAAAAATGTGTCTATTTTTTTTTTAAAAGCTTTTATTTAACTTGCAATGTATGTATGTTTGTTCGGGTGGAATCTCGTAAGTCAATTTTGAAGCAGTTACCCTCAACCGATTGTGTTGAAATTTTGTATACACGTTCAGTTTTTTATCAATTATCGTTCTCTTTAACTGTAAAGAAAAGCATCGTGAGAAAACCTAGATGCCTGAGAAATTCCCAAAAATAATTTCGAGGGTATGTGAAGTCTGCCAACCCGCACTAGGCCAGCGTGGTGGACTAAGGCCTAACCCCTCTCAGTAGTAGAGGAGGCCCGTGCTTAGCAGTGGGCAGTATATAATACAGGGCTGATTGCATTGCATTGCAAAACAGTACTGCGCGACACCCCAAGGCATGAGGCGTTATCTCATAATGCCCAATCTAGGCTCCATTTTTCATCAAATTAACAATATTAACAACAATCTTGGTAGCTGTAATAAAGGATACCTAGGACCATAGAGTAACTTGAATATAGGGTATAGAGTCATCAGCTCATCAATATCATCAGCGCCATCTATTGGGATAGTTTCTACCTACAAATACCTATCTATATACGTACGTACCTATATTTCTATAGAGTAGATAATATGTAGGTATATATTGTGTACTGTATAGGTTTAATTGTTTATTTTTTAGGATAATAGATTGAAAAGCTCGAATCATTTTAAAATATCATTTATTTTTCGTTTTTAGGCACATACATATTGTCAGCAGCCTTTCTAACTGATCGTAGTCCGTAAAACGTAGCCGAGCTCGAAGCGAAAACAGTTATCAGAATCCAAAATAAAGCACAGGTCCACCAAATATTGCAGGGTCACCAGGGTTGTGGGTAAAAGTCACAATATTTGTTCACATAAAACAGAATGATACTTCTAATCGCACAGTAACTTCTTCTTTCATGTTACATTATATTATTATTGGCGACTTCACCAATTCAAGTAATAATAGCAGATACGAAACAATAAATACTTATTTCTAGAAATTGAAAAGTTGTGACAATAACAGAATCGAAATCATTTTTGACATCGCGTCACAAAATTGCGTTGATAGTCAACATAAAAGTAACATACTTGTATGCTGACGCAACGGCAAAGCATAGTGAACAAAATATTATGTATTTATTCAATAACACCTGTAATCTACCTATGCTTACAAATAAAGAAATTGATTGATTTGATAGCTTAATTACAAAATGTTGGAAGGTCAACAACGTTCCAATAATGACGGTATGATTGATCTAAATTTTAAAGAAATTAATACAACTATATTGTATACAACAGGTCCTTATGCCGATATCAATATAAAAATAAGCCAAGTTGAAACAATACTTATCTATACTAATATTATAACGAGGAAAGATTTGTATGTAAGTATGTTTGTATCGAATAAACTCAAAAACTACTAAACGGATTTCGATGAAATTTGGCACACGGGTAGATCATGTCCTGGATTAACATAGGCTACTTTCTATCCCGGGAAAATATTTCTATTCCGGAAAAACTTTCTCACGCGGGCGAAGCCGCGAGCAGAATTCTAGTTTATCATAATTTAGAATAAGAGTCGTACGATTCTGTTATAATTTTTGACCGATTAATTCTATAATAGATGCGTAAAATGAAACGACATGTACTTAAATGTGTTGCCGTTTAATACATTTTATTTTCATAGTATGCTGCTAAACGCCATCTATTGGGAGAGTCTCAAGCTACTTTGGAGTACATATTCAAAAAAATAAAAAATGTGCTAGCTGCAAAGTGCCTGTCTAGGACCTTCAAACACCTATTATCTCAGCAAAAACGAAGTTAAAATGATCTATTTGAGAATCGAAGCGAAAACCACGTGTTTATTCAGCGGATCCGGGCGATGAACTTTTCCTCAGTAGTTTTATTGCGTAGAATGTATAAATCTATAACTACCCGTTCCCCCTCATGTAGTACAAAAACCTTAAACGGTATTCGATAAAATTTCATAACGGACCGACTTGTAAACATCTTCGATATTATTGTCCTCGGAGGTGTAGGGTGGATATGGATGTAAGAATTTTAGGATAAATTCGGAGATGGTTTGTTAGAGTTACTTTAATTTTTTTACTGAATGTGGATTGTGTGGAATATGGATTGTTCATTAAATTCTTGTTTGAGTGCAAAGGACGTGTCCGAAAACGGGCCTGAAATTCTAAACAAGGCAGTTTATATATATTTGAATAGAACTCCAAAAAACTAGCCTTTTACAATAAATCGTTTAATTATAAAGACCTCCGATTTTAAGATTTATGTAATTTTATTTTGCTTAAAAACTACACTTAATATGATCATTTATAAAAAAGTAAATTATGAATGGAGGGGTCTTAAAATATTTTTAATAGAACCAAGTTCCATATTTGGCCCCTTTTATATCCGTAAATGTTGAACCTGGTTAGATTTTTAGGCCCAGCACCCATACAAAAATCGGACATTTCCTTTGTGTAAGTAACAACATTGATATAAATATCAGAGATATTACTCGTCCAAATAGTTCTAAACAATGAAAAATATGACGATAACTATATTTTTAACATTTTAGTATGAACTTTATCTTTGACAAAAAGCATATCAAAGTAATAGCGTAATAAAAGAATCCATAGATCAGTAAAAATAGGTATATTACTGCCATCATTCAAATCTCCAGTATTATTTAATTGCACCTCATAAAGCAATGTGCTATATGCATAATAGTCCTTCATTACATAGCATTTATATTATTCTTGTAGTTTTATTTATATATTGTACAATCATTATAGTTTTTATTTACGCATCGGACAATTATCTTGTATACTAGACTTCTGCTCGCGGCTTCGCCCGCGTTTAAAAGTTTTTCCGGAATAAAAATATAAATAAAAAATAATAATATAAATAGATAAAAAGTAGCCAATGTGTTAATCCAGGACATGATCTACCCGTGTGCCAAATTTCATTGAAATCCGTTCAGTAGTTTTTGAGTTTATTCGTTACAAACATACTTACATACAAATCTTTCCTCTTTATACTATTAGTATAGATAAGTAAACATGTTTTAATGTTCGTAATGCGGTTGACCATAATATCAAAGTAAAAATATTATTGTATAAGAAAAAAGTTATGCAAATCCATCGATCTTCGATCAAATAACTACACTTGCAACTCTAAAATATTATACATAAAAAACAATGATATTATATATTTTAAAAATACTTCACAATAAACATATGGATTGACAACATACGAAAATAACACTCCACAAAAATCTCATAAGACAAAGCCTAAACACCACCTATACAAAATTAAATAAATCTCCAGGACATCTGCGAAACTGTCCTCACATCCTCTCCCGCGTGGTCACCCCACCAACCCTCGGCCCATCCATCTCCCGTCCTCGACCGCAATTTATTTGTCTAACTGGACAATGACAGAACTACGGGCTGTTTTCAATTCGGTTAAATAAAACAAGGCGGTTAATTCCTTGCTACACAGTTAAAGTATACATATAATGAGAAGTAACTGTGTGGGAATGTTCGTATGTACAATTTATTTTCTATATCTGATAGCAAGCTAATTAAAGTAGTCATGCTTGGTTATCAAAAAGAAAAGTAAGATAGTTAGTAATAAATATATAAAGATTGGTAGTAAGCTATACTAATATAAAGCTGAAGAGTTTGTTTGTTTGAACGCGCTAATCTCAGGAACTACTGGACCGATTATGAAAATTCTTTCACTAATAGGAAACTACATTACTCCAGAATGCTATAGGCTACTTTTTTCCACGCTAGCGGAGCCGCACGCAAAAGCTATAATAAATAATAATAAGTTTATTTATCATACCAAAGTTTTGGTGGTACAATATATGGTCGCTGGAGCCTCCTTTTAAGCATAAGTGCCTGTTTAGGAGACAATAAGGTAATTAAAATAGCCATGCTTGGTTATCAAAAAGAAAAGAGTGAGACAGTTAGTAAAAATATATATGAACATTAATTTATGTTTAAAGAAAAAGAAAATAAATCTATTTTATTTGTTTGCACATATTTGCATAGGTACCGTTTAAACGGTTAAACATTTTGCACTCAGTACGTTATTTTTTAACACCTATAACTTGATCTATGCTGATTTTGATTCTGGCAAATAAAATTGATTTGATATGATTTTAGGTAGGTTTCTCGTGTTATAAACCGTCTAGGTAAATTGAAATTTCTGCTATCAAATATCATTGAATTCTGCTCTGAATATCCATCACTATCAGTTGAACGTCTAAGGTTGCAGACCGATTAGTATGATGCAGTTCTTTGTAATATAAACTTCTGGGAGGTGAGCAGGTATATTGTTTACTAGCATTGCGCGCGGCTCCACCCGCGTGGAAAAGTTTTTCCGGGATAAAAAGTAGCCTATAGCACTCAACAGTAATGTAGCTTCCTATTAGTGAAAGAATTTTCAAAATCGATCCAGTAGTTCCTGAGATTAGCACGTTCAAACAAACAAACAAATTCTTCAGCTTTATAATATTATAGTTCGGACAAACTAAGCTGGCCGGTATGACAATTCAATTTTTTTCCCGAAGCGATAACTCTGTGAGAACGTCTACCCAAAAAATTCAAAACCGTGTCATGTCATACCGGCCATATTAGTTTGTCCCTACTATAGTATAGATAAGTATAGATGTACATGTCGCCTGTAAGTTTCCTCGTCTCGTTATTAATTTGTATCTTAGTTTTATGGGTATAAAGTATGATATTTGAAGGTTTGTTAGAAGTAAAGTCTGAAGCTGGAAAGATTTGAATGGAATTTAGTACAAAGATAGAGCATAGATTACCTTTGTTCCAAAAAAGTACACATTTGGAATGTAATTATTCTGGCTATAGAATTATTACAAGAATATATTATATACATTGGGAATGTCTTAAAAACTGACGAAGTTGAGAACAACCCAGCGATTTAAAAATGTCAGTGAAATATTGGTTTGTTCCGCCAAGTTTCAGATTAATCATAAATCTATTTATTCTTACATACATAGCATCACGTCTTTTCCCTTTTCAGGGGTAGGCAGAGGAATGCACCCACATTTTGCCAGCTATGTTAGGTCCTATGTAATAGTGGGAAAGCATATTGCCGTTTACCGGGCACATTTCTAGACTCCGAGCTGATACTGAGCAGAAAAACCCAATATCACTTTGCCCGACCTGGAGATCGAACCCAATACCCCAGTATTGCAGTCGTACCGTTATACAACTACGCCACCGAGGCAGTCCTATTTGATCGTAACTTGAAATAGGAAAACAATTGCTATGACTTGCCTCGGCCAGAATGTAAAACTTTTTATAGTTAAATTGAGGAAAGGAAATCAGAGTGACGTAATAAAGGTATAGTCACGGAAGAAAAACATTAGAAAACCCAGTTTCAACTGCTTTAATTTGGTAGAAAATGGATCAAATATGTTGCTTAAGACCAACGGTATTGGGTCGAATTTCGAAGATATGTAGTCTGCACTAGGTCAGCGTGGTGGCTATGGCTTAAGCCTCAGAAGAGGGCCATGCCCTCCAGCGGACAGTTTAATACAGGGATGACTTATATTGTTAGACCTGTGGTATTGTAGATCATCTGACAGTTAGCGCCCTCACCTCTGTACACTTTTAATTCCAAGATGGCGCATTAATGACGGGAATTTGAGATGGAGAGAAATTTTTAGGCACTCACTTATCATTCTAGTTGTGTATGCATTTTTGTGAAATTGTATGGACCAATTTTGGTCAAATGAACCATTTGACATGCCTCTAGCATTCACAATAACGCAAAAACATTTATAAGGAATTAATCTCAGGTCCTAGTATTATTACGACCACCATATAGTTTCAAGAAGATATTGTTTTAAATACTACGCCACAGTATACCAAAAACAGAAGATAATATAAAATAACGACACATCCCCCATTAATTAATCCACATAACTTATAACACAAGTACAGTACTACGCTATTGATTTTTTCGCTGGCCACCCCACGCTCCTCGCGAAATTATAGAAATCCAACAAAAGCATCCGAGAGCCGAAACTGGCAAGAAAACTAATAACCGGACTTACACCGCCCCACACACACTCCCGCACGCGTGGACCCTAGGGTTGGCCACAAGTTCAATTAAAAACTATAATTAAAATTAGATTATTGTGAGATATTTTTGTTTTGTATTTATATTTCGTTTTATAACATTTTGAATGACCCAAGAAATGTGATAATTGTGAAGAAGATAAACAGTGATCTCTCTGAAGTCGCAAAAATAAATACGTTTCTTATAATAGTAATATTCCATTCGATCCATAAATAAAAAGATTTTTATGTGTTTTGAATGTTTTAGGGAAACAAAAACAAACAAGTAAAATAATCGCTTAATTGAAATTTATTCTATGAAACTAAGCGAAGTTTAACTAACAAGTATCTAGGCCGTGCAAACTAATATAAACTTAAAACAAATACTGTGAAACTGAGGATATTGTATTTGTTTTATATTACAAATTACTTTGTAAATTCAATAGTTTGTAAGAGCGGATGAAACAGTTTTGTTTTAAAACTTAATCTTATTTGAATATCGCCAAGTGATTAGTACCAGTAAGAATATAACTATAATAGCCATATAAGGCCACATAACTATTTTGTGAAAAATATTTTTAGTTAAAATTATAATTAAAATCACCAAAAGCACAATACCATTAACAAGAGACAACCCTAGCACACACACACACACGTACCCGCAACTCTAATTATATACGTCTACGAAGAAAATAAAGATTGGGGAAAAATTTTAGAAGAAACAAGTGTGTTGGACGCGGGGTGTGGGGCGCTGACCACCACCCCGTCATTAGGACCCCGCCCGACCTCCTCGGGGGGCTAGTTCCCCCCTGGATGTTTAATAATATGAAGAATTGGAGATAATTTGCGAGAAACTAAATAAGAAAGCCGGACGAAAATTGAAAGGTCGTAGAGCGAGAGGGGAGATGTTGCCGTCCCATTCTGTCGGAAGCGACATTACTGCGAGATAGATATAAGTAAATAATATCTTATGTATGAGGATCAGGGATTTAATGATGGGCAGAGACGTAGCTTAGTTTGAAGCTTGTGTTTGTAATACGTTAGTGCCTAGGTAGGTAAAAAGCGTGTCGGAATGCGGCGGGTTTTTTACGCTACTACGTAGTGAATGAAAGGATCAATGTATTCGTAGCTGTTTAGAGGACTCGTGGATTCTCGCCTCCTTACAATGCTTCACAATGACTGTATTTTCATTGCTCGTGGGAATTTATCTTGTAAAGTTGAATAGCATGTTATTGATCTGTGGTAAATAGAGGATAAAGTATTAAAAATATGTTTTACGTCTCACCGATAGTTCTAGGCAATGATGAATGCAGAATTTAACTTTTTTGGGAAACTCGATTCAGAGTTTTCGATCTCTAAAAGTAAACTTCTGCAGTTGTATATTTCACAAAGGATAGTTCTATTGAGATTACCTGGACAATTACCATCGCATTGTGTATTTGCCAAGTAGAAGGGTCAGCACTGAAGTCTTCTTACTAATAAAATCTAATGTAAGAAGAGACATGTAGACAGAGTCATGTAGATTGTAGAGTTAAGTTATTTAAAATGATGAGCGGAGTTTCTACTCTTTTTGGGAAGTAATCAAGCCTACATCCATTCCAGCATCGGATACTTTACGAGGCTTGAATATATTCGCAAACTGGGTATGAACGTATTGTGCAGGCAAGTGTAGTCGCGTCCGCCGACTTGATTCCGCTTAGTTGGTATTATGAGCATATTGGTTAGGAAAAGACATTCCGAAGATCGAAAAATGCAAGGCAAAGCATGAAAATCAAAATGCCACGTGAACCCAGAGTCACGGTGCTCCAATATTTTTATTTACATTTTTGTGTGTTGGTCTTACAAAATGGTAGCTGGACAAATCTATGTGGTACAGATTTTTCATGGTTGAGGGGCCACATTCGATTAATTTTCTCGGTCCCTTTATTGTGTTACGCCACTGCTTACACACTAGGTCTGTTTAGCGGTGCTCTACACTTAGTACCTACTTCTACTTTTACTGATAGTAGGATGTTTTTTTTTATTGCTTTGAATGACGAGATGAGCATGCCGTTCGCCTGATGGTAAGCAATAGGACCACCCATAAACAGTACCAACACCATCCAGAACTTTGAGTTACAAAGTACTGTGTGGCATTTCACTGCGCTCGTCATCCTGAGACATGCGATGTTAAGTCTCATTATGTCCAGTAGTTACACTGGCTGCAATGTCCTTCAAACCGAAACACAACAGTGCATGCACACTGCTGCTTGGCGGTAGAAATAGACATTGCGGTGGTACCCACCCAGACGGACTCTTACATATGAGAGACCTACCACCAGCAAACCCGCGAGGATAGCGACAACCGTACATCAGGTGTTAACATCCACCATAGTGGCCCACGTAAGTGTACCGCGTTCTGGGATCAGCCTGTGTATGTCCGGTTCAAACAGGCCGGCATAATCGTGTCAACTGGCAAGGGATAATCATCTCTCGTCAGTCGACCCCTCTCCGCTTATAAAGTGCCCTGGGGTCACTTTACCGTACCCTTTTAAAAAAACTATACAGCGAAAGGAGATGTCCGCTTTTTGTTGGGTGCTTGGCCTCCAAATCTAACCAAGCTCAAACTTCAGGGATATGAAAGGGGTAAAATATGGATCTTGGATCCATTTAAAAAAAATGTGACTCCTCCATTTTTTACTAACTTTTCAAAAACGTTCATATTAAATGCAGTTTTTAAGCAAAATACAATTACATAAATTTAAAGATAGAGCGGACATTGGGAAAACTTTCATACCAAAATTTTGAGCCTGTTCGTAAGGCGCAAATTGGCATATTTCCTTCCAAAATATTGTTTTCTGTACAAAATTTGCGCGTACCGAGACGTCTTGTCACATGGGTGTGTCAGATAAGACAGCAACTTATTACCAATTGGTAATAACTTCTAGACGAAAAATTAGGGCCTGATGTCCGATCTATAACTATACTATTTAAAATTTAATGTCTTCTCAAAATCGGAGGTCTTTAAAATTAAACGATTTATTGTAAAAGGCTAGTTTTTAGGAGTTCAATCCAAATACATAAAAACTGCCTTGGTTAGAATTTTAGGCCCGTTTTTAGACATGTCCTTTGTGAACACGGGTAAGGATGTGATCCCAACCAAATTAACCGGGTAATATCGATTGACCACTTTACACTCGTCAGGGTCTCAATCAAGTCATCAATATGTAGGTTCAGTATTGTGGGACTTTGGATTTGTGCAGCTTATATACTAGTCTTTGCACACAACTTTGCTCGTGTAATCTGTACATATAATAAAGCAGTAGAACCGGTGTGTCTGTACATTTAAAGAAATGTGATAAAAACAAAAGGGGGTTACTAAAGAAGAGTAATGGAACACAAATCAGCGATTTTTGTAATTCGTTTCTTTCTGTCTGTTTTTCTGTTTGTTTGTTACTGCACATCTCCAAAATTACTGAACCGATTTCGATGAAAATTGGCACACGCGTAGATCATGTCCTGGATTAACACATAGGATACTTTTTATCGCGGGAAACCTTTTTCACGCGAGCATAGCCGCGAGCAAAAGCTGGTCTATATAATAAAAAAAATGCCTATAATAATGAAAAGTAATACATACTTCCTTACATATTATAAAAACAAAGTCCCCGCATCTCTCAAATCAAAAACTACTGAACGATTTTCGATGAAATTCGGATATAGTTTATGATCCTGGGAAGAGCAAAAGCTACTTTTTGTCCCGGCAAAATATATAGCGAGACTTATATCCCGGAAAAGCTTTTATCGGCCGAATCCGCGAGCAAACTAGTACCTAATAAAAATATTTTAAAAATACTCTCTCTCTCTAATCTAATGAGGTAATGTTAACCTAACTTGTTTTTTCACCTGCCCTTGTCCCCCTTATTATACGTCACATCAACACAGTTTTTCAAGCATGTTGTACAGGAAAATTTTGGCTTAATTTTACGACTGGCCGCCTGCTTGACGTCAACTTCCTCTAAGATTCAATCGCGAAAAAATCATGTAAAGCACACAAACTGCTACCCGACTCGGAAATCGAACTCAGAACCACCTAGATACAATACGTACATAAAATTATTAACATACACTCACTCCTTTTATCCCTGAAGGGGTAGGCACAGACGCAACTAGTGCACCCACTATTCGCCGTTTGTATTCCGTCCCATGATGTGATAGGGGGCGAGCCTATCACCATATCGGGCACAAATTCCAAACTCCGGGCTGATACTGAGCAGAAATACCCCTTAATAATATGAATTAAAAATAATTAGTTCAGCAATTTACTCTTATTAGTCAATCAATTTTATTTACAACACAGCTTTTTTGATTGTAAGCATAAGGATCAAAGGTCATCGAACTTGTGTGGTCAAAGAGAAAATTCTCGAAGGAGGTCAAATTAGGAGTCCACATAATGTATTGCTAATTGGATATCAACCGCAATTTATTATATACTATTTAATTTCAATTATTATTTTATTGTTAAATGAAACCACATTTAATAAAACGTTTTTAGCAAGACGACCTGGATATTTAATTTGTAATTTACAATAGATCTATAAACAGCATTGGTGCCAAAATATCATTGGAATGTTGCCAGCAACAAAAATTCATAGAAAAAATATATCATTAGCTCTGGTTTTACAAAAATATTTAACGTTTATAATGTTAATATAGAATAAAGTGTTAATAAATATCGGGAGAATTAGAGCTACTTTTTGCTTGTGGCTCCGCCTGCGTTTAAATCTGCCTGAAAGAAAAGTGTCATTGCGTGTTTAGTCAGTATGAAAAGAAGCCTATTGTAAAATACTTTATATTAACTTGTACCAAAAACGTGACCATTTCTAAATTTTTACTTAAAAAGATAGTAGGTGTAATTGGCGGTGTGATACCCCCGTGCCTCGGAAAGCACGTAAAGCCGTTGGTCCTGCGTCTGATCTCTCTCCGGTCATGTCGGATTGCCGTCTCACCGGACTATGACAGTGAAGGAATAGCGAGTGCACCTGTGCATTGCGCACACACTTGTGCACTGTGCACTATAATATGTCCCGCGTACCTGGCTGATCTCCGTTGAGATTGGCCGCCGTGGTCGAAACTGGCTAGGAGGATAATTATGTTACGTAGGTAAGTAATTGCCTAAAACATACATTTTGATGTAATAGTGTGACGATTTATCGTGAATCATTTATACACTCATTCATTATTTTTTGATACAAAAACATAGTTCATCATCAATTCAGTGAAAATCAATCAGTACCTATTTCCTTGAACACAATTAATTGTTTTATTTTGATTGAATACCAGGAAATGACTACGTTGGTCTACCTATATTGTTATATAAAGTTACTAGCGACCCGCCCCGGCTTCGCGCGGATTGCACTAATTATAATTATCTCTACTCAGATGGATGCAGGCCGCTTCTGACAGGTTGGTCTGGAAATCTTTGGGGGAGGCCTATGTTCAGCAGTGGACTTCTAAAGGCTAAAGAAGAAGGAACTCAGAAGCTGATGATGAAACAAAGTTTTTGATCCCATCGCCGCCGAACTTCACAGAATCACGCGCTGGGCGAATCTAAATATTACCTAAAAATTTCATTATAATCGTAACAGACGTTTGGGAGTCCTCAGGGAACAAACATACGTACACTCATAAATTTTTATATATTAACCCCTCTCGAGGTATCGTCGATGCATTTCTGAACATGCATTTTCATACCCAAGAATTCTAGGTAAAAAATCGAAGGTGTGTGAAGCCTAGCAGCCCACACTAGGCCAGCATGGTGGACTAACATCTACTGTACTGACACAGTACAGCGTGAGTATACATGGTCATTAATAATATCATATAAAAATGTTTTATATTTCATACAAAATTATAAATAATATGTTTTTCTGAATCGAAGAAAATCTATATATATATAAAAGAAAGTTGTGTTAGTTACACTATTTATAACTCGAGAACGGCTGAACCGATTATGCTGAAAATTGGTGGGGAGGTAGCTCAGAACCATAATATAATAGAGACGGATAAAGGATACTTTTTATTCGGCAAAAATATAAACCGGGACTTTGATCCCGAAAAATCGTTTTCTGTAAGTATTATTTCATTAAAATACTTATTTTTTTTATTCCTCATAAAAAATTGAACTTAAAAAAATCCAAAATCTGCTTATTTATTGCCTCTAAGACGGAACAGATTTCGCCGGGTCAGCTAGTACTAGATAATAATGAATTCCGTAGAGGATATTTTGGCATTGCCTCGGCACTGATTTTCGCAGATACTAAGTTAGGCAATACCGCATTATGACTTCTATAACCAATAATATTATACATCTAAAACCATTTTACAAATTACTTAAAAATAATTTCCCATTACGATAAAAGAACAAAATCTAGCAACAAATCGTGGGTGCATATTGGGCCCTTTCCACGTTGTACTATTCTGTATTCTGTGCCCCTACTACTTCTTCCGGTATAAGGACGTCTATGCATGTAAAAATATACCAGTTTCCCATACCTATTAATCATTAAATTTCCCATTAATTACGTGTCATTCGGAAACCACAAATTTTACTCACATACTATGATGGAATCGGCAGTACCAGTAAATTGACAAATTTGGTAACAAAACTAACGGGAAATTACTATGATAAATTGTTTACTTAAAATAACCTGAATTAATTTTTAACTATCTACTATATAATTCTAATAAAAAATGTAGTTTATATAAAATAAAGACTATGATGTGTTTAGATGCTTGTAAAAAGTAAACTTTACGCAGTTGAACTGATTTAGATGTTCGGAATAGCTAGACAATATCCTAAGAGGATCATTTATGTTTTTTTATCACTACATTTCACTTTGATGCGGTCAAAGCCACTGACAAATCGTATGTCGTACAACTGAAGCAAAGAAATATCTCACATGACATTTTATTCCGATACATAATTAATGTCTACTTTACGAGAATTATAACTCCGATGGACTAAACCCAAACCAATTTTGGAAAATACCATAACTATCTTTAGTAATCTCATTACTAAAATTCCTTCGCCAAGTTATTTATACCGACACTAGCCACATCATTTATTTAAATAATTAAAAAATCTTGCGGTTTTAAACAATAAAAAAGATTTAATCTGCGGTTAAAAGTTGCGCGTGCGCATACTTGCTAAGTATCAAAATTGTTTCGTAGAAAACACGTGAGTTGGATATATTGTAAACAATAAAATATTTAAACAATGATATCATAGCGAAAAAAATATTTGTCAAAATTATGACTATTATTCGACTGTGGTTAATTATGATACCTTTTTAACCGACTTCCAAAAAGGAGGTACTGTATCGACCCTTATATATTACGTACGTATGTAAGTTTGTATGTCCATGATTTTCTCAAAAACTGCGACTACTTTACTGATCCAATTGGCATGGTGTTTTCGTTATTTAAAGAATATTTTTGAGATAAGGTTTTAGTACATAATTAATCATCAATAGTTAAGGAAGCCCTTGCCTTAAAGGAGCACATTTATAAGCAAAAAAAAGTGATGAATCAAGGAGAGGAAACTTGCATAAATGAAATTTGAAGTATGGGAAAACCATACGCATGATCAAGCTAAGTGAAAGTAAACTAAAATCTGTTCCACAACAAGAACCTATTGCCGCAATATTAACAAAGTGTATTACATACAGAAAGTATAGTTATTATATACAGAAAGTAGCTCATTTATTAAGTGATCTTAGTCTATAAACATCCTCATTCAAAACGTGCGTGTATTCTTTGTGAATTATCGCTTGCTGGTGACGGTAATCATCATGAAGAATTGTTGCATACCTGAAAACGCTTCAAAGAGGACTCTCGAAGGTATGTGAAGTCTGCCAACCCGCACGAGGCCAGCGTGGTGGACTAAGGCCTAAATCCTCTCAGTAAAGCCCGTGCTCAGCAGTGGGTATAATACAAGGCTGTTATTATTACTGAAGTTGAAATTTTATTTGGAATGCACACAAAGTTCCATTTTCTTGGAAAACATCAAACCTTTTGTTTATGTTAAATGTAAGGTGAAGGTTAAACCAAATTTACCCGAAGTTGTATAACAGAGTTATGATTAAAATAAAACTGCCAACTTTTCTGTTCATCAGTTCCACATCTGATGAATTCTCATGCTAAGGACTATATGCTTGATGGGACACAAGAGTTAGACGCATATCCCAGTTCGAACGAGTAATGTCAGCTGATGACCATCGCGATCAATCACCCGTTGATAAATGTCTCAGTGGCGCATTTGTTTTGTGTCCGTGGTACAACTTCCACTATGAGGTCTCGTGTTCGAATCCAGGGTGAAAGATATTCTCAGTATCAGCCTGGAGCCTCGAATTCGTGTATGATATGGCGTTAGGCTCGCCCCCTATCGGACGGAACACAGACGGCGAAAAATGTCCTGCCCTAGTTACACGTCTGTTTATTCCGGTTTACTCTTTCGGAAATAAAGACACAATGTGTGTTTTGTAAAACGACTTGATAAGTGTCGCAGGAACACGCTGGATGCAGGCCGCTTTTGACAGGTCCATCTGAAAACCTTTGGAGGAGGCCTCTGTTCCGAAGCGGACGTCATGTGGCTGATGATGATGTGTGTTTTGTATCACTCGTGGATGTGCTGTGATGCGTTAGGTCTCTAAGAATTAATTATAAAGTACTCCGTGCTACTGCACTACTCATCCCCCGAAGAAGTTAGATCCTAAATTTAATAATATGCAATTCCTCTTGCGACGATGAACGCGTTTCTAAGGCACTGGTTTTTCATTCATGGAACTATCGTAGCGTCGCTAAATAGTTGACTACAAATCAGATCCAAATTAAAACTACATCAAAATGTCGCCAAAACCAACGATATCTCGCAAGGAAGTTCGCTTAACAAATGAATATTTTCATCCCCACAATTTTTCCTGTAACCAATAGTTCGCGCACACGTACGAGATTCCAATCGTGTGCGTCTGTTCAAATGACTGGGGGGCAGGGGTGTGGTGTCCCCCGAGGGTGTTGGGGGTCGGGTGCTCGAACACTGTTAAACTAATTATTGTGAGCCACCGAGGGGGGGTGAGCATTTTTCTACAAACCAACATATACGTATATCTCGTTTGCGAGATTAATATTTTGCAATATATTGTGCGTGTTTCGTTTATTGGTGTGTTAGTTTGGCACGTGGATGTGCTTGCTTGTTTCAATGTTCAAGTATTATCCGATTGTTAATGTACTTAGACAGTAACCATAGATTACAAGCATAGTTGAAAGCATGACAGGAATTTTTTGCAATCCTCTCAGTGCTTGGGTAAATACTTGATAAATAACCAACGCATACGCCTAAAAAATCATAAATTGTATAATGAATTTATTATATAATCATAATATTAGAAGCCAGATGTCTCGGATAATAAAGGTCATCGGAACCACCGTTTAGTAAATTACTCCTGCCAAGCAATCTACGAGCACTCGAAGTTTGCGAATATCTTACCATACTAATGGTATCCCAAATGTCTACATCATGACTACGACTTAGATTATAAGTTTAAACCATAATCACTGACACATCAGCATCCAAGTGACTATAGAATTCTACGACCCATTTCTCATACCCTAATAACTGAATAGGCTTGGAGTCGTTCGATGTAATAAAATTGCAATATTATTTTATTATTGAGTGGCCAAACCCATGCGACGTCCAACATTCCTTATTATTTATCCTACGTCTACTATACAGATATATAATGTTTACTGTCTTTTGCAGCAAAATATTTATAATGCTACTGACTTACGTATAATACATTGATGAGCGAATCACTTAATATTTCTGAAATCTTTTAATTATTGTTGAATGGAATTACCTAGGGTTTTTTAATACATCAATGCCTATTGACATTGAACTGACAGAAAAACAAATTGAAGTTTCATTGAAATATGTAATGTAAAATCCTAACATTCTTTATCAATCATTGTTTGTTTTACGATACAGGAAAAAAATTACATGTAACTTACATATTTAGGAATTCTACGTAAGAATTTCGGAGGTTGGTGAAATCTGCCCACACTAGGCCAGCGTCGTGGACTAAGGCCTAAACCCTTTCAGCAGTATAGGAGGCCCGTACTCAGCAGTGGGAGTCTATAATACAGAGCTATTTAATTTATATTTTAACGTTATATCTGTGTATTAGAGACACTGTATGTCAACAGCAGACCTGAAACGACAAGCGCAGCGTTAAACGTCCACCTTCAAAGAGGACCGACGACTTAATAAAGGTCGCAGGAACACGCTGGATGCAGGCCGCTTTTGACAGATCCGTCTGGCTGTCTTTAGGGGAGGCCTGTGTTCAGCAGTGGACTTGATGTGGCTGATGATGATGATCATCTGCTTTTATTAACGTGACGTCATAAACATTATTATTGTGCATAATAATCTGTTTAACAATTTCATGTTATTTCATGGCTATCTTTAAAGTTTTAGGCAGGATTATAAGACCAATGATTTGCCTTATTCCCGGTCCTTAATGTATAAAGCGGCTCTTCGAGATACAATTAACAAGGGAATAAGGAATTTATGACGACAAGACTACAGTCACTAAACACTGCTGGTAAAGTTGAGGAAAACTAATTAAGACTATGTAATACGTAAGGGAAAGCATGGTACCATGGAAAACAACAAAACGCACAATTTATTAATAATGAACGACAATTCTATAGACAGTTAGCATCTACCTCAATAAATACATAGAACCCCACTGCATCCCTCTCTAACATGCCTCCTAAAGAACAGCTACAGGAATTTTGGGCAAACATTTGGAGTAATCCTACGCAGCACAACCGGAACTACATACCAAAACAGAAATCATCAACGATTTTATGAAAACTCACACAATTATATACTGTGCAGCATACACGGCAGCTCTATGTAATGGCTCAAAAATAAAAGACGTTGCCGAGCCTGCAGCCTCCCACGTGAATGAAACCACCGATATAAGACCTAACTGGCAGAAAAGGTTGGATAAAAAAAATGCACATTTACGAAAAGCAATAGGTAGAATGTCCCAGTATATTCTAGGTAACCGAAGTTTTGGCCTAATAAGGCATGTAGAAAAAATAAAGATTAAATATAAAACACACTCTAACTACGAAGAACCAAATAATACAGACAATCAGTTCATGGATACGCTAAAACAAAAAGTAAATACCCTCAGTAGCCGCCGCCGCCGATATCTTAATTGTACTCCACGTAAACAGCAAAACAATCAATTTATACACAACGAAAGACAATTTTATAAAAACCTAACATTAAACACTACAAACATACAGAACACAAACATATCATCACCTAACTCACCTACACAACAAGAATTACAGGAATTTTGGTCCAACATATGGGGTAAACCATCATTTCATAACCAACAAGCACCATGGATTGAGACGGAAAAACAAAAAGTAACCAAGGTCCCAGAAATGACATTTGAATACATCTCAGGCGAAGTATTTCTTAATGCTCTGAATAAAGCTCATAATTGGAAAACACCCGGCACGGATAAAATTCACAACTTTTATTATAAAAAGCTCACATCCATACACCCATCACTGCTCAATCAAATTAATGACTTCTTAAAATTTCCTCAGACAGTTCCCACTTTTTTAACGCAAGGTATTACTTACATGATCCCTAAAGACTCTGACTTTACAAATCCGGCAAAATTTAGACCTATTACATGTCTCCAAACTATTTATAAAATCATCACGTCATGTATTTCTCAGGCTATTTACAAACATCTTACCGATAACAGCGTATTAGCAGAAGAACAAAAAGGATGTCGCAAACAGAGTCAGGGCTGTAAATAGCAGATTACGATAGACACCATAGCAATGAAACATACCACCGTAGCTAAAAGAGACATGTGCACCATGTATATCGATTATCAGAAAACGTTTGACTCTGTACCTCATAGTTGGTTAGTTTATATTTTAGAACACTATAAAATCCACCCAATATTGATAGAGTTTTTAAAAGAAGTAATGCAGCACTGGGTCACGAAATTAAAAGTAAATAAATCATTAGTAACTAACCCAATACCGATAAGACGAGGTATTTTTCAGGGAGATGCTTTGAGCCCTCTCTGGTTTTGCCTCGCTCTGAACCCGCTTTCTAATCTACTAAATGACAATGATGGCCTTAAAATAGAGTCTGAACATTCTGGAAGCAGAAACATCACTCACTTTTTATACATGGACGATATTAAACTTTATAGCAATAGCGTAACATCTCTCCACAACCTTGCCGACATCACTCAAATGTTTTCCAGCGACATAAGGATGACATTTGGGATTGATAAATGTAAAACGTTTACATATAGAAAGGGACAGTACATAGGAAATCAACCTTATATATTAACAACAGGACAGACCATAGAGGCTTTAGACTACAATAATACATATAAATATTTAGGGTTCCAACAATCACACCAAGTATTTCTAAAAAGTACTAAGGCAGATCTTACTAAAAATTTCAAACATAGATTAAATATCATTATGAAAACCCAATTGTTATCTCGTAATTTAGTAAAGGCAGTAAATTGTTTTGCAATACCTATTCTGACATACCCATTCGGCCTAATTAAATGGTCCAAAACAGATTTAACAAAACTGCAGCGGCTTATTAACACAACCTTAACCAAATTTCGCAAGCATCATCCAAGACCCTGTGTACAGAGACTAACACTGCCACGCGAACAAGGCGGGCGTGCTATTATCGACGTAGAAAACCTACACAATAAACAAATAAGCACGTTAAGAAACTTCTTTTTCCAGAAAGCTCAAACCTCACTTTTGCATAAAATATTAGCCGACACAGATAAACATTACACACCTCTTAACTTATTCAACAAAACCGCACAACCTAATGAACACATATTCAGTAACAAGGACAAAATATCCGCCTGGCAAAATAAGTCCCTCCACGGGAGACATTACCTCGACCTGCAGCAACCCCATGTCGACATGAAGGCGTCGAACGCATGGCTGCAGCGAGGTGAGCTGTTCCCCGAAACCGAGGGTTTTATGATTGCCATCCAAGACCAAATCATCGACACGAGGAATTACCAGAATTTTTTTATCCGTAGACCCCACATACACACCACGGCCTCATATACAAACTAAGAAAAATGCTGCCAAAGCAGTTTTCAGAAATTTTAGAGTCGTATATTTCTGAAAGGATGTTTCGAATAAAACACGAAGACTCTTATTCAGAAATTAAACATATAGAAGCTGGAGTACCACAGGGAAGTGTACTAGGTCCGGTCCTGTACTTATTATACACCTGTGATATTCCTAAAATGGAAAACAATATCATTGCAACCTTTGCGGATGATACAGCAATTATGGCTACAGGTTCAACTCACGAAGAAGCCGTGGATAAAGTACAAAGAGCTATCAACATCATCACCAACTGGACTGAAAAATGGCGTTTAAAAATAAACGAATCAAAATCCATTCATATAGACTTTTCCAACAAAAGACCGTCTTATCAGCCAGTGTTCATAAATGGTCAAATCATACCATATGAAAATACAGCCAAATACTTAGGCATGACTCTTGACGCAAAGCTTCGCTGGAAGGCACATGTCAAAAAGAAACGCGATGAATTGGACATCCGCTACAGAAAGATGTATTGGCTTCTTGGTAAACACTCTGCGTTGTCAATACACAACAAAGTACTTTTGTATAAACAAGTCCTGATGCCAGTATGGACTTATGGTATACAGTTGTGGGGTTGTACCAAACAAAGCAATGTACAAGTAATACAGCGATTCCAAAACAAAGTACTCAGGGGCATTGCAAATGCCCCTTGGTACGTAAGAAATGAAGATCTCCATCGGGACCTTAAAGTGGATTTCGTTACGAATACTGTAAAGAAATACGCCGAAGCTCATGAACATAGGCTTCATCATCATGTGAACGTCGAGGCAATCCAGCTCCTCGACAACACGGGCCTAGTGAGAAGACTGAAGAGGACAAAACCCTTCGAGTTAGTGTAGTGAACATTTAGTGTAATATAGTGCAGTGAGTGCTAGTTAAAAAGAACACGCGAACAATGTGTCTTCCCCTTAATAGAGACAATAAGAAAAGTGTTATTGGACATATTCTTAGTCATAGTCTCATTAGAAGTTTAAGTTAAATTAAAATAACTTATTAGTCATAAGGCTAGATTGTTATCAAAATGATGTATTGCTCACAGTCGGTACATCATAAAAAAAAAAAAAAAAAAAAAAAAAAAAAATCCGTAGACCCAACTTTCAAGACGGATGCAGACGATGTCACAGCGCACCCGAGACCATCCAGCATATCACCGGCGCTTGCAGATCTATAGCTCAGACGGATTATAAACACCGCCATGGCCAAGTTTCCGCAATAATACACCAATCCTTAGCATACCAATGTAAATTAATTCCTGAGAAAAAACCATACTATAAATACAAACCGGAAGCTGTTATTGAGAATGATGCATTTAAAATATACTGGGACAGAAGAATAATAACTGATAAGACTGTATACAACAATAGACCGGATATAACCCTACTAGATAAACAAAATAAAACCGTTTTTCTTGTTGACATAGCTATATGTAATACACACAACCTAATCACACACAGAAAAGATAGCAAAATACACAGAGCTCTCAATAGAAATTAAAACGCAATGGCAAGTTAGCCGAGTTCAAACAGTGCCTGTTGTCCTTTCGAGCACGGGTGTTATCCCGAAGACACTCCACACCAGTCTTAACAGTCTACACATAAGCCCCTCAACATATTTGCTATTACAAAAAGCTATTATACTTAACACCTGCCGCTTGACACGTAAATTTTTAAACTGCGAAGATGTATAGTATCTACAATAAGAATAATGCACTTGGCCTCGGCCCGTGCTTCTTGCAACCCTCCATTGCGAGGAGAAACGCATACGTGTAACAACCATAATAATAATACTTTATTGCACACTCATTTACAAAAGAAAGAAAAAATACTTACAGACTAAATAATAAAAAAAACATGATGGTACAAGAGGCGGTCTTATCGCTTTAGGCGATTTCTGCCACACAACCTTTGGATGGACAGAACACTAATTAATTATAAGGATGATGGTGCACACAAACATATATACATATAGGTATACATATATAAATAAAACTATTAATTATATAATTACCAAGAAAGATAAATTAATATATATTATATTCATACACACATAAATATACATACTTAAATTATAAACATGAATTACATAAACATATAGCAGCGACTTCGTTTAAGATAGGGAAAGAAAGTGATTTTTTAAAAGCGGTATATTTTTAGGAAGAAGTATAACCTGCGCCTCTTTCCATGTAGAAGGAAAAGTGCCATTGGAGACAGAAAAGTTTAAAATAAATGTAATCACAGGAGCGATTTCATCAAGTATGAGAATGACCTTCTTACGACTAATGCTATCACTACCAACCGCATTTGAGGTGATTGATGCTATACTCTTTTTAACATCACAAATAGTAAATTGACTAAAGTCAAAAGTATAGTAACTAGGAGGAGGCAATGATGAAAGATGATTCAAGGTGGCAGACTTCATAGGTCCATGAAATTTAATAGTTGAAGAAAAATATTTATTTAACAAATCTAAGTTTAAATCTTTAGAGACATTGCTTTGACGTACCTTTCCAACGCCCAATGATTTAAGAAATTTCCAGACTTTAGCTGGATCGTTGTTCAAAACCGAGGTGTGAATAAGCCGGCGTTGTGCGTCCCTACACAATCTATTGCAGTGATTTCGTCGTTCATTGTACTTTTCCTTATTTTCATCTGTTGGACGTCGTTTTAGCTTTGCCTTGGCTGTCATTTTTCTCTTCATAGCAAATTTAATTTCATCAGAGAGCCAAGGTGCTGGTGCATGTTTCATTTTTATCGCTTGTACTGGTGCATGTACATCATACAAATTCGTCATTAACAGATTGAAGCCATCCACCATTTCATCTACAGAGGCCGCAGTAATGACATTCGACCAGTCGATTTCAGCAGCATCCATCTGCAAATCCTCCAAACTAATACCACCAAAATTGCGTTGCAGAAGGATTTTGGGCTTAGCTCTGAGCGACCGAATTTTATAGGAGAGAAATATCATGTCATGATAGGAAAAAGCATCCGCAGAACATTGACCATGCGTACAGACATAGTCTACAGAAGAAACAAGTATAAGATCAAGAAGAGAGGGTAAAGAATTGGGAAATTTGTGCGTAGCGTTTAAGGGAAGAATAGTCAAGTTGCAAGCCCGGGCAGTGGAATTAAAAGATTTAGACCGAACATTTTAATAAGCAGCTGTTAAAGTCACCCATTATAATTGTATGGCTATAAGAATGAGTGTGATGTTCCAATAGTTGCTCAAACGACTGAAAGAAATTAATACGCAATGACGGACAGTAATAAACACCGAGTAGTATTTTAGTGTGCGATAAAACTATTTCAACAAACAGGTGATCTCCAGCATTGGAGGGAGTGGGCTGGGCTGACATACTCACAACGGAGAAAGGAATATGGGCGCGAAGATAAATGGCAACCCCGCCACCCCCAGCACTAACGCGATCATTGCGTATCAATTTAAGGCCGGGCAACGAGTATGAAGTTGAAGAGAGACATGGCTTTAACCAAGATTCTGAAATTAAAATTGCATGTAGATTCTTGTGGTCAAACGATGCCAGCATATCGGCGTAATGGGCCGGAATACTTTGAGCGTTAATATGCACTACATTAAAGCTTTTAGAGTTGTCATTAAGAAGTGAAGAAATGGAATCATGTAAAGTTGGTATAGTACTAAAACTATCAATGCTGCTATTCAGTTCATCAGAAGAAGAGCAGGAGTAATATTCGCTATTGCTATATGACATTTATGTAAAACAAATAAATATATTATAAATATACTAATGACAAAATATATATAGCTTATATTTTAAATATTAGTTAAACTAAGTCGTCCACCCGCCAGCTGTGTTTACAAAATAAAATATCATACTAACTATAAACTAACAACCACACAAAACTACCAAAGACAGGCAATACTTTACAAGAAAATATAATTATTCTACCAATGAGTGAAGCAAATTTGAAACATACAGAATGGCATACAAAAATATTCGAAATAAACTATTTGCATCTTTTATGCTTGAAGTGTGACTTAAGAAAAAAATAAAAGTGCCATGGAACGTACTGTTTAATTGACAATTTGTCACGAGGGTAGATTAAAATAAAATAATTATTAATGTTGTTTCCCAGTCACAAAGGTCTAATGAACGGTTACAATTAATTTAAAATTATGCAAGTTATATACGTGTTCTATTTTCTTGCCGTTGTCGCTCGTCGTGTCTTTGACATACCCGCTGCAGTCCTAGTTACTACATCCTTTGGCGCTATGGTTACTGGTTTCGTCGTCTGCAACGGAATCGCATCGAAATCTTTGGTGCAGTTAACACGATGCCGTACTCTATTGGGACCTAGAACATATACGCAGCCCTCCCGCGTCCAACAATTAGTGACTCGAAATCTATGTCGCGCAGCCAAAAATACATCGTGCCTGACCTTTGTAAGGAATTTAGACAGTGTAATACCTGAACCCTTTAGAACAGACTTGGAAGCCCAGATTTTGTCTCTGATGGATACATCACGCAACTTAAATAATATCGGGCGTGGCCGATCCGTACCTGCTGAGCGACCCATTCTATGGCATCGGCTAATGCTACTTTCTGTGAAGTTAGATAACTGCATAAATGAAATAAAATACTTTATTCATCACGTAGGCGAACATAGTTGCACTTAATATGTTTCACTACATTGCTAACTACCACTGCAGATGTGTCCTCTTTTGGTACTTTAGGCAAGCCATGAATTAAAAGAATTTTGCGGCGTCCTTGCATTTCGAGCTGATCCACTTGCTTCGCCAACAGTTCTATCTGGCTCTGTAGAATCGTCATGGACTTGAGCATAAATTCACGGAAGGAGTTGAAAGTAGTAGTCATCGCATCAGCTGATTTACCAGATGGTGGAGATGTTACTGGCAATTGTTTAGCAAATGCCTCCATTTGCTGGTTGAAGTTTTGCACAATTTGGTTCATCGACTGTGAAACTATGGCTTCCATGTTGACGGTGATATTACACAAGCAGCTGTTGGTGGTAGAAGTGGTACTTCATTGTGTGGTTGAATTGTGAAAACACTTAGTGGCAGGTTTTTTTTTTATGGCATTTAATGAAGAGACGAGCATGCCGTTCGCCTGATGGTAAGCGATACGACCACCCATAAACAGTAGCAACACCATCCAGCACCTTGAGTTACAAAGTACTGTGTGGCATTCCACTGCGCTCGTCATCCTGAGACATAAGATGTTAAGTCTCACTATGTCCTGTAGTTACACTGGCTACAATGTCCTTCAAACCGAAACACAACAGAGCATGCACACTGCTGCTTGGCGGTAGAAATAGACATTGCGGTGGTACCCACCCAGACGGACTCTTACATATGAGAGACCTACCACCAGGTGATTAGACTTAATAACTGTATAATATAAACATAGGGGTGTGGGGTGGGAAGTTGGGGCACGGTATTGTTGGGAATCGCAAGTGTAGTGAGGCTTGCATTGCCTATAAAAAGACAATAAAACCATCTGCTGTGTTCGTAGCGGAACACTTGCACTTGTAGCAGAGCCCCGACCAGTCCGAGTCCTCCACGTCCAAGTCGTTCACCCTGGGACCTGCTGCGACCGCGCAACCGCGTGGCCGCTACCCTAGAGTCGCAGCTAAGCTGAGGAGGCAGGGCGCAAGGCGAGTATTCTGCGCCTCAAAACAGAATCTCATCACTAGGGAGGAAACCCGTTTCAAAACCGAGCATGTCCGTAGGCTCTGAAGTGGCAGCCCCACTAGCGGACTAAGGCATAGTGGATTAATCACCCGCTTGCTCGAAAAACAACGATTTTTGAAACTGAAACAGAGATAAACCGGACCGATTATTTACCGACGAACTTTGGCATGAAAATACGGACACGAATTGCTTTTTGGAATGTACGCACGCTTAGCGATGATAGCCGACTAGCCCAAGCAGAAGCAGAGATGCTGAGATATCAGCTGCTAATACTCGGTCTAAGCGAAGTGCGAAGAAATGGTTTCGGTGAACTGAGAACGTCCAGAGGCGTCACTTTGCTGTACTCCGGTAAGGAAATGGAGGATGATGTCCGCGAATACGGTGTGGGACTCCTCCTATCTGAGCCTGCCAAGAAAAGCCTTCTGGACTGGAAACCGATCTCGGACCGAATAATCTGCGCCCGCTTTAACACTAGAGCCCGAAAGATCACCATTGTCCAGTGCTACGCTCCCACCAACTCCTCTCCAGAAGAGGACAAAGATGCCTTTTATGACTTACTAAACGACACTGTAAAGAATATTAAGAAACAGGATATAGTGATTGTCATGGGAGATTTAAATGCAAAGGTTGGTAAGAACAATAAAAACCGTGAACGGCACATGGGCATACAGGGCATTGGAGTGTGCAATGAAAATGGGGAACGTTTTATAGAGTTCTGTCAAAACCAAGATCTCACAATCGGTGGTACATTATTTATACACGGAGATCACCATAAGTACACCTGGACCTCACCCGATGGCGTTACTAGGAACCAAATTGATCACATTGCCATTAGTTCAAAATGGCGCGCGTCGTTACTAAATGTACGCAACCGTAGAGGCGCCGACATAGACAGTGACCATCACTTAATAGTCGCAGAACTGCGAATCAAGGTTGCGATACCACGACAAGCTAGCAAACCAGGTAAATTAAGGGGACATTTTAATGTAAATAAGCTACTTGACCCAGGAACCTGTAACGAATTTAAAATTGAGCTCCGTAATCGTTTTTCCCAACTTCAAACGTATGAAGGCACTATAGACGAGGAGTGGAAACGAATAAAAGTGGCTTATACAGAGACCAGCTCTACCGTACTAGGACACAAATCTCGTACACGCGACGACTGGATATCGCAGGATACGTGGGACCTCATTAAAGACAGAAGAGTACTTCATTTGAGGCTTCTTGAAACACGAGATGAAACAGAAAGAGCCAACCTCAAACAGCAATACCGTCAGATGCGCAGGAAAATCTATCGCAGCGTGCGTAAGGATAGAAGGATGTGGGCTGATGCTATTGCTGATAGTGCACAACTTGCTGCAAACACCGGCAATTTGAGGGAGCTGTATAAGGCTACTAAAACCTTGGCGGGAAAAAGAAGTTCCAAAGGGAGGGTCCTGAAGTCTAAGGAAGGTCAGCTTATCGCGACATCAGAAGGGCAGCTTCAACGCTGGCAAGAACACTTTGAGAATGTCTTCCGAACCAATGTCGACATCGGCTGAGGTACAGGCCGGAGCAACACCTCCACAGCTCCTTAACATCGACACCGCTCCACCTAAACATGAAGAAGTGGCGAAGGCTATCCTCTCCTTGAAGACCGGCAAAGCCCCAGGACTCGACCTTATAACCGCGGAAATGCTTAAAGCTGACTTACCCTCCGCTGTCGAGACTCTGACGCCTTTAATCACTAAGATCTGGGATTCAGAAAAGCTACCCGAGGACTGGAATAAAGGGCTCCTAATAACTGTGCCTAAAAAAGGTGACTTAAGCCACTGCGGTAACTGGAGGGGGATCACTTTACTTTCCATCCCATCCAAGGTGTTCTGTAAGATCATCTTGGACAGGCTGTCGAAGGCCGTAGAACCTCTCTTGCGCAATGAACAGGCTGGGTTTCGCCCCAATCGCTCATGCACCGACCAAATTAACACTCTTCGTATCATACTTGAACAAGCATCAGAATGGCAGAGGGAGATATATCTAACTTTCGTCGATTTCGAAAAAGCTTTTGATACGTTGCGATGGTCCAGCTTATGGTCTCGTCTACTCTCCATTGGTGTCCCGCCGAAAATTGTGGAACTACTCAAAGCTATTTATAAGAACTACTCTTGCTGCGTCACCTACAATGGCCTTGTTTCTGACGACATCGCCGTGCACGCTGGGGTCCGACAAGGCTGTCTTTTGTCGCCTCTCCTCTTTTTGATCGCTCTGGACGGGATTATGCTTCGTATATTTGACAACAAGCGCCGTGGAATAGAGTGGGGTAGTTCCAATGTCTTAGAAGACTTGGACTATGCCGACGACCTCTGTCTGCTGAGCCACACACACGCCGATATGCAAGCTAAGCTCAATGATTTAAGAGTGGAGGCGGCAAACTTGGGGTTAAAAATTAATACCCGGAAGACCGTAGAGATGCGATCTGGATTGACAGACATAACACCGTTGCTGATTGGCACAGAGGTAGTGGAACAAGTCCACAAGTTCACATACCTCGGTAGCGTCGTGTCGGAAACAGGAGGAGCAGAGGAAGACATCACCTCACGGATTGCCAAGGCACGAGCAACGTTTGCGCAACTGCGCCCCGTATGGAAATCACGTAAGTTGACCCGAAGAGTTAAGCTCAGGATTTTCGGGACCAACATAAAGTCAGTGCTACTATACGGGTGCGAAACGTGGAAGGTAACGAAAGCCATCTCGCATCAGCTCCAGGTATTTGTAAACCGATGCCTTCGCCAAATCATCGGTATTCACTGGCCTGAGAAAATCTCGAACGACCACCTACGAGAACTCTGCCATGAAACACCAATCAACCAGCAGATCAGACGCCGCAAGTGGAAATGGATTGGCCACACCCTCCGAAGAGGTCCCGATCATATACCTAAACAGGCAATGGATTGGAATCCCCAAGGAAAGCGAAAGCGTGGTCGTCCCAAACAAACCTGGCGACGTACTGTGATCGACGAAGCGAAAAGTACTGGGAAGACTTGGAGTGAAATCAAACGCGAAGCTCAAGACCGATCGAAATGGAGAGTCACTGTGGAAGCCCTCTGCCCCATCCAGGGGACATAGGACCTTAATGATGATGATGATAAACATAACAAAAGTGTACTATTATTGTTTTCCTTATTTTAAATTTAAATAAACTCAGACGTTCGTAAATACGATCCTACGTTTTGGCAACCACCGAAAAAAAAAAATATTATGATTGATTCGTTTACATAATAGAGACAACCCCAATCGTATGACATGACGCACTGGCTAGTCACCATTCGTCATATAAATAAATAAATAAATATACCTATGGCACATAAACAGTGTTTCTAACTCTTGTTTTGCGTGTTTGGCGACCTTTTTTCGACATCTCAGTTGCATACTATTTTTTTTTTTTTTTATGATATAGGTGGCAAACGAGCATACGGTTCACCTGATGGTAAGTGATCACCGCCGCCCATGAACATCTGCAATACCAGGGGGCACACAGATGCGTTGCCGGCCTTTTAGGTGGGAATACGCTCTTTTTTTGAAGGTCGCCAGGTCGTATCTGTCCGGAAATGCTGCTGGTGGCAATTGGTTCCATAGTTTAGTAGTACGTGGCAAAAAATTACGGCTAAAACGTACAGGGGTGGATTGCCAACCTCCGAGGTGATGTGGATGGAATTTGGAGTTCTGCCGCGAAGTACGGTGATGGAACTCAGCAGCAGGGATAAGTCCGAACAATTCTTCAGAGCACTCCCCGTGGTAAATGCGATAGAGAATGCAGAGCGATGCTACATCGTGATGCTACATTTATGTGACAAATATACAGTATAATGTTTTCATGGATATCAGTCTTCCATCCACTAAATGTTATAAACTAGTGCACTACAACCATCAGCGAAAACCCATATTTCCACGCTAACAGGGCATCTACGCCACCTTTAGTGGCAAATCCACTAAGTTGGCATCACTTATAAACAGCTTCTTGTTAGTATTCAGGCGCGTACTTATGACATGCGTCAGTTATAATTAAATACATGTAAATGCTCTTAATGGTCGTTCACGTACCTATAGGCAATATTTACCTATCAAAGACCAGTTACTAAGAATGAGACTGCGCACGAATGAGTTCCATAGTAGTTGTACTAACTTAGGACACCAATTGCTGCGTACGGGCAACCTATACAAAAATAACTTTCAAAGAATTGATTGAAATAACCAAATTAATTGTTTTAAGTCTTCCTAAATACCTTTATTCTTCCAGCGTTTAATTTCTTGAAACTTATTATTCTAACGATCAATGTACGCTATTTTTCCTGTGATCTTAAATACCTTATTCTATAGATCAGGAAAAATCCAATCACTCAATTCTTGTAATCGATTCATTAAATACCTTGGATTTAACAATCGTTCATACATGTATACGCTCTGTGATCTATCGTAATCTATAAAGTTAAAGCCGTCTAGTACCCGTGTGTCTTTACATAAAGAAAAGTAATAAAAATAAGGAAAGAAAGAAAGAAAAAAGAAGAAAGAAAGAAACGAGTTTTATTATTGGCACAAAATGCAGTTATAAAAATAAAGTTTTTTTTTTACAGACAATTAAATTAATGTGCCAACAATGGGCTACTCATTCAGCTTAATGCTGCGTAAGGGCTAACTAGGAGAATATTAGCACACAAATCAGCGATTATTAGAATTCTTTTCTGTCTGTTTGTTTGTAGCACACATCTTCGACACCACTAAAAGGATTTACATGTAGTTTTCAGAGGTGGAGTATAATTTGGAGCAGAAAAAAACTCTTTTCTAAAAATCGAATTTTCGACAAATGTTCATTTTAAGGAATTTTCAATTTACATTGGCTGGAATGCTTCTACGCGGACGGACTTCAACTCGGCCGGAGCTGCGAGTAAGGATAGCTAGTGCGGTAATATAGGTTAAAGATATATCAATACGTTTTAATAAACAGGGGAATCCATGCTACCATCATGAAAGATATGTACAGTCAGCAGCATAAGTATCTGTACAAAAACTAAATTTCAAATGCCCTATATACGCGTTAGGTTAAACTGAAACATTTTTTTTCTTCTTTGAGGCAAAGTAGGTAAATCTCTTTTATTTTATTTTTGAGAAGAGAAAAAAAGGATTATTATGAACAGAAAAGTATGCAGGCAATTTGAAATTTTGAATTTGTTCAGCTACTCATGCTGCTGACTGTACAATATAAGTACGACATACTAACATGTAGGTATACCGGGGAAGTTAAGCAATGATAATGAAATAAATGTAATCTCTTTATGCCCGAAGGTTAGGCAGACATATCTAATTCTTCCAATTCGCAATATTCAGTAGTCCAGTAACAATCAATTTTGCCGAGACAATGTCCGAAGGTTCAACCCAAGGCACACACCTCTGACTTTTCCAAGTTACGTGTGTATTGTTTATCAATTTTCGTTCGCTTTTACGGTGAAAGAAAACATCGTGAGGAAACCTACATACCTGAGAATTCTCCATAAGAATTTCGAGGGTATGTGAAGTCTGCCAACGCGCACTAGGCCAGCGTGGACTAAGGCCTGAACCCTCTCAGTAGTAGAGGAGGCCCGTGCTCAGCAGGGGGCAATATATAATACAGGGCTGATTGCATGTCCAGTAACTAGACATATTTGGTCAGCCAAACTTGTTGCCAAAAACACTACACTATTATGAAATTGACAATTGAGATTTTTTAAAGAAACCGTCAGATTTAACAGGCAGTATTTCAAGGCAACAAGTCACAGCATCTGCGGCCCCTTTTTAACCGACTTCCATAACGCGAAGAGGTTCTCAATTCGTGTGTTTGTATATATTTTTTTACTAGAACACAAATTGTTTCGAACTCACAACCTCACGGTTCATGGCACGCCACTAGTCTCAGACGATTCGATTGTAAATACAATTGCAACCGTGACTATGGTAATGTCATGCTTCCCGCGGTTTTTCCCCCAAAAAAAACCCCGAAAAGGCAAGAAAACGTTACAGTCGTTACCGCTGCTTTGTGCATGACAATATTATATTATAACTATTCTCGCGGCTTCACCCGCGTAAAAGAGTTTTTCCGGGATAAAAGTCCCACTATATATTTTCCCGGGATAAAAAGTAGCCTGGCAAGCGCAACGTGGGACGTCCTCCTACAAGGTGGACAGACGACCTTGATAAGTTCGCAGGAACCCGCTGGATGCAGGCCGCTTCTGACAGGTTGGTCTGGAAATCTTTGGGGGAGGCCTATGTTCAGCAGAGAACTTCTAAAGGCTGAAGAAGAAGAAAAAGTAGCCTAAAACTTCCCAGGGTCTCAATCAATCCCCATACCAAATTTAATCGAAATCTGTAAAAGTATCAGATCAAGTAAATCTCATAAGAATTGCTGCAACACAAACCTCATAATTTAGGCAAAAATACCTTTATTAATAAAAAAAAACTAAAGATGATGTATCCTACTTCAATGTACACTTTTTACATGTCCCTAGTCGAGCCGCGTTCAAGCTTCAATCCCACGGGACTTCGCCAAACCGCAAGATATCAGGTATCCATATGAAATACCGTAGGCCAATTTTTAATACAAAAAAGTAAGCCCGGAGTTTCTTTCTGCCTTTCTTCTTCGGGTAGACATCACTTATGTAGCTAATGAACGGCTGGTAAGTTAGCTAGGTTAGGGTCTGTATTGTCCTCACCAATGAGGACCGCGACGCGTTCCTCCCATTATTTTTAATAAAAATAATACATCGATTTTTTTATCTCCTCTTTCCCGCCAGCCCGAGCTTGGCTTCTTTATTTATTTTTCATTGATTTTACTTCCTATAAAAATGTCTGTAGTTATATAAGTGACTTTTTGTTATAAATAATTATTATTAATTTAATGTATCTTGACTTATCATAAGTGCAACTCTGTTCGCGTACGTGGTCAATAAAGTATTTTATTTTATTTTTATTTAATGAACCCGAACAAGATTAACCGCAAATACTATTACTAATATTATAAACTAGCATTTGCGCGTGGCTCCGCCCGCGTGGAAAAGTTTTCCGGGATAAAAAGTAGCCTATAGCACTCAGGAGTAATGTAGCTTCCTATTAGTGAAAGAATTTTCAAAATCGGTCCAGTAGTTCCTGAGATTAGCGCGTTCGAACAAACAAACAAACTGTTCAGCTTTATATATTAGTATAGATGTGAAAGTTTATATTGTTTGCATGTTGGTTAGAAGTAAACGCAGACATTCCTGAATGGAATGGGATGAAAGGCACACTGATGGATCAAGGATTAAAATCATGGCAGTAAAAAAATACTGATTCTAAAGCATTTTATAAGTTCAATTAATTATTTTTAATTTCATTCTAAGTCCATTTTGGGACTCTCAAGCCTTTACACTCGTCACTGCAATTCTTGTTCCCAGTTCGTTGCAATTTCATTTCAAATCTATACTCATTTATAAAAAGGATGAGTTTATAAGTTTTTTTTAGGTTTGTAGGGGTTAATCTGTAGAACTGTTATTATTTTTTTAATTCTTTCACTAATAAGTAGGAATTTAATCTTTAAATTACTCCTGAGTGCTATAGGCTACTTTTCATCCCGGGAAAATATTTAAAAGCACGACTTTTGACATCGTTTTGTATTGAAAAGGCTAAAAATATTATTATATTTTCAGCAGTATATTTTCTGTACAAAATCAAAATTTCATATCGCCTATATACGCGTTGAGTTAAACTGAAACATTTTTTTCTTCATTTGAAGTAAAGTAAATCTCTGTTATTTTATTGTTGTGAAGATAATAAAAAGATTGGTAAGTAAACAAAAGAATGTAGGCAATTTTAATTTTTGAATTTGTTCAGCTACTTATGCTGCTGACTGTACGTCATAATAACTACACAGTAATTATTTACTATGTCTCTATAGACTTGTTTAAAAGAAATCGTCATATTTACAGTTTGATAAGGATTGACCCCGGTATTATCAGGGGTCGCTCGTGAATTTAATTAGGGCATGTACCAGGTATATTATAGATTACTAGAATACCACACTAACACATGCACACACTCGCGCACACAAACGCATATACATTTATACCCGACGGGGTAGGCAGAAGCGTAACTAGTGCACCCACTTTTCGCCATGTGTATTCCGTTCCATGATGTGATAGGGGGCGGACTCATCATAATATCGGTACTAACTAACACAAGCACTTAATTTCATTTATTCTTACATAATGTGTGCATACTAACGTATACATTCAAGACCCTACGTTGCGAAAGAAAGCATATTGTGCAGATACTGAGCAATTTCCGACCGCACATTCCAAGACACTAAAACTACAAATAAAATATAAGAATATTCTGATCAATTGTTACTTTGTAATCCTTTAGTGTGCAGACGTGTGCAATTTGGCATGATTAAAGTTCATATAGAGGAATGTAGGAAAATAAATTTATGTTACAAATATATTATATTCTTCGGTTGAATTTTAACCACTGAATGATCACCAGTTTAAATTTTACATCACTGCGGCTAATTAGGTAACATAATATCTATCAGGTAATAAGGAAAAAAACAATAAAATCTTACAACACAAAAGTATTTATTTAAATAACTTACGTCAATTTAAATCATTCCCCTAACAAATAATTAAAGAGCCACAAATTACGTCCAGTGAACAGATAAGCGAAAAGTAGGGAAACATACTCCGTGATTCATACCGCGCGGTATATAAGAGCCCTAACGGGTCATTCCATTCATTCGAACAGATACATCGCAAACGTCAACATGGCGTACAAATCAATCATTTTCTTCGCTCTCAACTTGGTCTATTTAGTTCACTCTTCGGAGCAAAGCGACCTATGTCCGTGTGACCTTAAGGAAAGGGAAAGTGACGTGCTACTTTGGAAGTTTCTCAAAAAACTGTCAGTTGAAGTCCCGATGGGTGAGAAGGACTTGTCCGCGGTACTACCAGGCGAGCTGTCACCTCTCGTGGAGTGCAACTGCGAGACTAACAGGAAGAGGCGGAATTTGTTCGAGTCTGCGCCTGCGCCGGACAGTGGGTCGGAATTTAAGGTGCGCGCCAAGAAATCCTTGCGACAAAGAGGCGATTGTCCATTAGGACGCACTTTATTCGGTTATATATGCGTACCTAAAGATATTTTTGACGATTATTATGATTATTAGTGAATTGATTGTTGAATTTAACATTCCCGATATTCGATAAGCGAAACTGCATAAACCCGGTATGTACTGTGTATACACTGAATTCATGCTATACGGTTATTTATTTTGTATTCATTATACCTGTTACCTTTCCGTACACTACGGTACCTTAACAACTTATATCACAGCGATGCGACGTCATAATAGCTTGATCTCGCACCGCCTTGATGTGAGTTGGCCGTTATAGGTCGCCTTAACCTAGAGAAAGATTGGGAAAACGGACATCATTTGTATCACCCGATTCACTGCCCAGTTGGGCAAAGTATTATTACATGTAATTTGTATCATAATAATTATGCAATGGCATCTTTAGACCAAAATAGTTGTTAAGAAATGAAACTAGTCTTAATTTTATACCTATTGTAGGATGTTTTAATTAATTTATACCAAATAAATGTGTATTCGAGTATGAAATTATGTATTATTTTGCCCGTGGCTTCGCCCGCACGAAAGAGTTTTCCTGGATAAAAGTCCCGCTATACATTTTCCCGGGTTAAAAGTAGCCTAAAACCTTCCCAGGGTCTCGAACTATCTCCAAACATTTCATTGAAATCCGTTAGGTACGTGGCCGGCGACTTTATTTTATACTATACAAATTTGCCACCCCTTTTTACCTCCTAAGGGGTTGAATTTCACAAAATCCCGTCTTAATGAGCACCTACGTCTTAAAAGGAACCCCCATGCAAAATTTGAGACTCCTAGCACTTGTAGTTTCTGAAATTTCGTGATGAGTGAGAGAGTGAATGACCTATCGCTTTTATATTATATAGATTTTATACCAACGTAATAGGTATTTTGCATGAGAGTCCTCTATAATTTAGGCGTGTGAGGTCTGCTCGCCAAACCATTCTCCCTCCGTAATGATAAAGGAAAAGATAGACCTTTCCTTAGCGCATCTACTATTAGGTGACCTATTTGCTGGTTGATTGGTTATATATTTCTAATCGAATTATACAATTAAAAAAGAGCACACAGTTATATTCAGAAATATAACATAACTATATCATTCCCCAAACTAAAGGTCGCGAGGGAATATTGGTTGGGCCTTGAAAAATACAAGACAAGACATCGACCGACTGGGCCAACAGCCGGACAGAAACTTATCGACGAGAAAAGTAACTAAAAATCTCTATGAGACACCTTGAGTTATAAAAATTGATAGAGCACTTCTATGTAATTAAGTATTAAAATGACTTTATGACAGGCAAAAGGTGTCCATAAGTTGGAAGATTTTCTTAGGTGGGTCGCGGTCGAGTCAACTTTGGGAGCCGCTGGTTTAGGTAATTTAGAACCAATTCTTTTTTCAAGTTGGATAAAACGGAAGAAAGGATTCTCCAGTGTAAAAATATATCAATTATGTAGACCGTCATAACTGTGCCGACCGACCAGAGATATCTCTTGCCGGTCGACATTTCTTTGGATTTCACTTCATTACCATCAGGTGCAGTGAAGCGACTTTGTCGAGCCATCGCGTCGATAAAAAAAAGTAAAAAATACTTTATCCGTCCCATTATGTGATGGGAAGCCTATCGCCATTGGTACTAAAATTGTAATCCCGAGTAATAATTAAATAAAATAATTTATTTGTATCTATAAAATGTTAAACATTATTTACTTATATTTATTTCAGAAAGCAGTTTCTACTAGAGAAATGCAAAACTCTAGTGTTACTCTCTTCAAAATTAGTTCAATGGCATAAAGTAAGTGCAGTGTTGAGTGTATAATACAAAAACAAATACTATTCTTAATTTTTTTTGAGCATATGATTTATTTACTTACCATACCATCCATACCATACCAGCCCTATATTATATACTGCCCACTGCTGAGCACGGGCCTCCTCTACAACTGAGAGGGTTTAGGCCTTAGTCCACCACGCTGGCCTAGTGCGGGTTGGCAGATTTCACATACCTTCGAAATTCCTATAGAGAACTTCTCAGATATGCAGGTTTGCTCACGATGTTTTCCTTCACCGTTAAAGCGAGCGATAATTCACAAAGAATACACTCATAACTTTTTTTTAGAAAAGTCAGAGGTGAGTGCCCTTCGGTTTTGAACCTGCGGACATTCGTCTCGGTAGTCCGTTCCACTCCCAACTAGGCTATCGCCGCTTTATTTACTTGCAAAAAACAATTAACATTCTTTTTATTGCAGATATATTATTATTTTGTCTTAACATTATCTTTGGTTATAATCCATAAATGAGAAGACTTGTCTTAATCTAACATGGCTGCTACTCCTACACGGGGTTTTACTTATAATAGAAATATAATAAAGGAAATCCCCGATTGTTTTTCCCGTATACGCAAATATACTGCCTTATCTAAGTAACAAACTATGTGAAGGAATTACCTTAAACTAATGATTAATTACTGCAACAGATATGAAAAAACCCAGATAAATGCAAATACTCAGTACTCAAGTTCGCATACTCACGCCCTGTATTCCCGGAGGGGTAGGCAGAAGCGCAACTAGTGCACCCACTTTTCGCCGTGCGTATTCCGTCCCATGACGTGACAGGGAGCGAGCCTATCGCAATATCGGGCATAAATTCCAGACTACGAACTGATTAGAAGAACCCAATATCGCTTTGCCCGACCCGGAGATCGAACCCGAGACCCATATTTAAACATATTTTTGATGGTAAAATTGTAAACGCACCCGAAATTATCAAAACGGAAGAGTCAGCAAACCATCCTACGGTACAAATTTATTAAATTAGGACCTAGCTCAAAAAACAAATGAAACTAATAGTAAGTAAAATCAAAATCTTAACTTTTTTATCTCCATACACTAAGATAGATAGCAAATACCTCAAGTTACATATTAAAATATTTATATTATTTAGTATTTTTATTGTGTTCCACTAAAGACCATGAGTGTACATACATTCCTTATTGGACTACATTTTAGCCGAACCCTTAGCACTTCCGGAATGTGGCAACATCGCAAAATGTTTGTGGATGAGTGGTGTGTGGCGAATTGATATTATAGCCTTAGGACATGGTCATGCGCAAGATATTCCTTTGTAAATGTATTATCTGGGAGAAATAGATATACTCTAAAGTAAAATTATTTAGTCCCATAGTAATTACACTGGCAACCTTCAAACCGGGGTGCAACAATTTTAATACATAGCTTGGTAGCAGAAATAGACAAAAAGGTGACACTTATTTCAAAAAGACAGAAATTATATTCAGGTAATTTGTCAGGAAATATCGTTTGTGATCGGGTTAGTGGCAATGTTTTGCTCAAAACCACAAAGGATTCGATTGCCAGGTAGTGAATGAAATGAAAACTGCAGTAGATGATAAAAGCTCGAGATTTTACTACTTCAACTCGTGAATCTAAGGGCACCTTAAGTCTAAGGACGCTTAAATGCTGTGCAGATGCAGCACTGCAACCTCATTGCTTTGTAAACCCATAAATATTGCCACACAACACAGATGACGCTAAAGTAAAGAACTAAGACCGGATTTTTTCAACTGTGGTTAGGGTAATCATCGGTGTTATTAAGCTGGACGCGCTCGCAGCGCCTCACGACTGGCGCACTCGCAGCTCTGTGAGCGCGTCCAGCTTAATAAGATCCGGAGAAAAAGATAACCACGGTTGAAAAAACGGGGCCTTTCAATTTGCCGCTAAGTGCCACGCGGATGCAGCGCAGGTGCAACGCGCCAGCCGCGCATGGTTTTAGAGTCACCTCGAAAGGAACCCTTAAAGGATCACTTTCTTGTCCGTCTATCTGCCTATGCGGTACGAGTACAACTATTACGCTGATATCCCAGGTTCGAATTCCAGGCTGGGCCAAAACATAGATACTGGGTTTGTCCATTTTAAAAAATACTCAATTACAGCTCGGAGTCAGGAAGTTGGCGGTTTGATACATCCGCGCCTCGGAAAGCACGTAAAGCCATTGGTCAAGCACCTGATCTCTCTCCGGTCATGTCGGATTGCGGTCTCACCGGACTATAAGAGTGAACCTGTGTATTGCGCACACACTTGTGCACTATAATATCTCCGGCGTACCTGGCTGATCTCCGTTGAAATTGGCCGACGTGGCCGAAATTCGGCTAGGAGGGATTTTATTTTTTATTTCTAATTCAGCTGTGAGGAAATCAAACTTGTAAGTCAACGCGATCAAAAGATATGACCATTTATGTGGCATATTTTGCGATTTCACAAGGGAATCCAACCCTATAGGTTACTTCTCGTTGACCTAGAATCACAAAATTTGCCAAGAATCAATATTTTACAGAACATGTAAAGCATAAAATCTGAAAAGCGTAAATATGTACCTACTCTAGTAACAAAAAAAAAACTGGTTTGTGCTGAACCCTCGGTGCGCGAGTCCTACTCGCTCTTGCCAGTTTTCTTTATATTGATTGCCCTTGAAGCATGGGTAATTGAAGGCGCCCTTAATATATAGTAGAAGTGTAGTCCTAAAGCCAACAAATAAGAAATACTGTAACAATCTTTAGCAGCGGTAACCATATTTTTTTATAGCGCATTGAATGACGAGACGAGCATGCCATTCGCCTGATGGTAACCGATACGACCATCCATAAACAGAAGCAACACCATTCAGCACCTTGAGTTACAAAGTACTGTGTGGCATTCCACTGCGCTCGTCATCCTGAGACATAAGATGTTAAGTCTCATTATGTCCAATTGTTACACTGGCTACAATGTACTTCAAACCGAAACACAACAGTGCATGCACACTGCTGCTTGGCGGTAGAAATAGACATAGCGGTGGTACCCACCCAGACAGACTCTTACATATGAGACCTACCACGAGTAAACATCTTAAACATAAACATACTAACTATAACTATAACTTACCCCGAAACGCGTCTCACCGGATCGAGTTACCAAAACACAGTGGTTGCTACCCAGGAACCAGGAACCTTGCCATAATTGCAGGTTATATGTATAATAGAAACCTTACTGACATAAATACAAAGTTTGTGGAGATATCTGGAGACTGGAAGTTTTTACATCTTATAATTATTGCCATAGACGTTAATTTGGATGAAAAATCTAACCAGGCTCAAACTTTATGTTTATTAAAGGGGTATAAACATGGATCTTGGATCCATTAAAAATAAATTTTAGACACCTCCATTTATAACTAACATATAACTAAATTTGGAGTCTTTAATATTATACGATTTATTGTAAAAGGCTAATTTTTCGGAGTTCTATACAGATATATATAAACTATCTAGGTTAGAATTTTAGGCCCGTTTTTGGATATGTCCTTTGGCACAAATAGACAATGTTCTGGATTAATATACAGACTACTCTTTAAAACCTACTAGTGGTAATTTTACAGAGAAACGTCTCGGAGCTGCAAGCAACTCTTATATAGGTACTATTTCATGAGATCATTGACATCGCAAGACGGACTAAAAAACGTTTAAAATTTCTATCGAAATATTTAATCAGTAATCGTGCATACCGCAGAGCACAAATTATGTTGGTATCCAACCAAATTTTCTGGAATTGTTACCTATTGACTAACAAAAACTATTGACAACTTTTTAGTCAGAAAATTACGATACAGTCGACTATAAAAGTTACTTTAAATTTGTTATAAGAAATTTATATAAGTACTGGTCGTCCAGTGGTCGAATGACCGTCGATTTTAATATATTTGTAAGGTGTACCTATACATAAACCAGAATGATATTGGGTTTTTGTAATCAGTATCAGCCCGAAGTCTGGAATTTGTGCCCGATATGGCGATAGGCTCGACCCCTATCACATCATAGGACGGAATATGCACGGCGAAAAGTAGGTGCACTAGTTGTGCCTCTGCCTACCCCTTCGGGGATAAAAAGCGTGCGTGTGTGTACAGATAAATGTTATTTTTCTGCTCTCCTATATAATTAATTATGCCAAATCTCAGTGCGTGCGCGCAGCGTGCTTAAAGGGGGTACAAAGCTTTTCCTTCACTATTAATATAAAGGAGATGTCCGCTTTTTGTATGGGTGCTGGGCCTCAAAATCTAACCAGGCTCAACGTATATGAATATTAAGGTCTATTAAGTATAACTTAAAAGCAAAATAAAATTACATAAATCTCAAAATCAGAGGACTTTAAAATTCTATGATTTATTGTAAAGGCCTAGTTTTTGGGAGTACTATCCAAATATTTGTAAAGTCTCTTGGTTAGAATTTTAAACCCGTTTTTAGACATGGCCTATGGTAGAGATTGATTATGCAGGAGTATAGCTTACTAACAGGCTACATGTTAGAGTTGGCTGGGTAGATTACGCGAAGTTCTAATCTGTCGTCACATTGTGCAATAATTGTTGTATTCCGGTGTGAAGGGCATTGTAGCCAGTGTAATTACTGGGTAATATGAGTCTTAGCATCTAATATCTCAGAGTGACGAGTGCAATGTAATGCCAAACAGTTTAATAATCCAAAATTTTGGAGAATATTGTTGTTTACATCTGATTGTGTCACAATCGGGCGAGCGTCTTGCTCGTCTTGTTATTAAATTGTAAAAAATAATACTTTCAGTATTCAGGGTAGACTTTACAAAATCATATCAGAACATGTTATGTGATATAGGCGTGTTTTTCGTAACTCAAAATGCTAAGATATACACTAATATAAATAGCAAAGTTTGTAAAGAGGTACGTTGTCGCACAACTTAACAACCGGTGAATATAATAATAATATCAGCCCTGTATTATATACAGGCCCACTGCTGGGCACGGACCTCCGCTACTACTGAAAGGGTTTAGTCCTTACTCCAAAAACCGGTAAATATGTTTGGATAAAATTATGCACGCAGATAGACCAAGTCCTGGACCAACATATAAGCTTTTTATCCCGGAAAACTCCATATTCAACTTTCATTCCGGAAAAAGCTGACGGAGCCTCGAGCACCTTCTAGAGTGATATAAAAATTAAAGTAACTTTTCTACCAAAGCGTACCTCATTAGATGTTATTTCTTGGAAATGTATTCGACATGATTAGACCCACATTACATAATACATAATGATATTTTTTATCAGCGGGGGTTTCAGACGTTCTGAAAGCTCGTTATCTTACTATATTCAAAATATAACAAGATCTGACATATATACATTTTTATAGCATCTAAAATGTAAACAAACATTCTAGAAAATATTACACAAGCAGCTTGAATATTACACTAAAAGCATTTTAATCAATTTATATTAAAATTATTTATGTTCCAAAGCTCACATCTAGCTCGATTAGTTAAAAGTTAATCATAAATCAGGTTGTTTACATTTAAGACGAATTCAATGAAAATCCAATATAGTATGGTATGATTAAAATTTCAACAATGCACCAGTATTGTTGCAATCATATTATGCGCAAACGCAATCCTTACACTCGTCACTGCAACTCCTGTGCAAGATCGACACCACTCAGACACCGATGAAGCTTGGACTGTGCGAAATTAATTTAAAAGAAAGACAGACAGAGAAGTTGCCTTATTTTGCTAGCGGGCGAGGCTCATAGAAGTGATATTTCAGATTAAAAATGAATTCACCAAAAAAATATAAAAAAATCATATCAATTCGTTATTCCGTTGATCGAATGAAATAAAATCAAAAAAACATTTACATAGTAATTATCATGTTAATCGGGTGTTTTAATTAGATTTCTTGCCTATTTCATAATGTCAAAATCAAAAATCCATGACATTGAAATAGTCCCTATCCCATAATGCCTGACTTTACCCTACATACATTAAAAATAATGAATCTATGTGGACCGCCAAATTCTAAAATGATCTAAATCAAAGCAAAAAAAAATACTTTAAACTCCTATCCGGTTATCGTAAATAAAAACAACACTATGAAATCAAAACAAAATGCATTATTCATAATTTAATTCAAAGTTATTAAAGAATTAGTTATAGTAATGTGTCACAATAACCAGCTATCGTGACCTCGTATTACGATAAAAATATAAACAGAACACATCTTATATAATCAATTGAAAAACATATTATAAAACAATAATTTAATGACTAAGTATTACGTCACAGTACAAAATAAATTCCCGAAACATACAAAACAAATAACACAACTGGGATTCCTTTAACAATTATCAAAGTACCACAAATGACGTCCAGAACTAAGGACTGATAAGCGAGAAATATAATTCACTCCGTATATAAGAGTGTGTGCGGACTCAACAGTTCATTCGAGTTGTACATCTCCACACGTAAACATGTACAAGACGTTGATCCTCGTCGCCCTGTTCGCAGTGGTACGCGCTGACGAGCCAGAACTGTGTCTTTGTGAGTCCAACGACGCTTCAGTATGGAAGTTCCTGCAAACACTATCTATTGACGTAGCAGAAGAAGAGGAAGAATTCTTTGCTGCAATCCCAGGGGAATTGTCTCCTCTTGCCGAGTGTAACTGCGAAAAAGAGAGAAGAAAAAGGAAGGTGTATGCGGCGGACGCAAAAGTCGACTCTCCGCGAGAAGCCTCACTTGCGGTGGATGATTCTCCAGTAGGAGTCGACTCACCTGTCGAGGTCCGGGGCATCGATGAAAACATGGGCGCGAGGAAATCTTTCAAACGAGGTTCGTGCCCTAACGGAAGAGTGAAGGTTGGAGGCGTTTGTGTCGAGGTAGATACCCTTGACTACTGAAGTAATTAAGCCGTTTGGACCCGTTGTGATATTTAAAGGATTTTGACACTTATGTATGAAATAAGGCTATTTATTTTGTGCTGTTTGCATTACTCATCTTTGTGTCCCAGTTGGGTAAAGTATTATTATTCGTTATGATCATTAATGCTAAGATTTTATTTATTTTATAGGTTATTTAAATCAAACTTTTCGGTATTATTGGTTGTGAAATGTGTTGTACTTGACAGTTTATTTAAATTAAAACTAGTCTTGAACGTGTGTAAAGTTATTTATAAGTTGCATGATTGTGATGTGCCACCAAATAAAATAATATTAAGAATGTATGACTATTATTGTATCCATTTATTTCTGCCCCTGTGATTACCATACACGTGTAATTACTTCATACATAAATATAATTTACAATAAACTCCATACATTGTTACACAGCCACACATATTTAACGTAACACCTTAGAGAAAACCGTAAATTTATTAATCAATGACTCACAAGTCATTAAGGAGACAACAATCAACATTCCTTTTAATAAAATAAACTCATTATAAAAAAGCAAACATTAATCCAACAAATAAAACCCTAATTCCATTATTTTAGTAACGACGCAAAACGTATGGTGGAATGTTCCAATAAACAAGGAGTGTATTGCCTTCAATTAACTAATTACCTTTATAACGCCATTTATTAGTAACAGTAATATATTTTTAATATCTATTACAAAAGTATCTATTACGGATCTTTGGCTTCAAAAGTCTATTCTATTGATTTGACGATGAAGGAAAACGTGAGGCGTCCGCACCAGAGCGACTTTTTTAGAGTTCCCAATGTATGTATATATTTATTATATTTTAATAATTTATGTCTAATGATGTCTTGGTGGTGTAGTTGCATTACTGTACGACTGCAGTGCTGAGGTCTCAGCCCTCAGGTTTGGTCCTGGGTTGGACGGTGATAGGTTTTATACTTAGTATCAGCCCTGAACCTGGAATTTGTTACCGATATGGCGATAGGTTCGCACCCTATGACATAATGGAACGAAATACGCACTGCAAAAAGTGTGTGCACTAGTTACGCCTCTGCCTACCCCTTCGGGGATAAAAGGCATGACAAGGTATGCGTATGCGTAGAGATAAAAGCTGAATGTTAGCTTCTCGTGTTTTTATAGAGATGGAAGTAGACAATTTATACTAGCAACTTTTTGAATCTATATTTATATGTATTAGTAACAATCAATTTCCAATTAAAATAAGTGATACACACGCCAAATAATAATTACTATCGGAAAATAATACTATACAGTAGGTATTTCCATTGATTTAATTAAATGCTTTAGAAACCCATGTTTTTCCCCGTAAATAATCCTTGTTTCATGCTAAATTAAGTATATCGTTTTAACCAGAGCTAAAATAAACCCAATAACACAGGTAGAGTGTAGAATTGGGTTTAACATTATATTCTCCATCAAGGTTTGAGTCTCCGATAAATTAGATTTCTAACGGATTTGTAATGCATTATGGTCAAATTTCATATCATGTATTCTATTATCAAATACTATAAGAGGCTAAGAAATCTACGCAGTCATATTCAGTTACTAAAGAACTTAATCTATGGCTTTAAATAGTGATTCCTTACTTCAAAATCCCGGGAAATTAACGGAGATTTTGATGATACAATTGTTCTCTATGAGTTTCTCCCAGTACAAAATTATTACTATACTTGCTTAATAGCAGTTTTGGGTACCTGTTGCGTTTATAAATAAAACCCTAAGCTACCTTGATACCACAGTAATATCCCGTGGGTTCCAGTTCTTCAATATCTATGTCGATTTTGTCGCTTACCGTCAAGCAATTTTATAATAAAAGATATAACACTTTTGGTCTTCCCGAACCAGAAATAATTATCAGTTCAAAAGAACTGAAGGCGACGAACCATAGGCTTTGCATAACCTAGCCTTCAAAATGTATTTATTTATTTATTCATTTTATACAATAATGTATAAAGGCGGACTTAATGCCGAATGGCATTCTCTACCAGACAACCTTAGGGTGATGCAGAGATAAACAATACAGGTAGGTGTAATAAATAAAGATATAACATAAAATGAGAAAGAGAATAAAAAAAAGATATGTAAAATAAAAACAAAGTTAAAAATGCATAAATATAAAAGTACGCAACACAAATACACTTAATAAACATGATAACGAATACAATATAAATATATAAATCGAATAATAATATATAAAATACATAATATAAAAATACATATACCTAATAATATAATAGGAGACGATTATTGAGATGATTCCATCAGCTTGTTAAGCAACAGCAGTCGAACCTTTGCTTTGAATTCAGAACGATTCGTGGTCGTTCTAACATCGAGTGGGAGTGCATTCCAGAGAAGAATGGATTGAATTGCAAAGGAAGAGTGAGTAAATGCAGAACTGTGAGTGGGACACTTAAGCAGAAGAGTGTTTGAAGAGCGAAGGTTTTTATCATGAGTACTACTTAGGTACTGGAATTGAGAAGATAAGTACGAAGGTGAAGTGGGAGAAGAAAGTAAAGAGAAAAGTGTAGTAAGAGCACGCAAAGAAGGGCGTTGACGTATGGGCAGCCTATTTACGAAGATTGAAAATGAATCGAATGCAGCTATTCAGAAAGCGGTCAAGTTTATTGAGTTGGTCTGTATTCAGATCAAAATAGCACACATCACCGTATAAATATAGTAAAAAATAGTACTTCAAAATATAGTAATTCCTTCGTAATTACCTTGAGGGTGGCTAGCGGCTAAGAAATTTGAACATCAGGCAAAAACCCGGTGAGTCATGTCCATGAGTCAAAACCAAAGTGGCGCCAAGATATTTATGCGTTTTATTAATGCCTGGAAAAAGACGAAAAAATACCATATACTTTATTATACATATTAATAATTAGTATTATAATAAGTTCAGGTATTTAATTAGACAATATGAGGTATTGAGATAAACGTTATAGGATTTTGTTGATCCTGTGTGACTAAAAACGTTAATTGAAAACGTCACAGGATGTTTTTTTTTGTTGTGAAAAGCATATTACTGAAATACCGCCGCCGCCAACCAACATATACCGCCAAGCAACAGTGTGCATGCACTGTTGTGTTTCGGTTTGAAGGACATTGTAGCCAGTATAACTACTGGACATAATGAGACTTAACATCTTATGTCTCAGGATGACGAGTGCAGTGGAATGCCACACAGTACTTTGTAACTCAAGGTGCTGGATGGTGTTGCTTCTGTTTATGGGTGGTCGTATCGCTTACCATCAGGCGAACGGCATGCTCGTCTCGTCATTTAATGCAATAAAAAAAAAATACATTTAAAACATATTTGCTTGACGAATGTCCGCAGGTTCAAAACCCAAAGGCACACGCCTCTGACTTTTCTAATAAAGTTATGTGTGTATTCTTTGTGAATTATCGCTCGCTTTGACAGTGAAGGAAAACATCGTGAGGAAACCTACATATCTGAGAAGTTCTCTATAGGAATTTCGAAGGTATGTGAAGTCTGCCAACCCGCACTAGGCCAGCGTGGTGGACTAAGGCCTAAAAAACCCTCTCAATTGTAGAGAAGGCCCTAGCTCAGCAGTGGGCAGAGTATATAATACAGGGCTGGTATGGTGGTATGGTCGTATATTTGCTTGAAGTCAAGATTGGATAAACAGGTACCCAAATATAAAAGTTAACAAGCAAACTGATAATTCTATTCGGAAAGTACACGTTTTGAGTCTTGTCTAATGACACAGCTATTTTGTGCTTAATAAAATTCGGAGAAACATGTTTTGGTTTTTAATTACTGACTTTTTAAAACAGAGTTTGGAAGGTGGTTTTAGTTAAGTAAAATGGAACATGGTACATTTTAGTAAAATGGAATTAACAGTCAATTTATTTGCAAACAACATTGACATAACTGGATAAGCATGGCAGTCTTGTTATTGGAATAATATGACACACTAGTATAGTATGGTATGTATTTTTTTTTAACAATTGAAACCTTTCGCTTTATCATCCTTCTTACTAACTGTCTAATAAATAACCGTCATAAACCGACTTAAGTCCAATAAGAATGACTCAATACGTTGTTTCGGAACCAGACAACACACGTATACACACAAATAATGTTTTGGAGAAGTCTAAGTCTAAATCACGTGTTAGACCATAAAGTGGCTTGACAGATGTTGATACTAATGATTCGTCATCTTAGCGAATGATTATAATTTTAAAAAGCTATACAATGTGGATTTTTGTAATGGGCAGCAAGGGCTCATAACCGCTCTAACAAGAAAAAAATCTTAGAACATTGTTCATCATTTTTGAAAACATTAATTCCTACATTCATAAAGGACATGTCCAAAAACGGGCTTAAAATTGTAACCAAAAGACTTTATATATATGATAAGATAAGCAATAAACGTATAATTTTAAAGTCCTCCGATTTTGAGATTTATGTAATTTTATTTTGCTTAAAAACTACACTTAATATAAACGTTTTTAAAAAAGTTGGTTATAAATAGAGGGGTCTAAAAATATGTGTTTTTTTAATGGATCCAGGATCCATATTTTTGGCCCTTTATTATCCATAAAGTTTCAGCTTGGTTAAATTTTGAGGCCCAGCACCCATAAAAAAGAGCGGACATCTCCTTTTGAAAAACTGTACAGTCAGCAAGCAAATGGGCAATCTGTGCCAAAACTTTTTTTTATGAAATCCACCTGTATAATGATAAAAAAAGAAAACCAATAAAATCATTTGTTTTAGACTAGTGATCGCTCAGTGTTCGAAATTCAAACGTAGTTCATTATTGACTTTATAAAGATTCTTGTATCATTGCATAATAGTTTGCTCAATACTTTTTGAGTATTTTTTTTTTCAATTTTATTTTCTAATTCCTATTCATCCGACTCAACGGAAATGTTTCTCAACAAGCTGACGTCGCCTTACAGTTTACCACGTTAATTATGATTTAATAGAATATTATATGGTTCAAAAGTTCCACTATGGAATAATCAACGATATTTCTTCCAAGTTCCATTGCATTGCATGTAATAGAATAGATAAATCAGGAAAACCAATTATTAAAATATTTCCCTTACTAGGAACGAGTAATTCCAGTTGTATGCACATTGTTAGTATGTAATTAATAGTATTGAGTAAAATACTACATAATTGTTATTATGTAGTCTCTAATTATTATAACGTTTTTAATCGTTTTTCCAATGTAGTAAAGTTCATTTTAAGTGGGAAATTAATAAGAACAGCTTTGTCATTGAAGTGTTCCAGTATTTGAATTATGGGCATTATTAATTTAGCTGTACAAACGGCTTAATACAATAATATCTTAAAACTACGAATTTAGAGTAAACGCGCACGAGTTATCAAAATATTATGAGCTGTCAAATAAATGCATCGATGAGGTCAATCATGAGGCAATATAACGGTGGATTGTTAAGGTGGGGATTTTATGCAAAATTTGCATAAATTTTAAATTTTCTTGCAATATTTTTTTTTCTGTCAATAACCTTTATATCTTTATAAATCATGGACAGTCTCGTAAGAAAGTTTTCTTGTAGTTACAGCGGTTAGGAAAGCTGCCCGTACCGCCCCATCTCAAAAATCCAGCCTATATATGAACGCGCATGTGCGGTAATAACCCTGCGTAGACTCTAGAATGCAGTTTTTACAGTTACGACAAAATGAACTTATTTGCACCTGATGGTAAGCGGAGATAGGTGTAGATAGAGAGTCGACTGACGATCGATAATTATCCCACGTCAGTCGACACAATTATGCCGGCCAGTTTGAACCAGATATACACAGGCTAATCCATCCAGTATACACTCATCGAGGCGCCTATTCGATTTTTAAACTGCCCGTGCGCGCCATTTACTACGAATGCGTGACGCGTGGCATTCTTCTATCACTTATATTGCGGTATATTAATTTTGGCAGATTCATGCGTCATAGAGAGCGGATTTTCGTGGGTTTTTTTCTAAAATGTAGCTCAAGGTCTATCTATGATCATCGCAGTTACGTAAAATGCACTAAGAAAGTTACTCATTATGTATGAATCACTGATCGGGTTTGACAAGAAACTTGCATAATATTTCAATGGGTATTTCCCATAAAATTACACCATGTTTAAGCATTGAATCAACATTGACGCTGGTTTTGAAAGTTGTAGGATGGCGTTTTTTGTTTAGCCTTATGGTCTTCCATGCTCAATGATCAGTCACCAATAAATGGTCAGTGCATGTATTTTTATAATTATAAACATTATCAGCATGCTTCTTGCTTACTAACATATAATAATATGAGAAGAAAATACTTATAATATAAATGCGAAAGTAACTCTGTCTGTTACACTTTCACGTCTGAAACACTGAACCTATTTCGATGAAATTCCGTATGGAGATAATTTGAGACCCAGAGAAGAACACAGGTTACTTTTTATCTCAAGAAATTATTTTGCAGGATTTTTTTTTTCAAGCGGCCGCGGCCGCAGCCGCGTGCGATGTCTCCTACCAAATATATACACAATGGAAAACTAATAACACATAATATTAAGTAGAAAAAAGAATATGAGTTAAATCGTCAGCGAATATAATGCACAATTTACTGCGCCCGCGTTTACCTCTTGTGGCGGGTGTTTGGAAAAAAACAGAAAATCCCGAACCGTCTCCACGAGACGAGGAAAAGCACGCGGGAAATCCAAACTGATAGCGCCATGATAATATTAAACTGCATTGAATATTATTATGCAATGACTGCTAAGGTCTCGAGAATTTCGAAAGAATGAAGTTTGCCAACCTAGGCCGGCGTCATGGACTAAGGTCTGAATGGAGTTCAGGCCCAGAAATGAATCAGTTAAAAATATAAAGCAAACAATAAAAAAACCGAATGACTTATTTTACACACACGTCAAAACTTTTGTTTAGCCAGGAAATAACGCGTTATCGCTACCACCACCGGGGGGTCAGTGGAAAGGTTAAAAAATATGTAAATATTTTACAAAGTATGTAATAGATTCGTACTAGTTACTCTTAGAATCACATCAATATTAATAAGTTTGAATCTCTCAGTTCATTAATTAATCTATTTATCTGTGTAACTTCATGAATCCTACTCGTCAAATAAAAAACACATGTGTACTTTAACAGGCAGATAACACGCCTCGGTGGCGTAGTTGTATTACGGTACGACTGCAATTCTGAGGTCTCGGGTTCGATCCCCGGGTCGGGAAAGTGATATTGGGTTTTTCTATTCAGTATCAGCCCGGAGTCTGGAATTTTAGCCCCATATGGCGATATGCTCGCCCCCTATCACATCATGGGACGGAATAAAAATGGCGAAAAGTGGGTGCATTAGTTGCGCCTCGGCCTACCCCTTTGGGGATAAAAGGCATGAGTTTAAAAAAAATTACATTTTTTAAACATTCTGACAATCAGTCAATCGCATATCTATCCTGCAATACATATAAACATAACTATAATGACTCATGAGTATAGCATACTAGTTAGTTTGCATATTATAGAAGTTATATTTAAATAATATGCGATTGTATACATCAAAAGGTCAACAAACTACGATTATTACTACTGATATCTTAATGGTTTTAAATAATACACATACAATTTACTCGAAATAAGGGTAAAGGGATCTGATAAGGTGTAATAAAATTTAAAAATAGGGCAATCATGTTTCTACGAGTAGGCACCACAATGACTTTGCTGAACCTATCCGTACATACTAGTCCAATGAGATATGGTACATCCCTTGCAATGCAATACAATGCAATCAGGCTTATATTATATACTGCCCACTGCTGAGCACGGGCCTCCTCTACTACTGAGAGGGCTTAGGCCTTAGTCCACCACGCTAGCCTAGTGCGGGTTGGAAGACTTCACATACCCTCGAAATTCTTATGGAGACTTCTTAGGTATGTAGGTTTCCTCACGATGTTCTCCTTCACCGTTAAAGCGAACGATAATTGATTAACAATACACACGTAACTTCGAAAAGTCAGAGGTGTGTGCCCTGGGTTTTGAACCTCCGGACATTGTCTCAGCAGACCGTTCCATTCCCAACTAGGTTATCGTCCACTTCCACATTCCTTAACGGTCACCAAAATCATGCGTTCCTATCTGCATATATATTTTAAACTACGTCAGCGTGTCTCAAGTGTATCTAGACACGTGGCAGCGTGTCAGCCAAGTCAATAAAAAGAACTGGAGACGCTGCAGTCTAGTGTAATTTTACACGAATCATTTACAGCGTCTTTTGAGTTTTAATGTATCTATAACTCAAAATCTATATATTTGTTTCTTTGCAAAATCTTACTATTGTCTACAAGGCATGGCACCCAAATGGGTCTAAATAGATATCAAGCATAGATAAGCATTGGCTCCCATATCCCACATTTACGTTTTTGATGATATTACATTTTCGGCCTATACGTTAATAATTTTAAGGCTCTTCTGTATGTAATTTCTTAGCGATAATAAATAAACAGTTATCGTTATAAGTTTCGATAGCCTAGTTGGGAGTGGAACGGACTGCCGAGACGAATGTCCGTAGGTTCAAAACCCAAGGGCACACACCTCTGACTTTTCTAAAAAGTTATGTGTGTATTCTTTGTGAATGAACGCTCGCTTTAACGATGAAGGAAAAGATCGTGAGGAAACCTACATACCTGAGAAGTTCTCTGAATTTCGAAGGTATGTGAAGTCTGCCAACCCGCACTAGGCCAGCGTGGTGGACTAAGGCTTTAACCCTCTCAGATGGAGAGGAGGCCCGTGCTCAGTAGTGGGCAGTATATAATACAGGGCTGGTATGGTATGGTATGGTTATAAGTTTCTTTCTATTTAACACTCGAGCTGCAAACAAGATTAGTAACGAGTGATATAAAATAATATGTAAATTGTATTACTGAAATTGCTAATTCCACGCTATTCGAAACTTCAAGGCCGGAGCTTAACAGCTTTAAATCAATTTAAATCCACATACGGCTTCTGTAACCTTGGATTTGCAGATTAAGTTAAACTATATTACTGAATATTACTTACACGTATCGTTCTTCTTAGTAATATTGTAATTGCAATGAAGGTGATTTGTTAGAAGCAAAGAGTTCTAAGATTATTTAGAGCGGACATTGGAAAATTGTCATACAAAAATTTTGAGCCTGTTCGTCAGTTACTCAATCTACCGCGAAATAACAAAATACCCATGTAAAATTCATTAGAACATACTTTGACATGGTCTAACGCATATATTGGCATAATTCCTTCCAAAATATTGTTTTCTTTACAAAATTTAAGCATACCGAGTTGTCTTGTTGCACGGACATGTCAGATAAGACAGCGATTTATTACCAATTTGTAATAAGTTATGGACGAAAAATTTGGCCCTGATGTCCGATCTATAACTATACTGTTTAATGTCTTTGGTTAGAAGTAAACGCAAGACCGCAGAACGGCTTTGGGTAAGATTTAGCTTACAAATAGACCATGTACTGGAATCAAATATAGCCCACTTTGTATCCAGAAAGGTTACTATTAGGTTTTTAACCGGGTGGTAGCACAGAATATATTCATGCCAAAAACAGATTTACATTTCAGCTCTTCAATTTCCATTTTTTTTATTACCTATTTCACGGTGATGTTTGTGCATTAGTTTATATACCTAATCTGACTTTGTATGCAAAAGACTTGGAAAATATATATATAAAGATTCAATGGAAAAAAAAGTAAGCCCGGAGTTTCTTTCTGCCTTCCTTCTTCGGGTCGTCATCGCTTAGGTAGCTAGTGAAAGGCTGGTAGGTTAGCTAGGCTAGGGCCTGTAGTGTCCTCACCGATGACGATCACGACGCGTTCCTCCTATTATTTTTTAATAAAAATGATCTAATTTCTTATATCCCCTTTCCTGCCAGCCATAGCTGGCTTTTTATTTTTCATCATTGATTTTACTCCCAATAAAAATGTCGGTAGTTATACATATAAGTGACCTTTTGTATCAATAATAATTATTATAATCAATTTAATGTATCTTGACTTATCATAAGTGCAACTATGTTCGCCTACGTGATGAATAAAGTATTTTATTTTTATTTTATTTTATTTTTAGAGTTCGTAGAAATCCCATCCAAAGCTATTAATTGATGCGTCACTTGTCATTGCGTCATTCTTTACATTACAATGCAAATTAATTATTGCAATAACATCTTAGTCAAGCAGAGAGACCAATTAAAAGCAGTACGCGCTCCGAAACACGCAATTGTAGTAACAAATTCCAGTTATTGAAAATACTAAGCGGATTGCCATAAATTCAATCTATAACTACCAGCCTCATATAAAAGAGGTTAAACAATTTATAAAAAAGTACTTATATTACGTTTTTTATTGTTTTCTATGCGTATCAGTCATCACACATACGATTAACTTGAAATTGAACAGTTTTTATTAGCGAAAGTTTCTGACGTACTGCTATCACCTGCCCTAGGCGGCGCGCGAGGAGTCTGATCATTACAGATTTTCTATGCGCGTGCGCATCGTTCAACGCACAATAAATAGATATTATTTATTTTCTGACTACCTCGGTGGCGTAGTTGTATTACGGTACGACTGCAATGCTGAGGTCTCGGGTTCGATCCCTGGGTCAGGCAAAATGGTATTGGATTTTTCTATTCAGAATCAGCCCGGAGTCTGGAATTTGTGCCCGATATGGCGAAAAGTCGGCCCCTATCACATCATGGGATGGAATACGCACGGTGAAAAGTGGGTGCACGAGTTGCGTCTCTGCCTACCCCTTCTGGGATAAAAGGCGTGATTATGTGTATGTGTGTGTGTGTGTGTGTATTTAATTTCATCGACTTGCGCGAGCCTCAAGTTCAAAACGAAATAATTAATAATTACGTAATTCCTCATTCAAAAAAATAGATTAGACAATGCGCAGACTGCAACCTTGATATCGCTACTTATGAGACATGACGTATAACATGTGTTTTTATTTGTGCGTGTGCGCAACATCCATGACGTCAGAGTACCGATAGACGAATCCGTTTTACTTCTTATTACGCTATAAGGAAGAATTTTGCGCGTGTAAATCCCAGTGTTGATTTTAATTTATTTGCATATTTTCCTGGAATGTACTAAAGAAGATTAGTATGAATGAGTTTTACGAGACGACTTTTTAAAAGTTTTTATATGTCCATTTAAAGTTGAGCTTGGTAATGTATCGCGGTATGTACATTAGAGGCTCCTCTAAACTAGCTGACAACCTTGGCTGCTTAACAAGACATATTAGTTTGATTCTTGGGATATATGCGTCATCAAACTACATGCAGAAGGAAATAAATTGATAAAAGTAGGCACAATACCGTAGAAATACACACGGCGAAAAGTGGGTGCACTAGTTACGCCTCTGCCTACACCTTAAAAATAGGGGATAGGGGGATAAAAGGTGTGAGTAAATAGCCAGTACAATTACTAGGCGCTAAGATTTATGGCGCGTATTGGAGGAGGCCTATGTCCAGCAGTGGACCAAAATATAGGCTGATGATGATGATGATGATGATGAAGATTTATGAGTCATCTAATGTCTCAGTGACGAGAGCAGTGAAGTGCCACCTGTTCGTTTATAATTCAATGCTTGTGTGTGTTGTGGTCGACTATTATAGGCGGTTGTGGCGCTCACCATCAGGCCAGGCTCGTCACGTCATTCACTTGAATAAAAAACTGGACGAGTCCTATCTATGCTATATATCTATACTATATATAATATTATAAAGCTGAAGAGTTTGTTTGTTTGTTTGTTTGTTTGTTTGTTTGTTTGAACGCGCTAATGTCAGGAACTACTGGACCGATTTTGAAAATTCTTTCACTAATAGGAAGCTACATTACTCCTGAGTGCTATAGGCTACTTTTATCCCGGAAAAACTTTTCCACGCGGGCGAAGCCGTGCGCAATGCTAGTTTTTAATAAAATCTTAGTGATTATTTTTCCGACCCAAATATCGACCAATAGAATTGCACCATTCGACGTCACGTGGTACAACCTACATGGTATTATACTGACAATTTTTTTTGAATATTTTCTCTGGTCGTTACTATATAATAAGAAACAATTTTTTTTGAATATTTTCTCTGGTCGTTACTATATATTATGAAATTCTTATTTGTTGACTGTTCATTTCATCTCATGGTGCAATTCTATTGGCCGACATTTGGGACGGAAAAATAATCCCCCGAATACCACACGAGCTTCAAAATTATCTGGCATTTCCCTCAAGGTTCCCTGCAAACAAATGAAGTCGTCAAGTTTTTCAGGAAAAATCACTCGCGCTTCGCGCTCGTGATTTTTTAACCTGAAAACTCCTTCATTTGTTTGCAACGAACCTATCGGAAAATACCCGATAATTTTGAAGCTCTTGTGGTATTATATGTGATTAACCATAGCGTACCCCCCAGGAGGCAGACTTCATAAACTATTTAAGAAATTGTCCATGGTTTCCCGCCTTTTCTAAAAAGCCTACATGCGAATCCTACTAAAATATTATAAACGCGAAAGTTTGTAAGTATGGATGTATGTATGTATGGATGTTTGTTACTCTTTCACGCAAAAACGACGGAACGGATTTCGATGAAATTTGGCACACGCGTAGATCGTGTCCTGGATTAACACATAGGCTACTTTTATCCCGGGAAAATATAAAGTGGGACTTTTATCCTGGGAAAATTCATTCATGCGGGCGGAGCCGCGGGCAAAAGCTCGTGTAACATAATATCGTTGGAAAAGAAAACATATTATTTGTCGTAGTATTTTTTGCTAGCCCACTCCAGCTTTGAATATAAATTTGTGCACAAACCTACCTCAAGGAATTCTATATCAGTTTCCGTAGTATCAATTTAATAAGTTGTTTTTTTTATGTAACTTATTCAGGGTATTATTATAAATTAAACTTAAGCTTTAGAAATCTATAGGGTTATAGATCATGGCGAAAACCGAAAATGAAAGATTTTAGAAATCATCATTGGCCTGTTACATCTATTGTAGATGATTTAAACAGCGTCAACGGTTGGAGGTTATTTTTCCACCCAGCTTAAAAGCTGTGGTGGGTGAAGTGTCCTCTCCACAGTTCGACGCTGAATCGCCTGGGACACGATTTAGGTAACGCAGGCATGCCCAGAACCTACGCCACCCTCTCGACCTAACCGGCAGTACCCACAGGAACGACGAGTCGATACGTGTGGTGCCGGTTCTGTTGCAGGAACTGGCTCGTGTCTGACGGAGATACCGTTCCGAGTTTGTGTCAAGTTTTCCTTCTCTAAACACTTTTTGTGAGCAGATTAAGCTGCGGTGCTGCTTATTACCTCAGTCGCCTCTTACGAAACCTCGGTAAGAAGAGAGGGGGGGGCTATTCTACTCTGCTGGCAGACACCACGGTCAATTTTAGAAATATGTGACACTGAATACATTAATGACGTCATTTTAGACTTGATATACCTACTTACTTGATATTTAGTTCTCTTATCTATATTGAATCAATGCCCAATTTTAAAAGTTATTCTTCCATCATAATATTAACAATTCCTGTTATAAATTTAACCATTCATAATATGTACACGTAATAATATTGTAACATATAATTATAAAGAATTCTGTTACACTGTTAATTATGTTTAATGCCTGCTATAAAATTCATTAGCCAAACTCCATTTTGTCACGACAATGTTACTTTACTGATTGTAAACTGATTTGGTATTTTTAAATAGAAATACTTAATTATAATTAACAGTTCTTCAAAAAAGGAGGTTCTGTATCCCACCCGTATGTACGTAAGTTTGTATGTCCGCGATTTTCTCAAAAAACTACTGAGTTTTTTGAGATTAAATTTGTGTTATTAAAATATACATTTGAATAACAAATCAGTGATTTGTTATTCAAGTGTATATTTTTCAGGGAAGTTTTAATTTATATATAATAGTATCTGATGAAGATATTCGGAGATAGACAATTGAACTTTTCAATAACTAACAGCAGATGACCCGCGAATCCTGCAAATATATATCTATGATGTATTGGTTACATCATTCCATAATTAACTAACAAAAAAGCTAAATAAATAAAAACGTTTTAACAAAAAATAAAACCGACTTCAAAACCACTAAGTACAAACCAAAAAATAATTTAACTTTATATACGTATATTTGGAGTCTATGCCTAATTTAAATTGCCAGCTAAGCTAAGCAAATACACGAACAAATATACGAAAACAATGTTCAATTTAAATTAGGCATCGACTATACGTATATAAAGTTAAATTATTTATTGGTTTGTAGTAGTTTTGAAGTCAGTTTTATTACAATTAAGTTTTTAATTCCTTTACGTTTTAATTAACGAGGTTTAATTAAATATAGTTTGTTAATTTGGTATGTGTTGGCATTTCGATAAAATATGAGTGTGTATTACAAGTTATTTTTTATAGCGACCTACATTAGCTCACGCCTCTATCCCTGAGGTATAGGCAGGTGTGCTAATACTCCCAAAGATTTCCACCTTATTTTCGGCCCAAAATGTGATAAGTGCCAAGCAATATTGGGAACAAATTTTAAATGCAAGCAAATCATGTTTTTTACGAATAATTAAACTAAATCAACAATCAACACTAGTTAATGACCTGGTACATACACTATAATATCACGCCTCGGGCCTTCTGTAAGGCTCTCCTATTGATAGAGTTTAGCACTTAGTCCACATTGACGACCTAGTAACCTAACTCAAAAGCATATCCGTTTTACCGCTCAAGTACACAACTAAACTATAGACCTATCCAACATCTATAGATCAATTATAGTTTATATAACAACTCTGCAAAACGGTTCTTCTTTTACGAACTTACTCATACAGTTTATAAACCAATTATATACCTATTTTAGTCATGGAATGTTTTGAATTCTTCCTTCAAACTCAAAACTTTAAAGGACATGTCCAAAAACAGGCATAAAATTCTAACCAATATATTTGGATAGTACTCAAATAGTTTCGATTGACGTGGTGTCGCCAAGGGTCAGCATATTGTGGGAGTGATCGGAGGGGAATCCCTCCGCGGTGGAGGCCACGGGTCGGCCTTGCGCACCTCTGGGCACTAGTATTGGAATCCAAGTGACTATACTCAAAAATAATGGAATCACCTAGTTTGGTGATTGTACCTTAGATTATAATTAGTTTTACTACAACATGCATCCACAGCTTGCCATTGAATGAGACGGTAGACTTTTATAACCGAAAACATTGCATCGCACCATTGTTCAGCCCTAGTATTTTCATAATAACTATAAACACGATTATTTATCACTTAAAAATACCAGGAGGTCATAAAAACAAGTAAGTCACACTTTAAAGTTTGTCACACTATAAATAACGCACGAAAAGGACAAAAAAGACGACATCTCGGTCTAACTCACGTGTTGTATCATCTTATGTTTCATCTTTCAGAACTGTCATACCGTAATGGAGCAATCTATATCTTAATCTGTGGATGTACGCATTGTTTGTGAAGAGTGGTTGGCCGTAAAAATTAGGCGACCACTCTACATATTTGGAAAATGTGTGGTGCTGACTCTACATTGCAGACAGATATGCGCAAATAGTGCCTCTGTTTGGTTTCGTTTTGTGACAATTACAACCAGATATCTAATTGTTGAAGTACAATTTCATTTCATTTCAATTCAGCTAGATATCAACTGCTAAAATAATTTGTGTCGAACAAGAAATTGGGTTCACCTACGATCGCCAGACATAAGCTTATATTGCGACCGCAATTCGGAACGAGCTGCTATGGCGCGGCGAGTTTTTCAGCATAATATGTACGTTTACAGCTCTTTGGTCAAGTAAGAGTAGAAAAGTATTATACCAAGTGCCCCAAAATGTTTAAATGTACGTTATTCTATTACTTCAATTATTAAAAACAAAAAAAAATCTGCCGACAAATGCTTCCCTATAAGGGCCATTCATTTATTACGTAAGACTATTTTCGCTAGTTTTTAACCCCTCCCCCCCTATTATAAGAATAGGCTGACTACCTCCCCCCTGTTTAATATTTATTACGTAAGAATCTAAAGGAAAAATGAATACACGTTTGGTTTGTTATAATGTTTCTTTTTCAATGTCACAATTTTTAGAAAAGTTCATTTGTACTGACAAAGGCACTATAATTTTTATTTTTTGGTAGTAATAAACTTTTTTATTGCTTTGAATGACGAGACGAGCATGCCGTTCGCCTGATGGTAAGCGATACGACCACCCATAAACAGTAGCAACACCATCCAGCACCTTGACTTACAAAGTACTGTGTGGCATTCCACTGCGCTCGTCATCCTGAGACATAAGATGTTAAGTCTCATTATGTCCAGTAGTTATACTGGCTACAATGTCCTTCAAACCGAAACACAACAGTGCATGCACACTGTTGCTTGGCGGTAGAACTATCGAGACTCCCTCCCACCCCCTTGTAATAAAAAATAAGACATGGTCGAACCCCCTCCCACCCCCTTGTAATAAAAAATAAGACATGGTCGAACCCCCTCCCCCCCTAAATCGTCTTACGTAGTAAATGAATGACCCCATTATTAGCGGCAGAAATATAAATTAGCCCAACAACTTTTTACAAAACATGTTTTTTTTACCATTCAAAAACCCCAATTTATTTGAAACTTCTCAATGATTATAAATGATAACTAAAAGTTCTGGGAATATATTGTGACATCACAACCAGTTAACTTAAGAAAACCTGTTTTCAAAACTAGAAGGCGGCGCGGCGGGAAAATAAAACTATGACTCCAATGTTTTTACATAATTAAAGTGTTTTCCGAATGCCGATTTGGTAATACCAATTAAAAACTATAATAATACTTGGTATGTGTTTGTGAATACGCACGGCTAAAAGTGGGTGCAGTAGTTGCGCCTCTGCCTACCCAGTACCCATTCGGGGACAAAAGGCGTGTGTGTGTGTGTGTTAAGTAATTGGTGACTCATAAGAGTTTTGAATGCCAATTAAACATCAAAATAAGCATGCTTTGACAAATAATTGGTGGAAGCCATAAATTAAAAGAAGAAGAAGAAGCATGCTTTGGTAATGTTAGTTGTTACGTAGCATCAGTTTTATGCACTGGTTTCTTTTAAAGATCTTCGATATGAAATAGGTAAACTATAAACGGTTACTGTCAACTATGAACACTCAAAATACCGAAGTAACTATTCGTATTATTATCCTGATTCCAATTTTTTTTTGTTTTTTTTACTTTACATTATGTTATTGGGTTTATTAAGGTTTATATTAGTTGATTCAAATGTTATGAACACGACGATACCAGAGGCATCGTAAAATATAGTCGTCTGGAAGGTTTGTTCACGGATGCCACCTTTGAAAAAGACGAGAATAAATATAACCTCTTTACATATTATTGTGTCGATATCAAATTCCTTTGTGACCACAAACCACTATTGTTTTTTAGACAATGTATCATATATTAACCGTGGCATATTAACATACAATAAAAAAATGCCGTGTATGGTAAATCGCAATAGATGTCCATCATGTGTCATAGCTGTGAATTCCGTTTAGGTCAATAGTGTGGTTTAGGGTTTGCCTGCGTATTTTCCTAGGAAATGCAGTGTTTGTGGTGACCCTACTTCAAGCTTTTTAAGGGAGAGTGCACACTACAATTATAGCGCAATCGATATTTCGTACATAGCATTCGATTTTCAAATTTCGATTAGGTACACAAATCAAATTAAATTTGAACCGTTTTCTTTCAGTAACTATCTGCTGGTGGAAGTGTACATATACACATAGGGAGATAAATACTGCGTACGTGGTGGAAACCCTGCCGTGCCGGCTCGTCGAGGCGAGTCGAGAGCTCATGTGATAGACAACTCAACTTATTCTGACGGCTGTGATGGACTCAACATCCTTCAGTTGACGTGAACTTTCCTTATCAAGGTACTGGCCTTGATACTCGACTTATCACTGGATCATTTTCTAGGATAAGGCGGGTAGATTTTGTACCGCCTTGATGCCCACTGTTTTTCGGGAGTAAATCGTAGTGTGCGCAAACCCTTACGGATAAAGATTAATTACGTTACGTTACGTTACGTTACGTTACGTTACGTTACGTTACGTTACTAGTTATACTGGTGGTAGGTCTCCCATATGTAGGAGACCGTCTGAGTGGGTACCACCGCAATGTCTATTTCTACCGCCAAGCATTGTTGTGTTTCGGTTTGAAGGACATTGTAGCCCGTGTAACTATAGGACATAGTGAGACTTAATATATTGTGTCTCAGGATGACGAGCACAGTGGAATGCCACACAGTACTTTGTAACTCAAGGTGCTGGATGGTGTTGCTACTGTTTATGGGTGGTCGTATCGCTTACCATCAAAAGAACGGCATGCTCGTCTCGTCATTCAATGACATAAAAAAAAAAACAAAAAAAAAGTCATATCAGTTTAACTATTTCTGCGAAACATACAAATTTCAATTGTAGTCATGAGGTAAAATATTTTTTTGACTCTTTCTCGCTTTTTTAAGGTGCTGATCATAGTCAAAAATTCTGGGTTTTGAGGGACGATCCGTATCACGTAATATAGCACCTAACTCAAAAATACTTGTTTCCTGGGAACCGTTACATGAGTCTCGAAGTAAAAATATCTGTGAAAGTTATTAACACATTTATTTCCTCGGGTTTGGTTCTTGAGGGGCAAATCTATCGCATAATAGGGCATCCAAACTCCTTTATTATTTTAGTGTAAGGTCATCACTTACTACAAACTAATCTTGAAGTAAAACCTTCAAGATGATATTAACACAAACATTTGCTGTGATGCTGGGTACTGGAGAATGAACCTTTTTACGTAATTACAAAATCTCAAATATTTTAATTGTTATCCGTAAAGTTAATTGAATTAAGGCATATAAATAAGGAAGACAATCTGGAATCTAAAAAATAATGTTCAAGTATTTTTTGAGTTCTATAAAATAAACAATTTAAAAATAATGTTCATGTATTTTTTGTGTTCTATAAAGAAAAAAAAATAAAAAAAATTGAAGCCGTTATTTATGCGCAACTTGTTATTAATAAAAAAAAAGAGTAGTATAAAAATTTGGAGACAAATATCATCGGATCTGGGTATTGGGAGAGTATTCTACGTAATATTCGACCCATAAGGCGAAATATGATAACTTATTATTTTACAAAAGCGAAATTTTGTAGACGGTAGGATGTTTGTAAGTAGTAAACTCAATATCCGCTGAACGGATTTGGATGAAATTTTATATGCAGTTAGACCATATCCTGGATTAACATATATTACTCTTTATCCCAAAAAAAATAGGGCGTACCTAGGGGGAGGCAGGGCAGAGCAGCTGCCCCCCCCCCCTCCCGGATTCAGCACTAGTACAAACTTTTGTATGTAATGTGTTGAATTATTCGGACCTAATACCTACATGAAATTTCCGCTTTATCTCCCCCGATTTGACAGTTACACCCCCCTTCCCTCCCACTGAGCTGAAAGCTGATTACACCCATGTAGCAGGACTTTTACCACGAAGCACAACCCGCGAGCAACATCCAGTACCTGCGAATGCGGGTCTACATGGTGATATAGCTCCGTTGCTCTTACTGTAGAACATACTGCGTTCAACATATCAGTCAATCCCAATTTTTGTACCCTTGACTTGTGCCTTAATGGCTTATATAAAAAATATTCAAATCCATACTTTAGATTTATTAGAAATGTAAAGTCGCTACTCGCTAGAGTAGGTACCGGCTTCTATTCCCACACTAGTTGTTTATTTATTTATTTTTATTTTTATTTATTAAGGAAACAAACAGAACAATATTACATATATAAACTAGATAAAATAGGTTACACACAATCCAAAAAAGTTTCCACAGAAATATAACACAAAAGGAAGACAGCGGATACATTTATGGCTCATAACTGTTACTGAATCAATATTACAGGTATTTCGGATAGTTTTATAATCAGAACAAAATAGTGTTTGAGTTTAAACTTGGTTACGGCTAGTTAGAAAAGAAAGAAAACTTAGGCATTTAAGTTTTACTAACTTCAATAAAATTTAAGGCAAATTTCAACTTTTTGGTAATGTGACGAGCACGTGGTGTCATTGTTTGTTGATAAAAACAATACAACCCTATTAGTCTATTTCATATTTTCCTGATTGTATGGTACTTACATTTAAATAATATTGTATTCAATATTTTACATCAATAATAATAATACAGGTTCTATTTCTAAACCCAATTTTACCCTACTAAACGATAAAGGAAAAATTATATATTATATCCGTATAAAAACACCTAGAAGTTTTTAAAAACATATTAAACTTGTCCAAGCGTAATTTTAGTAAGTCTTGATCGATGGACAAAATTCACGCGTGACCTTATGTTTAGAACTTACAATTACTTATGTAGATTGTAGAAGTTTTAGGAAACTAAAACTACCCGAATATATGCTAATGTCATCAGTCTCGATAATGTTACGCCAAGGTAAACGAGTGTATTTGGAGAAATATGATGGATATACATATGGAAAATAATACAAATGCAGTGCAACTTCCAGGAAAAGACAAGCAAGCATTGCAATAATGCTTATTGGAAAATATTATTTTCAACATTATAACAAGTTCACTACGAAACAACATAGATATTTAATGCCAAATGTTGTATATCTGCATACATAAGTATCTGTAGTTTTAAAAATAAAACAATTTTCTAGCACAATAAAAAATATTTAGTATCCAGCCAGCCTTGTAAGTCACGTGACCGCACGTTCAAAGTTCCTTTGCATGTTCTCAATTTAAACTGTAATGAAAGTGGCGCCAAATTCATAAGGAGCGCACAATGGCCACGGCGCGCTGTTTGTTACCATCCAACAAAAGTCCAATTTCTTATCGTCGAGCACGATGGCGATCGGCGGGCATTCGGCACACGTCATCGCCGCGTGTCCGGTCGCTCCCCCAATAAATGAAATTTAACAGAATGAGGGAAAAAAATCAATACGAACACTAGTCACCGGGTATCGGCCACTATCGCAGCCCCTCTAATTTACTGCCAACGATAAAAACAATCCGCCGCCTGTGTGCGTGCACTCACACTCGCACGTCATATTAACTGTTACAATATTCATGCGACATTATGAACGCGCCCTTATGTAACGTATATCGGTCATCAATAATTCGAGAACACGGTTTGATTGAAGCGCGGAGGTTTAAAGCTGACAGGTACAACAAACACTACATACAGCAACAATGTACTCACGGATACAGCAGCCGTCAAATGTTCTGAAAGTTGAGCATCCTAGTTCCCGGCCGCGGCGAGGTCGACGAACCCGGCGAACACGGTGACAAACACACAGTCCGCCATGTTGTTGTTCAAACGTCAAATTTTAAATTTTAAACCCGCCAACTGTCAAACCCGACCGGCCGACTCGAGACAACTTACAGCCGAGCGAGATCGCGCCCCGCGAAAATCTTACGAGTTTTATTTATTTATTTTAGTTTACTGGTGTACAGAAATTTTATTTAATTTTATTCCCTTGTTGTAAATGTTTATGTTGTAATTACGCCTATCTATAAACACTTTGTTGTATAAAACGGTATAAAAATATTAAAATTATGAACCGTGGAAAACTTGTAAATGAAAACGAAATATAAATATATATTAATAATAATAAAAACGTTGTAGCGGCTCTGTGTTCGAGCGCCTACTGACTTAAAATTTTTGGGTATAAAAACATGCTACAATAGCCTCCCGTTGGATCGACTGATCTTGATACTTTCACTGGAGCCGCGAGCGATATGAGGAAAAACTGCGCGGAAAAAGGACGGCTAGGGGCCACGGGAAATTGTGCTAAAGGTTGTGTGTGATATGACACAGATTCATTATTTCATTTTGCGCAATATTTTATTTATTACGGATATATATTTATTTATTCGCAGACAATATAATTAAAGGAACAAAGATTTCCTACATTTGATACATTTTCTTCAATATACAGTGAATCTCGAAATTATCGTTTTACTAAAAAAATGTTTATGAGCTTACACCTCTGAAGTGCTTTAAGTTCAAGATCGTTTTACTATTGAGTAAGAGTAAGCTCACGTCTAAATGAGCAGGATACAAGCCAAATCAGCCTTTTAACTTCAACGTTAAACATATAGATATATAACTACGCACAAATGCGACGAAATGTACTTTCGACAAGCGATAACCCAAATAGATATTTCAATAAGAGACTTCGAAAATTTGCCAACTTTTCAATAAGTTTAGTAGAAAGGGAGGCCCTATACCATATAATAAGCTATTACGGACTAGTATTAGTAATAATAAATCGCCAGGTTTCATTAACGACCGAGATAACAATAAAAAAAATAAGCTCCCACACACCCCACTACTACATTTTTTTTATTTATTTTTATTGCATTGAATGACGAGCCGAGCATGCCGTTTTCCTGATGGTACGACCACCCATAAACAGTAGCAACACCATGCAGAACCTTGAGTTACAAAGTACTGTGTGGCATTCCACTGCGCTCGTCATCCTGAGATGTCAATTATCATTATGTCCATTAGTTACACTGGCTACAATGTCCTTCAAACCGAAACACAACAGTGCATGCACAGTGCTGCTTGGCGGTAGAACTAGACATTGCGGTGGTACCCGGACGGACTCTTACATATGAGAGACCTACCACCAGTAAATTAGTTACCAGCCAGCACAATTCCATTTTCAAAAAACAAAAAGAAAACTAGCAGTGATACTGCTAGTATCAAGATATCGTAGCTCGGCTAAGGACACGCGTGTGTGCGTGTGCAAGGGCGCGGGGGACGCGGGACGCGGCGCGGGCACCGGAGGGGGGGCAGCGGGTGAAATTTTTCGTTTTTCGCCCACTTTTCCGTCCCGCTCTAGTTTTTCGTCTCCCTCATTTTTTCTTCGCCTGCTTTCTTCTTCCTAGTGCCCCACCACATGTGTGCCGAGTTAAGTATACGCGAAATTTATAGAGAAAACAGGCAATCGTTTCCGGTTTCCTTTGATTATTGTTTTAATGTGCTTAATCAGCTTTTTCGTGCGTTATGATAATAATGCACATTTTGATCACATACAAAGTGAGTGGAGTTTAAGTGTGACTCATAACTATTTCATAAACCTTATATTATGATGCCTAATAGGTATTATGAGGTTAATGAATTAGTAAAATAATATGTTGATAGTTACGCACAACATTGATGAACTTTATAACTCAACTTCCATTAATAGTATACATTGACTCTACACAATATATATTAAGTATATAAAAATAAAACAGATATAAAGACATATTTAAAATGCAATACCAAAATATACTATACCAATACAATGGCATTGAAGTATCCAGTAAACCATTAAAATCGTAAATATACCCCCGTCCTTATAAACCCTTACATCATTTCGATGCCTCGATTTGATAAATATCTTTATCATATTTCTTCAACAGAGTATCTGTAAGTTCAGCATATACTGCGTCGAGAACGCGGCCGCCCGCCCTCGCTTCTCCACGGCGCCTTGCGGATGTACAGGCCGCTCTTACATATTATTTATTAACTATCACGCTATTTATTATAAATTTATTTATTTCAAATATCAAGATTTAAACGTCGTTTCAAAAATGTTTGTAAATTCTGATTTAAACTTATGAATCTTATAAAATGTTTGTATCTTCTGATATTCTTTGTTTAAAATTATGGATTTAATTTTGGTATACCTAGTTACGGTACAGTATAAAATAGTTTTATTTTCTACATCGTAATTCGTAGAATTCTTGAACTTTTTAAATTCTTTCGCCTGTTTTTACTTTTGCAAATATTTGTTACCTTTCAGGGTGTTGCGTAGGCGGATATATAGGGTCCTTAATATAGGATAACATAGTTATAAACTAATAAATTATTTGTCATGTTTAAAAAAATACCTGAAAAGTGTCTTAAAACTATGTAGTTATTTAAAAGCTCTTATCAATGTAGAGTTGCAAGAGAAAAATACGATTTTACAATACTTGTCCATTCTGAAACAACCATAGATTAGACTGCCTCGGTGGCATAGTTGTATTACGGTACGACTGCAAGGCTGAGGTCTCGGGTTCGATCCCCGGGTCGGGCAAAGTGATATTGGATTTTTCTATTCAGTATCAGCCCGGAGTCTGGAATTTGTGCCCGGTATGGCGATAGGCTCGCCCCCTATCACATCATGGGACGGAATACGCTTGGCGAAAAGTGGGTGCACTAGTTGCGCCTCTGCCTACCCCTTCGGGGTAAAAGGCGTGAGCATGTGTCATTAAAACTCTATCCAAATTTAATTCACAAAGCCCCAGTACATAGTCATCAGTGATAATATAAAAAACACATAACATTCATCAAACGAAACAAGAAACATTTCCAACTAAATCTCAAGGTCGCAAACGCTAGCAACAGCCTTGTGGAAATCCACGCACCCTGTGAACAGAACAGAACTAGGAAACGAGGGGGTAAGTACACACGCCCCCCCACGGGGGCGGTGGGGGCCGCGCGCACCGGGGTGTGAGTACATGGCAAATACGCGAAAGCAATAGGACTTTTAAAAATTCTCCAGAAATATGATTTATGTGTTGACGGCAGCGCCTCCTTTCTCTCGCTTCAAGGACGGGGGTCTGATTCGATTTTTAAACCACCCCCGTGTACGCACGCAGTTTTTTACACCAATCTTAAATATATACTATGTTGTATATTTTTCATATTTTTATCACGAAAATATACGTTTTTAAACTTTATTTGAGGCCTCAATACAACCTACAATCAAATCGTAATAAAAGATATAAAATACTTATGTTCGAAAATCAAATTTCGCATGTAATGGAATTCAATATTTAAAACTAAAATGGTAACGATAAAATGAATGCATCTTTTATTTTATTAGAACATGTTTTTAAAACAACTCGTTATTTTAAATGAAGTAACGCCGCTCTAGGAAGGCACTACACTTCGCTAATGTCTGAGTGTGGCAGTATTTGTCCTATTTAAATGCAAAGTACACTTACATTTTTATGATATCATTGTAACAAGAATTAAAGCAAGTCGGATTTTATTTTTCTAGAATTTAAACAATGAAATATGTAACTTATCAAATAATAATCTATAATTAACAACGAATATTAATTTTGAAAAAAGAACGTTTAGAATATATATTTTTTGTTTGGGCCAGTCCTTTGAAAAAGCACAAAAACCTAATAGAGGCAAACTAACTTTATAAACTTCAATGAATACTACTTCAAGTACACTTCAATGAATACAAAAAATTAATAAATTTCATTTAAAATATCCGTAAGATTTTCATAAAATCGACACGTTATGATAAGGCGCTCATACATTTGTTATCCGGGTTTGGTTTACGCCACGCCAATAGATCGTAAAACCTAAACGCAAAACTGTTTTGTGATACATTAAAACATGTTCCGATCCACTAGGGGGTTGATGATACATTTTTACCAGTAGTCATTTTGATCCAATGAACTCCTGGCTTTTCTTTTTTTTATATGGGTGCGGCAAAATGACCCCCTATGATGGACGATAGCCTAGTTGGGAATCGAACGGTCAATTTCTTTCAAATGGAGCTGGTCCTTCATGTCGAGGAACCCAGTACCCATAATGAGCATGCAGTAACTCCACTACACGTTTTATACTACTGTTTTAGTTATACAGCGGTTTGTTTTGCTTTGTATAGCGGCATTTACCGTCAGAGGAAGCGAGACAAAACATTGTACAACTATGACACGTATACTTTTACGTTTATTAGTAAAGCCCTTAGTATCCTGAACGTTTTTTGGTTGTAATTATGATGAGACGACCATGCCGCTCGCCTGATGGTAAGCGATACGACCGCCCATAAATAGTAACACCATACAATGTAATGATTTCTTATATTTACGCGAATGTTAGACATTGGAATAAAACTATTTTGCGGATTTTATCGCGGTTTTTTCAGCCTTCATGGTCACGGGGGTAATCCGTCCGTGATAATGAAGGCTGTAAAATCTTCGAAACGTCGGGAGAAAATATAAATTAAAAAGCCGTGATAAAATCCGCAAAATAGTTTTATATCAATGTGTACATAGAATGTGACAAAAAAATACGACACGACTCCGTTTCGTTTTATTGGAATCGGTTAAGAGACTAACACGTGACTGACGTATTGGTCTCTCGATCAATCACAAAAATCAAAATCAAACGACATCGACGTTACGTTTTTTGTATACATTCTGAGTACACAGAACTTTGAATTACCAGGAACTGCGTGGGACACTGCGCTCGTCACCCTGAGACATAGATGTTAAGTCTCATAATGCCCAACAATTACATGTGTACAAAACATTGAAAAAGTCAGAAGTTTGGTAAATCTATATCATCGTGGATAAAAGGCGTGAGTGTGTGTGTGTAAAACAATGAGATTTGAACGTTATATAAATTGTTATTTAAGAAAGCGAATAATCTTGACCCATTTTTTCTATTCGAACCCGCACCTTCACAGTCGCAAATCTAATCGTCACTCTTCAGGAGGCAATTCTTCCATTTCCTTAGTAATACGCGCCGATGTTTCTAGAAAAATTACATATTTTCCATCGATTCAATTGTACGTACGTAATCGCCTTTCTCATAGACGTTTACGCCTGTTCTTAAAAAAACTATCCCAATCCTAATTTCGATCCGATCCAGAGAATAAACCAATAAAAAAGGCATTTGTAAGCATGTCAAAAAACTTTGTTCCGATTGGTCAATCTTTGCGATGGATTGAAAACAGTTAGTACGAAACTGAAGATCGCAGAACGGTTAAAGCGAGGATCATCATCATCATCATCATCAGCCCTGTATTATATATTGCCCACTGCTGAGCACAGGCCTCCTCTACTACTGAGAGGGGTTAGGCCTTAGTCCACCACGCTGGCCTAGTGCGGGTTGGCAGACTTCACATACCCTCGAGATTCTTATGGAGAATTCTCAGGTATGTAGGTTTCCTCACGATGTTTTCCTTCACCGTTAAAGCGAACGATAATTGATAAACAATACACACATAACTTCGAAAATTCAGAGGTGTGTGCCTTGGGTTTTGAACCTGCGGACATTGTCTCGGCAGACCGTTCCATTCCCAACTTGGCTATCGTCGCTTAAAGCGAGGATATCTTACTAATATTATAAATGTGAAAGTTTGTGAAAATGTTTGTATGTTTGTTAGAAGTAAACGCAGAAACAGCTGAACGGATTTGGATGAAAATTGGTACACGAGTAGACCGTTTCCTGGACTACTTTTTCTCCGGGTCATTTACTCCCATGGAAAATAATGGTAATTTTTATTTGAATTTTTAAGTAAATGGTGCTGGATTTCTGGGACTTTTGTAGCGGGAAAGGCAATTCACGCAGGCGAAGCCGCGGGAAACACCTAGTTGTAAATATATTTGTATGTGTCCTATTTATACAACTATAGAGGATACGTGCAAGTCATCTGCTTGATATTAAGCTATATCTGCGACTATATGGTCTATAGCTTTGAGCTTGTAATCCTAATGCTTGTGCATTTCATATTAAAAAAGAAATTACGATCAAAATACCTAATCAAACGTAATATGCTAATCGGATCCATTATTTATACGATTTGAAATATTATTCAGTTCTCTTTTTTTATTACAGATGAATGACGAGACGAGTATGAGGCTCGCTTGATGGTTAGCGATACGACCGCCCTTAATCAGTAGCAACACCATACAGAACTTGAATTAAGTTCCTGTAAGCCGTCTATACTCGTTTTGTTTATTTTAAAACAAAACTAAATTTACGTCAATGTTTTTCTTTTGACTTAGGACAGGCTTAGCCTAGTTTGGGAGTCATTGTAAAATAATGTCATTGTAAAAAACGTTTCTATTCTCACAATAAATTTATTTCTGTTTCTAATTCTGTAATCTAAGTACTGCGCGGCATCAGGGACGGTCCCGTGCAGCTATCTTAGTGCAACAAGATACCCCGGGGCCGTCTTGTATGCACCGAAGAAGGCCACCGCGGGTTTTGGTTGGTATGCCGGTGTAGGGTGTACATAGTGTTAGGGACTCGGTCCAATGCTCGCTCGGATGATGCTATACTCCCGAGTGTCGACATTGGGCCGTAAGACTGTGTGAAACCAACATAACCGTTCCACTCACCCCTCAGTGATGGTAGCGATAACGCGTTTTTACCCCGCGAAAAAAAAAAATACTGCGCGGCACGCCACTGCGCTCGTCACCCTGAAACATGATGCTAAGTCTTATAATGCCCAGTAATTACGCTGGCTACAATGTTGCACAAACCGGAACACAACAGTGCATGCACAATGGCGGTAGAAATAGACATTGAAATGAAATGAAATCATTTATTCGAATCCATAAAATGTTACACATTACTTAGATTCAGTCAATTTTTACTCTACCACCAGTTCGGATAGCAGTTTCCACCAGAAAAGAGCGGGCAAGAAACTCTAGGGTTGCTCTTTTCAAAATCAGTTCAAAGGTAGGTAAATTAGGTACAGTGTATAAAACCAAAAGAAATATATACAAATTTTTATTTTGTTTAGAGCAGTTCGTATATTTACTTGCATAATAATAAATTCTCAAATCCCATCCGAGTGTACAACCCTCTCAGGACATTGCGGTGGTATCTACCCAGATGGCCTCTCTCATACGAGAGTCCTGCCACCTATATATCTGTATAATAAGTTAGTCAAATAGTTATAACATACATCGTAAAAAAGGTCAATAGTCGATTCAAGTTGGAAGACAATTTATATAACTTTCTCCGTCCTGAGAACTTGTGCGTCGTAGATCACCTAGTAAGTAGGTTGAAGCACTGATAATCTTGGCCAGAGTTACATTGTAAGAAATGTGATAAAAAGAAAGGGGGTGACTAAAGAAGAGTAATCGAAAACAAATCAGCGATTTTTATAATTCCTTTCTGTTTGTTACTGCACATCTCCGAAACTACTGAATGGATTTCGTTGAAATTTGGTGTGGGGATAGCTTGAGACCCTACGAAGGACATAGGCTACTATTTATCATAGACATAGGTTACTTTTGAAAAAGCTTTTCCGGGATAAAAGTCCCGCTTTATAGCCAATGTATTAATCCAGGACATGGTCTACCCGTGTAGAAATTTCATCGAAATCCGTTCAGTAATTTTGGAGATGTGCAGTAATACACAAACAGAAAAACAGACGGACAGAAAAGAATTACAAAAATCGCTGATTTGTGTTCCATTACTCTTCTTTAGCCACCCCCTTTCTTTTTTATCACATTTCTTTAATTGTACAGACACACCGGTACTACTGCTTTATTATGTGTATAGATTATAAGAAAGAAAAATAATTTATTTGGTTTTAGAATCAATTAAAAAAACTACTAAGTAAATAACAAGGAAGAACTAAATTAAAACTAAAGTTTAAAAAAAACTAGAACCAAAATGGATCCAGCTTTATGCTATCTACGATTACCGAAAGGCTCGTTCACAGTACTCACACCAATGCAATTTTACACAGTAATTTAAAAAAAAAGTAATTGGAGGCACAGATGTGTAGATGCAATTAAGCATCATGCTATATTTTTTGACTTCCTTGCTACGTAAATAATGCGTTGTCAAGACAAGTGATGTATATTCACAGAGACTACACGTGTGAATGTGTTGTACGCGCCAGCTTTCAGTAATCGACCTAAACAGCGTGAACTGCACTGGTTTTTACCTGAACCCAATTCAGATTCCATAAACGTGACATAATAAGTAACACTGATATATAAAAACAATCAATACATAAGCTTTTTAAACAAGTTGATGCGCTAATAAACCCAATGCATCGGCAACTGTGTTTATTTGATAAAAAATTGCGCGCCAAAATTCACAGAGATAGAGCGTGTAGATCTAAATAAGCCTAATAAGCTATATAATAAGGATCTAAATAAGCCCTAAGTATCTAAATAGCTCACTTCTGATAGGCAGAACAAAAAAAAGTAATATTAATAAACATAGCATTAACTAATATCTTACTAACCTAGTTGAAAAATGTAAAATAGATATGTTTTGTTATTTAAGGAAATAAAAAGGCTTTATTATTATTATTATCTAAATAGCTTTAATGGTCTGTTTCACAACTTCTAAGGAATTGTTACTCATGTCATAAATTTATAAGCCGACCAAATACAAAATTCACACTCAAATCTATGCACTCCCAAATAAATGTTAATAAATGAGTACATCTGTTTAATACGATAACTGGCAAATAAAAGGTACTTGAAACTTGTGAAACAGATTATAAAAACAAAGCAATTTTAAACTGTAATCTTATAAACTAATCTAACCTGTAAATAAACATAATACGGCGGCATTTGAAAACCCCAATTCCTTAAAACCAAACTTAAAGATATGAATAGCATTTGTCTGAATCTGTAAGAGGGCATAAAAAATATAGGGCAGTAGGAATTTTAAAGAGAGTCAAATAAGCGTCGAGGGATGAAAGGGGTCGCGTGGGACAGTGTGGGGCTGTTAGAATTGCAATACAAGAGACTAAAAACCGCTGAATATTATTTCGTGGCCCCAAGTTCACAATCAATTTTTTTACTTGTAAAGGAGATGTCCGCTTTTTGTATGGGTGCTGGGCCTCAAAATCTAACCAGACCCAAACTTAATCCTACTAATATTATAAACGCGAAAGTTTGTAAGTATGGATGTATGGATGTATGGATGGATGAATGTATGGAGGTTTGTTACTCTTTTACGAAAAATTACTGAACGGATTTCGATGAAATTTGGCGCACGGGTAGCTTATGTCCTGGATTAACACTTGGGCTACTTTTTATCCCGGGAAAATATAAAGCGGGATTTAAATGCCGGGAAAACTCATTCACGCGGGTGGAGCCGCGGGAAAAAGCTAGTAGATATTAAAGGGGAAAAAATATGGATCTAGGATCAATTAAAAAAAGAGAACGGGTTGCTTGCACTCCGGCAGAAGTGAAAACTTGAACATGAACGTTGTGCATTTCTGAATATTTTGGAATGGTTAGGGAATAATTTCGCACGAATTGCTTTATTTATCAGTATGAAAGTACTAGCATTTATGTGGTTAAATACAATATTTATTTATTGCGCTATCCTACACAACAATTACAATTTCACTATTTCTTTATAAATCAAAGTTTGAAAAAATAATGTTACGCTCTTTTGTACTCGTGCCGTGCCAACGCTGGGGAAATAAATAAAAGTGTAGTCGTTTAAGAATTATAGCTTGTACGCATTGTATTTAAGGTTCATATTACTAAAGGATGGTAAAACCTCCTACGCATTCGATCGCGGTCACGTGATCCTGACGCGAGTTTAACATTTTATACCCATCCCAAAAGTGCTCAACGCCGCTAAAGAAGTTTTCACTTAAAAAATTTTGGACCCCTCCATTAATGAAGAGTGAAAGAACAGAGAGTGCACCTGTGTATTGCATACACACTAGTGCACTATAATATCTATATCTCCTGGGAACTGCGTACGGCTGATCCCTGTTGAAATTGACCGCCGTGGCCGAAATTCGGCGGATTTATTTATTGTTAGTTCTCACTGAATCTTAATATTCCATGGCTACAAAGAAGAAACTCATACTTATTGTCAAGTACTCTAGTACCAGGGTAGCATGACAAAATTTTGCAGTAGTTCTTCCTGCTAAAGTACATAATTTTATATATTTGAGCGTACGTCAAAGCGGTCTTATATCTTTTTAACCGCAAGCAATGAGCTAATATTTTCCGTGAGTATGACAAGTTATTTTCTCAAAATAATATGTTATTGTATTATAACGGACTAGCTTTTGCCCGCGGTTTCACCCGCACAAAAGCTATACATTTTCCCGAGATAAAAGTAAAACCTTTCCAGGGTCTCGAACTATCTCCATACCAAATTTCATCGAAATCCGTTCGGTGGTTTTAGATTTCATCGCGTACAAACGCGGCGGGCGAGTTTATTTTATACTATACAAACTTTGCCATCCTTTTTTACCCCCTTAGGGATTGAATTTAACCAAATACCGTCTTAGTGAGCACCTACGTCCTAAAAGAAACCCCAATGCAAAATTTGAGACTCCTAGCACTTGTATTTTCTGAGATTTCGTGATGAGTGAATGAGTGAGAGACCTTTCGCTTTTATCTATATATATAAAAATTTCGTGCCACAGTGTTTGTTACCATACTCCTCCGAAACGGCTGAACCGATTTTGATGAAATTTTATATTCACAGTTGGTAGGTCTGAGAATAGGTTGTTATCAATTTTTTATCCCCCTAAGTGGCAAGGGTGGCACACACCAAAAACAAATATTTATTTTTCTGACAGACGTGGCATTAAAAAATACATACAACCCTAAACTATCTACCTTCTTCCATCATCCCCTACTTTTTAATAGCGATGTTAGTAATTTAATAAATTTGAACCCCAGTCGGTAACTGATCAATTATTCACTTTTTTCTACTAAAATAATCTCTAAAAAGAATTTATATGGTAAAACAACGTTTGCCAGGTCAGATAGTATATGTAGATATCCTAAGAAATAATAAGTAATGATAATAAGAATAAATAATAATAATAAAGAAAGCGAAATCATAGAATACTGCAATAGTACTACGTAGCGAAATGTTATAATTACGAGGCAGCTACAAAGAAAAGTATATTTTCTTCTTCTTTATCTTGAGAACTACATTTATTTTGCTATGCGTCGCTCGCCGTCGCCCATGTTCAGCACTCGTTTATATCGTTCAGCAGTTTCTTTGTTTGCTTCTAACAAACATCTAAATGCAATGCAATGCAATCAGCCCTGTATTATATACTGCCCACTGCTGAGCACGAGCCTCCTCTACTACTGAGAGGAGTTAGGCTTTAGTCCACCACGCTGGCCTAGTGCGGGTTGGCAGACTTCACATACCCTCGAAATTCATATGGAGAATTCTCAGGTATGTAGGTTTCCTCACGATGTTTTCCTTCACCGTTAAAGCGGACGATAATTGATAAACAATACACACGTAACTTCCAAAAGTTAGAGGTGTGTGCCTTGGGTATTGAACCTGCGGTCATTGTCTCGGCAGACCGTTCCATTCCCAACTAAGCTATCGTCCACTATAAACATCTAAATATCATTATTATTTATTATTTTCATGTTAGTGTACCATAAAGCTATAAAATAAATAGTTAAACATCGTCACAAATATTTCGATTTACATTTGTAAGATAGATAATAAATTATTACAAATAATCTCAAATTAAAAATGACTCCATATTATTTAATTCAATTATTTTAGTTACGGAATTCTCAGGACGCGATTGCGACTAGCACTCTTTATAGAAAAAAACGCACTAATAGATCACCTAAAGGTCTTTTTATGGGTACGGGAAAGTGACCCCACTGCACGTGGTGATAAGACAGAGTGTTGACTGTTATCCCTCAGTCGCCACAATTATCTACAACATCCAAGCAACCGAAATAGCAGACCTTTAAGACTGGTGGTTTTTGACTAATGGTAGGTCCCTCGTAAGTCGTATGAGAGGGGCCGTCTGGGTAGGTACCACCGCAATGTCTATTTCTACCGCCAAGTAGCAGTGTGCATGCACTGTTGTGTTCCGGTTTGAAGGAAATTGTAGCCAACGTCATTACTGGGCTAATGAGACTTAACACTGATGTCTTAGGGTGACTTTGTAATTAAAAGTTCTGTATGGGGGTATCGCTTACCATCAGATGAGCGGCATGCTCTCGTCTCGTCATTCAGAACCGATAAAAAAAGAATAATAAAATAGAAGTCCCACTCGTCCCGCAACAACACGTACCGTTTTATTATCGGTCCCGCTGAACCCTTCTCCCTGGGTGTCCGATAACAGCCAGACGCCTTCCCAGACAGGTTAGTATGGACAACGTAAACAATCTATATACAAAGATATTCAAGGCCTGATTTCTGTCAGACAAAAATCAGTCACCGGATTAAATACAACAGAAATTAAAATGTCAGGTGTATTATTAAATAGGTTAATAGATATTTATTCAATCAGGTAAAGTAAAATCAATAGCATCACTTTGTTAGTACTTACTAATTGGAGGAAGTCTCCTAACACAAGCAGTGAAGTAGATTTCAAACCATAAAATTTAAACCATATTTTATGCTGATGAAATAAATATTTATTTATTTTTATTAAAGTGAATATATTTTTTATGGACAACTTTTATTTAACCTGTGAAAAATGGTCTCTGACATAAAAATTTCGATCGAGATTTGCAACTTTGCCTTTTCCTTGTCTAATGAATGATGACGAGCGCAACGCAACGCCATCCAGTTGTGAGATAAAGCAACAGCTTTATATACAACTCAATGACGAGACGAGCAAGCCGCTCGCCTCACGATAAGCGACGATTACCCATAAACAGTAGAAACGCCACCCAGAACTTTGAGTTTCACAGGACTTCGTTGCTTGCACGCTTCTTGACAGCAGTAAGACTATGCGGTCGCCAATACCCAGACGAATTCTCGCATGCGGTCTGTCACCTACCGTAGACAATCGAATAAAGCCGGCAAACAACCTGGGCACACTGCCTTGGACGGGGGGTATTTTTTAAGGTACACTAAAAACACATTCCCCACCAGTTACCACGCGGTGGGATCATGTTGTTTGTCAACTATTATATGTAGGTACAGGAGTTTACTTTTTCAAGTCCACTTTTTGTAGAATGATGAGCGTAGTACAACGCCATGCATTGATACGTCAAAATTCTAGGCAAACTTCATACGTGTTCCAAATTAGTATGCAAAAATACTAGCTTTAATGATTGTTTATCACTTCAGGGAATGGACACAACGTCAAATCTCCATTTAGAAGCACCAGTCTAGGTTTAAAAATGTTAGGCATTTAAACTTAATTTGAAATTTAATAATATCTGTTGCCTCAACAAACATTTAGTAATCGCCTTACCGGTCCATTAAGACATCCTTTACCATACTTTTAACCTCAAAGCCGATAAAGGGATTCTAGGAAAGCGTATGTTACAAACATTGAACTAAACTGAGTCACTGAGATCTATCAAACTTCAGTCTAATCTGGGTCAAAAACAAGAACTAATTATAACAGTCTCACACGTTCTTTTTTTAAAATACGACATTTTAAAAACCTTTTCTTTTTTAAGTTTCGAAAAGACATTCGATTTTCAAAAAGGACCGTTCGAGTTTTATATCTGACTTTCTTTTTAACCGACTACAAAAAAGGAGGAGGTGCTCAATTCGTGTGTTTGTATTTTTTTTACCATATGCAACCTAAATGTGTTACAAGGGATTTGATATTTAGTATAGTTTAAAAAAATACTAACAAGACAGCGTTTTCGTTAGTCGCTAGAATAAATCTGAAAGGAAACCCATCTCGTTATTGTAACAGTCTCTTGTAATATACCGTGCCATCCAAACGGTTACTAATATTTTAATAAACTCAAAAAAATATGTTGCTTATTTTACTGCCACATTAACTGCTCGCGACTCTACCAAAGGGACTTTCCTTTCCGAAATAACGCCAATCTGCACTTTTTCACGATACATCGAAGACTAAAGTTATCACGGAAAAAGACTAGGATCTTTGTTCCAAAATACACTCAAATTCATTCAATTCATAAGCGAACAATCGACAACATTCACATTCAAATCAGATTTCTCCCCAAAAGATTCCCATGACGAAACTCTAAAGAACAAAATCTATAACATAAAGCGATCATGTGAGCGCGGCGCCAGCGAGTCCGCGACATTAAGAACAAAACGCTTTGCATAATAAATCCTAAATGTGGACGCATAAACTCGCCGAATACTAAACAGGGTATATAATAAGAAATACCAGCCCTGTATTATATGTTGCCCACTGCTGAGCACGAGCTACTACTGAGAGGGGTTAGACCTTAGTCTACTGGCCTGGGCTACAGACTTCACATACCTTTTAGATTTTATAGGAGAGTTCTGAGGTACGTAGGTTTCCTCGCAATGTTTTCCTTCACCGAAAGCGAACCATAAATTGATAATCACAAAAATACGAACAAACTCTGGTCTTTTGGTGGTTCAAAATGGTTTCTTTCAAAGATTATGTGCCACTTCACGGAACTTCCTCTACTACCAAGCATTTAAAACAGCCCACCACGCTAGCCTAGAGAGTAGAAAAAATTTGGGTTGTTTCAAATCAACATATATAAATATTACTAGGTGTTAGATAGGTCTCTCGTGTACGAACGCTAGTCTATGAAGGTGCCACCGCTTTGTCTATTTTTGCAAGCAACGTTATACAGGCATTATTCTGTTCCGGTTTGAAGATATTCTATCCAGTGTAATTACTAGGCATTATGAGGTTCAACATGTAATGTTTCTGCTTTCAGTGTAATAATATTATTATGATATGTTATGACTGCCTCGGTATCGTAGTTGTATTACGGTACGACTGCAATGCTGAGGTCTCGGGTTCGATCCCCGGCTTGGGCAAAGTTATATCGGATTTTTCTATTCAGTATCAGCCTGGAGTCTGGAATTTGTGCCCGGTATGGCGATACGCTCGCCCCTTATTACATCATGGGACGGAATACGCACGGCGAAGAGTGGGTGCACTAGTTGCGCCTCTGCCTACCCCTTCGGGGATAAAGGTGTGTGTGTGTGTGATATGTTATTAATAAGACATGGGTACAAGTCTATTAATATTCGGAAAATGTCGCGGAAAAAAATACAAATTATTTGACAAATACCTATACATTATTAGTGATTACATTTATTGGATTTCTAATCTTTGGCTTTCTTATTTAAGAAACCAATTACAAAATAGGTTTAACTATATAATTAAACAAATATAATTATGTATCGGAGATAATTGTATTAGATTTTACTAAAATTGCTCAGAGCAGCTATGCACCCAGCTTTCAAAAAAATCTAGAGGATAGAGTTTTAGTCTACAGTCTAAGCACCAGTATTAATATAGATTGTATAAGTTTAGTCCTCACAAATATTGCCGCCATTAGAAAGAAATGAGTAACACGAGCGTATCTTGATTTTGACCTATATCCTACTAATCCTACTAATATTATAAACGCGAAAGTTTGTAAGAATGTATGGATGTATGGAACATGGATGTATGTTTGTTACTCTTTCACGTAAAAACTACTAATCGGATTTCGATGAAATTTGGCACACGGGTAGATCATGCCCTTGATTAACACATAGGTTACTTTTTATCCCGATAAAATATAAAGCGGGACCTTTATCCCGGAAAAGTTTTTAACGCGGGCGGAGCCGCTAGCAAAAGCTAGTACAATATTAATTCAGTAAAAGATAAATTTATCATTTTCATTTCATATTTTAAATTAACTTTCTTTAAATGCTGTTTAAAGAGGCAATACAAGTTGAATAATAAAGTGATTTCTAAAATCCTTGATAGGTTGATTCTTATATCTTTATTTGAACATGGAGGGGATACACATAATCCTCAATACTAATTACTTAGTTGTTTTTCTTATTATGACCAGCTTATTGCTAGCCTGGTAACCACTGCCAATAAACAATCAGACATAGGTTTACAAAGCATTGCAATGGGCTCATCATCTTGACACATGGAATATCTCTCTCCAATTACGCTCGCTACATCGTCCTCGGACGCACGCTTCTAGATGGAATAGACAGTGGCATCCAGACTGTATCTCGCTTACAACAGACCTACTACATCCCAGTCGCATCAATGAGCGCTTACAACTATACCAGCATCTTAGTATTTCATACATAACTCAGTTCAGTTTGTGTAAAACTATCTACTATCTCATTTCCCGCCCCGCGCCTCCCCCGGCGCCCCCGCACGTGTCCCCCACATGAGGGTGTGTGCGTACAAAAATTCTTACTCATACATACTCCCCCCTCCGCTTTCACGGTTCTAATTTTTGGGGAATTTAGGGCATATTCGTAAATATGAAATGGAAAAAATATTACGCGACTAATTCGATTTTGAACTTTCGGCTGTTGGGAATAAGATCGCATTTGGGGTGCGGTGTTGTTGGAAAAAAAATTACTTCATATGTCGTCCTTAAGACGGAACGCGGCGCGCTTCGTATGTGTGTTCGGAACAAAGGTGGCGTAGAGTCTGCTCTTATTTATTTTATTGTCATTTTCGCACACTTTTATGGTTTCTTAAACGCCGGGTATTTTAACCTATTTTTACTTTGGAGGTTACAATAAAATAATATAAACACCTCACAGGGGCACGAGCATAGCAATCAGGTTAAGCATTTTGCATTCTTTTGCTTTCCTTCCTATTCAGGAAATGGGAAACAGTCATCAGAAATCTGGTCCAACCCATAAAGAGAATCTCTACTTCATTCTTTACATTTTCTTGGCAAAATAATATTAAAACGCAATAAATAGGTACGTGTCAATTATTATGTACCTGTCCTATATTTTAATACTTTATTATTCCCTTGGTAATATATTACCCAGTGAGCAGGTGCGCCATAAGAAATAAGCTAAATAATCTTTATATATTATAGCATAATTGTAAAAAATATCATACCGAATCTAAATTAAACAGGACTCAAAACTTAGGGAAGAACATAAAATAAGTAAACATGAACAAATATCTAACTAAATAGGTAAATTACCATTCATTCAGTCATTTCTAATAACATCCACCAAACCAAAGAGAAATGAATGAAAATGTACGACTGCAAGGCTGAGGTCTCGGGTTCGATCCCCGGGTCGGGCAAAGTGATATTAGATTTTTCTATTCAGTATCAGCCTGGAGTCTGGAATTTGTGCCCGATATGGCGATAGGCTCGCCCCCTATCACATCATGGGACGGAATACGCTTGGCGAAAAGTGGGTGCACTAGTTGCGCCTCTGCCTACCCCTTTGGGGATAAAAGGCGTGAGCATGCGTATAACAAAATAAATGTCTATTATTTGATAAGCCTCAATCAATCTAATTAACTAAACACCACAAAAACGCAGTTCAACATTAGTTTTTTACAACAACAAAAAATAAAAACCCAAAAAATATTAGTCAATAACTCAAGTAATCTCCACACATCGCGTGTCCCATCACCGAGCAATATATATAGCTGAAAGCCGGAGCTATACGAACAAATATATTATATTTTCCTATATGTTAGTTCCATCATTTATACTTTATTACTATATACATGTATAACTAGGCGTGTACGCGCTGTTTGTCTCTCGCAGTAGTGTGGGGCAGTGTTACTGGCATGAATGCCTTTCATACATTTGTTAGTAAAAACTATTTGATGAATGCCCTTCGAATGAACTTTATCCCTGAGTCTTTCTCATACTCGGAGGTAGTTATCCCGCTATTAAGTCGACTGTAGTTGTGATGTTTTCTTTCATTGTTATTCTAAACATAAATGCATCTCAGGATCTCTCTGAAACGCGATTTAGATGACACGCTGTTAAAATTCAGCATCTTAAGATCAATTTAAACAGATATAAAAATCTCTATTGATATTTTAAGTCACGGTTTGTGAAGGATTTTGACAGCTGAGTATTATTTATAACACCGACTCAGTTGACAACAGGCACTCAAATAACAGCTCAAGTTGTATTTATTATTCAAATCCTTAAATGTGTACTTAAGATCTTACTCAAGGGCAAGATTGGTTTATTAATACGGGACTATAATTGTACATTCTGCCAACGCGTCGCACATTTAAAGTCTTCTTGTAGACTCTTCTTTCGACAACCCTGAATGACAGACAACCAGTGCAAAGTGTCACAAGAAAGCCTATGGCCATTTTGAGTTCCTTATAATTTGATTTGGGGAAGAGACGCGCTGGGCGAAGGAGAAAATCGTGACTTAGAAACATCCGGGAATGGACCGGTATCACCTCCGAACACCTGTTCCGCCTGGCCAGTAACAAGGAAGAATACAAGAAGCTGAAGGCCAACCTTCAACATTGAAGAGGCACTAGAAGAAGAAGAAGAAGTTCTTTTGATTTATGTTCCTAGTACCTAAATTTTATTTCCATTTCCATTACAAATGACCCTCACTTATCAAGTATAGTTTTGTACTTTTATGCACTAAAATATATATATTGCATGCAGATTTTCTTCTCATACAGATAATAAAAAAATAAAATGTATCTCTATGGACTTCGGTAAACTACTAATCAAATATTTCTAACTTGTGTCGAAAAACCTCTAACGCTGTAACTCATAATAAATGACGTGGTATGTTTATGACTAAACTTCCAATTTCTATTCCTTAAATAAAAAATCTAATTCTAAACATGTCTGAAAAGACAGTCAATACACAAAAGCTATTGTAATTAGATCTTCTCAAACTGTCAACCGCAGACATTGCAATAAAACAATTGCGATTTAGTTTAAATCCAATCTGTATACATTTTTATAATTATGAAATCGATTTAATCGATCGATCTAAATAAATAAATAAATTTAATGAGACATAATAGCCCAGATAGATACAGTATTTAAAAAAACTGCACGCTTTTATTATAAAACAGTACATGAAATCTCAGAATCATTCCACATATTCTCTACAGCTAATAGTCAAATATACTGATAAAATTAACTAAATAGAAAGGCTGCCTCGTGTAAACTAGATTTGAAACAGGTATTGACGTATTGCAATAAATTCCAACGGAAATACACGCCCGAGACTCCGGAAATACTTGAAGATGCATACCGTTTGAGGCAGACTGGATGGAATGTTACATATCGATTATATTTTTATCACTAGTGCACCCACTTTTCGCCGTGCGTATTCCGTGCCATGATGTGATAGTGGGCGAGCCTATCGCCATATCGGGCACAAATTCCAGACTTCGAGCTGATTCTAATTAAAAAAATCCAATATAATTTTGCCCGAACCGGGGATCGAACCCGAGACCTCAGCATTGCAGTCGTACCATAATACAACTACGCCGCCGAGGTAGTCTATAATTTCTAGTTTATAATCATGAAACCATGCAAAATATTTTATAATTACGCACCAATCTCATACAAGTTAAAAATAATATCAAAAGGAATAAAAGTAGTCTGTTGCAATAAAAATTACGAATAATCATAAATGATTTATGTGTGGTTAATTTTGGCAAACGTCCGTCCCTACACAATGACGGCCACACATGTATATGTAAGCTACGTAGATTAGAATGGGGAGCGAACTCAATTAAAGATTTTTCCTTTAATAAGGAACTGGGGGATTATTTTTGGACAATATTTTGTTCCTTTTATCATTCCAGATTTGTTCGATAATGTATTTGTTTTTGGCGGATATTACTTCTTTATAAAACCAGGTCATTTAATTCAAGCACATAACTACAAACATTATAAATACCAGAAAATTAATTACAAAGTACTGCATGATATTACATTGATTACTAGACTCTTAATGCGAGTGTCCGCCTGTGTAAATACCTTCGCAATGTCTATTTCTACCGCAAAGCACCAACGTGCTTGTACTGTCGTGTTCAGTTTAAAGGACATTGTAGCGTAGTTCTCTTACAATAGCCAGCGTTAACTTCAGCGTCTCAGCATGACAAACACAGAATTTATCACACGTAGTGATATGTAATTCAAAGTTTAGTATGATGTTGCTATCGTTTGTGTCGTGACGTTTACCATCGGGCTTCGTCTCATCGTTCAGTTATTAAGAGGCCGTATACGAAATTTCAACTATTTCAGTCAACTTTTCATCGTGATTATTCGAAAAATAAACTGATCTGATTAATTTCTAATACATCATCGGAAAGACTATTTCTATTGGCACCAATAAACAGTAACTTTCGTTAGTCAGTTTAAAGTACGATTTTGATTGAAAACGGCAACATGTTTGAGTCTCCGTACAACAAAATTTCTGAAACAGCCATTGGAACTTGTTGGATAGATTGAAATTAAAGAAAGATATGAAAAATGTGGCTCGTTTATTTTATTACCTAGTGTTGAAATAGTCTTTCCGATGATGTATTGGAAATTAATCAGATCAGTTTATTTTTTGAATAATCACGATGAATAGTTGACTGAAATAGTTGAAATTTCGTATACGGCCTCTTAAAAAACCCTGGGATATTATATAGTCGGTGTTATGCAGGGCCGCGCCGTCCCTGTGTGCGAAGTGTGCGGCGCACACATGCGCCAAGGCAATAGTGGCGCCGGAATCAGGATGACATGCCAACGTTCATTATTGAAATTATATTTGTTATGCTACAACACATTCTTTATAGTTAAGTAGGTACAAGTCTGCCAAGACAATACTCACGCCTGTGGTTTAAATTTTAAATTACTTGTATTTTGACCCCAATGTTTATGAGCTATGTGTTAAAATCAAAAGGACCACTGCAGTCGCTACAATAACCAACTATATATCTTATTACAAACGAGTTACAAAAGGTAAATTTTTAAATTAAAAATCTATAAAAATATATCTGTGCTCCACACTTTCTTGGCTCGTGCCAAGAAAGGTTAACGTTGAATAATAAAACATATTAATGTCAAAAGAGGACAACAAAAATCGGAGGCGGTTCATAGATTTCGCCCACAGGCGCTGTCTTGGGTCGGCGCGGCCCTGGTCTTATGTGAAGTAATTACATAATCTTCGTAACCTGGATAGTAAAAATTCAATTCTTAAAGAGTGTTCTAGTTAAATTTTGAACGTAAGAAATCTAGATTGCGAATCTACAGAAAATATTATGAACTCGTATCATTAAAAATAGTTACTATTAAGAACTGAATTTAAATTTTGTTTCACTAAGTAAATATTTATTTATCTATATCTATACTAATATAATAAAGAGGAAAGATTTGTGTTTTTGCATGTTTGTAACGAATAAACTCAAAAACTACTGGACCGATTATAAAAATTATTTCACTAATATAAAGCTACATTATTAGCGAGTAACATAGGCCACTTTAATCCTGGGAAAATATAAAGCCGAATTTTTATCCCGGAAAAACTCATTAACGCGGGCGGAGCCGTGACCAAAAGTCTAGTATTTTGCTATTTTATGCTCAATAAGTGCGCTTCTTTTTCTAACATGGCATTCTGTTACCTATATTTTCTTTATTTTCCTAATACTCACCCGAAGCTAAGTCTAAAGGGAGTAGCCCGAGATACGACCTGTGCTTAATGTGGTTACTCCTGGAAATAGTAGTATTAAGGATTTCGTGGTTTTATCAAAGAATACTGAATAGTAAGTACTACGGTGAAGTAAAACATCGTGAGGAAACCTATACCTGATAATTCTCCATAAGAATTTCGTAGGTATGTGAAGTCTGCCAATCCGCACTAGGCCAGCGTGGTGGACTAAGGCCTAACCCCTCTCAGTAGTAGAGGAGGCCCGTGCTCAGCAGTGGGCAGTATATAATACAGGGCTGATTGCATTGCATTGCATTGCAATTACTACATACATTTATATTAATTTGTTTTAAGTAAAATTAAGTCTCTATATGGATTTTTTTTCAATGAACTATTTCAATTTCAGCACTTATTGATTGATTGACAGACAAAGTACAGACTGCTGGCTCCAGGGCATGGCATATAAGATCTTTCTAATATTACATACTGCCTCGCTGGCGTAGTTGTATTACGGTACTACTGCAATGCTGAGGTCTCGGGTTCGATCCCCGGGTCGGACAAAATGAATTTAGATTTTTCTATTTAGTACCTATCAGTCCGGAGTCTGGAATTTGTGCCCGATATGGCGATAGGCTCGCCCCCTATCACATCATGGGACGGAATACGCTCGGCGAAAAGTGAGTGCACTAGTTGCGCCTGTGCCTACCCTTATGGGAATAAAATGCGTGAGTGTGTAGGTATATATATAATATTATATTATAATAAGTGAGCGAGCGCTGAATGCAGGCCGCTTTTGACAGGTCCGTCTGGAAATCTTTAGAGACCTATGTTCAGCAGTGGACATCATGTGGCTGTTGATGATGAAGTGAGCGAAGCCGCAGACAAAAGTTAGTAAGTAATATAATAGTGATTTCATCTAATAAGCCCGTATACGTCCACTTAGGTTCGAACATTTAACGATTTAATTTGTTAAATTAGTTTCTTTATTAAAGCTGTAGTGTGTGAGAGACTTATGAACAACTCAATATTTCTAAATTATTATTCAATAACAATTTACTGGTGGTAGGTATCTCATATGTAAGAGTCCGTCTGGGTGGGTACCACCGCAATGTCTATTTCTACCGCCAAGCAGCAGTGTGCATGCACTGTTGTGTTTCGGTTTGGAAGACATTGTGGCCAGTGTAACTACTTGACATAATGAGACTTAATATCTTATGTCTCAGGATGACGAGCGCAGTGGAATGCCAAACAGTACTTTGTAACTGAAGGTGCTGAATGGTGTTGCTATTGTTTATGGGTGGTCGTATCGTTTACCATCAGGCGAACGGCATGCTCGTCTCGTCATTCAATTCCATAAAAAAGAAATTGCTCTACAAAACTCAGTTCTTATGCCCATTGTCATGTCCTACCATTTGCATTATGTTACAAAACTACGTGAAATAATAGCTTTTTTGATGCATCTCAAGTGATTTTAATTTCCGCAGTTGAGCAAATCAGCTCAGATTGGTCTTGTGATCTTAGTTGTTAGGTATAGGTACCTATTACCTAGGTGATGATATTAAGAAATGCAGTGGCGGCGTAGCATGGGTTGTCACCCGGGCTGTCAAATTGTCACACACATTTGACAGAGCTGACAATCGTTACCATACCTCTCAGCGATGACGGAATCATTCAACTATAATATCGTCAAGAAAGAATCACTTACAATTATTTCTCAGAATATCATCTACGATCCTTTTACTGGTGAATCATGGTCAGTTGATTATTCATTAAAATATATTGAGCCAATTGCTTCCTTCCTTTCGACAATTTACCTATTGCGTATCTGCACATGGGAAGCACTTATACAAAATATTATAATTTCGTTTCTAAGAAAAAAAAATTAATGAATCATTGAACTACATTTTATTATAGCGACATCTATTGTTACGCTTACTAAACATTTGTCGTTATAGAAATAGAATAAGACAAAACAATATCACTAGACACTTGACAGTATACGACGTAGCTATGACAAAAAGTTAGATGGCGCTGTAAACAAAATATTTTCATTTTATATTGATCCATAGACAAGATTAACTCATTACTCAACTTCGAAAGTTAATCAGTAATCTTCACATTTGTAATTTGTTTATGTTTTGCTTGACATTTCAATTCAAAGTTTAAAATGCAATTCAAATTTGAAATTTCAGGCATGTAAGCAACAAATAAATCATGACACCGAAACGCTCTCCACACACTTAAACCATCTAAATGAAAACGACAGACGCAGAGACTGTTTCATTAAAATGGATGGCGTGTCCCAAAATAGACACTGTACATCCTGGTTTGGCTTACATCTGGCCTTTGGACGAGCTGGTAGTAGCGAAGCAAAAGGACGCCTTACACGACATAATAGGAAGACCCGGCGTCAACTACACAATATTCAACAAGGAAGGTCAGAAAGTATTCCTCGCTGTACACGAGAAACACTGCAGAAAGTTCGATTTAAAAATATTTAACATCTACGGAAACGAAGTGATACAAGTGAGAAAACCCAACTTTTGTCTTACAAGGATCTTTGTGTGGGCTCCTCCAGGGAATTATGTAGGATCTGTAAGCAAAGGCAGGCCTTGCGGTAAAATATATGTGGTCAAAAATAAATGTGGAGAAGTGATTTTAAAACTACAGCAAAAGGGACTTTTTCATATCATTTATGATGTGTTGGCAGAAAGAGACAACGTCGGTATACTCGCTCCGAACTGGAAACTGGAAGTTCTCAATGTGAAAAATATTGGAGTGTCTTTTCCAATTGATATGGACGTTGGGCACAAAGCAGTTTTGCTTGGAGCTTGCTTTCTCTTAGTTGCATAAAAATATAACGTTAAAATCAAATTCTAGTTTTATTCTAATATTCAGACATCCAAATAATAATGTTATCTATATTTAGGTTTTTTTTTATAATAATGGTTATAATTAATGCATCATTTATGTCTTAGAGAAAATAAGCAAAGCAGTACTATGTTCAAATGGAAATATGTTAGTATATTCGCTAAAACATAAATGTATGTGTAACTTTAACTTTGCTTAGAACCAAAGTCTTGACAATGGTGAAACTTGATAGTGAAACAAGGATTAATAACTACCAATGTTCTGGGACAAATTGATAATGCAATTTACTTTTAAACTTACACTGACTGTACAGCAAAATTATTTTACTAATTAAGGTCAACATGGAGTTATGCGTTTAAATAACATCCCAGTGGATGTGGTTTTTTTTTTTTACGTAGGCGATCCTGCAGTCAACACCGGGGGAAACCTGCGAATGGGATACTGGAGTCCCCCGGCTTGACGACTGCAGGGGCCTGGGAGGGAAGTGCGCGACTAATGTCCCCCCGCGCATGGGCGTGCATTGGGTGTGAAGACCCAGCGCACAGGAATTGCCTCGGGGGGCCAGTGGGTGTGGTTGCCTTACCATACCATACCAGCCCTGTATTATATACTGCCCACTGCTGAGCACGGGCCACCTCTACAACTGAGAGGGTTAAGGCCTTAGTCCACCACGCAGGCCTAGTGCGTGTTGGGAGACTTCACATACCTTCGAAATTCAGAGAACTTCTCAGGTATGCAGGTTTCCTCACGATGTTTTCCTTCACCGTTAAAGTGAATGATTATTCACAAAGAATACACACAACATTTTTTAGAAAAGTCAGAGGTGTATGCCCTTGGGTTTTTTGAACCTGCGGACATTCGTCTCGGCAGTCCATTCGACGCCCAACTAGGCTATCGACGCTTCGTGGTTGCCTTAGGCAGTGCGAAGTCCAGGGTGGGAGCAAAAACAAAATGGTTGCTGATTTCAACAATTTCGTTTGGTAAGGTGCTTTGTCTTGATTAACAGGGTGGTTATCTAAAACAAAAGGTGCTCAGCTAAGACACCGTGCGAAGCCCCCGGAAAATGTCCAGTTCGCCCCCCTTTAAGCCCCCTACTTTCTACTCATGTCTATTGGCTTCAAGAGTTATATTATATAATATGTGAATTATGTTAATGTTTGTTGTTGTTGTTTTCAAATTATCCCTAATATGAAATACTGATAATACAATTATGAATTATGCATTTATTTGTGTCTATGTAGTACCTACAGGGAAGAATAATCTAGATTTTAATTAAATGCAAGTTGGGGTAAACAGTAAACCTGTTGCTACTATTTATCAACAAAAAAACAATATTGTAATGCTTAATGATTCATTTATTATCTCAACTTAAATTACAATGAAAGGAATCAGTCTTATTGGAATTAGAACATTAAAATTCAATATTTAACGCCTACGTTTCTTCTGTGGAGATTTAGCTTCTTCTTCAATATCACCATTGACCTCCTCTTCATCTCGCTGTTTCCGGCGTACGGGGCCAGTTTGGGTGATAGGAACCGCCCTCTCTTCTTTATTCTCTGATGATTTCGGAGCCGTGATGATCAAAACACCATCCGATGAGAGCCGGGACTCAACCGTCTCAGGATTGCACCCTTCAGGTAACGCGTACCGGCGTTTGAAATGGCGGGTTATGTAACCATGCTCATCTTTCTTCTCTTCATGTTTGCCTTCTATCACGATAAATCCGTCTGACGTTTTCACCGATATTTCCTCTGGAGCGAAATGCTGAACGTCCAGGTTGACTTGGAATTTGTCCTTGTCCGTCTTGATGGTGGAACCAACGTCGCGCGCCGCCGCTGCGATGTTCCTCCACGGGCGGATGTAGTCCCTCATACGGATCATCGGGCGATCGAAAACATCGGTTAAGAAATCGTCCGGCGATAAATCTAATCCAAAAAGCTGGTCACGCAGAAGACGAGGACGTATTTCATCGAATAAGTACGGTATTAATGCCATTTCTGCAGATGAACTTTATTTGGAAGTTATCAGTCACGAACTCTCTGTTTACTCGCTTGCGTCTTGATTCAATATACCATGCAATGTACTGCGCCGCGTCGCTTTTATATTATTAAAGCTTCGTGACAGAAACTGCGAGAAACAACGCGAAATTTCCTGAATTTCTATACAACGCCATCTAACGTCTAGTGGCAGAGTTCTGTTGAATTTTTGGGTTTACTAAATAGACTTTTATGTAGGCGATATAAATTATCGTTTTTTGAAGTTGAGTTTATCGTTCTATTATTACGTAGATTTTTTTATAACTAACTCGCAAATTATATGATTTATTCCGTGTTTTTTTTTTGAAAAATTAGTAAATCTGCACTTGAGGCCATCTATTGACGAGTAGGCACATTATGAACTACACTGTGGTATGCACCGGTCAAATAAACTATAAGCACCTCTTATAAAGTACACTTTTTTCACTAGATGTCACTGTAATGCAAAGATTATCCTCGAATGACTCAAAATTATTATTTTAATTTTCTACAGAAGTAAGAATAACTTAGTAAAACATACATTAAAAATGAGAAAAGCAGGTACATTCTATACACAATAAATAAACAGCATTATGAAGTTATATATGTTAAGAAATTAAATAATAACGTTTTTGAACTGGAATTGAACCAACTAGCCCGTCATAGCAACGGTCAACAACTCAGTTCAAAGATACTATAGACGTCAATATTATGTTATAAACTTATTATACAATATTGAATATAATGTACTTTGTTTCATTTTAAAATATACTTACTTACAAAGGAAACCTAAGATACTTACCTAATTATATGACGAGAGTTTTTGCAATATAGGTAAATTAAATAATTAGCTACCCATCATCAATGTAATAATTATCTACATAATCAGACTACACTTCCCTAGAACCTAGTTTATTGATTTATTCTACACTAACCTCAAGCGCTAAAAAGGCTTGAACGTCATGTCGACCCGTTGACCTAATTTCACTTTAATACCTTGGTATAATACAATACGAAGCTACAAGATATGTATGAATCTAGTTCATTCTTATAATCTACTTATCATAATACCAAATCACATTACAGCATTATTATTGCCAAATTCGCAAGTCGGTTAGTCATCACGCGGCATCGTTTCCGACTGCAGAGAAGGATAAATGTTCTGGAAATTTCTAGAAAGCGCGACAATGTGATCCCATCATACGCCCGACTTTTTTATGAAGCCCTTTGTATTGTCCCATTTCCAAGATCTAAACGCTGTTTTGTCTATTTTACTGTATTGTTGGTTGCTACCCCACCTACGGTGTACGGGCAGCTTTGAAGATGTTAACTTCACAAAATTCAAATAACGATACAAAATAATTGTTCAATGATTTCCCCCTCTGTTACACAAAAAATGCGGTTGGGACTTGGGCTGGCGTAACCTCCGATTACAAACCACGTGGTTCATCAATGAACATTCCAGCAAATTAATGAAATCATTGTATGTCTGAGCTTCGGGGATATTTTTGTTTATAGTTAAGTACTTATTACAATCTTAGATGTTACTTAGAGGTCATAATATGCGTTGTAATTGGTGCTAGAGTACATTTGAAGATAGCATTCATCATTGAATATTTTATGAAAATTGATTCAGGGTAAAGAACTTGTGTTACTTGGTACTAAAATACCTAGGTAGGTACATAACGAAGACAAAGGTATAAGTTGCTCCTATTTTTACCTATTAGAACTTCATAATAACAATGAAACTCAATCCTAACTACACATGTATAACCTAATATTTGATTCTCATATCTTAAATACTTTTAACCAATTTTGACGAATATCGACGGCTTCCTTAACCTTTTTAAATTTTGCATTGTAATTACATGTTTAGGTTATTTAATCAATATAAATAGTGAAAAAGTATTAAATGTGCTATGTATTACGACCTATTTTTTAATATTAGATCTCAAGTTTTATTCATGATTCTAGAAAATACGAAGTAGTAAGTACTTGAGTATCTAAAAGCCACCTGTTTTTGATCAATACTGTGTTCGCCGGTGTTGCCAAGTTAAAGGTGTCGAAAAATTACACTTATAACTGTAATTTAACCTACGTTTATGATTACTTAAATGAAAATATTTTTAACAGTCCTGAACCAACTAATAATAACCTATATTGTTTTAAACAATATTACGTAAAACAAACATCAGCATATTCTCCTTACACAATAAATGGGATATAAAATAAAGGTACACAATCAGACTTTTATTTTTATTACTTAACTACCTAAATAAAAATCTACCTAAGAAAATCACAATATAAATTAGTTTCTGACATATGCAGACAATTTTTAATAGATAATTAAATAGTAGGATTACATTATTCTAGTACTTAAATTAATTTTTTATATTACAATATAAAGTTTTATTGTACAGTGGTGCCCATTTTTAGTTTCATTCTTTACAGTACAATAATATTGCTTCATCGTAAATAATACATAAAAAGGATTATTTTTATTAACTGGTATTATTAATCCGAGTAGCAAATTAATCGGGAACTTATTAGGATGTAACTAGCGCCGTTAGCGGACAGTAGACAAACTAGCAGCCGGATGAAGCACGAACATTCTAGATGAAATATAAAATACATTTTATTAGTTGTTTTTCGTTCGCAATCCTAAAAACAAAAGTCATAAATAGGAGTAATATACCAATATCTTTTTCTACAAAAACATAAAACATGAACTTTCAGTCAGGAATACTGATAATTAAATAATTTCCTGGAAAGATCTCGAAGCTTCTCGAACATTCGATGCTTACTCTTCCTTTGTACCTAGCGCCATCTAGTATGGAATAGCCGAACCGTCAACATCGCCTGTGGTATTATCAACATTTTTTGTACAACTTTCTAGAGGATTTTAAGTTAACTTATATTATAGTTTAAATAAACGTTGTTTTTGTTAAGTAACCTAAAGTTATGAGCAAAGTAGCATTACCTTCAACTTATAGTACGATTAAAAATATTTGTCTATAAATTTATTTAAAAAAACCTATGATTAAGTTTTATTGGCAAAGTAAAAAAAAAATTATTTTATATAGTATATTACATCTTCAGTTCATGTACATAATAGTAAATGTTCTTAAACTTAAAATTAAAAAAAATACGTATCATAGTATAAACACGTGTCGTAAAACGTATTAACCCAAAAAAAAATGTTAACTATAAGTATTTATAAAAAATATCAATAACATATAATATGCAACGAAAGTTAAAGGCATTATATGTAATTTTGATGACAAATTACAAACATAAATAACTTTAAACAAAACTTTGAAACGTTTGTTAAAATTAAGTCAGTCATTTAAGGTTAGTATGAACCAATGGTTTCAAATCTCTGGCGAGTAGCGCGCCAAGTCTAGAAATTTCTACTTCACCATAGATGTCGCTTGCTAGCGACAGTATAAATACAATCTGACGTAGCGGCCGGCGTCATTTGAAAAATAACAACGAGTGTAGAAGTACTGCGATATCGCTCCGACTCTTAAAACACGTGTTAACAAAAACCGCTCTAGTCAGTTAAGTAAATTCAAATAAGTGAACAAAATGCCTGAAGAGATGGAGACACAGTCCGCGGAGGTTGAAACCTTCGCCTTCCAGGCTGAGATCGCTCAGCTCATGTCACTGATCATCAACACGTTCTACTCGAACAAAGAGATCTTCCTCCGTGAGTTGATTTCAAACTCGTCAGACGCCTTGGACAAGATACGCTATGAATCTCTCACCGACCCGTCGAAGTTGGACAGCGGTAAGGAGCTGTACATCAAGATCATCCCCAACAAGAGCGACGGTACGCTGACGATCATCGACACCGGTATTGGTATGACCAAGGCCGACCTAGTGAACAACCTGGGTACCATCGCTAAATCCGGCACAAAGGCGTTCATGGAGGCGTTGCAGGCGGGCGCGGACATCAGCATGATCGGTCAGTTCGGTGTAGGTTTCTACTCTTGCTACCTGGTCGCGGACCGCGTGACTGTCACATCGAAACACAATGACGACGAGCAGTACATATGGGAGTCGTCGGCCGGTGGTTCCTTCACCGTCCGCCCGGATCACGGCGAGCCCCTTGGCCGCGGCACAAAGATCGTGCTGCACGTAAAGGAGGACCTCGCCGAATTCATCGAGGAGCAAAAGATCAAGGAGATCGTGAAGAAGCACTCTCAGTTCATCGGCTACCCCATTAAGCTGATGGTTGAAAAGGAACGTGAGAAGGAGTTGTCTGACGACGAGGCTGAAGAGGAAAAGAAAGAAGAGGGCGAGGACGACAAGCCCAAGATCGAGGATGTTGGCGAGGATGAAGAAGAGGACAAAAAAGACAAGAAGAAAAAGAAGACCATCAAAGAGAAGTACACAGAAGACGAGGAGCTTAACAAGACCAAGCCCATCTGGACGAGGAACGCGGACGACATCACGCAGGAGGAGTACGGTGACTTCTACAAATCCCTCACGAATGACTGGGAGGACCACCTAGCTGTCAAGCACTTCTCGGTGGAGGGTCAGTTGGAGTTCCGCGCCCTCTTGTTCGTGCCCCGCCGCGCGCCCTTCGACCTGTTCGAGAACAAGAAGCGCAAGAACAACATCAAACTGTACGTGCGCAGGGTGTTCATCATGGACAACTGCGAGGACCTGATCCCAGAGTACCTTAATTTCATCCGTGGTGTGGTCGACAGTGAGGATCTGCCTCTCAACATTTCTCGTGAGATGCTGCAACAGAACAAAATCCTCAAGGTGATCAGGAAGAACCTGGTCAAGAAATGTATGGAGCTGTTCGAGGAGTTGGCCGAGGACAAGGAGAACTACAAGAAGTTCTACGAACAGTTCAGCAAAAATCTGAAACTGGGCATCCACGAGGACTCTCAGAACAGGTCCAAGCTGGCGGACCTACTCCGTTACCACACATCTGCCTCTGGCGACGAGGCGTGCTCCCTCAAGGAGTACGTATCTCGCATGAAGGAGAACCAGAAGCACATCTACTACATCACTGGCGAGAACCGCGACCAGGTGGCCAACTCTTCGTTTGTGGAGAGGGTCAAGAAGCGCGGCTATGAGGTTGTCTACATGACCGAACCCATCGATGAATACGTAGTCCAGCAGATGAGGGAGTACGACGGCAAGACCCTGGTGTCTGTCACCAAGGAGGGCTTGGAACTCCCAGAGGATGAGGAGGAGAAGAAGAAGCGCGAGGAGGACAAAGTCAAGTTCGAGGGTCTCTGCAAGGTGATGAAGAACATCCTCGACAATAAAGTGGAGAAGGTGGTGGTCTCCAACAGGCTGGTAGAATCTCCGTGCTGCATCGTAACCGCCCAGTACGGCTGGTCGGCTAACATGGAGCGCATCATGAAGGCCCAGGCGCTGCGCGACACATCCACCATGGGCTACATGGCTGCCAAGAAGCACTTGGAGATCAATCCCGACCACTCGATCGTTGAGACTCTGAGGCAGAAGGCAGAGGCTGACAAGAACGACAAAGCTGTGAAGGACCTCGTTATCCTGCTGTACGAGACTGCGCTGCTGTCGTCTGGCTTCACCCTGGACGAGCCGCAGGTGCACGCGTCGCGCATCTACCGCATGATCAAACTGGGTCTGGGCATCGACGAGGACGAGCCCGTACAGGCCGAGGAGTCCAGCGCCGGCGACGTGCCGCCGCTCGAGGGTGACGCCGACGACGCGTCGCGCATGGAGGAGGTCGATTAAATGTTTTCCCGCCTTTTCTGTAGCCATGTTGTAATGGTTTTTGTGATTGTTTTGTGCACTGGTGTACAGCCAAAGACTGATTTAGTTCAAAGAATTCCATTATCAATAAATGGTATTAATTAAATTAATCGATTTACTTGTTTTATTCCCTTGTGTAAATAAAAGTTAAATTACTCACTACACTTGCTTTACAATATTTTAAATTATTTTACAATAACACACCTGCCTATGAACAGATAGACTAATAAGACAAAGTACTATAAAATTCTTTCATTGACCAGCAATTTAAAATAACATAACAAATTGCTGATTATGATATTTTGCCTAGAGTTTATAATATAATTCATACTTGTTTACATAATGAAAAATCACTGCCCTTTACAGGGTTAGACAAAACATTGCATTGGTTTGGCTACGCACTAACTTGCATACTAGACACAGATTACTTTAATTAATGCTACGCATATACTATATACATCTATCTCGTAAAAGGCTTCGTTCACATGAATCATGTACGATGAGAAGTCAAATTAGTTCCTCATACTAGTAAACATTTTTAAGTTAATAATGACTCACTCGATCACATTCTTTCTTTTAATTTTTTTCTTACCTTTTCCTTTTCTGAACAAGTAGTACCCTCTGCCCACGTGTGTCGTTCAAGTACTCGGGGATCATTGACGGCAAATTAGTAAAATCGGGTTATACTTTTATACATAAAAATTTCGTACCTAATTAATTCGTGAATACTCAGTACAGTATTTCCGACTGCCTCGGTGGTGCAGTTATATTATGGTACAATTGCCGCGCTGCTGCATAAGGATCGATCCCGAGTTAGGTAATGATAACTGATATTGTGTTTTCTCAATGGTTTTTTAACTAGCGAAGTGTGGGTGTCATAACATATCTCCCTATCCATGAAAAAGTAATCCGACGTTAATTTGTGGTGGTTAGTAAGTATTTATATTGAATAGTCTTATTTAATGAATATCGTAGTCATTTGTAAAAGAAGGAGAGCTAAGAAAATAATTTTATGTTTGGGAATGTTCTTTAATCCATTGCTTAGTGGTAGCGGACCTGAGCCAAGATGTGAGTTCGATTCTCAGAAAAATACATACTACTTACCTACTTATAAATCATAATTTAGATAAGTTTTCCAAATCTATGAGCATGTGCACATTAAAGTTAGAGTTCAATTGACAATGCACAATAGTTCCCTTTCTTATCATGGGTCTGAAATAAGCTGAGCTAACAGTTGTCTCTCAGACTATTAGCTCTCTTTCTCTGCGGGAACAAAGATGTGAATAGAAAAAGCAAAAATCTTCATTGACAGATTACGGAGTACATAATAATGTGTTTTTTCAAAGCATTAACCGATCAAAAAATAGGCTTAGTTTAAATCATATACCGAGATTACGTTTACTTGGTTTAATTGCATTTATAATATCAACACTGCATAAATTCGCATAAAAACTACCTCAATACTAATGATATTCCAAAAGCATAGATATGATATTAGCAATCACAATCTGAAGACTCGTAAGTAACTCAATAAGGTATGTGACTCATTTTCGTTCTTTACTTTTATTAAATATTTACGTCATATAAATTCTAACACAAAAAGATAAATTCAAATCCAGACAAAAATCAACAAGTTATAAGCGTTTGAATTTCGGTAGAAGGGGTTCGTGTCAAAAAACGAGAAAAGAGGCGCAATATACAATCGTGACGTAAGTGCGAAAGAAAGAGATGAAGCCATAACCCCACTACACGCCCACTCCTGCACTCCGAAATGTTTGAAATAATATGAATTACTGCCACATTTCTTAACTAATTTTATTGCAGTTTTCACAGAAGGGCTACATAAAATGGTGTACAAAATCCAACGTAGGAAAATTCAAAATACCCTATTGGAATAGTTTTTGAGATTTATACACTGCACTTAAATGATAAATACTATATATATATCTTTATTGTTCATACTGGTTTAAACATTGATATATTATAAAAAAATCCCGGTTTAAATCAAATCATTTAAATACATCAACTCTTTCACATAGGTTGTAGGTACGAACCTAATGTCAAGAATGTGCGTACGGAACACTATTTTCGTTTAATTTGTTAGGGCAAAGTGTACCCTTTAATTAATTATATACCAATTTATCAAAGAGCGTAACTATAATTTTTGAAAATCATTGCTCAATACCATCATAGATAAAACGCAGTTTAATCAGATGCAAGCGCGGACCGCACCCTACTTGTATTGATCCTCGACCGTCTGGTCGTACTATGTATAACCTATGTTTCCGAATGGACGGGACGAGCGGAAGGTCGGATGCAAAATCAATAGCACTGCATCATTGTCTAGTAAAGAGGAAAAACTGAAATTGTGTATATTAGTTATATTTCAAATTAGTTCTTTGCGTTGGCTCTGAGTCTTTCTAATCGTGCGTAGTTGAATGATTTGATGTAACGATAAATAAGATAAAATTCATAAGTTAAAGATTGATTAATTCCAATTGTCTCGGCAGTACCAATGGATTGCTCAAAGACATAGTTTATGACGGATTGGCAAAATGAGCAGGTTATTAACTGATGGTAAATAGTAATTCCAATTCATAAATAAATGGTCACGACTGCCGATATTCAATAGCAATTTCATCCGTAAGTAACTGATTTAGCAGTGCACCGTGAACGGCACTCCACGGGACCACGGCAAGAGGATAATACACGGCTTATTTTAAAATATAAACCACATTAGTTAATAATAATTTAATTATAATGACGAAATGGTTTAATCCTTAGTTGTATACATTCATTGCCTTTCTTTAAAATACGGCATGTTATCTTTAAAGCATTCGATGTGAAAATAATGTATCATTGTTCTTTTTTGTTAAATAAACGACAATGTTGCACAATTACTTTTTGTTAAATATTTTTCCAGCTACATATGTAACTAGATATGAATACGATCGAATAGTATTCTGTAGGATTCTTTGTCTTCGTTTCTTTATTGATATTACTCATAAAGTAATAAAACTGTCCGTCAAACTAGAACACAACAGTGCACCGTGACTTGCTATTTATTAAGTCTTGTATGCGACATTTGTATTAAAAATAATAATACTTACCTCATTTAAAGAGGGGAATGAATTCACCCCACAATAAACTGACAAACCAGTTATGGTGTCCTGGATTTGCAATGTTATGTCATTGTACAAAACCTATGTTATTTTATAAATTTACTGCTTTGTGAATAGCGCGCCCTTTGTAGAATTAATATTACGGCAGAAGTGACGCATTCCTAGAAGTTTCTCGATCGCGTCATTCCGTATCGTTTGATCACAGGTTTAATCTGTCGTTATTATTTAAATTATGTCGCAAACGTTCTATTGTGTTTAGAATTCCAAATTTAGGTATTTAAAGTTATAGTGGGATGAGCAGGTAGCTTTTTTAAAGATAAGAACTATGCCACACCAAGACAAGATAGTTTGTTTAACGAAAACAGATGTTCAATCCCAGTGTACCCCGTAATGGCTATAATGGCCTTTAAACCGGAACAAAACCGTGCTTACATTTTCTACTTGGCAACAGAAATATGAGCAACTCAGAAATGATACTTAAATTAATACGATTTAAAAATTCCTTGTCAAAACCGTGGGGAATCTATTCTGTTTATAATTGCCCTAATTAGTATAGATAATCAAGTTCTAACTTCTGACTCTTCCTAACTTGAAATTGGCAAAATGTTCATACAATTGCCACAAAAAAAAAAAAAAAAAACTTCTGACTCAGAACATACAATTTTATACATAAAATCGTTTAACTATGTTATCGTCTAAACTCTAATGCAACCTCGCCTATAAATCAATAAACTTGAAGTCAATGACTTGAATCACGCTTACCGTTGTTAAACGCATGTGTAAATTGTAACGTCTTGTTTGGAGGACAATAACATTAACATCACGCTAGCATCTGCGAAGGAACGACAGAAGAATAATTAGTTTAATCATTGTTCGTTATATTTTTCCGTCCTTATACCCGTAGGTATGGGTACTCTATCGCTACATCGAACCCAAAATCCAATTTTAATATCTCGGTATTGGTATCAAACTCAAATCTCTGCGCCCCCCGAGGCAATTCTTGTGCACTGGGTCTTCACACCCAATGCACGCCCATGCGCGGGGGGACATTAGTCGCAGGCCGAGGCACACAGTCAGTGTGTATACCTCTTGGTTGTGAATCACATTGAGGCCTAAAAGGGCCCGCGAACATTTCCTGGCACCCTCTCTTTCCGCCCATCCTGGGAACCTTCCTGCCTTCCTCCACCTTCCCTTCCATATTACTCTCCCACGTCCCCCCCAGGCCCCTGCAGTCGTTAAGCCGGGGGACTCCAGTATCCCATTCGCAGGTTTCCCCCGGTGTTAACTGCAGGATCGCCTACCAAAAAAAAAAAACCTCAAATCTCTGTGGATTTATAACCTAAATTCACAGCCACTAGATGACTCAGAGATGACAAATCGATAAATCTTAGTAATTCTATGACTTGTGTTAATAATATTGTTACGCGCGCTAATATAATATAATATTACTTCTCAAAATTGATAGCACACCAGTGAATTCGTTAAATATTGTAAATAATTATTTTACATCAGTTGGCATCAGTCTGGCTAATAAGATATTGAACAAAATCCATAATACTGAAGATGAGTTAGCAACCTCAGCTAAAGCAGTGCAGTCTCCAGTTCAGTCCTTTTTGTTCAGTCCTACGGATCCACGTGAGATCAAAGGCATCATACTAGGGTTAAAGTCAAAAAGTACACCTGGTTGGGATAAAATTACATCTGATATTTTAAAAAAGAATTTTTACTACCTCGTTGGTCCAATTACTTATCTATGTAACCTTAGTCTCAGTTCCGGAACATTTCCATGTGTATTTAAGAAAGCAATAGTGTGTCCGATCTACAAAGCTGGTAAGAAAAATGCACCAAATAATTACAGACCTATTTCTCTGCTGTCTACGTTATCAAAAATATTAGAAAAGTTAGTAAACAAAAGAGTAAAATCTTATCTAGAAAAAAACAAATTCATTAACTCAAATCAATTTGGCTTTAGGGACGGTATTTCGACAGAAGATGCGGTACTTAAATTAACTACAAACATTGTTAAGTGTATGGATAAAGGCGAAAGATGCCTAGGAGTTTTTTTGGATCTTCAAAAAGCATTTGATACGGTATCTACAAAAATTTTAATTACTAGACTTGAAAATATAGGTATTCGTGGTATGGCACTTAACTGGTTTAAAGATTATCTATCTGGCAGATCTCAAAAAGTTAGAGTTGATGGACATGAAAGTGAAGATTCGGCATGTGCATTTGGAGTTCCTCAAGGAAGTACACTTGGACCAACATTATTCCTCATTTATGTAAATGATTTATTTCATGCCATGCCACCTGACATGGATGTCTATATGTTTGCAGATGATACTGTAGTACTGTTTCAGGGTAACAATTGGATTGATGTACAAAGATCAGCGGAGAATGGTCTGGCAAAAATAACATTATGGTTAGAGAACAGTCTTCTCTCTCTTAACACTGAAAAATCGAATTTTATATGTTTCCACAAATCTCAAGTTTCAAACCCAGTTAACCTGCTCCACATAAAACTTCACACCTATCCATGCAACTTGCAACCCATTCGCACTAATTGTAACTGCCCCACTATATCGCGCGTATCTACAACTAAGTATCTCGGAGTACTTATTGATGAAAAACTTACTTGGAATGCCCATATATTAAAAACAGCTGGGAGGATTAGACAAATAGTCTACATATTCAGACGTTTGCGAGATGTGGCAGATAGGAAGCTGTTAATTTCCACATATCAAGCATTATGTGAATGTTTCCTCAGGTATTGCATTTGTGTATGGGGAAATTCTGGAAAAACACTTCTTATTGTACTTGAGAGAGCACAACGATCTTTACTTAAAGTCTTACTTCACTTACCCTATAGACATCCAACATCTGATGTATACTCAAAAGCAGGTGTATTATCAATAAGAAAATTGTACATTTTTGAGACGCTAAAAAGGTATCATAAAAAAACTGTGCCTACCTTACCGGAATCAATCGGACGCCTAGATCGATGTCCCATAATTAGGGTTAATACAACGTTTGCACAAAGACATACTATAGATGTAGTAGCTCCCACTATATACAACAAAATGATTAAAGAATCCAAAACAAATGCATTAAAAAAATTGAATAATCATAATTTCAAAAAAGAATTGCTTATTTGGCTAGAAAAATTTGATTACTTGGATATCGAAAACATGCTTAAGTAACCGATACATGTGCATATTAATAATAGTCTAAACCTTTGAGAGTTATTTATATATACACACACACACACACACACACACACACACACACACACACGCACATACCCACTACTAATGTATTTGTAGTCACTTCCTACCTGGCTTCTATAACATTAGTTTCTGTAATAATAGTAGTTGTTTAATAGTGAATATGTAGTTACTTCTTTTTTTTTTTTTTATCTTTTTTTGTGGCAATTAACTATGAATAACGTTTGTGAGAAGACTCTGACTCCCGAGATACAGTTAATACTAGTTCGGGGGTCATGGGATTCAAAATAAAAAGCACATTTATGTAATTGTGGCAATAAAGATTTATTATTATTATTATTATTAATACTCGCGGATAGTAGCGCCATCTATTGGCTAAAAGTGGTACTATCCGAATGTGAAAAGTTCGGCGATGGAACATTCTCGAAAGATCTCGATGTCTCCAGAATGTCGTGGAAACGCGATTATTGACCTATATTTGCGAGAGAGTTCCCGACTATTCCGGATCTTTCGAGAATGTTCCACAGACTACGATAGTACTCGCGGCCGGCGACCGCGGCCTTGTGACCAAGGCCATTGACCGAGTATAAAAGTCGGCGCGCGGCCGCCGCCGGGGATTCAGTTTTGCTTAGCGAGCAGAGCGACAAGCGGACTACGAGCGATAACTCCGAGCGACTTCGAAGCGAATTGTGATTTGTGTGAACGTATAGTGAGTGACTATAATTATTGTATTCGAATATCGTAGTATTCAGTGCAGTGTTTTAATTAGTTTAATTGTAATTATTTGCTAATAAAAACTTAATTGGTACTTTTATCGCAATACCGGCGTTTAATTGTTTTTTACCGAACCCCAGCACGTAACATTTGGTGTCAGAAGTGCGATAAACAATGCCGGTATTACCAAAGGAGGAAGAAGGTGCTAGTATCCGCACCCGAAGTCAGCGCCAGCAAGAGATGGACCGGGGCCGTTTCGAGGATTCCCCAGCGCAGGTAGTTGGACAACCGACAAGGCAGCCTACCCCTGGACCATCTGGAGACTCTCCAGCGTTGGCACCTACGGACCTTACGGCGATTATGGCAATGCTGCAGGAGCAAACTCGACTTCAACAAGAGCAGGCTCGCCGTCAGGAGGAGCAGTTAGCTCGACTTCAACAAGAGCAGGCTCGCCGTCAGGAGGAGCAGGCTCGCCGTCAGGAAGAACAAACCGTTCTGATAAAGGACCTGAGGGCTTCCATTGACCAGGACCTCAAAGAAGTGAAGGAAAAAGTTGATCGGCACGAGCATCGGATTTTAGACGCGGAAGCTCGTATCGCCGACGTTGAGAAGAAGATGGAAACACGCGGTAGCGAGACCGTGGTTGCGGCATCTTCAACTCGAGGATTTAAGGTGCCACCATTTGACGGCACATCCTCCTGGTCGGCTTATAGAAAGCAATTCGAAGCCGTCATGCGGGCGAATGGATGGACTAAAGAACAGGCTGGGACTGCACTCACCTTGGGCTTACGCGAGCAGGCCCTAACTATCCTGGAGGCCCTTGGTACTGATGTGACCTACGACCAGCTGATTGAAGCCTTGGAATCTAGGTATGGTGATGCTCATTTGGAACATGTGTATCGCGCTCAGCTAAAAGAGCGAGCCCAACGCATTTCGGAAAATTTACAGCAGTGGGCTCTGGAAGTTGAGAAGCTGGTACGAAAAGCACACCAGTCTGCACCTGAGCTTATTAACAGAATTCTAGTGCAGGCTTTTGTCGACGGGATTCGAGACCTAGAAGTGCGGGCTGCTGTTAGACTTGGGCACCACGAGAACTTGAAGGATGCGTTGGCACATGCACTGGAAGTGGAGGCCGTGCGGCAAGATCATCGCGCTGACCGCATTAGAGAGGTTATGGTGACACCCGTACGCCGACGTCCGCAGGGCTACAGCCCTCGATGTTTCAACTGCGGAGAAATAGGCCACCTCCGCATGAATTGTGCCAAGCGACGAATTGCAGGGGAAGAAAGAACTGATGAGGAAAGGGTGGTTAACACCACCCAACAGCAGCAGGGAAACGAATAAAGGCCAGGACTATGGGGCGGGTGCTGGCCGGTGTCAAAGAAGCCCTAAGAATTTTGATTTCGCAAGCTCATGATGGGAACAGCTTGGTCATTAGAGGCGAGATCAATGGAACAGCCAGTAAACTGACTTTAGACACTGGAGCCTCTCGCACAGTTGTCAGTGCTCGACTAGCAAATCGGTTTCTTTGGAATTACAAGGGTAACCGAGAGAACGTGGAACTTCTAACAGCCACCGGTCAGCACATATCCGTCCGAGGTGAGAAGGTAGTACAATTAAAACTAGGCAATAGAATTTATCTGCATAATGTAATAGTGGCTGACATTGTCGATGATTGCATTCTGGGTCTCGACTTCATGCGAGAACATTGTTGCGAGATAGACGTCAAGCAGGGTGTTCTAAAATGCGGTTCAGAGGAAATTTTTGTGGAAGGAGCACCATCAGGAGGAGTATACTGCTTCAAGAAGACAGTTCTTCCGCCGAGATCTGAAGTGATCGTACCTGTTAGTCTGCCACGGAACTCTGGCCCAAAGGAACGGTGCGTTCTCATTGAGAAGCTTGACAATGACCTTCCATGGAAAATAGCGCGAACCCTGGTAAGAGCTACTAACAAGTCAGCTGTACGCGTACTGAATCTCAGTAATGAGCAGCATGTTATTAGAAAAGGCATGTTAATGGGTTCTTGCGAGGAAGTGGCTTGGTTGCGCACATGTCAAGATCCACCCACTGAGAACATCACACTTGCGAAGTTCGACGTGACGTCACTTTTGAAGGACTGTCATCATTTGTCAAAGGAAGAGGTAAGCCAAGCAAATAAATTGTTAACACAATACGGAGACATCTTCTCGTGCAATGATGCGGACATGGGAAAAACTAATTTAGTCCAGCACAAAATTAATACAGGCAACGAGTTACCGGTCCGTCAGCGACCAAGAAGATTGCCGGTGGCAAGGGAGAAGGAGGTGGATACTATGATTGAAGGGATGTTGAAAGATGGTGTCATAGAGCCTTCATCTAGTCCTTGGTGCTCTCCAGTTGTTTTGGTGAAAAAGAAGGATGGCAGTACGCGTTTTTGCGTGGATTATCGTCGATTAAACGATATTACAAAAAAGGACAGTTACCCTTTACCTAGGATCGACGACACTCTGGACACGCTTGCTGGAATGAAGTGGTTTAGCACGCTAGATTTGAAGAGTGGCTACTGGCAAGTAGAAATAGACCCGTTAGACAAAGAGAAAACTGCATTTTCTACTGGGAAAGGTCTATGGCAATTCAAGGTTATGCCATTCGGATTGTGCAATGCTCCTGCGACTTTTGAGAGACTGATGGAGCTAGTACTGACTGGATTGATTGGAGACGCATGTCTTGTCTATTTGGATGACATTATAATTGTGGGCCGCACATTTGAAGAACATCTTAAAAACCTTGGTCACGTGTTATCGAAAATCCGTGGGGCTAATCTCAAGCTCAGTCCTAAGAAATGTTCCTTCTTTAAACAGCGGGTTAGCTTCTTAGGACACATCATTTCAGCGGATGGCGTTCAAACAGACCCCGAGAAAGTGATAGCAGTCAAGGAATGGCCAGTTCCAAAAGACAAGACACAAGTTCGTGCGTTTTTAGGATTGTGCTCTTATTACCGGCGATTCGTTAAGAACTTCGCGGATATAGCCAAACCGTTGCATAAGCTCACTGAAGAGAAGAGACAATTCTGCTGGGACGAGAGTTGTGACGTCGCCTTCCAAGCGTTAAAAGACCGTCTGTGTGCCACACCTATTCTGGGTTATCCTGACACGGCAAACGAGTTCATTGTTGACACAGATGCAAGTAATACTGGGATTGGCGGCGTGTTGTCTCAAAGGAAAGGCGATAAAGAGGCTGTGATAGCTTACTTCAGTAAATCGTTATCCAAACCCGAGAGAAATTACTGCGTCACCAGAAGGGAACTACTGGCTGTGGTGAAAACCTTGCAGCATTTTAGCAAATATTTGATTGGGCGGAAATTCCATCTGCGAACCGACCATGCTGCCTTGAAGTGGCTATTGCATTTTAAAAACCCAGAGGGTCAGGTTGCGAGGTGGATTGAGTTGCTACAAGAATTTGACTTTGTTATAGAACATCGTAGTGGGAAATCTCACGGTAATGCAGACGCCTTGTCAAGAAGGCCGTGCCCTGATAGCTGTAAGCACTGCACTAAGCAAGAGGGTAAGGAAGCAGTGCCAATTAGAATGATAAGGGCAGACCTTAGCAGCGAGTGGAAAGGAGAGTTACAGGAAGCGCAGGATAAAGACGCGGACCTCAAACCAATCCTCGAGTGGCTAAAAGCCGGTGCTACGAAGCCCCAGTGGAGTGATATCGCACCGTTAAGTTCCATAACAAAAAGCTATTGGGCCCAGTGGGACAGTCTGGTCATGCAAGATGGGATCCTGTGCCGTAAATGGGAAAATGCCAAAGGAGATCGATGTCATTTACAAATGGTGGTCCCAAAAGCCAAGGTCCCAGAAATACTACAACTTTATCACAGTGGATGCTCAGGAGGTCACCTGGGAGTCAAGAGAACATTGTTGAAGACCCGTGAGCGATTTTATTGGATCAACTGTAGAGACGATGTTGAGGAATGGTGTCGCAAATGCACGAGTTGCGCGGCTGTGAAAGGTCCCCATACACGTAGCAGAGGGGCATTGAAAATTTATAACGTTGGTGCCCCATGGGAGCGGATAGCCGTGGACGTTGCAGGACCGTTCCCTGTAAGTGACAGTGGGAACAAATATTTTATGGTGGTCATGGATTACTTCACAAAGTGGCCGGAAGTATTTGCCATCCCCAATCAGGAAGCTTCAACAGTCGCGGACAAATTGGTTCATGAAGTCTTCTGCCGGTTTGGAGTACCCCTGGAAGTACACAGTGACCAAGGACGTAATTTTGAATCCCAAGTATTTCAGGAAACATGTCGGGTATTGGGCATTCATAAAACAAGGACCACCTCGTATCACCCACAATCTGATGGCATGGTGGAACGTTTTATTCAAACGTTGGAGAGATACCTGGCTAAGGTTGTAGAAAACAGGCAAAAGGACTGGGACAAGCACATTCAGCCGTTTCTCCTATCATACAGAAGCTCAGTCCACGAGAACACGGCAGTGACTCCAGCTTACGCTAACTTCGGACGAGAATTGCGACTGCCTGCTGATCTTATTACCGGCATTCCTCCTGACACTCCGCGCAGTGTAACGGATTATGCGGACGATCTGCGCAAAAGATTGAATGACGTATACGAGCACGTTCGACTATCAGGTCAACAAATGTCTGAGAGGATGAAGACCCGTTATGACCGAAAAGCGAACAATAGCGGTTTCGAGGAGGGCACGCTGGTATGGCTGCACAATCCGGCTCGAAGCAAAGGCAAGTCACCTAAATTACAAGCCAAATGGGATGGACCCTATAGAATCGTGACCAAGATAAATGACGTCACATACCGTATACAGAAAGGCCAGCGAGGTACACCCAAAATTGTTCACGTTGATCGGTTAGCGCGCTATTATGGTTCTAACGATGCTCGGGACGAGCATGTCTTGGGAGGGGGCAGTGTTACGCGCGCTAATACTCGCGGATAGTAGCGCCATCTATTGGCTAAAAGTGGTACTATCCGAATGTGAAAAGTTCGGCGATGGAACATTCTCGAAAGATCTCGATGTCTCCAGAATGTCGTGGAAACGCGATTATTGACCTATATTTGCGAGAGAGTTCCCGACTATTCCGGATCTTTCGAGAATGTTCCACAGACTACGATAGTACTCGCGGCCGGCGACCGCGGCCTTGTGACCAAGGCCATTGACCGAGTATAAAAGTCGGCGCGCGGCCGCCGCCGGGGATTCAGTTTTGCTTAGCGAGCAGAGCGACAAGCGGACTACGAGCGATAACTCCGAGCGACTTCGAAGCGAATTGTGATTTGTGTGAACGTATAGTGAGTGACTATAATTATTGTATTCGAATATCGTAGTATTCAGTGCAGTGTTTTAATTAGTTTAATTGTAATTATTTGCTAATAAAAACTTAATTGGTACTTTTATCGCAATACCGGCGTTTAATTGTTTTTTACCGAACCCCAGCACGTAACAATATTCACAAATAACATGTGTTAATATTAAAAGGTCATTGTTTAAAGAACAATATGAACTATACAAAGCACGGAACAGTATAAGTGAAGAAGACTGTAGAGAAAAATACAACAATTTCTCACGAAATATGACGTACATTACAATACAAAGACCTTCATACTTAATTAGTATTGTATTTAATTTTAATTTTTAGTTTCCTGATTTCTAGTCTACTATTAACGTGAATTCAAAATTAAGTATAAAGTAATATTGAAAGTAATTTACTACTAAATGACAATGTATAAAAGTCTGGAATATTCTAGTTTTCTCATCGTAATTTAATACCTAACTACTCAGTACTGGCACAGACGTTTTGTTGCTACGGCAAACCGCGAAGTTTGCGGATTCCCCGAGTTTTTGAAACTAGTAATCTCTTCTAAGGATTCTTTGATCTTTGATTAATTAATAATATAATTTCTCAATCAAAGACCTTGATATTACCATAATGGACTTGAAGTTCCTCCAGGCGAACATTAACCACTGTGCCCGCGCTCAGGATCTTTTGTCCCAGAGCCTTGCACAGTGGTCGGTGCAAGTGGCCGTAGTCGCCGAGCCATATTTTGTCCCGCCCAGGGAAAACTGGATAGGGGACCTTGACGGCTCGGTGGCGATCATCACCGTGGGCGCCGCTGGCTCCCCCCCCTTCGCGAAAATAGCCAAGGGCCGGGGATGCATTGCGGCTCTGTTGGGAGACATCTGGATTGTAGGGGTTTATTTTTCTCCTAACAGACCCCTGGCTGAGTTCGAGACCTTCCTCGTCCAGCTGGGGGCCCTGGTGGCGCAAGGTCAACCTTACCCGGCGATCGTCGCCGGCGACTTCAATGCCAAGTCCGAGGCCTGGGGTTCGCCGGCGACCAACGCTCGCGGTAGGGTCCTGGAGGATTGGGCGATCTCAACTGGCCTGGTCATCCTAAATAGGGGAGCAGTACAAACGTGCGTTCGGCATAACGGTGGATCCATTGTAGATCTGTCGTTTGCGAGCCCAATGGTCGAACGCCGTGTCCGGGGCTGGAGAGTGGTCGCGGGCACAGAGACTTTGTCGGACCATCGTTACATCAGGTTCGACGTCTCTGCGTCCGCGAATATCCAGCCCAGTGCTGGACTGAGGACCCCTAATCGGGATGGCCCGCGGTGGGCGTTAAAGCGCTTGGACCAGGAGGCCCTAGTGCTAGCCGCTCTAGTCATGTCGTGGCTACCCGTACCGGACGGACCGGTACGGGTTGAGCGGGAGGTGGAGTGGTTTGGGGTGGCTATGTCGGACATTTGCGACGCTGCCATGCCCCGGGCCCTCTGCTACCATGCGCGGCGGCAGGTGTACTGGTGGTCGGCAGAATTAACGCAGCTACGCGCTTCCTGTGTTACAGCTCGCCGCCATTACGCCAGGCATCGCCGCCGTCGGCAAAGACTCGTAGATCACGCGGACCAAGAGCGGCTGCTCTATGGCCTCTACAAAGAGGCGAAGAGAGTGTTGCGGGTGGCCGTGCACAGGGCCAAAGTTGCGGCTAGGAGGGAGTTCTTGGGGACTCTTGACAGGGACCCGTGGGGGCGCCCTTATCGTCTGGCGATGAAAAAGCTTCGTCCAGCGGGGCCCCCACTATCACAGAGTCTCCGGCCCGAGCATCTAACCAATGTTGTCGCGGTCTTGTTCCCGGCCACCGTGGAGACTACTCCTCCACCGATGGCGCCACCTGACATGGCGCCATCGTCGATTGAGAGTTCGACAAGGGATATCCCAGAGGTTTCGCCCGCGGAATTGCGGGCGGCGGTGCTTCGGCTGCGGAGTAAGAAGACGGCCCCGGGGCTCGACGGCATTCCAGGAAAAGCCTGGGTGTTAGCCCTCGAGCACCTGGGCCCGAGACTCCGCAGCCTATTCTCCGCTTGCTTGGAGCAGGGCGTCTTCCCGGCGCGTTGGAAAACTGGGAAGCTCGTCCTGCTGAAGAAGGAGGGACGACCCGCAGAGTCGCCATCGGCCTACCGGCCCATCGTGTTGCTCGACGAGATCGCAAAACTCTTTGAGCGCATTATCCATGCTCGCCTCGTCGAGCATCTCGAGAGGGTCGGTCCGAACCTATCCGAATGGCAGTTCGGATTTCGGCGAGGCCGATCGACAGTTCACGCGATTCTGCGGGTCAAAGCATTAGCGGAGGAAGCGGTGGCCCAGGGTCAGGTCGTTCTGGCGGTGTCCTTAGACATCGCCAACGCCTTTAACACCCTGCCTTGGGCCTGTATATATGAAGCACTGAGGTACCACGTGGTGCCACCCTATCTCCGGCGCCTGGTGCACTCTTACTTGTCCAACAGAGACGTAGTGTATTCCGGCTCCGACGGGTGGCACCGTAGAGCGATGACTTGCGGTGTTCCACAGGGTTCTGTATTAGGCCCACTTCTGTGGAATATCGGTTATGACTGGGTGCTCCGTGGCACCAACCCCTGGGCAGTCGGCGTCACATGTTACGCCGACGATACGCTTGTAACAGCGACTGCCAGGACCTATCAGGAAGCCGCAATATTGGCAGCAGAGGGCACCGGCCATGTCGTCGGTCGAATCCGTAGATTAGGATTAACGGTGGCTCTCAATAAAACCGAGGCCCTTTGTTTTCATGGGCCTCGGAAGGGGCCACCGGCCGGTGCTCACATAATGGTGGAGGGGGTGCGGATTCCCATCGGTAAGTCGATGAAATATTTAGGATTAGTTCTCGACAGCCGGTGGAAATTTCGCGCCCACTTCGAAGGATTAAAGACCAAACTGTCTCGGGCAGCGGGTGCTCTTTCAAGCCTGCTGCCCAACCTAGAAGGTCCTGGCACCCCTTGCCGAACGCTATATCATGGAGTCGTGCGGTCCATGGCCCTTTACGGATGTCCCGTTTGGGCCGACTCTCTGGGGGGCCGCTGCGTCGCTCTCTTGCGTAATCCGCAACGAGTAGTAGCGCAGCGGGCGATCAGGGCGTACCGCACGGTCTCTTTCGAGGCAGCCTGTGTACTGGCCGGATTTCTACCATGGGATCTGGATGCCGGAGCCCTCTCTGCCTTATTTCACTGGCGGGAGGAAGCGTCCAGACGTGGACAGCGTCCGGCCCTGAAAGAGGTTGAGGCCAAGCGGGCTTTACTTCGCAGAGCTGCCGTGGAGGAGTGGCGTCTTAGGCTGGAGGCCCCCACAACGGGGCTTAGGGTCGTCTCGGCAGTACGTCCTGTCTTTGCTGAATGGCTGGACAGGCGCCACGGCCCAGCGACGTTTCGTTTAACGCAGGTGCTCACCGGACATGGGTGCTTCGGTGAGTACCTGTGGCGGATCGTCAGAATTGAGGAGTCGGCCGTGTGTCACCATTGTGACAACTGCCAGCAGGATACGGCCCAACACACGTTGGAGTTTTGCCCAGCCTGGGACGAGGAGCGCAACGCTCTCATGTCAGTCGTCGGAGGAGACCTCTCGCTGCCGGCTGTGGTGTCATCCATGGTTGACAGCCGGAGGTCCTGGCGTGCGGTGGCCCACTTCTGCGAGGTGGTCCTCTCGCAGAAGGAGAGCGCCGAGAGGGATCGGGAACGCACCGATCCCTCCCGCAGTCAGAGAAGACGTAGGAGGCGCCGGGTGGACGACTGACCGGCGTCTCCCGCCCTGTGGACTGGGGGTGTCTGAAGAATCCCACCACGGTATCCCCTGCCTGTCGTAAAAGGCGACTAATAGGGGAAATCGGGGGTCGCGGGCGGCCAGTAAGAACTGTCCGCCATAACTATACTGTACATTCCTCATGTACAGAGTGCGATCCCCGGGATGGGCGGCAGTGTGAGTGGCCTCACGCTGCCGATAGCGCCAAGGGCGTTCTTTGATGAGCGGGCTCTGAGCCCCCCACGTTCTGAGAATGGGCCGCACTCGGCGGCACCGCGCAGGGGCGGTTGCGGAGGACAACTAGGCACTCTTTGCCGGAGGAACCCGCAGCCGTCCTCAATGCGCTGAGGAAGGTCACCGCGGAGTTTTGGTTGGTATTGCCGTGCATAGTACAGGAGTAGGGACTCGGCCCGGCGGTCGCCCGATGTTTTTAACTTTTCCGGGCGGCCCAACACCGGATCGTAAGGCACGGCGAACCCAACATAACCGTCCAGTCGCTAGGCTGGGCGGTAGTGGTAAAAACTGCACTTTCTCCGCGAAAAAAAAAAAAAAAAAAAAAAAAAAAAAAAAAAAAGTATAGATTTCTTTATGTATACATATTTTCGTGCTTAATTTTTAAACAAAAAGTGAGTACTTTTTATGACCAAATTATTTTCACTGCCCAGCTGTTCGTATAAAATGACAATGCAAGAATCAACGACCCATTCTCACCTTTTGCAAGGAACATCTTTTCTTACATTATTCAATCATTTATTAAACGTGTTGTCGTTGTGCCTGTGTTGTAGATGTGTGGAGTAAGTATATTCCAGAACAGTCTCTTGGTGTGTGGGTTGAGACGGGAAACGTTATCGAAGTTTGTTCCTGTGTTATATTATTTATACATACCGTATGTAAAATGCGTAATTATAAGTTCTTGCTTATTTAGCTATATCATTCGTTTTAGGGTAAAAAGGTACCTTGATTATAATTTAAAGATTGACTAGCAGTAAGTACTAATAAGGTAAACCTCTTGACTTGGTTGCATTTAAAATGAGATAGGGAATAAATATAAGCTTTATTGGCCAAATTAAATCTGGGAATATTAATAGTGGAGCTGTTAATTATATCCATCATCATTCAAAGTATTAATAAACTAAATCACAAAACTGAGCACCATCTATAAAACACTATCCAGAGTAGAATAAAGATGCGGGAAGAATTAAATTTTTCATACATCAAAATATTTCAGGCACCTTTGTAACTGTACCTTGAGATCTCTGCAATTCGATATATTTAACGGGTGGTTTGAGAAACTGTTGAAGACGCCATCTGTGAAACAAACTAACATTAAATATTGAACAGCTATCAGCAAGTAGATGGCGTAACTAGATTTGGGAGGCGTGTATCATAACTAGTTCTAGCTACTCGACAATAGACGGCACTATCAACCATTTATTACGATGCAGCAATAAATTATTATTATGCTTTTTATAGAAACATCACGTCCAATTTTATAACATTTATTTGTGGCTATGTTCATAATAACCGAAATAAACATTGACATGTTGGCGTAAAATGCACACACCGAGAACATTCTACGATTTGCGCCAGTGAGTTGACCTAGTTTTGTGGCATTGTGCCTCTAGATCAATATCATGGCGTGCCGGCTGCCGGTACCACTCAGTTCTGGCAACGTGGAAAAAGAGCGAAAGTTCTAGACACGACTCATGCTACCTTTGGCATTTATGGTTCTAGTCTGCAATGATTTAATTTCTATGCGCTTCTTCCAAATTTTTTATAAGTATCAAAAAGTCCTTTACGATCTGCCTCGGTGGCGTAATTCGAATCCTGTGTCGGGAAAAGTATGAAGTATATCTAAGTAGTACCTTTAGTTTCCTTCACAGTATCAGCCCGGAGTCTATAATTTGTGCCTGATATGGCGATAGGCGCCCATCACATCATGGAATGGAACACAAAAGGCGAAAAGTGGGTGCTCTAGTTGCACCTGTGCCTTCCCCTTCAGGGATAACGGCGTATTGTGTCTCTTCTTTACGAACTTCAAAGGTTCAATGAAATATAACTTGCTATTTGATCTAAGAGTAATTAAGTACTAAGTAATTAGACATCGTGGTAGGTGATAGGAGTTAAGTTTAAAACCTAAATATTCCTACGTTTGTATAAGTACCTAAGTAATTAGCATGATATACAATATGATTTTCGTTAGATCTTCAATCTAAGTATTTACTTACCAACTCTTAATTATCCCACTTTCAGACTATCGTTATATTGTGCAAAGGATTAGTCTTCCGAAGTTTGTGATAACTGATAAGCTTTATAATTTTATTTGAAACTTTTAACAACATTCTACTGGGCTAAGGAATCTTGAAAATCGAAGTAAATCCTTTCTACCTTGTAGTTGTAGGCACCTAGGATATTCAGGATAGATACTGTGTGAAACAACGCACAATAATACTTTTAACTAACCAAATTGACAAAGTAATAGATAAATCATTGTATTTATTCACTTAAGAGGTGAGGTTTGTTTTTAATCGAAACTTGTCTTATGGCGCATCAGTCGTGTCATAACAGACTGTTCTGGTACGGTCAGGATTGTAAGGAAAGCTTTTGCAAACTTAAAGCATTTGTTCGCGTGCATTGTTGCATGGAATTTTCTAGATGTTTCGCTTGACGCAAGTCATGACAACTGCATATTATATTACATCGACATTATTTGAACAATAATTGATATTATTATGACAATTTAAGCAGCTATTTTACAGAGTTTTAATCCTTGGGTTGGATGGGTAAGTTCTAGATAATATTTGCGAATAGGTAACGGGGCAATACCACGTCTTATCGGGTCTAATGTCTTGTCGTGTGTTTTTATCTACTTCAAGCAAAGGTAGTCTTATGATGTCTAGCATTTTAAAAAGTTGCAGACAGAACAGATATTATATCAAACCAATATAATATTGTGTAGCCATCTAGGCCATTTACACCTAGCCTAAAATATGCACAGTTTTAAATATCTAGATTGGCATGTACAAACTACAAACATAAATATTTTCGAACTCTACGCCAAAATTGCTGCAAGGTGATAAATGCCGGAATTTTATGGTCCGTTTTACGCAAATTATAACGTACACTATAAATAGTGACATGTGTTTGGCTGGAGATATTTTTATTCACTGGAAAATTCGCTAACAACTCATTTTTTTTGTAGCTGTGGTAAACAAGAACTTATTTATTTGTTTCTCAGGTCATGGCTCATGGCTGATCTTGGGAGGGTAATATGGATACTTACCAATATAAATACCAAGATAACTAGTCTATTTTGAAACATAGCAATTACTTACTATGTTACATAAGCTCACACTTTTGCTAGCTGAGAGCTAGGCAGAGACGAATATTTGACTACCCATGATAGATGGATAGTCTGTCCCCAAATGGGGCGCAAATCCTACCCAACTCAGATGTTTTTTTTATGAATAATCTTACAGTTTTCAATGGGGCTCGAACTTCGAACCACCCGCTGCCACTAGGGCTTGAGCCACGGGCGTAGCTATAGGTTTCACATAGGGGGGGTCCGAGGATACCAAAATGTCAGTGACGTAGTGTGGGGTTCTTGCTCTAAAAAATCTCCTTTCAACAAATATGTCACGTATACACCGGGGGGGGGGGCGTCACCAAAAGTAAAAAATAAAAAAGATTATATGTTTCTTAGAAGTGCACATAGGCCATAAAGTGTACATGTCTTGTGGCCCCCATTGTTATTGTTGTTAGCTAAGGGGGGAGGGTCCGAACCCTCAAAACCCCCCTTATGGCTAGAGCAATAACCCAATAAAGGTTAACATTGCTATAATAATTATAAAAGTCATTCTTTAGTACCAAACATGAAACAGTTAGCAAGCTAAGGAATATTTTCATTTGTTTTGTTTACAATAAAGTAACTATATGGACATTGATATAAAACAGCCATTATAAGTAGGTATTACCTTTGTCTGTAATGCAGTTAGGTGCAAATAGGGTGCAAGTTGCAACCGATCAATACAATGAATCATGCGCCATAGCATCAAACGTCTGGATAGAGTTATGTAAAACTTTCCATGCAGTCTGGAAATAAACGCGAGAACAATGGATTACATTTGGCAAATGTATACTAATATTATAAAGCTGAAGAGTTTGTTTCTTTGGTTGGACGCGCTAATCTCACGAACTACTGAACCGATTTTGAAAATTATATCACTAATTTGTAGCTACATTACTCCTGACTCCTGAGTGCTATAGGCTAATTTTTGTCCCGGGAAAAATTTAATATTTCTTTCCATATTGTTATACATTTTCGGCTTATTTGTAAAGATGATAGGTAATAATGTGAGGCTAAAAATATTCGAGATTCCGTATGAAAAAAATCAAAAGCTTAAAGAATTAAACCCTGGACTGACGTTTGTTGGTGCGCTCAGGCTATTCACTAACCATGTTATGAGCCTTCGGAAATAGAAGAAAGTCGAAAAATAATTATGATTTTCAGAAAAATAACATGTTTTAATTAAGTCAATACAGCTTAACTAGGTAATAGAACCTACCCAGTCTTTAGAGACATTTTAAAGTACTTACCTACATTTTGGTTATTGCATAATCAAGGAAAAAATAACATTATAATACGCATACGCATACTCACGCCTTTTATCCCCGAAGGCGTAGGCAGAGGCGCAACTAGTGCACCCACTTTTCGCCGCGCGTATTCCGTCCCATGATGTGATAGAGGGCGAGCCTATCGCCATATCGGGCACAAATTCCAGATTCCGGGCTGATGCTGAATAGAAAAATCCAATATCACTTTGCCCGACCCGGGGATCGAACCCGAGACCTCAGCATTGCAGTCGTACCGTAATACAACTACGTCACCGAAGCAGTCAGTACATTATAATGTTCATGAGTCATTTGTTTATGGGCCCACAAAGTTCATTGATCTTTAAGAAAAATATTGTCGTAACGTCACCAAACTCACGCCTATTTTTAAATTTAATTTTGATATTAGAAACTCAAGTTTCGATGCCAAAATAAGATCGCGGTTTGCGCCATCTTGCCAAAATATTTTGCTTTACGAGATTACCTATGTAGTAAACAACCCATGTTCGCGAGTTTACTCAAGGAGGGTGGAATTTTCTAGCATTGACCTTGAACCATCCCCAAAAGGACGCGCATTGTAAACAAGCCATTATTTAAAATTTATGAAACAAACCGATTTACTCTCTCTTTCGCGCATTACGTCACTCACAGTGCAACTGTTCAAGTACTGCGTTGTAGATACCTTGGGTGTTGCTAGGTGTGCGATAAAAATCCTATAATATTAACAACGTTTTTTAATCAAATCTGTAAAATGTGTTAGATATTTGAGTACTTGCTTCGGCAGAACATATTATACTATTAAAGGAGATGTCCACTTTTTGTATGAGTGCTGGGCCTCAAAATCTAACAAGGCTCAAACTTTAGGGATAATTAAAGGGCAAAATATGGAACTTAGATCCATTAAAAAAATATTTTTAGACCCCTCCATTCATAACAAACATTTTTAAAAACATTCATATTAAGTGTAGTTTTCAAGCCAAACAAAATTACATAAATCTCAAAATTGGAGGTCTTTAAAATTAAACGATTTATTGCAAAAGGTTAGTTTTCAAGAGGTCTATCCAAATATATTATAAATTGTCTTGTGAAAATTTCAGGCCCGTTTTTGGACATGTCCTTTAAAAATGATTAGGCCTTATAGTTTTTAAATTTCCTTTAACAATGAACATAATGATCTTATTTTTTTCATAAGTATGGGCAAATATAAGGGGGAGGGGTGTTGGGGGTCCCCCCCCCCTCGGCTTACAATTATAATGCCTATGTGCACTTCTAAGAAACGTACAAACATCCAATTTCACAAACTTTTGCATTTATAATAAGATGAAATAGATCCAACAATACCCAACGCAAAAAACCACTGAAACTGAAAATGCTTAAAATATCATTTTTAACTCTTGGGTGACGGGGACGGGGCTTTTATACGTGACTTATTTACTTATTTGTTGAACTGAGGTTTGTTTTGGTGTCATGGGGCGGGAAGAACCCACGCTACGCCACTGACATTTTGGTATCCTAGGACCCCCCTATGTGAAAGCTATAGCTACGCCCGTGTTTATAAGTATAGCGCAGATATTACTAAATATTAAAAACTCGGTCGAAATAGCAGTTACTTATTTTTCCCCTTAAAGGCTAAAACCACAATGATTGCACTATAAATGATGCCTAAATTATTTTCCGGCATTGAACACTAATTATTTAAAAAAGTTGAGTATATACCTACTTGTCAATGAACTAATAAGTATTTTTGGTATTGGTTTGAATCAAATGAATACACTTAATAAAATCAGACCTTTTCTGTGCGTATATTAAATATTTAAAAAAGAAATAACCGAAAGATAGCGATAAATAAGTAATAAATCAATACAATAAATACCAAGAACAATTACGTATGATGAACTTCTAATTTATTAGTAAAGTACGATAGATTGAAGCGTACCAAATTACATTACATATATAAAATTCAGGACATTTTATACTTATATTGTATAAATAAAATCCATAACCATAACCCGTGTAACTCGAAAACATTGTGTTTTCTCTTATTCCTAAAATTAAGAATATTCACTGAAAATTAAATAACAAATTCTAACAAATTTTGGATTCTTCATTACGCAGCAACACCGGGATAAAACGAGTGAGCACTAAAAGTTCTGTCCTTATCATCAAGTGCTGCATTCCTATTGGTCCGCCTCACTGACCTTCCAGAATATTCGACAAGAAAACCCGTTCTGATTGGCCCCGTCGCGCATGTTGTAGAATATTCTCGAATCCTATTCGTTTAGTATTTAACCGCGCGCAGTGCGGCGGGAATTCAGTACAATTTGAAACACAATACGAAGCAGACGAAGAGATATCGGTGCCAAACCGAAACGCAAGTTACACTACCAGCGAAGTGAAGAATATTTCCAGTAATTATAAGAGTAATATTATCGGAAGAAAAGTAATCAGAAAAAATAATTAAAATGCCAGCTATTGGAATTGACCTTGGCACGACGTACTCGTGCGTCGGCGTGTGGCAGCACAGCAACGTGGAGATCATCGCCAATGACCAGGGCAACAGAACCACGCCATCATACGTCGCGTTCACGGACACCGAGCGGCTGATAGGCGATGCTGCCAAGAACCAGGTAGCGCTGAACCCCAACAACACAGTGTTCGACGCGAAACGACTAATCGGCAGGAAATTCGATGACCCTAAGATCCAACAAGATATGAAGCACTGGCCGTTCAAGGTGATTAGCGAAGGCGGCAAGCCCAAGATCCAGGTAGAGTTCAAGGGCGAGACGAAACGATTCGCGCCCGAGGAGATCAGCAGCATGGTGCTGACCAAGATGAGGGAGACGGCCGAGGCGTACCTGGGCAGCGCGGTGCGCGACGCTGTCATCACCGTGCCGGCGTACTTCAACGACTCGCAGCGGCAGGCGACGAAGGACGCGGGCGCCATTGCCGGGCTGAACGTGCTGCGCATCATCAACGAGCCGACCGCCGCCGCGCTCGCATACGGCCTCGACAAGAACCTAAAGGGCGAGAGGAATGTGCTCATCTTTGACCTGGGCGGCGGTACCTTCGACGTGTCCATCCTGAGCATCGACGAGGGTTCGCTGTTCGAGGTGAAGGCGACAGCGGGAGACACGCACCTCGGTGGCGAGGACTTCGACAACCGGCTGGTGAACCACCTCGCGGAGGAGTTCCAGCGCAAGTTCAAGAAGGATTTGCGCTCCAACCCTCGCGCTCTCAGGCGCCTGCGCACCGCCGCCGAGCGAGCCAAGCGCACACTCTCCTCCAGCACTGAAGCAACCATCGAGATCGACGCGCTGTACGAGGGAATTGACTTCTACACGCGTGTGTCGCGCGCGCGCTTCGAGGAACTGAACGCCGATCTGTTCCGCGGCACCCTCGATCCCGTCGAAAAGGCGCTCAACGATGCCAAGATGGACAAGAGCCAGATCCACGATGTGGTCCTCGTCGGCGGCTCGACGCGCATCCCCAAGGTGCAGTCGCTGCTGCAGAACTTCTTCTGCGGCAAGAAGCTGAACCTGTCCATCAACCCGGACGAGGCGGTCGCGTACGGCGCCGCCGTGCAGGCCGCCATCCTGAGCGGCGCCACCGATTCCAAGATCCAGGACGTGCTGCTGGTGGACGTGGCGCCGCTGTCGCTCGGCATCGAGACCGCTGGCGGTGTCATGACCAAGATCGTCGAGCGCAACTCCAAGATCCCGTGCAAACAGTCGCAGACGTTCACCACGTACTCGGACAACCAGCCTGCGGTCACCATCCAGGTGTACGAGGGCGAGCGCGCCATGACCAAGGACAACAACCTGCTCGGCACTTTTGACCTGACCGGTATCCCGCCGGCGCCGCGCGGCGTGCCAAAGATCGACGTCACCTTCGACATGGACGCGAACGGCATCCTGAACGTGTCCGCCAAGGAGAATAGCACCGGCCGCTCGAAGAACATCGTGATCAAGAACGACCGCGGGCGGCTGTCACAGGCGGAGATCGATCGCATGCTCGCCGAGGCGGAGCGGTACAAGGAAGAGGACGAAAAGCAGCGGCGGCGCGTGGCGTCGCGCAACCAGCTCGAGGCGTACGTGTTCAGCGTGCGGCAGGCGCTCGACGACGCCGGCGAAAAGCTCAGCGAGGGCGACAAGGGCACGGCGCGCGCTGCCTGCGAGGACGCGCTGCGCTGGCTCGAGAACAACACGCTCGCCGAGCAGGAAGAGTATGAGCACAAGCTCAAGGAGCTGCAGCGCGTCTGCTCGCCACTCATGACCAAGATGCACGGCGGCGCCGGCGCTGGGGTCGCACCAGGAGCGCAACAACACGGCAGAGCTGACGGACCCACCGTCGAGGAGGTCGACTGAACACATCTCACTTGAACATGTCACGGCAACATAATACTTGTAGTTCCTACGTGATGTGGTAAGGATGAATGAATGTGATAGTCTTTTGTGATAGTATTGTGGCGGCACAATTAACATACACCGCCACCTATCAACTATTATGTTATATATAGGATATAACTCTTGATGTTAATAAGACTGATTTAATTTATTGTATGTTACTAATGACAGCGCATGATCAACAGTTGGAAAAATAAATAAATTTCAGTTATAATTTGGTAGTTTAATTTATCTAGATTTGTCTTGTATTATAAGTACTTACCTAGTTTTACAAAAAATGTTACAAATAGACAGACAAAATAAGTTCACTAAAAATCTAGTCCAGCTGTATTCAACCTTTTTATAATATGGACTTAGATGATTTACCTGTCTTGAAATTTAACATTTTACTAATTTTTAAAAGTATTCAGAATTAACCAAATGATATTATTATTATAATTGCTATACTAAATTTTACTTGTAACATGCAGACCCTGCGGATGCATGTACTAAGTACATACAAATTACAAGTTTCTTTAGGTTTAGCGAGATTTTTTGATTCCAAGTCGCTTAAAAAGTCAACAAGGTCGATGACTATTCACCTCATAATAGCACATATAAGAAGTACTTTTATTTCCTGGCATAGTTTTAAGGCAAAGAGTTCTACAGACCGGACATCAGGACCAAATTTTTCGTCCAAAAGTTATTACCCATTGGTAATAAGTCGCTGTCTTATCTGATATGTCCGTGTAACAAGACGTCTCGGTAAGCTTCAATTTTGTAAAGAAAACATTATTTTGGGAGGAAATATGCCAATATACGTTTTACGACCATGTCAAAGTATGTTCTAATGAATTTTACATAGGTATTTTGTTATTTCACGGTAGATTGAGTTACTGACAAACAGGCTCAAAATTTTTGAATGTCAATTTTCCCAATGTCCGCTCTATTTGTTTTAAGGTGATTTCACGTGGAATGCAAATTCCATATGAATAATTTATTGATCTGTTTTAATACTTGTATGACCTAATTAAAGATTGCGACGTCAAACGTTCATTTTTGTCTCGAAACTATTTACATTTAGAGATTCGAGGACTTTAAATAACCTGTTAATGATAACACAAATAGAACGGACGCTATTTTTGCACTCGTAACACCCACACCGCAGTTGGTATTTGGAAAGTATGTACCTAGTGATTTATTTTATTAATATAATTATACATAACATAATACGTGAGTGTGTACGTATGTATGTATATTATACATACATCTACTGGTGGTAGGTCTCTCATATTATGTTAGAGACCGTCTGGGTGGGTACTACCGCAATGTCTATTTCTACCGCCAAGCAGTGTGCATGCACTGTTGTGTTTCAGTTTGAAGGACATTGTAGCCAGTGTAACTACTGGACATAATGAGACTTGATACCTTATGTCTCAGGATGGTGAGCGCTGTGGAATGCCACACAATACTTTGTAACTCAAGGTGCTGGATGGTGTTGCTACTGTTTATGGGTGGTCGTATCGCTTACCATCAGGCGAACGGCATGCACGTCTCGTCATTCAATGCCATAGAAAAAAAATTGGCAAATAGTTCGCCTGAATATGGAAGCTCTCCGCGGTGGCCATCTTCGGCGCATTAGGGACGGCTGCGGGCTTCCTCGGACGAAAGTATCTAAGTTGTCGTCCGCAACCGCCCCTGCACGGTGCCGCCTGGTGCGGCCCGTCTCCTGTTGTGGGAGGGGCTCAGAAGCCCCCGCGCACCGAAGGACGCTCTCAGCGTCAACGGCTGCGTGAGGCCTACCTGCCACGCTGCCGTCCATCACGGGGGTCGCAACAATGTGCTAAAATAAACACAAAACTAAAGCGGACGGCCCCCTGCCGCCCGCCCGCAACCCCCGGTGGCCAATATTAGTCGCCTTTTACGACAGGCAGGGGATACCGCGGTGGAATTCTCCAAACGCCCCCAATCCACAGGGCGGGAGACGCCGGTCAGTCGTCCACCCGGCGCCTCCTTCGTCTCCTCTGGCGGCGGGAGGGATCATCGCGCTCCCGATCCCTCTCGGCACTCTCCTTCTGCGAGAGGACCACCTCGCAGTAGTGGGCCACCGCACGCCAGGCCTCTCGACTGCCAACTATGGAAGCGACCACGGCCGTCAGCGAGAGGTCTCCTCCGAGAATATGGAAGCCCCACGCAACATCGACTAATAAACATTCGCAGCCAGTTCTTCATACATACATAGCATCACGCCTTTTTTACACGCTTTATATTAGCTTCACTTGTATGTTTGTAACTCCTTTGGGCGCGATTTATTTTTAGTGACATTTGTTGGACCATAGTAGAATTACAACTGAACTGGCTACTCTTATGCGTAAAAAAATTCTACTTGTCACAAGATGGTGCTTTCGGTTTTAGTGACATCTGTTAAACAATAGTAGAACAGAACTAAAAAAATAAAAGTAGTTTAAAACAACTAAAAAACACGCTTTATAGAAAATCCAACTAAAAAATAGAAAATAAATTTGAATTAAGAATAGTGTAAATAAGAAAAAGTGTATTTTATTCATTGATGTATTAAAAAACCCTACATCAATGATTTTATTGTACAAAAAAGCGTCGGGTGCATGGTGTCAATAGTTATAAATATTTTATTGACAGATAATATGAGTAGAAGTATAGAATAATAACTTTATTATTCTATGAATAGAAGTATTATATATCATTTTGATAATATCTTAAAAAGCACCCCACGCTTTTTTTACAATAAAATACACTTTTTCTTATTTACACTTGTACGGTTTAAGCAACTTACATCGCGCAGCGCTGTGTCAGCGCTTTACGCCGCACGCATTAATTGTATTAATTTTACCAACCAGTTCGCGTGTCCTCATTACCATTACCATTTTACCATTTAGACTAGTTCAGTGTGAATAAACCATATTTTACCCGAACTTTAGTCGTTTACATTTACGAACCAAACGTAAATCCTTGTACGGACACCACATCCCGTACAATACTATTCTTATTTCAAATTTATTTTCTATTTTTTAGTTGGATTTTCTATAAAGCGTGTTTTTTAGTTGTTTTAAACTATTATTACTTTACAGGGATAGGCAGAAGTGTAACACTCCCACATTTCTCCAGCTTTGTAATAAAGGACGAGACTTTTGCCATTTACCGGGCACAATTCCAGACTCTAGGCTGATACAGAAAAGCCCAATATTACTGCATGACCCGGGATTCGAACCCTACACCTCAGCGCGGTAGTACCGCGTGCGCAATACAACTAAGCGACCGAGGCAGTGAGTTCATTTATAAACATTGAACTGTAAAAGTAATGGCTTAAGTAAAAATTATAATGGTTTCCACAATACAAACTTCATAATGCAAATAAATGACAATGAAAAAAGTGAAGATTCATTCAGACGGAGCAAAGTATTCTTGAAAGTAGTACTAGCTGACCCCGCAAACGTTTTTGCCATCAGTTACCGACCGGAGTTAAAAGTTATTAAAAAAAATAGGGTTTGATCGTAGAAAGGTAAAAATTTAGGGTTGTATGTATTTTTGAATGCTGTATAATAAAAAAATAAAAACAAAAAATTGTGTCAAAAATAAAAAATAAATAATTACGGTAAAAAACATGTCATTTTTATTTTACTATAATTTTTTTAAATGCTACCTAAAATAAAATTAACAAAGAACCAAAAAAACCCGAATGCGTCAATATCTGCCACCTTTATTAAATTCATTGAAGAACTGAAAAGATAGAAACAAGATTTTAATTTGAATATTTTGTTTTGGTTTTGAATAATCTTAGTTGACAGTGTTCACAAACGCTGTCGGAGGCATAACACGCTCACTTCTCATAATTTGGTTCGTGATATAGGTAGAACCACATCAAATTAATATCTTGTTTCTATCTTTTCAGTTCTTCAATGAATAGATATTGGCGCAGTCGGGTTTTTTGTTTGTCTTAAATTTTTTTTTTTTTTTTTATTGCATTGAATGACGAGACGAGCATGCCGTTCGCTTGATGGTAAGCGATACGACCACCCATAAACAGTAGCAACACCATCCAGCACCTTGACTGACAAAGTACTGAGTGGCATTCCACTGCGCTCGTCATCCTGAGACATAAGATGTTAAGTCTCATTATGTCCAGTAGTTATACCGGCTATAACGTCCTTCAAACCGAAACACAACAGTGCAGGCACACTGTTGCTTGGCGGTAGAAATAGACACTGCGGTGGTACCCACCCAGACGGCCTCTTACATAATGAGAGACCTACCACCAGTAAAGTATTTAAAGATTTATTAATAACACCAATATTGTTTAGTGTGAGGTAGGCTAGCTTTCTAGCTTTGCGGCGCCGTGGCGTAGCGAGCGGTCGCCGACGAGTAGAAACTGGAATAATAAGACGTGGGTTCAATGATTGTACCAAGAAAATATTTATGTTATAAATAGTAAATATAACATAAACATAATATAGGTATGTAGGTCTAATTGTATATGTAATTGTAAAACTAACTTAGTGTAAGCCCAATTATTGTAACTAACATTATGAGTCTTTGTACTTGTAAATAAAGTTTATTATTATTATTATAATGTCACGCCATTTTCCCTTTTCAGGGGTGTAACACGTTCACATTTCGCCAGATATGTTAATGTCAGCGTTGCGTCGCCCATGTGATAAATAAAGTAGTTTATTTATTTATTTACCAGGCACAATAAATATTAGACTCCGGGATGATACTGAGAAAAACCCAATATTACTTATGCGACTCGGGCACGGTAATATTATATATCTGTGTACTGTACTGTGACTCGGGGTTTGATATTCGAAGCCGAGGCACAGTAATGAGGCCTCAGCTCGGCAGACGTTCCGTCTGGCAGTTGGCACGTAGGTACATACAAAACGTATAACCTTCCACCCTTTGATTATTTATATACCTATATAGAGTGACGCGCTGCAATGAAACTAAAACAAACAGGCAACTTTTCTTAAGCTAGTATGCGTGACAGCTGTGTCATTCTGCGTATCCTTGTGTGCGCGTATAATGATACTAGTTATTTCATGGTTTCTATTAAAACGGGGAGAAAATTATATCCATGAAAATCAACAAAAAATAATTGACTCGAACTCATTTAGTGGGGAACAGTTCGCCTTTTTTTTCGACGCGTTTGAAACATTCAGTGTCTATCTAGGTATATAATTAATCAAAGATATGCACTTACATTTTACAACTACCGCTGCCGAAACTTTGATTTTTTATGGCACTTTCAAGTTAGGCATTGATATTGTTATCTTATGTCTTTCATAAATTATAATATTGATCTTACTTTGACATTATAAATATGGTTTGACGTTAGGCAAGCCACGATATAAAAACTAAACCAAATCCATTCTGCAACATGTAAATAAATTTTGTGGCAGTGAGTTGTAACCCCACATTGGAGTGCGATAGCAACTGGTGACCTGACGATTTCCGTGCTGTAGAAAAAAATGTATAATAAAATAATGATGATATTGTAATATTAACTTTTCGGACAACAAACACCTCAGTCCGCCCCGTGACCATGAAGGCTGTAAAGTCTACGAAACGGGAGTAAAAATTAAACAAAAGACATGTCCAAAACCATACCATACCAGCCCTGTATTATATGTATACTGCCCACTGGTAAGCACGGGCCTCCTCTACAACTGAGAGGGTTAAGGCCTTAGTCCACCACACTGGCCTAGTGCGGGTTAGCAGACCTTAGTCCACCACATGTCCAAAAACGGGCTTAAAATTCTAACCAAGATACTTTATAATATATATTTGGATAGTACTCCCAAAAACTAGGCCTTTAGAATAAATTGTATAATTTAAAAGTCCTCCGATTTTGAGATTTATGTAATTTTATTTTGCTTAAAACTTAATTACACTTAATAACACTTAATATGAATGTTTCTATAAGTTAGTTATAAATGGAGGGGTCTAAAAATACTTATTAAATGTGTACGGTCTATGTTCAGCACCACACACCTTATAGTTTATTTGATGATAATATGATAAAGAACAACACTTGATATAAATGTTCGACAGTTTATTAATATAACTTAGCACTATTAATGTTAATGATTTAATGATGACTGATTGCTGATTGATAATTATTGATTGATGAGCACGCGCGGCTTGTTGCTCAGCGGTACGCGAACTGAAGCTAAGTATTACCGATATTTGCGGTAATAGAATAAAATGCTGAGGGCGCAAATTTGTACGGTTGCACCGTACATGCTCCCGGGGGAAAAGATGAAGAATGAGTTGTTAGTATGATTGAATGATACTAGGTGATATACAATTTTGATTAAATCTAAATGTTAGTATATGATAACAAGTGAAACCCGACATTTATGTAGAATCGAATTCCTTAAAACTAACACTTTTGCTCACAATTGGCGATGTAGCTTTATCGACACTTGCACTTATTGCGTTATCACTCACGACACTCACTACACTATCACTATCACGGCGACGACCCGACCAGGACATGCCCGGCTGGGCAGCTGGTCTCGCCGAGATGTCTTTCTGCTGGCACTTCTGGATTTGTCTCCATGCGGCTGCTAAACCCACCAGTACCAATATCGCCATAATGACATATATAGCAGCATAATGATGGATATCATGACTTGATACATCATTTATAATTGGGACTTCCTGTTTCATATTCTGAACTTGCTTCTCAATAGCTGACAACCTTCTATGGTGGTCTGCTATATCAGAGGCATTTAGAGCAATCTTTTCTATATCAGGCAAAGAGATATTGATTATATTGTTAATCGGATTAATATTCGGCGTTAATACTTTAGGTTCTAGGACTATTTTTGTTTGATCTTGCTTATGTGTAAATACAGTGAATTCTTTAGATTTTATGAGACAACCATGACCTACAGTCAACAACCCGGCGTTAGAAAATTGTAACCCGGTAATTTGATCTTCGCATATCAGTTTCATGCGGCACTCGCTACAACAAAAATACAAATACGATTCCGATGTATGTAGCTGTGTCATTTGATCAGTACACATGTTCTTGATAATTGTACATTCAGACGGTCTCCTTTCTGTCTTGCACATTAATGAATCATCGGTCATTCTATACTCGGGAGTCTTGATGTGACATAACAATTGTTCAATTCCTAACTCTAAGCACGACGATATATCCTTCTCAGTCATTGAAAAAAATGTGTCCTTTTTTAAACTAATTGCTGTATATTCCGATATAGGTGAAATCTTGATCATCTGGTCATCCATTTTGCGAGGTATGGGTATCATTTTAAATATTTCGTAATTGTCCCGACTGATAAGCGGTATTTTGATTTCCAATAAGATGTATTTCTTAGTGATTCTTGCTCGTATCTTCATGAGGTTATATATTTGTGTAAAATCTGCATTTTCAACTGGTAACGCGTAATCCTTAGGTAATTGTCCAGATATTATATTTAATTCATGCCACAATTGGTCTGGTGACAGAAGATGAAAATTCACTTTTCCGTTAAAAATATTAGTGACAGTATCCAACAAATTATCTTGAATGCGCTTCAAATTATTTAAAATGTCTTTTGCTATGAATGCTGTCATAACAAAATCATTAATTAATAAATTATCTTGTACTTTTGATTTTAACACATCGACAAAATTTTCTATACCGAGTAATTTCTGATGAATTTGCTTATGGTGTTTCTCCATAACGCTTTCCATTCTTCTGAGTAAATTAAATTGTGCTTCAATTACAGACGTCTGATTCTTCCATAATAATGCTAAATGATTTTCATTGTCTTTGATATATTTAATATCTTGTTCATATTTTTCAGCGAAACGCTCATCCAATACCCCGAAGAGGCTGTTAGCGACGTATCCTATTCCATTGATAAGACCGCGGCGCGAGCGCGCGCGCGGTGTGAACTGCTGACTTAACAACATTTCATTGTAATGTTGTAGTTCCATATGATCGTGACGTAAAAATGATATGACGTCGATGCAATGTGAGCTTCCTTTTATAGCAGAACATAATTTGTCTAAGTATGTCATGTATTTATTAAATGTTTCAAATCCATTCCAATAAGGATCCATTTCGTAGTAAACTATTAAATTCCAGTCGTCTCTAATAAGGTGCATGTCCCTTATTTTATCAAAATATATAGAGTGATTTGAATTTAATTCTGTTATGTTATAAGCTCCATGGACATCTGGTATTAACGTCATAACAAGTAAAAATAAGTACATAAAGGTAGCGAAGCTAAATCCTTTAACATTCGGTGTTTTTTTCTGCTCATCCTCGACTTTCGCTGATGACGATTGCTCTTTTGACTGATGTACACTCTCACCTTTCGTAGGCAAGAGCGATAACTTGACGACAGGCCTTTTTATGACACCGTTCTTGGTTTTAACTGACACAACCCTGACGTAACCATCCTTGCCGGGGTGACGTTCCACTACTCGTCCTAACGCCCATTTACCCGGCGGTAGGTTAGCGTCGTGAATGATGACGACATCGTTTATATTCATATTATTTTGTGGTTGTTGCCACTTGCTTCTTGATGACAACTGAGTCAGGTATTCCATGCGCCATCTCTTCCATGTGTCTTGGAAGATCTTCTCAGTTAATTGCCACCGTGTTCTCTCGTCATTTTCTGACTTGATGATAGTCAATTGGGGTCCACTTGCTAAGAAATGAGATGGTGTTAAATAGTCGATGTCATTCGGGTCTTCAGTTATAGCACAGAGGGGTCGTGAATTTAAGCACCCTTCTAATTGTGATAAAATGGTAGAAAATTCTTCATAAGTGAGTTTTTGATCACCCACTACTCGTTTTAAATGATGCTTTAGGCTTTTTACTGCTGCTTCCCAAAGCCCTCCTGCACTCGGCCATGATGGAGCATTGAAATGCCACTCTATTTGCATTTCACTAACTTCGGTGTAGAATTCCTTTGATAATATTGATGCAATATTAAATTCCTTTGTTAGAATTTTGTTAGCGCCAACGAAGTTGGTTCCATTGTCACTGTAAATATGACGCGGAGAACCTCTTCTTGCGGCTAATCTTCTAAGGGCTGCTATGAAAGAAGAAGATGATAGGTCGGACACTAGTTCAAGATGAATGGCCTTCGTTGCCATGCATACGAACACCGCCACGTAGCCTTTGGTGCACTTTATGCCACGGCCTTTGCTTGATTTTACATCTACAAATCCGGTGTAGTCTACGCCGGTATGATGAAATGGTCGTGTGGGATTTGTCCTGGCTTCAGGTAGATCTCCCATCAACTGGATGATTTTACTAGGATTATGTCTCGCGCATAAGACGCATTGACGTATGCGTTGCTTGACAGCTCGATTACCACCAATTATCCAGTACTGCTGCCTGAGCCATGATAATGTGAGACGAGCACCGCCATGGAAGGTTGACTTGTGGGCTTGATCAATTAATAATTCCGTCAGATGACTGCTGTGCGGAATTATCATCGGATGCTTCATGTTCTCACTAAGGTTGCTATTTCTAAGTCTGCCGCCAACCCGTAACAAACCTTTGCTATCCAAGAAGGGATTCAAATTTATCAATTTGCTATTTGATTTTAGTTTTCCGTTATTTTGAAGGTCATTGATGTCTTCCGTAAACTCAGTTAATTGTACTTCTTTGATGATTTTTTGTTTTGCTGTTTCCAGCTCCTGTACAGTTAGATATACCGGCTTGATTTTGGTTTTAATTATAATACGTAATATCCACGCCAACACTCGCGTAACTCGAGTAAAACTGCTGTGCTTACTAATAATTTCTGTAATACAACTCGAGTGTGTGTTAATCGTTGCCGCGTTTGTTTGTTTACATTGTTTTATTTCTAAATCAGTATGATAAGCCTTTTGTTCTGTTTGATTCAAATTATTAGATGATGACAACCAACTCGGGCCATGCCACCATAAAGAGTGTTCCTGTAACTGCTTTACAGTAAGACCGCGGCTGGCGCAATCAGCTGGATTGTCTACGGACTTAATGTAGCGCCAACATGACGGAATCATAGTTTCAGTAATCTTTTTCACTCTGTTAGCTACGAAGGGCTTCCACCGATTAGGTTCTCCTTGTAACCAACCCAATACTGCTGTCGAATCGCACCAACCATGGACTTCTATTTTGTGTGACTCAAGGCTTTGCACGACCTTAAGCATTAACTGTGAGAGTAAATGAGCTCCACATAACTCCAATCTTGGTAATGACGTGCTATTCGATTTTTCCTTTGATAATTTGCTGACTGGAACTAATTTTGTTTTTGCTGCTAACAGAGTCACGATTTCTTTGTCTTGCTGCTGTATCCTTGCATAAACAACACAAGCATACGCCTTCATAGAAGCATCACAAAACCCGTGTAGTTGAATGCAGGTTTGCTCTCCAGTTCCTATCCATCTCGGAATGATAACTTGATTGATGTTATTCATGTCTGATCTTAATCTCATCCATTCACTATGTAAATTATCCGAAATTTTATCGTCCCACTTAAGATCTGCTAACCACACATTTTGGAAGAGCATTTTTAATTGTAAAATAACTGGAGCAAGCCAGCCCAACGGGTCAAAGATTTTTGAAATTTCGGCTAACAACATTCTTTTTGTTAGTCGTGAAGATGTTTGCGCGGACATTTTACATTGAAATGTGAATGTATCAAGTTTCGCATTCCATGCTATTCCCAGTGCCTTGGTGGATTCTTGGTGCTTAAATTCGAATGAATCTTGAGTGATTGATGATGTACTTACGTTTTCTAACAGCTGTATGTTATTAGAAGACCATTTGCGTAGGTTGAACCCACCAGCTTTGAGCAAAGAAATTAAGTCCGTTTGAAGTTTTTTCGCGGACCTGATGCTGAAGTCACCGCTAAGAAGATCGTCCATGTAGAATTGTTCTTTTAAGACATCAGTTGCTTTGGGAAATCGTTGACGTTCGTCGCTTGCTAATTTCTTGAGAGTCATCATTGCGAGAAAAGGTGCTGATTTCGTACCGTATGTAACGGTTGCTAATTGATAATCTCGCAAAGTCTGCTCAGATGACTCACGCCACACGATTTGTTGATAATGTTGGTCGTGAGGATGTATCAAGATCTGTCGAAACATCTTCTCTATGTCCGCTGTAAATGCGTAGGGATAGAGCCTCCACTTCAATATTAATGAGAATAAATCTTGCTGGAGATTTGGACCGCGATACATAACGTCGTTTAAACTGATACCCGTCGACGTTTTCTGCGAGGCGTTGAAAACCACGCGCAATGACGTTGTTGTTGAGTCAGCACGCTGTACGCAGTGGTGCGGTAAATAATAATTGCACGGATTATGTCCACGTGCCTTATGCATGTGACCTAAATTTATATATTCGCTGATGAACGCCTTGTACTCTTTCGAAATATTTTCTTGTTTTTCAAATTTTCGCTCCAATTGATGGAATTGCGCAACAGCTTTTGGTCTTGATAACCCTAACTTCTCATGTGCATCGGGATGCAAGGGTAGACGCACGGTATATCTTCCGTCTGATTGGCGAGTTGTTGTTGACTCGTAGAGTTGCACACATTGGTCATCTTCTGCTGATATGTTGATGTCCTCTGACACACCTTCCATGGACCAGAATTTATGAACATCCTCCAAATTGATTTTTACCACGTTGCATTGATAGGATTTTACACTGCCAAACAATATCCATCCGAATCGCGTTTGTTGTGCGACCGTCATAGATTCAGTGTCTTTTATAACACCTGCTTGTATTATACATGAGTATACATCTACGCCCAATAAGACATCAATAGGGCGACTAACGTTAAAATCGGGATCTGCTAATTGTAGATTTTCAATATATGACCACGACGGTTTTGCAAATGATTTGTTAGGCAAATTGTTCACTAGATTATTCATGATAAATGCGTCGGTGTATAATGTATACTCGTTGTTATATAATGATGACAGTTTGATATTGATGATACCCTTGCAATTATTTTCCTGAGCTCCGACACCGAAAATTATGCCTTTACAATATTTTCGAGGTAACTTTAACCTCTGAGCTGCATTTTCGGAAATAAGGGAGGTCTGAGACCCTTGATCAATTAAGGCGCGCATAGTAAGGTAAGTACCATCCGCTGCTTGGATTTTAACTTCTGCTGTTGCTAACAAAATTTCGCCAGAATTTTCCATTAAAACATTTGCGCTGTTTTTGTGTTGTTTCGGCAAATTTGCATCGACATGCGTCAATGCGCTGTTACTTGACGATTGCTTAACCACTGTACCGAAGTTGTCATGTAACAGTGTGTTATGATTGCCCTGACATTTTCGACATGTTTTATTGGAAAAACATTCGTTACCATTATGATTATGTAGGCAATTCTTGCATAGAGACAATTTATTTACTGCTTTTTGTTTCATATCCGCCGTGTATTCTAGAAATGTTTTGCAGTGGAAAATTCCGTGGTCTAAATTGCAAACTGGGCATTTGTTTAAATGTGGTATTTTGTGTGCGTTATTAGATTGATTTTTATTAACATTGAATGATTTGTAAAAATTCGGCTTTTTCATAGTATTTGACGTCGATGATTCTGATTGATATGATGTTTTCACACCTGGATGGCGTTTAGATGATTCCAACGACGTAAACTTGCTCTCGAGAAATTCTAAGAAATAACTCAATGATGGTAGTTCCCTGGACGTCTTTAGCGATTCTACATAATCGTTGTGAGTAGTAACGTCTAGCTTTTGACATAGGAGATAAACAATCATAGGGTCCCAACTGCTGATGTCAACACCTAGGCTCTTGATGGCATTAAGGCACTCTTTGGATGTATCATGGATAGTCTTAATAGCCCTTGCAGATTTTTGCTGAATTGTAGAAAGACCGAAAAGAATATCCATATGCGAATTGAAAATTAGTTTTTGGTTGTCGAAACGATGGTTTAGTATCTCCCAACTTATGTCATAATTTTCGGTACTAATGCGCAAATGCTTGATTAATTTCTCAGCCTCACCCCTCAACTTGCTCTTCAAAAATTGCATTTTTTGCGCTTTAGATATCGAATTATTATTATGGATGGTTTCGACGAATAGATCCTTGAATGTCACCCAAGAATGATAGTTGCCATGAAAAGTTGGAATGTCTATGACAGGTGTTGATTTTTCTTTATAATTTTGTGACCACATCTTGCTATTGATATCTTTTTTGAGATCATAATAGATCCGCTCGTAGTTGGTATACACATTTTCATACTCCTGGTTAGTTTCTTCTAACTCACTGTCGATTTCCCAGTGAAGAGTATCGATGACTGACCAACGCGACTCAATTGTCTTGAGAATGTCTTCGAACTCCCATTTCTCAGTTGCGGACTCCACGTCTACCAGGGAAATAACACGCTGAAAAGCTTTGAAATTACTTTTTTGCTTGCGTAATAGCTCTTGAGTTTTGGAATTTGTTCCACGTGTCTAAGGTATAGGGGGTTGAAAAGATGTTCCTGGAACTGACATGGGTGTTGCTGGTTTTAAGACCGGAGTTGTCGGTCTCGTATCACCGTGATAATTTTCTATAACTGATTTGATTGTCTCATACCTATCTTTTGCAAGATCATATTGATTATTAATAAAATAAGGATGTCCCTTTACACCTAAATTACATAGTTGCAAGTGATTAGCTTGGAACTCCTTCCAGTAATTTTCTAAAGTCTCTAATCTACGCCTGATATAATCTTTAGTTTTTCTATCTGCACCATCCTTTTTAAAGTTAGTGTAGAGTTGCTCAATGCCTACTAATAATTGCTGCTGATTTTCTATTAGAGACTCCATTATGCTGATACTTTGATGAGATATTTTAAACCAGGAAGATCTTACTTGAATATATGATGCTCGTTCTGTGTCTTCGACAATGAAGACTGATGAATCCTGCTGCTGATGATCTACAATCCGGCTCGAAGGACCAAAAAGATGTACGGTCTATGTTCAGCACCACACACCTTATAGTTTATTTGATGATAATATGATAAAGAACAACACTTGATATAAATGTTCGACAGTTTATTAATATAACTTAGCACTATTAATGTTAATGATTTAATGATGACTGATTGCTGATTGATAATTATTGATTGATGAGCACGCGCGGCTTGTTGCTCAGCGGTACGCGAACTGAAGCTAAGTATTACCGATATTTGCGGTAATAGAATAAAATGCTGAGGGCGCAAATTTGTACGGTTGCACCGTACAAAATGGATCCAAGATTCACATTTTTGCCCCTTTAATATCCATAAAGTTTGAGCCTGGTTAGATTTTGAAGCTCAGCACCCAAACAAAAAGCGGACATCTCCTTTATCGCGAAAAAAATCGTATAGTAGTTTTATTATACAGGGTAATTTCTACATTGCATTACTAAATGAAACCACATATTCGTCTTTACCTCTTCTAACATCTTGCCAAAAATCATCCATGAATAATGAATATTATTGCCAAAAATCCCGGTAGTAGCTTTAAAATTTTTTGATCATTTTGTAGTTTAGTGCAAATATGGTGTGTGCGAAAGTGTATTTCTGAATGAAAGTATAATGTTGCCGCTGCGACGAATTATCTTAGAGCAGTAGTAGTGGTATGAGGGCGTGTAAACTTAAGTTACTTTTTATTAATATTTATTTTGTTCGAAACTTACACTTTTTTATTTTAAGTCTATGGTTAAAATAACTTAATGGAAAGCATTATTTTCGACAAGATAAGTATGTGATTTCATTTATTAACGCAATGTCAAAATGACCCTGTATACTTACGTAATACTTACCTACATAGTTGTAATTTAATGGACTCGTCCATGTAATATACTTTTTTTAAATTTTGCCCTCAATGCTCATAACTCATATTATACTGAACGCCTTCGTATCTCTATTCACAATATTCCTAAAAAGTACAATGTTCTCGGACGATAGAGGTCCCGTATCCCGTACAATATCTACAGGACGCGTTCTCAAAGGTTCTAGAAAGGTGTGTCACGTGTCCAACTCCCGGCTTTTGCGTGTGGAATATAATCGAAAGGGAATCCAACGGAACAAGCACTTAATCAGGCGGATTGATTTACCGCGCGTAAGAGTGTGTTTGGATATAGATAAGTACAATGTATTCTAAGTCGAACACTTTTAATTATTTATTCGTACTTACACTTTACAGTAAGTAGGTGCAAAATATTTTCAATTCACATGAAATGAACGAGGAAATGTCTTTTATGATTCAAACTAGCTTTTGCTCTTTTGCTTTGGGGGGGGGGGGGGAGGTTGGGGAGGGTCGTGGCTGTGACTCCTAGACTTAAAAAATATAGTAGTAGTAGGCTGCCGAAAAAAACTTGGGGTGGTCAACAATCAAATCTGGGGTGGGCACGGACCATCCGACCCCCCTCTATATACGCCTATGTCCGCAGCATGAACAAGGTTTCCGGTCAAGGATAAAAAAGAGCCTATGCCCTTCCCAGGGTCTCAAACTATCTCCATACCAAATTTCATAAAGATCTGTGCGGCTGTTTTTGAGTTAGTTAGGTTCAGACTTCAGTCAGTCGCGGCGGCGCGGTGGGAGACTTTGTTTTATAATGAGTATGTAAGGGTTAAAGATGAGACCAGCAAGTTGCTAGCCTTATGGTACGATCTCCTATAAAATATAATATCAACAATACCATAAACACCACCTAAGAGCCACACCCAGTACCTACATCTCTAACTAAACTGTTTAGTTAATGTCTAAATAATATAATATCGTAATTTTATATCTAGACTTCTGCTCGCGGCTCCGTCTGCGTTTTCTTTTCCGGGATAAGTAGCCTATAGCACTCCGAGTAATGTAGCTTCCTATTAGTGAAAAAAAATTCAAAATCGGTCTAGTACTTAGTTTTTGAGTTTTTCCATTACAAACAATCAAATCTTTCCTCTTTGTAATATTAGTATTGATATCAAGCAAAGTATTGAAATCGTTCTGCCACTAAATTCAAATACATAATGTTGTTTAGACCTAAGGTTTAGACATAGAACGGTAACTTTGATTATATTAAATAAATACTTACTTACTTTATTAGTACTTTTTTAACGGTTTTCATGTTTTATTATCTTACATAGGCATATGTACATACGTAACCCAAACGTAGTCAAAGTTCTATAAATATAAGTACACAAAGAAAGTTTTAATATTTTAAATGCATCATCAAAACAATAATAGGTCTATGCAACGTTAACTAACTACAGTTTCATTGAGTTTCATCATCCGTTACCATCGGTAAGGAAGAAAGGAAGGCACACAGTAATTTCTCGACTTTCATAACAATAGCAGGCGACCCAACCTGCTTTTATCTTGATTGTTCCCTCCAATACTCACTGTCACTTACGACTGTTTTCTACGGCGTTCGAGAAGTTCCTACTGTGTTGCTGTGTAAGCAATTAAAATATTCCAGAAATATATTATGTTTTCATAATTATTTTTCTATATTACGGGAAAATATTATTTATTCAACTGCTGCTTTGTAATACAATTATATTGAGTAATACAATAATTCTAGTAACGTATTCAATTCATTTTACTGTTTGAAAGTAAATTGGTACATAACCTTGTTTTACAACAATATATTTGTAGTAATTTAAGACGTTAAGCAATTATTTTAATTGTGGTTTATGATATTACAGGAACAATATTTAATTTTATTATTGGAGTAATTAGTTTTAATTTGTAATACGTATTAAAAAAACTTAACCTTCAACTTTATTTTTTAATATTTATTAAAAAGAATTAAACTGTTCTTATTGTTAAATTTACATTATTACAATATTGGTTTTTAAAACATACAATTAAATTAAAAATTCATTTGAAACTTAGGTATTTTTTTAAGTTTTAAATCTATAATATTTTTCAGATTTTATAACGCAGCAACACAGAGAACACAAGAGTGAGCTATATTGTTCTGTCTCTGTCATCAAGTGCGGCATTTCTATTGGTCAGCGTCAATCACATTCCAGAATATTCGACAAGAAACCCGTTCTGATTGGCCGCGTCGCGCATGTAGTAGAATATTCTCGAATCCTATTCGTTTAGTATTTAACCGCGCGTAGTGCGGCGGGAAGTCAGTACTATTTGAAACACATTACGAAGCAGACGAAAAGATATCGGTGCGAAACCGAAACGCAAGTTACGCTACCAGCGAAGTGAAGAATATTTCCAGTGATTTTAAGAATAACATCGGAAGAAAATTAAGCAGTAAATAATCAAAATGCCAGCTATTGGAATTGACCTCGGCACCACGTACTCGTGCGTCGGCGTGTGGCAGCATGGCAACGTGGAGATCATCGCCAATGACCAGGGCAACAGAACGACGCCCTCATACGTCGCGTTCACGGACACCGAGCGGCTGATCGGCGACGCTGCCAAGAACCAGGTGGCGCTGAACCCCAACAACACAGTGTTCGACGCGAAGCGACTCATCGGCAGGAAATTCGATGACCCTAAGATCCAACAAGACATGAAGCACTGGCCGTTCAAGGTGATTAGCGAAGGCGGAAAGCCAAAGATCCAGGTGGAGTTCAAAGGCGAGACGAAACGATTCGCGCCAGAGGAGATCAGCAGCATGGTTCTGACCAAAATGAGGGAGACGGCCGAGGCGTACCTGGGCAGCGCCGTGCGCGACGCGGTCATCACCGTGCCGGCGTACTTCAACGACTCGCAGCGGCAGGCGACGAAGGACGCGGGCGCCATTGCCGGGCTGAACGTGCTGCGCATCATCAACGAGCCGACCGCCGCCGCGCTCGCATACGGCCTCGACAAGAACCTAAAGGGCGAGAGGAACGTACTCATCTTTGACCTGGGCGGCGGCACCTTCGACGTGTCCATTCTGAGCATCGACGAGGGCTCGCTGTTCGAGGTGAAGGCGACGGCGGGAGACACGCACCTCGGCGGCGAGGACTTCGACAACCGGCTGGTGAACCACCTCGCGGAGGAGTTTCAGCGCAAGTTCAAAAAGGATATGCGCCCCAACCCTCGCGCTCTCAGGCGCCTGCGCACCGCCGCAGAGCGAGCCAAACGCACGCTCTCCTCCAGCACTGAAGCAACCATCGAGATCGACGCGCTGTACGAGGGAATTGACTTCTACACGCGTGTGTCGCGCGCGCGCTTCGAGGAACTGAACGCCGATCTGTTCCGCGGCACCCTCGATCCCGTCGAAAAGGCGCTCAACGATGCTAAGATGGACAAGAGCCAGATCCACGATGTGGTCCTCGTCGGCGGCTCGACGCGCATCCCCAAGGTGCAGTCGCTGCTGCAGAATTTCTTCTGCGGCAAGAAGCTGAACCTGTCCATCAACCCGGACGAGGCGGTCGCGTACGGCGCCGCCGTGCAGGCCGCCATCCTGAGCGGCGCCACCGATTCCAAGATCCAGGACGTGCTGCTGGTGGACGTGGCGCCGCTGTCGCTCGGCATCGAGACCGCTGGCGGTGTCATGACCAAGATCGTCGAGCGCAACTCCAAGATCCCGTGCAAACAGTCGCAGACGTTCACCACGTACTCGGACAACCAGCCTGCGGTCACCATCCAGGTGTACGAGGGCGAGCGCGCCATGACCAAGGACAACAACCTGCTCGGCACTTTTGACCTGACCGGTATCCCGCCGGCACCGCGCGGCGTGCCAAAGATCGACGTCACCTTCGACATGGACGCGAACGGCATCCTGAACGTGTCCGCCAAGGAGAATAGCACCGGCCGCTCGAAGAACATCGTGATCAAGAACGACCGCGGGCGGCTGTCACAGGCGGAGATCGATCGCATGCTCGCCGAGGCGGAGCGGTACAAGGAAGAGGACGAAAAGCAGCGGCGGCGCGTGGCGTCGCGCAACCAGCTCGAGGCGTACGTGTTCAGCGTGCGGCAGGCGCTCGACGACGCCGGCGACAAGCTCAGCGAGGGCGACAAGGGCACGGCGCGCGCCGCCTGCGAGGACGCGCTGCGCTGGCTCGAGAACAACACGCTCGCCGAGCAGGAAGAGTACGAGCATAAGCTCAAGGAGCTGCAGCGCGTCTGCTCGCCACTCATGACCAAGATGCACGGCGGCGCCGGCGCTGGGGTCGCACCAGGAGCGCAACAACACGGCAGAGCTGACGGACCCACCGTCGAGGAGGTCGACTGAACTCACCTCGCCTGTACATCTCCCAGCAACATAGTACCTGCAGTTCCTACGTGATGCGATGAACGATGAATGAATGTGATAGTATTATGTTAATAAGACTGATTTAATTTATTGTAACGCTAATGGCAACACACGATCACCAGTTTGAAAAATAAACAAATTTAAGTTATTTATTTGGTAGTTTAATTTATCTAAATTCTAGATCCTGATTAATACAAAACATTATTATATCGGATACCCAGTACTTACACATTAAACACGAATAAAAACGTGTTGTAGAAATCTATACTTCTATACTCTATACTTTATTATTATATAAAGCTGAAGAGTTTGTTTGTTTGTTTGTTTGAACGCGCTAATCTCAGGAACCACTGGTCCGATTTGAAAAAATCTTTCAGTATTGGATAGTACATTTATCGAGGAAGGCTATAGGCTATATAATATTTTCAAAAAATTAGGGATCCTTAGTAAAAGTCCAATAATGTAACCCAAGGTGTAAAAAAATGACCCGAAAATAATATATATCTATAATGTTTATATAACTAGTAACTACATAGAGTAATGTGTGTGGAGAACTAAAATATAGACTTGGTCTTAGAAAACTCGATGTGGGTGGTATGAGGTATGCGAGAATCTGGTATAATATTTCTAGAACACACACAATATTTATTTTAGCGGCTATATCGAACTCGCGGCCTCCTATTTCTCACCCGCCATACGATAAAGAGGTCGTCGCGTCGTGACTCGTACGCGGGCTAATGAGTCATGTCTACCATAGTCCATGGTCATAATTTATTATAGGAAACGTGCACGTCGTAAGCTCTGCCATCTGGTGGCGCAATCTGATACTTTCAGCATATCGATACTTGGCATTGATGTAAAATATTCATAGTCAAAGGATGCAAAATCTGTGTATCTGGATGCTCCAAAACATTACAATAAACACATCAAATGGTGTAAAATTCTATTAAGTTCCCAAGAATAGTACCTAAGTACTTGCATTCCATGGTTATGTTAGAATAGACAAAAATAATAAAAGCTGTATAAAACATACCTACATAATAATGAGTTCCAAAAGATTTTAGAAATGTCTCATTACGGGATTCATAAAAATAAAGAAGTTTTGAAGATAATATTGAATACAAACAAATCTGTCTTCAATAAAATCTAAATAACAAGCTCCCATCTAAAAAAAAACATATTCGGGGCACGCTGGGAATTAATAATACTGCGCCGGAACCCATTTTTTATCACTTTTGTCATATTAAAAGAATATATAAATAAATTATTGTATCTAAAAAGTTTTTTTTTCTACATGTGGGTCTTGTGTGATGTGTCTACTTTGTGCTGCCACCTATAGGGAATGTGCACGTCGTAAGCACTGCCATCTAGTGGCGCAATCTGACTCATTTTCAGCTCATCGATACTTGGCATTGACGTACAATATTCATTAAAAGGATGAAAAATAACATTTAATTTGTTGATAATGTATCGCTGTGTATCTGGATGCTCCAAAACATAAAAATAAACAAATCAAATGGTGTGAAATTATATAATGTTCCCAAGAATAGTTACTTACATTCCATGGTTATGTGAAAATCAACAGAAATAATAAAAGCTGTATAAAACATACATAATTATGAGTTCCAAAAGCATTTAGAAATGTTTCGTAACGTAATTTATAAAAATAAATATGTTTTGAAGATAATATTCAATACAAAAAAATCTGTAATTAAGGGAACATTAATTATCCTAATTTTGCTTAAATAACTAGCTCCCATCCAAAAAAAAAGCATATTTTGGACACGCTGGGTATAAATAACATTCGGCCGAAACACATATTTTATCATTTTTGTCATATTAAAAGAATATAAACAAATTATTGTTCTAGTTCTAGTTTCTTTTTTTTCCACCTGTGGCTCTTGTGTCGATTTTGTGCTGCCCCCTATAGTTCGTGCACGTTCGTATATTTGTGCTGCCAATATCATAATTTTTTCTAGATTAATTATAGTTATTTAACTATATTTGAAATAATATATATTTATATTATTTCAAACTTTAAATGAGTATTTATTTTTTAAATTGACAAGTAAACCTTAACATTGTCTTGGACCAAAGAGTTCCAAGATTATACTGTTGAAAGTCTCTTTTGGACTGTTTTATCATCGACCATCGGTAGTTATTAACTTAAGTAAAACGCCATCTATAGAGTAATTTAGAAAGGACACAATTGAAGAGATGTTTTTTAAAGATTTTTAAGATATTGATGACATTTTACTGACATTAATAATGTGGTTTGCGGACATTTGATACATCAATGTTTGCGGACCGAAATTTAAGCTTTAAAGCGCTTTAAGAGTTAGTTTTGGTTAACTTGTATAGCTAAGAAAATTTTACGTGATAGTTATATTCTCTTTGGAGAAAATGATACATAGTGCACACTGCACAGCTTAATTTACATAATTTGCGCACACAAGTATGAGGAAATACATATTATCTGAGACATGTGAGCTAATCATAACTAGCTAAACTTAGTTCTTGGTCTGCAACCGGCGTTAAATTTTTCTCTATTTTTATAATATACATGTAGCGTCCTCTGTCGTGGTGAATAATAAACGCATGTGAGTTTGTTGTTTAGGTATAATTTAATATTGCCACTAGATGTCGTTATTACGAAAAATATGTACTTGCATTCCATGGTTATGTTAAAATAGACAAAAATAATAAAAGCTATATAAAACATACTTATGAGTTCTAAAAGAATTTGAAAATGTCTCATTATGTAATTCATAAAAATAAAGAAGTTTTGAAGATAATATTGAATAAAAACAAATCTGTAATTAAGGGAACACTACCTTCTGATTTTGCTTTAATAACAGCAAAATAACTGGCTCCCATCTAAAAAAAGCATATTTTGGCCACGCTGGGATACCCATAAGGGTATCATTAATAATCGGCAGGAACCATAATTACCCGACTGCGAAAGAAGGAGGGTTATGTTTTTTTAAATAATTTTTGTCATATTAAAATAATATTATGTATGTCGCAGAAAGCGGCGGCCGGTATAGGTATACTCACGTGGGCATACATAATAAAAGTCACAAATGAATTATCTCTTCAACTCACGATTTTTTTATCGTTGGTCAACTATTGCGTATTCAAGTATTCAGAGTACCTACAATACCACGCCAGGATTCATCGTTAGCTTTACTTATTATAACACATTAGAATTGGAGACAATTACTTAACCAATTTCAACTATACTCATTTAGTAACCACCTGAATATGATCTCAAGCTTAAACCCGATTTTTTCTTGCATTGCGGAGGAAAGTGGCATATATTCAGCTGTCCAATATTCATAAGTAGCTTCATTATTGTATCTGCTTAGATAATTAATTATATACGTTATATTAGGTCTAGTCCCTTGCGACAAACATAACAAACAGTCAATTGCTTCTTGGTATGGTATATTTCTTAAAATTTCATCTACATGTTTTGCCTTTTTAAGCTTTATATTTGGATCACAAGGGCTATATACTGGTTTGCAGTTCTGCATTTCAAAACTTGTATCATTTCTTCCAATGATTGATTTATTGAAATCTCATGTTCCTTTTGTGTAATTCTAAATCCTATACAATGTTTGGCTTTTCCCAAATCTTTCATAGAAAACTTTTCTTTTAACTTTGTTTTAATCAGGTCAGCGGCTCCTGCATTACTATTGAAAAAACATAGCAGTTCATCGACATAGACTGCAATAAAAAGTATGTCCTTTTCATTTACAAGGAATTGCAACTTTGCCTTCTGGTAAAGAAACATATGTTCATGTGTAATTTTCATCACCACCACCATACCAGCCCTGTATTATATACTGCCCACTGCTGAGCACGGGCCTCTTCTACAACTGGGAGGATTTAGGCCTTAGTCTACCACGCTGGCCTAGTGCGGGTTGGCAGACTTCACATACCTTCGAAATTCCTATAGAGAACTTCTCAGATATGCAGGTTTCCTCACGATGTTTTCCTTCACCGTTAAAGCGAACGATAATTGATAAACAATACACAAGTTACTTCTAAAAGTGAGAGGTATATGCCTTGAGTTTCGAACCTGTGGACATTGTCTCGGCAGACCGTTCTACTCCCAACTAGGCTATCACCGCTTATCGCTCATATTATTTTTTATCAATGACTATATATATTCATCACGGTGCGACTGCCTCGGTGGCGTAGTTGTATTAAGGTACGACTGTAATTCTGAGGTCTCGGGTTCAATCCCCGGGTCGGGCAGTGATATTGGATTTTTCTATTCAGTATCAGCCCGGGGTCTGGAATTTGTGCCCGATATGGCGATAGGCTCGCCCCCTATCACATCATGGGACGGAATACGCACGGCGAAAAGTGGGTGCACTAGTTGCGCCCATTTTGAAAATATGTATCATAAATAATTTAATATTAAGAAGAAGAAAACTATGTTTAATTAAGGCCACCTCCAATTAAAAAGTTTAAATTGTTATTATACTGTGAAGCTTAATAAATGTACACCTATAGGTTTTTTTTAAAATAAAGCGGTTGACATTGCGCACGGAATTTTCGTAACATACAATTTGTATGATAGAAACATTATTAGTATCATCATATAATATGCATAAGCAGTCATAAAAAAAACATTGGAGTTGTCCGACCACAGACGCACGCATGCTCACGCCTTTTATCCCCGAAGGGGTAGGCAGATGCGCCTATCGCCATACCGGGCACAAATTTCAGACTCCGGGCTGATACTGAATAGAAAAATCCAATATCACTTTGCCCGACCCGGGATCGAACCCGAGACCTCAGCCTTGCAGTCGTACCGTAATACAACTACGCCACCGAGGCAGTACGACCACAGACTTAGAGAATTTTTAAGGGAGGTCGCCCACGGTGAATTTTTATAGCGACGCGACGCTGTCCCGCGTTCGCTAGACGCAGCTCTGTGACTCTGTGGCGCTTTCAATATTCTACCACCTTCAGTCCGAATTCTATAAATAAATGTAAAAGGTTCCACAAATAAGAGTCCCTCGTACTAAACTTTAATTATACGTACTTCTCTAAATATTTTAGAACATTACATAATATATGTATCACCATTTTGGCAACTAATATATTTACGTTGTCGGTCGGTGACGATAGCCGGCATGGCGATTGTGTTCTATTTTTGAACTGTCATGTCAACGACAACTATGATGACATCTAGATAATACATTTTACCGAATTCCTTTAAAAAATCCGGCGACATTAGCTTATTTAAAATGTTCCGTGTGTATAGGCCCTTATAAAGTACATATTTTAAATTATTATGACCGCTTGGAAACTCACAAGTTTGTTCAGTAAACCTTCCAATGATGTTTCAAAATATGACGTAATTAAGGTAAACATGAGTTAAGTACATATTATGTCCATTATCTGGCGTGGCAACGAAGTTGACGTCAATGTCTCCAGTGGACAGCAGTTGAAAATACGTGCAAGGCTGTAAGAAAGCCAACAAGATAACGTTGTCACAAATCCTGCTATATCTGAGAGGGATTATCTAAAAAAATACTTGAAAAACATGATTCTGTGTTGTAAATGCTAAAAATTTCGAGGTTGATTATGAGATGTTTGACCAATGATAACGCATAGTTTGAGATAAAGATTTTTGTTGAGTAAACGCGTGGTAAGTAAAATAATTTTATTAGAGCCACGATGGGACAAGGTCCAAGTAAGATAAAACAAATCTCAAAGACATGCATAAATAAAATAGGCGTGCAGGAACGGTTAAAATTATAGACTGTTGATTATGCGACAAAATTTTAAACAAATCGCTATAAAATATGTAAATTTATTTCAAAATGGAAAAGTCAACAGGCGTAAACAATAATGTAAACAACACTAATCGATTTCGTGTTATTTTTCGTGAAAAACGTGACGTTTTATTTCGCACAATCGTCTTGTTTTTATAAACAGTAAACACGGCGTGAATCACAGACTCGTTTTTGGTTGTTAAAAACAATGATTTAACGTATATAACAACATTTTTAAAGCAGATAGTCGGTACAGGAGAAAGCTGGTCACGAGATGGTAAGGTCAACGTTATGAAGGGGGTTGACTTAGGGGGGTATTAAAAAATCAATCTCAAGTTTGAGTTACATCTCAAGTAGACATAATGTATGGAACTATTAATACATTATGTCTAATTGAGATGTAACTCAAACTTGAGGTTGATTTATTAATACCGCCCTTAAGTCCTAGGGTATGAAATGGGTTTTGCAAGGAATAAACAGGAATTTGGAGCATCTAAGTCTTTCTAAGACAAACAGGAACAGACTGGGTGCAAGCCGGATTTCTCAGTTCCGTCCGGACATCTTTAAGGGAGCCCTAAGTTCAATAGTGGACTTCATGCTGCTGATGATATGAAGAATTTTTATGACACTACGCTGTTTATATTGACAGGATACATAAAAAATAATGGCGGCAACTACCATACCATACCAGCCCTGTGTTATATACTGCCCACTGCTGAGCACGGGCCTCCTCTACTACTGAGAGGGTTCAGGCCTTAGTCCACCACGCTGGTCTAGTGCGGGTTGGCGGACTTCACATACCTTCGAAATTCAGAGAACCTCTCAGGTATGCAGGTTTCCTCACGATGTTTTCCTTCACCGTTAAAGCGAGCGATAATTCACAAAGAATACTCACATAACTTTTTAGAACAGTCAGAGGTGTGTGCCCGATGGTTTGGAACCTGCGGACAATCGTCTCGGCGGTCCGTTCCACTCCCAACTAGGCGACAACTAGCAACGATACAATAATCATTGTACAGTCAGCCACATTAGTTGAACGAATTCAAAAATTCAATTCGTCTATAAGTATTAAGATTAATTGAAAAAAATGTTTGTTTGTGGGAACAGAAAACAAAAATTTGTAAGAACACACAAGTGTATGAGCAATTTGAAGCTTAGAATTTGTTCAGTTACTTATGTGCCATGTGCACATGCTGCAACTAATTGCTAAACTATTCAATTGTTGTTTAATTGACGGCTGCTTCGACAACATTGACTAATAATAGAACATACGTACCTACTACTGGTGACTGGAGTAAGTAAACTAAGTAGACTCACGTGGCATTGTAACAGAATCAAGATTTTTTACATTCCTAAGAATCAAGTCCGCACACATACACACACACTCACGCCTTTTATCCCCGAAGGGGTAGGCAGAGGCGCAACTAATGCACCCACTTTTCGCCGCGCGTATTCCGTCCCATGATGTGATAGGGGGCGAGCCTATCGCCACATCGGGCACAAATTCCAGACTCCGGGCTGATACTGAATAGAAAAATACAATATCACTTTGCCCGACCCGGGGATCTAACCTGAGACCTCAGCATTGCAGTCGTACCGTAATACAACTACGCCACCGAGGCAGGCTTGTGTTAGTAAATAACACTATGTAGGTCGGCAGCCGAGTCAATTTGCCTGACATATAAAAAATGTCTGGCGATCGCAGATTTGTCTAATTTTAGCTAAATTGTATCAACGTTCCGGTCAATGTCTTCTGTATTTTTATCACAATTAAAATGTTCAGTTGTTGATCTTACTCTCTTATAGACCTTGGAATACGTGAAGGATGTGAAGCAGGAAGGGGTAAATATAAATATTGGAAAAATGAACCCACGCCAGAGTTTATGATCAGGTTTTGAGCATTCCAACAGGCACACCATGTGTTTTGATCTAATTGCAAAATTACGAAATCATACTCGATATGATTATGATATTATTTATTATAACTAGTAGTCGTAAATCAATATATTTGTAACACATATTATTCTATATAAAATTTATTTTCTGCGCTCTATAAAACTTTATAGGAATGATCTAGAAATATTTTTACAGTTGCTGTGGTTATCTTCGGTCATTGGACTAATAAAATAAAGTTTCTAGAAAATATACGCACTTATTTTATTAAAGGTAAACACTTCAAATGAATTTCAAAGTGCATTTTTTCCTATAGCTGTGTAGTTCCATTGTCAGTATTAATTAGTCTATCAAGAGGAAAACCACATAATTTTTCCAGTATTTTATGTCAATATTATATTATCTTGACTGGCAACAATGTCTTGTTTAAAATGTGACTGGAGTTTTGGCGGGAACTTGGAAGTGTCATGAGCTAGATACTCTTGTTTTAATTCATTATTTTAGTGATACTTAGTGTTATATTGCATAATTATGGTTGTATATTATCCGATATAGTTCTGTTTAAAGGGCTCAAATGAAATGAATTGAAATAACTGTGCTAATCAAGTGTTAGTTTTGTTGCCGCCAAAACTCCTCGATTAAAGTCTCGGTAAGGTAAGCAGTGGCTGTGCTTTACTTCGACATACTACTGAGGATAAAAAAAGAAACAAGTATACGTCTGAACTCTGAAGGACTTGTATCCATGGACAAGAATAACTTAATATAAAAAAAATGTGACTAACGTACTCAGAATATTCTACATTTTCGATAACTAATATATAATTAGTAATCATTTCATTGAATTCACGATATGCATATTATAGGTTTTTTATTTGTGGTTTTAATATCTTCATATTATTTTAGGTAGGTATGTTAATAAAAAAAACCCCTCATAAAAATAGTTCCAGTAGTCTCTATGTTTACTAGTTAGTGTTCTCACTTAAAATATACACGACACCTTTATTTCTGAAGAGGTAGTTTCTTACTATATTATGCAGGAAACAGAAGAAAAGTAGCCTTGCACGTGGATTTTCTACGTCCAGGGGAGCTACAGTGAATCTACCAAACATTTAGCGTAAAAGGGGTTGGGTGGGTCCATGCCTTGCTTATTTTCGATGGCATGGGGGATGAGGGTCCCAACAATGATTACGTAAACAATATTTGATAAATAACAATAAAGAAATTTGAACTGATTTTATAAATATTATATCTATGCTTATGTAACCATAGGAGGAGAGGTGTAAGAACTTTGCTTACTTTTGCTGACAAGGGGGACGGGGGGTTAAAAATACTAAAATTCTCCTTACGTAATACTTGAACGGACCCTTTCGCTTCCTTTTAATCAACTTAAAAAAAGGAGGTTCTGTATTCGACCCGTATGTATGTAAGTTTGTATGGCCGCAATTTTCTCACAAACTACTGATCCGATTTGGATGGGGTTTTCGTTTTTCAAATGTATATTTCTAAGGGAAGGTCTTAGTATATAATTTATTAGGATCTGATGAAGATCTTCGGAGATAGACAATGGAACTCTTCAATAACTAACAGCAGATGACTCGCGAATGCTGCAATCGTAGGTATATCTATGATGTATTGTTTACACCATTCCGTAATTAACTAACAAAAAAGCAATAAATAAAAACTTTTTAACAAAAAATAAAACCGACTTCAAAATCACTATCTACAAACTAAAAAAATATTTAACTTTATATACGTAGGTATATTTGGAGTCTATGCCTAATTTAAATTGCCAGCTAAGCTAAGCAAATACACGAAAAAATATACGAAAACAATATTCAATTTAAATTAGGCACCGACTCGAAATATACATATATAAAGTTAAATTCTTTTTGATTTTTAGTGGTTTTCTTAATTTTGCAATGCTCCACTATTCTCATGTACTTAAATAAAGTTTTTGTTATATTTATCAGCATTCTGATACCAAGTGACCTACTCTTATGAGCGATAGACTAGTTGGAAATGGAACGGTCTGCCGAGACACATGTTCAGATGTTTCAAAATCCAAAGAACATACCTCTGAATTTTTGGAGTTACGTGTATTGTTTATCAATTATCGTACGCTTTAACGGTGTAGTAAAACATCGTGAAGAACCTATATACTTGAGAATTCTCAAAAGGAATTTTGAAGGTAAGTGAATTCTGCCAACCCGCACTAGGTCAGCGTGGTGGACTACGACCTAAACCCTCTCAGTAGTAAAAGAGGCCCGTGCTCAGCAGTGGGCAGTATTTAATACAGGGCTGATTGCATAAATACATATGCCAACCCGCACTAGGTCAGCGTGGTGGACTGAGGCCTAAACACTCTCAGTAGTAAGGAGGCCCGTGCTCGGCACTGAGCAGTACATTATACAGGGCTGGTATTATTAAAACCACTCTTCTGTTGTTTCCTGCTGTAATTAATATATTATCCAGAAATTTGCTATTAATCGTGGACTGCCGTAAAGTTAATAGATGCCGGTTTCGTTAATATAAGTTAGTAAAATGGGGGGGCTTGGTACATAAAATTCAGTCAGTGGCTTCGAGCCAAATTAACCACCCTGGCCACGCTCCATCGGGTTGCCGTGATGATATCACTTCCTTTCTTTAATAGTGCCAAGATGTAGTGCCAAATTCGGCTCGCGCGACTTACTGAAATAGATAACTACTTTCGCGCGTGTAGTTGGGCATTCCTTGTTCCTCCTTGTTCTATTTTTTTTCATTGGCAGCCTGCAGGCAAAAAAAATATAGATTCTGGCTGGATTGCTACATTTCTATTGGTTGTTCATCTCCAAAAAAATGTGTTTTAACAAACTATAGATTTCTTAACTTTCGAACCCATAGCAAATGGGACAAATCGCACCTTTAGGACGAAAACGACGCAATTCAAAGAAATCAAAAATTGGGTTATCGTCATAAAACGATTTAAAACTGGTACCTCTTTTATTATAATATAATTAAAAAGGCACCGATATAATAGTTTTGTCCTGTTCCTGCTTGAATATGGCGGTGTTTGAACTATTGTTGTATTGAAAATTTTGTTTTAAGTAATTTTATGACGATAACTCAATTTTTGTTTTTTTATAATTGTGTCGTTTTCATCCTAAAGGTGCGAAATATTTGCGGATCATACAAATATTTGTTCCGACTTGAGACTATGACTTCCAGTTCCTGTATCCTGTGCCATTGAGACTGCTTGCATCATAGACAAAAACGAAATAGCCCAATAAGTATTGTTTGCACAAAGAATCGCCATATTTCTAGAAGCATTAAGCACATGCCCAAAATATCGTTGTGTCAATAACATTTCGCGTCTGTTTACGTGCAAGTGGGAGCCGAGCCAACTAGCAGCGCGTGCTAAAGCTTAGTTTTGACCTGCTCTTTGTAAATGCAAAGTCATTGTGACATTTTCCAGTCTGGAGATGGATGGTAATGAGGTGATCATAAAAGATTTTAATACATACATAGCCATCACGCCTTTTCCCTTTTTAGGGGTGGGCAGAGATGTATTACATCCACATTTCACTACTTATGTTAGATTCCATGTAATGGGGGGCGGGCTTATTGCCATTTGGCAGGTACATTTCCGGACTCCGGGCTGATACTGAGTAGAAATCCCAATATGACTTTGCCTGATCCGATAATCGAATCCGAGACCTCAGCACTGCAGTCGTACCACAATACAACTACGCTACCGAGGCAAAGGCAGTGGCGGGAAAGATTTTGATGCGAAAGATTTGGGGTATAAGACAAAATTTACTAATTATTTGTCTATGGATTGTGTGTTTTCGGAAAGTTTAGGGTATCTGATATAGGTATGGCTTATGGAGTGAGAACTACGTGACTTAGGATAATTAGTAGGCACTATACTTTAGAGCACAAATTAGTTTCTTTTCCATTCTTCATCATAGAAATAGTTCAAAGCTCTTTCCTAAGACATGTCTTTCAATTCGGGGTGGATGCATTAATCATTTATGCCATTGCATTAATAAAACCTTGAAGTAACTTGAGCATGTCTTTAGAAAATTATTACTTTATTTTGTATTTAAAATATCATCCATATCCTTTTTTGGATATTTTTGTGCTAACGTAACCGACTGGATTACCTTTATACGTTTACAAACGTATTTTATTGTTTAAATTCACACATTTTGCAATATTCGCAAGGTCCGTTGTACGATAAATATGGAAATGTAGGTCAAATATATGCAAAATTTTATATTTGCTAATCAACAGCCTCTAATGTAATCGATGGAAACACAGAAAACACATAAGGACGTTAATGTCGCAATAGATAAGGTTATTTTCGCAGTATTTTTTTTTGTCTTTGCTATTGTTTTGTGGTTTTTTTATTTTTTCTAACGCGTTGATTAGGGTTAAAAAGGGTGCGGCCATACTTAGGCATAGGACATACGTAGAATATAGGTACTAAAAATAAGTCACGAAACTAACTTCAAATATTTATACAAGTTTCAGTTAGTAGTAAGAAGTATTTTTTCAAAGCAAATTTCCTTCAAGATGGATTAGTTTATTAATTTAGGTCTAATTCAGATATTCGATTATACAGAAGTCATCAAAATAACAAGCTGACCAAGGAGATATCCGCTTATTGTATGGGTGCTGGGCCTGACAATTTAACAAGGCTCAAACTTTAGGGATACTAAAGGGGCAGAATATGGATCTTGGATCCATTAAAAAATATTTTTAGACCCCTCCATTTACAACTAACATTTTCACAAGCGTTCATATTAGTGTCCTTTCCAAGCAAAATAAAATTACGTCAATGTCTAAATCGGAGGTCTTCAAAATTAAAAAAAATATAGTAAAAGGCTATTTTTTAGGAGTTCTATCCAAATATATATAAACTGTTTTGGTTAGAATTTTAGGCCCGTTTATGGACATGTCCTTTTAAAATGTAATGAGTCCACGTAATATATTCTGAGTCATAATTAGAACTGATTATTATGTACTTTGTCCCATGAAATTCAAGACTCAGTAATTGACTCATAAAATAGCGTATTATTTCACCACCACCGTGAACGCTGTCTGACTTGATGCAAGTTGTCAAGACACGTGTGTGACCGCCGCCTTACCGCACAAGCGATTTGCCGCGTCAGACGAATGGTCGTCAGTTCGCACAAAGAGCATCCCTAGATACGCTTCAGTATTCGTAATAATTTATATCTAATCATTATCGTTCAGTTACGCTTCCAGTCACCTTTCGATAATCTGTGCTGTGTGGTGTGGCGAAAATGTTCGTTTGACGTGCTTTAATATGGGCGAAGACAATAGGAAAGAGGGGAAATACACCCCTTTGTTGCGACAGGTGGGTTTGTTTTTTTTTATTTTTTTCGTGCCAGGAATTTTGTATTACATTTTTTATATTTGTTTATCAATATTTTTTTTCTCGTGTTAGATTTGCCATAAATTAATTTGCATTGAGATGATTTTTTTTTTAATGTTTGGCTGGAATTTAAAATTAATAAATTATTGACTTTTTTAAAGGTCTATTGTTGTTTAATGCGCGTAATTTTTGCTATACATGAAAAAAAAACATGTGTAAATTTAAAAACAACTACACTTACAATAGAAATGTATTCAAATAAGTAAAGTTAAAATCTGTAAAAGAACTACATAAATTACATTTTGAAACAATGTTAATTTCTAGTTGCTACAATGACTCAATTTCAATACAAACCTATTTAAATATAAAATGCGATATATATAAATCCTTTGTTATACAAATAGCTGATTCTACGATCTCTTACGTATTACGCTTCTAATTGAGTGTGTACTCAATATGAATAGTAAGCAGTTTCTATTTCTGCTTTTTTGGCCCAGCGTCCTGGGAGACACTGACCTACAGTCCCTAGAGTGTGAAATACATGTCAGATTGGTGGTACGTGGAGACCGACATACATGGCACTTCGGGGAGTGACATTGAACTTGTATGTCTCTGGAGTGATCGGTATTCAGGACGTCATTCTCTTGGGTTTCATTGTATTTTGCTTAGCAACAATGATATTGACTAGGTATTTCTATGATGAAGTAATTTCGTCTTGTATTATTTTGTTGCAATGGCATCTTATTTGTATTCGATTTTGGATATAATCCTAATGCCGAAAGAATGACGCTGTCATACATACATACACTTACGCCTTTTATCCCCGATGGGGTAGGCAAAGTCGCAATTACTTAATGCACCCACTTTTCGCCGTGCGTATTCCGTCCCATGATGTGACAGAGGGCGAGCCTATCGCCTATGGAACCAATTGCTGCCAGCAGCATTTCTGGACAGATACGACCTGGCGTCCTTAAAAAAAAGAGCGTATTCCCACCTAAAAGGCCGGCAACGCATCTCTATGCTCCTTGGTATTGCAGATGTTCATGGGCGGCGGTGATCACTTACCATCAGGTGAACCGTTTGCTCGTTTGCCACCTATACCATAAAAAAAATATCGGGCACAAATTCCAGACTCTGGACTGATACTAAATAGAAAAATCCAATATCACTTTGCCCGACCCGGGGATCGAACCCGAGACCTCAGCATTGCAGTCGTACCGTAATACAACTATTCCACCGAGGCAGTCATGCCAATGCCACTGTCGGTCCTGGTTTATGGGAGTTGCAGTGCAGTTTATATTGAGTAGGTCATGGTGTTTATCAAATTAGTTTCAAATATATAAAGAAATTACACCTTTGTAACTTAGTTTGAAGGTATCGGAGAGCATTCACCTCTGTTTGAACCCAAAAGATCACAATTTTTCCTCTTTGCCCCATGAATACGCTTTGGATTGGGTTAAATTGTCGTTTTTTCAAAAATGTTTTTTGTAGTTTAAGCAAGTAATTAGGCTGGACGTCACATCACTTCGCCGTGATAAAAAAGATCCACGACATGATATTGGACAAATATAATTTTCATTAAGATAATGTGCGTTAACAACAGAAGTGGCTTAACATACGCTCGGTATCAACGCGATACGCCTATCCGGGTTTTATATCGAACTTTACGTGTTGGTTTTAGTTTCATATTTCTTCAAATTTCTGCCGCACCATTAAGCTGTGGAACAATTTGCCCGCCTATGTGTTCCCTACTTCCTACAACCTAGGGTCCTTCAAGCGGAGCGTGAAGAAGCAATTATGCAGGCCGGCATAGCTGTGCCGACCGACCAGGGATGTTTATCTCTTGCCGGTCGACATTATTTTGGGCTTCACTTCATTTACCATCAGGTGCAGTGAAGTCACTTTGTCGAGCCATCGATAAAAAAATAAATAGGTCTTAGCAAAGGCATTAAACATTATAGTTATACACTGGACATCAGGACCAAATTTTTCGTCCAAAAGTCATTGCCATATAATTTAAAGTAAGTAATAAGTTATACCAATTGGTAATAAGTCGCTGTCTTATCTGACATTACCGTGTAACAAGACGTCTCGGTATGCTTAAATTTTGTATAGAAAACAATATTTTGGAAGGCAATATGCCAATATATGCATTACGACCATGTCAAAGTATGTTCTAAAAAATTTACATAGGTATTTTGTTATTTCGCGGTAGATTGAGTTACTGACGAACAAGCTCAAAATTTTTGTATGACAATTTTCCCAATGTCCCCTCTATATAATCTTAGAACTCTTTGGTTCTTATGAAGGTTAAGGATTATTATTAGCCTTGTATACTGTCCCACTGCTGGGCCTCCTCTACAATTAAAATGTTTAAGACCTTACTCCACCAAGCTGGTCTATTGGGGGTAGGCAGACTTCACATGGCAACTTGACAGGCGGTTTGTTTTTTATAATATTAGGTCTTAATTTTTTAAAAAGGTAACGGTCTAGAGAAATGTAGCTGGTATGGCTACCAAAGGTTATGCCAGAGTTTCTGCTTAAGTTTATGGGTTAAGTAAATTATAAATTAAGTAGTTGGTATTTCGGCAAGGCGAGAATTTTTTATACCCAAGAATTATATTTATTGTTTTGTATCTCCTATTATTACTTGACATTGACGAAATCCCCGATAGATAATAGGTGGAAGCCACAATTTAAAGGAAGAAGAAACCAGTAGAGTTTTTCTTGATTTACTGGTGGTAGGTCTCTCATATGTAAGAGTCCGTTTGGGTAGGTACCACCGCAATGTCAATTTTAACGCCAAGCAGCAGTGTGCATGCACTGTTGTGTTTCGGTTTGAAGGACATTGTAGCCAGTCTAACTACTGGACATAATGAGACTTAACATCTTATGTCTCAGGATGACCAGCGCAGTGGAATGCCACACAGTACTTTGTAACTCAAGGTGCTGGATTGCTACTGTTTATGGGTGGTCGTATCGCTTACCACCAGGCGAACGGCGTGCTCGCCTCGTCATTCAACGCAATAAAAAAAAATAAGATTGACGTTGATCTGTCACTCTAATTAACTTCATAATAAAGTTTATAAAACAATTTCCAGTATTTTCTCACACCGGTTAGGTATTTAGAAACAATTAGCCTTCGGTAATGTTTGTTTATACGTAATTCCGCATTACGACGCCATTGTGTTCGATACAATATACTTGAACGCGAACGTAGGGCTGCTATTGATCTAGACTTTCTATTTTCTTCTAGATTTTAAGGCGTTCAGTCATCTCCAGGGAGTATTCTTAGTGGTCGAACAGTGTCGTACTGTTGCGGCGTGAGGCGCCGCAGGTAGATAGTTATAGAGAGAGAGAGAAGAGAAACTCAGGGTTTAGGTTCGTGGTACGAGCTTTATTTTGCACCTCCGCGTTACACTCGGTACGGTTTGCTGGTGGTATGCAAACGAGTCACTGGCCTGCGGAGACTCCGATTCAGGCGAACGGCACGGCGCTGATGCACGTGGCTAGCTCCGGCGGCAGCTCGCCGGGCAGATGGTAGCGCCACGTGGTCTGCGCAGCGGTGGTGAGGTGGTCGGGGTTAGCACCCGACGATGATGGTGGTGGTGAGCACGTGGTCGGGGCCAGCACCCGCGACGATGGTGCACACGTGGCCGGGGTCAGCACCCGCGACGACGATGGTGGTGTGCACGTGGCGGAGTCAGCACTCCGCACCGTGGAGAAGGCGGTTAGCACGTGACTGGGATCGGGAATCAGCACACCCGACGCCAGCGGAGCATGGAGTCAGCACTCCACGCCGTTGAAAAGGTGGTCAACGCCGCACCGTAGAAACCTGGAATCAGAATCCCAGCGGGTCGGAATGCAAGCTAGGCTTACATTCCGCGCCAGTGACTCGTGATAGCTCACGAGCCCAGATGCACAGAATACCTGGAAGCGGTTAGTAGTATTGGCACACTCACCCCAGCAGGAACAACGATGTGCGTGGCAACACGCAGTTAGTAGTAGTGTTGCTACGGCGAAGAAGATTATAAGAAAAAGGGCGCGCGTGACATTGCACGCTTATTTATACGAGCGCCGTTCAGACGTACGTCAAAACTAGTGACAGTTTAACCAGCCAATACGAAACATTAACGGTTTCGATTGGTAGTTAAACTGACACAAACGATAACTCGTTTACTAAGTGAGTTAACGTTCCTAGCAACGTTACAGTACCCCGCCGAAAAGACCAGGATTTTACTTATAACTAAATATAAGTAAAATCCGTCTGTCTACCTAGCATTCTTGTTATTTCACCCATTCATTCCATCCTCTAACATACATCTTTCTAACAAACTGTGCAACATACATAATACCACTTGCCATTATAACGTTACACTGTGTACACTTCTTTTTACCACAATGGCAACCATGCTGTTGCCCTTGGTACGGTCCGAGAGTTTGCTTGGCTCCGATACATACCTTTTTATTCTTAAAGTATCGGGAAAGCACCCACAATCCATCTATATCATATTCACTCTAACTGGACCCCTCTCCGCTAACAATTTTTTTTTTTTATAATGGCATTTGTGTTCACATTTTGCCAATGTCAAGTTTGGTTTGTCTATTTTAATATCTGTAGTATGTCGAAGTAAAGCAGTGGCTACCTTACCAAGACTTTATCGAGGAGTTTTGGCGGCAACAAAAAAAAGCACTTGATTAGCACAATTATTTCAATTCACTTCATTTGAGCTCTTTAATAGACCTATATTGGATAATATACCACCATAATTATGCAATATAACACCAAATATCACCAAAATAATGAATTAAAACGAGAGCACCTCATGACACTTCCAAGTTCCCGCCAAAACTCCTCCGCTAACTATCAGGTGCAGTGGAGTCAATTTGGCGTTCCGTATAAAAAAAAGACACATTAATTGTTTTCAAAGAGTTCTAAGATTATATTGAGCGGACATTGCGAAAATTGTCATACAAAAATTTTGAGCCTGTTCGTCAGTAACTCAATCTATAATAGAAAAACACCTATGTAAAATGAATGAAACATATTTTCAAATAGTCGTAATGCGCAAATTGGAATATTTCCTTCCAAAATATTGATTTCTTTCCTAAAGGAGATGTCCGCTTTTTGTATGGGAGCTGGGCCTCAAAATCTAAACAGGCTCAAACTTTAGGGATATTAAAGGGGAAAAATATGGATCTTGAATCCATTAAAAAAAGATTTTTAGACCCCTCCATTCATAACTAACTTTTTTTAAAACTTTCATATTAAGTGTAGTTTTCAAGCCAAACAAAATTACATAAATCTGGAAATCGGAGGTCTTTAAAATTAAATGATTTATTGCAAAAGGCTAGTTTTCAGGAGTTCTATCCAAATATATATAAACTGTCTTGTTTAGAATTTCAGGCCCGTTTTTGGACAAGTCCTTTAAGCATACTGACACTTGACTCTTGTCATACAGACGTGTCTGATGAGACAGCGACTTATTACCAATTAGTAATAATTTAACTCTTGAATGAAAAATTTAGTCCTGATGTCCGATTTATAATTAACTATACTGTGTAATGTCTGATTGTTTTCGAATAAATCTCTTTTTAAGATATTTTTATATGATTGAATAGGTACAATAGAGGTGAAAAACTTATAGATTTTTGTTTATACATACACACTCACGCCTTTTATCCCCGAAAGGGTAGGCAGAGGCGTAACTAATGCACCCACTTTTCGCGCACATTTTTGTTTATTTTTTTCGTACTCTGAAGTCTAAATATGCTACCTATAGGTAATTAATAGTCCTTCAATCCTTTGTATTTCATGTACTATAAAAAATCTGACGATACTAGAACCTCCTTTTTATAATCGGTTAAGAAAAACCTTTGAACAGTCTACAATAAAATAGGTAATATACAAACAACGATACGTAATTCATATTAATTAGCGGTGTAGCACGTGTAGATACATAACGCGCTATATTATCTTTTAGTTGCTAGTTGTTATTAGAGCGTTGTTGACGATTTTAATGAAAATTAATTGCTTGAAGGATGAGCACGTAGATTGGACACTTGAAATCTTGTAAACATATCTATTAACTTTGTAATTTAGTTGCATGTACAGTTCTGTTGTGGTTTTTGTTTCATCTTGTTCAATTATGTAGCCCATATAATTTGTATATCATAGTTTTTTAATGTCCTTTCTTGGAGTAAAATGTCTATAGCACCAGCGTCCTATAAGTCAAAGTCTTTTCAGAAATCACTATGCAATTTCAAACTTACTAATAATATAAAAAATATGAATCAGACAAACATTTTAAAATACTTACTTATTTATTTATGACAACCTTTTAATTATTATTTTTAGTGTTAGAACACTTGAGTAATTCTGTAGCATAAAAATAATATTAATGTCTACATTAATTAACTGAAATTGTATGTAATGAAGTACCTACGCGTTTTGTTTTATTATTTTGTTGGTCACGTCTATACATATACCTAATAAAGCAGTAGAACCGGTGTGTCTGTACATTTAAAGAAACGTGATAAAAAAGAAATGGGTTAATAAGGAAGAGTAATGAAAAAGAAATCAGCGATTCTTACAATTCTTTTCTGTCTGTCTGTTTTTCTGTTTGTTACTGCACATCTCCGAAACTACTCATCGGATTTCGACGGAATTTGGTATGAAGATAGTTTGAGATCCTAGAAAGGACATCGGCTACTTTTTATCCCGGAAAAACTTTTCACGAAGGCGGAGCCGCGAGCAAAAGATAGTTATAAATACGTTTTAGCTATGTAAGTAGTTTTATTACTTGTATTCTAATACCTAAGTGGTTTGATGTCCTTGATGTAAGTATCCATATTTGTCTAAAGATTTCTCAAGAGCTTTTAATCAGTTTCGCAATTCTGTTCTAATGGAATTAAAAGAATACTGCCTCGGTGGCGTAGTTGTATTACGGTATGACTGCAATGCTGAGGTCTTGGGTCCGATTCCCGGGTCAGGCAAAGGGATATTGGGTTTTAAATTCCCGAATTTGTACCCGATATGGCGATAGGCGCGAGCCTAGGGGGCGACCCATAGCGACATCATGGGACGGAATTAATACGCACGGCGAAAAGTGGGTGCACTAGTTGCGCCTCTGCCTACCCCTTCGGGGATAAAAGGCGTGAGTGTGTGTGTGTGGAATTCAAAGTGGATTGAGAGAGATGTTATCCTTTTAGTAAAATTGGAGTTTTAGCGCAAGTAGAGTAAATGCAAGATAGTATATTTATACTTCTTCTTCTTAATCGATCTCGTCATCCCTGAAGGTCGTGTCCGTCCTGAAATACTTTGATGGAGTCGATGACGAGCCGCCTCCATGCCCCCTGTCTTCGGTTCTCCTGAGTGCAGTGGCAATAGGAAGTCCTGTTATGAATTTTATTGAACAGACTAGCGGTTAGGTGATCGCCCACGTGGTCTTTTACCTCCTACTTTCCCTACAACGAGCAGTTTATCCAAGTTATCTGGCTGTTTTCGAGCTGTATTTGTGCTTAAAACATAGATTATTGTATACGTTCATCAAGTAAACATGGCTGAATTGATTTGGATGCAATTTTACCATGGGGCCGTTCAAGTATTACGTAAGCACTAAAGTGGGGTCCATGCTTTGCTTATTTTCGATGACATGGGGGGCGGGGGGTCTCAACAGTGATTACGTCTGCAATAATTACTTAATTATTTTTTTTGATAAATAAATAATAAAGAAGTTTTATCAGTTTTTGTAAATATTAAATCTATGCTTACATAAGCATAAGAGGGGGCTTTATATCATTACACGCATTGAAAAGCGCATGAGTTCATCAACCTTCATAATAAAGACACCTATATTTCGAAAATAAAATCCAATTTATTAGTTGATTCGCCTCCTTCAACCCGACAGTTGACCGATTTAATATAACGCCATCTAGCATCTTTTGTCGTCTGTGTTCCTATTTCCCTGTTCTTAAATTAGAAACTGTTGAGTTGTGATGTATCATCGTTTCGCGGAACTTCGCCATTGTTTCATGTTTATAAATTTGCATTTATCTGCGGTCCTGCACTCGTTAAATATTTAATGGGGTGGTTCGTATGTATAAAATTACAATGTACTTATTTTGACTAGTCATGCGCGTTATGTGAAAAGATCCGTAGAAGAACGAAAGTCACTGAAATAGACCAGCGGATTAGCAAGCCGAAGTGGCAGTGGGCAGGGCACACAGTTCAAAGAACTGACGGCAGATGGGGCAAAAAAGTTCTAGAGTGGAGACCACGTACTGGCAAGCGCAGCGTCGGCCATCCACCTGCAAGGTGGACAGACGACTAGATAAAGGTCGCAAGAACACGCTGGATGCAGGCCGCTTTTTACAGGTCCGTCTGGAAATCTTTGGGGGAGGCCTATGTTCAGCAGTGGACATCATGTGGCTGATGATGATGCGCGCTATAGGGAACGTGCACGAACTATAAGGTCGAAGCACAAAATCGACACAAGAGCCATATATGGAAAAAAGGGAAACTTTTTAGAACAAGTAATTTATTTATATATATTCTTTTAATAAAACAATAATGAAAAATATGGGTTCCGACACGACACTTGTAAATTCTAGATGGCTACGAACCAAGCAATTAAACAATAAAATATTTGTTGAAGGTTGAAATATCTTTGCATTTCTCTTCACAAACGCTAACATCCGTGACGCAGCTCTAACGACCTCAGAGATATGACAAGTGAATTTTAATTAGCTGTTGAGCATAACACCAAGATCGCGTATTTCAGTGGTTTCCACCAGGTGTTCATTATTTATTTTGTAAGATGACAATACCGGATACATTTTCTAAGTATAGCGAATATAGGAACATATGGTTGGATTCAGTACCATACAATAAAGGCCACACAATGACTTGATATTGTCTAAATCTGACTGGATTGGTTCTGTGTAACTGTGTGTCCTTATTGTTTTATAAATTTTGAGATCGTTAGCAAAAAGTGCGTATTGACAATTACGCATGTAAGAAGTTATGTCATTGACATAAGCTGTGAATAACAGGGTGCCTAAATGGGAACCCTGAGGCACTCCCGATTCAGCAATATACTTACAAGACGTGTGACCGTTAACGACCACCATTGGAAGCATATACAGGGTAATTTTTACATTGCATTACTAAATAAAACCACATATTCGTCTTTACCTCTTCTAACATCTTGCCAAAAATCATACATTAATAACGAATATTATTGCCAAAAATCCCGGTTGTAGTTTTAAATTTATTTGATCATTTCGTAGTTTAGTGCGAATATGGTGTGAGCGAAAGTATATTTCTGAATGAAAGTATAATGTTGCTACTACGAAGAATTATCTTACAGCAGTGGTAGTGGCATTAGGGCGTGTAAACTTAAAGTTACTTTTTATTGTTATTTATTTTGTTCGAAACTTACCCTTTTTATTTTAAGTCTATGGTTAAAATAACTTACACTATAACTTACACTGACATTATTTATTAACGCAATGTCAAAATGACCCTGTATAAATAGGATCGAAACCAGGATAACAATGATCTAAATACACCATAAGAGGAAAGTTTTTTTTTTACCAGTAGTGAATGGTTCACAATCATAATACATACTCTCTCTATATTCGTTTTCTGGCAACACTGATATATTTTTTTAACTAGAACCTTATGCGACGCTGCGTAAGAACGATGTCCGCTTATTGACAGGTGACGTCATAGCCCACGTGGGCCAAGCGACTGTCGACCGGATGCTACAAATGAGGTACTTAAACATAATTATAACCCAAAACTTGTGTTTCACAATAAACTTATACAAGTGCGAGTATTATAACTAAGTAATAACGATAAAGGAAAAACAAGTAATAATTAACTACTGAAAAATTACTAGAAATGAAATGTTATTCTATAAAATGTAAGTATACAAAAATTTACTTAATCTGCTAAACATAATTTAATTTAACGGATACATTGAGAAAATTGCGGATCAGTTTTTACTTCGATACTTGGCATTGACGTAAAATATTCATATTAAAAGGATGAAGAATAATTTTTCGTCATCATCATACCAGCCCTGTATTATATACTGCCCACTGCTGAGCGCGGGCCTCCTCTACAACTTAGAGGGTTTTTAGGCCTTAGTCCACCACGCTGGCCTAGTGCGGGTTGGCAGACTGCACATACCTTCGAAATTTAGAGAACTTCTCAGGTATGCCGGTTTCCTCACGATGTTTTCCTTCACCGTTAAAGCGAGCGATAATTCACAAAGAATACACACATAACTTTTTAGAAAAGTCAGAGGTGTGTCCCCTTGGGTTTTGAACAGGCGGACATTCGTCTCGGCAGACCGTACCACTCCCAACTAGGCTATCGCCGCCTTATAATAATTTTTATTTGGTTAATAATGTATTGCTGTGTATCTGGATCAAAACAAAAATAAACTTGGGAATGTAATAGAATTTTACACCAATTGATGTGTTTATTTTTATGTTTTGGAGCATCCAGATACACAGCAATACATAATTAACAAATTAAATGTTATTGTTCATCCTTTTAATGAATATTTTACGTCAATGCAAAGTATCGATGTACTGAAAAGAAGTCAGATTGCGCCACCAGATGGCAGAGCTTACGACGTGCACGTTCCCATTAGCCAAATAGCGGTATATTTTTTAAAACATGTACAAAAACCTTAAGAAAAAGGTCCCAATCTCAGTTTTAGCTCAAATTACATAGAGTGAAAAGAAAACTATATTTACAAAACTTCAAATTTCTCGAAACTAGCGTTCCTTGACATACTGCTTTTGCGTTTCGCTCGGCAGTATAGATCTCGGTGGGAACTGGGAAGTATCTTAGTGCGCGGAAATAGTTCTGTAAAGATAAAAAGAGTTTCGACTACATCTTGATACGCAGATGCCTCTATGGCACTGAACGGGGACCGCATCTCTTGTTTGGTAATTTTTAAAAAAATTTAAGGCATTGAATGACGAGACGAGCATGCCGTTTGCCTGATGGTAAGCGATACGACACAGTAGCAACACCATCCAGCACCTTGACTTACAAAGTACTGTGTGGCATTCAACTGCGCTCGTCATCCTGAGACATAAGATATTAAGTCTCATTATGTCCAGTAGTTACACTGGCTACAGTATCCTTCAAACCGAAACACAACAGTGCATACACACTGTTGCTTGGCGGTAGAAATAGGCATTGCAGTGGTAGGTACCCACCCAGACGGGCTCTTACATATGAGAGACCTACCACCAGTAGGTAGTGTGGTCAACATTTTAGACTGCATTTTAAGTACCATCACACACACATTCCAACATATGTGATAGGTATAACTTATTTACAGTCACAGCCATGTGTGAGGCATTTTTTTTTTTTTTTTTTAACACGGGGAAATCCATTTACGAATTTCTGCCGGACTCACCGGTCGAAACCGTCCTACCGACTAAAACCCCGCCATTCTACTCTCTCTCCCTTATATCGAAAGTCGCGGGGTGCGCATGAGCATGCAACCGCAACCCTCGCAGGAGTTGGCTCTTGACCAGAGCCTCTCGTAGTCCGAGGAACAAAACCTCGGTAATATCATAGGCGTGCATGTAATTCTGCACGCCAGCCATAAAGGCATAAGCATTACTCAATTGTTTTCTATGCACCGCGCTATCAGATTCCAATTAATAATCCTCCAAGGTTATGATAACACGTTCTCAAGTAGATTAGCCGTTGACAATTATATCTTATCTATTAATACGCTACGATCTGAGTACAGTAGGAACAGGGCCGTAGCTAAGGGGGGGCATTGTGGGGCAATGCCCTACCTTACAATACCAATGCCCTACCTTAATAATAATCAACCAATAATAAGCAAAGTGTAAAGCAGATTATGACGGAAAATAAATATGGATTCACGGATTTAAGGGAATTTTGATACACCTGTATATCACCCCAAAAATTATATATTAAGCTGACTCACATGTTCACAAATCAAGAAAGCCAAAAATCGATTGACCAGTACAGATCAAGTAACATTTTTACTTCCGCCCTACCTGTAACCACAGCTGCCCTACCATTCAAGCCTAGCTACGGCCCTGAGTAGGAACGTAGCATCGCCTTGTATGTATATACCTACGGTATCTGGTATATACATTATATTGGCTACTATATCCTTCAAATCGGAAAAACAATTGTACAGGCAGCATAATAAGTAGATGAACAAATTCAAAATTTCAAATTGCCTACATACTTTTGTGTTCTTACTTATTTTTTTTTCGTTTCGCAAAAATAAAATAAAAGGTATTTACTTTACTTCAAACGAAGAAAAAAATATTTCAGTTTAACTTAACGCGTATATAGGCGATTTGAAATTTTGATTTTGTACAGATATTTATGCTGCTGACTGTACACTGGTAATGGAATTCGTTCTTTATGCTTACTAATTTCGATTTTGTAACCGTTCTGCCAAAGGTCCATAATAGACAAATATTGGTATAGTGCTAATTAATCGCTAATATAGAAGCTGAGGTACGTTTGTGGTCGAAGACATGATAATATGATTAGTGTTTCGCAATTGGACCTTTGTTGTACGGAAAATTTAGATATTTGCTTTTACATTGGAATATTATTAAGTGTGTTTAAGTATAGGTGCCGAAGAAAAGCACATCTATTTTCAATCCTCATTTGCGTCCTTAAATTTCGGTTAATCGTCCTTGTATCGTTTGCAGATAAGTCATTTTACTGGTGGTAGGTCTCTCGTAAGCGAGGGGCCGTCTACGTAGATACCACCGCAATGTCTATTTCTACCGCTAAGCAGCAGCGTGCATGCACTGTTCCGTTCCGGTTGGAAGGACATTGTAGCGGAATTACTGGGCATTATGAGATTTAACATCTAATGTCTCAGGGTGACGAGCGCAGTTGAGTGCCACGCAGTACTTTGTAATTAAATGTTCTGTTTAGTACTGCTACTGTTTACGGATGGTCGTATCGCTAACCATTATAAGTAGCCCTCGACATGATTCTGTAGTCCAATACTGTCGAAATACTGTCTTTAATTTCTTATCATAAACTTTATTATGTATCTAAGATATTATCTTTACCGTTTTCTACGGTTTTCGGGCACGTGTCATGACAATTGGGGTTATCTTGGTTGAGCGCCAATATTAATTAATTCGTTTAGCTGTTTATAGACCTTCCTCCCTTTAGGGACTTCGAACTGTGATCTTCTTAGCAATCTGTACCACGACCTGTTGATTTTGAGTTGGAGATCGGATGGTGTTCCTTAAATCTCATGAATATTTAAAAAACGACTTATTTTCAGAGAAGGAAATATCGTACCTAGCCTTGGATGGGTTTTAGATCCTGAAACTGATTCCGCATCACGTGTATTGTCTTATGATTCCTCTAAATGATGCTAATTGGGTCGACATTATATATTAAATAACAGTAGACCCGCGGTAATCCGCCCCCTAGCTAATCCGCCTTATAATCCGACTAGCCTATGACAGATATTCTTGCCAATGCACAATTATATTATACACATAGGTACAATATTCTTTTTTATAAGTTTGTAATTTGTCGGATAATAAGATACTCCTTTTTTAAAAGTTCCGGACTACAGAGTGTCGGCGGCAGTACCCTGTAGTTCCACAAATTCGAAAATCCGTCGGTCTTACAAAACGTTTGTCGGATTACCGCTGGTCTACTGTACTATGTATTTATTAAGGAATAGCTTTTGCTTGCGGCTGCATCCACGTTACAAAGGTTTTTCGGGATAAAAGTCCCGCTTTATATTTCCCGGGATAAAAAGTAGCTTATGTGTTAATCCAGGACATGATCTACTCGTGTACCAAATTTCATCGAAATCCGTTCAGCAGTTTTTGCGTGAAAGAGTAACAAACATACTTCCATACATTTTTACAAACTATCGCGTTTATAATATTAGTAGGATTATTTCATTGACATTTGCTTGATATTTTATACACAGAGCATAGCTTACTGTGTATGTTCTTGATATTGATGAAAATAGCACGTAGGTAACTACTTATCAGATATGCTTGAAATTTGCAAGAGCATGTTTCTATTCGCTTAAGGATAGTGATCAGTGATCAGGCGTCTAGATCTTTGTAAGATACAAGTTAGATAACTGCGTATCTTAATGCGTATGTTGAAGATTATCAGATTTACATATTGTACTACTATTTTTTAATATTATATTTACTGTCTGTCGGTACTTTATTAACGCCTAGTCAGCCCTCGGGTGATAAGTAGAATTCGAATGTACACGGTTTCTTATTTTGAGGATTAAGTTAAAACATTTTAAATGTAGCACATATTTGTAGGTACATATAAGCAGTAAAAATAAACGGGGAGTTTTTTCTTTTCTCTACAATTAGTAGTCCATATAATTCCCTCATCTTCTGTATAAATTAAATTTAAATACAACGCCATCTACAATCGTAGAACTGCAAATATGTTGATATCATTCTAAATATAAAACTTTAACGTTTCCTGTTTTTAATTCCAGTGTTTCGTGACGGCTTCGGTGGCCATCAACATCATCGGCCATGGCAGCATCATCGGTTTTCCCGCCATTTTGAACCCAAGCCTTCGCAAACCTGACTCGTACATCCACGCCACCATAGCGCAAGAGTCATGGATAGGTGAGGAGTTTATTCATAGTTATAAATGCTGATTCTAGCAAAGGCTTAGAAATAAGTACCTATTTACTTGGTGGGGCCAGACTTTGACGAGAAGTTAGGTTTCCAAAAACAGAGGTCATAAATATTTTGGAAATGTTTTATTTGGTGAATCACCTAGCTTATTTAGGGCTACGTTTACGGGGTTCCACATTTTTTTATTTTTTTTATTTATTTATTTAAACTAATCCGAATTGTTACAGTAATAAATTGTGCTATGATAACCACACTAGGCGCAGCCTGTATCGTGGCGACCATTACAAATATTAGTTATATCCGAGAGGACTGTACTGTTATTAACACAATTATAATATTAAGACAAGGTGTTACGTTACAATCAGGAATAACAATTTTAGATGTCAATAGAATGTTACCTACTCAACAAAATAAAAATAACATTAACAATAAAACTATGATGTTATTAACTATAATTGCACTTTGAATAGGCCAACTTGTGCGGGTTGGTATCGTTTGTATAGAAAATTGTCATGCCGCTGGATTTGCAATTGAATTTTGTACAGTTACCATTACTGGAAGTCCACTAGCGGCCGGTCTCAGCACTAACTGATAACAAACAGTTAAAATACTTACTTTTGGTGGATATCTGTGTTTCTATAAACTAAGTTCGATAATAATTGACATTGAAACAGCAGTTACAGTTAGCGTATTTTTGACTGTCGAGTGAGATATAAAACTCAAGTTAAATGATAGTAAGTTATTGGGACCGGCCTTAAAGCAACGTTCAGTATATTATGCAATAAGGCAGGCTTGTAAAATTCTAGCAATCGTTGATCGTATTTATCAATTGTCTGCACTCACTAGAGGTATCATTTTACCTTGCCTGGATAAATTTATGTTCATATAAATTCCTTCAACTGCAAGGTTCCCTAACGTTTGTAGAACTATCTTATCTTTTGTACGTATTTGCTCATACCAAAACCTTCAAGATATTGTTTGAGCTTTAATTAATGTTATCTCTGTTTTAATTCCCATGTCTTTCTCCATAAAGCTTTAGAGCGAAAAGACTCGTATGTCATTGCTGTTTACGGATAATAGGGACATCTACATCTACGTTTACTTTCCTTACCTTCTAAAAATATAAAATCCGGCGTCTCTAAGGCTGATTAATATTATCTCAAATAAATGCTTGTAGTGGTAGTCAATAGCCAGTAACTATATCTTCCTTTGCACATAGCGTGTATTGATCCAACTCTTTGTTCCCAAGTATTATGCTACGTCAAGTGTCATTGTATTAACATTATAACCATTAACCAATAAACCTCGATAAGGCAGGCGCAGCTGATAGGATTATTTCAAGTGGGCTGGCTTGGTCGTTCTTACGTAGATTTATAAACTAAGGTTTTATGCACATGATAATTTTAAAACGCTGAAGATTTTACCGTTTTTTAAGTTGGGTACTTTTTTTACTTTTTTTAAGGTGGGTTTTTTACGTTTTTAGCCTGCACATTGAAAGTACATAGTTTCCGAGTGCATTCATTTCGTTTCCTGCGCTTAGAATAATAACGGTATTTTAATTGCGTTTGAGGCGCGTCGTCTTCTGTTTATGATATACCATGTCAGAGCGTCTAAGACGCCGTGCAAATACTACCAAGTTATTGCAGACACTTTATACTACTAAGAGGCAGCTGTTGAAAATATGATATTTTACTAAAACTATTTACGTTAATTGTTCTATTGACTTTTAAAATTTAAAAGTTTAGTAAGTTGTTCGGAAGTTTGTTGGGTATTTTTTTATGTCGGCCATACCCCAAAGCGATTGATTAAAGATGATTTACCTTCAAATTTAAATTAGTAATTCCAATCAACTCATGATTATTTTCTCTAATTCTAGCTTCTATCGTTGGCTTCGCTCTGATCGTGGGGAACTTCATAATCACGATAATTTTGGACAACATCGGACGGAAAAAATCCCATCTACTCACCGTATTTCCAGTGTTATTGGGATGGTTCATGCTCCTACTAGTAAACAATGTGGCGGGACTCATCGCAGCTCGATTTATCCAAGGAGTAGCCATGGGAATGCTGGGACCTTTGGGCTCGATCATCATTGGGGAAATGACTGACCCCAAAAACAGAGGGATGTTCCTCACAAGTGTCTCATTGTCACTGACTATCGGTGTCCTATTCTCCCACGCACTCGGCACGTTCTTCACCTGGCAACAAAGCGCCTTAATCTGTTCCTTCACGACTTTCACAAGTTTATGCCTGATGATATTCACACCAGAGTCTCCATCCTGGCTAATATCGAAAGGAAGGTACGAAGAGGCCAGGACAGTCTTCTTCTGGTTGAGAGGAAACGGCGAGGAACAGCAGGTTGAGTTGGAGAAGATGATTATTGCGCAGAAAATGATAAGGAAATCAAGCGTCGCTGATCAGAAGTTGCCAATACGCGCGAGTATAAAGAGATACTTTAAGTATATAAGTGAGGCTGGCAAGAAGCCTGAATTCTTTAAACCTGTGATTATCATGGTTTTCTTGTATACCATGTTCCAGTTTGCTGGCATTAATGTAATTAGTTCGTACGCCATTGATATTATAGGACAAGTGGTAGGACCAGAAGCAAACGCCAAGTTTTTAATGGTCGTGTTAGATATCGAGAGACTTATCTGCAATTTAATAGCTGTATATTTAATGAAGACGTTGAAGAGACGTACGTTATTGTTTAGTAGTACCTTTGTCTGTATTATATCATATTTAGGGAAGGCGTTTTACGTCTACGCTAAGCAGAAGGACATCCTGCCCTATGATAGCCAATGGATACCTATTGGTTTGATAGGCTTATATATGTTCTCATTAACTGTGGGAATATCTTCGATTCCCTTCGCAGTTTCAGGGGAGATATTCCCTCTAGAATACCGAGGATTGGGAGGTGGAGTCAGCTACTTAGCATTATCACTTAACTTCTTCGTGGCTGTCAAATGCTTCCCAATGTTGACAACTGCTGTTGGGTTATCTATAACATATCTATTATATACGGGCATGGTGACGTTCTGCATGACCATAGTCTGGTTCATGTTACCAGAGACAAAGGACAAAACTCTCCAGGAGATTGAGGACAATTTCCGAGGGTTCTCTCCTGAGGACGCCAAGAGTGCTGAACCTCTAAACGGTGTGAACGGAGGGGAAATGATGCGAAGATGTAGCTCTCATATTCTATACTAAATTAACTAAGTTACAATATTCGGCTTTATATTTTTGAAACGAACGGAAAATGATATATATCATATTTCTTGCCAACCAATTAAGTGTCGCATCGAATTGAATGAAAAATCTATTTTGTGAAGTTTTTTCGGAATCTATGGTTGTGAAATGTGAATGGTTTCCTAGTGCCAATATTGAAATTTTGTGACGCTAGATATTTTTGTACGAATTTATAATATCAATATTTTTCTATTTTAAGTATTTCATACATATCAAACGTGTTAAAGTGTATAAATCTCATAATAAAACAAGTAAAATACTTTTTCTTTGTTTAATTTTAATAATGAGTATTATATAAATACTTCTCTGGTCGATATTACAATCTGATGGTATCACTCGCCTTCCGGGGCCGACTTTTTGAAGCGGCTGAATATATCCTGTGTGTTCCCACATTCCATCATCCACCTTCCACCTTTTCTAGCTCGAGCATTCTGACATTTTCCCCTGGCTCGACTTTGCCATCGTCTTTCACTCCTTTGAAGTGGCATTCGATCTCATACAACGTCTTTCCTCTGGTTTCTGGTAGGAGGAAGTACAGGAAAATACCGCAAATGACAATACAAGCACCATAGATGCAGAATGTTCCATTAATTCCGATATTTGCGAACGACATAGGCGCTGTTTTCACAACGACAAAGAACATTATCGAGAGAAACATTCCAGAGATTCCACTACCCAAACTCCTGTATGCCAGGGGAAAGATTTCCCCAGCTATTGCCCATGGTATTGGTAATATGCCCAGGGTTTTACCAAATATGTAGGTCAAGGTAGGAATGACTGGTGTCCATTTGTATTCCTCAGGGATATATCCAAAATCCCGCAGGTAGAGGAGAATAGAAACAGAGAACAGGGAGACAACTGTAATGATAATGCCTAAGAACAAGACCGTGCGCCTGTTCCATTTGTTGACGACGACACAAGCCAAAACCGCTGTGGCGAATCTCACGACATCAACCATCAACATGCTGATGTTAGCGTCAATAGTGCCGCCTGTGACTTCCTCCATCATGGGCACAGTGTACGATGGCACCACAGTCATCCCAGATATTTGGAATAGCACAAACATGAACATCATTATCACTGTAGGTTTGTAGAACTCCGGCTTCTTCGCAATCTCCAAATACCTCTCAAGTCTTGTTTGGTTTTTAGTAGTCGACGTCACCACCTGCACTGGTTTCATCTGGCTTTGAATAAGAACTTCCAACTCCTTCTCTGAGTTGTGATCGTAGCCTCTGAACCATCGAAATGATCTCCTGCACTCATTGTTCAAGCCTTTTGAAGCTAGATACGGCGGTGTTTCAGGAGTTAGGGATATGATTATGAGAGATAGTGCATAGCAGCTTCCACAGGCTACTGCAGCTGGTCTCCAGTACATCAAAGTTCCGAAAATGTGAGCGATCAGCATGCCGGTCGCAAATGAGAAGGCAATGGTTGCAAGGAAGGCGCCGCGGTGTTTCGGCGAAGAGTATTCAGCGATGGACACTGGCGCGGCAGCAGCTTGTAGTCCCATTGCGAATCCCTGGAAATAATGTTGATAGTTTTATTAATGCAGTTAAAAAATATTTCGGATTGTCTAGGGTCAAATACGATCAATAAATAAGTAGATACCTATCAAATATTTAGAGTAATACAAACGGAAGTCTTTATATGAATAAGGATACTACACAATTGTTTCAAAGTTTACTTTATATCATGAAATAAAAGCATTTCAAAGCAATAGTAAAGGATGTCTAGTGCTTGAAAGATTACCAACTAAACTTAAAACTACGATAGACTGGGTCACGGAACAGACCACAAGAGACGCCATTCACAAGACGGTGCGGCGTAACAGTAGAGTTCATTATATTTGAATTTAGGTTTCAGTCCTATAGCAGAATTATAAAGACTCATATAATAAGTATGCAAATCTATGTTATTGAAAATAATGTTTATTGTGATTGTTTTTCTAGCATTGAGAGACAAGCGTTGATTTAATAATTCAACTGTTCTTTAGTTGATTAAAAGTATAACACACACACACATACTCACGCCCGTTATCCCTGAAGGGGTAGGCAGAGGTGCAACTAGTGCACCCACTTTTCGCCGTGCGTATTCCGTCCCATAATGTGATAGGGGGCGAGCCTATCGCCATATCGGGCACAAATTCCAGACTCCAGGCAGATACTGAGTAGAAAAACCCAATATAAAAAGTATAAATAATACTAAAAGTATGTATTCTAACCGCTAGGTTTATTATAAAGTGTACCTAAGTTAAAAAAAAACTATCTAAATTCTTTGATAAACCAAAAGCAAGTTCGACATATACAACCTAAATTAGGTACCCCTTTCACTAATATACCATTGAAAACTTCAAAGAAAAATATTGGTATAATATAGTATAGGACCCAAACAAACAAAGTAACGGGATTTTTGTCGCAAAAGCATGCTGAATATGAGAGTAATTTAAGGTGAATAAACTCAGGCCAGTCCTGTACACTCGGGTGTAGGACCGGTTATATTATATTCAAACTTATGTATGTGAATGTAAACTAATTGAAGGGGAAACTGGGAATATCGAGTGAGAAGTTATCTTTTTTTATGATATTGAATGACAAGACGAGCCTGCGGGCTTCCTCGGACGAAAAGTGTCTAAGTTGTCGTCCGCAACCGCCCCTGCGCGGTGCTGCTTAATGCAGCCCGTCTCCTCTTGTGGGGGGCACACATATTCTTGCGGCGGACAGCACCCGTGCCGACCGCCCCGACCCCCCCTGGCCCCTATTAGTCGCCTCCTACGACAGGCAGGGGATACCGTGGTGGATTTCTCCAAACGTCCCCAAACCACAGGGCGGTGACAAGACGAGCCTGCCGTTCGCCTGATGGTAAGCGATACGTCTGCCCATAAACAGTAGCAACACCATCCAACACCTTGAGTTACAAAGTACTGTGTGACATTCCACCGCGCTCGTCATCTTGAGACATAAGATGTTAAGTCTCATTATGTTCAGTAGTTACACTGGCTACAATGTCCTTCAAACCGAAACACAACTTACACAACAGTGCATGCACGCTGCTGCTTGGCGGTAGAAATATACATTGCGGTGGTACCCACCCAGACGGACTCTTACATATGAGAGACCTACAACCAGTATATCAGTATTATCTGGGTAGGAACGACTGTATTGGCTATTTCTGCTGTCATTTGCCAATCAATGTGCTATTCGGTAGCGAGCAAAGGATATTGTTAACAATAATCTGTACAATATTATCTATACATCTATACATATAAATAAAATTGGAGTGTCTGTTTGTAATATTCAAATAACCGTTTTTTACTACATGTATATGAATATATATACGGTACATACACCAAAATAACATTTTTTACAATTTTTGTCTGTCTTTCTGTCTGTCTGTTTGTTTGTTCTGGCTAATCTATGAAATGGCTGGACCGATTTAGACGGGACTTTTATTGGCAGGTAGCTGATGTAATAAGGAGTAACTTAGGCTACTTTGTATCCCGGGAAAATATAACGTACGTAGATACTCAATAGATGTAATTTTACCGCCCTGGAGTCAAATCCAGTTTTCAAAATTTTAGAGCCTAATAATAATTTACGTAACCAATAAAGCAGCAATTCAGTAACAAGAGTAAACAATAACAAAATGATACTACGTAAATTGAAAATATCATCCGATTGAATCTCGATCAACAAGTGGTATTTATTCACAATTTCTTGTGGGGTCAATTGCACGTCCAATAAACTATATACTTAGCAATATATTTTATTGTTCGATATAAGAAGCACGCGAAATGTTAACTGATTTGAACTTCGCTTCATTGGGTGAGTACGTGTCACTAATGAGTATGCAATGCAATGCAATCAGCCCTGTATTATATACCACTGCTGGGCACGGGCTTCCTCTACTACTGAGAGGGGTTAGGCCTTAGTCCACCACGTTGGCCAAGTGCGGGTTGGCAGACTCCACATACCCTCGAAATTCTTATAGAGAATTTTCAGGTATGTAGGTTTCCTCACGATGTTTTCCTTCACCGTTAAAACGAACGATAATTGACAAACAATACCTACACACGTAACTTCGAAAAGTCAGAGGTGTGTTGCCTTGGGTTTTTGAACCTGCGGACATTGTCTCGGCAGACCGTTCCATTCCCAACTAGGCTATCGTAGCTAATGAGTATACAATGTGTATATTGTATATACGTCAAACTTGTTAAGGAAATGTAAATAAAGTCTTACGAACTTAATATTTTTAACTTCACCCCTCAAGACCTATTTCTCTCATATTTACGAAGTATAAGAAACTGTGCCTACTACTAATATAGACTATTGCAATAAAACCGGATTTTAAAAACGGTTTTATATTTAATATTCTTTTTATTGCCTTGGTAGGCAAACGAACAAGCGTTCCGCCTGATGGTCAGGGGCACCCACCGCCCATGGATTCATGCAGTGCCGGGGCACAGCCAAGCCGCTGTCTACCATTTAAAATGGCTACAGGCCTGCTCTACCATTAGTATGATAACGATGATGAATAATAAATCTACTTCTTAACTTCATAAAGTGTCATTTCCGGTAAATGGCATCACCCACACCGCTTATTACTTGGTACTTATTATTGTACCGGCACGCTACGGTGGCCGTTTTGACAGATTACAAGTGAGGTGAAATCTCAATTCATTATCGAATAAAATATACTCGCCAGCGACCCTATAAGTGACAATCGTATTAGATTTTTTAAAATTTAGAATTTCAGAAAACAAATGCCGAGTTTTATCGTAAAATTATACATTCCAATAAATTTTACTGCACGTCACTATTGACTGCCTCGGTGGCGTAGTTGTATTATGGTAGGACTGCAATGCCGAGGTCTCGGGTTCGATCCCCGGGTCGGGCAAATTGATATTGGGTTTTTCTATTCAGTATCAGCCCGGAGTCTGGAATTTGTGCCCGATATGGCGATAGGGTCGCCCCCTATCACATCGTGGGACGGAATAAGAATGGTGAAATGTGGGTGCATTAAGTTGCGCCTATGCCTACCCCTTCGGGGATAAAAGGCGTGAGTTTAAGAAGAAGAGAAGTCATTATTAACAATAATGTACTGCAAGTAGTATATTATCCAATATAGTTCTGAGCTCAAATTAAGTGAATTGAAATAATCGTACTAATCAAGTGTTTTTTCTGTTGCCGCCAAAACTCCTCGATAAAGTCTTGGTAAGGTAGCCACTGCTTTACTGCAACATACTACAGATAATAAAAAAAGACAACCCAAACTTGACACTGGCAAAATGTACACACAATTGCCATTAAAAGAAGATCCTTCAACGTAGTTATGAATTAATACGAAACTTAATGAGCGGACAAACATCAAAACGGTCATCACTGCGTGCCGGCACTACAACATACGTAACGTGATTCGTGAATGTGTTACTCCCCTTAACCTTGAAAACGGAAGGCGTCGTGTTTTATTATAGGGAACTAAATTTACCTGCAAAGACCGACTTATGAGAAGAGCAGTGGGTCCTCTCGCAGCCACCAAGAGCGCCCAGCCTCCCAACGCTGGGAGCGTGCTGAGCTGGTTTGTGAGCTGACGTCCAAGTCGCTGCAGGCAAAATGGAGCCACCACTATACCGGAGATCAGCGCGAGGCCCAGGATCGAGGCTGAAAGGAGATTTAATAAGGTTCGATTTACGGAAATGTATTTTGAGATTTGATGAGTGATATGGATAGTAATAGACGTATATTGCGGTCCATTTTCGAGATTAACTGCGGCACCGTACCGACGTCGCCAAGCCGTGCATCGTGGCGCGTTGCGATGTCGTGTCGTGATTTTTTACGTTGCCCGTCGTAGATTTCCACGATACGGCGTCGCATCGTGAAACGGCGTCGCGTCGTAGGACGACGAGACGTTGTATCGTGTTTATGTGTATGAGCCCTTAGGTGGGAGGCGACCGGGCAACCGATTGTGGCCTCACGCGATGCCTACCAGACCTTTTTTACAAGATCACCACCCTGATAACTTAAAACAAAGTAAATAATGATAATTTTTTTGCACCCACCCGGGTTCGAACTCTGGTTAAGGCCGCCACTAACCTGACATTTGACTGTTACTTCAAAGGCTACGGCCCAGTCCTTCTCTTTCGAGAACTCTTATACTTCCGTAAACACGTAATTACGCATTTACTAAAAATCTCAGTGATGTATAATTTTTGCGAATGTAGTTAAAAATTAGGCTTGTATTATCTATGTGTAGATTCCACGCGGAGTTTTTGTTTCTTACAATAATTTGGTGTATTTGTAAGCAACTATAATTTTTAAACAATAATATTTATACCAATGCGTATACTTGGCAAGTTTCTGATCTACGGGTGAAGAGTTAATTTGAATACTATTTAGAGCTTTGTAACTCAAAGATGTCACAAGTAGTTACAGAGGTAGATATAGAGAGTCACACCATCGGACTAGCGATGATCTACTGTTTATAGGGAGTTATGACAGGCGAGGGATGAACTTACGTATTAATTAAAAAAGCAACGTGGCCGTATTTGATTATAGTTTAGGATCCCCTTTAGTATTTCTGCCTGACGTTTTAGTATTCTAGTGCCTGACTTCCTGATAAGATGTTTCAATATTAATTTTTCAACTTATTCCATGTTACAAAACCTCATGGAATTCAGTGTTATAGAGAATTATTCTAGCATTGGTTCTGACACAAGACGTAATTTCGCTCTGACGTACACACACCATCCCCCATACAATTTGCCTGACAATCACAACCAATTGCAACCTCGTGACGCAGCCAATTATTATAATTTGATACTGCGGTTTTAATGGTTTAGTACCGCATTTTAAGGGATTTGAGGTAGTAATTAGGTTTAAAATCATGGTTGCTTAATATTGAAGTAAGTATGCTAGTATTCAAATGCTCTTTGGCTAATTGATATCTTAAAATATGTTATATAATTGAGAGATATATATTTTAAGAGGCCGTATCTAAAATTTCAACTATTTCAGTCAATTTTGTATGACTTTACATTGAAAATACAGAAATTGTCTCTTTCATAATTAAGGTGACTTTTATACCAATAAACAGTAATTTTCGTTAGTTAGTTTAAAGCACGATTTTGATTGAAAACGGCAACATGTTTGAGTCTCCGTACAACAAAATTTCTGAAATAGACGTTGGAACTTGGTGGATAGATTGAAATTAAAGAAAGATATGAAAAATGTGGCGCGTTTATTTTATTAGTGTTGAAATAGTCTTTCCGATGATGTATTAGAAATTAATTAGACCAGTTTATTTTTTGAATAATCGCGATGAAAAGGTGACTGAAATAGTTGAAATTTTAGATACGGCCTCTTAAGAACCTTTACATACCAAAAGCATTTGTATAAAACATTATGGTGCCGTTACCCATTCCCATAATTAAAGCTATGTATTAAAAGTGGTGAGCATCCGCTACCTACAGTATGTATGGACCGACTCTAGTGGAGCAGTACATACATATATAGCATCACGCCGGTTTCCCCTTTTAAGAGTAGACAGATATATGTATACTATAAATAAATAAGTCTCGTAAATACTTACCGATCCAAGACTCGTGTTCTGGTGTGAGTTTGATGGCGGAGTCAGGTTCTCGCAGTTGCTGCAGCAACACGCCAGGGTACGCGATGTTGGCACCGGTGCCGATCATGTACATCACCACGCCGCTCACTGCCAGCAGCTGATAAGGGGTCGTTCATTAATCACGTGAGGTACGAAAGGGGAGAGGGGGTTCGACAAAAATCACGAAATATTACAGGGAGGGTGTAGGTCACGTGTATTCATTTTTTCGCGTGGGATTCAAACGACCCCTAACGAGAGGGTGATGAGGAACTATTTTAGCAGTAATAGTGGTGAAGGAACGAGTAGATACTCTATTGTATGCTATGAAATAGCCCAGGACAGGAAAAAATGTCTTTTCGTGGCGGAGACAGGACCCACTTTAGGTCGTTGCGTCTTTTCTGTTTGAAAGGTGAAACAGTCTTAAAATATCACTTTTCAAAGTGAAAGGTCTCTCATTTGCGAGTGGGTAGGTAGGTGCCACCCAGCTGCAATATCTATTTGTACCGCCAAGCATTACTTTGCGAGCACTCATTTGTTCTGGATACAACATTGTAGCCAGACTAATTACTGGACATATAAAAAAATACCACAGACACATGACCCACTTCTCAATGATCTATTTAAAAACGAGTATATCGTGATGACGATATCCGTAACAAATAAGCATAAACAGCTTCATTATAATTTTATAGTTCTGCAATAAAATGACGATGTAAATTCTTAACATTCAAATATTCGTAGAGGTTATTCATAGCTTAATTTATGGTAAGTAGATCTATAGTAATAATAAAACGCGGGGGTTTATGTATATTTTTTCAACGCGCTAATCTCTGGAACTATTGCTCAAAGGAGACAATAGCAACAACATGTATGATTAGTAATTACAATTCAGTCACAGGTGTTGCTTGCGTGGACTGGTCTGCTCTGTTTGATGGTTGACTCTATTGTTTACTTAAAATTAAACACGTAGCTGGTTATTTGACTTAGGTACTCTCCGTTTATTTTCGCATTTAATATCCATCTTTGAAATTGAATTTATATTACGTATACGTATACTCACGCCTTTCATCCCCGAAGGGGTAGGCAGAGGCGCAACTAGTGCACCCACTTTTCGCCGAGCGTATTCCGTCCCATGATGTGATAGAGGGCGAAGCCTATCGCCATATCGGGCACACATTCCAGACTCCGGGCTGATACTGAATAGAAAAATCCAATATCACTGCCCGACCCGGGGATCGAACCCGAGACCTCAGCATTGCAGTCGTACCGTAATACAACTACGCCAACGAGGCATGAATTTATATTGTTACTTGAAATTTGTAAAACACATGTATAAAAAAAAGCAATGAGAGTCAATGTCAAGGGACACCCGGATGGAACGAAGTTCCTTTCGATTAATTAGTGAAGGAATTGTAAAAAAAATTATTTATATAACAGAGTGTGTATGTGTATAAATATATAAATATTTTCCTATTTCCGTTCCAATACATAAGTTTCTAGAGAAAAAAACAAATAAATACGTGTGGCACTCGGAGGCTGCCGCGGTAAAGCTATTGCATAGCATTTTTATCACAAATTTTGATTGACTACACACAAATTCGATCTTACGCTTACCACATAAAGTAGATTTTTAAACGCGAGCAAAGCACGTTTAGTCTTGTTATTGATAAATGTCAGTAGTAGTAAAGTAGAATAAATCAACAAAATTTGAAAAAAGAATGTTACGTTCAATTCTTTTGTACTCGTGCCGTGCCAACGCTGGGGAAATAGCTTCTACGGAATGTATTTAAGGTTCATATTAGATTAGTAAGAAATGGTTTTAATGACTTTAATAAATAAAATAAATAAAAATATACTCGTTTCAAGAATTATAGCTTCTACGCATTGTATTTAAGGTTCATATTAGTAAGATAATAGAAAAAAGTGTCGTGTCAACTTTCCGTCCAGCCCCCTTTCACAACGCGCGATAAGGAACTTCGTTCCAAAAAAAATTACAATAAAAGACCTACGCTGAGTTTCTTGGTGCTTCTTCTCAGATCAGTGGGCTTTTCCGAAGCACTGGTAGAATCTTTTAGATAATAAAAAACATTGTAAAAATGACGGGGCCTAATTTAATTACTTACTACTTAATACTACATTACTAAATTACTTACTTAATAAATGATTTGAATTTGAATCAGTTTTTAGTAGAGTTAAATGCAGTTAATGCAGATTTAGCTAATATTTAGCCACATTTGTACAACACTTTGAATTTCAAATTACAATAAACTTGACACTGACAAGTTAAAGCTCATATTGCCCAGTATATTGGGTCCATTGCCGGGCTAGTGGACTAACTCCTCTTTATCATGATGCCCAAGATTTCTCAGATAGGTAGAAATGAGAGCAGGTAGTAAAGAAATACAAAGGAATTACCTGTCTCAAGAAAGGCGAGGCTCTCTGCTTCTGACATGACAGTCTGTCCGTCATCGTAAATTCTTTTATCTTCCTCAATTATAGAATACACTTTATTCTATTTGGTGTTCATCTGAAAAGATAAAACAATACTTAAGTATAATTTATTATGGTGCACTTTGTCCTCATTTTTTTTCGAAGGCTATAGACTTGACATTTGTCGCACCTTTTTTTGATTAAACAGGCCTATTTTAATTCATGGAAAATTCTACTTTAAACTTTGTTTATAAAACTGTTTAAAAATATGGTCGAAGGTGCAGGTAACAATAACTCGTTAAATTGTTTTGGCATGCCGATCGCGTCAATATGCGTCTCATCGTATTGAACACTTTTTTTCTCGAGGAAAGAAACGCGTTATCGCTACCACCACTGGAGGGTGAGTGGAACGGTTATGTTGGTTTCACACAGTCTTACAGCCCAATGTCGACACTCGGGAGTATGGCATCATCGAGCGAGCATTGGAGTGCCTAACACTATATACACCCAACAGCAGTGGCGTAGGGTGAAATTTTTCAAAAGGGAACCCGAGGCAACCTATTTTTGCCTCAGTTAACATATCGCACGGTATAGGTCAATTTAACGGAAAACTAAAACTTTGACAGTGGAATTCTAATTCAACCATCTAAATTGTTACAAGAACAGCATAAGTATTAGAAATATAATCACAATATCTAATACCTACATTTGTTTATTAATTTGTTATAACTTTCTAAGTAAATGTAATTTCTACTAACAAAATAAAGGGTGTAAAAGACAGCCTACCGAAAACTGATACCAGGTGTTCAGTACATGATTCTGATACCCCCTGCGTTTGAATTTTTCGTCGGTCTTTTCATGAATTTTTGTAAATTTTTTTCAATGATAACGCAATAATATCGATACTATTCACTAACACAACCCCACTTTCATTAAAATAACAAGAAGTACATTATTTTCATAATAACAGAAATGTATGTAGAAAAGATAAAATGTACGCACGCGCCCCCAGTCAGCTGTTTTGAAACAGGTATACAGCGCCACGCGCGCCGCGTGCAATGGCCTCGCTGCGCCGCGCCGGGCGGCCGGCCGACGCGCGCGGCGTCCTTTGACTACGAGCGACGAGCGTTGCGAATTTCGGATTATAGAAAATGTGGATTGGACTTATTTAATTCCACTCGTCAATTCATTAATTATGAACGCGAAGTTGTGTTTTTATGAAAGAATAATGAAATAATGATTTTTATTAGGACTAAAGTAAGCCCTCCTGTTCTTTTAATTTTTTTTATTTAACATTAGAAAAGTATTTACTGTGCTTATCAGTTGTAGGTGTTTAAAAAAAAAGATTTTGTTAGCTAGTATTAACTGTGAAGGAATGTCACAATTTTCCAAAACTCGTAAATGTGACCACACATACCACATCTTTACAAAACTTGGATGCACTAAGCAATTTTTTTTTTCTTTGTGACGAAACAGGGAATCCTATTTAGTAAATGCCCAAACATGAATCCAGCAAATTATTCGTACTTCACGACGCAAATAAATTTAATGAAAATGACCGATCCAAATGTTATAGGTCTAAGTAATTTCTTTGAGCGACGCGTGCCGCGTGCGACTCGCAAGTACCTACTTTTGGCCCCTGGCGGGTAGTGCGGCGGTTTGTTTGTTAATAATTGTTAGTTCCGACGCGCCTTTCGTCTTGTGCGGATCGTAAGTTTTCGTAACGTTACGAACGAGAATTTGTGGTTTTTGTGTTTTTTCTTTTTTCAGGATTTCCAGGAAAAATAAGTGATTTTATTAAAATGTCTCGTGAGCGGAATAGTGAATACCTTAACAATTTCAGTGCACATGAATATGGACAAATCATAATGTGTTACGGTGAGGCTCGAGGTAATGCGCAACGAGCTCTTCGACTTTACGTAGAAAAGTATCCTAGTGCTCGGCACCCAACAGATAGCCGTGTAATTACTCGGGCGTATCAACGTATTTTAGATAACCAGCCGGTTATACCCAGACAAGAAGGGTCTGGAAGACCCATAAGAAGTCGTACGGAAAACCACATTCTGGCTGTAATACACGCAAACCCACGGTTGGGAACACGAACGGCGGCTCGTGTGATACGTAACCGTTACACATCTAGATTGTCGCATTCGACTGTGCATAAAGTGTTACGCAGAGACCAGCAGCGAGCATATCACATTCACAAGGCACAAGCACTGCTCTTCGCTGACAGAAGTCGACGTGTGTCGTACTGCCGTTGGTTCCAAGACCAGCATCGCGCAATTCCCAACTTTGCTGCGAACGTGATATGGACTGATGAGTCCACATTCACGAGGAATGGGATGTGGAACAGACGCAATTCCCACATATGGGCACACGAAAATCCTTTTGCCATCCAAGAAACAGGATTTCAAACAAGGTGGAGTGTAAATGTGTGGGCCGGTATTTACAACGACAAAATTCTTGGGCCCATATTCCTTCCTGAACGAATGACCGGCCGCCTTTATCATGAGTTTCTACGGACGGATTTGGAAGAGATTCTTGAAGATATTCCGTTGGTCCAGTTGCGCAACACTTGGTATCAACACGACGGCGCTCCCCCACACGTGGTACTCCCCGTGCGACAGTTACTGAACGACACTTTCCATGATCGCTGGATTGGCCGATTCGGTCCTCACTTTTGGCCAGCTCGTTCCCCAGACCTGACACCTTTAGATTTTTTTCTTTGGGGCTATGTAAAAGAGAGTGTATTTACTAGTGAGTGCAATACCGCAGAAGAAATGCGAGAACGTATTTTGGGAGTTTTTGCGAAACTGCATACAGAATGTGTTCGTGACCCCAGCTTTATGTTCCGGCTTCATGCCGAGACGCTACGACGGGCTCGTATCTGCGAACGAGTTGATGGCGGCCACTTCGAACCTTATCTCATTAGAAGCGAGAGGACTTGATGTAGGTAAGCCCAATGGAATTTAATCGTAAAGTGGACAGTGCCGTCGACAGTATTTTGTCGAGTTGAGTTGTGTTAATCCTCGTATCACGCCGCGGTGCTTTAACCTAAGAACCTATTCGCGCAGTGCCCCGCGCCGGCTACTGTAGGGAGATTTCGATAACTACGCAATGGATCGCATACATTGCTGTCTCAAGAATTATGACATTGTTATGCACACATATCCGGTACACACGGATATCTTTATTTTAATATAGGCATAAAATACTACTTTACTTTAAAAATTTCGGTAGGCTGTCTTTTACACGCTGATATGTTATTCGTCAAACAGACCAGCAGTTAACGTGTTCATAAATACCTCATATTATCTATATAAATAATCAACGTTATTCGTAAAGTTTTACTTGGTATCGGCGTGCCCTTTAAATTCATAAAATATCATAATTAAACACTTGACCGTTATTTGAAGCTTACTAGATTGAGATAGGCACTTCCTGTTTTCCGTTTCCTCTACCTTCCTTTTCATTTTATCTATCTGTCTCGCTCGCACATCCGTTCTCCCACCAGGCCACCGCCCCACCAAAGGTGTGCTCTGTGGTGGTCGGTGTTCTAGGAATCATTGGCGTCAAGTTTTCCGCTGAGTGCAGTCGTCTACTAAAACACGGTGCAGTTTCAATATACAAAGTGAAATAAGTAATAAAAGTGTTTACTGCAGTGTTTTAGTGACTTCTTTCGGTCTAAACCGTAAGTAAGAAAACTTGCATAAATTATACCTTTCCTTATACTTTTTCATATATTACTATTTTAAAAAAAGAAATAATTATAACGGTGTTACCGTTCGTTTTCAAATATATTATTTTATTCTTTAGGAAAAGTGCTGTACTACTAAGTACTAGTACTCACTAGTCTTTGATTAAGATGGATCTTTGGTAGTATAGTGGTCAGTATCCCTGCGCGGGAAACCGGGGTTCGATTCCCGCCGGAGAACCACATTGCGTCGTCATTAAACAAAGAGTAGGTCGTCCTTTCCTAGTGACGATAGTAGTTATAATACTGATTCCAACGATCCAAGATCCTCGTCAGCACCGCTATAGTAGAGAACGGCGGGGTAAAAATCGCTTTTATGTCTGTAATACAGGCTGCCCTAGCAGCAGCCAGAAATACCTACTTGTTGTAGCCCAACAGGAGTTGAATAACACTGATGAGGACATATTATTGGATCAGGATTGTAGATTATTATATTATGATTATGAGCCGGACGGCGTAAAATCTAGCGACCTTAATTAATTTAAGTTTGAAATTCAGGTTAAATTAAAGGATCCTTCTAGCTTCTGAAGAATCCTGAATGTTACTTTAAGCTGCTAAAATTTTAGCATTCCGACAAATGTGAGTGGTCTGAGGTTAAGTACGTAGAGGCGCAAATCATATAATACACAACGGTATTTAGCTTATGCTGATAAAGCTTACGGTGCTCTGACAATTTGCATACTTAAGCAACAAGAAGTCTTACAGATTAAGAATTTAGAATTTGACTGATCTCATCACATGGTCTCGTCACTCCGACAATATAGTACCAGAGCAGTTACATAACAAGATAGTTGAGCTATTTTCGGAAGGGGAATATCAAAAGGTTCCTTCCGACTTCCTACAACTGATCTTTGACCACCATGCACATTATTCTTAGAAAGGGTAAATAAAGACAATCACTACCCCTCGCAGGGGTCGGTAAATTGTTTCAGTGCCCTCGCAGGGTGCGTTTCATGCATGTTGTACAACGCCATGCACACAACTCTCGTAGAGTTGTGGTCGTAGAAATGGAGGTTTTATAAAGACGGTTTTTACCTCCAAATAAAGGCAGTGGCTATAAACCTGTTTCACAAACACTGGGTTAATATTACCAATCACTACCCCTCGCAGGGGTCGGTAAATTGTTTCAGTGCCCTCGCAGGGTGCGTTTCATGCATGTTGTACAACGCCATGCACACAACTCTCGCAGAGTTGTGGTCTTAGAAATGGAGGTTTTATAAAGACGGTTTTTTACCTCCAAATAAAGGCAGTGGCTATAAACCTGTTTCGCAAACAGTGGGTTAATATTACCAATCACAACCCTCGCAGGAGTCGGCAAAATTTTTTTTTTTTTTCGTACCCTCGTAGGGTGCACATCATGCATGTTATACTGCGCCATGCACACACTCCTGCAGAGTTGTAGTCATAACCACTCCACTTTTATCTGTAAACATTACCGACGCCCACAAGGTAACGGTAATAACAATAGTGGTCAATGTGGTGATAGACATAATACACATGGATTCATTTGTCCACGTGGTGGTAAACAGTGACAAGAGCCGGTCAAGAATACTAAGAAGCCCAACACGGCCCACGACTACCAAGCGGTAAAAGAGAGGGGTTTCTGCCTACTTCAAAGCGGGCCAGTTGAAGTGTTTTGTCGATCGATGGAAGTAGCTGGGAGCGTCAGACACCTTGCTGCGCATAATAACAGGCTATCGCATACCTTTTCTGAGGAAAAAACCCCCTTTTGCTCTACCTAATTTACGGAAGCCATTTGTAACAGTGGAATCTCTAGAAATGTGTGCATTTATTACGGAGATGTTATTTAAAAGTGTTCTGATGGTTGTCACTGGTCTCCAACCTTTACATCGACAATGTCTCTGATTCCCAAGAACGAGGGCAGTAATCGACAAATTGTCAATGTTAAACAATTGTGTTTACACGGAACCCTTCAGGTTGATAAACATATGTAGTGTCTCAGACTTCCTATAACCAGGCGACTGGCTTTGTAAAGTAGATCTTTCCCAGGCCTATTTCTACCAGCCTATCTCCCTATCACGTTGGGGTTTCTGCGATTTATTTACCGCGGAAATGACTGAAAATGACCTGCCTGCCGTTTGGACTCTGCAGCCAAAGGTTTTGCGTCTTTAATCAATGGGTGGCACACACCTTAAGACTTGAACGTGTTCGAATACTTGTTTCTTTCCAAAGTATGCTATTCAATTAAGATTTGCAAATTCTTCGAGTCCACACCCAAAAGTGTTAGACCGTTTACATTTATTAGGTTGGCGAACGAATTCACAAAAGTTAGTCACGTCCACCTGCAAAAGTCTTATATTTCTATGAGTTTTGTGGTATCCATGGTTGAACAAGCAATCATTGCCACCGGAAAAGATCTTCCTCGTAACACAAAAAGTACTGGATTTACTGCGAAAGGCCACGATATCAGTAAAGCAACTACATAGTCTGGTTGGGCTTCTAAAATTTGCCAGTGTTAACTGTCCCTCAGAGCAGGCTTAATTTTCGAAACATTCGTATGTTTTTGAACAAACTCTTTAAATAAGCTCCTGGCTGTACCTATGTTCTAACCATGGAGGTGCGCGAGTTATTAAAATGGTGGCATCCAAATTGCCATGTGTCTTCTCGGTTCCATTATCAACCACCGTTGACCACATAATTTTCCGCCAGAGGCGCCTCAGGTATAGCGTGGGGAGCTCAGCTCGACAGCCGCCCAATGTCGGGCTTATGGATCAAACAAGAACGACATCTCCATTGCAATCAATGCGCTGCTCACAATACTGAAGGTCATAAGTTAACAAGACCAATATCTGAGCGTACCCAAGGTTCTAGTACAATGCGACAACAAGACGTAGCATTATTGTGAAACGAGGGGGGGGGGGGGGACCAAGTCTTACCCTTAGACCCTCGATTCAGTTAATCAAAGAACTGTTTCATATTCTGGACAACTTCCAGATCATTCTCGAAATTTAATACATTCCAGGAATGTACAACAGTCACGCAGACCAATTGTCGCCTTGTCGACGTGCCCCAGGCTGGCATCTATTTCAGTGTACAGAAAATATCGAAAAGTTTGGGCTTTCCGTGATAGATCTATTTGCGTCAGAACGAGCGAAGGTGGTAAGCAACTATGTATCTTTGCACCTGAACGACGTTCGCGCGATTTACCACGATGCATTCTCCAGAAACTGGATTTACCCACGAGTCTGACTATTTCCATCCCTAGTGTTACAGCACCTCAATTCAGAATCTGATATTGTCCTCCTGGTTATACCGAGGTGGGACAGAGTATTCTGGAGATAAGACCCAAGAACCCGAGCGCTGGCGCCCCGGATCACGATCAAGGAACCTTAGTTACACCTGATAGACAGTGACCGACTTCCCACCCCCCCAAAATTCAAGCGATGACATTGAAAGTATGGAAATGTGGGGGTAGTCATGGAATTTAATCCTTCAACGCCCGCAATGGACACCGGTGTCCATTAATATAAGGAAATTAGCTTATAGCTATATATAAGCGGGCGTTGACGGGTAGATTAAAGTTCAAATAGAACTTTTATAATCTTCTGGCGTCCTTCTACCAAAAAGATAATATGAAGTTGTATGGTCTCGAGGGCTGAACTGAACTAAAAAAACATAAAGTAGAGCCTTTAGAACCCACGGGTCGAAGTTTAGCACGTTTTGTTGTAAATGGATTTGCTTACAACATTATTTTGTTACACAAGTCTGCATTCTGCACGCTGAATTATTATAACAATGGTGGTAGTCTAAGTTCGCACGCCTTCGTCCAACATATCCTGAACTCTAATCTATGATATGGAACGTAGATAAGTTAGTTACGCTTTTGAATAGTCTTGACAATGAAAATGCTGTATTTGCGACACGCAGACAACTACAACGCTATTACTTCTTTGCTCCGGCAGAAGAGTTCACGATTTGACATTGTTTGCAGTCTAATCCAAACAATTGTCTGCAGATTGTAAAAATTTGATCCTATGGCCCATGTATGGCTCAATAGCAGATACTGCTACTTATAGACAATCAGGCGCGAAATTGTCTCCTAACCTAACTAAGAACAAGAATATGGACCTAGTATTCTGGGTAAAACGTAGGTACTATATTTATTTTGGAAGAAAAGCGTAGATTGGGAAACTGTACTAATTTATTTATTAATATTAGAGGTTCACCAAAGCCTGTCTCCCGTACAGTTATAGCCGGCTAGGTAAAATCCATATTGTTAGAAACGGAGTAGTGAATTCTTTAGGGAGCATACGATCGGCTTCCAAAAACGGGGTTCATAATTTGTCCTTCAGATGAGATTCTTGCAAAGGTCTCTACTGGAGACCACAAAATACATTCACCCGTTTCTAACGTAAGGAAGTAATATCTAAAAATAATAGTAGCTGTGAAATCGTTAATTTGTTTAAAGCAGCTGATTAAATTCGAGTATATGTCTGTATAGGTACTCGTAACATTTTATACATACGAATATCATAGTCCATACAATACCATTTTGGATGCGTATTTACAGTTGTAAGTAATCCTTTTTCTCGCACACATGGATTATTAAACTAATCTAATGTATACTTGGCATAACATATTTCCTTTCAAAATAGGATCATCATCAATATTTCATCACATTGGCGTCATGCCCCACCAGGCGATAACAGACACGTCTCAATCTAGTAAGCTTCAAATAACGGTCAAGTGTTTAATAGAGGTGTTTTACCTGAAAATAAAACACATATTAAATACTTACCTTATTTGAAGCTTACATTTCAATTTCTGCCTGGTAGATTATCGACTCAATGATTCCTAGAACACCGACCACCACAGAGCACACCTTTGGTGGGGCGGTGGCCTGGTGGGAGAACGGATGTGCGAGCGAGACAGATAGATAAAATGAAAAGGAAGGTAGAGGAAACGGAAAACAGGAAGTGCCTATCTCAATCTAGTAAGCTTCAAATAAGGTAAGTATTTAATATGTGTTTTATTTTCAGGTAAAACACCTCTATTATTTACTTCTAACAAACATTTCATGTCTGAAATTAAAAGCTAATCAAATTTACAAACAAATAATATACTTACGTGAAAGGAGACGCTACACTAATCACAAACAGTAATTTCCATAACAATGCACTACATTAATTTGTATTTACTAATTAAAAAACAACTTCTAAACAACACATAACTGTCAATAAATAAATTGAATTTGACAATTCACAGACATCGTAAATCAGTATCATAATAAATTATGACGTAAAAAGTGACAACAATACATAGTCGGTTAACGTGAAGCCGAGCAGGCACGGGTTCCCTTTGCCCATATCTTTGGCGCGATTCCGACGAACAGAGAGAGATAGCAAGTCATAGAAAGTCTTAGAAAGTGCTGCCACCTATGCCCAATAACATACTACGATATGAACCCAGTGGCCAGCGGGTTACCTCGCGCCCGTGGCTCCACAGTTTCATATTGGTAACGGAATTTCTAGGGAAAAAAAAATACAAGGCGCGCCATCTAACGTTACTTAAACATTGTTTATTAATATAACACATCGATATCGATTATATTAACAAACAACAGGCAGATGGCCGATAGATGTCATTATTAAGTGATCATTAATGTTAGTTGTAACTATTATTATTGTTCCTAGCTTAGTATTTTCTAAATTTATAATTTACTCACTAATATATTGTGAAGTACCCAAAACCTAAAAGGGAAGCCGGTAGGAATCGGGTTATATGGACGCTTCGCCACTGCCCAACAGCCAGCCAGCATCCAACCAAAACCCGCGGTGGCCTTCTTTGCCGCATACATGACGGCCCCGGGGTATCTTGTTGTCATGAACAAGCCTTGCGTCCACCTGGCTCGTTTAATACGGTTGATAGGCATCGCATAGGTATCTATAAATTGTTACGAATGCCTTCGAGGTCACACACTTACTGGTGGTAGGTCTTTCATATGTAAGAGTCCGTCTGGGTGGGTACCACCGCAATGTCTATTTCTACCGCCAAGCAGCAGTGTGTATGCACTATTGCGTTTCTGTTTGAAGGACATTGTAGCCAGTGTAACTACTGAACATAATGAGACTTGACATCTTATGTCTCAGGATGACGAGCGCAGTGGAATGCCACACAGTACTTTGTAACTCAAGGTTCTGGATAGTGTTTCTACTGTTTATGGGTGGTCGTATCGCTTACCATCAGGCGAACGGCATGCTCGTCTCGTCATTCGAAGCTATATAAAAAAATACAATGGGTTATCTGATGTCATGTTTGTAATTCAGTCACGTACTCCATCATCAACAAATATTTATAAACGTTAAGTGGACCTATCTTATTATTTAATACTAGCAGCGTCACCCGAATAAAGGACTTTTCCCGGTATATAATTCCCACTGGAATTTTGCTGGATAGAGAGTAGCTTATCCAGGACATAGTTTATTTGTACATAGTGTTAGGGACTAGTCCCAATGCTCGCTCGGACGATACTATATCCCCGAGCGCCGACATTGGGTTGTAAGACCGGTGAAACCAAATTAGACGTTGCACTCATCCCTTAAAGGTTTCTTACGGCGCGTGAGCTCTTAAAAATCAATAGATTATTTAAACCGCACACTGATGTACACAATGAGCTGTTAAACGAATGGCAATATCGGTGGGACGTATCATTGAAAGGGCGTCATTTATATAAATACTTTCCGTGCGTTCGCGATCGCTTAAATAAAACTTGGCTAGAAATAGATCATTGTGTATCGCAATTTCTTACCGGCCACGGTAATTTTAAGGGCAAACTATTTTCATTTAGGCTGGTTGACTCTCCTGTGTGCCCATGCTCGACACCTGGATACGTATATGAACAATCTGCACATCACGTACTTTGGGAGTGTGGTCTTTGGCATGATGAACGCAACATCATGTTGGATAGTATGCAAATAACATCTGGGGTTGTATACTACATGGACCTTGTAGAGACTAGACGGAATTTCCGTGCTTTCCGGCGTTTTTGCCATGCCTATTATTGGAATCAAATTTGACAGCTCATATGATAGGACCCTTTCATTCAAATTTTATCCGTGGTGCTTTACAACTGGCTTTTCTAGTTGTAAGCGTCTCTAAACTTGAGGTTAAAATACCTCCTTATTTCATTATTTTTGTCGCCCGTTTTGCTATGGAGGGAAGTGGACAATTAATATTTCCAACTCCTCCCTATCCTTCTATTTGATTAATTTCGTTGCGGGTTTAAGACAGATTAGTGTTCCCTGAGACTCGCCGAGCTTCACCGCTCGGTGTCATAAAATGCGTGCCACTGCTGATCCTGGCTTACAGGAGTTACAGTGGCGGGTGTGAGGGTGGGATAGTCTCTGCACTCATCCCTCCAGTAGTTCCTAGTTTTACGCGCGAAATAATCCAAAAAGGCTAAAGTCTCAAGTCACACAAATTGCATTCACCTGTTTCTTCGTTTACTTCTAACAAACATCACAGGAAATCGAATCTGCATTTTATTCTTTTATTTTAAATCAAAGAATAATAAGAAGTGTTTCATAGGAATGTATAACTTATATACTTAAGTAGTTTCAATATTGGCTGCCTCGGTGGCGTAGTTATATTGCGTACGCGTTAGGAGTATGATTAGCACGTTGGGGTTCTGGGTTCGAATCCCGGGTCGAGCCAAAAAACATTATGACTGGGTTTTTCCATTTTAAAAATTACTCAGTCGCAGCTCGGAGTCAGGAAGTTGGCAGTGTGATACCCCCGTGCCTCGGAAAGCACGTAAAGCCGTTGGTCCTACGCCGGATCCCTCTCCGGTCACATCGGATTGCCGTCTCACCGGACTATGAGAGTGAAGGAATAGCGAGTGCACCTGTGTATTGCGCACACACTTGTGCACTATAATATCTCCTGCGTACCTGGCTGATCTCCGTTGAGATTGGCCGCCGTGGCCGAAACTGGCTAGGAGGATTACGTTACGTACGTTTTTTAGTTTCAATAAGCAACTCTAAACGCTACATTCAGATCTAAGAGTAACATAATATAAGTCATGTTGCATTACGATTGGCTTATTATTCGGGCGGCCGCCTGCCTCACATTAACTTCTTTAAAATTAACTCTCCGAAAAATTGAGATAGAAAACACACAATGTTGCTCAATCCTCGAACCGAACAATCCACAGCCAATAAATTTCACTTCCACTAACCAAGGAGAAGCTTAACAAATACATTTTTGTAAGCCCTAAATAGCCATTTCTTTTACCATCTGAATTCTGATGATGTGAATTATGACGTCATAGCAACTGCGACATTGTGGTCGACTACAGCTGGTCATATGACCGGTATCGGGTATGGTAATCGCACACTTTCTCTACACCACTCAATGTGGGTCAGGCACATCGGAAACTGAAGTAAATACTAAGTAGATGAATGGATATTGCAATAACTTAATCGTTGCCTTATTGCGTGTATTTGTCTAATGACGTAGTAATTAGACATGTTTACCTAATAAGTTCCTTTTAAACATTTTTTAATGATAGTAAATACGTTATGGGCTGTCTTGTACAACGACTCAATATGATTAACGCTAAATATATTTTAATCATAGTGTGGTCTTTGTCATCTCCTAATGGATGATAGGGACGATCGCGAGGTTTTAAAGTACATTTATGTGTTTGATTTAAACAGTTAGTACAAGGCAGTCAAGATCCATAAGAACTATCGTGATAAAAAAATCTTTACGTTTTGACAGGCTAGGCGGGATGGTTAGCAATATTTATTACCTAGTATTGGATAAATTGTTGGCTACATCTTTAAAACATATTTAGTTTCTATTTATTTTTATTCTTTTTATTTTTGTTTATTGTGTTGAAGGACGAGACGAGCATGCCGTTCGCCTGATGGTAAGCGATACGACCACCCATAAACAGTAGCAACATCGTCCAGCACCTTGACCTACAAAGTACTGTGTGGCATTTCACTGCGCTCGTCATCCTGAGACATAAGATGTTAAGTCTCATTATGTCCAGTAGTTACACTGGCTACAATGTCCTTCAAACCGAAACACAATAGTGCATGGCGGTAGATATAGACATTGCGGTGGTACCCACCCAGACGAACTCTTACATATGAGAGACATACCACCAGTAAATCTCTATTGAATTTGCAACAATTTGTGAAGTCCTACTTTTACGACAATAATTCTTTAGTTTTATCATAAACTGTGGACTAAGGCCTAACCCCTCTCAGTAGTAGAGGAGGCCCGTGCTCAGCAGTGGGCAGTATTTAATACAGGGCTGGTATTATATCCCAAACTGTACGCAAATTGTCTACTACAATTCGATTGTAATGCATATCCAAGGTAATCCACGAAATATTTAGCAAACACTATTTGAATAACTTAAAATAACTTATTCGGAGCACGTGGGTCTACAGTAATTTTATTTCTTTTATTTGGGTAGCTCACAGCTGGTTATAACAATGAACATTGGTAAAAAATGTAATAAGCCGATTACGAGCCACCACAGATAGTCATATCGTAACGCTGACCCTCGAGTGTTAGATTCGATTTTTAAATAATTATAAATCTATACTAATATACAGGGAGTTGTTGTTATACCGTGATTAAATTAAATAATGAGCATCATTAAGGTTTTTAAAATTTACTACACAGTCAGGAAAATCATGACACCTAAATTAAATTAATTTATTTTTCAAACAAAGTAAATCGCAAAATTTCGCTTACAAAATGACACACCATTTATAAGGTAGATTACTGACCTTGAAAGCATAAAAGCGGCAACGCCGCGCAGCACGTGCGCGTTGCAACTTTGTCACTTCGGCGCAAGCACGAGTACTTTTTTATTAAAACTTACACGTTAGAAAATCAATTTTGATCACTTACTCGAAAAGTACTGATTTCTGTGATGATGTCTCGTCACCAAAATTTAACAATTTGTTTACCTACGTAACAATGAAAACTACAAACCTACTTACTAGTAAATGGGTATCAAATCTAAATTTTTAAATTTTCTATGTGGCCCCCATTATTAGCAATGCATAAATTGCATCTTCGTAACATATTGTGGCGCACTTTTACAAGTATGTCACTGTTCGCGGCCATATCTTTTAGTTTAGTGAATGCACTTATAATTCGAGCTTTTAAATCGTCCACACTATTCACGTCAGTAGCATAGACTTGATTTTTTATAAAACCCCATAAAAAAAAGTCTAATGGGGTGAGATCTGGTGATCTTGCTGGCCATCGAATCGGTCCATATCGTCCAATCCATTGCTCGCCAAACATAGCCGTGAGACGCTCTCTAGCTGACCTCACTGAGTGTGCCGGTGCTCCATCCAACTGATACCATAACCGACGGTAGGCATTTAGTGGCAGTTGATCAGTGTAGTCTGTAAGTGACGTGTCTAGAAGCTGCAGAAACTTGGTCGCGTTGAGATGGCCGTCAATAAAAATGGGACCAACTATCGTGTCGCGGTGTACTCCAGCCCAAACATTTACAGCAAATCTGTACTGGTGAGAAGTCTCTCGGAATAGATGTGGATTCTCCTGGCTCCAATATCGTAAGTTTTGACGATTCCACAATCCATTGCGCGTGAAAGTGCTCTCGTCTGTCCACATAATATTGTATAAAAACTCGGCATCATTGGACACCTTTCCGAGCAGCCATTGGCAATAGGCTTTTCTTATAGGCTTATCACGCGACAATAATGCCTGAACTTTTTTGAGTTTATACGGTCTCCGTTTGTCTCTTTTTAAAACTCGATAGACGGTTGTGTGATGCATACGGTACCGGCGCGCAGCATTACGTAAACTACAGGTTGGCTCACGAATGAAGTGATTTAAGACCTGTTGTTCTCGTGCCACAGCCACTTGACGCGACGGAACTCCTTCTCGAAGTGGCACCAAAGGTTGGTTGTCCCTTAATCTTTGCACAGCCTGAACAATGGTGCTAGGGTTTACCGGGCACACTCTAACAGCACCATACCTCTCCCGGTATGTTCGTATTGCTATTGCCGCATTGCCGCTACATTCTCCATAAATTAATACCATATCGGTATATTCAGTAGCCGTGTAAGTAAAAGGCATAATTAACAACAAAAAGACGAAACAACTTCAAATGGAAAAGCGTCAATTTCGCAACTCATAAAAAACAATTTAGTGTCTATTTCGCGAGAACTTCATAAATCACAATACTTAATTAGACTTCCTAATCAAAAACTAAAACAATCGCGCGCGCTCGCACACTATCCGTTCGTTTATTGCAATTGCGTAAAGGCATGCGTACGTCACAGGATCTGCGAAACACTGACCTTGTCGCCTAGCCGACCGACAACTACTTCCGAGGATGCCGTAGGGATGGCCAATACTATGATGAATATCGATACAACCTTATACGATATGCAATAATTATTTAACTTCCGAAATTGTTATTATCACAAATCACACTACTATTTTTTTTATCACAAGTTAATCCACCTTGGATGATCTTTTTTGACTACCATTTTTGACTACTCCTATTTGTATTACCGATATGTAGCGTAGTCTCTGCTAATAAAAGACAGGTAAACCAATTTATTAAATTAATACTACCGCTGCTGACAAATAACCCCCCCCCCCCCTCCAAAGATTTCTAAAGTGAGCAGTCGGAAGCGGTCTGCACTCAAGAACTTTGGGTGGGGCACATAGCGGGCAGAACTGACGGCCGATGGGGCAGAAAAATTAGTTAATATTATTTCTTAAATACATAACATTTTGTAATTATTAATAGATTTAAATTTATAAAAAAGGAGTTGCTTACAGGTATTTGCAGTTGTTTGTTTTTTTTTAACCTTGTTATTATTAATAATTTCCCTTATTTTTCTAGATCCGAAATGAAGAACATAACATTTACTGTTAACAATATCACAAAAGCTTTGACATTAACAAGACAAAAAGATATCGGGTACGCTATAATAATGATTACTTATCGACATCGTCATTAATTTTGCTTAATAATTGGGCAACCCGAATTTGTACTAATCAAAGCGCACCGCGCTCCTTAAGCCGGCTGGCGGCTACATCTATTGCTTTCCTTTTTGTACGTAAAAAAAATTGTATGGGAGTAAGTAGGAAGTCTGCGAAGAGTTATATCTTATGCATTTTTCGGTAATGTCAGAATGGCAACGTCGCGCGCTCTGTTTCATGGAGTCGGAATAGCAACGGAAGGCTTTGACCGCTGATATCAGCTGTTTCAGATCGGCGCGTATTTACATCATGTATCAAACTTATGAAAATGAAAAATCGATCCTGTGACTAAACTATTGCACCTATAAGGTTGATTTTTGGCACAACGCCTTAAAACATTGTTAGGTATACCTGGTGAGATGAAAACACGCTAAGCCAGCAACACTGTATAAAGCTGAAGAGTTTGTTTGTTTGTTTGAACGCGCTAATCTCAGGAACTACTGGACCGATTTTGAAAATTCTTTCACTAATAGGAAGCTACATTACTCCTGAGTGCTATAAGCTACTTTTTATCCCGGAAAACTTTTCCACGCGGGCGGAGCCGCGCGCAATGCTAGTCATAGATATTACTAATACTGTTATTGTTTTATTCGCTGAATGGCAATATTTAAATACTAACCTCTTTGAAATAATAATAATACCAGTCCTATATTATACAACGCCCACGGCCGGGCACGGGCTTCTACTACTGAGAGGGTTTAGGCCTAACCTATTTATATTAATGAAATGCATTTTTATTAAGGCATTTATTACAACAATTACGTAACTAAATTCATTATGTTACTGAATTGTTTGGCATTGCATTTAAATGGAAGAATATTTAAATTTTAATAACGTCAAATATTCGTTAATTTTCTACTGATTCCTATTATTATAGGTCTATTTAACGCACTTGATCGCTACCAGTATCGGATAAAGCTCGGCGATGTTTTTTTTTTTTTTTTTTTTTTTTTTTATTGCATTGAATGACGAGACGAGCATGCCGTTCGCCTGATGGTAAGCGATACGACCACCCATAAACAGAAGCAACACCATCCAGCACCTTGACTTACAAAGTACTGTGTGGCATTCCACTGCGCTCGTCATCCTGAGACATAAGATGTTAAGTCTCATTATGTCCAGTAGTTATACTGGCTACAATGTCCTTCAAACCGAAACACAACAATGCATGCACACTGTTGCTTGGCGGTAGAAATAAACATTGCGGTGGTACCCACCCAGACGGCCTCTTACATAATGAGAGACCTACCACCAGTAAATGTTTGATAGTTGCGTCTCTACCTAACCATAATAAGGTTTAATATAATCCTACCATTGGCAATGGTCTATATATGCTCGATGGTGTTCACCGATAAGAGATTCTTATTTATATTATAGCTTATCAATAATTAGTAATAATAAATTATTGAGACCCAAAATAAAAAAGCAGACTGCAAAATCAGAATTCAATAATTTCAAGTAGTTAAGGTTAATCTTTTGGCATTGAAGCGCTGCACTGGGAGAAATACTCGTTAGAGCAAAAAAAATATTTATATTGAAAATTCTATTCTTTTAGAAAAAAATATCTAGTAGGTAAATTGTAACGTCCACTGACAATGTAAACGTTTTCTTGTTATAACGGTTGTCATTTACGATCGCAATCGAGATTAGAGTAATTAAGTTTAATTACATAACACGGTATTGCCAACTCACATCCGCCATTTTGATTTCCTGCTTGTTATGTTACCTAACTAGGCTGAACGATTTATGTCTTTACATATTTACATTGAAAAAATCTTCCTGTGTCAGTTAAATAAGGTCAGAGTAATGCGAATCAAGTTTATTTAAGAAACGATTTTGGCTTAATTTTTATGACTAACTCTGCCTAACTTCAACCCCCTCTGAATAAAATTCCTACAGCAATTGCGCATTTTTTCGGTATAAACTGTCATTCATGAGCCCAAGAACTATCCATTGTGCCGCTGTTGTTGTAAGGACAAATAAAAATTTACCTTATCATTAGGAGAGGTGGTTCAGTTCATTTACCTACTAGGTGATACTCTCGTATGAGAATCTATCTAGGTAGATATCACTGTAGTGTCTATTTCTGTCCAAACATCATCGTAAAAGCCCGTTTAGGTTCCTGTTTAACGGATATTGTAATCAGTGGAAGTAAGTATCCACATAAAATTTGACGACGACCGCAATTATTTCCACGCAATGTTTTTAATACAAAGTTTTGTTTTGGTTGATACTGTTTACGGGTTTGATGCTTACCACGCGAGAGACTTGATCTTCTCGTCATTTTGTTGTATAAAAAAATGCTAATTGAAACTACACGCTTCTCGTAGTATGAACAAAACGCCTCATTAACGATTTTATCAACAAATGACGCATTAATTTTTGTAATTGATATATAATTGCTGATACTAATAATATCACAAATCGTGATAACCTCTTGATTGATATTTTCCTCGATTTATGTATATCAAGAAGTGGCAAGTCTCTCGTATACGGAGATTGTTCAAGTTGATACCAGTGTTATCTTTATTTGCCAAATACATAGCATCACGCCTCTCGGCCTTTTCAAGGATAGGTGGAGGTGTATCTCACCCTTATTTCGCTAGCTATGTTAGGTCCCATGTAATAGGGGGCGGGCCTATTGCCATTTAACAGGCACATTTCCAGTCTCCGGGTTGATACTGAGTAGAAAAACCCAATATCACTTTGCCTGACCCGGCGATCGACCCCGAGACGTCAGCACTCCGCCACCTTCTTTTTTCACTGTCTAATACTAATGCTCTTATGCACTTCTATTTGGCAAATGACTGCCTCGGTGGCGTAGTTGTATTGCGTGCGCGGTACGACTCCCGCTCAGAGTTCTCGGGTTTGACCCTCGGGTTGGGCAAAGCGTCATTGGGTTTTTCTGCTCAGTATCAGCCCGGAGTCTGGAATTTGTGTCCGATATGGCGATAGGCTCGCATATCACATCATGAGACGGAACACAAAACGCGAAAAGTGTATTCACTAGTGCCTTTGCTTACTCCGTTTGATCCCCAAATATAGTATAAATGGATGTAAAGCGTGAAGGTTTGTGTGTATACTTCAATTCTACATTTTTGCATTAGTGACTTTAATAAATCAATACGAACATTAGTCTACTAGTAATATTATTATAGTTGGTATAATTGTGGTGTTCTTATCAAACTCAAGGTTATAATGTTCCGACATACATTCCTACTAGTAACTAAATTTATATTTCGTTAATAATAAAATTTTGATTCCAGATATAAGAGGTAATGTCTAAAATAACTTCAATTCCATTCTGAAAATTCTTTCACTAAAGGGATATTACCTTATCTCTGAGTGGTCTAGGTTACTATATTCCTTTTGCAATGGATTTCATCGCGGGCGTAGACGCGCGCAACAGCTAGCGAGTAGCAACTTGTAAATATTACTTATTTTTTTATTTTAATAGCAATAGTATTATTTTGAGAAGTGAAATGAACTGTTGCTAACTAGCGAGTTCAAATCCACTTTCATGACACGTACCTCTGACTTTTAGAAGTTACGTGATCATTGAATTATCAAAACATCATTGAAAACATCGTAAGGAAATCTATAATATAAAAGCGAAAGGTCATTCACTCACTCACTCATCACGAAAGCTCAGAAACTACAAGTGCTAGGAGTCTCAAATTTTGCATGGGGTTTCCTTTTAAGACGTAGGTGCTCACTAAGACGGGATTTTTCGAAAATCAACCCCTAAGGAGGTGAAAAGGGTTGGCAAAGTTTGTACGCGATAAACTCAAAAACTACTGAACGGATTTCGATGTTTGGTATGGACATAGTTAGAGACCCTGGGAAGGTTTTAGGCTACTTTTTATACCGGGAAAATGTATAGTGGAACTTTTATCCAGGAAACTCTTTCGTGCGGGCGAAGCCGCGGGCAAAAGCTAGTATCTATTATGACTTGAAATATTCGTTTGACTCTACTCTCTGAAGCTGCTGCGCCATTTCTGAGATTTTTAACGGACTTCAGAAAAGGAGGTTCTGTATTTAATAATATAAAGCTACATTATCCTCAAGAGCTACAGGATACGTTTTATCACAGGAGTTTTACCCGGAAGAAGCAACGAGCAAAATCTGGTCTACATTGATTTTATATTTATAAGAATTTCTAAAGTATGGCTAGAATGATAGACGTAACTCGTACCGTCTTATTACAAAAAGATAGCTTAGTACTGGGTTTAAACCAAGACTAAAAAGTCTTGGTTTGTTACGGTATTAAAGTTAGTTCTCGGACTAAAATTCATTCTTATTACAAATCCAAGACTAGCCGAGGATTATCTAGTACCGAAGATAGTCCCTGGTTCAATTAGTATCCACAGATTATAAGCAAAAAATTACAGTTTCATTCACTCGGCGATTGATGCACCGTTCCTTTAAACATAAGTTTGTGAGAAGAGATAGCCAAAATGTTTAATAAAATGTGATTTTGACGATGGTGATGATGCTAAATATTATAATTATATAATATCTTGTCATTTAAATATATTTTAAATCTGAATAATTTCAAATGGCGTGAATTTTGTGTTACTGTCGACTTGTTTATTTAGCTAGCGTACAACGGAATGAAGTGTGCGGCGCGCGTATTTGGATATTATTGAAATGTTTACATTTCGGTTTATTTATGATTCTTTTGAATAGCAGTTCAAATAACATAAAGAAACGTTGTTCTTTTATTATAATTATTTAGGCACGGCAACAGCGTCACAAGTGCAATAGTTTTTGTTGTAAAATCATGTACGTAACGTATACGATAGTTATTCCAGTTGAAAATGGAGCAATCAAAGAAAAAAAGGGTGAAAATTTTACTTTTGAAGTAAAGGTTAGTCCAAATCAATCGTATTATTAATAAACAGTGTAATAACATTACATAATAATAGTGAAACTACATTTACAGCGAAAATCTTCATCACTTAATTAAAAATGATTCACGCGACTACGGGGTCTATTAAACCACTGGTTTGTTTCCAACACTTCCAAATCTATTAAATCAATGAAATTTATGTCCATTTTTATATTTTTGTTGATATTTGATTATCTTAAAACATAATTGCGACTTGATATTCAACGTTTCGAGGTTAGTACTGGAGTTAAACTAGGGCTCAGGGAGGTTTAACTTTAGTACCATAGATAATCCTCGGACTAGCGATAAACTCTGTTTTGTAATAACGTTTATTTTAATACATAGTTTAAACCTGGTACTAAACACGGTACTAAAGTTAAACTTCGTTCTGGAATAAGGCGGCTTGTTTAATTACTATTGGAAGTCCGTTTAGCCGTCCGATAATAGTGTAATATTACTTAACGTTATTATAGAAACATATTAAAGGCAATTAGATCATTATAATTTATTCACTTTAACTCGTATAAAATATTACAATTATTCGGTATTCCGCGTTCAACAGATTATCATTGTTAGTAAATCAAAGAGATATTAATTTAAAATAATAATATTTATGTATTTCATAACTTATTGTCAATATTGTCTATGAAAATCAACACATTCTATTATGTTACTTTGAAGTTTGACCACTGATTAAATGTATGAATAATATATGGAAATGTGTTGTTCTATTTAAATATTTTATTTTAATGCAAATGTATTCTAATAAATTATGACATTAAAATGATCATCTACACGATTCTATATGAAAAAACGAAATAATAATAATTACCTATTACACTTGGCAGTATGGTCTTTGACCTTAGTCGGTTCAAAGAACGAATTAAATAAAAACACATGTTTCGAAATTATATAGAACTTTAAATCTAGGCGGAAATCTGACCAAGCATCTTCCTTATTGTCCCACCCAGGATTTTTTTTGTTTCTTAATTGCGTGGTTACTAAGTTTTTGGGCTAAAATATGCACGAGCCTAACTTGAAATTGGCAAAATGTTCATACAATTGCGACAAAAAAAAATATGCACGAGCAGAAACTTAAAACTAAGGGCGGTATTAATAAATGCAAAAGAATTTCGCTCTGAATTGCGATATCAGCTGAGACGCTGTCAAATTAAGGTCAACATCTTAAGATAGTCACTTTTTAATAAACCTATATCAACATCAGCTCAAATGACATTTTAAGTTGCATTATGGGACAGATTTTGACCCTAAGTTTTTTTAGTGTAACAGCGCTTACTCAGCTGAGATCAACCTCTTAAGCTTGGTTTATTTAATAGTTCTATACATTAAATGTCTACTTGAGACTTTACCTAAACGTGAGATTGATTTATGAATACCGCCCTTAGATTGTATGTTGATTGAGTGTGTGTTTTGCCTTTTTTGTTCTACTTACAAGAAATAGTCAATAAGAATAGCAAATTGATGTTAAGTGAATTCGTATCAACTCGTTAAAATTTAAATAAGCCACTCAAGTGCTTGAATCGTCCTTGTGAAGTGTATACACTAAAACAATTTATGTAAAATAAAAACTAATATTGTTTTCTATGAACAAATTGTTTATATGATGAAAACTTTATTTTAAAAACTTTCCTTAGGAAGCCACATTTCTCTAAGATCTTGCTGGTGCGATCGCGATCGACACGGTGCAGCATTGAGAAAGGTTGTAAGTATTAAGTAATTAGCAATAAAATATATTGAATTATTGTAGTTGTGTCTGCCTCGGTGGCGTAGTTGTATTACGGTACGACTGCAATGCTGAGGTCTCGGGTTCGATCTGCGGGTCGGGCAAAGTGATATTGGATTTTTCTATTCAGTATCAGCCCGGGGTCTGGAATTTGTGCCCGATATGGCGATAGACTCGCCCCCTATCACATCATGGGACGCAGTGCGCACGGCGAATGGTGGGTGCATAAATTGCGCCTCGGCCTACACCTTCGGGGATGAAGGGCCTGAGTGTGTGTGTACGTGAATTATTGTTATAATTTATAAAGGCTATTATAGCTGTCGAGTGGCGATTATAATTCAAGGTACACACTATATTGACATAAATTTTCGATCTATTGCTAAATATAAGTCAATATGTCGACGATATTCTATCTTATCTGAATATATATAAATACTAAATAACACGTGTCCCATTCAGTACTTTTGATCAAGAAGTGTCTCTCAAAACTAACTGTTAATATGAACTCAATTTTCTTACCATGTTTCATGTTATTAGAATAAGTATTCTTAAATGTATGAATAGTATTTATATGTATTCTAGTTTAAGTAAACACTACAATTAAATGATATAAGTTCTCTCGCGTAACTAACAAAGATTTAAGTTATATTTTTTATTTCATTTACCCATAAATAGTTTTATGTGATAATGTTTATTTATAAGTAAAAATATTATGTAGAATAATTTTTAAATTATTTGTTTTGAAGTAAAAATTATATAAATATAGTCTAATGCAATTTTATTGACTCTTACATAAAATGATTTAATAATAAATAATAACAATAAGAGCGAAGGAATACATACATAATTCCAACATCGTTTTCCGGTCAGGTATTGTATGTAATACAATTATATTTTCTCACACCGAATGGTAAATCACTGCACACAAATCACTATTAATTCATTCATAAAGTTTTTATCCGCTAAAATGGCAAAAAGACGAGGTTTCTTTCGCGGTCGGGCTCGAACTAAACCCGGTTTCTCTGTGCGTGTATATATTATGCATTGTTACGTAGACGGACAGAGGGTCTCGCGCGAAACGAGGACTTGGTGGAGGTTCCGTACACAAATGTGCGAACACAACGTGTTGTGTGTTTATCTCTCCATGCATGTCATCTATATCATAGTGCGTGAACCCTCCGCGTCGGGGTGATGTATCTTGGTCACTGACTTGTCAAAATTGTTTTTTTTTTTTTTCCGGTAGGCGATCTTGCAGTCAACACCGGGGGAAACCTGCGAATGGGATACTGGAGTCCCCCGGCTTGAGGACTGCAGGGGCCTGGGAGGGGAGTGGAGGAGGAATATGGAAGGGAAGGTGGGGGGGAGGGAGGAAGGTTCCCAGGATGGGCGGAAAGAGAGGGTGCCAGGAAATGTTCGCGGGCCCTTTTAGGCCTCAATGTGTTATCCAACCAAGAGGTATACACACTGAACTGTGTGCCTCGGCCCGCGACTAATGTCCCCCAAAGCATGGGCGTGCATTGTGTGTGAAGACCCAGCGCACAAGAATTGCCTCGGGGGCTGTAAAAATTGGTTAAGTGGCTGCAAGATAATATATTGTCAGTTTTTTGTGTAGATCATGAAGTTTTTCTCTGCCGGAATTTGGCTGTTTTGTCATGTCTATACTCTAAAGTAATTGCTACGTTTTTTGTCAAGTTAATACTGATTATCAAGAGCCTAGTAATTTCTTTATGTTTTTCATTAAAAAAAAATTCTAAAAATAAAAAATCATGCTATATTGACATAAAATACACCCGAATGCACCTGGTGTCTGAGACGCGCTAAATTACTATCCATAGAACTCGTACATTTATGGAATAAACACATATTACACGTTGATATATTGTATAACCTCGATCCAAATACGTATCATTCATTGTTTTAAGACTCTTATTAAATAGAAGTTGAAACGTGCAGAGACTATTAAGCGGAGTTAAACTGCAAAATTATGTCATTATTATGATTATCATTTTGTAAAGTTAAGGAAGGCAGGCATTTATTGGCAATTATAAGTATTTTAAATATGGTCATTGTAGGAAATCATACAATATCTTTTTTCTGTAATTTACAATTCTTACATTTTTTCTTTACCATATCATGCCACTGCTGACCTCCGCACTGCTATCTATCATTGTAATTAGAGAGAATTTGATCACAAACTACATTTTATGTTACGTTAATGATTCGGTGACATGGCAAAATAAGACCTTATTATATGGAATATCATTGATAATAAATTAATTGTAGTAAGTATAATAATTTTCTGCAAGACCGAATTTGTAGAGATGGTTTTATAATATTGCTACTGAACCCTAAAATCAAGTTCAATCTGTCGCGTCGCCCGCCAGTGGTGGGATTCGCAAAGTGAAATCTGCTTGAGAAGAATTAGTGTTCGCAAGTTTGAAAGACGAGGAGAGGATTATTTTTTTAAAACTTATTAAATCTTGGCTTTTGCGTGTATGAAAATCTTACCGGTATTAAAGTCCAGCTGAGTTCTTTAGCTAGATAAGAAATGGACTATAGGATGTTATTCATTTAGGACACGTGTGCTTAACATCTTATTACGGTCCGGTCTCGGCCCTTTTTTAACCGACTTCAAAAAAGGATGTTCTGTATTCGACCCGCATGTATGTATGTATGTAGATATATAAGTATGTAAGTTTGTATGGCCGCGATTTTCTCACAAACTACTGATTCTTATAAATGCTTAACATCTACACAATTTTTCTTACTTTGGCATGTATAGTTTAAACTTTAAAGTAGGTTACGATACGGTAAGTAGGACTACGATTGATTCAGTGTTAGAAACTGGCCTTACTAATTAGAGGTTAGCCTTGCTAATTAACTGTTAAAAACATTACTTAAGCCTTACGTTTGCCCTCTAAAGATTAAGGAATGTCACAAGTTCTAACTCGAGTTAAAAAAAACTATGCATCCAGACTTCGACAAGCTCATAAATATCTGTTCATAAGTTCAGCAGTTGGAGCCTTCTTGGGATGTGAACTTTATGGTTCTGGGTTCAAATCGCATAAGTATTGGAAAATCAAAATTCTTATAAGTTTTTCGCTTTTAAAATATACACACGTTGTCTGTGTGTTCGAATTTGGGCTCAATATGGTGAAAGGGACTTCTATAACCTCCTTGGACATGTTTTAATTGGTCACAATATGGGAGTTCTTGTTGCGCCTCTGTCTAATTCTTCGATAAAGGCTTGAGTTTATAAATTACTGAGAATTAGCAGGAACACCTAATGACCGAGGGTAATGCCATGGGCGACGGGCGCAGTGCGGCACCGTCCAGCGACCTTTGATATAAAAACAGTTTTTTTTTTATTGCATTGAATGGTATGGTAAGCGATACGACCACCCATAAACAGTAGCAACACCATCCAGCATCTTGACTGACAAAGTACTGAGTGGCATTCCACTGCGCTCGTCATCCTGAGACATAAGATGTTAAGTCTCATTATGTCCAGTAGTTATACTGGCTACAATGTCCTTCAAACCGAAACACAACAGTGCATGCACACTGTTGCTTGGCGGTAGAAATAGACATTGCGATTTGCATAACCAAGTTATATTCTGTTGAAAAAATTGGTTCATTGATGGATTTTATCCAAAGAATTTATAGTTCAGTTGTTAGGTTGTACAGCTATGGCTGTAACATCAACCAACCGGATTGCGCGTTAATTTCGGCGTTTGAATATTACTACTAAACCGGCAACATTTCTTAATATGGACAAAACAGCTTAAAGTACTATTTTAAAGAACCACAATTATTTGCCACTGTATCAGTTTTAGTTAAGGTTTAGTAAGAATTGTGAAACAACGGAATTACCTCGTGATTCGGTATTACCCCAACGCACTCTAGCCAGTTTTCTGTACATGTATACATCACAATTTATTATAATTTTGTATCAGCGTGGGAAATTTTATATAAAGGCGGGATGTCCCAACTTTTTATTCATTAACAAGTCTTTTAGAGACACAATAGGGTATCCGAATTGGTAGAAGAGGAATCCGTAATACACGCAATTTATAAAAGAATATTTTATAAATTTTTAGCCCTAACGGCTTCTCAAAGCAACGTAAACATGAGTCTAGTATGTAGGTAAAGAATATTTGGATGCGAATAAGCAGCATTTTTTTTAATCCAAAACATTTATAATTATGAATTTAAACAATAGACTTTGAATCCGTGTATAGCCGAGGTCATTTAAGGTTAACCTTTATAGTTTTAGTTAGTGTATAGTTTACTGGCCCGATTTCCCCGCTTGCTGATAAAAAAACCCTCCTAGCTAATTTCGGCCACGGCGGCCAATCTCAACAAAGTCTGATAAAAGAACCAAGCTATGTATTTACTGGTGGTAGGTCTCTCATGTGTAAGAGTCCTTCTGGGTGGGTACCACCGCAATTTCTATTTCTACCGCCAAGCAGCAGTGTGTATGCACTGTTGTGTTTCGGTTTGAAGGACATTGTAGCCAGTGTAACTACTGGACATAATGAGACTTAACATCTTATGTCTCAGGATGACGAGCGCAGTGGAATGCCACACAGTACTTTGTAACTAAAAGTGCTGAATGGTGTTGCTACTGTTTATGGGTAGTCGTATCGCTTACCATCAGGTGAACGGCATGCTCGTCTCGTCATTCAAAGCAATAAAAAAAAAAAAAAATGTTGAATAAATTAGAGGGTCGCAATTATCTCGGTACCGCTGCCCGTCGGCCCAACAGAGTTTTGAACTCAAGCCTGACGCGCGGTCAGCTTTGTCAGACACGGCTTGACGGAAAGCTTCAACGTCGCCCAACATAGCCCCCATGGCTCAAATGGAAAAGTGCACTTTTTTCTTGGCAGTTAACGTGTTAAAGTCCTCCGATTTTGAGATTTATGTAATTTTATTTTGCTTAGAACTAGATACACTTAAAATGAACGTTTTTATTAAAAAAGTTAGTTCTAAATGGAGGGGTGTCAAAATATTTTTTAATTGATCCAAGTTCCATATTTTTGCCCCTTTAATATCCATGAAGTATGAACCTGGTTAGATTTTGAGGCCCAGCACCCATACAAAAAGCGGATATCTTTTTTCAAGTAGGTAATATTTGACAGTTATTGTATTAAACAGCTTACAGCATATAGTACTCTATATATATATTTAATGAGGCCATAGATTAGAGTCTGACTTTTGTATTTGGTCGGCTTATTCATTAGCATTACATCAATAGGAAATAACTTTGTACAACACCGCTTTAGTAGATCTGTAATGGTTTTGTATTTATGTATAAATATAAAAGTAAAAAAAAAGGTGACGAGTAGCAATTTACTCAGAAGTTGTGAAACAGACCCTAAACTTAATAGTAAATTCTAATCACTTCCATGGAATATGTAAACCAAGTTAATTAAGAGATAAATTGCTTAGTTAATTAATGTCGCGCGAAGTACGCAGTCGCACTGCAGGGCACTTTGTATAATTTACTTCTGAAATTCGACCACAATCCATAAATTATAATATTTTTGTATACGCCTTATCTATATGTACTTTAATTATGCCTAATCACTCCTCCGAGTGCACAATGTGCTTAAAAACGGGTACAACAAAGTTTTTCCTTCACGTATTAATAAAAAGGTTATTGGTTCGTTGCTTTCTTCCTTGAATGACAGCATATATAGCATGTGTTCCGTGACCCAGGTTCGATTCCAAGATCAGGTAACTAAAAAGGTTTTTGAATGGGAGGTAAGTAATGAGGAAGGAAAAAGATAAAATGAATAATGTTGTTAGAGCCGCGATATTTGCAGCAAACCTTGCAAATAACAGTCAAATTGTATGTATAATGAAAAAGTTTGAATTAAAACACTGTTACAGAGAGACTATTGTGAGGAAAATTATAATTATGTTTTTTTCTGTGTCTACTAGGCCGCGGGAGCATAAAACAAAGTTAAACTTGTCGGAACTAATCTAGCGTCAGAAAAAAGGGTATTTGGACGTGAGGGACGTGTTTGGAATTGTAATTAATGTTATATTAATAATCTATGAAGTTTTTTTTATGTAGAACTTAATGAGGCGGGCAAATAGCTCGCCGGCTGATAATTACAAAAAAAATAAAAACTAACACTACGTTATTAAAGAATAGTAAGCATTACTTGGCACTTCTCTGCACTCTTCACGCTGAGATTTGTATTAAGTCTCATAACATCATACATCATCATATTACCAGCCCTGTATTATATACTGCCCACTGTTGAGCACGGGCCTCCTTTACTACGGAGAGGGGTTAGGTCTTAGTCCACCACGCTGGCTTAGTGCGGGTTGGCAGACTTCACATACCCTCGAAATTCTTATGGAGAATTCTTAGGTATGTTGGTTTCCTCACGTTGTAAGTCTCATAACGCTCATTACATTTTTTTAAATGCTCTTTGAAATGGATGATTCAATGCTTGTAAACTGGTGCTTTGCGCCAAGATTAAATCTAGCGCTACCAATCAAAACGTACTGTTCCATAACGAAAGACCTACCATCTAAATTCTAAACTGATGTAGAAATTTACTGAAACATACTCTGGGCTTACCAAGTAAATCATGGTCAGAAGGTCGCCCAAAGGTCGCGGGTACCCGCTGGCGCCGCTTCTAACAGGTTGGTCTAGAAAACTTTGGGGAAGGCCTATGTTCCACAGTGGACTTCCAAAGGCTGAAGAAGAAGAAGAAAAAGAAGGTAGCGCATCGCATGAAAAATCGTTCAACACTTCCGGGCGCAGAATCCATTCACCTGAATCTGTTACTCTCACAGCCCGTGAAGAAAGAAAAACGGCGTTTTTGCCACATAACACAGATGTGGACTTCCGTGTACGCTTCAACTGATCTACTAATTAGTTTCATCTCAAGGTAAGGGATAAACTGGTGCGCAGCGGTTTTGGGAAGGACAGTCAGTCACCTGTAAAGAGCAGGTTTGAATTCGAATACCCAATAAGTATAAATAATACTTTGAATTATTCTAGATCAAAGTGCCAAGCCAAGAAGTGCGTGACTTAATAAACTGACTTGTGTATTCATAACGCTAATTTTTTTTAATAATATGTGCTATGCAACGTGCTAACATGCCTATAGAATCAGAGGAATTTTTATGTCCAACTTTAACAAGGAAAATGCGTAAGGAAGTAGAAAAGTATTGCATTGGCAATCTGGATAACTTGAATAAACTCCTTTACTTGAAATCGGAATATTATTTAACTCGGAGGCGTTGATGCCTGATGGCGTTGATTTGCGTACGTGTTCGACCACCGCACTAAGGTCTGAAGTTTGATCCCCAGATTAGAGTCTTTTCTGGTCAATATTTGGCGCTCAGATGGGAGGTCAGCTGGGAGTCTGGAATTGTGCCCGGTAAAGCCAAAAGCTAGCCCCATATGTGTAATATGGACTGGGACTTACTGCTAGAGAAGTTTTACATTTCTGCCTACCCCTAAAAAGGGAAATGGCGTGATACTATATATGTAGAATATTATTAAAGTCTTATTAATATAATAATCAGCTTATATGGATGTAAGTAAAGGGTATTCAGACCGTGGCGTGGCTCGATGGTTCTGATAATGTAAAGAGCAACGTTCAAGGCCCAGACAATCCTAGAAGCACGTGATCTGTTAGATCACGACATCATAGTTAGCAGGGGGTTATGTAGAGACTTTTAGAGAGAGTATTATATTCGAAAAATAGTCTCTTTATTTCTGATTTAGCTAAGTTTCGACTAGTTGTTACTCGCAAATAATAACTTCCACTTTCCAGATACGTTTACAGTAGCGGAAATATTTCAATATTACTATAAAAACACGACTCGCAGCATGTCCAATGTGCAATGTTAAAAATTAAAATGTTTTTTACCACTTGCAGAAGGTCAGGAATATATTGCGCAAGAAATTAGATGCGTTTACAAATACAAAAGCCCCACTCTCATAGAGGCTCCAGAGTAAATGATAATAAAATGAGTACGATCTACATTAGCTGTGTAATACAAAAACTATCAAATTAAATTTATTTGAAACCTGCAAAACAGGCCCTAAACTTCGCTTTAAATAAGTAGAGGTATATTGCGGGGGTAAAACTAGGTACTATTATAAAGTCTAAGTTCAACTGGTGGTAAGTCTCTCATATCTAAGAGTCCGTCTGGGTGGGTACCACCGCAATGTCTATTTCTACCGCCAAGCAGCAGTGTGCATGCACTGTTGTATTTCGGTTTGAAGGATATTGTAGCCAGTGTAACTACTGGACATAATAAGACTTAACATCTTATGTCTCAGGATGACAAGCGCAGTGGAATTTATGGGTGTTCGTATCGCTTACCATCAGGCAAACGGCACGTCGTCTCGTCATTCAATGCCATAAATAGTCTTTTTTTCTAAAATAAAAAAGATGTACCTACAGTTATTACTATTATAGTTTCCTATTTAACATGACTACCAAGACGAATTTGACTGATACTAAATATTTATTATAACTTCACGACTATTAAGCTTGTTTGCGAAAGGGTAAACAGTGTTGCAAATTATACATGATTTGCTGAGCTCAAATCCATTTCAAAGCGAAATAGGCACAAGTTCAAATCCAGAGAAATTCACATGATGCATTTTAACCCATCTAAGTGACGTGGATATGAAACTAAACAATTCACCCGTTACCTAGTCTCACTACACTGCTGGAAACAGATCGTTAACTTAATAGAACCTGATAATATTATGTATAAACATAACATTAAATACCTACGGTTCATGACGCTTCAAAATTATTAAAATCACTTATTGGACTTTGCTTTGTTAAGTTTTTCGTAAACTGAACGGATGATATTTTAATGTATATGTTATGTACATACGTACCTACTATAAAAATAAAGTTGTATTCACCCAAATTATTACCTGTAACTTTAGAAATATGCCATACCATACCATACCAGCCTTGTATTATATACTGCCCACTGCTGAGCACGGGCCTCCTCTACAATTGAGAGGGTTAAGGCATTAGTCCACCACGCTGGCCTAAAGCGGGTTGGCAGACTTCACAATTTCGAAATTCAGAGAACTTCTCAGGTATGCAGGTTTCCTCACGATGTTTTCCTTCGCCGTTAAAGCGAGCGATAATTCACAAAGAAATATGCGCAAATTTTTTTTTTGTCTAGTGTCAATATGCAACACTGAACACTGTCCTGAAAATGATAGCTGATAAACCAGATTGCTTTTAGGTCCGGCACAGTTGTAACAAACATCCTTCCTACTATAATATTATAAACGCGAAAGTTTGTAAGTATGGATGTCTGGATGCATGAATGTTTGTTACTCTTTCACGCAAAAACTACTGAACGGATTTCGATGAAATTTGGCACACGGGTAGGTTATGTCCTGGATTAACACATAGGCTACTTTTTATCCCGGGAAAATATAAAGCGGGACTTTTATCCCGGGAAAACTCAAACACGCGGGCGGAGCTGCGGGCAAAAGCTCGTGTTACATATTATAGTGCCCGATATAAGTTCGTAATTTAGTATAATACAGCATTTTATGTATGTACTGTTTTACTGTTAATATAACATCTCTGCTATGGGGCCTTGTTTTGATATAAAAAAAAAAATTGTAGTTCGTTTCAATTCATAATTATAAGCCTATGCTAATAAAGTCGACTGCCTCGGTAGCGTACTTAGCGTATTACGGTACGACTGCAATGCTGGGGTCTCGCGTTCGATCCCCGGGTCGGGCAAAGTGATATTGGATTTTTCTATTCAGTATCAGACCGGAGTCTGGAATTTGTGCCCGATATGGCGATAGGCTCGCCCCCTATCACATAATGGGACGGAATACGCACGGCGAAAAGTGGGTGCATTAGTTGCACCTCTGCCTACCCCTTCGGGGATAAAAGGCGTGAGTGTGTATGTGTGCTAATAAAGTTAATTGAATAAAAATTCACAAGTTCTTTATCACAGTATCATGACGCAACGTTAATAGGTCTGTCGTCCGGCCGATAATTATTTAACACGCACTATTAATTTATATTATACTAGCGGCCCCGGCAGACGTTGTCCTGCCCTAAAAAGGAAATAAAATCCTAGAACCCGAGTACAGCGCTATATACCGGATCCAATTGTAAATCTAAACCGTTTTCGAATCCACCTGAAGACACAAAAAAATTAATTAAAATCGGTCCAGCCGTTTAGGAGTTCAGTGACATACACACGCACAGAAGAAATATATAATATAGCTTTTGCCCGCGGCTCCGCCCGCGTGAATGAGTTTTCCCGGTATAAAAGTCCCGCTTAAAATGTAGCTTATATGACACGTTCGTAGATTTACCATAGCAGCGCCATCTATTGATTACTTACTCAACCCAGTCGAAAGGTATCGACATCTGTTAGAATCATTCATAGCAGCGCCATCTATTGATTACTTACTCAACCCAGTCGAAAGGTATCGACAGGTTTTGGCGGGAACTTGGTAGTGTCATGAGGTGCTCTTTTTTTTTTCTCTCTCTTTGGCAAGGCGCGGTTTGCGCATCTGCCAGTGAGAGGTGCTCTTGTTTTAATTCATTATTTTGGTGATACTTAGTGTTATATTGCATAATTATGGCGGTATATTATCCAATATAGTTCTATTAAAGGGCTCAAATGAAGTGAATTGAAATAACTGTGCTAGTCAAGTGTTTGTTTTGTTGCCGCCAAAACTCCTCGATAAAGTCTTGGTAAGGTAGCCACTGCTTTACTTCGACATAGTACTACTACTACTGAGGATAACAAAGAAACAATATTATATAGTATGTAACTTCTAAAAACTTTGACACTGGCAGATGCGCAAACCGCGCCTTGCCAAAGAGAAAAATAAAAAAAAAAAAAAGGGTATCGACATCTGTTAGAATCCTTTGGAGTTAAGATAATTGTGACTGTCAAATAATAACAGACAAATTAGCAATAAATTAAAATTGCGACTATAATTTGAGATTTAAACTATCCTATCTCTCAAGTTGGATCGAACTGCACATGGTGTGCGAATTTTATTATAATCGGTTAAGTGGTTTAGGAGTCCATTGAGCTTAAACATTGTGACACGAGATTTATATATATTAAGATTTTATATTTATTATTTTTTATACTTAGTTATTAGAATAGCCGACACCCTGACAGGGTATTTAGGGCTTTATTGTAAATAAATAAATATTTATTCGTTGAATTTGTACACACATTGTAATTCTTTAACCGGTTATATCATACGTTAAGTTGCTATATGATTAACTTGAACCATTAATATATAAAAACCCATTTGAAAACACTTTGTAACTAACACGTGGTGTCTAGATTATGAGTGAATAGTTCGCGTGTCTAAACCAGCGTCAAGCAATTCAGTTCCTGTTACCATGTGTTTCCGCATTAATTGCGCCTCTGCCTACCCCTTCGGGGGTAAAAGGCGTGTTTGTGTTTCCGAAACACAGTAATACATTTTCATGATAATTCCTCATAATTATTCAATTTAAAAATTCGAGTAATTATGCTGATATAATAATAATCTATTTCACGCGGGCGATATATTAAACCGCGTCATCTCATAACTATCGTATTATTTTTGCATTACCCGAAGCTAGACTAGTAAAAAAAGTCTCTGACATTAACAGCAGTACTAACAGTCTCCTATTTGTCATTGCAGAAAAAAATGATTGTCCTCTAGTTAATTCTCTAAGCAGATTGCATTACGTAGGTACTCACATAGGTGATAAGTGTCATTGTTACTAACTATACTTACATAATATTAATATTACACTATGGAATGTTGAATTTCTGAAATAAATGGATTATTATTATTATAATTAAATGCACCTGGAATTCAGTAAATGAAAGAAAAATAAATATATTAGCTCCCAAAGGATAGCATGTCAATAATCCGAATTTGTATTAGCATGTGTTTGGTAAGGCTCGGCTGAATGCATATCAAACAATCGTTTCATAATCAAGTGCTTGCAACACTATGAGCATAAGCGGCAAGGTTCAACCAGGGACGGAGTTAGATGTTTTTGGGCACGTTACCCCCAATAACTATAGCGGAATATAATTTATATTATTCGTGCAACAGTAATAGAAATTTACGGTCAAAGATATAGGTGCTATTTTTTATATTCATGTCTAAAACGAAAGACAGTTGTAAGGGAAATACTGAGCATAAATTCAGGAACTACTTATCCATCAAGAGTATCAAGATCAAACGGTACTTTTTTAAAGCATCAGACTACGCTTGTTACCCAAGAGTCCAGACAAGAGATTAAGTTTGATAATGTTCATTAGTTACACAGATAAGATTTTTCTTCAAACAAAAACACAACAAGTTTTGTACTCGATTTCTTAGAGACAATCAGCAAATTATAATTTACAGTCCCATATGTACTTTCGTACTTTAGAAACCTAGCTGTTAGATATTATAATTGTAATGAGCCTTTAATTAGAATAATAATACTAAAGACAAAAAAACATACAAAAATTTATATAAAATATCTGTCAATATATTGGAACAAATGTTTTTTAATCACCGATAGCATTAAAAACATATCAGTACCCAAATAACATCACAATGTATTTAATTATTATCACAAAATTAATATCACTGACCAATATAATATTTTCTGCAGATTTTTGGGACTTATGATATTTTAATCAATGCAAGGCAAAATTGATTACACTTAACCTGATGCTAAAAGCGACGATAGCCTAGTTGGGAATAGAATGGTCTCCCGAGACAATGTCCGGAGGTTCAAAATCCAAGGCACACACCTCTGACTTTTCGAAGTTACGTGTGTATTGTTATCAATTATCGTTCGCTTTAACGGTGAAGGAAAACATCGTGAGGAAACCTGCATAACCTGAGAAGTTTACTGAATTTCGAAGGTATGTGAAGTCCGCCAACCCGCACTAGGCCAGCGTGGTGGACTAAGGGCTAACCCCTCTCAGTAGTAGAGGAGGCCCGTGGTCAGCAGTGGGCAATTATATAATACAGGGCTGATTGCATTGCATTGCAACCTGATGCTAAGTACTTTCGGTAAAGTGCAGGGCAATACAATGTTGACCAACGTGAGATGTTGCATATCTCGACAGTTGCAAGAACTATGTCGGCCTGTATGTGTATCATACATAACTATCATCGTATCATCAGTTAACCACGTACGTGACTCATAGGAAAAAGCCTTAAATTTCAGAAAAGTAAAATCTTGAAATTGAGACATAGTCTTCATCCAAGAGTCATGATAACTTCTCAAGTATTTTGGACCCCTAACCCAGCACTAAATCCGCCCACTTCGATAGTAATTTACGTTCTCCGAGTAAGTGGTAGATCATGTGACTGTTAGATTGTTAGGCCATAGTATATTATGCCACGAATTGTTATGAGCTTTTGCTAGCATTATTAAAGTCGATTGGAATCTAAGAGACGTATTAATAGATGCAATTTTCAATTTCGTTTTGAAGTGCGCTATCAGCTGAGACGCTGTCAAATTAAGGTCAGCATCTTAAGATAGTCGGTATTTAATAAATCCATGTTAACATCAGCTCAAATGACATCTTAAGATACAATATGTGATGGATTTAGGGCGGTATTTATAAATCAATCTCAAGTGTGAGTTACATCTCAAGTGGACATAATGTATTGAACTATTCATACATTATGTCTACTTGAGATGTAACTCAAACTTGAGATTGATTTATTAATACCGCCCTTAGACAGCAAAGTTTTTTGTGTAACAGCGCTTACCCAGCTGGGAATAATTTCTTAAACGACAGCTTGAGCTTGGTTTATTAAATAGTTCAATACATTAAATGTCTACTTGAGAATTTACTTAATCGTTTACTGCCCTTTTGTTTAGGGGGCTGGAACTAAAGTGGACATGGGTACTTTTTTCAGAAAAATGGACCAAATGGGAGTAGAGTGTGCTAGGAAACGGGAAGTTATGCGTTCGATTTCCTTGACTAACAAAAACAGGTGTTTTTGTGCAAAGAACGTAGTTGCCCAGGATTAGTTTCAACGTTAACTACAAATTAAATTAGAGATGTGGTGTTGGAGTCGCCTCCTGCAAATTCCATGGACGGCTTTCCGCACCAATGTGTCTATCTCAAAATCAAGACTAGGCTGTCGTCGACCGTACAACAACGTGTCTTAAAGTTCTTCGGTCACATATCAAGAAACGAAGACTCTATGGAAAGACTGGTGGTCCAAGGACAGGTAGAAGGAAAAAGAGCTAGAGGCAGATCCCCCATTGGCTGGACTGGATTAAAACGGCAACACAGTCCTCCATGACAGAGTGTACACGCAGCGCTACTAATCGACAAAAATGGAGAAGCCTTAGTAGACCTACGAACATCGCCGAAAAGACTGACAACGCTGACATCTTTCCATGTATTACCATCGCGACAACCACGACCACTCTGCCAAGAGTGCCCGACTGAGAAGAAGAAGACAAATTAAATATTTATTTTGATTGGAAATAAAAATTAGTTACTTATACGTACCTACCATAATATTTTACGGTTATACCAAAACCAAAAAAAAAATACTTAATTGGTTGCGTTAATTTAGAGATTTTGAAAAATTTAAATGTTTTTATTTACACATAAGTATAGATCCGTCTGGAAATCTTTAGGGGAGGCCTATGTTCAGCAGTGGACGTCATGTGGCTGATGATGATGATGATAGATAATAAATATATTTTTGAAAAAAATAAATTTAAACAATCTTTGTTATTATTATTAAAGTAATTTTGAAAATTATAATCAGAGAAATTATTGTCTTTGTTCGAGTGTTTTTTTTTTTTATTAAATGAATACGATTTTCTCCCCGTTTTAATAGCAACCATGTAATAACTGGAATCATTATGCGCACACACAAGGATAAACAAAATGATGCAGCGATAGCGTATGACACAGCTGTCACGCACACTAGCTTATCAGCGTCGGTCTGTTTGTTCTAGTTTCATTGCAGCGCGTAACTCGACCTAGACATAATATAATTAATCAAAGGCTATAACAAAGTGCCTCAGTGGCGTAGTTGTATTACGGTACGACTGCAAGGCTGAGGTCTCGGGTTCGATCCCCGGGTCGGGCAAAGTGATAATGGATTTTACTATTCAGTATCAGCCCGGAGTCTGGAATTTGTGCCCAGTATGGCGATAGGCTCGCCCCCTATCACATCATGGGACGGAATAAGCTTGGCTAAAAGTGGGTGCACTAGTTGCGCCTCTGCCTACCCCTTCGGGGATAAAAGGCGTGATGTGTGTGTGTGTGTATATTGGATTTTTCTTTCAAAATAAAGTAATAAAACTCATTTACAATTGAAACATTTTATTGAACGCCCTCTCGAAATATCACGATCACATCAATAAATACAACTTTTCATCGCGTAGCACGAGTTATTACTTATTTGCTAAACGTATTATATTATGGTGTTATATATCGCATTGATCAAAACTATATTTGGTTTCTTGTCAGTCCGTGACACAAGATTTTATTTCCGTTATACAAACTGATTCCGCATATTGATCGATGATTATAACTTTATCATCAATGATAAGTTAGCAACATTTTTTGCAGTTATGGTGTATTTTATTAAATATTATTTTATTAACATAACTCTATATTATTTTGTTTACTGACGCATGTTTACACATAATTACACAAAGATATATTTAAATATCTAATTGTACTTATGTATTTTAGAATATATTGTTAGTCTTACTTTAAGGCACAATGAGTATTAATTCCACAGTCAAGTAACATTTAAATTATGAAAAAATAAATAATATGACTAGTTTCTAGACTATGAATAGTTTCTTACTTATTATGCGATTTGCCATTCCCGTGTTCTTATCTTTAGGCTTTAGCCGCCTATTTTATTGATTATTCTTTGGTTGTTTGCGAAATCAAACGCCACGCAGGAGGCAAATACGCAATTGTTTTTCATTATTACTATTATATTGTGAAAATAAAATGCTTATATATTTAACAATAGTTTATGGTAACATTAAAATAACATGTATCTGACTTCATTTCATTATCGGCCATCGTCGCTTCCAACCATAATCATTAATCATAGACAGTACGCTTAATTGTTGGTTCCTTAGTTCTTCAATAATCCGTGAAGCCGACGGGGACCTTGCCAACGCCATCTAGCGACACGGGTCGGTAATAATCTTTCATCTCGCCCCAACCGCGCGGCGCTACATTGAAGTTCGGTCCAGAGACAAGAGGGAGGCGCGGGCTCTTCGGTGAGGCATAGACATCGTTTAACTTCGTCGGCGCCAGTGGCACGGGCACGTCGACATTCTGCACGGTGATGGTGGGTGGGGAGATGGGGAAGGGCTCCATTTTGGGCAGGCTGGAGTGTTTGAGTGCTGACTTGGGGTATGTCTTCTGGTTTCTCTGGCAGGATGGTGGACGGTAGTGCGTGTCGTGGCTGGCCACTGGCGTCGGGGTCGAGCAGGTGTTAGATGTGTTGCGACCTGAAAATACAAGGGTTGATGTTATTATTTTTACCAATCTAAGGATCTTAACTTACATTTTTAATGTATCTATACCTAATTGGATTCTAATGCTTTAGGTAGAGTTTTAAGTTCATATAGCATCGTTTTGATATAGCTCTAAACCTTTGAGTCTGTTTCCCCTTCATTCCGACTTTCTAGGACCAAAGCAATACCAACTTTAAGGCAGGATCATAATGATGTTTTATGTAGTATCAATATATGTGAGACATTTAAGCCAGAAGTAAACATACATTATGTTTTTGTGCTGACGACTGACCTCGGTAAGGACATTCGTAATGACTTGTCTGCGGAACCAGAACCATTAGCATGATTACATCATATCATCATTATCTGCGTTTGATAAAGAGCTGCGACTCAGTAATTTTTAAGATGGAAAAACCCAGTCACAATGTTTTTGGCTCGACCCGGGATTCGAACCCAGGACCTCAGCGTGCAAAACTTAGGTACTCGTAACGCGTACGCAATACAACTACGCCACCGAGGCAGTGACTGTAATAAATAGATAAATATGGACCGAACTTCCAAAATTTGTCTTGTACCAATAATGTGCAGTCTACATCGATGAAAGCAAACGTTTATAAATATTAGCATGATTTATTTAGAAAGACGTAGAAAGCTGGCGTACCACCAAAACGTCCGTTACAAATGAGCATGTTTATTATCCAACATCTCGCTGTAGCCAACGTTAATTTAACGCCAGAATGTTAAACTAGATACTCTGTTTCGTGTTAATTAGTTTTTAATTAATTTAATGGAAGATTCCGGTTGTATCTTCATTTTTAAGACGAAGTTTGACAGCTTGGAAAATTGGTTACTTTAAAAATAGAATAAAAGGACAAATGAATAACTTTTTTTTATTGCATTGAATGACGAGATGAGCATGCCGTTCGCCTGATGGTAAGTGATACGACCACACATAAACAGTAGCAACACCATCCACCACCTTGAGTTACAAACTGTGTGGCATTCTACTGCGCTCGTCATCCTGAGACATAAGATGTTAAGTCTCATTATGTCCTGTAGTTACACTGGCTACAATGTCCTTCAAACCGAAACACAACAGTGCATGCACACTGTTGCTTGGCAGTAGAAATAGACATTGCGGTGGTACCCACCCAGACGGCCTCTTACATAATGAGAGACCTACCACCAGTAAAAAACTAACTAGTAACTTCAAAATCGAATGAACGACTGAAAACCATCACAATATCAACAGGCCAAAAGAATTTGACATTGCGGGAACATTTGAAAAATATGAAGATTTCAGCAAACTAATTGACCTTTGAATGTTACATTTAGCCAGATTCATGCTGTAACTTTACCACTATGATAGCACTATTTATCCGCGAAGTTTAAATTAAAACGCTTTACCTGACCTGGGTCTTGAACCCAAGGCATCCTGGCCCTTGGCCATTTATGCTACCGCTAGACCAGCGACAACTCTTCAAAAACTATTACTATAAAAATATCACCTCTTCCTTCGTGCACCCATTTGACGGATCTCTTCTTCCTGTTGACGTACATGCTCTGCCCCCGGCTCATGTGATTGCTGGAGTCACTCAGCGACTTGGAGATAGCTCGGGCCAGGTCCATCTGCTCCTTCACCGTCGGGTGGACTCCTGGCACGTAGAACGCTGATGATGCGAATGTTTTCTCTGGAAATTGAATTAGATGTGTTAATTGTTGAGGTTCTTATATTGACCATTGATTTTGGAAAGGTTAAACAAAACAAGCATACATTTAGATATATGAATGAAACGGAAGCAAATAATGATATTATAATAAGTGGTTCCAATGGAAAATACGAATATGCTGTGCTGACTAAATAAATTGGAAGCAGGGCACAAGTTTAGGATTCATATTTTGGATCACTAATTTTATAACAAAAAAAATATCACAATTTAACATTGTTTTTTTTAAACATTTAAGCCACAACCTTATATGGTAGAGTTTCGGATATTGAAATGAAATGAAATAATTTATTCGAACCCATAAAATGTTATACATTATTTAGATTCCGTCAATATTAACTCTACCACCAGTTCGGAAAGCAGTTCTCACTAGAGAAGAACGGGCAAGAAACTCTAGTGTTGCTCATTTCAAAATCAGCTCAAGGTATAAAATACAATGCATTATGTAGAGAAATTATAATAAACCTCTCTATGTAGTCTCTTGAACTTGGTCCTATTGCAATAGATTAATTGTAGATAAAAGATCCGATTCAGAATCCCGTTTTTTTTCGTTGAAGCTATGAATATGAAATGTAACCTTATATTACCAACAATAAACATTAAAATAGTAGAACACAATGATCTCTGCCTTACCGAACTTGCGGTCTTTCTTTATGATATGCTCCTCAGCATCAGGCGCTGGCGTGAAGATCTTGTTGAGGTCCACCTCCTTGTCTCCCACCAGGATGGCCTTGTTCTCCACATCTTCCTGTTGCGTTTCATACGTTTTAGTGGGAAAATAATAAATAGGTACTTATTCTTCGAAAACTATAAGAGTTGGAAATTACATTCTTATTTATAATTTTAATTAATTATTTTATAGGAACTATGTACACTGGATAGTAATGTTAGCTATGGGAAATAAGGTTTCAAGACTTTCAAAGCTGGACTAATGGTAAATACTACGAGAAAAAAAAATAGTCGTCAACTACGTTCTAATTATTATAAGCATTTTAAACCAATACTACTGCAGTGTACCTACTATAGCTGTAGTACAGAATGTGACTCATAATTTACCAAATATTACTGTTGTATAAAGCGATAAGTACCTATACAAGAAGTTGATAGAAAAGTTTAAAAAAATAAAAAGGATCATTAACCAAATATTACATGAAGTATTTTTTTAACTTATAACGGTCATTACACAATATCGATTGGAACGCTTTAACGTGTTAACCATTAAGGATATCCCAAATTTTAGTGAAAACCAGCATAAAATCGAATAAAACGCATAGAAATTATTAAACAACATGCCATTTTATGCAGTGAAAACAAATAGTGTGCAATAAAAGAGATAAAAGAGATGATTCAATGCATATATCGTACAAACAAAAATCTTAGGTAATAAGGAAATATAAATTTTGAGATGTTTCAAAATAAACACGTTGGATGAACAGTAAACGAATGTTATTCATTTTATTTTTGTATTTTATTTACGCTTTGTGTTTTCGTCTGAAAACATTGTTATTTGTGGAACTGAACAGGATCCAAATTAATCAACAAAAATAACAAATCGGCTTAGTTCGGAATTTATCACTGAATTGCTAACAATTTATAGTTCGTACAAACTGAGCTGGCCGGTATGACAATTCAATTTTTTTCCCGAAGCGATAACTCTGTGAGAACGTCTACCCAAAAAATTCAAAACCGTGTCATGTCATACCGGCCATATTAGTTTGTCCTTACTATAGTGTGAAAGTCAATTTCCTATAACGGCAGTGCAAGTTACAATAAAATGATTGAATAACAGAGTTGCCATTAAGAAATTTACCTCCCATCGATAGAGAATACCAAATTCCACACACTCCAATTTTTCAGACCGATAGGTTGGAATCTATGGTCGTAATCGTATTGTTTTTCGAAGTGTGCTTTAGTGTGCTTTGCGTATTAAAAACAACATATGAAACACCAAATTGATTGTTTGTTTTTGTTATTTCATCATCTCTTTTATATCGAATAATATTAAGTAGAATTATTGTAAATGTAAGCAAAAGCACATATTATTGTTTTTATAAGTATAATACATAAAATAAATCATGTTAAAATTATAGACATAAAACTATTCCAGATTTTTTCTGAAATGAATATAGACAGTAAATTAAACAAAAATGATTTTTTTATCATTTTGGAAGGTTCAGACACTGGATGGACATGGTAATATTTACAAAAGTGAATTTTTATGTGCTTAGTGACTCAATTGCACGTTTTAAGTCAATCTTACAATATATTCCTCTTGTTCTCGAGATTCGGATGATTCCTCGAAGATTTCACCATCGTTCTGTATAATACCGATAGTTTCAATTAATTTCTAGAATATACTACGACATGCTTTGAAATCTTGGCTTTATTTAATTAGCTCAAATATACATTTCTTTATGAAGTTGATAATGTTTCCGGCATAATTAACATGTGCAAATTACAAAATATCTAAGAAATTCTTTATTCGTGGTCGATCCGCGGCGAATCGTACCCACATCACATCTGCGCATGCGCTTGACAACGGGATTTGTTGTTTATTCGTAAAATTAATAAGATTATTAATTAACCTCGAAATCTTATATTCATCGTCATTAGACAAGGCAAAGGAACCAAAGTCCATACAGCCCTAAAAATACTTACATGATTGAAATTATATGTATTTTTATTAGGTCAGAGCAAGGATGTCGTCACTTGCATCTCCGATGGTCGGTTTCATGATTGAAACCAACATGTGACATTACATCTTTTTGATATGACAGTAATTACTAAGCAGTGTTGGCAGAAAACCAAGATTCGCGAACGCGTTGCCAACCCGACTTGGAGAAAAACAACATTTTTACTACACTAAGGCCAGTTTGACGATAAATTCCGAATTGTTGATCGTAATTAATAATTTAGTATCGGACATCACTCTTTTAAAAGTTCATTTATCTTTTATTTGATGATTCATTATTTTTGAGTGGGATAGAATACCTATTGATTGTGGTTTCTCTTACGAAAGTATGTAAATTTGAATCCTATGGCCGGATGCAGCGTTTAGAGCAGTTATATTAAGAACTTTAAAGTATAACGATAAAAATTCTTTTACAGAAAAACATTGTAGTTTTATAGTAAGACGTACAAACTACATTATTGTTTGAGCTATTTTAACTCTACGATGTAGATCTCTCGTAAGCGTAAGTTATCTCTCGTATACGTCGAAATTCTTTGTTAATTTCAGTGAGCAACGGTACTATAAAAAACTCAGATGTATTGTGATTAAGAAGACATTTAATCCTGCGTTACTTATTTTAATTAAGTACTCATATAATATTACAAATGTTTCATTTATTAAATTGTAGTTCAAAGTTCTGGACCATATATTTCTACAGGTCATGGCCATGCATCTACCATAATCGTCATTGAGTTCTTTAAAGATTTTATTATGCTATTAACGTTGAGTCATGAATCATGGTAGTCCAAAAATATTTACCACTCTGTTTTTATCGGCAGTTATGATGCCTGGGCCCGGCCGGTTCAATTTCTTATGATAACAATTTACAACATTGCAATAACCTACATTATGTGTCCAATGAAATTGCAGACCTTATTTTAGAAGAAAAATCATTTGGAGCCAAAAGGCAAATTTAAAAAATAAATACATATATTCACACCTTTTATCCCCGAAAGTGGAGGCAGAAGCGCAACTGGTGCACCCACTTTTCGCCGTGCATATTCCGTCCCATGATGTGATAGGGGGCGCGCTTATCGCTGTATCGGAGACAAATTCCAGACTCCGGGCTGATAGTGAATATAAAAACCCAATATCACTTTGCCCGACCCGATCTCAGCATTGCAGTCGTACCATAATACAGCTACGCTACCGACGCAGTCAAAAATAATATTTGAAAATTTGAATAGTTACAAATCATTAACATAATATTTTCTAGACAAGTTCATTCTTCCTTGACTTTGTAGAGGTTTAGATATATTTTCGTCGTTAATGTTTTTGTAATTATTGGTGTTTGCCAAGTAGCTTTACAAGACGAACGGACGCCAAACCGATGCGTTATGGGGTGGCATATATATTCTAGACTTATCGTAATAATTGACAATATCTTTTTGTAGAATAGAACCCATGACTTCTTAATCACTAAGAATAATTATAACTTTAGGTACTGCTATGTTATAGGTGTATGCCAACACATAATTTATATTATATAGCATCATTTAAAAAATCGATACACGGGTACTTGCAATGCAATGCAATGCAATCAGCTCTGTATTATATACTGCCCAATGCTGAGCACGGGCCTCCTCTACAGGTGAGAGGGTTAAGGCCTTAGTCCACCACGCTGGCCTAGTGCGGGTTGGCAGACTTCACATACCCTCGAAATTCTTATGGAGAATTCTCAGGTATGTAGGTTTCCTCACGATGTTTTCCTTCACCGTTAAAGCGAACGATAATTGATAAACAATACACACGTAACTTCGAAAGTCAGAGGTGTGTGCCTCGGGTTTTGAACCTCCGGACATTGTCTCGGTAGACCGTTCCATTACCAACTAGGCTATCGTCCACTTACACGGGTAGGTACTTCCGATATTGTTTTTAGGAGAAGTAGTTACACTAACCTCATTTTTAAATTGGATGACGAGACGAGCATGCCGTTCGCCCGCTAAATAGCTAGTAATATCAAAACTACAAATTATATTGCAAATTAATATTAACTTACACACCGACGGCCAACACATCTTATTGTCGAGTCTACAGAAGGCTATTAAACTTCTATTTTGGTATAAGCATGGTCTAAAATCTAGATCATTCAAACGGGGGCATAACCAAAAGTGTTAAACGATGACCAGAAGTTAGTACGCCCATTTCAAGATTAAACACTTCACATTCTAGACTCTCCAGGGGCGTGCTCAGGTGAACCGACAGTATAGTCTGGCCCCCCCCCCCCCCGTCATAAGTTAGAGATTATAGTGTTACGTTTAATACGTATTATTACGAAACAGTTTATACAATACTTATACATTTTATTGTTTTAAAATATCAGACGGTGTTTTATCTATACTAATATTATAAAGATGAAAGATTTGTATGTAAGTATGTTTGTAACGATTAAACTCAAAAACTACTGAACGGATTTCGATGAAATTTGGCACACGGGTAGATCATGTCCTGGATTAACACATAGGCTACTTTTTATCCCAGGAAAATATTTTTATCCCGGAATAACTTTTTCACGCGGGTGAAGCCGCGAGCAGAAATCTAGTATTATTATACAATTAATTTTGAATATATTTTTGTTTATATAGCTCACTTAAGTATAAGCAGATGTAAACTTTGTTTATTGTTTCTTGTAGATTCGTTTCCGCAGATAAATTTCAATTAGGGCATAGGCCTAAGGAAGGCAATATAGACTTAATGTAAATTAGTGCTTAAGATTTACTAATTAATGATTGTGTACTGTATTATGCCTTTTATTAATTAAAACTAAAAATAAAAAAAACATAAAATCTCTTTTTCCTTCATATTATAGTAATTGAAATGGAAACTTATAGTAATTGCGTATTTATATAGGTATCTCAAAGCGACAAACAAACATTTGACTGGCAATAAACAAGTGCATTCACTATTTGTTGTGTACTAGGGTTTTTTATTCAATAAAAGAGGCCGACAATAATACCACGAAAATTAGAATTTATTCGGAATGGAGTATCATGATGACAATTGACACGAAGGCATAGCCCATCGTATAGATAATTACATTGATAAAAAATTATACTGGATTTTTATACTTTTTTCTAATACACTTCCTAAATCTTTGCCCAATGCATCCCCGCCTTCAGCCCGATCTGCTAATGGACTTACAATTAGACAAATATAGAACTAATACTTGTTATTTTTCAAGCTTCGCCAATCGAGAGTGAAAGTTTATTGACCTGTCTGTCAAGGGGATATTTTCATCTCTGAGTTGCTATGAGTGGCGTGAACTATTGCATGCGATTGTTTGGGATCGGGATGCCACAGTTTTAATAGCATTTTACATTAATTAGCGCGAGAATTTCACACAGGCCAGTCGTAAACATCTTAACCAAATTGTTTCTGCAACATGCTTGAATAAGCACAGACTCTACATTGCTAAAAAGGCTAGTAGAAGAGGTTACAAGAAGCATACGTTTCGATACAATTGTTTTTTTATTATACCGGTAAAATAAAACGACTACACTACTGATGAGACGCACTATGCGTTTGAATAAACAATAATTTCGATTAAAGATTTGGGCATCGTACTCTACATTTTTTTTCATGGCATTGCATGACGGAGACGAGCATGGCGTTCGTCTGATGGTAAGCGATACGACCACCCATAAACAGTAGCAACACTATCCAGCACCTTGACTTACAAAGTACTATGTGGCATTTCACTGCGCTCGTCATCCTGAGACATAAGATGTTAAGTCTCATTATGTCCAGTAGTTACACTGGCTACAATGTCCTTCAAATCGAAACAACAGTGCATGCACACTGCTGCTTGGCGGTAGAAATAGACATTGCGGCAACTGTATCTTAGAGGATGTACTCTGGATAAGCCCAGCCATTAGAATATTTTTTTCACTATGTGCATGGCTATATATTTTGATACAAAATATGACGTACTCTTCCACCACCGAATTTATAATATTTAATAAACGGATAGGAAGATTTAGAAAAATCAAAGGTCTTAAAACTCATTCGACTTTCTGTTCGCGTCTCGAATTTTAACAATCATTTAACAGGTGTTATTGATTCCGAACATGGTTAGTCTTAAAATGGAAATTTTGGCAACGTTCGTGAAGTCTTGATCTAATTTGGGAATCACTGAAAGATGTGTTGTATGCTCCTGATTCTTGCTATGTACGACCTATGTTTTCAGAATATGTTATCGGAAAACGTATGTATTAAAAAATATTCTGTAATTAAAGTTTTGGGTATTTTTAGGGTTCCGGACCTCAAAAGGCAAAAAGAAACACTTATCGGATCACTTTGTTGTCCATCTGTCTGTCGGTCTGACCCTTTTTCTCAGGAACGCGTAAAGATATCGATTTGAAATTTATATCAAATACTCAAGTCTATGGTCTCTTTTAGCTGAGAAAAAAATCAAACTTGTAAGTCAACGCGATCAAAAGATATTTTCGCATATATTGCGATTTCGCAAAGGAATCAAAACCTATAGGGTACTTCCCGTTGACCTAGAATCATGAAATTTGGTAAGAAGCAAGGTCTTACAGCACATGTAAAGAAATAAATCTTAAAACTGTAAATATGAACTTTAAGAACAAAAAACAAACAAATTTACAAACTATTTAAATTTGATTAATGTAGTTAACTATTGAACTTATATACCTTACCTACAAGTTTGTACGGAACCCTCGGGACGCGAGTCCAACTCGCACTTTTCGGGATTTTTAACTATTTATGGGCACTGGGCAGTGATGCTTACCATTAAGTAAAATAAAAAGTTATAGACCGTAATTATGTTTCGAGATCAATGAGGTACAACAACATAATGTCGTTTTCATGAGTTATGAGTTCTGTATATGAGGAATGAGTGTAAGGAATTTTTAAAGGACTTCTATAACATTTCTGGATGGAAGTAAAGACAAACAAGTACGCCGACATTTTCGAGTTGTTGCCAAAAGAGAGCAAGATTAGAGGTGATTTATCTAAGTTTCTGGGGTACTGAAAGACACGTTATTTTACATTTATCCTGGTGTTCTGACCTATGTTTTCAAACAAAATACCATCTCACACGTATCGTCTAAATATTACTCAATGTATTACATATTTTAACTGCTGTTGAATAAATAATATCTAAGTATATCTATTTTATTTGTATCAGGGGTGTTGCTGGAAGTATCATAAATACATTTGAAAGAAATAAATGGATGTTTTGTCAAGTGTTTGATCAAGTACATATTTTAATGGTTAACAATCACTATATAGTAATATACCCACAAAGTATCTCAATCTGGGACCAGCCTTGTCTATGTGTGCATACACCTATTAAAGATCTTCAAGAGATACAACATTTAGACTCATTATATTATATCAATTGATTTTTTGTGTAGGTATATATCATCAAAAGTAATCTTTTCGCTGCGCCAAGCTCAAGAGATACACATACAAAATTACCACCAGTGCTTTGTGTATCGAAAAAACAACAATTCTCTCTACTTTTAGTTTTATGAACGTTACATATGCAATTGACGTACGTATTGCGTACATACTTTACTGATTTTTTATGCATCTGAATTCTGAATCTGGATGTTTATGAAAGTGTATATATAATACATGTTAAGAACCCATTCACTATCTATTTCGAAATAATGTATTAGAATAATATAAAGCGTGTAAAAATCATTCAACGCAGGGGATTCTTTGCATAAAATCTTGGTTAAGTAATTATAAACTACATAAGAAGTTAATAATGTAATTGCTACGATCTCAGAAGACGCTATCACGGTGTCAAAGAAGATATCCGACCAAAGTCGGCACTCGTAAAGGGTGTAGAGACTAGAGACCCGAACGGTATAGTAGAGATTGAGTAGAAAATAGGATTCTAGCGTCTAGCTCTAGAAGGTAAGTGTAATCTATAAAATATCTATACTAATATTATAAAGCTGAAAAGTTTGTTTGGATGATCCCGCCAATCTCAGGAACTACTGGACCGATTTTGAAAATTCTTTCACTAATTGGAAGCTACACTACTCCTGAGTGCTTTTTTTATGCCACGAAAATATTTTTATCCCGGAAAAACTTTTACACGCGGACGGAGGCGCGAGTAATACTATCAAATATATTGGTAAATCCTATTAGTAGGTCACCGTACTTTGCTCTTCGCTGTATGCTAGTCTCATATAAGAGATTCATCTTAGCTAACCTCTTAGTAGGTTTTTAAAACAAATCCGAAAGACTAGTACCCATTTTGTTATATGAAGTCTATTAAATGACTATTCATCTAATCAATCATATTTTGAGAAAATATAGAATACTGTAAGGCAAAATAAATTTATCGCAAAAAAAATCCAGTAATTAGTTTTATTTCAATGTAGATTTTTTACTATATTCATCTATACTTATAAATAAAAGCGAACGGTCACTCACTCACTCATTCATGACAAAATCTCAGATACTACAAGTTCTAGGAGTCTCAAATTTTGAATGACGTTTTAGGACGTGGGTGCTCACTAAGACGGGATTTTGCGAAATTCACTTACGACTAAATGGGGTTGGCGTGAGTCGCGGGGTGAGCAGTGGGGGTCTGCTCGCTCAACTACTCCAATGTAAGGGACTACGAGGTGGACGACAATGCGGGTGGTCGGTCTCCTGCAGTCGTAGACGCCAAAGGCGTGCTTTAAAGCCTAAGGGGGTAAAAAGGGGTGGCAAAATTTGTACGCGATAAACTCAAAAAATACCGAATGGATTTCGATGAAATTTTGTATGGAAATAGTTCGAGACCCTGGAAAGGTTGTAAGCTACTTTTTATGCCGGGAATATGTATAGCGGGACTTTTTTTTTTTTTTTTTTTTTTTTTTTTTTTTTTTTTTTTTTTTTTTATCCGGGCACGGCAAAGTGACTGCACCTCGCCTGATGGTAAGCGCGATGCCGTCCAGAAAGAGTATCGAATGGCAGTAGATGGTTATCTAATGCCACTCGACACAATCATGCCGGCCTACTAAGCTGCTTCTTCACGTTACGGCGGAAGGACCCAGGATTATAGGAAGGAGGGAACACGTGCGCCGGCAAACTATTCCAAAGCCTGATGGTGCGGCAAAGAAAAGATTTAGCGAACCTATTGGTTCGGGCCGAGATGGTTTTCACCATCAAGCTGTGGCTTCGCATGCCAGCACGCGTGGTTCTGCTGAGGAAAGGAGAGGAAGGGATCAGATTAAACAATTCCTCAGAGCATTCACCATGATACAGACGGTAGAACACGCTTAGAGAAGCGACATCTCTCCGCAACTGTAGCGACTCCAAGTTGCTCGTCACGTCTGCATCATTCACAATGCGGATGGCCCGCCGCTGTAATCCATCCAAGGCATCGAGCAAGTATTGGGCGGAACCGTCCCAGAGGTGCGAACAGTATTCCATACCCGGCCGTACCTGTGCTTTATACAAGCGGTAGATTTGACCGGGCGTGAAGAACCGACGCACCTTGTTAAGGATTCCAACCCTGCGTGATGTGGCAGATATTACGCCTTCGATGTGATTCCTTGGATTCAGATCACAGCGGATATCCATACCAAGGATACTCAGGTCATTCCGCAATGAGAGTGGAACACCCTGAAGATTGGGGAGAGGAGAAAACGGGGATCTTTTGCACGTGAACGCACACACCTGCGTTTTCTTGGCATTGAACTCAACCAGGTTCATGGAACCCCATGTAGAAATAAGGTCCAGGAAAAACTCTTTCATGCGGGCGAAGCCGCGGGCAAAAGTTAGTTAAAGTTATATTGTCATAGTATAGACTTAATGCATACTAAAGCGGCGATAGCCTAGTTGAGAGTGGAACGCATTGCCGAGACAAATGTCCGCAGGTTCAAAAGCCAAGGGCACGCTCCTCGGAATTTTCTAAAAAGTTGTTTGTGTATTCTTTGTGAATTATCACTCACTTTAACGTTGAAGGAAAACATCGTGAGGAAACCTGCATATCTGAGAAGTTCTCTGAATTTCGAAGGTATGTGAAGTCTGCCAACCCGCACTAGGCCAGCGTGGTGGACTAAGGCCTAAACCCTCTCAGTTGTAGAGGAGACCCGTGCTCAGCAGTGGGCAGTACTTATATAATGCAAGGCTGGTATGGTATGCTATGGTAATGCATACTAATTAAAAATAGATCGGCTAACCACTGAGATGACGAAGACTCAGTCATGTGAAATTTAAACAAACTGCGAGTTTAACAAATAGAGCTACGACTCCTCTAAATGTATTTCAAATCATTCAACATTTCGAAATGGCCGACGCATATTGGAGAATTGTTTTTGTGTTATTTCCGGGAAATATATAAGCTAGAGCTTTGTGTAACGTTCGAAGACAGACGGACAAACAGATTAACCCAAATAAACCTCGTTCATCTAATTATACGGTCGTTTGGCAACAAAGTTATATGCGGACTCGCACATTTGGGAAAATGTGAGTTAACGTGAATGATGTTTCAGGAAAATGTGAATATTCTTTGGTTTTTGTTTCTTTCATGTACTCAGCCCTGTATCATATACTGCCCACTGTTGAGCACGGGACTCCTCTACTACTGAGAGGGGTTAGGCCTTAGTCCACCACGCTGGCCTAGTGCGGGTTGGCAGACTTCACATACCCTCGAAATTCTTATGAAAAATTCACAGGTATGTAGGTTTCCTTACGATGTTTTCCTTCACCATTAAAGCGAACGATAATTGATAAACAATACACACGTAACTTCGAAAATTCAGAGATGCGTTTTGAACCTCCGGTCATTGTCTCGGCAGACCGTTCCATTCCTAACCAGCCTGGTTAGGTTAGGTTATCGTTATCGTCCACTTATTTCTTTCATATCAAGGAATAGTTCACTCTTTTCCAGTTATTGCGACAAAAATAAAATAATGCTTAGAAATTATTGATCAGCTTGTATAGTCAAAAAGTTAGTCTGTAGCTAAGTTTCAGCTGTTAATAATTACTTGGTACTTTTAAATTAGTTGCTTTAGCAATATCGCACCTTTAGAACGAAAAAGACAATTCAAAAATAGACTTAAAACTGGTCCTTTTTTTATAAAAATATAATAAAAAACTGACTGATATAATAGTTTGTTGAACGGTGTTTGAACTTCGTTTTAAGTCATTTTATGACGATATCTCAATTTTCGATTTTTTGAATTGTGTCGTTTTCGTTTTAAAGGTGCGATATATTCCTTACAAAGACTTCGAAGTACCTTCTAAAATATTCAAACTGGACAGTCATATAAATCGTTAATTTTAAACATAATTTCATAAGAAATGACCAATAACTTTCTAAAGTTTGGCGCCTAGGTCCTTACTTTAACAACATGTTTTGCTTACGATATTTTATATTTTATTACACGATAACTGTATTTAATATTATGGAATGCGTTACCAAAATTCCTTGTGAATACCTACATTTTTATAGCAAAGGTTTATATATTTAGTTACTTTGTTAGCTGCCACGACATTCATAGTGATCTTATTCATCTCTACCTACATTTATTATATTTGATTAAACTTTCCAGCTCATTCTTATTATCAGCCATTTTGTGTAACCAAACAGGACAGGAACTAACTTTTCTTTATTGATTACACTTTTTATTTTATTTAAATCATGGAAAACTTACAGCTAAAAATTATATCGGGAATAACAATAATGTTGGCGTCACAAAGCAAGGCATAGGCATCACTAGGCAATATACATACGCAAAAACTGAAAAATGAATTTTTTGCGTATGTATATTGCCTAGTTTTTATGGTCAAAGGGTTTTTTTTTTAAGTAGGCGATCCTGCAGTCAACGCCGGGGGAAACCTGCGAATGGGATACTGGAGTCCCCCGGCTTGACGACTGCAGTGGCCTGGGAAGGAAGTGGAGAGGAGTATGGACGGGAAGGTGGGGGAAGGGAGGAAGGTTCCCAGGATAGGCGGAAAGAGAGGGTGCCAGGAAATGTTCGCGGGCCCTTTTAAGCCTCAACGTGTTATCCAACCAAGAGGTATACACACTGACTGTGTGCCTCGGCCCGCGACTAATGTCCCCCCGCGCATGGGCGTGCATTGATGGTAAAAGGGTTAGATACTAGCTGATGATAAATGATTTTCACAGGCCATATAGACTATGGTACTAGCGGTGGATAAAGAGGACTGGATCAGGGCAACGACTCTGCGCTCTCAAAACGGTTTATAAAATTACCTACTGAACTTAGTTATGAGTTGAGTTAATACAACCTTAATTGGTACACTTATATTAAGTTTCTTTAAAGCAAAATTATGCTAGTATCATAAACCAATTAGCTAAGATATTCGTATTGTATTTAAATAGTTTACTATTAGGAATAGAGCAGTTATAGCGTGCGGGTATTTCAATAATTACGTCAAACAGCAGGTATTTGAATAAGATATAAAATAAGTTACGAATTAATTAACATAACTTTATTCAGGGCCAGTTTCACAGGATTCAAGTCAAATTTATTTAACAGTTATCGTATTAAACAGCGAAGTACATAGTACTCATTACCATTTATTTAACAGTGTAGATTACAGTGTTACTTTTGTATTTGGTTGGTATATAAATTTATGTGACGAATAGCACTTCTCAGCAAGCGATGAAATCGGCCCTAAAGTTGACCTACATTTAAATAGAAATATTGCGTGTACCCCTTTTTAAGCGCATTTTTTTATTGCATTGAATGATGAGACGAGCATGCCGTTCGCCTGATGGTAAGCGATACGACCACCCATAAACAGTAGCAACACCATCCAGCACCTTGAGTTACAAAGTAATGTATGGTATTCCAGTGGGCTCGTCATCCTGACACATAAGATGTTAAGTCTCATTATTTCCAGTAGTCACACTGGCTACAATGTCCTTCAAACCGAAACACAACAGTGCATGTACACTGCTGCTTAGCGGTAGAAATAGACATTGCGGTGGTACCCACCCAGACGGACTCTTACATATGAGAGACCTACCACCAGTGACATTTTAACATTAAACAAAAATGTATGTAAAAAATTGGCTACAATTAAACATCATGTAGGTAGGCAATAGTCTTGTCCCCTATCACATCATAGGACGGAACATACTTGGCGAAAAGTGGGTGCCCTGGCTGCACCTCTGCCTACCCCTTCGAGGATAAAGGCGTCATGTGTGTTTTTTTATATATAGGTACCTAAGTATAGTTTATGTACTTGATATAGCCACCTTACGAAATTACTTCAAGGGTAAAGAAGTAAATTAAAAGTATCTAGGTTGATTATTGCTCACTTTAATTTAGCTCTAGAATTTACTATTAAATTGGTATTTAGGTAAAATACTTAGAAATGCCTATAATAAAAAAAACTGAGCGAAATTTTGCACTTTTAAATTAGTTCAAAAACTGAGGCAATGCAAATGCAATGCAATCAGCCCTGTATTATATACTGCCCACTGCTGAGCACGGGTCTCCTCTACTACTGAGAGGGGTTAGGCCTTAGTCCACCACGCTGGCTTAGTGCGGGTTGGCGGACTTCACATACCTTCGAAATTCAGAGAACTTCTCAGGTATGCAGGTTTCCTCACGATGTTTTCCTTGACCGTTAAAGCGAACGATAATTGATAAACAATACACACGTAACTACGAAAAGTCAGAGGTGTGTGCCTTGGGTTTGAACCTCCGGACATTGTCTCGGCAGACCGTTCCATTCCCAACTAGGCTATCGTCCAAACTGAGGCATGAAGCTCTAATTTTCACAGCCTAGAATTTGCATTTATGCTATTTTTAAAGCTAAGCTATATATTTTTAGAAGTAATGGCTCGAGTACACAATTAAATCTAAGTGAACGGCTTAAGATACGCCGATGCCGTGGACTTGAGCCAAAAACATTATCGCTGCTTACTACAATTGTCTATTCGAAACAAAATAAGACACAGAAATGCTCGACGAATATCTTTTAGGTTGGAATTTGTGAATTTTTCGCTTGTAGCTTAAAATATAATCGTATAAGAATTAGTAATAATAAATATATAGATATTTTAAATAAATAAATACTTATATATTTTTCAGGATGAACTGTGTAAATGATATTTATCTACGAAAATTAAAAAATGTACCTATGTAGGCTCTACGCACGTTCCATGTTCCTATTAGTAGAGTTTTGAGATATAACTCCTTAGAGATATATCAAGAAGTAATGTAGTACAATAGTCTTTCATAACATTGTCTCACTCTTGAGTAAGGGATTTCGTCCACCAACGAACCTAGTGCAGATAAATGCTTCCAAATTTGTAGAGATCTATCAGGTACGTAAGTTCTTTGTGATTTTTACGTTTCTTTTAGAGCAAACAATGTAAACACTACCTGTTTAGCATCGAACCCGAATCGCTTCGGCACTCACAACTTTCTCTACGTTATATCTAAAAGAAGTAATGCTGTAAAAATGTTTTGATAGGAAATAGGCAGAGATCACTTGTATAAAACCAATCATAGGAATGTTTTGCCCCAAAAATCCATATACTACGAAGATTTAAGGAGGGTGTCTTATCAACTCCCTCACCGCGAATAACTCAATGTCTAACTAAACTTATTGTTACGAAAAACATCAGGTATTTCATACTAAAAAGTATGACGCACGTTGAAATGTTTAATCATCGGAGCAGACTATACAATATGTACAAAATTCTCGTCTTGGAGACAAATAAGGACTTGAGAAAACAATTGTCCATTTTGTTTTCTAATTACGCATCACGCAAAAAACAACTCGCAGTGAGGTAGTCTCTGACTCATTTCACAATGTTGTCATACATATAAACCGAGTCGCAATATGGAACATGAAAGCCGTATAAAGTGTAATCATTTAAGCAGTTCATCCGTATACAATACGTGTCCAAGTCAGCTGGCTTCAGGCGTTAGTATCGCGTCCACTATAACTATTAAAAGATAATGACTTACCCAACTTACAGGGAACAATTTGTAACTGAGGTTCGTAAGGAACTCTTTTTTTTGAGGGTCGAACATGTCCGATGGTTTGAAACCTCGCTTTGTGACCAGGGTGCTATTGACGCTTGAGGAGCTCTGCACATCGTCGAAGCTGTCTCGATGCACCACCCTGTCGTTGATCTTGTGGATGCTGGACATCTTGTTCGAGGAGTACTGGCTTTCGCTTATCGTCATCATCTTGAAGCCTTCACTGTTACACTAACACACACTGTAATTACGACAGCTGAAATGTAATAATTATAATCAAGGTTTCGGACCACGATCTCAAACGATAACTCTTGCGCCTAGTTTACATACGAAATTAAAAAATTACACGCGTAATTGTTCCATTATTCACTTTAAAACTTTAGTTATAAGGCGCGGATTCGTTTGTACCGAACAAGATCGTAACGTACAGAAATAATTTTGTTAGAATTTTGTTAGCCCAGCCGCTGCACATTATATTTTCCGATGTTGTGTTTTAGTGCAAGTTTTCTATTGTATGGGCTATTCCAGTTTTTCAAGGTACCGATACATTGTTGGATTGTTTATGCTTGTAACACGTACCTTCGGGATTAACCTTCGTTTTATCTATGTCATGTAAAAACGAATCTAGCTCCCCTTTAGAAACTACCATACAATAAGAAAGAAACATTTCATCATCAAAACTTCGCTACTCCTTGTTCGGTAAACAATTTAAAAAGCTACGATATTCAAACCACAGTTAACATACATTTTGACATGTAAACAAAGTGTGTAATTTATTTGCTTAGCCCAGTTACTATGATAAAAATAACTGAACATTCATAAAATAAAAAACATACGGCTGAAAGGCTATTAGTCAACCCGGAAAATAAAACATGTGGGTACATGTGAAACAAAAAACAATATGGCCGCTCACGGACTACGTAAAATGTCACTTTATCATTTCACGACAACGTAGCACCAACACGTTATTTTTCGGTAACAATATTTTTTAAAACAAGGAATACTTTGCGAGCAGATGCGATTCGGTCGCGAGCAAACTTCGTACTAGCTAAAATAAGTTTTCGAACGCCATTACACAATACGTAGAAAAGCTCCGTCTGGTGTACTGTCACTATGATTTCAGAGGTTTTCCCGGGACACGTTGATACATAGCAATCATTACACTTCTTTATATACACGAAAAAATATGAAAACTTAAAAAGTATTCTTAATATTAATGTCCTTTGTATATGACTGCATCTTAGTAAATAAAGTGTACATTAATTGAGATAAAATATTAGGCATAATAATATTAAAATATGGTTTCCAAATTCAGCGCAGCCGGAAGGATTTTACAATAAATAAAAAAAAATAAGTAGTACAATCATAAAACACTAAATTTAAATCTAGTTGCTAGTTACATAATATGAAAACGCAGACTCACGCTGTAGCTAAAGTTGTAGCTTGTAATATGCGCCTGAGAAATCCAAGACTATTGTCTTACACAAAATCGACACGAAGTTAAAATAAATAAAATAAAATACTTTATTCATCACGTAGGCGAAAATAGTTGCACTTATGATAAGTCAAGATACATTAAATTAATAATAATAATTATTACAACAAGTCACTTATATAACTACAGACACTTTTATATGGAGTAAAATCAATGACAAATAAATAAAGAAGCCTAGCTCTGGCAGGAAAGAGGAGATAAAAAAACGAGTCATTTTTATTAAAAATAATGGGAGGAACGCGTCGCGATCCTCACCGGTGAGGACAATACAGAGCCATCCTAGCTAACCTACCAGCCTTTCACTAGCTACCTAAGCGATGACTACCCGGAGAAGAAAGGCAGAAAGAAACTCCGGGCTTACTTTTTCGTCAGCATTTGTCCATTGAATCTTTATATATTTTTATTTCCAAGTCTTTTATATACAAAGTCAGATTAGTTATATAAGCTAATGCACACACCTCACCGATAAATTGGGATAAAATCCAATAGAAAGAATTTAACAAACACTAAATACTACACCTAAAAAATCATAATGAAATAAGAGAACACAAATAAATAAATATAATTAAACGGTGCACAGCGTGCATACGCCTACACTTATAAACATAATTTTTGTTGCCTTATTTTTCAATTTTTCGTGGTTTTCGATCAATACGCAAAATTAAGTTTACTTTGTGTACCTACAAGTACGCACGTACTAAGTTTTATTATGCGGTTTATTGCCAACGCACTCAAAATGTTCCTGTTAAGAGCAGCAGCGATTACTTACAAAGCTGTTTCACATTCCCTATCTTGACTAAAGAAAGTCCGCACTCTATGAAACACATGGCGGCCCCATTTGGTGTCGATCTCTGCCAGAATCTAATTCGGTCGCGCTCTCCTCGCCGGCTCGCTTGTTTCGCCATTCATAAGGTTTATTTACATTTTACCAGTATAATTCACAAGACCTTTACATCTAACATCTGGATACCTCCATTCATGAACCACGGCGTAAGGACTTGTTCTGACTTCTGAATATGTTCATGCCGTGGACCGCGGCCAGTTGCAGTGTATCACGTACGCCTCAGAAAAGAATGTCTACACTGCCATCAGAACTCTGTGAATTCGATCGATTAATTTATTTTTGTTTTTTTATTGTGAACAGTCCAAAATTATCTTTGATAGGTGCGACTTTAGCCAAAACAGACACTACTTTTTACGATTTAAAAGTAAACGCACTAGAGGTCCATCTACTGTCAGATACTCACTATAGACCATGGACACCAACCATGGGCTGGCAAGCCGCTAAGTTTGGAAAAATTTGCTTTTTACTTACGTTCATGGGGCCTAAGTAAAAAGCTTATAACATCAATATAACATTTTCGTAATTTGAATTTCTATGATGTATCCGAAGACACAGTACAGAAATAAATTCCGCAAACCATGCTTTCACAATATGCAGCTCTGCTCAGCTTATACATATATATTCCTATAGTTACGTAAAACATAATCGAATTGTAAACACCTCCGATTTTACGAATCGGCAGCCTCTTAAATTACCATTTCATGCAGCGGAACAACTACACTAGTCGTATGTATTTATGGCTATAAACACTGCAGTTGCGCCGCTGACTCACAATACAGCTGTCGATAGTTAGAGATAGCTTGACTCATCAGTTTTGGACTCGCGAAGGTTATATATAGTAGGTACACATCGCGTGTTATTGTGAATCAAAGCAACCTCAATAATCTAATTGGAACATCCAGTAAAATGTTTTCCCTAATAACGCAGACTTATCCGGTAGCCTAGAATTAAAGTAGCGATTTGTCAGATCACAGTAGTTTGTATTGTTTGAATATTGTTTCGAAATTGAGATCTCGAGAAAAATGTTTAAAACTCCAGTAGGTAAAATGACTCATTCCTGATGTGAAGGACGGTGTAGTCTAAATTCAAAATGACCTAGAAAAGTAGCATCCTTCTACTGAAGCCAACGTGCGACCTGTCTTACTGCATGTACACAGTTGACCCCGGGTCAACTCTTCGTAACGCACCACTGACGGATTTTCCAAGCTTTCTATGAACTTCCTGCTTCAGTGTTCCCCCTGCTTCATGACCTCGGAATGTCTATTTCTACCGCCAAGCAGCAGTGTGCATGCACTGTTGTGTTTCGGTTTGAAGGACATTGTAACCAGTGTAACTACTGGACATAATGAGACTTAACATCTTATGTCTCAGGATGACGAGCGTAGTAGAATGCTACACAGTAGGTACTTTGTAAATCAAGGTGCTGGATGGTGTTGCTACTGTTTATGGGTGGTCGTATCGCTTACCATCAGGCGAACGGCACGCTCGCCTCGTCATTAAATACCACAAAAAAAAATCTCTTATGAGGTTTAAGTAGTGTTTCTCTTAGAGTAGGCAGTAGCTTGGCTGTTTTCTTGACATTCCTAAACTCTACAGGCGGCCGTAATGGCTGACTATCACATGGGTCGTTAGCTCGTCTACCCACTCTGGCTATAAAATGGGGGTGGTAGGTAATGCCTTACAGCCAATATCTGTTAGTCAATAAATCAGTCGATCTGCGGTCTGCTGCCGGCGCTTTACCTTGCGGCCTTTAATTTTAATTGATAATACTTTATTATGTGAGTGATAAAGTATCAGTCTGAATTTGAAGATCTACCTAATTAAGACAAGAACAGTGCCATGCAGCAAATTAAATTTCAAGTTCTAAGCGGCGTTGTTCTAACCCAGTTACAAAATCCGTTGATTATTCATAATGTAAATAGCCCAAATAATTAACCATTTAACATGCGCCATTACAAACACAAATCGTTGAAATGTGCCACATACGCGGCGGACGGTCGCGACTCGCTCCTCACGGCGAACACTGCACACGTCAATGCGCTCAGAATTCACGTTTCAATGCCAACTAAAACTCATGAACCTTTTCTTTTTATAGATCACAATAGAACAAAGAACCCGATAGATATTTTAAAATGTTTATTATTGGCCTATTAGGTTTGTACATCAAAACTTTGGTACAGCGAACTATTATTTAAACTTGTTTTAAAAACAATGGAATAGGTACCTATCTCCCATTTATTGAATAGTGGAAAGTTTCACGTGAAAACATAATACCAGCGACTATATAACCCCTAGACTCCTAATGTTCAATATTTCTCTTCAAATTAATTCTGTCAACTACCTGAGGTATGAGGAAGCGGGGTACTGCATTACGATTGGTTGGAAACATAGCTTAGGGATGGAACAAGTTAAATTAAAACACGATGTTTTTATCGATATTACTTTTATTTAATAAGGTTTTATAGTAATATAATTATTTATTAAACGTCTTTTTACTCAAAGTAAGTAACATATTATAATCTAAAAATAATTCTGTTAAAGCACAAAAGAAATAAAAAATCTGTCAAGGAACCTATTTAATTAAAATAAATACTGATGGCATTCTTCTTCTTATTTTTTATTTATTCTATGATGTATGCCATTATCAAGTATACTAAAGTTAATCTAATATATAAAAATCTCGTGTCACGGTGTTTGTCGTACGCCTCCGACTCGATCGATATTTATGATGTTTTTTATATAAATTTTGTAGGTATGGGAATTGGTCGTTGGTCGCTAGGTGATTAGGGTATCCCTATCCAGAGTTTTTTTTTAAATATTTTAATACCTATTTCCCAAATTTTCACCCTCCTACCCTCACCATCCCATTTTTTTTATCGCGATTTTAGTATTTTTATATGAACAATATCCAAATAATGTAACTGTCGTTCATATTTCAAAAGGTACGAAGTTATTTATGTTGTCGAATGACAGATGGCGCTAAGTAAGCCTCATCGATATTAACAAGAATATTTGGGCTGGCTTGTAGGAATAACACAAATAAAGTTATTAAAAACAATCGGTAAAATCAACAAACAATAAAATAAAAAATAATCCTAATAACATTAATTTTATCGATATAACTGTCGACAAATCCTTTTGGTGCATCACTTACTTATAATGTTCAACAACAAAACGAAATAGAAAATTTAAAAGTACTTTCGTCGGAAAGAGATGCAAATATAATAAGATGGCGCGGGCCTCAATGATTGGCCGGTATAAGATGAACTCCGTAAAATTTTAAATAAAATATGATTATGTGTCATTATTGACATACCTGTGAAATGTAATGCCATTTTTTTGAAAATTTGAATTATGGCTATTTTTACCACACCATCGTATTGTGCATGGGGCCATTGCAATATTTATTCATTCGCCAACACGGAAGTATTTACGGCTCACAGTTCTGGGCGCAACTGACTTGAAGATTTTGAACGGTAAGCTACATTGGATCTTTTTGTCAGATGTGTTGCCCGAAGCGGATCGTCTGTTATTAGGAGTCTAGGGGTTATATAGTCGCTGCATAATACCTAAGCGTTTACTGCGAATTTATTAGTTATAACAGACTTGGCATAGCTAACATGTAAAGTGAATTCAGCTCAACATTTTCTGTTATCACAATGTGTTATTAATCAGTGGTTAAGTGATTGCAGTTTTGTTACTTCTTTACTTTATCTCTAGGTCGATTATTTTAAGAGAAAACCATCGATTATATAATCATATTTTTTATAAGTAAGGTCGTTTTTTGCTACCCTCTGGAAGCATTATATGATAGAGACTATATGGAAGATCTTATTTAAATGATAGCATAAAGCAAATATTGCTAATTTCCAAGTAATTATAATTGCACCAAACTAATTGCAATTGATCAAAAGTTTGTAAGAAGCGTTGGTTCATAGAATTTAGTGCCTCGGTGGCGTAGTTGTAGGTTTTATGGTATGACGGCAGTGCTGAGGTCTCGGGTTCTATGCCGGGTCGGGCAGAATGATATTGGGGTTTCTAATCAGTATCAGCCCGGAGTCTGGAATTTGTGTACGATATGGTGATAGACTCGCCCCCTATCACATCATGGGACGGAATACGCACGGCAAAATGTGTGCGCACTAGATGCACCTCTGCCTACCCCTTCGGATATGAAAAGGCGTAAGAGTGTGTGTCATAGTTTGCTGAAGTTATTGGTCACGAAAAAATCTCTGTACTTACAGACATTTTGATACTCTCCTGGAATATTTCTAGTTTTTTCAAGTGACATTTTCTTTTCATTCATTCGGACTTAAGCAGTATTATATGCATATACAGTATTACTGATCGTAAGGGCGGCCTGGTGACTATCCTTTGTAGAGCTGGAGTTAATGACTGGCTTAACTGTCTGTGGATGCACGCGTTCTCACAAGCAGTGCCGTAACTAGCCTTTTATGCGTCCGGTGCGAGTTTCTATAACTACGCCCAAGCATCACCCTAAACTAGGTCCTGAACCCCTATCAGAAATTTACGCGTTTCGTATAGTTAACGTTATGGTTTCAACTAAGTAAATTTTTGTATGGAAATTTGAACAGCGCACAGTTGAGCGTATTTGGAACTAAAATACGGCAGCATGAGCATTGCAAACTTCGAATAGAAAACGTGTAACCATGGTAACGGTCAACTTAGGATGTATGAGAATTGACAGTATGAATCAATTTTTTGACGTATAGTATTGTCAAACAAATACTTAAACGTTAACTTCATCATCATCATCTTCAACCACATGACGTCCAACATAGGGACATAGGCCTCCCCCACAGAAATATAACAAGCCAGTTATTGGTCTGAGGCTTAGATTAGAGAAACTAAGGATTTCAGGTGAAACCACGTGACCTGAAGCCAAATATTACTCTAAAATGGCGTCGACTCCGCCCATATTTTAGTGTTGTAGTTACTGTTATTTATCACGATAGTACGCATATCGATATCGATCTAAATATTTATATTATTTCATTTAATTTTACTGTAAAATCATTATAAATGCGAGGTTGTAAAGATGCTTTGATGATTGTTATAGTCCGGTTACTATACGAAGAGCTCTGACAGCTGCGAAACAATCCATTCTTTGCAAAAACTGTTTTATTCATCAATATGCAATAAATTATATTCTATGAGCCAACTTAAAAAAATAATAATAATCGTCCTTGTTAATTAGAATACTATACACTTAAAATTAAAAAGTCCATTTTGGTTTAGAGTAATGAAATAATATTCTTAAATATATTGAAAAACTATGGGTGCTATGAGAACGGCACGTAAATGTCTTACGAGCTGGATCATTATTAAGGAAATACTTCGATTAATCGTTCTGATTCTGAAGATACCATATTAATATAGTGTGTTGATTTTAAATTATGTTATTTAAAATATAAAATAAACTATGGATAAATGTAACATGGTTAAATCAATATATTGAGCGTATATCACCCACTTAGAAAACATTAAATCGATTTAATTATAGTCATATTTTCTATCGATTCTACATAAAAATCGGGTAGCCTATAGCACTCAGGAGTAATGTAGCTTCCTATTAGTGAAAGATTTTTTAAAATCGGTCCAGTAGTTCCTGAGATTAGCGCGTTCAAACAAACAAACAAACTCTTCAGCTTTATATACCTAATAGTATATAGCTTAAGGTAATTAATTATGACTGATTTAACATTGACCCTGTCCCATGACCAGGAATGCAGCAAACCTTCAAAATTATAGCGAAAACATACGCAAAGTAGTTTTATTTCAATAAACAAAATCAATAATTTATATCGATAACTTCCAAACACGAATGCACGTTTGAACAACACTTTGTTTTTATGTAAACATTTCAAATACTTATTTATTTTATTTTACTTGGTATTAGTCATTTTACATTGCGTGTAACAACGGAAACAATGATTTAACATTCAAGTTACTGACACAAAACGTAATGTTCACTAAATATAAGCTTAATTAAGTAATAAATTAAAACTAACCTGAAAAATGACAATCCTTCGTCATTTTGGCAATAATTTGAATTACACCCTATGATGCAACACCTCGACGTAATAGAATTTGCTCCTATATCTTTAGAAATTCTATAAAAGCACTTCAGCCTAGCCACAGTTACCAATACAACTTAAAACAAACTCCGCACTACAAGATTGACAGATCAACTACTTACAAATATGCATGGTATTTTTACCCTAAAATGGCGACATGTCAAAAATAGTGCTTCAAGGCGGGGCTAATTGACATTACAATCATTGACAACAGAAAATTGTAGTTTATGGACCTATATTGATCTTTTTTTACTTGCGTAGATTAACCCGTGTACAAATGAGATAGATATACTTTTGACATTAAATTTCATTTTTGCCTCATATTTGTATAAGAATAAAATAATATATGCAATTTACGTTGCTTCCTTTACTTTCTTTATTCATTGGTCTGAGGCCTCCCCCAAAGATTTCCAGACGGACCTGTCAAAACCGACCCGCATCCAGCAAAACAAAACGTTAACTTACTCGATACGAATTTGTTACGATTACTATACGAAACGCGTAAACTTGTGCTATCTACCCAGGGTCATCTCTGCGCACAGCTGGAACCCTAGTTACGACACTGGTCACAAAACCCGATTTGGACTTGAAAAATGTAAAATGTGACACCTTATGCCTCGTTTCGACGATTGGCGAATGAATATGAATTATCTATTCGTCTATACACATAACACAGCAAGTATTTAAGTCAAGGGTTATGCATAGCAAATTGACTGCCTCGGTGGCGTAGTTTTATTGCGTACGCGTTACGAGTACGATTTGCGCGCGCTGAGGTCCTGAGTTCGAATCCCGGGTCGAGCCAAAAACATTGTGACTGGTATTTTCCATCGTAAAAATTACACAGTTGCAGCTCGGAGTGAGGAAGTTGGCGGTGTGATACCCCCGTGCCTCGGAAAGCACGTAAAGCCGTTGGTCCTGCGCCTGATCCCTCTCCGGTCATGTCGGATTGCCGTCTCACCGGACTATGAGTGTGAAGGAATAGCGAGAGCACCTATGTATTGCGCATAATCTTGTGAACTATAGGGAACGTGCACGTCGTAAGCACTGCCATCTAGTGGCGCAATCTGACTCATTTTCAGCCCATCGATACTTGGCATTGACGTACAATTTTCATTAAGGAAGAAAAATGACATTTCATTTGTTGATAATGTATCGCTGTGTATCTTGATGCTCCAAAACATAAAAATAAACAAATCAAATGGTGTGAAATTACATAATGTTCCCAAGAATAGTACCTAAGTACTTAGGTTCTATTCTTGGGAACTTGGGTAATGTAAGTACATTCCATGGTTATGTGAAAATCGACAAAAGTAATAAAAGCTGTATAAAACATACCATCTATAGCAATGCAAGGGTCACCAATGTAACAATGGAAAAGTCACCAATTTAATAAGGGTATGTGAACAGTTAATGCACTGCTATTTAAAGTGTGTCTAGGCGTAGAAGTAAAACACTTACAGTAAGGTTCAAAGTTTAATACTAGACACACAACACAGAAGGCACAATTATACAGAAGGCACGAGCACAGTATACAGTATGGAGAGAAGAAGCGATAGATAGTTCAAGAGTACAGCGTAGAAATTAAGACAGAATAAATAAGTACTAGCGTATAAAGTAGTAAGCGTAGCGTAAGCGGAGTAAGCGAGTAGCGTGCGCTTTGCGTCAAAAGCAAGTCTCGACTGCTGTCGGGTCAGCTGGCAATGTCATGTGACGATGCCGCGCGGGCGCACCGCACCGCACCTCACACCGCTGACTCCTTGTACCTAACGGTAAATATGTGCGCAAGGGATGTCGCACTGGTCGATAATATGATATCGGTATCGACATCGACAAACCGTTACGCATCGAAGAACTATGCTTATAATTGAAATATAATATTAGGATAAATATTATGGTTTATGTAAATAGTTAGTGTTAAGTTTTAAGTTAAGTTTTGTGTTAAGTGTTTAGTGTTAAGTTAGACTATAACTGTCTAGATCACTTCATTTTGAAACTTAAACCTGAAAATAAAACTGCTTCTATTGCCATTATTCATACTACCATTACAGACCACTATATGATCTTTCTAAAAATATCTGACCATCAAACGATAAATAAAAATAAAATAACTAAAACCACTCTAAATTTAGAAGCAGCTTTAAGATATATAGAATGTTGTGGCCAATTAGAATTATTAAACCACACTGACCCCAATGCACTGCTTCATAGCTTAATTTATAAATTGCAGCACTGTCTGGCAGCCAATAGCCTTACATGTAAAGTTCCAATTAAAATCAGAATGATTAAACCTTGGATGTCTATTGGCTTACTTCGATGTATCTGTAACCGGAATAACATGCAAAGAAAACTTAGATTGGAACCCCATAATGACATTTTAAAGATCACATATAAAAGATACCGTAATTTCTGTAATTGTATCATTAAAAAACAAAAACGTAAATACGATCGAGAACAATTAACCAAAACATACAAAAATCCAAAAAAACTTTGGCATACGATAAATAATATTACACGACGTAAACCTCATAAAACACAAAACCTAGATCTATTAAAAACTTCAACTACACCAAAAGACTCTGTAAACAATATAAATAAATACTTCAGTAATGTCGGCAAAACCCTCGCAAATATTATTGCAACTCGATCCTCAACTGAAACAGGGCAGCACCTTAAGCACAGCGTAACGACAAACTCGGTACTCTCATCCTTTGCGCTCTTTGATACGGACCCTGAAGAAATACGTTTTGTATTAATGAGCCTAAAATCTGATAGTGCTCCTGGTTGGGATAATATTCCGGCAAGCTTTCTTAAAGCCGCTCATCAGTTTACGGTACCAATCTTATGTCACTTCGTAAATCTCTGTTTTCAGCAGGGTACTTTCCCGGGTCTACTAAAGCAAGCCCTTATAACTCCTGTGCATAAGATTGGAGATACAGATGACGTGTCAAATTACAGGCCAATCTCGGTGCTACCAGCTATTTCTAAGATAGTAGAAAAAATTATAAATAGAAGACTAATAAGTTACCTAACTACTTTTAAAATACTGTCACCTTCACAATTTGGTTTCAGGCAAGGTCTGTCAACAGAGGATGCAGTACTCGCTCTTACTTCCACCGTAACAAAGATGGTGGATAGTGGAAAAAAGTGTCTTGCTGTCTTTCTCGACCTCAAAAAAGCATTTGACACAGTCTCTATCCCCATCCTTATGCAAAGGCTCCAGGACATAGGCATAAGAGGAGTGCCTCTTGAATTATTCAGAGATTACTTAAGTGAACGCATACAAAAAGTCAAAATAGGAGACTTTACGAGCTCGGAAGAGACTATAACATATGGAGTGCCACAAGGGAGTAATCCTTGGGCCTACACTGTTCCTAATATATATAAATAGCCTTTGTAATATGAAAATCGATGGGGGTTATATTTTTTCTTACGCAGATGACACTGCCATTGTTCTCGCTGGCAAGACTTGGGAAGATGTTCATTGCTCAGCTGAGCAAGCATTGATAAAAATAGCTTCTTGGCTGGACTCTAATCTACTGACCTTAAACGCTTTCAAAACAAATTACATATGTTTTACAAAGTATGAGCATACTCAGCCACAACGCGAATTTCAAATAAAAATACACAAGTGTTCTTCGAGACCTTCAAACAATCTCTGCAATTGCACCATAATCGAGAAGGTTCAACACATAAAATATTTAGGTATAATTATCGACCAGCGGCTATCTTGGCATATGCAGACTGAGCTTGTTATGAATAGACTTAGGAAACTAATGTGGATATTTAAGATACTACGACATGTAACTACTACGTATCTTTTGCGACAAATCTATATTTCTCTCGCACAGTCTGTCTTATCGTACTGCTTACCAATCTGGGGTGGAGCTACATAAACAAAATTCCTTGAATTAGAGCGGGCTCAGAGATCGCTTCTAAAAGTTATGTTCTTCAAACCTTTCAGATTTCCCACGGAAAGGCTCTATTTCACATCTGAAATCCTGACCGTAAGAAAGTTATACTTGGTACAACTCGTTCTCAAAATTCATAAAACTCTTCCTTTTGACATAGTTAAAACAAAATATCGAAGGAAATATATTGTTGCCCCCCAGGTCCAGGTCAAGTCTGCTTTTGCCAAGAGACAGTATGATAAGCAATCATCTCGTATATACAATTTAATAAATAAGGAACTACATATGTATAACTTAACATACTACCATTGCAAGATAGCTCTACTTGACTGGTTGAAAACTAAAAGCTATGAAGAAGTGGAATCTATTGTACAGACTATAATATAAAATACACATAACAAACTCATACAAACACATACACACACACACACACTCACACACATATTCCAGCACGCTATACTCACAAATACTTCATAATTATAATCATACACCTACGTACGGTACACGTGCGCTTCGTCCTGTTATTTCTATTTTTTCTAGTTCGCAGTTTTTTCTGTATTTATTACTACTCTTTGTAAATTTATAAATTAATAGCATCAATTTGTTACTAGTTACTAATTATAATGCAAGCATTGGAAGAGCGAAGTCTCCTAACACAAGCAATAGATTTTGCTTAAAGGGAGAGTTCAAACCATAAAATGTAAACCATATTTTATGTTGATGAAATAAATTATTATTATTATTCTGTTGTATCTTTCCTGCGGGAAATCACGGCACGAAGGCCGGTCCTTTTGGAAGGCTTGCGTGGGGATATGGATCCAACACGTAGAGGCCCCTTTAAGATACGTTACTCTAGTTGGGGTGTGTACACCTTGTAGGTACTCTCTCTGTCTGTACTTATGGAAATACAGCCAAAGACAGCGCCCGCAAGGTGCAAGGACTATTGCGGAGAAGATGGGAATTATACCGGGTCTATGGATGGGATCTAGCTGGACTGGTTGCTGGGCTATTGATTGAGACAACGGGACGCCTGCCAAGTAAAATGTCTCAATCATTTGTAATCAAGGCAGACGGTGACTTGCCCCCCACTAGATGGGCATCCCAAAAGCGGCGCATGCCAAGGACGCAACATCGATGTGGGTGGCTAAAGGGTGTCGAGAGGTGTGCACCGATTTCACCATCGCGGGTCGCTAACGCGTCCCGGAGCGGGTTTCCTCGCTATTACGCAGCTTGAGCACTTCCACCCTGGAGCTTCAGGTTTTAGCTCTTGCGATTTCCACCCCTAGCCAGCCATTTAAGGCAAGCCAAGGGTCAGGGGGTCTCATTTAGCCCCCACGGAATCGGGGTACGCGGTGTCGCCACTCACCGACGGCTCGCCACAAAGCCGCCCCTGCGGGTTTATTATTATTATTATTATTAAGTTTAGTATAAGTGTAAATAAATAAATATAACGTAAATATATATTTTATGTAAATAGATATTTTAATTTAACACATAGAATTATGTGGAGTTTAAGAAAGTTGCCTACACATAATTTTGAGTTCCAAAAGCATTTAGAAATTTTTCGTGACGTAATTTATAAAAATAAATATGTTTTGAAAATAATATTCAATACAAAAAAATCTGTAATTAAGGGAACATTTTGCTAATTAACTAGCTCCCATCTAAAAAAAAAGCATATTCTGGACACGCTGGGTATAAATAACATTCGGCCGGAACACATATTTTATCATTTTTGTCATATTAAAAGCATATATAAACAAATTATTGTGCTAGTTCTAGTTTCATTTTTTATCCACCTGTGGCTCTTGTGTCGATTTTGTGCTGCCCCCTATAGTTCGTGCACGCTCCCTATAATATCTCCTGCGTACCTGGCAGAGCTCCGTTGATTGGCCGCTATGGCCGAAACTGGCTAGGATTACGTTTTTTACCCGATTGTTATAAATAGCAAAAGTATTTTGTTTGTCCTTAGGTACTCCACTGTAATAGGAATCCACAGATATCATGTTTTTTATAATGGTTTAGCCACTTAAAATGGACTCGTACCGTTTTCACACACAAAATTTCAATTGTTTTTAAGTTCGCTTGAAGTATATGTAGGACAAATGTAAAACGCTTCAAATAATAAAATAGCGCCAAAAAGTGATACTCAAAAAATGATTAACATGTGCTCTTTTCAAAATGACTGGTACAAATTAGTCAGCGAAAAACAGAAATCATTTCGTTTGGAATTACAACAATGAGGCATTGTCTTTTTACATCTAAAAAATCGTTGGTAGCATAAGTTTTACCAGTATCGCAGGCAAATTACTTGCGATTCGATCATATGAGACGATAAAATTATTATAACTTTACCTCGCCACTTAGATGCTATATTCGTAGTCATAAATGGGAATTCAAACGCAACAATTAAAATAAACAAATTTAATTTATTGATATAATAACTAAAAAAAAATATTTTACACAATACATTATCATTAGTATTACACCACTAAGAATAATTATATTTAAACATACATAGATGTGGACTAGCAAATAAAAATTAACTTATACAAAACATTAATATTTTTTTCAGTGAAAATGTCAAAGTTGTTTAACCGGGTTCAGTTCAGGTATCATATTCGAATCTCGTATCGATTTAGGAATCTCTTCTATCCGTCGCCGTTCGCTTTCATTTATCGATTTAATTTCCATACTCTTACACTGTCGTTATTCTTGAACGAGAACCAGCTACCAGCTTCGCCAAAGACAACTGTACCCCTTATTTTTCTTTAATTATTAATAAGTTTAAAGTTAACGGTTAAAATATGGCAGTCCCTTCCAATAATACAAATGTAAAAGTGAGAAAATTGGTCTGAATAGACAAAAACTGAACAGGAGCATTCAAAACTATCCATTAAACATTATACATAATGCTAATATTATATTTACGTTATCGTACATCGATTTGAAAAGAAGCCATTACAGTAGAAAACAATTACTTTTTAAAAAAGTCTCTTATCCTAGGCGTAAAACTAGCAGACCAGAGCTAACTTTATATTTATTTTTTATCTGTCCAATTTTGACAAAATTCGCGCTTTTGTTCTAAGCATGCGCGTTTCGCGCCAAAATCTCAGCGGCCATTTTGTATTGGACAGACAAATTATAAAATATACCCAATGATGCGAAATACCTTACGTATTATAGATTATATATTCATGCGTGTACACTTGAAATTGCTATAGAAAGTTTAAAATCATAATATTATATAGGTTTACCGACGATTTGACGAATAAGTTTTGCGGGTACACAAAATGGCGGAGCTTTGATATGCCATAATATAATTAATCGAGGTAACAGACAAACGTGTACATTGTGATACGGTGCGAAGATACAATAATTGAGCACAAGACATCTGAAATGATATTCGAATGGTCACATTACTGAAGCGTCCACATTATTCAGGCCAACTGTCGCCATAAATCTCGTCTGCCTTAATATAAACATCTACGTATATTGTAACCTATCTAATACGAAAAGGCTAAACGAAACGATACATGTATAAACCCAAATAGCGCGACAACCATTGGCTGACAAATTAAAAAGCCAAACGAATGTGCTCAAATTTGAACGAATAACGCAACAAAAGTTTATATCACTTAGGGAGCTCGTGTTGCCACTAAGAAACATTAGCATTTTATCAATAGTTTCCGATAATCAAATTACAAATGCCTATTTTAATATTGTATATTTTAATCCTTATCTAAAGCTAGCTTACTTCTATTATGAACTCAATGGGACGTAGATGTCGGTGTTAGCGTCCCTCATTTCTCTTAGTTCGTTATGATCTTAAAGGGTTTCCTTCAGTTCGAAATGGTGCGATGTTTGCACAAGTCAGCTCAACACGTTGCACCGTGTTATCAACCCATATTAAAACGTCCATCAATTAAAAACGTATTCTACCATGTCCATATGTAAAATTGGTAGAAATTTAAATTTATACTTCCCTACAAATTCAGAAATATAGTTGGTGAATGAAATTTTAACTTATTGTTTAAGTAGTGATCGTGTTAAATGAGAATAAGTACTATTTAAAGAGCGAACGATTGTGCAAGTATATATAAATGTATAAAAATTAGTGCGTTGCCACATAGTCTGAGTTCCAACCATGCAGTTACCACACATTGTAACAAATTCAATGTACTCTCAAATTGTTTGACTCAGAAGTGGTACAGGAATGGTGAAAGGAAATGCATCAACGGTTTCCAAAGGATTGATCTTGATATTCAAACTCCTCATGACTGTTCCACACTACGTTATCAGCACTTCGTATCACAGCGTAAGTGAGAACTTTCCTTTACAAAAAAAAATCAATAGCTTCAACTTTTTAAACACCAAATATTTCTAGCTAGTATTATTTTTATTTCGGCCAATCTAAAAGTATTTTCGCTTCTAAACACGGATAGTTCACAGTGTGGTTATTAGGTTGATGTTTAAAAAGCCAAAAATGGATTTTAGTGTGTCTAAGGCGCATCGCCGTGCCTTGAGGCGAGTGTGTGGGGGTTCACTATTGATACCAACGTGTGACAGTTAATAATCGATTTATATTGCATTCGTCAAATTATAAATCACGGTACGCTTAAAGCCTATGATAAATCAAATCCCAGTAACAACGTCAAATACTTTTACACACGAATCAGACGAGACACGCCGTTAACACCAAAGAGAATATTTAATTGTCTTATCTCGTACATTTTTAGGTTACGAATTAGGCAAAATTTTATTGATACACATCGATTACTTCCCGCACTAGTAGAATACACGTAGTGATGACGTCACTCATCTAAATTAATGTGTAAAAGCGTTCACAGAATTGTAACATCGCATTGTAAACTAAACACTGCCGCATCAGTATGAAGAGATCGCGGACATCTCACCTAACATTTAAAAATGAATTCTACACACTAAACGTATAGTTACAATTATAAAATCATAAATTAGCTCCAACCGCGTTAGGATTACATTAGTTCGACGAAAAAAAAATACAAAAAAAAAATATTCTCATTCAATAAATTACACAAGACACATTAACAATAGTATTTGGTTCTCTGATTATAGGATTTCAGAACTCGTACCACAGTTGTGCGATGATGTAACACCTGGAAAAGGTGGAAAATATCATTTGCGTGTGCACTTATCGAATTGGATATATGAAAATATAACGCACCTTTAGGAAGAAAACGACGCAATTCAAAAAAAAAACAAAAATTGGGTTATCGTCCTAAAATTACTTAAAACTGGTCCCTTTTTTATGAAAATATAATAAAAAAGGGACCGATATAATAGTTTTGTCCTTTTCCCGCTTGAATATGGCAGTGTTTGAACTATTGTTGTATTGAAAAAATTGTTTTAAGTATTTTTATGACAACTCAATTTTCCATTTTTTTGAATTGTGTCGTTTTCGTCCTATAGGTGCGATAATATGAATGAATTTATCAGTGGTCAGAAAACTGCATGTAACATATCCTTGGAATGTGAACTTTATAGGCTAGTTTTAAAGATGTCCGCTTTTTGCATGGCCGCTGGGCCTCAAAATCTAACCAGGCTCAAGCTTTAGGGATATTAAATAGGCAAAATATGGACTTTGAATCCATTAAAAAAAAATTTAGACCCTCCATTTGTAACTAACTTTTTAAAACCGTTCACATCAAGTGTAGTTTTTAAGCAAAATAAAATTACATAAATCTCAAAATCGGAGGACATTAAAATTATACGATTTATTGTAAAAGGCTAGTTTTTAAGAGTTCTATCCAAATATATATAAATGGTCTTGGTTAGAATTTTAGGTCCGCTTTTGGACATGTCCTTTAATGTAATAACTAGAAATTCTGATATAGCTGACAACCCTATTTCCCTCTACATTAAAATACTGTCAACTAGAGAGTGGTCTACGTCTCGGAAAAATGGACGTCTCTTTTAAAAATCTTTGGCATGTAAATCTCGAATTTATGTCGAACATATATCAAAATGACTTGCGAATTTGGGCTACACTGAAGAATTATCATTTTTATTAGCGAAACTGAACACATTTACATAGAACTGCTTTGACAATGTGTGAGCTATCATATTTTCGGTTTCGCATTGCATTGTTTTTTAACTAACTACGGTTCGAATTTTCGGGATAGTCGCCCACTTTTCACTGTGCATATAAAATTATGTGGCCTACATCAACAATAGGGCCGTCACGTATGAAAGAAGCATAAATCATAGGCAATAAATTTAATATGTGCCCACAACAAAAAATATTGGTAGTATGGCCAATAAAAACTTGGCCCGTTTCGATCTATGCACAGCATGACAATCTTGGCACAAGTTCAACATCATTGAAATTACAATTATTAAATACACGTGACAAATTTTGATTATATTTAGTCATAAATAATACATAAATAATTTTCGTAACTTAATTTATTTCGGGAATTAAACAATTTTGAATGATACTCGCTGTTTGTAGTTTATACTCACCAAGCAACAGAAACTGATTCCCGCAGCGTGTACCCCTCCAGGAAAGGCGTTCGGCTACGCTACCATTATATATTGTGTACATTATCATATTAATATATAAAGTATGTATACAGTGACAGTGACGCGCGCACACACATACACACACGCACACATACAAAAAAATTCTAACATACGCACATACACACGTCAGCGGACAGACGCACACCCCCCTAAGTCGTAACATTAAATGCTGTTCATAATTGTTAGAAATAAAATCTAAAAATTAATCATATTTATAAATAAATAAAGCGGTTATGTGCGGACATCGCGTCGGTATTATAATAATATAGACGTACATTTTGCCGCGCTGGGTCATCGGTCGTACCGTCTTTATTCTAAAAACGTCGTGTAAAGCAAGTATAAAAAACAATTTGCGCGCTGATTTTCACAGGATATTGGCGGCAAAAATGACACAGTCCGACAAAATCTGAAATATATTTGTGCTCGTCACAGAACGTGTACGCAGACTGCGATCACACGATCACGGAACTGAAAAAAGCGTCTACTGGACACACGCCGCCGCGCGAGATACTTACACACGAAAAAAAAAAACAATATTACGGTTCGCCGGCCATATTGGACACGTCCGCGGATGCAACATAATCATTACCGGTGTTTATATCTCATATATTCAAACGCTTCTCAATTATTTCAGGAATACCTTTAAAAGTTATCGCGAAATCGTTATTCACATACGAGAGCCGTGTACGGATATTCGGAATGCGTAATGAGTGTAAAGTGTGTCGTACAGTTGTGTGTTCGCGCGCGGGGTTGGGTGGCGTGTGTGCGGGGTCGGGTTGGGGGGGTTTAGTTCCAGATGCGCAGGAACGAGTCCCAAGATCCGGTGGCGACGGCCATTCCGTTCTCGGTCACGCCGAGGCACGACACGCGGTTGTCGTGGCCGGCCAGGATGCCTGCAACCAACGGAAACACAAATTAATAAAGTGTTTAGAATTAAATTCCATGTATTGGGCGCTTATATTAAAATTGAAGGAAAATTCGGCGATTGTACAATACCGCGTATTAGCGACGAAAATATCCAAATTGAGATTAGTGCATAAATTAAAGAAAATATCGACACATTCAGTTTTAACATTTCCTAAAAAATTTAGTTTTTATTTGGTATGCCAGTTACGCGATATTGTACTATTTCCGATGATTAGCGAACTAGTAAAATTTCCAATAATTCATAAAATAAACTATATTTTACTAGCATTCCGCCCGCGTCAATGAGCTTTCCCGGGATTAAAGTCCCGCTTTATATTTTCCCGAGATATAAAGTAGCCTATGTGTTAATACGCACACTCACGCCTTTCATCCCCGAAGGGGAAGGGGTAAGCAAAGGCGCAACTAGTGCACACACTTTTCGCCGAGCGTATTCCGTCCCATGATGTGATAGGGGGCGAGCGTATCGCCATATCGGGCACAAATTCCAGACTCCGGGCTGATACTGAATAGAAAAATCACTTTGACCGACCCGGGGATCGAACCCGAGACCATCAGCATTGCAGTCGTACCGTAATACAACTACGCCACCGAGGCAGTCTGTTAATCTAGGACATAATCTACCCGTGTGCCAAATTTCATCGAAATCCGTTCAGTAGTATTTGCGTGAAAAAGTAACAAACATCCATACATCCATACTTACAAACTTTCGCGTTTATAATATTAGTAGGATTATTATTTGATAGTTAGTTTTTTTTCTAATCGTGTATATTTAATAATTGATTGATATTAATAAGGTATAGTATTAAAGGTATTTCAGCACGAGCCGGGCCAACAGGAAAAGCTACTAAAGAATAAAAACTGATTGGGACTCTACTCCACTTCGCTTTAAAGGGTTAGGCAGAGGCGCAACTAGTGCGCTCACTTTTCGCCGTGCGTATTCCGTCCCGCATGTGATAGGTGGCGAGCCTATCGCCATATCGAGCACAATTTCCAGACAGATACTGAGCTGAAAAGCCCTATATCCACTGCCCGATCCGGGATTCGAACTCGGGACCTGACCCTACAATATATACTATAATAAAACAGGAGATCCCGGTGTGTCTGTACATTGAAAGACATGTGATAAAAAAGGGGGTGAATAAATAATAGTGGCAAATAAAGAGTAAAGGAAAACAAATCAGCGATTTTCTGTCTGTCCGTTTTTCTGTTTGGTTGTAACTGCACATCTCCAAAACTACTGAACGGATTTCGATGAAATTTGCTATGGAGATAGTTTGAGACATTGGAAAGGACATAGGCATACTTTTTATCTAGGGAAAATATAAAGCGGAACCTTTAACACGGAAAAACTTTTTCACTTTAAAATATTAGAACAGTGTAATTAATCACCGGCGCGCTCGCTCTTCATCGAGTCCCACACGTTGCAGTTGAAGTCGTCGTAGCCGGCGAGCAGCAGCCGGCCCGACTTGGAGAACGCGACCGACGTGATGCCGCAGATGATGTTGTCGTGCGAGTACATCGCCAGCTCCTGGTCCGCGCGGATGTCGAACATGCGGCACGTCGCGTCGTCCGACCCGGTCGCGAACGCGAACCCGGACGGGAAGAACTGCGGGGGGAACTTACTGTCGTATACACGCATATTTACGCCTTTTATAACCGGAGTGATGTCCCATGATGTGATAAGGGGCGAGCCTATCGCCATATCGGGCACAAATTCCAGACTGATACTGATTATGCCCGACCCGGGGATCGAACCCGAGATTGGAGTCGTACCGTAATAAAACTACGCCACCGAGGCAGTCTACTGTTGTAATGTTTGTTTGTTGCTGGCTTAGTTATGAGCGGCGTGACAACTGTTCTACAAGTGTCATGAGACATAGTGTGAAGTAAATAATTTCAAACCAATCATGGATTTTGGTGGAAGTTATGTTTCATCTCGAAATTAGGAACATTGCCCGTTAATTAGTCTCAAACCCATGATGCGATTCTTATCAATTTCATAGCGCCTTACTCATAGCAATGTTACTGTTGCATAAGTAGGTATATAGTTTATATAGCTGCTAAACTAGCAAGTCATCTAACGTTAATCGAGCACCATAATGGCAGAAGAATAGTATGTTTTGTCATCTTCTTCGCAAAAACAAAGAAAGATTTGGGTTATAGGCTACACCGCCGTGCTAAGCGAAAAAGCTGTATGTCAAGGAACGCTAGTTTCGAGAAAATTGCAGTTTTGTAAATATAGTTTTCTTTTCACTCTGTAATTTGAGGTGAAACTGATATAGGAAACTTTTTCATAAGGTTTTTTTAAATTTTTTAAAAATATATCGCTATTTGGCTAAATTTGTCATAAAAATGAAGTTTACGATATTTTTTGAGATACGGCTTTTGAGCTTAGCACGGCAGTACAGTCAGCCACATAAGTAAATTAACAAATTCAAAATTTCAAATCGCGTTTAAACTTTTGCGTCAGTATCAACAATTGTTTTTCTTCACTAAAATAAAGTTCACAGGGTTAACTTTATTTTAGATACATTTCGAGTGGAGTGAGCGTGTTTTAAGAGAGTACAGACAGTATGTATATTGTATATTAGTATATTAGTATAGAGACCGTGACCGCGTTGATGTCGCTCTCGTGTCCCGGGAAGGTCTGCTTGCACTGGCAGTCGCGGATGTCCCACAGCTTGGCGGAGGCGTCGCACGCGCCCGACACGAACGTGCGCTGGTCCGGCGCGAGCGACAGAGACATCACGTCGCCCGTGTGGCCCGTGAACTGCCCGCACTGCTGGCCCGTCTCGATGTCCCACAGCGCGCTGCACCATACAACAATAACATAATATACCTATTATATACATCACGGTGATAATGGATGGAAAGAGACCGAGAGCAACAGGCAGGAACCCAAAGCGCTGGACTGATCAAATCCGCACCACACTCAACATAAATGCCGCTGCAGCTATCCATGTCGCTGAAAGCCGGAGTAGTTGACACAACATCGTGCGCAAAAAGTTAATTCCCTGATGACTCACGACCCCCAGCATTGGGGAATCGACGCAAGGAGGAGGAGGATATAAATCAAGCATTTTTTCCCCTCTTTAGTGGTAGGATGAGACGTAATACCTTACATTTCACACATTATACAAAAACCTAAAAATTATATTCCAAGTCCCAACTCGTCCCTATCTTTCTATTCAGTTAATTTCGTTGCGGATTAAAGATTAATTTATCTAGATCCTAGAGACTTATAGAGCTTCAACGCTCGATATCATAAAATGCGTGCTACAAGCGTTTCTGGCCAACAGGAGTTACGGTGGCGGGTGTGAGGGCGGAATAGTCTCTACTGTTTCTCGAGATGACAATCACTTTCATGTAATGACTACAACAACTCAGTTCAACATAATTATTATTTTGTCAATATATACCTTTTACAGAAATAACATGTGTCACTGGTGGTAGGTCTCTCATTATGTAAGAGGCCGTCTGGGTGGGTACCACCGCAATGCCTATTTCAACCGCCAAGCAACAGTGTGCATGCACTGTGGTGTTTCGGTTTGAAGGACATTGTAGCCAGTATAACTACTGGACATAATGAGACTTAACATCTTATGTCTCAGGATGACGAACGCAGTGGAATGCCACACAGTACTTGTAACTCAAGGTGCTGGATGGTGTTGCTACTGTTTATGGGTGGTCGTATCGCTTACTACCAGGCGAACGGCATGCTCGTCTCGTCATTCAATGCAATAAAAAAAAAAAATGTTAAATTTAAAAAAATATATTCCCAAACACCCAAAAAATATGATTTATTCATCATCATCATCATACCAGCCCTGTATTATATACTGCCCATTGCTGAGCGCGGGCCTCCTCTACTACTGAGACGGGTTAGGCCTTAGTCCACCACGCTGGCCTAGTGCGGGTTGGCAGACTTCACATACCCTCGAAATTCTTGTGGAGAATTCTCAAGAATGTAGGTTTCCTCACGATGTTTTCCTTCGCCGTTATAGCGAACGATAATTGATAAACAATACACACGTAACTTCGAAAACTCAGAGGTGTGTGGCTTGGGTTTTGAACCTCCGGACAACGGGTTATGATTTATTACAATCAATGAAATCTTAACACACATACACATATACTCACGCCTTTTATCCCCGAATGGATTGGCAGAGGCGCAACTAGTGCACCCACTTTTCGCCGTGCGTATTCCGTCCCATGATGTGATAGGGGGCGAGCCTATCGCCATATCGGGCACAAATTCCACACTCCGGGCTGATACTGAATAGAAAACTCCAATATCACTTTGCCCGACCCGGGGATCGAACCCAAGACCTCAGCATTGCAGTCGTACCGTAATACAACTACGCCACCGAAGAAGTCAATCTTAACAAACTTTTTTTATGTCATATAGATCGTACATACCAAGTCATGTCGCCCGAGCTGGTGAGGATCTGGTTGTCGTCGAGGAAGCGACAGCAGGACAGGTAGCCCGAGTGGCCCGGCAGCTCGCGGGACACGCGCACGTTGCCCTCGCGCGTCTTCAAGCTGCAACACCAAACGCATTGCTCATACATGGGCTAAGTGATATTGACAAGGGAATTAATTATATACTGTATTGTGAGTAATTTGATTGCATGACTGTACTCTGTTTTGCGTCTTAATTAAATAAATAAAATAAAATTTATACAGCTCATTTTCTTTAGCAAAAGTACGCCATATTATTCTCTCTGTAACGTTTGTAAAGCAATATTATTGCATCAAACACGCTGGAGTGCGATTGTATCCATCCAGATCTATTAAACATACTTTATATAGTTTTTAATAATTCAAAACCGTTATTGCTTGTGAGCAGATTAATCTGCTTAACATGAATATTATAAATGCTGCCCTTACATTACTTATAATCATAAAGTCATAAAATGAAAGTTTTACCAAATTGAAAATAGGCACTTATATTTCAATTCAAATAGACATATCAATTTAAAGTCATACCTCAATTTTAAACTACAATTATACTTTTTTCCATCTCACCTGTAGATGGAGCAGATGTTGTCGAGCCCACCGCACGCGACGTATGATCCGGAGGGTGCGTACGCGCAGGTCATCACCCACGAAGAGCGCAGCGGTATCGCGTGCACCTTGTTCGTCGTGTGGCTGTCCCACACGATCAGTTTGCCGTCCTGGCTGGCGGACACCAGGTTCCTGGACACAAAAATAAAGCCCTGATAAAAGGTCGTAGAAAGTAGCTGAATGAAGGGCACATCCAAATTTTGGGGAAGGTCTTTATCAATAACTGAATTGTTTGATATTGATACATATTTTAGACTAGCCTTTTCTCGCGGCTTCGCCCGCGTGAAAGGGTTTTTCCGGGATAAAAGTCCCGCTTTTTATTTTCCCGGGATAAAAAGTAACCCAAGTGTTAATCCAGGACATGATCCACCCGTGTGCCAAATTTCGTCGAAATCCGTTCAGTAATTCTGGAGATGTGCAGTAACAAACAAGCAAAAAAACTACAAAAATAGCTGATTTGTGTTCCATTACTCTTCTTTAGTCACCCCCTTTCTTTTTTATCACATTTCTTCAAATCTACAGACACACCGGTTCTAATACTTTATTATATGTATAGATAGCCGCCATGACAGTCAGTGTGAAGGAAACTCTTGTCAAACACACACGACAGTATAATATAATACGACTATTTCTGGATAGCCGTGCGCACAAGCAGAAACTGTAACAATATTACCTTACCCATCGGCACTTAATAAAATATGGTTCCGCGAACCGCAAGAGCTTTACAACTCTCCGGACTGGGTCAGTCGATGACTCCCCGTATTAAATACACGCTACACAGTAAATCAATATTTCCATTCCAAGTACACTTCCTTTGTCCGATACTTCAAAGGGGCACTTTACGAAAAAAAAAAACACCAAGAAATTCACTAGACATGATATTTTTAGCTTTCCATCATCTTCAACATGGAAGCTTATGTATAATTCGACGTTTGTGACCTATTTTAAATTAAGGTAAAATTTACTACTCACAGTCGAAAAAATCTAAACTAAAGCTAGAATTGTTTGTTTAAATGTCCATTTTATTTCCTCTTTTAAAACTGACTCACGAAACGGGGAAATAGCTTCCATAACGCGAATTATAAAGACTACCTTAATACAATAGCTTTTTTTATATTGCATTGAATGCCGAGACGAGCATGCCGTTCGCCTGATGGTAAGCGATACGACCACCCATAAACAGTAGCAGGACCATCCAGCACCTTGAGTTACAAGTACTGTTTGGAATTCCACTGCGCTCGTCATCCTGAGACATAAGATGTTAACGTCGCATTATGTCCAGTAGTTACACTGGCTACAATGTCCTTCAAACCGAAACACAACAGTGCACGCACACTGCTGCTTGGCGGTAGAAATAGACATTGCGGTGGTACCCACCCAGACGGACTCTTACATATGAGGAACCTACCACCAGTAAACTGAGCTACCTAAACTATAATTTTGAATTACAAAACATTACATAGCCGATGGCACTTCCTTCGACATCCTGACATTTGTTTTTAAATCTCATAGTTTTCAGTAGTTAATAGTCTTCAATGTGTTAAGTGTTATAATAATAAATACAGCTTGATACAAACTTTTTTTTTTACTGCGGGGAAAAAACGCGTTATCGCCACCACCACTGGCGGGTGAGCGGGACGGTTATGTTGGTTTCACCGATCTTACACACTAACTTACAAGTATAATTAGATCACATACAATTTGTAAGCAGTTTTACTAACATAGACTGAATCTTCTTTTCTTCTAATTCTTGAATTCTTGATTTCTTTTCTTTTCTTGCTCGTTTATTAAGTTTATCACATTTGTTTTTTGTTAAATTCTAGCTTTAGATGTAATCATAATAGCTGTATAAATCAACTGTTAACGCACTACATATTTTAATGAATGCTGTGTACTCCTTTAAGTTGGTTGTGCATCAGAATATGACCATTGTTATAAATCACCTGTGTAAACTTAATGTACAATCTGCTGGAGAACCTTATAAATAAATAAATAAATAAATCTTTTTACCCACATATATAGCTCCAAACATAGGCGTGTATCAAATCAGGAGACGATGCGCAACTCATCATGTAATATTCATGACAACCGTCTACGATGGGGAAAATACCACTTTTTATGCCGAACTATTGAGCAATGCTTTAGGAACCTTTTTGACGTCTATTTTTTTTTTATAGCAACTCTTGTTGCAAAAGGGTAGAAACTAGATTTTTCTGCATTTGAAGCTAAGACATGCTGGCTTAAAATGCTTGCCCAGCGAGGCGTTAATAAGTACGGGATAATATTTTATTCCCAAAAACAGGCCCTATAATAGACTAGTATCGCTGATCGAGAAAAAGTTTTTTCGAGATAAAAAGATTTTCCCGGGATAAAAAGTAGCCTATAGCACTCAAGAGTAATGTAGCTTCCTATTAGTGAAAGAATTCAAAATCGGTTCAGTAGTTCCTGCGATTGGCGCGTTCAACCAAACAAACAAATTCTTCAGCTTCTAATATTAAGTAGAGATTAAACTATGAGTTGCAATAATATTAGTTTCCGTCAACATTAAATTATAATACTAAAAAAATTGAAAGAATAATAATGAGAAACGAAACACACAAACGGCTCACTTCCTAGTAAACTCATACGTCTTGTGTTGTTTTCATTAAACATCTCGTTAAAACCATTTTTCCTGTTGATTAACTGCGGACTTCCTTTATTCTAAACACTGTCACGTAATAACAGTCTTTAAGCCAAGGACGTTGGGCGGGTATTCGCTTGATAGTCGTCTCAATTGAGTCACCTGCGGTGCGTATAAGGTTCGACTTCGTGTATTGTTCATTAATCCTAAGGGTTCATGGCTGGTGTGTTAGCATGTGCTTTTCCTGTTCTATGACTAGGTGTCAGTCCCACTGGAAGCGATCAGATTAGAACTTTATAGTTCCATCTTTTGTCTCTCCCTACTGTCGTGGAAATTTACTTTCATCTGTGAAACTGCACACTTTGTTGATTACGAAAGCTATATTTTGAAAGCTTCATTGCTCGTTGTATGATAGCCACCTTATAAAGAACTATATATTACTTACGCAATTAATATCTTACACGTTTTTATGGTACACAATTTTATCTGATAAAAATGTGTATTTATATTATCTTGAACCAATAAAACGTTTCAAAGTATCATTGGAATGACAAAACGTGTTACTACCATCGGAAGTTATCAGTAAAGCAGATCATTAATTAATTAATTAGAAACAATAATAAACAGTATCGTCGCAATCAACAATATTTATAGTACAGTTGCATTTGCGATTTTAATAACTTTTTGACCTCAAGAGAGCAATAAACCTAAAAATCGCTTTGGTCAGACGCCAAGCCTAAATATATTTGATATCACGACCATTCAACCGATTTAATCTGCCAAGGATTTCATGGTCCAATTGCAGGGGCGTGGGAGTGAGCACTTTTTGAAAGAGGGAGACAGAAGGTGACAGTCAAAATTAGCACTTCCCTGTCACCCTCATCTATACTATTATAAAGCTGAAGAATTTGTTTGTTTGAACGCGCTAATCTCAGGAACTACTGAACCGATTTTGAAAATTCTTTCACTAATATGAAGCTACATTACTTCGGAGTGTACTTTTATCCCGGAAAACTTTTCCACGCGGGCGGAGCCGCGCGCTGAAGCTAGTTTAAGATAATACAGCCTACTAAGAAGGGGCCAGTAGGGTATTTAGGTGGCCACCCGTCTTCAGCTTCGTACGCTCATGAACTCATTCAGGCCATAAGGCTAACTACTTTAACCGCTGTAGCTACAACAAAATTTTGTATGTTGTCCATCGTTTTTGAAGCTATTCAGATCTGATTTAACATTCTCATCTTGTTGGTAGGTGGTGCGAAGGAGCAATTTCGTTAAAAGTTGGTAAGTGATTAATAAACTTAGTGGTACCATATAAGTCGATAGTCCTTGATGAAGAAAAGCTTTATAACACTAGTGACGCTTATTACTTGAAAATTCAATAAAATGTAAGTCACCTGGAGTCGCTGCCCCAGTGCATAGCATAGATCTTGGCGAGGTGTCCGCGCAGCGTGCGGCGCGTGCGCATCTGTATGCGCCCGATCGGCTCGAGGTTCGCCGTCGCCTGCGCGAGCGACGTGTCGCACGCCGCCTTGCGGGCATCCTGCACACAAACATATTATAATTTATAGATACGTAACTATGATATTGACCACGTTGGGTTGTAGTAGATTTGATGAGCCACTTCGATCAAGTCACATTAATAATAATATTATATTAGGACACTGGGTATGACACGCAGGGCCTCATCAATTCCACAGACAGGCACCAATAAGAAGATCAAAGGCGATCAATTTAAAGAAAATAAACCCTTTCTGTACCTGACAAATATCTTAATTCATGAATAAATTAGTAACTTGGGGGGCTTCAGGGTTCCACGCCGACCTCAGGACGTAGAGGCATAAAATAAATTATATTCTTATTGCATGAACATGAGTTCCTTCAAGTCGCTAAGGTATTAGCCACACGCCTGGAAAGTTAATCCAGCTACACCCACGTTCATGAAGTAAGAGACTAGTTGTCATCGCAGGAATCATTCACACGCTCTTCAATCTAACAGCTTCATAGTGCATACTCACTCTAATAGCATTCTTGAGGGTCTCGGCCTCCTGACGCAGGCTGTCCAGTTCGTTCATGGTGCCGCCGCGCTACCACCGCTGCACCGCCCGATGTGACTCGCAAGACAACCGCGCGCCGCCTCCACTTAGCACGCACAACGCACCGACCTGTCGACAATGTGAACACACGTTTAGTACACAGTATTCCTTATTGAAATCAATCCTTACAAAGTATAAAACAAAGTCACCCGTAGCCTCTGTACGTGATAAACTCAGAAACTACCGAACGGATTTCGTTGAAATTTGGTATAGATAGTTTGAGACCTTGGTTTTAGGCTACTTTTAACGCCGGAAAATTTAAAATGGGACTTTTATCCTGTGAAAACTTTTTAACGCCGGCGAAGCCACGAGCAAATTCAATTTTGTACAATCAAAATGAAGCTTTTTGTAATATTGCTTTGAAGATACATTTTTATTGTTACACAAAATATTTTTATTGCATTGAATGACGAAACGAGCATGCCGTTCGCCTTATGGTAAGCGACACGACCACCCATAAACAGTAGAAACACCATCCAGCACATTGAGTTACAAAGTACTGAGTCGCATTCCACTGCGCTCGTAACCCTGAGACATACGATGTTAAGTCTCATTATGTCCAGTAGTTACACTGGCTACAATGTCCTTTAAGAGGCCGTATACGAAATTTCAACTATTTCAGTCAACTATTCATCGTGATTATTCAAAAAATAAACTGATCTGATTAATTTCTAAAACATCATCGGAAAGACTATTTCAACACTAATAAAATAAACGAGCCACATTTTTCATATCTTTCTTTAATTTCAATCTATCCACCAAGTTCCAACGTCTGTTTCAGAAATTTTGTTGTACGGAGACTCAAACATGTTGCCGTTTTCAATCAAAATCGTGCTTTAACCGGACTAACGAAAGTTACTGTTTATTGGTATAAAACTTTGATTAATTATATTCCTAGATAGAGTGACGCGCTACAATGAAACTAAAACAAACAGGCCAACTTTTCTTAAGCTAGTACGCGTGACAGCTGTGTCATACGCTATCGCTGCATCATTCTGCGTATCCTTGTGTGCGCGCATAATGATACCAGTTATTGCATGCATGCAATCAGCCCTGTATTATATACTGCCCACTGCTGAGCACGGGCCTCCTGTACTACTGAGAAGGGTTAGGCCTTAGTCCACCACGCTGGCCTAGTGCGGGTTGGCGGACTTCACATACCTTCGAAATTCAGAGAACTTCTCGGGTTATGCAGGTTTCCTCACGATGTTTTCCTTCACCATAAAAGCGAACGATAATTGATAACAATACACACGTAACTTCGAAAAGTCAGAGGTGTGTGCCTTGGGTTTTGAACCTCCAGACATTGTCTCGGCAGACCGTTCCATTCCCAACTAGGCTATCGTCTCTTACTCATACCAGTTATTACATGGTTTCTATTAAAACGGGGAGAAAATTATATCCATGAAAAACAACAAAAATTAATTCAATCGAACTCATTTAGTGGGCAACAGTTGGCTCTATTTTTTTCGACGCTTTTGAAACGTTCAGTGTCTATCTAGGACATATAATTAATCAAAGGTATAAAAGTCGCCTTAATTATGAAAGAGACAATTTCTGTTTCTGTATTTTCAATGTAAATCATACAAAATGAAGGTGTTAACGTAGGGAAACTTTTTTCGCGAAAAAAAAATCACTTTCATTTTGTATTTGTTGTATTACGTCAACACGTTTGAGTGTTAGTTGACCCAAATATGAGAAGACAACAAAAGCTTACGTGGTCACAAAGTTAGACGTAATGTGTATTTATATCGAAATAAGCGGTAAATCACGTTGCATACGTCATCGCCTAGGGGAACATAACGTTTCGCAGTTTTTCCTTAACGCACTAAACGTTGCCTGATTTACACAGTATCTCGCACTGCCGACGCAAGAACATATGAGATTTACGTTGCCTATGCTACGTCATGCAATTTTCATGATACATCATATTTATCCCTTTTTTTTTTAGTTAATATACACTAAGTATCAGTAAATAGAAGAGAATTGCATAAAACAACCTTGTTATCCTACTAATCCTACTAATATTATAAACGCGAAAGTTTGTAAGTATGGATGTCTGGATGTATGGATGTTTGTTACTCTTTCACGCAAAAACTACTGAACGGATTTCAATGAAATTTGGCACACGAGTAGACCATGTCTTGGATTAACACATAGGCTATTTTTTATCCCGGGAAAACTCATTTACGCGGGCGGAGCCGCGGGCAAAAGCTCGTGTGTAATATTCTTGCCTCTGTCTTAATATATAATATACTCTTCTATACTAATATTATAAAGAGGAAAGATTTGATTGTTTGTTTGTAATGGATATACTCAAAAACTACTGGACCGATTTTTTAAATTCTTTCACTAATAGGAAGCTACATTACTCCTGAGTGCTATAGGCTACTTTTTATCACGGAAAAACTTTGTCACGCGGGCGGAGCTGCGAGTGAAATCTAGTCCTATATAAATCAGTCTATATATTGAGTTATAACGTCAACCGCTGTGCCGATAACCGCCCTAATTAGACTGCCGACCGCAATTAATAGGTTATCAAACTAATGGGAAGCACCTGGGTTAACACATTGATTATAGTCACAATATGTGACGTAATTGTAAACTGTGTACCATACCATACCAGCCCTGTAATATATACTGCCCACTGCTGAGCACGGGCCTCCTCTACAACTGAGAGGGGTGTAAACTGTGTACCTTTTACTTATCCTCATCCCGATTTTTTTTCTAAGGTCGGAATAATGCTTAGCATCTCTTGCAGAAAGGAATCTGCTTAATTTATATGACCGCCTATAATATCAGCTCGTTTCATTATGTTCATAACGAACATAATATAAAACAATACTAATTTAGGAAACGAACTCGTGATTTCGCAGGTCAGCTTCAAGAACAAATTATACTAGCTCAGGTTGAGAGCATAATCACAAATTCTTGGGACATGTTTAAACACATGTTGCACCTTTACAAAGGCGATATGAAGGCAGGAGGATGTGAAGCATCATGAATATGGATCCCGTTTCTAAGCAGACTTACAAATCTTTTGAAAGGCACTCGGGACTGTATGTCTTGTTTGTTTTACAGTTACCTTACAAAGGGCAAGACAAAATGATACATAGTTACCTTAAAAAGGGCGCCAAAGGGCACGACAAAATGACCCCACTGCCCCTGATGGCAAGTGAAGTGGGGTCCAGAGAGTGTCGACTGATGAGGGATGATGATGATGTTTTTTTTTTTATTGCATTGAATGACAAGACGATCATGCCGTTCGCCTGATGGTAAGCGATACGACCACCCATAAACAGTGGCAACACCTAGCACCTTGAGTTACAAAGTACTGTGTGGCATACCACTGCGCTCGTCATCCTGAGACATAAGATGTTAAGTCTCACTATGTCCTGTAGTTAATTATGCCGACCTGTTGAAACCGGACTTACACAGGGTGATCCCGGAACGCGATACACTTACATAGGTCACTATGGCTGGTTTTACACCTTGTGTACAGTGGCGGTTATCCGGGGGGATACAAATATCCTACCACCTAGCTTACAAATAGTAGCATTTGTCATTTATCAAAATGTTGGGTATAAAACTTTGTGACATAGACCTTATTAAAAATATGAACAAACTAGCTTTTGCCCGCAGCTCCGCCCGCGTGAAAAAGATTTTCCGGGATAAAAGTCCCGCTTTATATTTTCTCGGGATAAAAAGTAGCCTTTGTCCTTTCTCAGGCTCTAGACTATCTGTGTACCAAATTTCATTTAAATCGGTTCAGTAGTTTTGGCGTGAAAGCGCGACAGACAGACAGACAAACAGAGTTACTTTCGAATTTATAATATTAGTAAGGATTATCATTTATAGCCTCATATAAACCAAAACAATCACACGTTACTATACAAAATTGCATTGACACCTAGTCTTTTTGCAATCCCTCGATATCTAGGTACTAAATAGAAACACAATAGCCTCTCAATAGCTATCGGCACGGTATTGTGCACTTTGCAATGAGAACAAACCTATTCTCCATAATGAAGACATTTTACCTATACCAGTTCAAGGAAATATTGTGAGTTACGGTGCTTCAATAATATCGATCGAAACACCGGTTGAGACCGTAGGCAATGTACTAAATATTGAAAGATATCAAAGGTAGTGTGAAAGGCGAATGCGTATTATGCCGAGCCGTTGTGAATATCAATCAAGTTTCATATTTATCCCGTGGGAGCGGTAAAGGAAGTTTTTACCGGTTCACAGAGCTCAGAGGTTTGCGAGGAATATGTGTCACTTTTTAGCTTTAGCCCGCGGCTCCGCCCGCGTAAATGAGTTTTCCCGGGATAAAAAATAGCCTATGTGTTAATCCAAGACATGGTCTACTCGTGTGCCAAATTTCATTGAAATCCGTTCAGTAGTTTTTGCGTGAAAGAGTAACAAACATCCATACATCCAGACATCCATACTTACAAACTTTCGCGTTTATAATATTAGTAGGATTTACAATTGTATCAGTTATCACCATACGTATGGTTATATAACTGTCTCTTATATCACTGTATTGCTACTGATACTCATGTAACGACTCGTAATGCCTAGTAATCACATTGGATAAGTTTCACCGGAACACAACAGTGCTTGCGCAGTTGCTTGGCGACAAGGTTGACAACAAGGCAGAAGTAACTACCCAAGCAGTCTCGCATGCAAGAGACTTAATGCATAATTATTCAAACTAGTGGACGTCCAGGCGTCGAATTTAATATCTTCGTTAGACATATCTATACATATAAATAAAATTGGAGTGTCTGTTTGTAATATTGAAATAACCGTTTTTTACTAAATGTATATAAATATATATACGGTACATACACCAAAATAACATTTTTTACAACTTTTGTCTGTCTATCTGTCTGTCTGTTTGTTCCGGCTAATCTCTGAAATGGCTGGACCGATTTTGACGGGACTTTTATTGGCAGGTAGCTGATGTAATAAGGAGTAACTTAGGCTACTTTTTATCCCGGGAAAATATAAAGCGGGACTTTTATCCCGGGAAAATCATTTACGCGGGCGGAGCCGCGGGCAACAGCTAGTAATATATAAAATTATTATCGTGTCGCGGTGTTTGTTGCCAAACTCCTCCGAAACGGCTCGACCGATTTTCATGAAATTTTGTGTGCATATCGGGTAGGTCTGAGAATCGGTCAACATTTATTTTTTATACCCCTAAATGTTAAGGATGGTCCACCCCTTAGCTTTTTTATTTTTTAGAAAAATAATTGTTTTAATTTTTTATGATACAGCATTCAAAAATACATACAACCCAAAATTTTAACCTTTCTACGATCAACCCTTATTTTTTAATAACTTTTAACCCCGGTCGGTAACTGATGGCAAAACAACGTTTGCGCGGTCAGCTAGTATTGTATTAAAAAAATATCTCTATATGAACTTTATTTATACTATATATATCTCACACTCCACCGTGCACACAATGTGCTTAAAAAGGGGTACAATTTTTTTTTATATATTAATATATAGATCTACATAGATACGAATTGATAAGTCGTCGTAGGGATATCAAGAATTTAGATTCTTTCAAGATAATTATATCAAAATTGTAATTTTCTCATTGCTAGAAACATGCATACTCTCCTAAAAAGTTGAGGAATTTCTCTGCCAGTCCAATGAGAATTGTAAACGTGTGTATGCTCCGAATATTTTATGAATAAGTTATATTTCGTCAGCTTAATAAAATCAGAATTCGTATCCGCTAAATTTTTAATCGCAACTGATTCTATAGATCGAATTTTGTTCATAAATACTGGTGGTAGGTCTCTCATTATGTAAGAGGCCGTCTGGGTGGGTACCACCGCAATGTCTATTTCTACCGCCAAGCAACAGTGTGCATGCACTGTTGTGTTTCGGTTTGAAGGACATTGTAGCCAGTATAACTACTGGACATAATGAGACTTAACATCTTATGTCTCAGGGTGACGAGCGCAGTGGAATGCCACACAGTACTTTGTTAGTCAAGGTGCTGGATGGTGTTGCTACTGTTTATGGGTGGTCGTATCGCTTACCATCAGGCGAACGGCATGCTCGTCTCGTCATTAAATGCAATAAAAAAAAAAAAAAATAACCTTAAGTATAAGGAGTAGACACAAAGTAAGGACTTAGTTTTATAAAAAATCTCTAACTATGAAAGAAAAACAGTTTTATTGCTGTTCCAGATTAACTCAAATGGAATAACGAATTCTGATAATTATTTTGCCAAACTGATGATTAGCAAATCTAAAATGTGTACGCTTCTCAGAAATGCCAATCTCGCAGTTGCAACATACGCATCCGTTCATTCAACTATTTTTTATACACTGCTGAAACTAGTCACCCGTCTAATACCCGAAGTGTGTCGGTTACGCCACAGACACCGGCGAATATATGTTCGTTTGTTTGTTTATTGGTTATTCTGTTTCGAACGAATAGCAAGTGTTTTACATGCGAGATCCAGGAATATCAACGCGGTAACTCTCGACACTTATTGCTGTAAAATTTACTATTATATAATTAAGAATATAATAAATATGCTCAATAATAATATGGACTGACATTTTATTAGAAAAAAATATATATTATTTAGTTGTTTTATATAATTATAAATATTTGCATGCCTAAAGCAGGCAGAGTATAGCTGGAACTATACACCACTGTTAAAGCTGGTACCACCTGTATTCTATGCAAATAAATGTTTGTTTCTTAGAAATATCGAAATAGGTAATTCTTCAATCTCTATGAAATGGTCTTTATCTAAACTAATATATAAAGCTGAAGAGTTTGTTTGTTTGAACGCGCTAATCTCAGGAACTACTGGACCGATTTTGAAAATTCTTTCACTAATAGGAAGCTACATTACTCCTGAGTGCTATAGGCTTTTTATCTCGGAAAAACTTTTCCACGCGGGCCGAGCCGCGCGCAAAAGCTATTCAATATAAGCACACAGTTTCTAAAATCTAAATATAGGGTAAACTTTACAGTAATTGGCACTTTAAGGATTTTTTGATCTTTTAACTACCTATTTCTTTCAAATTTATGGAATGGGAAGCTACGTATCACATAGCGCATCTTGCAATTGTAAAAATAAGAAACCAATTTTGTATACTCATTTGAAAAAAAAAAGTAGAAAATTATCCACGGAAAATAGTTCTTACATTAAACAATGATTAGGTGAAACTTATCTCTTAACATATTTTCATTGAAAGATGACTAACATCAGTATCTAGATATAAGTACCGAACAATAAAAACAATGGAAATGTCTTGAATAGAAAATGAATAATCGAAAGTATTCGCCGCTACGGTCGGTTTGAGCTGTTCCTTCACGGCTCGTTAGAACCAGATTGCGTTCAGATTACCTAAGAAAACAATGTGTATAACCACGCCTGTACTCGGTAAAAAGGTAGACAAAAGTGCAACTAACTGCCGTTTCCAATAAACGATCGCAATCTTAATCTTCGATCCACACCGAGAATAAACCAATCAAAATAAATCATTCGTAAACATGTCAATAAAATCTTTCTGATTGGTCTATTTTCCCGATAGATTGATAATAAGCGATTGGGATCGTATATTCAGAACGGCGCGGCGGTAAGACACAAAGAGATTTCCATCCCTGAATTTGTCTTATGACGTAGAAAACTGTCATCCTATCTATAGATCTTTAATTTCTGAATCTATACTAATATTATAAAGCTGAAGAGTTTGTTTGTTTGAACGTGCCAATCTCAGGAACTACTGGACCGATTTTGAAAATTCTTTCACTAATAGGAAGCTACATTACTCCTGAGTGCTTTTATCCCGGATTTTTTTTCCACGCGGGCGGAGCCGCGCGTTAATGCCAGTAGTTTATACAATAGCTGCAACACTCATGATTATCCTCAGTCCAGTCGATAAAAAATATATTTCAAACCATTAGTACACTGACATAACCCTGACATTTACCACCACCGTCTACGGGTAATAAATTTTATTAATTTAGATTGGCCAGTCTATTTGCGAAGCCTTACGACAATAGTTGAAACTAGACAGGGATAAGGGAAATTTCCCCCAACGCCCACGGCCAATTCCAACCCCACAAGTACCTTCTTTCCACATGAATCACCAGCTAGTAACATCATGACGTCATCGTTTAACCCCAACTTATATTTTGTTATTTACATGTAAGATTTTACGTTCACCATGAAGTATAGTTTAGAATTGAGCTGTTACTAATCGCTTGTTATACGAGACAATGTAAGTAATATTATAGCAAATGAATATTGTATGAGAAACGTCTTATTTTTATGCATATTTGTAAATAGTTTTCTGTTACAGCCTTGAGTAGTGTTACAAAACGATGTGGTCATTACTCATTAGTCGGTGTAAACGCAAAACCTTATTCGACATTATATTTTACAGCGTTTAGTTTTATTTTTCATAATTCTACTAATCTACTAGCTGCTAATATTATAAACGCGAAAGTTTGTAAGAATGTATGTATGGATGTATGTATGTTTGTACTCTTTCACGCAAAAACTACTGAACGGATTTCGATGAAATTTGGCACACGGGTAGATCATGTCCGGGATTAACACATAGGCTACTTTTAATACCGGGAAAATTTAAAACAGGACTTTTATCCCCGAAAACCTTTTAACGAGGGCGGAGCCGCGGACAAAGGATAGTAAACAAATAATACCTAATACGATAATAACTTATATATCAATAAGACTGTAACGAATTTTAGGAATAAATGTACCTACATTTTATACACGCTTGATTAGCTGCCACCGTTTTCTCTTTTTGCAACTAAAAAGCATTGTGTAAAGATTGCTGAATTCCTGTTTGTAAGGCACAAGGAAGTGAGTGCGCACTATGAAGCTATATTAGAAGTCACGGGCGGGGTGCCCAACGTAGTGCATTGCTTTGTAATTCAAAATGGTGTAATTTCGTTCCCGTTTGTGGGCATGGGTGGCGTTTACCATTGGACGAGCGACTTGCTTGAGTCTTCATTGTATAAGTATATCGCACTAATATTAAACTAACTCGGTGGTGTAGTTGTATTACGGTACGACCGTAGTGCTGAAGTCTGGGGTTCGATCTCCGGTTCGGGCAGTTATACTTTTTTTCTACTCAGTATCAGCCAGGAGTCTGAAATTCTTGTCCGATATGGCAATAGGTTCGCCCTCTACCAACTCATGGGACAGAACACGCACGACGAAAAGTGGGTGCGCTAGTTGCGCCTCTACCTACCCCTTCGAGGTTAAAAGGCGTGAGTGTGTGTGAATTAAACTCAAACTTGAAATATAAGACCACAACTTCATACAGTTAATTGTGATTTGTGTTCGACGTGGAGATAAATTAGACATTTTAAGATACAGAGATTTTAAATGGACAGACAAACGTATTCGTTGTGCTCAATGAATATGTCACTTTTCAGGTCGAAATGAATGTCTAGTACGCTAGTTCGTGCTTCAATTAAGTGCGAAATGTATATATAATTTATAGACACGGAGCCTGGTGATCTTTCCTCATCTTAGAATAAAATATTTCGTTTCATAGCGCTAAATATCTATACTTAATATATAAAGCTGAAGAGTTTGTTTGAACGCGCTAATCTCAGGAACTACAGGACCGATTTTGAAAATTCTTTCACTAATAGGAAGCTACATTACTCCTGAGTGCTATAGGCTACTTTTTATCCCGGAAAACTTTTCCACGCGGGCGTAGCCGCACGCAAATGCTAATAAAATATTAAGTAGCAATATTACTTTAATTTATAGATAGTTAAGTTTCAGTTTTCAATACTTAGATTAAAAAAAGATGAGCATATATCACCCCAGTATTACACACACTACCCCGCGACCAATGCTGGATAATATGAAGAGCATCACCAGGATTATAGTCCTTAGAATTTCCCCATCCTTTTACTACATTCGCCCTGGATACTCAGATCATAAAATTAATATCAACCGCCGGCCATTTCCAATTAAGTCTTATTAGTATATCGATCAATATCATATTTTACAGCTAAAAATGTAGTCATTACAAAATATGACCAACCTGCTATCAACACCTGAGATATAGTAATCCACGAGAAAACCTTTAGCAGCGATATCTGGCATCAAATAATAATATTACCGAGATATACGAATGAAACTATCGTTATAAAAGCGTGTTGTTAAATTATAAAAATATATGTGATTACCTAAATAGGGATATGACACGTGATTCAAATGTCATATAAGGTTTGTATAATGTGTTAATTTATGGTCATCAACTGCGAGCGATTCTCCCATCTCAAATTACATCAATACAAGCATAAATATATGTTTTAGTGCGAGGATTTAGCCCGCGACCCTTCAGTTTTCAACCGAATACACTCACACATTATATGGAACAAGAATTCTATGGGGCTGCAAGAAAGCTAAAAAAATAACTGACCTACTGAAAAGCCGTACGATCCTTGAGTCAGCTATTGTCAACATTTTTGGAAGCATTACCCTCAGCGAGTTCTATTGTCCGTTATAAAAACATCTACGAAAGTCAAACAAATAATGGACGAAACTTTGTCGCCACACTAGAATTGCATAGCCATATTCAACCAATCTGCTGATACCCACTGACGTAGAGCGATCTATTTGAGTGACAGCCCCGTCCGTAAATGGCTGCCCGAACTATATTCGGAACATTACAATCGCGTCGCGAATTTTATTCATACCAACGCGCGATGAAATTCTAAACGGTTTTGTTTTACGCAATAGACATGTATTAAACATACTTAGTCGCACTCAGTCCTTTTTTAACCCCCTACGGAAAAAGAGGGGTGTTATAAGTTTAAGGTGTGTATCTGTGGCATCGTAGCTCCGAAACGAAAGGACAGTTTTGATGCGGTTTTTATTGTTTGAAAGTTGATGTGATCGAGATGGTTCTTAACTATAATTTGGAAAGACCTATTCACGCATTTGAAGATAAACAGCTCATTTCCTACTTTCACAAGTCCGATTGTTTTGAGATTTGGTGTACTGTTACTTCGGTGGTATTTTTAAGACATGGCAACCTTAATTTTATCGAGGGTTAAAACGTGTTTAGCTACTGGCAAGTGTCCGCTGGAGTGATATTTGGAATGGTTATATTGGTTGCATCGATTTTTGGACGTCAACACCCGGAAATAAGTTTCGTATATCTAGGCTGCCTGCACTACTCTGCATTATTACCCGTCTTCGTAAGTAGGGGGCTCCCGAACATCGGAGAACACTCAGGGCGTCTGCGACAAACAACACGGAACCCATCAGCAATACCCGAATTGCCGACCACCTAGGAGTCGTTCAAGTAGCTATCAGTCCTAACTCAAAATATTTGCTGGTGGCACAATAATTTGTCGCGGTATGGAGATCGTTTCGTTGCGGCCTTATCGCCCATTGCACTACCAGTTGTAGTGATGCATGACTGATTAATGATTATAATATGAGCTTTTAATGCTTTTATAAGACGTTGGAGACAATTAACAAGAAAGATGTTAATTAAAAACTAATAACGCTTCAATGGTTTAAATACAACGTAGTCTGGATTTTAGTCAACATTAAACAAGTTGGTGTACTGAATTTTGTCTAAATATTTTGCACCATGAAATTCGGCATTATTACTGACTGTATCAACAAATAAAATTAACTTTACTTCAAGATATCGAAGAATCTAATAATAACTAAGCAGAACCTCGGAACTTACAAGACATGTCTCTCAAAGCACATTTTCCGCTTCGATATGGAAATAGGCGAACTATTATAACACATAATTACAGCGCACATAAGCATTGTTTATATAACTAAAGAAACAACGCGTTGTTTTTTTTATTTGCATAACCTATAAACGATTCAAACAACGTTCTCGTACATGTGCGAGCTTTATGCGGTAATATTTAGTTTGATCGGTCATTCAATTATGGAAAATAATGTAGATATAATGTTTAGTGACACCCAATAATGTTGCATGACTTTTTTATCACCACTACATGACAGAATATACCGATGAAGCTTCAACGCAACCGAAACGCAAATTTGTATGTACTTAATGTGCGTGGTGAAAAGTAGAGGACGCGCGCTTTGAAAACGGTTGTCGGCGCGTATAAAATTATTCGTCTATAGATGAAAACTAATAGTTTCGTTGGATATGCACGACGCTGCCTTTATTTCCATTCTACAGTCTCACGACCAATTTTCGGGTATCGCCTACTCATAAACCAGACGGTAACAAGCTAATACATAAAATTTCTCATTCGCGTCGATTATTTCATACAATACTCGTTCGGCTTGGAAGATGGGATTCACAGAAACGTGTTTTCCTTGTTTTTCATACATTTCCACGATACTTTTGTTTGTACACCTACATCTCTTCAGTTTACGTGGACGAGACATTATTGTAAACATCTCTGAATAAGTTCTGAATATTTTATGGCGTTCAGATTACGTATGTATCTAGGTTTCCCCGATGTGAACTACGCTTGTTTATAAGAATAAATAATAAACAAATAAATAAAAAAAAAATTATAATTAAAAAATTAAGGTAGATATTGTAACATAAATTTTTCGGACAATCAACACCTCAGTCCGCCCCGTGACCATGAAGGCTGTAGTCTTCGGAACGTCGGGTGAAAATATAAATTAAAAAGCCGCGATAAAATCCGTAAAATAGTCTTATTTCAATAAACAAATACCAGTAGATATCAAATGCCGCATGTTCCAGTATAGTCCTATTAATATTATAAACGCGAAAGTTTGTAAGTATGGATGTATAGATGTTTGTTACTCTTTCACGCAAAAACTACTGAATGGATTTCGATGAAATTTGTCACACGGGTAGATTATGTCCTGGATTAACACATAGGCACTTTTTATCCCGGGAAAATATAAAACGGGACTTTTATCCCGGAAAAACTCATTCACGCGGGCGGAGCCGCGGGCAAAAGCTAGTACCTAATATATTAGTCGTTATCATTCTCAAATACCACTCTATGGCGGGTTTCTGCACATGTTACAAAAAACATTGGCATACTTTTCACGATCGGCTGTCGGCCTGATGACCCCCAGCGGGGGTCCAAGCAATACATCAAGTTGACTGACACCCAACACAAACATTAAATTATGGTCTATACCATTGTTGCTTTACGTCGCGAAGTCACCTAATCTTGTTTCTTCGTGAGCAAGCTAAAAGAAGAAGAGATACATCCAATCATGCTGATGACAAAAATGAGATTTTTTGCAAATATTCTCTTTCATTTGTCTAATATCTACCATGTTGCAAGGACGGACAAGCCATCCTACATTATCTATGCGACAATTTTGCTCTATTTCTACATCACAATTGACATTGTTTATTATGTACTTTGTGTTTTTTTTTTTGCTTAAGCATTTGACGACTGCTAATCCTCACGTAAGTAATGCAGTAATCAATCGGTGCACGGAACCGGTACACATCTATAATATTGAAGTTTCCACGCGTAATCGATCGTAAACAGTGGTACCTTCCATAAGAGCCATGAAGCCGGGCTAGTTTTTGTCATTTTGTTGAAAAAGAAACAGTAATTTAATCAAAACTACATTACTAAGTTGCTTAGGTGGGGACGAAGAACCTATTTCTATCAATAGATCAGTTTGCCTCATGTTTAAGAAGTATATCATTTTTTCATCTTGTGCATGCACGGATTTGGCTGCCTTCTTTTTAAGATATTCCCTGTCCAAATCATAGAAAATGACTTCTTTTATTTACGCGAATGTTAGACATTGAAATAAAACTATTTTGCGGATTTTATCGCGGTTTTAATTAATATTTTCTACCGACGTTTCGAAGGCTTTGCAGCACTTCGTGGTCACGGGGCAGACTGCAAAGCCTTCGAAGCGTCGGGAGAAAATATAAATTAAAAAACCGCGATAAAATTCGCAAAATAGTTTCATTTCAAAATCATAGAAAATGACAAAATAGCCTCGAAAATAGAACTTAGCACCAACCAGCTGACAGGAAACGTACACAACTAGAGGCGATTACATAGAATCCAACATAATTTAATTACAATAACAGAGGAGCATAAATGTACATACAAATTGCCTTGGTCCACACAATTTCCTTTATATTCGGCTAGTTATTTACATTGTTTGCATCACGAACAATATAAACATACGATCAAATCTGGTGTTTACTTTACCGCAACGATGAAATGAGATTTCTCAGCAATCGGCCACTTAGCACTTAGCATTAAATGTATTTATGTTGCTTTACCAAAAAAAAGAGACTTTTACGGGAATGGAACTTGTGGCCGATATCGCGAGTTTACTTCTACGCTGCATGTATATTACTTATCTATAGTAATATATAAAGCTGAAGAGTTTTGTTTGTTTGTTTTAACGTGCTAATCTCAGGAACTACTGAACCGATTTTGAAAATTCTTTCACTAATAGGAAGCTACATTACTCCTGAGTGCTATAGGCTACTTTTTATCCCGGGAAAACTTTTCAACGCGGGCGGAGCCGCGCGCAATGCTAGTTACTAATATTATAAATGCGAATGTTTGTGATAATGTTGGAACTAAATGCAGTAACCGCTGAACGGATTTGGATGAAAATTGATACACGAATGGACCATGTCTTGGATGACCATAATATAGAATTTTTATCGCGGTAATTTGCTCCTGTTATAGTTATACATATTTGAATTTTTGCTGATATTTGAAATAGATGGCGCTGGCTATGTAGATGACGCTGTGTATAGATACAGTGATTTCCAAATACAAATCTTTTATTTGCACACACCATGAAAGAAAGAAAGAACCCAAGTACAGAATAAATGGGACGGTTCGACCATGATGACCGACAAACCCTCCCCGAAAATTAAACGTGTTAATTTTGTTGCTTTTCATTCTCTTAGTGGTACTGCCTGAAACCCGACGAAATTAGAATCTCTCTTTTTCTAATGAGCGACAACTGACTATCACCTGTATATATTTAGTATTATCTGGTTTTGTTGGAGTTTATAGACAGTAGCTATTATCTACTAAGTGACCCATTTATTCATCTGCCAGCTTTATGCCATAAAAACATTCCACACTAAAGAATCCCGCAGTCCACTGTGGCACGCACGCATCAACGGTATTGTATTACATTACAATGGTAAATAAACGGATAACCGTGGCATTTCACCGGACGCACGGCTCATGACAATAGTCCCACGTCGATCGGCATCAGAAAGGACGGGAAGTTAGTACACGTAACATATTTGTTACACTATTATTGAATAATAGGGATATCGACCTAATGTTAAAGAAAACGTTAGGATTTTTATAGCAACTGCTATAGAAATTACTTCATAGAAGCCGCAGAAATAAGCTGGATACGGAGTCTTTTAACTGGTCCGTATGGAAATCTTTAAGGGAGGCCTATGTTCAGTACTGGACTTCATGTGACTGATGATGATTGTGCGGGCAAACGAGCAAGTGAGTCTATTGTTATCGTTCATAAACACTCACAATACCATATATACCTATAAAGGAAAGGGATGTGCATTAGGTACGAAAGGTGGGAACCTCCAAAAAGCTCACATACGAAACCAAACAGCAAATTGTGCCTTTAGTCTGGTTAACGAGCCTGTTAGGTTCAAACTTTTTTCTCCGTTTCCGAAAAATATGAATGAGGTGTCTTTCGATTCAGAATAGCGTGTATATGATTATTGAAAAAATCATCTACACGCTATTCCGAATCGTATGACACCTTGTTCACTGGTTAATGGTTCAAGAACCATTATCGCGTGGAGGGGCAGTTGTTTGCTGGCTGTTATTATACAACTATCATACTGTACTAATCTAAAATGCATTATTTCCTACACTAGGTTAGCATTACGCTCAGTACGGGAAATAAATGTTATATTTTATTTAGCTCGAATTGCTAGACGACAATTGATAACCTTTAGCCATCTAGTGCTAACTGGGTAATGTTATACGTTTCTCGATAACAAGCCGACGCCTATATCCTCAAAAGGTTAGATAGAGACCTAAGCACTGCACGCTTTTACACAATTCATATCTTACGTGACAACTTATCCCCATATCGAGAATATTAGGCATGCTGTAACTATGAATGCTACTATGTTTGTGTAGATCTCAGTATATTGTGCGAATAATTGTTTTTTCGTTAAATTATGAATGATCCTTTATACAATGACATAAAATTCTAATTACGGTCAATTCGTATGTTTTGTCGAATCGCGACAATTTATTTCTCCATATGGGAGTCGAACTAGAACTTTATAGACGACTCGATAACATTGCCGAGACAGACGAGTTGATAAGATTTTCTCAATAGGGAAAATATATTAGACTAGCTTTTGCGCGCGGCTCCGCCCGCGTGGAAAAGTTTTTCCGGGATAAAAAGTAGCCTATAGCACTCAGGAGTAATGTAGCTTCTTATGTATAATGTAGCTTATTGGTGAAAGAATTTTCAAAATCGGTCCAGTAGTTCCTGAGATTAGCGCGTTCAAACAAACAAACAAACTCTTCAGCTTTATAATATTAGTATAGATTTACAAATAACATTGCCGTCATAGAATGTTACGTAAAGGAAAATATGCGGATTAATTATTACCAAATAACTATTCATTTCATATTTTGCCGTGGCGCTTAAACTCCTCATCAAATTGCCTCCTCCGTATGTTTTTTTACGAGTTCCGAATTATAGTATTATTATTCATGACAAGGTAAAATAAGTAAAAATAATTTATTATTTTTATCGTATCAGTCGTAATGACGTGTCGTAGCAAAAATAAGCGAAACATCTGGACTGTAGTCGTGTCGTGTGTTTCAGATAATCTGAATTAGGCGCTTTTTTTGGCGACTGTAACATAAACATACATACATGCATAATGTGTGTGATAGAATGCGGAATACTATGGTGATGGACATGTGTGGAGTGACAGAGGATGTAGTGACCAAAATTGAGAAGGGTATGCTAAGGTGGTTTGGGCACTTGGAAAGGATGGATGATAGAAGAATAACAAAGAGGATGTATAAGGCGAGTGTGGATGGAAGGGCCGGCAGGGGTCGACCGCACCGAACCTTCGAATGTCAGATATCTGACATTCTAAGTAAAGGCCAGGTCAAAAGTACCTTGAACCGGCGGGAGTGCATGAAAAGATTGATGAAGGTAGAGGAAGCGAAAGTAGTGTGCCAGAATCTAGCAAAGTGGCAATCCAAAGTCTCTGCCTACCCATATGGGGCAGAGGCGTGATAGTATGTATGTATGCATAATCACATCTATGTAATTCCAACAATGTAGCCAGACGGGCAACAGTCTGCCTATACATTCCTGACTCATGTGCGATTAGAAAATTGAATAGAATAAATGCACACACACACACACTCACGCCTTGTATCCTGGAAGGGTTAGGCAGAGCCGCAACTAGTTGCATCCACTTTTCGCCGTACATATTCCGTCCCATGATTTGTTTATAGTGAGATTCAGTCTTGCCTGACAATTAAAGAGCTAGAAATGCGGTGGAAACCATATGGGGAACTTCCTTTTAAGAAATAAAAAAATGTACACACGTAATATATTGGCCTCAGAACCTAAACGAAATCTGCATACCACAAACATTTCTCCCGGTCCAGACATCGAACCTCTCGTTTCACAGACAACTTATCTCCCGCTGCAATTTCTGTTAAATTATATTTAGCATGACAGTGCAAATTCTACACTTTCTCTGACAAATTGTGCGGTATACACACGACTACTTTCTTTAAACTGTTTAGCAGTTAAGTGTCAGCGATAAGAGTAACTCTCGTGACTTGTCTATAGCTTCGACAGAAAAGGTCACAAAGAAAACTGAAAGTAGCAATTCCGGTTTTTTAAATAGGACAAGCCAACAAACGGGCTTATTGAGTGATCTCTACCCTAAAAACCAACAATACTAGAAGAATTATGTGGGCTACCAGCATCGAAGAAAAGGTATAGACAGACATTGGTGAGTTCAAATGACTAACTTATTAATTTTACGTCATTCTGCTATAGTTCCTGCTTTCTCAAAATATTAAAGAATTTGCAGAACATATTAACGTAACAAGTGCTCTTTTATATTATATACGTTACTCATAAGAACATACATTGTCACCACTAAACAACATAATGGCCAAATCAAGAAACAAAAATAATCACATAATTAATTCCAATTTAAACCTTTACAATACTGTTACATTCCCACTGGCTTTACCAACCGAGCCCCAACGCCCGTCAAACCATGTCATAATGCAGTCACAAACTAATTAAAGCTTAACGCGGGTCGCTCCAAACTGGGCACAATGGAACAATCAACCTGTATGCACACAATGCATTGAACCTCAGTTGAATATTTTAAAGCCATCGATTCGTGTAACACGCCGCCGGCTAGAACACGCGAAATATAAGGGTGGTTGTCGGTAAAACACCCCTTCACGCGTTGCGGGTTAAAAATGGGTGTGGCTCGTGCGAAACCATTTGCAATGGTCGCTACAATTCTGCTTTTCGACTTTTTACGTTATTAAAACGGTCGTTTTTCTTTCTTTCAGTGGATGTTTAGTCTTGTAACTTGTAATGATTAAAGTTCTATTTGGTAACTTTTATTCTTTATATTAAACAGTTCTAATTCATACTTATTTTAAGCAAGATTGCTTAAGAGTTTTCTTTTAATACACTTTAATTAAATAGAGGTCCTCCTAACCCTAATGCTCAGTGACATTATTGATATATTTTTTAATCCTGTCAGGAGTCCATACTCAGTCCTCAGTAATAAATATTGGCTTACTGAAAAGCCTTACTCGGTAACTTAGGACCTACCTAGTAAACTTTAACATGGTAAAGAACCTAAGTGCTGTTAGGGGGCACAAAAGTCACAAGTCATCGTCGAGTCGTCATCTTACCAGACATTTAAAGCTCAATTTCATGAGAACTTATGATGGTTGAAGGTAGTAATGATGGTTTCTTATGACAATTAAATTGCATATATTAAAACAATTCTGAGATATGATTTACTTCATGTATCACAAAATCCTAAATGTTAAATTTAAATGTTTAACGTAATATTTTTTTACTATGTAAATAATTACTCAGTAATTATTTACAACTGACAGACTGCAATTACACTTAACAAATAACAACGCAATTACATACATAACCCTCCCAGCATATCAACCTTCTTAACAGCATGTCATTTGTCCACTGCTGGATATGAATCTTCTTGCTCACACCACTCTATTCAATCATATATCAGCACACTGGGACATAAACCTATTATGTGGTTGAATGATTATTGCCAGAACTTGGCCACCATTAGCCAAAATAAGCCCATTAGTGAGTGATAAACCAGAACCGTAACTTGAATATCATAACTCATGGAGATAAAGAACCTCAAGTATTTTAGAAAAACTTAATCGACAGCAAAAAAGGAGGTTCTGTATTCCATCCATACATATGTTTATCAGTGTTTTTTTTTTAATTCTGATCTGCTTTAGATTGGGTTGTCATTATTTAAAAGTATATCTTCAGTTAAGGTTTTTTTTTACATAATATTTTGTCAAATATATTTTAGGAAATGTGTAAATTGTTAAATAGAATTTTAATATAATTTTCATGACAGACAGCCCAAGATTTGAATTTACATAAGAAACATGTAATGCCAGAAAAGAGCACAGACAAAGAGTAAATTCTAATTTAATATTTTTTTATGACATCCTTCTACTCATGCGTCCCGTTATAAAATAAAAACCATTTGTGCAACACTATTGTCATCTGTCATTGACTCATGAGGTTTGTTTGTATAAAAAATATGAGTAATCCAGATTATATCTCCGGCCAATAAAAATGTATTGCCTTTGGCAAGAAACTGTAGCGATATTCAACAATGTGGTTATACCTATTTGTTGATTTTTGTTTTTATTTCATGAAGATTTAAAAAATATTTATAACTTGTGGTAATTTTGAATTTGTTCATTAGATTTTACTTATATGTACTATTATATCCCTACACTTTGACATACATTTATGGCTCATTCTAGGCATACCATTTCCATGACATGCCTACGAAATCTAACAAAACCATTAGCATAATATATCTCCAAAAATAACCAGTTGTTTGCTTATGGAGTTTTTTTTATTTTATTTTTTATGGTATTGAATGACGTTTGCCTGATGGTAAGCGATACGACCGCCCATAAACAGTAGCAACAACATACATACAGCACCTTGAGTTCCAAAGTACTGTGTGGCACTCACCTGCGCTCATCATCCTGAGACATAAGATGTTAAGTCTCATTATGTCCAGTAGTTACACTGGCTACAATGTCCTTCAAACCAAAACACAACAGTGCATGCACACTGGTGCTTGGCGGTAGAAATAGACATTGCGGTGGTACCCACCCAGACGGACTCTTACATATGAGAGACCACCAGAGACTTAGGATGGTCATCCAAGATTTTATGTCATAAACATTAATGAAAACACTAGCGGCCTTATTCATAAACAGTTTATAAACCTATTTTAGTTATCAAATGTTTTGTCTTTTTTGAACAAATTTTGAATTGAGTTTGAAGGAAGAAGACAAAACATAACTGGTGGTAGGTCTCTCATTATGTAAGAGGCCGTCTGGGTAGGTACCACCGCAATGTCTATTTCTACCGCCAAGCAACAGTGCATGCACTGTTGTGTTTCGGTTTGAAGGACATTGTAGCCAGTATAACTACTGGACATAATGAGACTTAACATCTTATGTCTCAGGATGACGAGCGCAGTGGAATGCCACACAGGACTTTGTAAGTCAAGGTGCTGGATGGTGTTGCTACTGTTTATGAGTGGTCGTAACGCTTACCATCAGGCGAACGGCATGCTCGTGTCGTCATTCTATGCTATAAAAAAAAAAAAAACAAAAAAACATTAAAATAAATAAAATAAATTTATAAAATGTTTATTATAAGGTCATGTTTTTAAAATGCTGAATCATGCTTATATTTTGTTGCTATGTGTAGTTATAGATATAAGTTTTCATACTCAAGATATTATTTACCATAATACATTATTATCTTTAACAAAATCCAATTATAAAATAAGTAAATACACCTTACAATTCTAAGAACATCATTATCTATGCACCACATTTACTAATTCTTCATATCTCTTACTTATATTAGTTTATATTACTTTAAAGTATTAGAAGCAGCCTTTATAAATGAGATATTTAGAAAGTAAAGTATATTTTCACAGCTATAAGTACACCCATACACCAAGACTAAGTTATATTTCACAAAACATTGAAATCAATTCACTTTATGAACATTACAACCACTATGATGAAACTGACACTTTCTTATTATTTATCACTAGTTTAAGACAGAAAAATGCTTCTTTTGTAAAAAGCAACCCTATTTTACCGAAAGTGTATTAATCTATAATCATTACATTCACTTCATCAGAAAACCAAAAACAATTTTGATACAAAATAAGAACATAATTCTGTCTTGAAATAAACTTGAGATAAAATGATGTGTCAGATTCAAGTAGTGTTGTCATTGGCTTCTCAATTTACAACATTTCGTGTTCTGATAATAAGATCATCGTGGACACTTGTGTTCACACCAACATGCTACTAACATTCATCTGAAAGTTGGTGCAACTGTTGTAATATAGCTTGATTTTAGCACAGATATGTTTTGACCTAGACCTGCTTTGGTTATGGTTTGTTTGTGATCTCATTATTCTGAAATTGTGATTTAAAATATAATGCTTAGATGAATTTAGAAATTTGTTTGTAATGAAATTAGTTCTATTATTATTAAGAAAGATACATCCATCCTTAACAAGCTATGGTCAGCAATGTACAGTCACCAGCATAAGTAGCTGTACAAATTCAAAATTTCAAATCGCCTACATACTTTTGTGTTCTTACTAATCTTTTTTTTCTCTTCACCAAAATAAAATAAAAGAGATTTACTTTACATCAAACAAATAAAAAAAGGTTTCAGTTTAACTTAACGCGTATATAGGCGATTTGAAATGTTGATTTTGCATAGATATTTATGCTTCTGACTGTACAATACCATGTAAATGGCATTGATAAACACCATGTGACGAAAAAGTAGTTCAGGGAAGATTTCATCTTAAAAGTGTCTATTACATTGCATTTTAAAGCTGGCATGTACAAAACTACATGAAATATTATTAGCACTAAATATGTAATCGTAGTGCTTTGGTGATAACCGTCTGTGCGACTGTATACAACCCCACAAAAAATATTACATAGATCATAGTGCTTTCTTTCTCAACATGCAATGGGTAACAGTAACGGCACATGGTTTTAAAATGTGTTTAGCACTAAACACATTAAGTAAGATATTGTGCAAACCAGCCTAAGGATCTCAATTTGGCTTTTTTGGCACACAGTATTTACCAGTCCTACTTATGAGGCATTGCACTATCCCTGACAATATTATCTTTCTTTTTTAACCTGTCAACGCTCGCTTATATATAGCTATAAGCTAATTTCCTTATATAAATGGACACCGGTGTCCACCGCGGGCGTCCAAGGATTAAGGGCAGTGTATAGTATTGCACTAAATTCACCACCATTTAGATGTAAGACGAGATGGGGCCCAGCTTTAGTGTATTAAGTTGGAATTTTTATATGATCAGTAATTAGCTGAATGAAAAGGATTTAGATACTAATACATGAAGGTTTCACTGCAATTTATCACATAGCTATGACAAATTTTATTAAATTCAGGGAAGGAAATTGACTCAATGTAAAGATATATCTACTATCTCTGAGCTATATAACATTAAATTAAGATCAAACACAGCAAAGTGAATTTTATTGCAAATTATCTTATTAATGCAGATTCTGTCTAAAGTTGCCTAGGAATTAGCCCATGTACATATAAACTGTTTTTTGTATGGTGTCATCCATTGATTACTATAAATGGGAACTATAGGCCTATGTAGAGAATTGGGGCCAATCCCACTCAGTCTAAAGGATTATGCTTTGTAATGTTTTTGTATAATGTGTGGCAACTCAGTCCACACCCATTTTTACAAATACAAAACAGCAAATACTATGAAAATGAGTCTTTTACAGCATTACTTCCACAAACGATTTCCTATAAAATTTAATGTCGCCCGTCCCTTTCCTACATTTGGAAACGACGCTATCTGTCTCACTCACTTCCACATATCACGACAGGTCAATACTCAATTTCCATTACATCCTCATTTTGTACCACCATTATTTATAATAATTACCGCTTATAAATGTATTTCAGACTATTATAAAGAAACACACCCGATTACACCAAAGTACCACGATGGGGCGTATGTGTCTATAATGAAGCCGATTCAAACGGAAAAACACGTTTTACACCAAAACTCACTCATAAATACACTTCAAAACGGCCCAAAGGCGTTAAACAAAGAATAGAAAAAGCTGAATACAGTATAAATCGATCTACATCTAGCAACAGGGCAGCGCCTAGTACATACCTCTATGTATATAGCTATAGTCACTATACGCACCCAGTTTCCCAATAAATGTTCAATATCCGTGCATCCGGTGGGTATACGATATCTCCTAATACTTAATACACTGTATATCTAAGCCTTCAGCCTTCATATTCTGAGCGCAACGCTAATTGGTACGCATTTTACGCAACGATATAGCCGGCAAAGGGTCACACATACACCCTCAGAGTTATATTATTTACGAATATCGTTCACTTTATGAAGCATGGTGATAGCCAGTAACGCTGTTTCAAATCAATATTACACAATGAAAGCAAAAGAATAACGAATGATTAGCTGCAAATGAAACTAGAACTTTACCCTTCTGTCAGCAATATCTCGTAGACAGACGCTCCAGCGGTTTTCAAAGGTTTTCTATACCACCATTAAGACTGGATTCTCACTTTTTGGCACATTTTGTATATTTTTAACGGCACCACACTATAACAAAGATTATTCACAGGTTTTTATCACGGAACTATCCACCATTAGCTTTTCATACACCCTCAAGATCGGTCCTTTTCACGGCCATTTGCAAATTGCGTCAAAGTTCCCAGAACGTGATTGGTGTATTCTGCGCTAGTGTAGTTTGATCACACTATGCCATCTGGTAAGGAAATTAGGAACTAAAAATTATGCTATACAAAACTAAACTCTACAGCTGTGCAGGAAGATTTATTTCAAAATATTTTTTTATGTACTTAGACCTTTTTTACTTGAACCTTATAGGGTGCGGTACGGTTAGTTCGAGAACCCCGTTATGTGACGTCAAACTGGGCGTGAGATGCAAATGGCGGAAAAGTTTAAAATAATACGTCAAGCAAATAAAATAGTCATAACAGAAAATCATAAATATCGGGAATTTAATAGGAAAATTTAAGGTTTAATTTGATAACCTAACTTTTAATCAAAAGATGAGTAATTGCAATAACCACGATGACCATAATGATTTGAACTTTTCGAACTAAACTTTAGATTTCGAGTCACGCAGTATGTTATGACTATTTAAATAAATTGTTGAAACTGTATTTAGTTCTTATACAATATGAATTTGTCTGATACCACTTCGCAATTGAATAGTTAATTATTAAATAAAAAATGATCATTTTGTAATTTATTATTTATCGATTCGCAAATAGAATAGTGTATATTAGGCTTTATAAAAAAACGCTCTTCTTTATAGATATTTTCAGGTCTGGCAACTTCACCCAATGCTTGCTTGAGCGCTGAGCTGTAATTGGCGAATAGATTCACATGCGGAAATGCTACATTGCGATTTGTTGATTTAAATTATTTGCGTACTGCCCTACGTATACATTGGCTGTAGATAATGTGCATTTTTTTTTGCTAATTTAAACCAGTAAAAACTTACGAAATTGACGGAATTTTCTTCATTGGTGTTTCATTGTGTATTGTGGGGTAGTTGTATTGTTTATTATTTAAAAATAAATAATAAGTAATACGCACAAGTTCATATTTATGTCGTGGATTTTATATTAATTCGTCAAACTCGCATTATCCTTTCCTCGTAGGATTTTACTGAAGTGTTATTTTTTTATAAACTGCGGTGAAGTGCGTGTGCTCGTCATCATAATATTATTATCGGTAAGTTACTATTTATTTATATTTTGTCTATTTAATAGTTTTACCGCAAATAAAATATAATGCTTCTAATAGGAATAAGACAGTGTGTATTCTTATATGAATCTTGCTCCTTTGTCAATAATTTACGCCCTTTACTAACTTTTTATCTCCTTTTGATCGGTACAAAAAGTTGTGTATTGTGTTCCTATTCTTTGTATATACTATATACGTTACAAGTGAAATTGTGCCATATTTATCAATTATAATTATTATGTATTTATGAGAATAGACTGAAAAATGTAATAAGCATAAAATATGTTCTAAGAATAATGCACTGTAACACTTAAATATATATTTTGTTATTTTCGCCTATTTTATAAATAACTTACTTTAAAATTCGAGAATTCTGTAATAACATATGCGGTCAATAATTTTGAATATATTTGTGCATAAAATATTTAATTATGCAGGTATCTATTTACTTTTTAGCTATTTTGGTATTTCTGGAAGCCTTTTTATAATTACTTCCATAAAAAAAAACATTGGTAAAAGAAAAATAAAATACTTAGAAAATAAATGCCATTCATTCATTAAAATTTGATTATAGATTTAAAAAAGGTTTCTTACTTTAATATAAAGTGAACTGATCACCCATCTGTGCGACTGCATACGTCCCCATTAGACATACATACATACATACATACATACATACATACTTTAATATAAAAGGAAAGAGCCCAGACTTAAAATTATAGGAATGTCTCACAATACGATAATATGACGAATGTCCGCAGGTTCAAAACGCAAGGGCACGCACCTATGACTTTTCTAAAAAGTTATGTGTGTATTCTTTGTGAATTATCACTCGCTTTAACGGTGAAGGAAAACATAGTGAGGAAACCTGCATACCTGAGAAGCTATCTATAGGAATTTCGAAGGTATGTGAAGTCTGCCAACCCGCACTAGGCCAGTGTGGTGGACTGAGGCCTTAACCCTCTCTGTTGTAGAGAAGGCCGGTGCTCAGCAGTGGGCAGTATATAATACAGGCTTGGTATGGTCTCACAGTAAATTGTCTTTAATATTCTTGGATCATGGTTAATAATTAGTAGAATGAATAAAAATGGAGGAGACATAGATTAAATTGCTGTATGTTGGACTTGCATGATCACTTCAGAATTAATTAAGTTTAGTTACAACTGTGAACCATTTGCTAGGTTTATGAATAAACAATTTTGCCAGTAATATTGTACTGAGAAGGCTGGATTTTAAAGCCTGTTTTGCAGAACATTCAAATGTATTTTTTCCATGCATAGATTTTCTTGTACGCATATAATTCAACAACAAATTGTCCAAGCTCAACTATATTTGACAAGACATGTAAATGCCTCAATTATTTCCATTTGTATCACGATGTCTGGTAACTTTTAGGGTGGTATTAATACATCAATCTCAAATTTGAGTAAAATCTCAAGTACTTTTTTTATGGCATTGAATGACGAGACGAGTATGCCTGATGGTAAGTGATATGACCAACCATAAACAGTAGCAACACCTTGAGTTACAAAGTACTGTATTGAACTATTTAATAAACCAAAATTAAGATGTTATTTAAGAGCTTCTTCTCAGCTGAATCAGTGCTGTTTCATAAACAAAACTTAGCTGTCTAAAATTGTCACATATATAAGTCAATAAGTCACTTAAGATGTTACTTGAGCTGCTGTTAATGTGGGTTCATAAAGTAGCGACTATCTTAAGATACTGACCTTAATTTGAGAGTTAAGGTTTAAAGTTTGTTAAAAAAAGATTAATATGTCCACATTATGTTATGTAATATAATTATATGTATACCAAAGTTTTCGAAATCATTGAAGAAAAATCACATAAATTAATGATAATAATTATACATATAATTTATGAAAGAATGTTAATTACTGACATATCAGATAAAAAGCAATGCTTTATTACTTATCTAAAAAATAAGTTGATTAGACATTATTGGTATTATTAACTGGTATGATATAATCAATATAGACTTTGAATAAAATGTGGCTAAGAATTTTGGTGTTATTTGTGAATTGTTTGATTAAACCTTGATTTGCCAATCAGAACAAATATGCCTTCAGTAATAGAACTATTGGCATCTCCCATCTATATACATATTACATGCAGGATGCATGTAGGGTGCAGCTAGAGCACCCACCAAAAGGTAGGGGAAAACCCCGTGCGTATTCGTGCCGTGCGTCCCATGAAGTGATAGGGGCGACTTTATCGACATATCGGGCACAAATTGTAGACTCTCAAACTGTAGCTGATACTGAGTCGAAAAACCAAATATCACTTTGCCCGACCCGGGATCGAACCCGAGATCTCAGCACAGCAGTCGTACCGTAATACAACTACGCCACCGAGTCAGTCATCTCCCATCTATCTAGATAAAATGAGATATAATTTTTAACAACAATCATTTCTTTTGCTTGATATGGAAGAGTCTTTGTTCTTTTATCAGCATTATGGGAAGTATGCTTCCAGTAAGATAATCAATATTATGAATCACTTTCATTTGCCAGTTCTTTGTTTATGTTAGTCACCCTCGTCCCTCTGTGAGTGCAAGTTTAGTGCATCTGCTCGGCGCAAATATGATAATGTTGTTTGTGTTGAAATTAGCTGTGTAATCACAAGTTATTTTTTATAACACAAGTCAATATTATATTCTATCAAATAATGTCATGAAGTCATTTCTTTAAAATAATATAATAAAAGAGGAGGCCATAACAAATATGTAAGTTTAATTTGTATCTAATTATGAATTTAAATCTTTTTCATATAAGGCATAACCGATACATAAAGCAAGTATGTTATTCGGTATCCGTCCAAACCACTTTTTCTTGGCCGTATCAAAAAGTCAGAATAGGCTGACATTTTATATATTATTTTTGCGTGACCTTTTCAAACGGATATTTTTCGTCGTGATTATGTTTTTTTGGTTACACAAATACATATACGGCAATTTTAAACTAATAAGTTTGAGGAAGGTTTTTTTTATGTTATAAACGTGTTATATTATACCTAGCTGATAGCTATTAATTTGGGTCTAAGATTTACTCACTTTTTTTGCATTTGGGGGACCAGAATGTTCATTTTATTTAATACTATCTGTAACCACAACTTCATCTGCGTGGACTTAGATCTTTACTGGTGGTAGGTCTCTCATATGTAAGAGTCCGTCTGGGTGGGTACCACCGCAATGTCTATTTCTACCGCCAAGCAGCAGTGTGCATGCACTGTTGTGTTTTGGTTTGAAGGGCATTGTAGCCAGTGTAACTACTGGACATAATGAGACTTAACATCTTATGTCTCAGGATGACGAGCGCAGTGGAATGCCACACAGTACTTTGTAACTCAAGGTGCTGGATGGTGTTGCTACTGTTTATGGGTGGTCGTATCGCTTACCATCAGGCGAACGGCATGCTCGTCTCGTCTTTCAATGCCATAAAAAAAATAAAAAAAAATCTCAGTCTGTTATGGGTAGGTACCCCCTCGATACACTTCCCCGTTATATAGGACACGCGCGAAGCGTGTGGCCCCTCTCCATAAATCCACCTGCCTCCCTATCTGTTACAGAAAGTAAAGCTTAATCTTTGTCAGTTATTGGATCTTAAATCTAATGATTAGTTTTGTAGCGATATGCCAACGAACATTTGAGCAAATAGACACAAATTTTAGAGGCTGTTCTTTTACGTATTCTTCGTGTTTTCTAGGTATTTTTTTTAAATATTTAATGTGCAGACGCGGGAAATCTACGATTTTATTATATATCTAAATACTAGCATTGCGCGCTACTCCGCCCGCGTGGAAAAGTTTTTCCGGGATAAAAAGTAGCCTATAGCACTCAGGAGTAATGTAGCTTCCTATTAGTGAAAGAATTTTCAAAATCGGTCCATTAGTTCCTGAGATTAGCACGTTCAAACAAACAAACAAACTCTTCAGCTTTATATAATATCTAAATATATAGTATGGCTTTCTTATCTTACTTCATCATCAGCCACATGACGTCCACTGCTGAACATAGGCATAACATAAATAACATACATACATGCCGCAAACACACGCTCTCCAAAAATACTCTCTCACTTTTGATTGCCTGTTATTTAATTGTGTTAATAAAATGTAAATTGTTGTAAATTGTTCCCATTGTTGGTGCAATAATTGCTTTTTATTTTATTTTTTAGTTTATAATATGAGATTGTGTTTTGTTTTCCTTGTGCAATATTGTACCAATAATAAACTTCTTTCTTTCTTTCTTTTCTTTCTTAAATCCATTATTGGCCGTAAGATAGGTCTATGAGTTTGTATCACTCTAGTATTAAGAGCTGTGGATTTTAACAAACAATAAATAAATAAATAGACCTCCCCCAAAGATTTCCAGACGGACCTGTCAAAAGCGGCCTGCATCCAGCGTGTTCCTGCGACCTTTATCAATATCTTACGTATAAATGTTAAATTCGACAACATTCAACATACTTTTGATCTCTTGTAAAAACACGTAGCAAACCACTTACTCCATGTAGTTGCATTTCTAGCCACGCAAATCTAAACAAATAAAACCTAAACCCAGGATATTACTGAAATCATGTCAAACGTTTCTAAAGCCAGACAGTCCATCATGAAACGTTGCTCGGCGACCTTGTGAAATGCTCCCTTCACCGCGTTTAGACTGATGTTACAACACTGGCAAATATTTTAACAGCATGTTGCCAAACGACAGCGCTGTCCGTCAGCCCTTAGGTAATGCCTGAATTGCGTTTTATGCAGTTGATAGAGTTAGATAGAGTTTTATTGGTATCTGGTTTTATATGCGGCAATCTTATCATTCCTATGGTCAGCAGTGCTTATGCTGTGGCTGATGATCATTTGGTAGCAGGCATGGGCTGCAATATATACATTATACATGATACATTCTGAGATAAGTTTGAAAGAGTTTTACACGGGCAGGGGAATATGGCTCCTCTGCACGTGATAATAAACGGTGTTACGTCCAGAGTGAGTATCGAGTATCGACTGATTAGAGATTGAACTGAACTGAACTGAAAAACTGATTGGTTATGCCATATTATATCAATTATGCCTGATCGAAATCTGATATATCTATACGCTGATCCCGGAACGCACAGAGGCAACTATAGCCGATTTTACACCTTATGTTCAGTGGTCGCTATTAAGGTGGATATAGATATCGCTTACACCAGTAAAATTGAAAAGACTTATTTATCATTTAACAGCTTATGGTTCAGTGAATGCTTATTCGTCTGTAGGTTTGTATGCTAAGGATTCGTCTCGTTTTACCGTAACAAATATTTGTGATCCGCAAATATTAGTCTCAAGTCTGCAAAGACTTTGGACGACGTTGGAAGGGTCTACGGCCTACGCACACGAACTAAACTGGAATACGCGCGTTATCAGCTAGTTCCAAAATTTTAAAAGTTGTGAGCATAAACTGTATGTCACACTACATTATTTCGTAATACCTTTAGCACAAGATACATATCTTGAATAGGTGGGACTGTGTGTAACTGAATTCCTTTTTATTTGTAGGTTTCTCTCCATTAACATGAAGCATGTCTAGGTTTCGTCTAACGAGGCTCTCATGGTAATATCAGCACTTAGTATAATGTTACACGAATCACTGTAATGCTTTATGTACTGGTCATAGTAGGGTGACAATAGGTATGATTTGTGTATATGCTTCAAAGATTACGTTTGAGGATTTTTTTTATAGAAGAACGCTTTAATTAGGTCGTCTCTTCGTTAGTACAGCTGCCGGGAATTATCCACAATTCCAGAGAAATCATTAATACATTACACGAATATTCAAAAATGTTGTTTAATGTACTTATATTAAATTATAATCGGTCCATCTGTCAAAACTGTATTAAAATCCGTTAAGTAATTTTGGACATGTCCGCTAAAACAAACAGGAAAACAGACAGACAAAAAAAAAACCTTATGTTTTATTACTGTTTTTCCCGACTTCAAAAAAGGAGGTCCTGTATTCGATCATCTAAGTTTGTATGGCCGCAAGTTTCTCAAAAACTACTGATCCTATTTGGATGGGGTTTTCGTTATTCAAATGTATATTTTTCAGGGAAGGTAAGGTAAGGTGAGGTTTTATTTGCCATCTAAGCAAAAGAAATACACGAACAAATATACGAAAACAATGTTCAATATAACTTAGGCACCGACTCCAAATATACGTACACAATTTTTTATTTTTTGGTTAGTGGTCTTGAAGTCGGTTTTATTTTTTGTTATAAAGTTTATTATGTGTATTTATAATTCCATTTGCAATTAAAATTATATAATCTTATGTACTGTTCTGTATACGAAAGTGTGTTAGTTGAAATGCTGAGTAAACAGATAGATACATGAGGCATTGAACATTTCTCGCTATGAGCACATGTACGTGGCCGTACATTCACCTGTGTTTACACTCGTTGCTGACTTGGCATTTTATCCCTCGTAATTATTATTATAATTTATACACGCCCTAATAATTTTCCTATCGTGTGGTATTCTCAAAATCGTAAATTTGACTACCAAAAACAGCCTTGGATTGTTTGCGCCACAGTATTATACCAGTATAATACTGTGGCGCAAACTACTACTGGGTACTGGGTAATCTACCAGTCACAGCCAGTCACGTCAATCATTATCGTTTGTTACCGATTAACTACGTTCAGATGTAGGCCTCCCCAAGTAAGCGCCATCCACCCCCTTCTTGAGCAGCCCGCATCCATCCAGTCTCTACGTATATGTAACTAATTCAATTTGTTTCTTTTTAGAATATTGTATTAGAATAATCGTACGCTATGAGTCTGTGACTAAGATATAATATTTTTTTTATAGAATAACGCATGCATGCTCACGCCTTTTATCCCCGAAGGGGTAGGCAGAGGCGCAACTAGTGCACCCACTTTTCGCCAAGCGTATTCCGTCCCATGATGTGATAGGGAGCGAGCCTATCGCCATACCGGGCACAAATGCCAGACTCCGGGCTGATACTGAATAGAAAAATCCAATATCACTTTGCCCGACCCGGGGATCGAACCCGAGACCTCAGCCTTGCAGTCGTACCGTAATACAACTACGCCACCGAGGCAATCGTTTTATAGAATATACTAAAATAAACATAAACGATGGTGACAACACACACAGTCGCGTGCTAGCGTATCATTTTCCGGGGCGTTTCTTCGTTGCGGTGCTGGTAAGTGGCCTGTCCCACGACAACCGGATGTTCCTCCATTTTACATTGTAACCGAGCATAATGGAGCCGCTTTTACTATTGTGAGCACGAGCGTAGCGGGTTTCTTTGGTGGGCTATTACAGATATTTGTTATTGCTACTGCAGGTGCAATGAATAGAACTTTGGTAGAGAAGCAATGTAGAGAAGGGTTCAAGTGTAGGCCAGACTCTGATCTTCCTCTGTAGGGAAAAATCTTTATTGAAATGTTAATGCTATATTATGATTTTTGAGAGGATATTTATTAAAGTTGGTGTTGTTTTTATCTCCTAGAGCCGATAATTACATTTTACCATTTTCTATTGCCTGTTTTATTATTCGGCTCCAATTGAATGGATTATATGCGAATAACAAACAAATCGCTACAACAAGTAACGAAATGATCATATTGTATGTAAATTTGATTGACGCGAGACGAGATTTGATTGATTTCACGCGCAATTTGTTGTAAATTCGTAATGTCGTTAACCTGTTGTTGCGTAGCTTTACATTGGTTGTCTTCTTTTTTTTTCTGATATAGGGGCCAAACGAGCATACGGTTCACCTGATGGTAAGTGATCACCGCCGCCCATGAACATCTGCAATACCAGGGGGTACAGAGATGCGTTGCCGGCCTTTTAGGTGGGAATACGCTCTTTTTTTGAAGGTCGCCAGGTTGTATCTGTCCGGAAATGCTGCTGGCGGCAATTGGTTCCATAGTTTAGTAGTACGTTGCAAAAAATGACGGCTAAAACGTACAGGGGTGGATTGCCAACCTCCGAGGTGATGTGGATGGATGGTGGATGGTCTCGATCTGTTGGTTCAATTCTCGGAGCTGGAATAGGGTAGTTTCCTATGTTTGAATTTGTACATTATTTGATATCGAACAGAAAATAATACGAAAAAGAAATTCTTCTGTGAAATCACCATCAAAAATGGTTAAAAAATAAAGCAGTTATTCAAATTTGAAATATTGTTGTGAGCCAAAGTGGGAGCTTGGTGGGGATATCGCACTATCTCTTTCGCATGCAGGCATCGCTACGGCCGTTGACACCCGGTGACGTCACAGTCTGATATTACTGTAATTTGACAACTACTCCTTCCACCAAATTTCAAAGCTTTAGAACTTTCTTATTATTGTGCCAATTTCGAAAATTCTTTTTCCGTTACATTTAGGATGACATAAATTTTTGATAAATGTATTTTTTAAAATGTAGTCAACTACCTCATTGTTAGTTTCGTACGAACTTCGATTCTCTGACACGTTGAGCGGCTTTGTCTATCGGTTAGTGTTTTGAGATACCAAATCTTAATGAATAAAGTCATTAACTTAAATACTTTTGTGTCCCAGAGGATAAAGGTCACGAGAATTCCAAAAGAAATAATCGAATAGTTATCTGTTGAGTGTTTACTCGATTAGTGATTAAAGTATAAATAAACTACAACACGGCGCTTTATCAAGGAAATTAAAATAGTTTTATAACCCATTTATAATTGTTTACAAGTTAACGATATTATAAATGATTTTTGTATTTATCTTAGAACTCCATTGTAATATTTTAGTTCTAATCAAAAGTTTAAAGGAGGCGAAATTAGTGTTACACATTTGCGTCTCTACCCTTACACTCAAAGAGGGTAGAGCCTGTAGCTTTTTATGTATATTTGTTAGACATTGTGGTGTAGCGTGGGATGTTGCCGCCCGCTACCGACTGAAAATTTGTCGCTACCTATTTCAGGGGCAGCCTTAGTGGGCGCGAGGCACAGGTGAGAGCAAAAAAGTTTCCTCATTTTAAAAAAATCATGTCCAAAAAACATTGCAGCACTGCCCGCCCCTTTCTTTATGTGCCACCCGGGACCATCGCCCCCCAGGCCGAACCCTTCCCCCTAGCTACACCACTGTTTAAACTATATAGTCGCTGGATTAAACATACCTAGCTAGGTAGTGCAAACGGTAAGCCACTGGTCTAGACAAAACAAACAAAGAGTATTTGAACGGACCCAGCCTTTATAATACACAGACGGCGAGACTCAAACGCTACTGTTCCAAAACAATATACTTTATTTCAATAGTGTTTGCATAAATTTAAACGAACTGACGTACTGTATTCATGGTATGGGACACTTGGGGCCTGTCTCACAAAGTCGGAGTAAATGGTAATCGTCGATTATAATGTAAAACGTCAAAATACAAAAATTTCTCAAATAAATTGTAAACAAAAGTGCATTTACCATTACCTGTCTTTGTTAACTGGCGTATAACATTCACTTGAACTTTGTGAAACAAGCCCATAATGTTCTGTTTCTTGGAAGTAGGTGCCTGCTAGTCACGAATGCAGTGTAGTGTAATTTACTGAGAGAGACTACACTACTAGACTGAACAAATCCTAAAAAAGAATTATTCAAAAAGAGGGTAGATATTGATTCATGTTATCTGTTATTGACAGGTCTAACCACCGTGAAATTCTTTAAAACTTTACATTACTCAAAGGCACAAAACGCACTTGCGCGAGACCGTAAATCCTAAGCAATGAAGCCGATGATCCGTGGTTCGTATCTCCTCATTGCGTACACGATTGGCAATTATCATGCCCTGTAATGTAAGCAAATATCTAGCTGTATTTAATTGGCGGATAAATGGTTGTTGGTTGGAAAGGGTAGTTATGGAAAGGAAAAGGAGACGTGGCCGGTAAGGCATAGTTCCAGTAGCCTTTAGGCATTACCTCTCAATACCCTAGAAACGTCTAATGAGTTAGAAGATATCCATTGGCAGCTTGATATTATCGACATACTTGCCCTGGTTGACCAGATTCTTCCGAGAACTTAGGTGCAAATTTCGGCGGTGCAAAGTAGCCTATAATAGATACATCTCTTTATTAACCACCACATAAGTAAAGGAAAAGCAACACAAATATACTTACTAACTATAGTTAGTTAACTGTAATAATATCTTAATCCAGGATATTTATCTGAATATCAAACATCCCAATCCATTCAACGTTTTTTGCGTTTACGCGCGCGCGCGCATGCTCACGCCTTTTATCCCCGAAGGGGTAGGCAGAGGCGCAACTAGTGCACCCACTTTTCGCCAAGCGGATTCCGTCCCATGATGTGATAGGGGGCGAGCCTATCGCCATACCGGGCACAAATTCCAGACTCCGGGCTGATACTGAATAGAAAAATTCCAATATCACTGCCCGACCCGGGGATCGAACCCGAGACCTCAGCCTTGCAGTCGTACCGTAATACAACTACGCCACCGAGGCAGTCTTTTGCGTTTACTTTTAATAAACATCCAAACATCTTTATAAAATCTCATATTTATGATATTATTCGTAGGACGAATAAGATTTATTCGACTGTGTTCCCCACAAGTAGTTCTACAAAACTTTGATGTTGTTTCCATATGATGCGTTTGATGTATTACTGATACCCTCAACTTGAGATCATCTGTATCAGTCTATAACAATTTTAATACCTAGTAAAAGTCTAGAATTTTAACGTTCTAGAATCAGTTTTTTTTTCGGTATCGAAGGCCTTAACCATTTGGTGTTCTATAAGACAGTTTTTTTTATAAAAAAATATATACATAGTATTTCAACTGATCACTGTTTAACCCTTTGTTTCTCATTTCAAATGCTTTAAGAGTCACAGACAAACCTTAACATCATAAAGTAAACTATAATTGTAAATATTTATTGGTAAAGTTCTATAAATTTAATTTCTTCATTCATAAACTGGTTTAGTTTCAAAATAACCGAATGAGTATTTCTCACGATAACCTTGGGAGACTTGCCCTTTTGCGACAGATACTCTAGAGTCAGTCGGTCAACGCTCGCTGGTTTGAAGGGTTACCAAAGATGTGTATAAAATAAGTATCTGAGTTGTACTTGTGCTTAAAAATAAAGAAAAGGGAAGACTTTCGGGTACGGTAGAAGCTCTTATAGTTGGCAGTCATACCCTAATCAATTTACACGCATTTTTATACCTGTTTTATTGCAACTCTGCCCGGACAAATGACAAAGGTTCGTGAGCTTTGGTATATTTCACTTTCATCGTATTTATAACCCCAATTTTTATTTTTGTTGTTTTGTGATTACATCTACTTTGCAATCATTTATGTATTTGTGGTAACTGTACGTTCATGGTTTCATCATAATAACAAGTAATTTTAATAAAGCATATTACACAACATTTTAATCCATCTGCCAACCCTATAAATGTAAGTGCTATATAAACAATTTTGTCTGAAACATCGCGTGATCAGTGACCAAGATTTCGGAGGCCGAATGTCGACGTATTAAAACATCGTTAGCGCCTAGTTTAGTAAGCCGACTATAATAATGGGATTCTTTTTATGTACAGAAGAAATATTTAATTCAATATAAGTATTTATAACGGGTTTCATAGGAAAAGTTCTCGAGTGGAGACCACGCACCGGCAAGCGCAGCCTTGGACGTCCATCTGCAAGGTAGACAGACGACTTGATAAAGGTCTTAGGATCACGCTAGATGCCGGCAACTATTGACAGGTCCGTTTGTAAATTTTTAGGGGAGGCCTACGATCAGTTGCCTTCATGTGGCTGATGATGATGATGACACGGCATAAAAAAACTAACGTCGGTGGGTTGCAGATGGAACCGGCCTGCTCAAGAACGGGATGTTTGCTCACTTGGGGAGGCATATGGTCAACAATGGTTTACAATAGGCTGGTTGGTTCGCTGGTTCGTATTTATGGCGGGTCTCCTGTTAGTCACATTTACACGATGCCTCTTTTAGTCTGTAGTCCCTGAAAACAATACCTGAAGTGTTTGGGCCAATCATAGCGTTAGCTAATGGAGCATTCGGATTTTGAATCTATTCGATGACTATTTGAATATTACTGGTAGCGATTCTGTTGCAAAAACATTCAAGGCGACGTCCAAGTGTCGTAGCTACAAATATTACGTTCTATTTTAACATCCTAGATTACTCAGAAACAGTATTATCACCGTGGCAACCTAGCTTTAAACTTGGAGAACCGGTATGATGATTCGATTGAAGATGGTTAAACCCTTTGTAATTTTATACTCTTCTGAACGAAACTGAACATGACGAGGGCAGTGTTTTGTCAATCTAACTGCGGGTGGTAACATTACTGTTTATGGGCGCTCGTGGTGCTGACTAGGCGAAAGGGCTTGCTCGTCTCGTTATTCAGTTATTTAACAATAATCCTAATTGTCATCTCCTTACGATCGTGTTCGATATATCCTGTCAAATCTTGCTCAAGTATTTCGGTATATCAGTTACTGTAAATCTGAAGTACTACTAAATTTGAAAGTTACCGGTACATATACTCGTCAATTCGGATAAGGATCGCGATGGAGTACCGTATGATGACCTCATAATAAATCTCTCAAGCACTCTGCAAGTGGGTCGATGTCCTCAAGGTTTTGCGTCAAAGTCCAAGTACCAAGTAAGAGTATAATAAAAAACTCAAACTTTCAGGTAATTTATTTTTTTTACTTAATCCAATAATGTAAATGCATATAAAAATTATCTCTAATTAAAAAAATCGGACAAGTGTGAGTTGGACTCGCATACCGAGGGTTCCGTACAATAATATAATAATAATAATAATACCAGCCCTGTATTAAATACTGCCCACTGCTGAGCACGGGCCTCCTCTACTACTGAGAGGGGTTAGGCCTTAGTCCACCACGCTGGCCTAGTGCGGATTGGCAGACTTCACATACCCTCGAAATTCTTATCGAGAATTCTCAGGTATGTAGGTTTCCTCACGATGTTTTCCTTCACCGTTAAAGCGAACGATAATTGATAAACAATACACACATAACTTCGAAAAATCAGAGGTGTGTGCCTTGGGTTTTGAACCGCCGGACATTGTCTCGGCAGACCGTTCCATTCCCAACTAGGCTATCGTCCACTATCGTTCCGTACAAACAAGTTTGTAATATGAAATATAAGTTTTTGTATGTTATTTAAACACATATTTACGGTTTTAAGTTTTTTCCATTACATGTTTATTTATTTATTTATTATGGTACACCAACAGCAAATACATCAATAAATCATAGAAAAGACATACATGTGCTGTAAGACATACCTTGCTCCTTGCCAAATTTCATGATTGTAGGTCAACGGGAAGTACCCTATAGGATTTGATTCCCTAATGAAATCGCAAAATATGCGACATAAACGGTTATATCTTTTCTTCGGATCGCGTTGACTTACAAGTTTGATGTTTTCTGTCTTGCAGCTTTGCAATAGCATATTCAAAGTGGTACAGGAGCGCTTCATTATGCCTTATGTATACACCCTTTATTAATGAAAAAAGTAAACAGCCACAGCAACTTCTATTATTTGAAAGTTGAATTCACAATGTGAGGATATCGCGAGTCCCAACTTTACGCTTAATTTGAATGCGTCCTTAGTTTTGTGATTATAAAAACACCGCTACATACATACACAGCATTATGCATTTTCCAGGAGTAGGTAGAGGTTTATCATGCCAATATTTCGCCAGCTATATTAGGTCCCATGTAATAGGGGACCGGCCTATTGGCATTTACCGGGTACATTTCCAGACTCTGGGCTTACACTGAGTACGTTATGTAATAACGTTACATTATATAGTGAAAGTAATACATTAAGTTCTTACGACGACTACCAGCGATAACTGATGACAAAAAAATAACGTGCCCTGTATTCTTTATCTGCGTGTAAGCAGAGAGCACTCGTTAAAATGTAATGGCTATTCAATATTTTATTTATTTTTACTAGCTATTGCTCGCAGATTTACCCGCGCAGTGGAAGGCCACACAGTACTTTGTTAGTCAAGGTGCTGGATGGTGTTGCTACTGTTTATGGGTGGTCGTATCGCTTACCATCAGGCGAACGGCATGCTCGTCTCGTCATTAAATGCAATAAAAAAAAAAAAAAAAAAAAAAAAAAAAAAAAAAAAAGTCCCAGAGAGAATAAAAACTTTTTAACAAAAAAATTAAACCGTCGAAAAACTGAAAAGCAAAAAATAATAAACATTTTTTATTCAACCTTAATAACTAATATATGCGTATATTTGGAATCGATAGCTAATTTATTTATCCAATAATTTTTTTTTAAATTAAAATAGGGGTATTCTGTAAAAAAATATGTGTGGGCATACATTAATAAAAATACACGTCGACTGTAGAACCTCCTCCGTTTTTTTTTTCGTCGGTTAAAAAGTTTACACGAGACCGTGAATTATTGGGATAAAACAAGTCTACCCATATTTTTATACGGGCACGGGAAAGTGAACCCACTGCACCAGATGGTAAGCCGAGAGGGGAACAAGATAGAGTGTCCACTGACGACAGATGATTACCCCTTGCCAGCCAACGTGTTGGAACCGGATATACACAGGCTGCCCCCTTATTCTCTACTAGCATTGCGCGCGGCTCCGCCCAGAAACTATCCCGCCCTCACACCCGCCACTGTAACTCCTGTAAGCCAGGATCAGCAGTGGCACGCATTTTATGACACCAAGCGGTGAAGCTCGGCGAGTCTCAGGGAACACTAGTCTGTCTTTAACCCGCAACGAAATTAATCAAATAGAAAGATAGGGAGGAGTTAGAAATATTAATTTTCCACTACCATCCATAGCAAAACGGGCGACAAAAATAATGAACTAAGGAGGTCCGCCCGCGTGGAAAAGTTTTTCCGGGATAAAAAGTATCCTATAGCACTCAGGAGTAATGTAGATTCCTATTAGTGAAAGAATTTTCAAAATCGGTCCAGTAGTTTTTGTTAGTTCCTGAGATTAGCGCGTTCAAACAAACAAACTCTTCAGCTTTATATAATAGTAAGTATAGATTAGTATAGATGATACACGTTATTTTCACCTCTCGTAACAAGCGCGTAACGTAACTCATCGCGTTTATCACTATGGAAATTGGCATATAGAATACCATTTAACGCTAATTACACGAAGTTAACGTGACGCGGCCGCGTTACGAGTAAACACTGTCGTAGAGAATAAGGAGGCTGATCTCGGAACGTGACTTACCTTGGACGTGACGATGTTTTAACACCTTTTATAAGGTCGCTATCCAGGCGGATACAAAATCCTACTAATATTATAAACGCGAAAGTTTGTAAGAATGTTTGTTAATCTTTCACGCAAAAACTACTGAACGGATTTCGATGAAATTTGGCGCACGGGTAGATCATGTCCTGGATTAACACATAGGCTATTTTTATCCCGGGAAAACTTATTCACGCGGGCGGAGCCGCGGGCGAAAGCCAGTATTAGATCCTACCATCAGAAAACTCCTGTTCCACCTATTTCCTATAATCATGTTGATTTATTGCTTTCTCCGTGCGTGATAGAAAGAGAAACGTAATGAATAACTTTCGCAAAAAGAATATAGGTTTTTAAAAATTATAAAATAATAATTCAGAAATTCCAATCACAATTCGCTGATATTTCTGTCCGATTCCAAGTAATTCTCAAAGCGTTAGTTTATCCAAGCCGACGTAATGATGGCGATTGTCAAGAGATTTTCACACCTCGATACTAATATTATTCTTGGACAGTTATATGTATTATGTGTGTCATCAGTTCATAAATGTTCATGTAGGGACAGAACGGATCATGTATCAAGACCGACGTCAGTCCGGCGTGTGCAAGTGCAGTGTGCGCACGATTGTAAACTATAAATAAAATAAATAGTGTTACTATTATCTTGGAGTTCATATTTCCTCATCATAAATATACTATACCCGAAAGCAACTAAACTGGTGACCCCGGACATTCTCTGGACAGTAAAACATCTGTACATTTTGTGAAGTGAACTGTGACTGTGTTTCGAACATGAATCCTGCCAAAAGCTACATGCACGATGCCACGTCCGGACTCACGGGACCGTCTGCCATGCCGGCAACCATGAAAAACGAAGATTCAAGCCTTGCGACTATATCAATTTCGGCCCGGATACCCCAATTTTGGGCGGAACTACCCAGACTTTGGTTCGCACAATTTGAAGCGACAATAAGTCCCCAAAAGCAAGGTGAGGATAGCAAATTTCAAATGGTGGTTTCAAAGCTTGATCGAGAGGCATTGCAACAAGTTTCAGATATAGTGTATAATCCTCCAGCAGACGGCAAATATGTAGCCCTGAAGAAGAGACTGCTGGAGGTATTTGAAGATTCTCCAGAACGACAGTTCCATAAATTAGTGAGCGAATTAGATTTAGGCTCACAAAAACCATCCCAGCTACTAAGGAAAATGAGAGAACTGGCTCGCAATTGTCAGGCCAGCGAGGAGACGGTGCAGAGCCTATGGACTGCACGCCTGCCGCCAGCCGTACGAGCAGTCCTAGCGGCAAGCCAAGACCAGAAACTCGACCACCTATCACCGATAGCAGACAAAGTTATTGAAAGTATGCAGCAGGGCTCACTGCCAGGCGAGATGGCTTCTGTTAGTACGACGCAGATTTCCTCGAGCAACGAATTGTGTACAAGTATGAATAAATTGATGTTGGAGGTAGCAGCGCTCCGAGAAGAAGTAAGAAGTAGGCCAAATCAAAATTTCCTTAGAAGCAGATCCAGATCAAGAGGAAGACTGAACAGGAGACCAAATTCGCCAGCCAGGACACCGTCGAGCCCAGACTGGCTGTGCTATTTCCATTATCGATTTGGAGCTAGGGCTAGAAAATGCGAAGAACCTTGTAGCTGGAAACGCAATCCGGAAAACTAGCTCTGGCGAGCTCTGAAGAGACGGGAGACATGACCGCCAGTACAACAAATCATCGTCTCAGTATTTTTGACAGTAAGAACAATTTACGTTTTTTAATCGACACTGGAGCTAACATTTCCGTAGTACCGGTTTCCATAGTAAGCAATCTGTATAAACGTAATAAAGTTTCCTATAAACTATTCGCGGCTAACGGCTCTGAAATAGCAACATTTGGTGTAATATCATTAGAATTAAATTTAAATTTAAGGAGAGCCTATAAATGGTCATTTGTAGTAGCTAAAGTGAGTCAACCTATAATCGGGGCTGATTTTTTAAATCATTATAAGTTAATCGTAGATATCAGTGCAAAAAAACTTGTTGACAAAATAACTAGCCTACATGTGTCAGGAATCGTAATCAGTAATAATGAAACAACCATAAGTACATTCGACAGCAATAATTTGTCTTGCGATATCCTCAGTAAGTATCCTAGTATAACCAGACCATTCAATTTTAAAGAAATTCCCAAACACAATGTATACCATTATATAGAAACCGCTGGGGCGCCCGTGCATGCTAAAGCGAGACCATTACCAGCCCACCGATACGATAAGGTAAAACAAGAATTTCAGTACATGCAAGAAGTCGGCATTTGCCGGCCTTCGAAAAGCGAGTGGGCAAGTCCTCTACATGTCGTGCCAAAGAAGGATGGGCAAATCCGACCGTGTGGTGACTACAGACAGTTAAACGCCATGACTAAACCGGATAGGTACCCTATTCCAAGAATTCAAGACTTTACTTATGGCCTTGCAGGTAAGACAATTTATTCTAGGATAGATGTCAACAGAGCATTTCATAATATCGCCATTAATCCCAGCGACATCGAGAAAACGGCTATAATAACGCCTTTCGGACTATACGAGTTCCCGCGTATGACTTTCGGCCTATGCAATGCAGCGCAAACGTATCAAAGGTTTATGGACAATGTAGTGCTAAAAGGAATTGAACATATTTCATGCGCCTCAAGCAACGGTAATGCTGAAATGGAGTCTTCTCAATTATTCTGCTATATTGATGACGTTATCGTGGCTAGTAGTTCTATAGAAATTAACAATAAGCATTTGGATTTATTATTCCAGCGATTCGAAGAATTTGGCTTAACTATAAATGTCACAAAATGTGAATTCGTGCAAAAGAAAATCGAATATTTAGGATACGAAGTCACAGTTAACGGAATAAGACCACTGGATGACAAAATAAAGGTAATAACAAAGTTTCCGCGCCCAAAAACTGTAGACCAATTGAGAAGATTCCTGGGCATGATAAATTTCTACAGGTTACACCTACCACGCGCAGTGGAACAACAAAGAGAGCTTAATAAATACCTTCTTAAAACAAAAAGGAGGGATAAATCCGAAATACTGTGGACCGACTCAGCGATAAGATCTTTCGAGCAATGCAAGGTAAGTCTTAAAAACGCCGCCACTCTAGCATACCCATTAGCAGAGGCACCCCTGAGTCTCATGACGGACGCATCGGACGTGTGTATAGGAGCGGTATTACAGCAATGGACCGGTAAGTCGTGGATACCGTTAGGGTTTTACTCCAAACAATTATCGGTTACACAAGCTAAATATAGTGCATACGACAGGGAACTTTTGGCCATTTACATGTCGGTTCAGTATTTCAGAAACCAGATAGAGGGACGACCGCTTACAATATTTACCGATCACAAACCCCTAACATTTGCGTTTAGTAAGTCCTTTAATGATAAAGAAGTTCCGAGAAGGGTTAGACAATTGTCATACATAAGTGAATACTCTACAAACATACAACACATAACGGGTTGCAAAAATATCGTCGCGGACACCTTATCGCGCATCGAAAGCATTTCATGCCCCACAACATTCGATTTCACAGAATTAGCTAGCGCACAGGAAACCGACACTCAAATAACGTCGCTGCTGTCTAGGTCCGATAACAAAACTAATAATATGCAATTTAAACTATGCGATATACCTAATTCAAACAAGAAGATATATTGTGAAGTTTCTTCATCCAACATAAGACCATATATCCCCGAAAAGTTACGCAAACATGCTTTTGACACGATACATAACATTAGTCACCCAGGCGTTCGGTTAACACGAAAAATGATGGCCCAAAAATATTTTTGGCCTGGGTTAAATAAAGATGTAGGGCAATGGGCTAAGACATGCATTGGTTGTCAACGTGCAAAGATAACACGGCATACAAGTTCAGATTTAGGGACATTTGAGCCGAGCGAGCGATTCGACCATATACATGTAGATATTGTCGGGCCTTTACCCTCGACCCAAGAAGGATACAAATATTGCGTAACAATCATTGATCGGTTCACTAAATGGCCCGAAGCATTCCCCGTATGTACTATAACGGCAGAAGTAGTGGCTAAAGTCGTCTATGAAGGTTGGATATGCCGTTTTGGTACCCCCAAAAGGATCACAAGTGACCAAGGCCGACAATTCGAAAGCGACCTATTTGTTTGTTTAATGAAATTGTTAGGAGTAAAAAAATGCAGAACTACACCTTACCACCCCCAAGGTAATGGTATGATCGAACGTTGGCATCGTAGTATGAAAGCAGCTTTAATGGCGAGGTTAAGTCAAGCGTCGTGGAGTGAAGAATTACCTACAGTTCTACTTGGCTTAAGAACAGCAATCCGCAGTGACTCTGGGATAAGCGCAGCCCAGTTAGTATACGGCCAGGGCGTCCGACTTCCAGGTGATTTTTACACTGAGTCGACACAGGTGAGTCCATGTTCACATACATACCTCGAAAAGTTACGCCATACTATAAGCCAGCTACGACCGCAGATTAATATACATCCAAATTGTAGATCAATATTCGTTCATCCAGACTTGCGAACATGTACTCACGTTTTTATCCGGAATGACATGGTACGTAGACCCCTGACACCACCGTATGAAGGACCCTATAAGGTAGTGAAAAAGAAGGAAAAGTTCTTTATAGTGCAACTACTTAATAGACAGAGTTCGGTATCGATCGACAGATTAAAACCAGCCTATATAATGAATAACGCTGATCCTACACCGGCGGTACAGGTACGTAAATCGCATTCAGAAACAAATATTACCACAGATGGCTCAGCGGTTTCGAATCCCTCCTTAGCACCAAAGTCCTCTCGATCCGGCAGGCTGATAAAACGTCCCGTCAGATTTACGTAACACATTTGTTATGATATGGAATTAAGTTTTTTTTTTAGAAACTACCATGTAGTTATAAAATGTTCTAACTAGCAGATCTGGTATCGTTAATCGTCTCACGAAAACCAGATCTGATCCCAAGGTTTACGCCGTAGGGCTAGCTATGGACACTCTAACCATTTATTAATAATTCGTATAGTAATAAGTATAAAACATGAACATTGATAAATATATTTTATAATGTTATAACTATTTTATTTTCGTTTCTTTCACAACTACTAAGACGGTTAACAACCATAAGCATTATTTTTGTAATGAGGCCAGAGCAATCTGCTTATTATGTAAAATTCACATTTTAGAATATTTAAACCATTGTAAGAAATCACTCCACGTATTGACTGCACTGAGTTAAGACTATATATTTAAAATACAAGATTTATATCCTGTTACATAATGGGCAAGAATCAAAGCAAAGAACAGGAGATCATTATAGCCCAAAACGGTGCAAACGCTGCAAACGCTAAGCAAATCGCTATTGACGAGAAAGTAAACCATTTATATGTGATTCTTATGGTGATTAGTGTCAGTGTGATTATCCTGTATTTGTACATTTTATACCAACATTATAAGAAACATACAAAGAATGTGTTTAAGAAACAATTGGATACAGTAACTTTGGCGATGGGTCAAACTATAAACGCCAACCAACGCCAGTTTGCACAACATGTTTAGTGTAAGGAATACGTTCAAGTTTGTATCACGTCACAAGCCCTTACGAAATTTGTAACCCAGTACGTACATATGTATTGTATTTACTTGTTTAAATATTGTATTAGTATAAGTATGTATCCAATGTACATCGTTTTGATTAACAACAATTGTAAGTCGGACAGTCGGGAATGTACACAGTCAGCGTTTTTATTGTAACTTAATAATACTTGCACAGGGTACTATGACATCATGGAAGCATGATTGTGAAATTGTGAGTTGCAAATTACTACCTTGTTTGTAATATTGTATATTTTAATGTAACTCTCTACTATTTTTTTTTGTTTAAAAAAAAAGAAAAAAAAAAAAAAGAAAGGGGAGGATGAGTGTAGGGACAGAACGGATCATGTATCAAGACCGACGTCAGTCCGGCGTGTGCAAGTGCAGTGTGCGCACGATTGTAAACTATAAATAAAATAAATAGTGTTACTATTATCTTGGAGTTCATATTTCCTCATCATAAATATACTATACCCGAAAGCAACTAAATTCATAATGTGTTATTTTAAAATGATTTTTCCGGCGATATTAAAGTTTATTTACTTGAATTAATTTATAGATAATTGCGGCCGGCTCCGCCAGCGTGAAAAAGTTTTCCGAGGTAAAAAGTAGCCTATAGCACTCAGGAGTAATGTAGCTTCCTATTAGTGAAAGAATTTTCAAAATCGGTCCAGTAGTTCCTGAGATTAGCGCGTTCAAACAAACAAACAAACTCTTCAGCTTTATATAATAAGTATAGATATGGTAGGTACATTGCTGGTAGGTTTCTCGTATGCGAGGGGCCGTCTGGGCGGGTACCAACTACTACCGCAAAGTCTATTTCTACCGCCAAGCAACAGTGTGCATGCAATGTTGCGTTCCGATTTGAAGGAAATTGAAGCTAGTAGCTAGCGTAATAACTGTGTATGATAAGACTTAACGTCTTATGGCACAGGTTGACGAACGTAGTGGAGTGCCATGCAGTAATTTGTAATTCAAAGATTTGTCTCTTCTTCTGTCTGTTCTTACCATCAGGCGAGCGGCGTTTTCGTCTCTTCATTCAACTGCAATAAAGAAAATGGTTTATGGTAGGTTTGTGTTATGTGAGTATCCTTCTGGTTAGTTACAAGTGTCCTTCTGGTGTCCTTCTGAAATTCTGGTTATTGTATTTTTTATTTTATTTTGTTTATTTTTCTAAAATCCACAGCTCTCTAATGTAAAACAATACAAACAAGTATGACACATCTTACGGCCAAATTCGGATTTACATTACCTATATAACATTATTGTCACTCTATTACTACCACAAATCAGCAGTGTAAGTGTGCGAGTATTTCACTTTGAAATATTTAGTGTGCTTATGTTATTAAAAAGTATGAGGTTGATGTTGATAATTTTTATGTCAGGTTTTATATTTAGACTGTGTTTTTTTATAAAAAGTATATGATAATTATAAAGACAGTCCTAACGCCTGCAAAGAAAATATTTGTAAAAACAACGTGGATTTGCTATTAAATTTGTGAAGGTATATCAATGAGGAAAAGTTATTAATTAATTAAACGCTTTCAACCTTTGTAATGCTATCATCTTTTAGGTGTAATATATGTAACTAGCAGGTATTATGAGTATCCGTATTCACAAACTATACTATGAGGACGCACAGTGCGGCTGAACTTGTAGTGTTGGCAATTTCATGTTTTTTTGGTTTGTTTATCTTACAGCAATATTGTATCTCAATATTGGCCAATCACCGCTACCTTATGCCTACGCACTGGGAAGGCTGTCATGACGTAATCATTGAGAAACTAACCTATTATCATAGCATTACACCGTACTTAGCTAAGTAACATCTGTGAATACGGGCCTTATTATCATAGCATTGCTCCGTACTTAGCTAAGTAACGTTTGTGACTACGGGCCTTATTATCATAGCGTAGCTCCGTACTTAGCTAGGTGACGTTTGTGAATCCGTACTTGGCCAATGTTTGTGAATACGAGCCTCAACATCTAATTTCTCAAGATGATGCGCCTAATTTAGTTTTCATGAGTTCCTGGGTGGTGTTGTTACAGTGGCACGACCATCAATCACATACTCAAGAAACCGTGAATATTCAAACCGTTTTGTACAGCGTTTGGTAATTCTTATCACGACCCACATCCGACTGGAGTCGTTAACATCTGCTCGAGCAATAAACTTGCCGAACGTGTTTTATTTAACTTGATAAGCGAATTAATTGATCTGTGTTGTTGATTTATTCATGTATATTGTACTTGTCCTAAATATTTATAAGTACATACTTAAAATAAAGCGTTTGTGGGTTTTGAGTTTAGCAAGATGTTGTCTAAAAGATGACGTCCATCTGTCTAAGAGAATCTGTTAAAGAGCTCTATATTTTCATCACTCAATCATTCACTCAATTACTCGCACTAAATTATTAAATAGTTACAGACAAATCTGACTTCTCCCCATTGTGTTCACGTAATTAACCGATGCTCATAATTAACAGTGAATAATCTTTTAATTACAACCGTTAGCTAGATTACATCGTGAAATAAGTTGAATAAAGTACTGGAACTTATGTAAAATCGACCCGGCCGTTTCCTCATTGCATTGGTTACCAGTTACTACAAAATTGTTACGTGCCAGAGCCGTAAAGCGATGTTCTGACGTCCTTTTACGTAAAAAAAATATGGTTGCTGTTACCTTTGATTTTTTTTTTATTCGGGCATGAAGAAGTGACTGTACCTACCTCGCCTGATGGTAAGCGCGATGCCGTCCAGATAGAGTATCGAATGGCAGTAGATGGTTATCTCATGCCATTCGACACAATCATGCCGGCCTACTAAGCTGCTTCTTCACGCTAAGGCGGAAGGACCCAGGATTATAGGAAGGAGGGAACACGTGCGCCGGTAAACTATTCCAAAGCCTGATGTTGCGGCAAAGATTTAGCGAACCTATTGGTTCGGGCCGAGATCGTTTTAACCATCAAGCTGTGACTTCGCATGCCAGCACCCGTGGTTCTGCTGAGGAAAGGAGAGAAGGGGATCAGATTAAACAATTCCTCAGAGCATACGCCATGATACAGACGGTAGAACACGCTTAGAGAAGCGACATCCCTCCGCAACTGTAGCGACTCCAAGTTGCTCGTCACGTCTGCATCATTCCTATTCTCATTCTGAATAACCTATCCCACTATTAGAAGTTTGTTGAATACTATATAGACGGCGTATTTACTGCACGCTGACGAAGTGCGATTTTAGCGCTCATGTTTGTATGTAAAAGTATACTGTGTATTGAGTTCGTAGCGCGTAATCGGTGCATATAATATTCGTCTGCAAATTGCAATCTACATAGGCTCTACGTTAAACCTATTAAAATATAATAGTAAATATAAATATATTAGTAAAACTTTTAGGACTGTCTCGGTGGCATAGTTGTAGCGTGCGCGGTACGACCAAATTCCTAGTCGGGCAAAGTGATATTGGGTATTGCCTGGAGTCTGGAATTTGTGCTCAATATAGCTATAGGCTTGTCTCCATATCACATCATATGACGGAACACACAAGGCGAAAAAAGGGGTGCCCTGGTTGCATCTCTGCCTACCCCTCCAGAGATATGTAAATGCGTGCTGAGTATCTGGTAAGAATTTGGTAACCTTCAAAGCTGCTCTCTATATTCAGGCCAGTTAACAATAGGTGAACTTGCTCGTGTCATATTTCAGTTGTACAAATATAAGTTTATTATTGATTAGATGTGGCCTCAGTGTGACCTTCGTAACCTGTTCCAAGTATATCTGATAGCGCTGGTGACCCGATTTTATCTGTTTGTATATGGGTTCAAATGACACGCTATTTGATGGGTAAGCAAATACAATTATGGATCGATAAGAGCTATAGAAAAGGACATTGTTAATTATTACGGAGTAAAAGCACACTAGATTGCCTCGGTGGCGTAGTTTTATTACGGTACGACTGCAGTTTTGAGGTCTCGGGTTCGATCCCCGGGTTGGGCTAAGTGATATTAGGTATTTCTACTCAGTATCAGTTTGGAGTCTGGTGCGTGTGCGTGTGCGTGTGAAAGTACACGAAAATTGCATGCGGTTCTGTTGGCCAAGAAATCCGGTCCCGTTTCACCCCTCCGAATACTTATTGTAATACCTTCAAATCTTGTTGCCATGAATTACGTCAATTGTAATCGGAATACTAATGACTTGGCAAGTGTCCATACTAAGTAACCAGAGAAGTCATTCGGGGTAAAAGAAAAGTGCATAGCAAGTATAAAGTATGTACGATGGGAGTTATTTTACATGAATATAAGTTATCTACTCTTTTTGTTTTTTTTTATGGCATTGAATGACGAGACGAGCATACCGTTTGCCTGATGGTAAGCGATACGACTACCCAGAAACAGTAGCAACACCATCCAGCACCTTGAGTTACAAAGTATGTGGCATTCCACTGCGCTCGTCATCCTGAGACATAAGATGTTAAGTCTCATTATGTCCAGTAGTTATACTGGCTACAATGTCCTTCAAACCGAAACACAACAGTGCATGCACACTGCTGCTTGGCGGTAGTTACACTGGCTGCAATGTCCATCAAACCGAAACAAAACAGTGCATGCACACTGCTGCTTGGCGGTAAAAATAGACATTGCGGTGGTACCCACCCAGACGGACTCTTACATATGAGAGACCTACCACCAGTATGTCATGATATTCACATATGTTCAGATACATGACATACATGACATAAGTTATGTTCGTGATGACACCAGCCTACGAGGAAGCCCTAGTAACCGAGTTACAGCAGTTTGAGCAATACTGCATCGTAATATACCTACATATCCTGGAATGGTAATGTAACATAAATATAATTATAATCTTAATATATATAAATCTCGTGTCACAATGTTTGTCCTCAATGGACTCCTAAACCACTTAACCGATTATAATAAAATTCGCACACCATGTGCAGTTCGATCCAACTTGAGAGATAGGATAGTTTAAATCTCAAATTATAGTCGCAATTTTAATTTATTGCTAATTATTTGTCTGTTATTATTTGACAGTCACAATTATCTTAACTCCAAATGATTCTAACAGATGTCGATACCTTTCGACTGGGTTGAGTAAGTAATCAATAGATGGCGCTGCTATGAATGATTCTAACAGATGTCGATACCTTTCGACTGGGGTTGAGTAAGTAATCAATAGATGGCGCTGCTATGGTAAATCTACGAACGTGTCATATAAGCTACATTTTAAGCGGGACTTTTATACCGGGAAAACTCATTCACGCGGGCGGAGCCGCGGGCAAAAGCTAGTTTATTATATGTTATATGGTATGTATTTTATATACTTATTTGTTTTTATTATTTCTTATATGTGTATCTATATTAATTAATAATTATACTTATTATGTATTATGTACGTGTCGTATATTTATGTTTATGTTATCTATGAAGTTGAACACTTTTATTATACCTATATATCGCTTTAAAATGGAAATTTGGAAATCTTTGGGGGAGGCCTATGTTCAGCAGTGGACGTCGTGTGGCTGATGATGATGATACCTTTAATGAATCCTACCATGATTATCTCTGCACCACCCTAAGGTTGACTGGTAGAGAATGCCTAGGGCATAAGTCCACCTGTACATTAGTGTATAAAGTGCAAATAAATAAATAATGTGACACTGGACCTTTTGTTATTTATTTTGCAGTCCAAAATAATGGTCAATAATGAGGGAATTCCGTTTTTCAAAGGATGTCTGTCACTGGATGTTAATCGTCTGATGCTGTACGAAATAGTTTAGAGGGTTTTTTTTATTTTATGGGTAAGGGTTTTTATCACATAGTACCTGCATATCATATGTTGTAACTAAGTCATAAGACAGCATATAATATTTTTGTCTAAGAACAAAAATAAATTGTAGTATTCTCAAGTATGTAGGTAACCTTACGATGTTTTCTTTCATTAATTAATAAACAATGCACACGTAACTCTGAAAATTCAGAAATGTGTGCCATGCGTTTTGAACCTGTGGACCTTCGTCTCGGCAGTCCGTTCCATTCCCAACAAGGTTAACTAAGCTAAGAAACTATGCCAATTGACAATGTAATTGAGTGTACTATGGAATTCTCAATTTATATTTAAAATCCACAAGTATGATTCATTGGACCAGTTTTTAAAGCAAGCTTGGTATCCGAGGTTAAATGAACTCTATAAAAATATGATTACCATTGAAACAAAAACATTTCAGAGGGGTTAGAATGTGACAAAAAAACACGTCACGTCTCCGTTTCGTCTTATTGGGATTGGTTGAGAGACTGACGTATTCGTCTCTTGATCAATCACAAACATCAAAATTAAACGACATCGTTTTAAGTTGCGTCTTCGTTTCACATTCTAAGCCCACTGATCTGTACTGCATTAAATAATAAAAAGTATACAACTTTACGTAGTACGTAGATGTGATCTCCATACACACTAGTATCTATACTTCTATACTATCTATACTATTATATAAAGCTGAAGAGTTTGTTTGTTTGTTTGAATGCGCTAATCTCAGGAACTACTCGACCGATTTTGAAAATTCTTTCACTAATAGGAAGCTACATTACTCCTGAGTGCTATATGCCATTTCGGGCACAAATTCCAGACTCCGGGCTGATATTGAATAGAAATATCTAATATCACTTTGGGCGACCCGGGGTCTGAACCCGAGACCTCAGCATTGTAGTCGTACCGTAATAGAACTACGCCACCGAGGCAGTATTTTTTCTATGTGTGAAGGAAAGTAAGTGCCCTATATTTCATTTTTGAGAGGACAAAATGAAAATTGGTAAGAACACAAAAGTGTAGAGGCGACACTGAAACTTTTGAATTTGTTCAGCTACTTTTGTGGCTGACTGTACTAGGTACACTTATTTTATTACTAGCCTTTGCTCGCGGCTCCAACCGCGTGAAAATTTTCTCCGACATTAAAGTCCCGCTATATATTTTCCCAGGATAAAAAACCATATGTGCTATTCCAGACTATAATCTATGCCTGTGCCAAATTTCGCCTAGATCTGTTTAGTCGTTCTGGCGTGATTGTGTTTTTTTTATGGCATTGAATGACGACACGAGCATGGCGTTCGCCTGATGGTAAGCGATACGACCACCCATAAACAGTAGCAACACCATACAGCACCTTGAGTTACAAAACACAGTGTGGCATTCCACTGCGCTCGTCATCCTGAAACATAAGATGTTAAGTCTCATTATGTCCAGTAGTTACACTGGCTACAATGTCCTTCAAACCGAAATACAACAGTGCATGCACACTGCTGCTTGGCGGTAGAAATAGATGTTAAATGTAGTGGGGTCCACATAGACTATTGACTTACGAGAGATGATTATCCCTCGCCAGTTGACACCATTATGCCGGCCTGTTTGAACGGGATATACTCAGGCTGTTCCCGAAACGGGAAACAGTTACGTAGGCCACTATGACGATAGTGGCTTTACTTACTACTTTTTTTAAAACACGTCTGTTTTAACAAAAATCCAGGTGTTGGCATTATAATTCCTGTTTCATAGTCTTTCCACAACTAAAACTTATATAAATTAAATATCGACTATGCTACCCACGGACAATGTAGATTTTTATTACTTTAACCTTCAGAATCGGTTTAGTTTAGTCGAGTTTGTAACAAGTCTTCATTGCGGTCCACTGTTCATAGAAATTATACTTGCCTGATTTTCCCCACAGCCTGGTCCTGGCATGGCTGAGGCCAAATTTTTTGTGCTAATTATATGCAGATGTGGAGTTAAAAGTCTTTGCGAGTAGCAATTATTTGTCTGTTAAATTAAATTACAGCTAAACTGTGTCAATTTTCTACAAGCGTTAGGCAATTGGTTGACATTATAATTTTTGCTAGTTAACTTTAGAGTTGATGAAATTAACATTGATAGGAATACTTTAATTTTTCGTTGTAATTAAGGCTCCATGCAGAAGACGCGACAAACGCGCATTGAGTATCGTATTGAGAATGTTTAGAAATGTACAACACTGCTTATATGATAGCGCGTGTTTATCTTATGAAAATGTATTATTAACGATATATGTATTATTGTTTCAGATATATTACAGTGGTTAGAAGAATGTAGGTAAGTGAAACTGTAGTAGAATCACACTGGAATGAAACTTAGGGCCTATGCACATTCAACGCTTTTTAAAGCGTGTTTCTGATATACACGCTCCCTCCCTTGGCGCGTAAATCAAATTACGCCAATCTTAATTTTAATACCTACATACATAGCATTACGCCTTTTTCCGTTTTCAGGGGAAGGCAGAAGTGTATCACACCCACATTTAACTACCTATGTTGGGTCCCATGTAATAGGGGGCGGGCCTATTGCCATTTACCGGGCACAATTCCAGTCTTCGGACTCATACTCGACCGAAAAACCCAATATCACTTCGCCCTACCCGGCAATCGAACCTGAGACGTCAGCATTGTAGTCGTACCGTAGTACAACTACGCCACCCAGGCAGATAACTGTAACCTCTCGCAAAATCCATTTGTGACACTTTTGGCCTCGTTGTCCTACAAACACGTTGCGTCAGAGTTATGAGATGTTACGTCCACTCCCAGCACAATGCCCTGTGCTTTCGTTCCGGCACTTATGGCCGAGGCTACGCTCTAGAGATGGGCAAGTATCGATAAATCTAAAACGGCTTTTAATCTTTTTTCATAACACTTTTAATTTGAAATTAGGACGCTTAAAGATAGGAGGGCATCGATAGATTTTTAAGTTTCATCTAAATTATCGAATAAAGGATTACTTACTTTAATAATACATAAAATATATTCTACACAGCTTTAAAAGATAAGTGTTTTGTTAATTAAATATTGTGTTAGATTTCAATGCATTTTCTAGATGTTTATTGTTTATTATAGACGCTATCTTCTTACAGTATTATTGTTATTTGCAGATAAGATATTTTATTCTGTGATTTACGAGTATTACGTTTGTAATCGCAACCTTATCGCGACGTGGTAAGTCGACATATGTTTTCAATTACCGAAATTTCTATATAATACTAAGATAATACTATATTGGTTGTACTCTTGGCATTGTTGAAGTCCATGGTTAAAGCTTACCATCAGTTAATCTCTGTCATGTCATCTCTCCAATCAGTAATTTAAAAAAGTCGTAACAATTTTTTTAGGATTTTGCTACAATAATTATCTCAGATAAAAAAAAAAGCTTAGGTTATCTTATCCTTAGTATTTAAATACGTGATAGGTCTTTGATAATTACCTACATCCGTGTGCAGATATGTGCTAATGATCTGAGCTAATCCAGCATATATGGTTAGGTACTATCTAAAATATACACTAATTATGTTTGCTATCTTACTGTATTTTTTTATTTATTTAAATAGCACTACCACACCACACATTATCTTATTGGTAAATTTAAACTAAGCTATATTTATTATAATATATGCAGATATGCATGGAAATTTTAAATTATAATTCTACATTCTTAAGCGTAATGTTTATTCGATGAAATAGGAAACGTATAACTCAACTCTTATTTTTGCTGCAAAAGCAGTATTATGACTACAACAAAGGATCATTATAATAATTCTCAAAATGACTTACAGAAATTGATAAATAAATAGTCAAAGAATATTCCATCTGTTGTTAATTGAAGTTATTATGTATTCAAATTGTTAATACCATAAACGTTTATTACCAATCCATTGGCAAGTATTTAAAATTATCTATTACCACGAATGATTAAGTGTAATTACAGTATGACATTTGATGCACTAACCTTCTTTTATCATAAGGACAAGTGAATTTATATCATGATGTTAATATTATAATGTCAATAAAATCGTGTTTTAAATAAGTTGAGGTATTTTTTAGTGAACTAATCGAATATTTATGTTCGGTGTTTCTGTATGTCACTCTTTGTCACTGTTTGATGAAGCACTAGACATAAACTGCTTAATGAATGGGTCAATGGGTTTTGAATACCAATTGAATCGTACCACCCTAGCGCCTTCGTTGGTGCATATATTATTTGCGTAAATACGTGATTAAAAGGATTGATTTTGAAGAATCGAATTTTAGGACAGAACAATAGAGACATTGCTATATAAATAGATGTAGTTAATTACGTTAAGAACCTGGATTTAGTATAGAGTATTTACAAGGAGCAGTGACAATCATTGTCAGTAAATAATAATCACAGAAGTTTCGACTTTATGATGTGTATTTCGGATATAAAAAACAAACCAGTCACATTTTATGTAAAAATTATGTGCTCGGCGAACGTAATTTTTTCGCTAGTTCGAACTGTAAAAAATATCGACTATCGATACTTCAGCGTTATCTCACCCCTACCCGTAGTCACATTATGAAACGCGCTTTGAGTGACTCTTGCTTTCCTTCACTTGTTTTGTTATTCAATAAGCGAATCTACTGCAAATACTTTAATAATTAGGCCAAGTAGTATACTTTTGGAAATAAAGATTTGTGTGAATTTTTAGTCCGTTTGATGTGGTAAGGTAGGGCTGTGACTAACAATTAAATAAGTAAGTGTGAAAGAGACAAATTGAATGTGCGGCCAGTAGAGTGGTTTTAGAATTCAGATTTGTTTTCATAACAGGCTTGCAGGAGCGCTTCAGTTCTTCTTATTTCTATCTATTGGCCGCATATTGGCATTGTCTCTTTCTGACTTAGGGTATATTTTATGAGGATGTTGCTCAGTTTAACATTGTTTAGTTTTATAAAATTAATTGAATTTGAATTAATTATTTGGAGTAGTAGAGAGGGCGCGTAGATTGAGTCCATGCACAAAATTGGGACAATTTAATACAAAACTGGTTTACATTTCTGAAAAAACTAAAAAAAAAACCTCCAATCCGTTGATTTACTTCCTAATGTGAATATAAGTCACATTTGAAGTTCGTGATAAGCGAACTAGTTTTTTACCCAGTTTTCAAGGCTAATGAATGTGCATTAATATTCACATAAAACTCATATACTAATAACCCGACCTTGGTTTGGACGTAGTGTGGTTGGTGGAACACGATGTCATTGAAACCTGTCACAATCAGCTTAGCAAAGTGGATTATTAAATTCCTCACCACTACATGTCCTAATTTAATGCGGGGTCACCACATGTGCAGTTTGTTAACACTTTTTATTTTTTTTATTGCATTGAATGACGCGACGAGCATGTCGTTCCCCTGATGGTAAGCGATACACCCACCCATAAACAGTAACAACACCATTCAGCACCTTGAGTTACAAAGTACTGTGTGGCATTCCACTGCTCTAGTCATCCTGAGACATAAGATGTTGTCTCATTATATCTATTAGTTGGACTGGCTACAATGTCGTTCAAACCGAAAAACAACAGTGCATGCACACTGCTGCTTGGCGGTAGAAATAAACATTGCGGTGGTACCCACCCAGTAAAATCATGTTCAAAGAATTTGACTTAGTTTCCACCAGTTGCGCGACTTGCTCGTCTCGTCATAAGTTTTTTTTATACGGGCACGGTAATGTGAAGCCACTGCATTTTTTTTGCAATTAAATGACGATGGAATAAATCGGGTTCGATCCTCGGGTCTGCCAAAGTGATATTGGGTTTTTTCTATTCAGTATCAGTCCGGAGTCTGGAATTTGTGTCCGATATGGCGATAGGCCCTATCACGTCATGGGACGGAATATGTGAAAAGTGAAAGAAAGAAAGAAAGTTTTACAGTAAAAAGAGACAATTATAAAAACAATAAAATCTATTTTTATACTAAGATTCACCAAGTTTGGACGGTATATGTCCCACTACAACAGTGCCAAGAAGATCTAGATCAGCATAGTGCCAAACAGTGAATTGCTTGGCGCTGATTTTCATCTAGAACCTGGCCCAGGGACACGTCATCCCAAAAAACATAAAATTTGCGCTTCTTTTTGTGTATGTATGTGTGTATGCGTGTGTGCGTGTGTCAAAATAAAAATAACATAGAACTGAAAGAAAATTCAAATAAAATAAATGAATAAAAAATTAAAATAGCAAGGCTGAATAATACGCAATCCTTTGCCTTCCCAATAAATGGTATAAAAAGATAAGCATATGCCACGAATGAGGAAGCAATGTTCACAAATATCAAAAAATAAAATTTAAAGGTTATATTGCCAAGTAGGCGAAAATCTAATATTATTTTTTTCTTCTTCTGTGTTTACACTACATCAGAAAGATTTAATCTTATAATGTTATAGATAAATCAACGTTAACGTCAACCAGTTCTTGTTGAGATTCCAAAAGATACCTACGAAGACGTGTCTTAAATGTGTAAAGGCTACAAGATTGTCTAATTGGTGGGGGTACGTTGTTCCAAATAACAAGTGGGTGCAAGTAGTTGCGCCTTTGCCTTCCCCTTCGGGGATACAAGGCGTGAGTGTGCGTGTGTGTAAATGACGAGACGAGCATGCCGCTCGCTTGATGGTAAGCGAAACGACCGCCCAAAAACAGTAGCAACGCCGCACATTATTAAGAATTACAAAGTACTGCGTGGCACTTCACTGCGCTCGTCATCCTCAGACATTTTAAGTCTCATAAAACCTACCACCAGTTCAAGTCCTACCTACCATCTGTACGTGAAGTGGCGTACAGAAAGGATATAGATCGATAAGAGATGATTATCCCAACCCAGCCGACGCAACTATGTCTTGAATATCGGATAAATACCGATTGCTTCGGTGGCGTAGTTGTATTGCGTACGCGTTACGAGTACGATTTTCGCGCTGAGGTCCTGAGTTCGAATCCCGGGTCGGGCCAAAAACATTGTGACTGGGTTTTTCCATCTTAAAAATTACTCAGTCGCAGCTCGGAGTCAGGAAGTTGGCGGTGTGATACCCCCGTGACTCGGAAAGCACGTAAAGCCGTTGGTCCTGCGCCTGATCTCTCTCCGGTCATGTTGGATTGCCGTCTCACCGGACTATGAGAGTGAAGGAAAAGCGAGTGCAACTGTGTATTGCGCACACACTTGTGCACTATAATATCTCCTGCGTACCTGGCTGATCTCCGTTGAGATTGGCCGCCGTGGCCGAAATCGGCTAGGAAGGGGATTATGGATTATTAAATAGCGATTGATCCGGGAATGTGACACTTACGTGAGCCACAATGCCGTTTTACACATTGTGTACGGTGGTCACATTCTAGGCGGATAAGATTATCCTACCAGCAGTATGATAAAAAAACAATAGAACGTACATAGCAGATATAACTTGGTTAGTTATTGACCAAGTGGGTTCATTTGATAAGTAATGGACGTTGTACCGATGGATGTGCGCAATTGTAGCCAATGCGATTGTACTTAATTGCGTATTACTTGTCTGACATAAAAGTTTGTTCCAGATTTTGTTTTATTTATGTGGGTAGTTTTTGAAATATGGTCAAGAGATTAGTATCCTGTTTAGAGTGTTCGGTGGTTCCTTAGGATCTTAATACTTTAAATCGTGTGGCAAAAATATACTCAAATTACTCATTTGCGGACATCGTAGTTATTTAAAATGTGACCTCAGTATTGAGATTATTGTAATTTTTTTGCTGTAGTAGATAATGCTCTTGTAAGTAGCGGTAGAAATTGTCTGAACCTAAATAACGTAATCCATGAAGTCAATAATTTATTCTCATTTCCACAAACCATACGAATGTAACTCAAAATTTACGTTACCATATGTGCGATAACATTTGAACGTAACCCTTTTATATAGATAGCGGGCGCCCGAAGACGCCACAGCGTGTTCCGCATACAGACGCGGTAATCACCACAATTTGTGTCTATTGACGTCAGATATTGACGTTTATACAATGGTTAACGACTGGGAGACCTCCTAGAACCCACGAGGCCATAAAATATTACTAATTTTATAAATGCGAAGTTTGTGATCTTTGTTAGAAGTAGTAGTAACTGCTGAACGAATTTGGATGAAGTTTGCACTGAGTGTGTGCTTTATTAACATGGTTCCTATTATAATGGAAAGAACACAGTTTTTAGCTTATTTAAATATCTAATTGGGTTTAATGAGTGTTCTAAGACACTGTTTTAGAATTCTCTAAGTATGAGGCTACGTCTGGTTCCGAGAAGGTGCTTCTTTTAAAAGTAATATAATATTCTCACAGTCTAAACTCTCCACGGCGAAATCTGAACCAATGAATGGTGCAGCTTAAAAACAACTTTCTAACTTCGATGCTGCGGTAGTCATGGTCAATTTTCTATTCTAAGATTTAGAATGGCGGCTAAAAGTTTGTGCTAAAGAAATAAATAATAATAAACCAGGTTTTCTTGTTGTTTGTTTGTACACGTGAGTAGTCACTCGAGTCGATGCAGAAAGTATTTAAGCGTTTAATAATTTCCATTCAAATTGGATCAGTAGTTTTAGTTAATATCATGGACATACTTCAGTATCAGCCCGGAGTCTGGAATTTGTGGCCAATATGGCGAGGAGAAAAGGCGTGAGTGTGTGTGTGTATAGAAACATACATACGGGTCGAATACAGAACCTCCTTTTTTGCAATCGGTAACGTAGAGAAGCAAAGCTCGGTTAAACTAGGGCAGAACTAGGGCTTTCCAATCTGGGGTCCGCGGGCCGTCATGAGTCCGTGAACACATCCCAGAGTCCGCTTATAAAATTACTAGCATTGCGCGCAGCTCCGCCCGCGTGGAAAAGTTTTTCCGGGATAAAAAGTAGCCTATAGCACTCAGGAGTAATGTAGCTTCCTATTAGTGAAAGAATTTTCAAAATCGGTACAGTAGTTCCTGAGATTAGCGCGTTCAAACAAACAAATAAACAAACAAACTCTTCAGCTTTATATAATAGTATAGATAAAAATTATGGCCAATATACAATAAAGTCGACCAGAATTATTCTGGTGATTATAAACAAGAGGCATTTCAGGTCTATTGATTGATTTATATTTGTATTTTGTACCTACTACGTTCCGTATAACTAATAAAAGACGTATTTTCTTGACCGTCAGTCGAAAGGCAAATTGAAGAATAAAATAAAATAAATATAATAACTCGGTATTACATCATAAATGCTGAACTTTTTCAAAATGACGTCATAAAAGCGAAAACTATAGAGGATAACTTTAAAAACCTATGCCATTTAATAACGGTACGAAGCTATGATGACGAATATATACAAAAACCATTTGATATTGAAATAGGTTAACATAGTAATAAAATACACATTTATTTGGGCATTAGTCATGAGTTCCTAAAAACTTTGCGCGTCATAATTGTTGTCTGTTGCTATGGGTTGTGGTTCGGATGTCGAAAATCGAAATAAGTCGTGCATAAATCTATACTATATAGTAAACCAGCATTTGCGCGCGGCTGCGCCCGCGTGGAAAAGTTTTCCGGGATAAAAAGTAGCCTATAGCACTCAGGAGTAATGTAACAGCCTATTAGTGAAAGAATTTTCAAAATCGGTCCAGTAGTTCCTGAGATTAGCGCGTTTAAAAAAAACAAACAAACAAACAAACTCTTCAGCTTTATATATTAGTATAGATTATAAATGCGTTAGTAAAGGTTTCTTTTCACCAGATATGTGCTATGCTACGTAGCTATGGATGCGTTTTTTTTTATGGCATTGAATGACGAGACGAGCATGCCGTTCGCCTGATGGTAAGCGATACGACCACCTATAAACAGTAGCAACACCATCCAGCGCCTTGAGTTACAAAGTGCTGTGTGGTATTCTACTGCTCTCGTCATCCTGAGACATAAGATATTAAGTCTCATTATGTCCTGTAGTTACACTGGCTACAATGTCCTTCAAACCGAAACACAACAGTGCATGCACACTGCTGCTTGGCGGTAGAAATAGACATTGCGGTGGTACCCACCCAGACGGACTCTTACATATGGAGACCTACCACCAGTTTGATATGCACCAATCATATTCATTGGTCCTCGTAGCATAGCACTGGTGGAAACGGGTTGAACTAAGCTATGTTTTTATATGGATTGATGCGTGCGATGAATTTTTTATTAGGCAGCAAACGAGCATACTATGAATGGTCGCGAGTGGTGTATGCATAACTACCGACGTATCTTCATAGCACATCTTCCTCGCTCCGCTACATAGCATAGCATCAATGGAAACGGTCACATAGTTTCGTAGCATAGCTTCCACATCGCGTCATAGCTGCATAGCACATCTCTGGTGGAAAGGCACCCTAACTCTGACTGTTTTCATGTCTAAATTACTAAATCAATTTTGTATCGACTATAGAGTAATCTCTAATCATAAGGAAGGATATAATAGGCAACTTTTTATTAATATTACTCATCAATTTTCCACGGACGGAGTCGTAGACAAAGGTATAATCGTGCATACTGATGAATTGTTTCCGTGGTTTAGTCAATAATCTTTTTATACATACAATAAAGCTGTAGAACCGCTGTGTCTGTACATTTAAAGAAATGTGATAAAAAAGAAACGGGGGTGACTAAAGAAGAGTAATGGAACGCAAGTCAGCGAGTTTTGTAATTATTTTCCGTCTGTTTTTCTGTTTATTTGTTACTGCACATCTCCGAAACCACTGAACGGATTATGACTTTTTATCCCGGGAAAATATAAAGCGGCACGTTTATCACGGAAAAACTTCACGCGGGCGGAGTAGCGAGAAAAAGCTAGTAAATACATACAGGTATTGAAATAACTGGTTGCATTTAAAATCAGACCTTGATATCAACAGAAGATAGGTCTTTATTGGTTGTCATGTGGTTTCAGTTCTAATAGGGTATTTTTTTCTGGTAATGAGTACAACCTTTCAAGATACTACTCAAGTTCTAGTTTTCCTAATGTCATAATGAGAACAATATCAATACGACCCTTTCTTTAGCTATGGCTCCTATACGTATTCCCACCTAAAAGGCCGGCAACGCATCTCTGTGCCCCCTGGTATTGCAGATGTTCATGGGCGGCGGTGATCACTTACCATCAGGTGAACCGTATGCTCGTTTGCCCACTATATCATACAATAAAAAATACAAAAATTTAGATGAGTAAGGGTTCTATTATTTGTATTAGAATATGAATTATTTGTTTAGCTATTTTGTGTCCTATTTGGTGTCTAGTTTCTAGCTAGCGCTTGTATAGCCTTCTTTTTATTCTTTATCCCAGAAGGGGTAGGTAAAGGCGCAACTAGTGCACCCACTTTACGTGGTACTGCTTATTCCGTCCTATGATGTGATGGGGGGAACCTTATTGTCATATCGGGCACCAATTCCAGATTCCAGGCTGATACTGGGTAGAAAACAAATTATAACTTTGCCCGACCCGGGGATCGAACCCGAGACCTCAGCATCGAAGCCGTGCCGTAATACAACTACGACAACGAGGAAGTTTTAAATTAATGTTCGCAATATATTTAAAGCAATAAAGAATCCACGAGACGAAATACTAAGTTAATAAAAAAGGAAGCTGTAGCATTCATCTTATGTGTCATCTCTCCAAGCCAATTTTAATTTTACCTACAAATAACAATTGTAATTAAGTCGGAAGCGTAACTTAACCTTTGGCAGCTGAAAATACATACCGTTGCCATGCAACTAAGAATAATCGAGTTTAGATATTTTTTAAGTTTTCTCTAAAATCATGAACAGACGATCAAATTTGATGCGGCCGCGCTACGATTCACGAACCTGGTGCGCTATCGGACCACATTCGATTGTGTGGCGCACGGTACGCCGTACATTAATATTATTACTGTTGGTGCGGTTGGTTCGGTCGCTTGCACATCGAATTTGGTGAGTTCCGTACCAATTCCGTTCGTCCGGACGACGCACCGCACCGTTCGGCGGTTCCGTCGCTATTAAACCTTCGCATGTGCAGCACGTTATCTGTCGTCATAATGGGTTCCGCGCGACATCGTTACCGAGAACAAAATTATAATAGAGTTCCATGCATAATAGAGGTTGAAGATTTACACGAAAATCGTCACCATCAAATCTTTAATGAGTCACATATGACTGTACTGTTGTCTGTGTCGATACGATATTTATTATCTGCCTTATTCATAAAAAGCTTATGAACGTATTTTAGTTATAGAATGTTTTGTCTTCTTCCTTCAAACTCAATTCAAAATTCGTTCGAATGATCAATATAAGGCCGTATATCTATTTATACTTAATATTATGTTTTAATATGTTTGTGTTGGATAGTACATTTATTGAAAAAGGCTAATACCAATAGGAGCAGAGTATCAATGAAAAATATTGCAAAAACGGGAAAAAATATTCCTTTTGAAAGCTTCCGTTGCGTGCGCTACGTAAACGGTTGAAGTTACGCAAAAATTGTGTATGACGAAATTGTTTCCCTTTAAAAGTTTTAAAAATAAAATACTTGCAGTAGTTTTTGCGTGATGCGTTTACAAACATACAGACAGACGAAAATTCTAATAATTGTTGTTTTGGCTACTGTTGCTCTAATATAACCCCTCATATTAGTTTTTCTTCGTTAGGTATTTATAATGTACAGGCATCGGCCTGTTACAATTTATTTTATGTATAGAGAGCGATGTAGTAGCAATAGTAGCTAGAACTGGTACGGTGCGGTGGTGCGGCGTAAAGAGCGCACCGCACAACAGATTGGTGCGGCTGCAACAAATTCGATCGTCTGTTCATGCTTTTACGCAGCCTTCGTTATGACGGCATGATTGCTGCCGAATCATGTTAATCGTCATTCATCAGAATCGTCAGTAGCTCGCAATCAGTCGTCAGAGGCGCACGTCCGTTCCTCCGCTGAATTTAATCGAAGTTTCTTAGTGTTTGTTTTTGTGTCGTGTCTGTGCGTTTTTTCTTGTGATTTGTCTGTGTCGCAACATGTTTTAGGTAAGTGGTTCTTTTTTTATATAGATGCAATTTGAATTTAATTGCATTGAATATTTTTATTCGATTATAATACGTCGTGTCAGAATTAAGATTTCTTTTGTTCTATTCGTTATTATCTTTGTGTTGTAGAGCTCGTATTTGTGCCGTCTTAGCGATTTAACAACTTGGTTATCCAAAGCCGTAATTGAAATTTCTCTTGACCCCAATGGTGTAATTCAACTAGCAAATATGAAACATAGGCACATTCTCTTTTAAATCTAGCGTACTTGCGTTTACATTGCACGGTACTAAAGCTCTAATGAGAATAGAAACAACCGGTTCCAAGCAAGCGTTTTTATATCTATAGTAATATAAATAGGAAAGATTTGATTGTTTTTTGTTTGCATTGAATACTTTCCGAAACTACTGGACCGATTTGAAAAATTCTTTCACTAATATAAAGCTACATTATCACAGAGTAACATAGGCTGCTTTTTATCCCGGGAAAATATAAAGCGGGACTTTTGTCCCGGAAAAACTCATTCACACGAGCCGAGCCGAGGGCAGATGTCTATGTTCAATGATTACGACAATCATGCGTTCAACATTGGCCTAGTATCAATTTGTCTAAAATCAGTAGAAAATCTTTCTTTGATGATTAAAGTATGTTAGTATCTAATCTATCGCAAAATACACGCGACTTCTTTTTGGTGCTTAAAGGATTATTGTGCTGAGTTATTGATAGCATTTAATTAAGGTCCATCGATCAAGTTGATTATGATCCGATTGCGAGCCCCTGTGAATGTTGGATAAGATTTTTATATGCTGACGCAGTACAGAAAAAATTATATAAGTATGTTATCTCCATTCTACACCCAAACACAGTAGGAACTAAGAATAATATAATAATCATAATCCAGACTCCAGTTTTTTTTTATTGCATTGAATGACGAGACGAGCATGCCGTTCACCTGATGGTAAGCGATGCGACCACCCATAAACAGTAGCAACACCATCCAGCACCTTGACTTACAAAGTACTGTGTGGCATTCCACTGCGCTTGTCATCCTGAGACATACGATGTTAAGTCTCATTATGTCCAGTAGTTATACTGGCTACAATGTCCTTCAAACCGAAACACAACAGTGCATGCACACTGTTGCTTGGCGGTAGAAATAGACATTGCGGTGGTACCCACTCAGACGGCCTCTTACATAATGAGAGACCTACCACCAGTTTAAATTATTTTCGCCAATCTGGTTGTTGATTATTTTAAACAAATAACCTTAAATAATTATGTATAGAGAGCATAAAACATCGTGAGGAAACCTGCATACCCGAGAAGTTCTCTGTGAATTTCGAAGGTATGTGAAGTCTGCCAACCCGCACTAGGCCAGCGTGGTGGACTAAGGCCTTAACCCTCTCAGTTGTAGAGGAGGCCCGTGCTCAGCAGTGGGTAGTATATAATACAGGGCTGGTATGGTACCTTAAATAATTCTAACTCACTTAACACTCACACTGGATGCGGGCCGCTTTTGACAGGTTCGCCTGGAAATCTTTAGGGATGGCCTATGTTCAGCAGTGGACGACATGTGGCTGATGATGATGATGAAGGTTTATTGTATTAGGCATTATCTTTATGCGTAGTCAGTAGTTATCCTTATTCAAGGTATACGCACTGAATGACAGGATTTCCTCCCACGTTTTTTCCTTGCTCGTATATTTTCAAGTATAAACGTGAATTTTGCCTTATCTTATATATAAGTTATTCCTTTAGTAGAATTAAGTTAACCGCACGAATGTTTTTATTTGACTTTGAGGACAGCCAAGCGGCGGTCAACTTGTCCGTCAATGGGAAGGCAGAATATACACATGTCACCACACCACAAGTCATGAAAAATGTAAAAATGCACTAAAAGTTCGGGAATGAAAATTGTTAGCTTATTGACCCATATATTTCTTTTCCCCCAAAATTAGACTTCAGAGGAAAATAGGTCAAATCATTGAGATAAATGTAGCCCGCAGCCCGTGCCCGTGGCATGCAATGAATCAGCCCTGTATTATATACTGGCCAATGCTGAGCCCGTGCCTCTACTATTGACAGGGGTTAGGCCTTAGTCTACCACGCTGGCCTAGTGCGGATTGGCAGACTTCGCATACTTACCGTCGAAATTCTTATGAAGATTTCTCAGATATGTCCCTTGGGTTTTGAACCTCTGAACATTGTCTCTGCAGGCCATTCCATTCCCAACTAGGCTATCGTCCACTTTTTTGCTCGTGGTAACTGATATATTATATTCTTGGAGTATTTTTTTTTTATGAAAACAATAGATAAAAATGATTAAATATGTAATCCAAATACATATTGGCTTCCTAACAGCCGATGCCTAGGAAAAACCAGTATAAAAACAGCTAGTACTTATTTTATCCTTATCGAACCGGTACACGGAATAGATTTGTATCAATTCTGATAACAATTACAGGCGATTTTGGCTAATTTACATATAAATCTAACCATTGATGACGTCTTTGACTGTTAAGGCTACTTGGAACTAAAATTGACGTAAATAGCTTAGGTATGGGAAAAGTCAAATTAGTATGTTAAGGAGAGACGGTAACGGCGAAGAATCCTTTTTTTTTTGTCCCGCAGGAAACACCCTTCTTATGGATACTTATCTTGAGCCTGGGTAGGGGAAGAATAGTTATGTCGGGCACATCGGCGTTCCGACCCAGATGCCACCTAAATGACCTCTGGAACGGGTCCCTCAAATTATGCCGGCATGCCGACTAAAACCCGCGGTGGCCCGCTTCTGCGCATGTGGGACGGTTCGTCTCTTTAGACTCAGAGGTCTCCTTCTTTAATGGCAGCACGATGATTCCGTGCTGCCATCGACTTGAGACTGCGCATACCCCGCCGCGCAACCGCAACTCCCTTTTAGTCGCCTCTTACGACAGGCAGGGAATACCATGGCGGAATTCTTTAAATGCCCCCATACCACAGGGCGGAACGGCGAAGAATCCTGAGTAAACTTTATTTTAGAACTCTACATAAACTCGACTGCCTCGGTGGTAGTTGTATTACGTCACGACTGCAATGCTGAGGCCTCGGGTTCGATCCCCGGGTCGGGCAAAGTGATATTGAGTTTTCCCATGCAAAGTCTGGAATTTGTGCCCGATATGGCGGTAGGCTCGCCCCCCTATCACATCATGGGACGTAACATGCACGGCGAAAAGGGGTGCACTAGTAGTGCCTATGCCTACTGACTCTGATAAAAGGCGTTGGTGTGTTTCGAAGGTATGTAAAGTCTGCCCACCATAGAAGGCCAGCGTCGTGGACTGACATTTAAACACTTTCAATAGTGGAGACGGCTGGTTTCAGCATGAGGATAGTTTAAAACACCAGCTTATTACTCGCGGCTCCGCCCGCGTAAAAATGGTTTTCCGGGGTAAAAGTGTTATATTATATTTTCGCCGCCCGCTTTGTATTCTGGGAAAATTCCCAGGATCTCAAATTAAATTAACAAGATTTTTTTTTTACTTTTAGAGGTTTTTTTATGTCGGAGGTTATTTAAATTTAATTTTTTGAATAAATTGACAGTATTTCTCAGGCAGCATTTATAACTATGTTGACTCGCTAGAAATTATTGAAAACAAAAAAATCTTAGTCATGAATTTATTTTCGAAATTGAAGTCATAAATTTTATAGTGGTAGAGTCGCGGTGCCAATTCCAGTTTTGTGTATAGTATAATTTATAGTCTATATCTACCAGAACTACTATTATCGTATTAAATCATGTGAAACTATAGCTTTGCTGCGATTCGCGGTGCCTTAAAAAACGAAATCATATCTCTTCTTAGTTTGTATTAAAATCATTTAGTCTTGATATATAGTAGTGTTTTTTTTGGATTCCCGTCTAGTGGAGGTAATAGTGTATCCGGCTGTTGACTTTATAAATTACCATGATATTTGGAGGATAAGCATAAAATTATTGAATATCAATTGAATTGAAAATTATAACTCTGCGGTTATTTAATCTTCGTTTGAAATTTATTAGAGCAGCACTACTTGTATAATTACCCAATTTGGTGCTAGTACACTTTCTCAACATAAAACGCCCATTTTTCATATTTTACCAAGCAGGTGCGATCATTTCTGAGATGTACAAAGGAAACAGCAGATATCTCTTATTGTCTACTTTAGTTGTAAGTTGCATGTTCCTGACACATGACGTGCAAGCGACTTACTTAGAACCTTAAAGTGTTCGAGCATACACTTTTTTTACTGTAACCCTAGAAGCTGATGCCAGATATACGACTTTAAAAACCCGGAAACAAGCCCACAGAAATTAGTAGCGTTAGAGATTAGCGCATTCCGCTGGCACATTCAAACAAGCTTTACAATATAAGTATCGTTTTTTTAGTACATACTAGAACGAGTTATTGCGCATGCGTATTGCGTAGACTATGAGTGGTGAGCTCCTGACATCGAACCAACAATTCTGCCGGTACTAATTCGTATGGAAAGATTAATCAGTGATGTATGATTAGCTTTGAGTATTTAACCAAAAGATGATTAGTGATAGTTTTTATTATAGTTTTCAATTATTTTTCTACGCTGGACTTACGTGTCAGTTATACTCTGACTTACCACTAAAATTAAAAAGGGGTTCAATTGCGTGGCTCAATGACCTATACGGAACACCTTTTTAGGGTACCGAACCTGTAAAGGAAAAAAGGAACCCGTATAGGATCACTTTGTTGTCCGTCTGACTGTCGGTCAAGACCCTTTTTCTTAGGAACGCGTTGAGATACCAAGTTGAAATTTATATGACATATTTGGGTCTGCGGTCTCATTCAGCTGTGAAAAATTGAAACTTGTAAGTCAACGCGATCAAAAGATATGAACGTTTATGTCACATATATTCGCATATTTTGCGATTTCTCAAGGGAATCAAAATCTATAGGCTACTTCCCGTTAACTTAAAATCATGAAATTTGGCAAAAAGCAAGGTCTTACAGCACATGTTAGGGAAAAATTCTGAAAACTGAAAATATGTAACTGAACTGACTGAACACCGGACTGGACACCGCCCCCCCATACGCCTATGAAGACAATGGTACTAGATAGGCCAAGCCAGCTTTCATGTTATAGTCGAACATGCATAAAGCATGACTTGATAGCGGGAGAGATACAAACCGATATGGTTGTAAACATCGCTCAACCGTTAAAGCAGATCTAAACCCAGATATAGTTAGCACATAATAATAGGTCATATTATAATAGTTTGCGTGCAAATTGTAAACGGACCTTGGATGTAAATGCACAAGAGTTTTCTAAATGATTACCTAACGTTACTTGACCCGGTTTCGGTAACTCGAGATGCAATCTCACCGTCATTACTGTTACCCGCCGGTAACTGCGTAAAATAGCCGAGGTGGGTTGCTATTGTTTTACAGGTAAAATGAAATATATCTGGCGTTAAGTTAAGCCCTACTTCAAGTATAATTCAGAGCGGTGAGTTTCTTTTCGTTATTCCTCTGCAATATTTATTGAAGAAAAAAAAAGTATTTTAATAAAATGGGAAATGGAAGACCAGAAACATTATGATTAATAGCTAATACATCTTCTGTAGAATAATCTAGATTCTAGGCAGTACCCCACGTTTGCCTAGAAGAAACCTAGAAAACAGTCGTTTCATGCCGATAGGCTCCTTTCCCATTATCGTCTAATCTTTAAAGTCTCTATTAACACTATGTCACTGTGTGCGATTAATTGAAATTCCCGCCATTAGATCCACTAGCGTTACTAATGTATCTAATACGCACTGCGGCAAACAGCTGGTACAATCTTGACTTCCTACCGGTCTCGCTCAACTTTTTTCCAACAATGACTCTGCCGTTTGGGCGTAACGGCTTTGGTGTCATTAATCAAAGTCAAAGTAATAAAAAACGTTCATGTCCAAGCTAGACGTGCTTTGAGGCGTTTAATATTTTTAAATGACGGTAGTAAGCTATATAAAGTATGTTAGACTTATTTGTGATATATTTATGCATTAATATTAGATATTTATTATGGAATGTAATACCAGATACGAATTAACCAATAAATATAACTGATATGTACCATGTATTTGACAGGTCCGTCTGGAAATATTTAGGGGAGGCTTATGTTCAGCAGTGGACTACATATGGCTGATTTCACGTCGATATCTCCGAAGTTAAGGGGTCAGAACTCAGAAGAGATATTATTTCGAACCCAATTTACTGACGTCTTTATCATTTGAAAAATTCACTAGTTACTAGTTAGGATATTGGTATTTTAAAAAAAATTGCTATAACGAAATTTAGTTATTATAAACGCAATACACGTGATTGACAACTGTTTGGAATTCTGCGAAATAATGTATGTGACACGTGACAATGAAAATGCTGATTTAAACAGATGTTATTATTTTAAGTAGGTACGCCTGTGTTGTTTTTGTAATTGGCGTTTTTTTTCCTGTTTTTCAAACCCTATTTATGACGAATTTTGAGTAACATGAGTAAAATAGCTGCTCTAAATATATCCATAAGAATGTGCATTTTTTGTGAGACCAAAAAAGCAAAAGCAAATGTGGACATATCCTCAGAAACTTTCTATTCTCGAGTTTGAAACTTACACGCAAAGAAAGATTCGCGTGGTAACACACTCACCACGAAAGTTGCGGCCATCGGTGATCGCGGCCCTCATCTATTCGGTGGTGAAAGTGAACGTCCGAATGTAATTTGGTGAGCACGCTCATTTTTTGTACATATGGGCATTATCAATTGTAAAGATGTATGCGACTAATGTTCAAAGAGATAACTAAGCTATAGACATTGCTTTTGTGTGAATGTACAGTTTCAACAGGGGTATTACGGCTGTCTTAATAAAAACCAACGCGAATGGATAGCTTGCTGTTAAGTTTCTAACTGTTATTTTCAGAGGCCAATTTTTTCCCCTTTTTGATTCCAGTTCCTTCAGTCCTTCTGCCAACGCAACCAAGATTCTTACCATCAAATGACTTGATATTACCATTTATTTTATAAAAATATCAACTACGCTTAGTCTGAACACTTTCTATTAACTACCACCGTTTATGGTCAATTTCCCCGGCTGCGGTACGGTATATTTTTATAGCAGTCAGTCCCGTTGACTTTCGCATTGCTGTGAAATCTCGCAAGTGCGTTTTCTAAGTTTGTAGGTATAAGTGTGCCAATGGAACTGGGGCGTAAGAGTCTTTGAGGCTTTGTTAATTACTTGAGAAAATTGATGAACTTTGCCAGACTTGGGACGTGTAGAAAATTTTATTGTACAATTTTTAAATAGGATGAAGAAATAAATTCTGGGAACGTCTTTAAATTTCATAAATTACTACTGTTTATTTAGCTCCTGGCAAATGCGGTTTGGACTTAGAAGTTGGACCTTAAAGCCGGTGGCAGACCGAGGGCTAAGCTAATTTGTCCTAGCTGGTAATGATGAGTTACACATAGTACTTAAATAGCTTAGTTTACATAGTTTTAAAATTCTGCAGGTATATGCGAGCTAAACTAAGCTTAGCTCTTGGTCTGCCACCGGCTTTAATACTAAGTAAGGAAAATTATACTCTATACTGGTGGTAAATCTCTCGTATGCGTGTGGCCGCTTGGGTAGGTACCACTGCAATGTCTATTCCTACCGCCAAGCAGCAGTGTCCATGTATTGTTGTGTTCCGGTTTGAAGGACAACAATGTCCTTATTGCCAGTAGTTACGCTGGCTACAAAGCCAGCGTAATTACTGGCAATAAGAGATGGAACATCATGTCTCATGGTGCCGAGAGCAGTGGCGTGGAGTGCCACACAGTACTTTGTAATCCAAGTTCTGTATGGTGTTGCTACTGTTTAAGGGCAGTCGTATCGCTTACCACCAGACGAGCGGCATGCTCGTCTCGTCATTCATACTTCATACATCATTATTGTCAGAACTTTGAAATTATGCAGGTAATTCTTGGATAACCTCGGGCAAATTTAAAAGAGTTATAATCTAACCTTGATTACAGATGTCTATCAGCACAAGCGCGTGACCTTTGCGAAGGTCGGATACACGATTTCATCATTTCCATGCTGTATGATTTACGACATTGATTTGCATAAATATGAATTATTAAATGGCTTTGAGAAACACATACTATGATTGTATTGTCATATTAAGCTAGTAAGAATAGAACGAGGAAATTGTCATACAACATGATAACACTAGTCTTGCGACCTTACTACATACACTGTTCCTTCAATACTTCTTCTTTACTATTATTTGTTAGAATATCCGTCTATTGTAATACTACATGTTCTGTGCAAAAATAACTTTTTGAAGGTTGATTAGACAGATCTAAGATCCCAAAGTCGCGCTGTTGTTACGGAATCACAGTAAACAGGGTATCACAGAATATCAAAGGTGTTTCAGCATTGTCTTTTCATGCCTCATAACACGCTATCATACAAGTTTTAATTGCTTTACAAAGTCACACGATTTTACGCAATTGTATTTTTATTATAAAAAAAATATCAAGAGTATAATAAAAATATAAAAAATATAATAAATCTGGTATGAATAAATAATCCCACGCATATTTATTATAAATTATTATTTGATAGTTAGTGTTTCTATTTGTGTATATTTAATAATTAATTGATAATAATAAGGTATAGTACTCGGCAGTGTGTAATGTATATTACATATCGGAGGAGAGTAGGCGAATCAGCGAAAAACATCACGTACGTGCGGTTGGCACTATAATACCAATCCTGTATTATAATATACTGTGCACTGTTGGGCACGCTTCTCCTCTTCTATTGTAGGCTTTAGTCCACCAGGCTGGTCTGTTGCGGGTTGGCAGACTTGACATACTTCTGTGTCGGATCGGAAAGGAGGAGTCAGCCGATGGCAAAGGCCGCGAGGACACGGTCCAACACACTCTCAAAGAGTGCTCAGCTTGGGATATACAACGCAATACAGAACGATCCCGCCCGCAGCCAGAGGAGACGAAGAAGGCGCCGGGTGGACGACTGACCGGCGCCTCGTGCCCTGTGATCCTGGGGCATCTAGAGAATTCCGCCATGACATCGCCTGCCTGTCGTAAGAGGCGACTAAATGGGGCTTGAGAGAGTCGCGGGAGAGCAGTGCGGAGCTGCTCGCTCGATTAATCCCAAATTATGCGACTCCGAGGTGGATGAGAATGCGTGTGGTCGGTCTCCTGCATTCGTAGACACCAAAGGCGTGCTTTAGAGTTCGGGGGCTTCCTACCCCCTCATTTAGACAGGGGCCGCAATGCACCATCGCGCAGGGGCGCTTCCGTGCAGCTATCTTCGTGCAACAAGATAGCCCGGGGCCGTCCTGTATGCGCCGAAGGAGGTCACCGCAGGTTTTGATTGGTATGCCGGTGTAGGGTGTACATAGTATTAACGACTCGGTCCAATGCTCGCTCGGATGATGCTATACCTACTCCCGAGTGTCGATATTGGGCCTTAAGGTCGGTGAAACCAACATAACCATTCCACTATCACCACAGTGGTGTTAGCAATAACGCGTTTGTCCCCGCGATAACAAAAAGACTTGACATACTTACAAAGTTCTTTCGGAGAATTCTCAGGTGTGTCAATTTCCTTTACCATTAAAGCGAACGATAAATTGATAAACAATACATCAAAGTCACACGTGTGTACCTTAGGTTATGAATCTACGGATCTTCGTCTCGGCAGTTGTTCCAATCCCAACTATGCTAGCATGCGTTCGCTACTCTTATCTTCATGTAAAGCAAAGGACATGTCCAAAAACGGGCCTAAAATTCTAAACAATACAATTGATATATATTTGGATAGAACTCCTGAAAACAAGCCTTTTGCAATAATTCGTTGAACTTTAAAGACCTCCGATTTTGAGATTTGTGTAATTTTGTTTGGCTTGAAAACTACACTTACTAAGAACGTTTTTAAAAAAGTTAGTTTTGAATGGAGGGGTCTAAAAATATTTTTTAATGGATCTAAGTTCCATATTTTGCCACTTTACTTTTGGCACGTAAAGCCGTTGGTCCTGCGCCTGATCTCTCTCCGGTCATGTCGGATTGCCGTCTCACCGGACTATGAGAGTGAAGGAATAGCGAGTGCACCTGTGTATTGCGCACACACTTGTGCACTATAATATCTTCTGCGCACCTGGCTGATCTCCGTTGAGATTGGCCGCCGTGGCCGAAATCGGCTAGGAAGGGATTATTATTATTGCCACTTTAATATCCCTAAAGTTTGAGCCTGGTTAGATTTTGAGGCCCAGCACCCATACAAAAAGCGCACATCTCCTTTGGCACATTCACTGCCGAATACTGACTGTATCTCCTATACCATACATGTATTTACTGCCGACTACTATGGTTATTTTGCACAACAAACAGCCACAGTTTTGTGCGGCTGTTGGGTTGATTGATCTCAGTCATCAAGTGCAAAGTGCAATCGTGTTACATGTATGATTGTGTTGTATTCTGCAATGGGACTTTACACAATAACATTGTAGGAAAGTTGCGACACGACAAATCGCTAATGTTCACTGTTCATGCAGTTGTCATGTATGGGGGAAGGTTATACGTTTATGAGATTATTATCAACTAGCTTTTGTTCGTCGCTTTGCGTGCGTGAAAGAGTTTTTTCGAGATAAAAAGTAGCCTAAAACCCAATTACATCGTAATCCGTTACGTAGTTTTGGAGTTTATCGTGTCCAGAGGCGGCGCGGCGGGTGACATTGTTTCACACTTTGTAAAGAAGGAAAGATAAGGATGGATATGACAGAAATTGGTACGTGCGCGTAGTGATGGGTAGTCGAGTCCTTTGATTAATTATATACCTAGATAGAGTGACGCGCTGCAATGAAACTAAAACAAACAGGCCAACTTTTCTTAAGCTAGTATGCGTGACAGATGTGTCATACGCTTTTCTGCGTATCCTTGGTGCGCGCATAATGATACCAATTAAAATACATGTTGTGTTTTTTGATTAGTAGATTTAATAAAAAAAAACACCTTTATAAATTTGAAATTGAAAAATATTTGCGCCTCGACTGACACGTACGAAAAGATTTATTGTTAAATTTAATAGTATGAAAAATTCGCATCCGAATAAAAAGTTCAATTAAATATACTTTTGGGAAACATGGACAAGAAATCAAGCAACCAAAACAGCACAATATAGTCTATAATTGCTCTTTGCCATATTAAGTAAATATTTGTACTTATTTAATTTAAATATTCACAAAATGCGCGCTTACTGCCTACAAAACCATCACACCGTTTGTTCGTCACTGCGGCGCACTCGCGACTGTTTGTGCACTTAATGTATACCAAACGCGAGGCGCGTAGGTATCACTCGCGTTCCGTCCGTTTGTACATGAAGATACTCTACTGTATAGATATGTATACTGTGCTTTTATCGTTTATAAATAACTTTTTTATTTATTGTGGTCAATTTAAATGAATTAATCAGCGAATTAATATATCCTGACATGTGCGGAATGATAGGTGCAGGTTTCTATGCTCATAACATTCAAAAAAATTCAACGTAAATTTCTGCGAGCGATGCACTGTAAATGTTTTCATTCGAAATTACATTACAACGCGCTGCTTTCCAAATATAATGTCATGACTTTAAAATCAAGACGTTTGCTTTTAGAAGCAATGGTGTTACAAGGTATATGCCACAACAAATTTGATTGCATCGAATTGGTCAAGAGCCTGAGTTATTCTGTACCTCGTACGGTTATAGGGCGAGTGGTGCGTGAACGCCACCTGTTTGCTACTAGATCATGTCGAACTAATGCTGGACTGCGTTCGCCATTGCGTAGGATGGTTGAAACATACAACAATGTATTCTCTTCTATCGACATAATTTCTACACCCGCGGTAAGTTTTAAAGCACAAGCCATTAAACTGCTTTTACTGAAGCAGCAGGCTCTACTTAATAACGAGTGACAGGAAAGGACAGGTCCAAGAACTTTAAGTCTTTATTTTTTTATTTATTTTTTGTTTATATATATATGTTTATAGATGAATATATTATTGAACTGTTACTGTAATTCACAGGAAATAATATATTTTAATTTACTTTAGAAATATTATCATTGCCATAGTTTGTATGATTTATGTTTTAATTTAGTTTCTTTTAAAAAAAAATGTTTCAGCTTAAAGGCAATATTATTTTAAACTCACTCTCACGTCACTGCTGTATACCTTATTATATCAGTAATCTGTGGATAGCGTTGTGGATAGTACATTTAACAATCACTATTTAGATGTAAAAATGTGTTACAATGTATAATGTACTATTGTTTGTTATCTCTAATAAATGAAAAGAAAAAAAAAAAAAAAACGCGAAGAATCATTTTTGCTTGACCATTATTGTTCTCGCGTCTACGTTTTATGTCGGTTGCAGACTCAAGCCCGTATTCAGAAACGTTAGTTAGCTAAGTACAGCGCAATGCTGTGATAATAAGTCTGTTTCTCGGTGTTTTCGGCATAACAACCCTCGCAGTGAGGAGGCATAGGGGCGCTGTGATTGGCTAATATCGAGATACAACTCTACTTCAGTTGGCTGTCAGATAAACAAACCTGAATAAAGCCAAAGCAAACTATGAAGGCACACAATGCGTTGGGGCGCACTGTGCATCCTCATAGTATTGTTTGAGAATACAGGTGTAAGAAAGAAGCTAAGTTAGTTTCTTCTTCTTCAGCCTTTACAAGTCCACTGCTGAACATAGGTAGGCATCCCCCAAAGATTTCCAGACCAACCTTTCAGAAGCGGCCTGCATCCAGAGGGTTCCTGCGACCTTTAGTTAGTTTAGTTTACCCTAAAAGTCAGTCATATTCACGTAAAGCTGATTGTAGACCGAGATTATACGACGTCAATTTGGCTTAGGGTTGCCAACTGTTCTGTTTTCCCAGGACATGTTTCATGTTTTCATCATGATAGGATCTTATTTTCGAACCCATAATTGCGCGACCTATTAATCGACTCCCCACCTTCCTACCCTACCTAAATGAAGTATGTACTTCTAGAATTTAAACCAATGGGATGATACTGAGTTACAAATATTAACGACTTGTGTTCGCATTGCGTAGTGCGTATTATTTTTTATTATTATTTTGTCGTCCTCGAAATATGACTTCCTTACACGGCAATAATACATTATTTTTAGTAACCTACAATTGATAATTTATTGTGGTCAATTTGAATATTCCACTTATTATAAAATTCGCTTAACAATTTAACAAGTATAATTTATATGATCAATGACATATAATTTATATGGCTTTGACATTTTCAAAGTTTTGATTGTGCGTAGTTTATTTTGTGCTTACATTAAATGTGTATCCACGCCCGCATCAAGGATCGAGAACATCAAATTTAAACAAGTAACACTTTGTAACTATATTGTACGTATTCTGGGAAATTGACAGATTGGAGCAAAAAATATTCGAAAAGAAAGTATTGTTTTTAACGAACGAAAAAAAACGGAGGAAGGTTCTCAAGTCGACGTGTATATTTTTTTTTATGTACGGCAACGTAGGTGTAACTTTTTACAGAGTAGCCCGATTTTAATAATTCTTTTTTTATTGGATATCTCGAAATTGGTACTTTGTAAATTTGAAAAAAAAAAACTTCCCTAAGGGTGGGAAAAAAGGGGTGATTTATTGTTTACTCACAGATTTTAATGCTGAGTTGTGTATTAATAAAAAATAAGCATGTAGTTTATAGCCACAAAAAAAAAAAAATAAAAAAAAAACTCTAATTTTATTTTTTTGCTTTACAGTTATTTCGGCGGTTTAATTGTTTGTTAAAACGTTTTTTATGTATATTTTTCCTTTAATGTATTCTTTTCTTATTTAATCGGCTTGAAAATTTTATGGAACTAAACAACCATTTATAAATGCGTTTGGGCTTCTCGATATCTCATCACACGAAACGGACCATTAAGGCTGCTATTCCCAAAAAATGCCGAAAACGCGCGCAATTGAAACCACTTTTTGACAATATTTATAGAGCAAACTCTTTAAAAAAAAAAACGTCTGTATCTTTAGGTTATGAGAAGTGATTTTATTTTTTTATTTTTTTTCTCTCAATCTTAGATTGTGTGAAAAAAAATAGCAAACCTCCTCTTACTTTGACGGTTAAAACCATGTTAATCCTTCAATTTATAAAAAAACAGCACAAAAATTTATTTACTTATCAATAATATTATTTTCAATGACACTATTTTGTTACTTTACTAAAATATGTTATATTTCGTTTATAATAAATAAAAAATTAATATTACTAAGAACTCAATCAATGGCATCCCCGCGTTCGCCCAAAAAGTCAGTGCGGGGCGAGCCGTGTTGCTAGATGGACCTATGTCGCTTTGCGTTAGCTCGGCACATCAATTTATTTTTGTAAGTATTACAGCGCGAATATTTAAATTTTGGCAGCTTTAGTGTATAATAGTATTGTGATAGTGTGAGTTAGTGAGTCTTAATAACTTATGTACATATAGGTTGTAGGTTCTTGGTTAGTATATAATAATTATTATTATATATAAGTGGTATTAAAAAAAATGACAATTAGTGTTAGTCGAAATGGGGAGTAGACAGAGGCGACAGAAAAGTGGTCTCAAAAAATATTCAAACGTAGAGGCAACAATATAAGCAAGTAAGCACTATATTTTATATTTTGTAAGATTACCTATTTATAGATAGATCATTGGTCAAACGCAGTTTTATACGCTATAAAAAAAATGAAAACATACAGCAGTTCCTCACATAGTTACTTCTAAAGTCATAAGCTGATGACCTGCTCAATTACATTTTTATATCTAGCGCTACTTTGTACGCACTGGTGTCACAGAGTAGATAATTGTCACAGAGTCGAACTACGCAAAAGTGTGTAGGTACCGAACATAGCCTTTGTTTTTGGGCATTTTTATGTATATTTGTTCGTATGTTTTATAATATTTTTTATCAATTATAGATCAAGTAATCAATCATTCAAATAATTTAAATAAAGAGGAAAATTATATAAATGTTAATAGATAAGTAGACTACGACAAAGGTGCTTTAAATGTAAGTTTTCTCCTCTTCGGCAAAATCACATCGTCATACTTAAAAATAATATTGCCACAAGAATTTCTTTAAATAAATCATAATTGGTATTTTCAAATACAGGGCCAGCTGCACATTACAGAAAAAAAACAAATGTCTATTTGGACTATGGTTGAGTGAAAGAACACCTATGAAAATAGAAATAATTGAAAAAGTCGACAGCTTTTGGAAAATCTGATGGAAAACAAACTAACTCGATTTTATATGGATTGTATACGAGGCACCCGAGAAAAATGGATATTAGAAATCCGTCGTACATAGTAATGACTATGGAAGATAAAGCCAAAAAGGAATATTAAAAAAAAAGAAAATATAATAAAGAATAAGAAGAGAATAAAAGCAATGAGAACAATAAACTTGACGTAAAGAGAGAAATAGAGAAAAAAAGGAAAGTGAAAAAATAATAACAAGCGATGAAAATGTTCAAACGTCCAAAGGAAGAAAAATATTGTTTTAAAAAAAGTTAAATTCTGGTGAATTTTAATATGTCTAAATACATTTTTTTTATAGCTTAGAACGACGAGACGAGCATGCCGTTCGCCTGATGGTAAGCGATACGACTACCCATTCAAGTCTCATTATGTCCAGTAGTTATACTGGCTACAATGTCCTTCAAACCGAAACACAACAGTGCATGCACACTCTTGCTTGGCGGTAGAAATAGACATTGCGGTGGTACCCACCCAGACGGCCTCTTACATAATGAGAGACCTACCACCAGTACTTAGTATTTATAATTCTTATTATTATTTTTTGTATCACTACTGAATCTCGGCTCATAGGCCGGGTTGCTGGATGCGGATGGGCCTAAGCCAAGTCTGCAGCAAGATTTAGGAGATAAAGTATTGTGAAGGAAAAGGAGACTTAGTCATGGTCTATTTGAAGGAATTTTCTTACAATGCGGCAAGTGTTGAGGAAGACTGCTTTTTGAAGGCTGATGTAAGTGAATTTTGGGAGGTGGAGTGTCTAGAGAGTTTTGGAGCTGTGTAGGGATCACGCCTGTGGTTGATAAAACTATTGGAACTATTAATGCTTTTTTAAGACGCCACATTCGTATAACTTCGTCTTTGAGTTCTACGTATTTAGAAAGTTTTTCAGCTATTGTGGACTATGTCTATAACGTAAGCTGTTTTTTGTGTTTTGACAATTAATATTATATCTGGTCTATTGTAATGTATAGTTCTATCTGTGAGTATGGCTCTATTATTATTAATATTATTAATTTTACTGGTGGTAAGTCTCTCATGTGTAAGATTCCGTCTGTGTGCGTACCACCGCGGTGTAGTGTGCATGCACTGTTGTGTTTATGTTTGAAGGACATTGTAGCCAGTGTGACTACTGGACTTAATGAGATTTAACATCTTATGTCTCAGGATGACGATCGCAGTGGAATGCCACACAGTACTTTGTAACTCAAAGTGCTGGATGGTGTTGTTACTGTTTATGGGTGGTTGTGTCGCTTACCATCAGGCGAACGGCATGCTCGTCTCTTCATTTAATGCAATAAAAAGAAAAAAAAAGAATAATTAAATAACTTAGCTTGAATAAAACTGCGTAAAACTTGTACCTTTATTAATTTTATATCTATACACAAAACCACTGCTGCTGCTGTCCCTTTTCGTATTTTGTTCTTTGAATAAGTAGGTATCATATCGTAACAAAATAGTGAATCGTAGATAAGCATAAAATATTTTAGATTTATCTCATAATAATTAAACTTTAAAATATATGTGCATGAACTACTAATTAAATTTAAAAAACTGCAAAATCGCGGGTACAGCTGCGGGACGCAGCTAGTAAACATAAAAGATAATTGATTATAATACTTTTACTACTCTGTAAATTTTCTACTCAGTGTCACTAGCGTAAGCGGCCCGTGAATGACACGCGGTCGGCCGCTGGCGGCCGCGCATTGCGATCTTTTGGTGCGGGGGCGCGGTGAAGCGCGGGAAGAGATTGCTAGCTCCGCCCGATTCCTCAAGGCCATTGGCTTGATGTCAAGCCTTAAGCTGGCATTACATCAGTTTTCTGTATGATAGTGATATTACATAGGTCAATGTGGTTCTATTTATATACATACAGCGTGGCTCTACCTCATACACTAACACTTTTTTTTATTGCATTGAATGACGAGACGAGCATGCCGTTCGCCTGATGGTAAGCGATACGACCACCCATAAACAGTAGCAACACCATCCAGCACCTTGACTTACAAAGTACTGTGTGGCATTCCACTGCGCTCGTCATCCTGAAACATAAGATGTTAAGTCTCATTATGTCCAGTAGTTATACTGGCTACAATGTCCTTCAAACCGAAACACAACAGTGCATGCACACTGTTGCTTCGCGGTAGAACTTTTTATCCCCGTAGGCGTAGACAGAGGCGCAACTACTACACCCATTTTTCGCCGTGTTTATTTCGTCCTACAATGTAATGGGGCGAGCCTATCGCCATATAGACACAAATTCTAGATCCCGGCTGACACCGAGCGGAAAAACCCAATATCATTCCCCGACCCGGGACTCAAATCCGAGACCTTAGAGCGGAATTTGTAACGCGAATGCAATGCAACTACGCCAAGGCAGTTGTGACTACCACCTCGAAAAATCTCGAATAATTAAATATGTATGAACTTCACGATAAACAATAACATATTTAATAATATACTCTAAAACAAGTATATTTTAAGTATATTTTGCCATTTGTCAGTCTATCATAACATACTGCATCAACGTTTGAGGTTGCTCGACTAAAAGCATTTTTCTTAATCTAGAAAGAGCTCAACGTGCTTTTCTGAAGAGAATGCTTAATAAACCATTCAGATTCCCCACAGACACTTTGTACAAGGAAGCTAACGTATTACGGGTTCGCCAGCTCTACATTTTATCTGCATCTTTAGAAGCACATAAAAATGCTCTAAATTCTGAATTTCTCTCCGATTTACGGGAAAAGCGCGTATTCCGGCTGCCTATTCTCACCACTAAATCGAACTTCGCGAAAAGATTCCCCCGAATTAGTCACTACACAATTTATAACTCTATGGTTAAAATCTGCAATATTAAAGAGTGTACCCTTAAAGAAGCAAAGAATAAAATTAGGAATGTGCTCCTTAATCTCGACTATGAAGAGACTGAAAATATTATCGGCTCTCACTGCTATGTTGTAAAATTTCGTGTTCATCGCAAATGAAGAATTAGGTAACTCCGTGAGATAACTCAATATTATGTATATTAACCGTTACCACAAGCACACACTTGGACTCCTCATCTCCTTCACTCACACATACACACACACACACACATACACACACACACACAACTTCCAAACATAGACGCTCTCTAACTCGCGCTTAACAAATTATAGCACATTATATTAACTGGTTTCTCAAGACACAGGCTCAGCCTAATTTGAGAACCTCTGGCAATGATTTTTTGTACCTTTCTTTTATTTCAATAAAGATTATTTCATTTTTTCATTTTTCATTTGGAGATATTACTTAAGTACTTTGGATGCAGTAGGTAACAATGGTTAACTTTATTTAAACAAAGGTTGTTAATTATAATTACGATGAAAATATTTTTGTAACTATTAAGGTATTTTGATTTACAATTCAGGTCATTGCTCTACGACGCTAACAAAAGTACGTACTTAATTAACGCGAAATTTGAAAACATTTTTTTTATAACCGAATAATCCTGTTTATATTATTAAATCGAAAATATAATGAGCATATTTTTTTCTGATTATCGCTCCTACATGACTAACGAAAGCGCGTACTTGGTTAAAACGAAATTACAAGAGTATTTTTTTATATCTCCCAGCATCCTATTCATTATTGTCTTCGACGAAAATTTAGGTTTTGTTAATTATTTTTTAGAACACATTTTGAAATGAAACTAGTTAAGTTTCTTGATATGCTTATACGGTACACGTCAGGTTGAGATGGAAATGTCAAGGCCTCACGGTGCATGACAAAGTGATTTGCTAATATTTGTTTAATTTACTTCTCGAACCCTATTCTTAAAGGTCAAACTATTTTATTATTTGAATAAAGAAGTTTCTATGCACAGACTAGCTAATTGAAATACTTCTGACTTACAAATTTTCTACATGTTGTACCGCTTCTTCACAGCGATAATACGTTCCGCGGTGGTAAATCCATGACGATTTAAGATACCTATGAAAAAAAGATTATTAAAATTAAAAAAAATATATATTTGAAAATGAAATATGAAATAGCTTTTTAAAGAAGGCCTTACCAATCTTCTGTTTCACTTACGCTTATCTCGATTCAACGTGGAGTTGGCATTATTATCTTTAAGCATGTTGCAAAAAGGGCCTGGCTTAATTTTTACAATCCGCCTGTGTTAGCAATTATCTTTCGTGGGTCATGGGAAACTTTGGCAAAATCCATATACAGTTTTTTACGAACTAAAGGGAACATCTAAAGCGCATATAAGCTACCATGAGAACAAGGCAACTTTTTTTTTATGATATAGGGGGCAAACGAGCATACGGTTCACCTGATGGTAAGTGATTGCCGCCGCCCATGAACATCTGCAATACCAGGGGGCACAGAGATGCGTTGCCGGCCTTTTAGGTGGGAATACGCTCTTTTTTTTAAGGTCGCCAGGTCGTATCTGTCCGGAAATGCTGCTGGCGGCAATTGGTTCCATAGTTTAGTAGTACGTGGCAAAAAATTTAAACTTTAAGTATTTATTTATTTAATTAAGATGCAAAACAGAATCTAATCTTTGAAATTGCGAAAACCACATCAAAATCCATCAAGTATTACTCACACGTCAATCAATGTTACACACAAGATACACGTCTAATATTAGACAACGTTGCATAATATACATTAGATTTTTAACATTTAACGTTACGAAATAGCTATATTATGAGAAACCCGCTCGGCCAATTTTCGGTTACGAAAACTGTTCTGTTAAGGCCACATCAAGGTTGGCGCATTTGTGGATCGTCTGTTTTGGACGCCTTCTGACACGTTTTGTGGGTTATCGTACTGTATAGAGTCTATGGGTGGCATTAATAAATGAATCTCAAATTTGAGTTACAACTCAAGTAGACATAATGTATTGAACTATCAACACTTGAGATGTAACTCAAACTTGAGATTGATTTATTAATACCGCCCTATGACAATGACTATTTGACTATTGTAGGGATGTCATTATCCCGGCTTAGAACGTCGTTCGTCCCGGATAACCCACGAAAGATCTCGCAGTTATATTTAGATGGATAATATGCGTCGACCGAGTACATGGAGACAGTTACGTGTACCAGGGCACTAAAAAGCTCCCGGATTTTATCCGTGGGTCATTCATACCTTAATCATGGAAAGTTTAAAATGTCTCGGTTTGGCTTTAGGACAGTTTTGGCAAACCTTTTCTTCTCGCGGCAAAAAATCGCTCTATCGCTACATCTTCCGGGGGTTTGGAACGGTTATGTTAGTTGGACTAGTGTTTGCACGTGACTGGGATCGGGAAGCCCCTGGGTCACTTAACACCTATCGTCAATATGTTTTTAACTGATATAACACCTTGTGTATAGCGTAATTTAAACACATTTTGGCATGTTTAATAGTACAACATGCCGAATAAACTAATATTAGACTAGTGTTTGTACGTGACTGCGGGTGGGAAGCCCCCGGGTCACGTGACCAGCTATCTGTCAACATATTATTGTTAAGGTGATAATTTTACACAGACGTAAGTCATAAAAACTGTTATAAGGTTTTTTCACGCGATTCGCTATCAAATATTGACAAAGTTTCGTGGTTGTCATATTATGTATAAGAAATACGATTTTTGAAGTTAAGTATTAATACGATTATTTTTTGCCACTTGAAGTTTAAGTACCTTGATGTAAAGTATGCGCAACACGCTTTTACACGCAAATGAAGAGATAACTTCACTTAGACTTTTTTTACTAGATTCCTACCTGGCGTGAAATTTCCTGGCGAATCTAATATACCTACGATACAGAAAAATATTTCAAAATCATCCTCATTGATCAGTAATCACCTTCTTCGTAGTTCTTATTGCTCTAATAAATTCATAGTAAAAATTTCCAAAAGAAAAGTAAAACTTTTTTTTTTTCGAATAATAATATGTTATGTTGTATGATAATTTGTAGTGCCTATTAGAAAAGGTTAAGGGAAGAGCTATTATTGAGGGAGGTCCATGTTCAGCAGTGGACGTCATGTGGCTGATGATGATGATGATGAAAAAGGTTGTGTAAGCTTATTTTGCGTGTGCGCAGCCACCTGCGTTTTCAGCCTATTGACATCAAGGTACCAACATACTAAAATTCTAAATATTCTTTACTAGCTTTTGCCCGTGGCTCCGCCCGCGTTAAGAAGTTTTTCCGGGATAAAAGTCCCGCTTTATATTTTCCCGGAATAAAAAGTAGCCTATGTATTAATCCAGGACATGTTCTACCCGCGTGCCAAATTTCATCGAAATCCGGTCAGTAGTTTTTGTGTGAACGAGTAACAAACATCCATACTTACAAACTTTCGCGTTTATAATATTAGTAGGATGCAGTAGATACAATTTTATGGTATTATTTATTGCCATAAAATCATATGTTGTGACCTCAAGTATTATATTTTTTGCAATAACCCAATCGTTATAAGTGTCATTATTTTTATGATTTAATTGGTTACCGACATTTTCACGTGTGGAATTAGTCATAACATATGGTTTGTGTATGATGATATCGTTAAACTTGTTCAATATCAACCCGGAGTCTGAAATTTGTGCTCGATATGGCGATAGGCTCGCCCCCTATCATAGGATGGAATATACATGCCGAATAGTGGTTGTTCTAGCTGCACCTCTGCCTAACCCTACGGGAATAAAGGCGGGATGTGTATTTGTTTGTTTTAAAGTTACATATAACTACGATTACACACACGGTTTTTATAAAACTGTTGAATCGCGTCCAATCCGAAGTTAACGCGATGAAGCCGAGAATAGAAGTTATTTTACTAGGTATTGTGTGTGCATTACTGATTTTCATGGAAATGAATTAGAATTGTGAGAGAGGTGGCCCTTTTAATGAGAATTGAGGGCCTAATGCTAATGCTAACACGGTGCTGTCGCCGTTTTCGCGTTTTGAAATGAATCTGCTATTAAACTATAGCATGCTAATTTGTTACCATGTTTTTAGCAAAATAAATGTATTTGAATTGATTACTGTTTCATGTTTTTTTTTACATGCCTGTAATTTTCTACCATAATATGTTCTAAATATATATATGTTTAAATATTTATAAGAACTTATACTTATGCATATATTATGCACTTGAGAATCCGCTAAATCCAATACAAAATGAAATATTAATTTCGGAAAGTTCAATGTCAAATTTCGCAAACATTCACGAATAATTCATAATATTAGTAAAATATTATGCATTTTATAAATAAATGAATTATATTACTGTATGGACCAAATATTCTTTATCAATTATCGTTCGCTTTAACGGTGAAGGAAAACATCGTGAGGAAACCTACATACTAGAAAATTCTCCATAAGCATCTCGAGGGTATGTGAAGTCTGCTAACCCGCACTAGGCCAGCGTGGTGGAGTAAGGCCTAAACCCTCTCAGTTGTAGAGGAGGGCCGTGCTCAGCAGTGGGCAGTATATAAAACAGCGCTGATTGCGATGCGATGGGCCAAAGAAGCCTTAAGTTTATTTACACTAAGTTTTTATTCGGGCAGACAATGCATGTATAATGTATGTCTCTACAAAGGCTCTCGTATACGAGTTCGTCTAGATAGGTGCCATCGATTTGTCGTTTTCCCAGCCGAGCATAAAATTGGCGGTGTTGTGTTTTGACTTTAGGGCCTAATAATATATTTTTTGAACAATAATTTATTTACTGAGATTTTATCGCAGCTTGATGAGGACGGTGCACCAAACAGTGCTAAGTAATTCAAAGATTCTGGTGATGTTGTATGTAATTAAGGTAATCGTGGTGATTATTATTTGACGAACCAAATTATCTCATCCAGTTGCTTGGATTCTTCAATGTGTTTTCGCCGTATGTTGAAGAATTTATACATACATAGCATCAAGCCTTTTTGCCTTTCCAGGGGTAGGTAGAGGTATAACACACCTTAAGTTAGCTATGTCATGTCCCATGTAACAGGGGCCGGGCCTACATATATTGCAGAATTCATGCTTTATTTCAACGACCCGACATCAACTCCACTGATCATAATAAATAAAAATATTCTTTCAATTAATAAATGAAATTCCAGTGGTAACATAATATATATACATATATAACATAATATCAGATGATGTAAAGCTGTTAGATGGTATTACTTGCGCCCGGTGGTGCAACAGTGCGGTGGCCGGTCAAGGCAAACGCGGTCCGCTTTCATGATCTATCGCGTTCGATTCTCGAATAAGATTGACTGCCTCGGTGGCGTAGTTGTATTACGGTACGACTGCAAGGCTGAGGTCTCGGGTTCGATCCCCGAGTCGGGCAAAGTGATATTGGATTTTTCTATTCAGTATCAGCCCGGAGTCTGGAATTTGTGCCCGATATGGCGATAGGCTCGCCCCCTATCACATCATGGGACGGAATACGCTTGGCGAAAAGTGGGTGCACTAGTTGCGCCTCTGCCTACCCCTTCGGGGATAAAAGGCGTGAGTATGCAAAGTTATTGTTAGGTAGGGACACAAGTGGCATTTAAAAAGGCGTTTAATTAAATGGGCGTTAATGTTGAAAATATCAAACTTTCACAATTTTGAGAATTACTCGAAGGTTTTTTGTGTAAAAGCCAAGCTTTGGTTGATGGTACAGTAGTTCGTTATATTTCTTTAATGTATTTTATACTATTTGTTGCACTCGGCTCCGAACGCATAAAACACTTTTCCTGTATTAAAGTTCCATGTTTCAGGACATGTTCTATCTGTGTGCCAATCAAACCCGTTAAGTGGTTTCAGTACTATAACAAACATGCCAAAATCATTATGAACTTTGTTATTTATAATATTACGCTTCATTTAGACTTGGCGAATAATAACCCGTATAACTTGGCGAGGCAGTCAGAACTTCCAGTACCATATTACATAAGCAATAGTAGTCTCGTGCGGCACGCGTAATTAATGCTCACGTTTGGTAGTACCGCCATAATGCGGACGATTAGACGCTTCTAGAACGCGCACTTACGACGTGCTAATAGATTCGCTATGTAAATATTTAGCGTAATTTGTTGGTACTTGTGAGTCATATCTATATGTCAGAGGTCATGTCTGTTTATTGTGAAGTTAATTAAGATGTGGAGGGTAGTGGGTTATTAGTAATAATCCAATAACTTTTTTTTTATGGTATTGAATGGTATGCCGTTCGCCTGATGGTAAGCGATACGACCGCCCATAAACAGTAGTATCATCATACAGCAGCACCTTGAGTTACAAAGTAATGTGTGGCATTCCACTGCGCTCGTCATTCTGAGACATAAGATGTTAAGTCTCATTATGTTTAATAGTTATACTGGCTACAATATCCTTCAAACCGAAACACAACAGTGCATGCACACTGCTGCTTAGCGGTAGAAATAAACATTGCGGTGGTACCTACCCAGACGGACTCTTACATATGAGAGACCTACCACCAGTAATTTTAAAAACGACGTGTATAAACCTATTGCTAATAGTGATTTCAATTTGAGAATAAGCTAGTTTACTTGCAACGGTGGCTCGGAAACTGACGTGGTTTTGGTGGCCCTAACTCTTATAAATTCAGTTTGGTGGATATAGTGACAAACCTTATACTAGCCCTGTATTATACACTGTCCACCGCTGAGCACGGGCCTCCTCTACTATCGAGTGCGTTTAGGCCTTAGTTGGTAGTCCCCCACGCTAGCTTAATGCGGTTGGCAACCTTCAACTCCGAAATTCTTATGAAAAAATTTCCTCACTGTTTTCCTTTACTGTTAAAGCGAACGGTAATTGATAAACAATACAGCTAAATTTTAGAAGAGTCAGAGGTGTGTGCCCTGGGTTTTGAACCTGCGAAAGTTCGTCACGGCATGGCAGACCGTTCCATTCCCAACTAGGCTATCGAGCACTTAACCCCATCATGGGAAATTAATAATACAAAGCTAATTGTGGTAAGGGATCGTTATTCGTATAATTAAATAGATATCAATAAACATAGTAGGTAAAACACATATTCTGAATAGAGGCTACCTCGCGTAGATTTCGTAAAGCGGCACAAATGGTGAAAAGATGGTAAATATTTAAAACAATAACAAATATAATCAATGTTGCGCTAATTGGCTAAATGCCATAAGGATTAGATTCGATCCCTGCGATATAAATCAGTCTCGGTTCGGGAATCGAACCGGCTGTTCGCTTTACAACTGGATTAGCATTCAGCACCCACTGCGCCAACAAAGCTAGGAAACAAAAAACGTTATCGCCACAATGGACAATGCATCATTAACTTTAGTTCCCATAATTAAGGTTAATAAAACTTTATGATAAAAACCTGATGCACTTATTTATACAAGCTCGTAAAATTAATATAATAGACTCAATGATATTCCATATAACAAAGAGGAATAAACTTGTTACAAAAGTAATTATATTGTTTCTCCAAAACTTCCATACAATTAGCGGATGTGAATAATTTAAAAATGTAAATATAGATTGTATCTCTTCAGTTGATGTCTTCACAACTTGTCCTACTCCTGAAATGAGTATAATTTATCTTTGTGAGCACAGAAGTGCAACCTGGGCACTCACATGTCGCCATACATTACGATTAGTGTAATAAAATCTGTAACTGTGACTTGATTGATGAGTGGTGCATCATTGTTCAAGTTGTCGTGTATTTAGGCTGTAGACTGAAGCTAGCTGGAGTCCTAAGTCACCTTGAGTGGGTTTCTCTATCGTTGCTAGCACAAATCACAAAGAGAAGGCTGACGTCAGCCAGCTGTTCGTCGAAAGTAATCTAAATCTAGTACAAAGTATGCTAGGTAATTTTTCTTGAAATGAGTACAACCTTTCTAGTTACTCAAGTTTATAAATCTAATAATGACAGTAATGTCAACAGCTCTTTGGCTGTGTGTTCTAATACCACAATTTAGACGAAGGTGTTGTATTATTTGGATTATAATATGAATGTCTAGTATTTGCTCTCGGCTCCGCTCGAGTTAAAAAGTTTTTCCGGAATAAAAAGTAGCCTACGTCCTTCCCAGGATCTCAAACCATCTCAATACCAAATTTCACCCAAATCCGTTCAGCCGCTTCTGCGTTTACTTCTAAGAAACATCCAAACATTTTCGACAGCTGTCGCATTTATAATATACGAAGTAAGATAATGGGCCGTGGAGACACATGGAGATCACTTGATATCAAGTGACCTACTTGCTCATGCACAGACTTAAACCATATAAGAAGGAATCACAGGCCAAGATTATGATTAATTGTGATAGGTTTATTTATTTATTTACAATAAAGCCCTATATACCCTGTCAGGGTGTCGGCTATTCTAATAACTAAGTATAAATATATATAAATCTATTGCTATTAATAAGATAATTTAAAATTAAATATACTTGTATAAAACTATAAATTCATTAAAACTCACGTGTCCGTTCAGAGTCAACGTGTAGTCTACATACAATGATTGCTGTTATTATGCTTAATTTATGTCATTCTCATAATGATGGGTTCACGTAATTGGCTTTGTTGATGTTATAAATAACTATTGCGAGATGCGATAATTACTATCGCAATTTGCTTCATAAATGACTTTATGCAAATAAATGTTGAGAGTAGCTGGGTTAATCGTTTGCCTGTAGGTAAATGGAAAGCGCAGCGATGGTTTATACACTATAAATACTTTTGTGTTTTCAATGTTTATAAATGAGAAGGTTTGTTGGTTATTAATGTATACTACTTATTATTAAAAAAATGAGTCAAGTATATCTTCTGTTATTGTAAATGCGAAAGTGAGAGATTTGTGAATGTTAGAGGTAAGGGGTCGTCCGTTTCGGTCTGTTTTCGATATAATTTGGCACGCAGCAGACCATGTGTCAGATAATATACCACGTCTTGGATTTTTAATCCTTATAATGCTCTCACTGGGAAGAATTCTCTCAGTGGCGACGGTATTCAATAGCTAGTTGTTTTTATATTAAGGACATGTTTCATAGGTTTCAAGAAAATAGCTAATCTATTCATTTTATCACAATTTTTTGGGAGTATAGGTTAAAGTGTCTTTTGTATTAAGTCGGCTTATACACAATACGAGTACAATTTAATAAGTTGTGAAATAGGCCCTTAGTAGTATATACTTGACCATAACGGCAGTTTTTTTTTTATTTTTTTTATTGCCTTGAATGACGAGACGAGCATGCCGTTCGCCTGATGGTAAGCGATACGACTACCCATAAACAGTAGCAACACCATCTAGCACTTTGAGTTACAAAGTACTGTGTGGCATTCCACTGCGCTCGTCATCCTGAGACATAAGATGTTAAGTCAGTCTCATTATGTCCAGTAGTTACACTGGCTACAATGTCCTTCAAACCGAAACACAACAGTGCATACACACTGCTGCTTGGCGGTAGAAATAAATATTGCGGTGGTACCCACCCAGACGGACTCGTACATATGAGAGACCTACCACCAGTTTCCTATTTGTAAGCGAAAAATCTGTACTTAACATACTGTTTTTTGAAACCATCTTCTATGTGTTTAATACTTTTCATGTAACAAGAAAATTAGGTAAATGAATAAAAAAATAAAACAACAGTTGGCCAGTTGGTTAGACAACATGGTTTTCCTTAGTGTCGGTACTCGGTGCCAAGTGCCAAGTGACTCATTTCACGGTCAAGGCACCGCAGCAAGGAAACCGCGTCGCATTGTGTTGTCTCGATGTTTGTTTTTGTATTTATCGTTATGTTGGTTTATCATTGTGGAATATCGCACGTTTAGAACGAAACCGACACAATTCAAAAACATCGAAAATTTAGTTATCTTCATAAAATGACTTAAAACGAAGTTCTGAATACAAAAATAGTTCAAACACAGCTATATTCAAGCGGGAAAATGACCAAACTGTTATATCGGGCCTTTTTTATTATTTTTTTTATAAAAAAGGGACCAGTTTTAAGTCATTTTATGACGATAACACAAATTTTGATTGTTTTGAATTGTGTCGTTTTCGTTCTAAAGGTGCGATATGTCGGTGAGTAAATCTACACTAATATTATAAGGAGGAAAGATTTGTATTTTATATGTTTGTAACGAATAAACTCAAAAAACAACTGGACTTTTAAAAAATCTTTCACCAATATAAAGCTACATTATCAGCAATTACAAGACATAGGCTACTATCCATGGAAAATATGAAGCGGATCTTTTATCCCGGATAACTATTTCGCGCGCGCGGAGCCGCGAGCAAAACTCTAAAGTTGTAAAGGGATCTAGAAAGTTTCTCGAGTACTTATCCTGGGTGGGAAATGTTTCTTATTTGATTGACCATCTAAGTGCATCTACTTCTGCCGCTAAGCGATAGTGTGGAAGCACTATTGTGATTATTGTAGTTCTCTTACTTAGTGTGATTAGGAATCATGACTCATTTTACAATTGTGATCACAGTTAAGTTATCAAAATGTCAATTTGTACGTCATTATAAAGCTTGACCGCGTTATGAAACATTTGCGATCAGGGTGCAAGGCCTTTTCGGCGTGCATTTCGATAAAGTCGTTGACTGCAGTTGAGAATGAACTTATTCTCGTAAATACGTTTAATTTATTGCTCCAGTGAAGTCTGAGACGCTTTTTCGTGCACCTAGGCGTTGTGAACAGTAGGTACGGCCGCGAAGTTGTAGCCGGTTTGAACTACATCTGTCGTCACCCTATAGTCTCCACAAAGTCTTTGGCGCAAACCGTGACCAACTTCAAGCCAGCCGTGACTAAGCGGTCGTACTGTATTTTCGTATATAGATTATATACGTTTCTAAACCTAGCAATGAAATGTAAATTAAAATCCTAGACATTACAGCTCTTATACGCCCCATCTAGACTCAATAATAATTGTGTTTTCTATCAAAGCCATTGAGCAATTAAACCAATATAACTGCCATTAGTATAGAGTTGACCCCATACAGGGATCACATGTAAATGTGTCTCTCTTGTCAGTATTTAATTGCCATCTAGAATAAGTATTAATTTTAAATTGAAGCTTTAAGAGCGCTCACGGCATTACATTGCGCAATATTTAATTCATAATCATTTAATTGGACCAATCTTTCACCGATTCAATATGTGGACCAAGATTTGCAATCACGTAACTGTTCATTTAATATTAGGTGATTTTCAAGGAATCACGGAAGGGAGGGTCTTTCAAGTCCTGCGTATATATTGCTGACCTGACGAATCGTAATAGTAAGCTATTACTTTAAGTTGGACACAGACTATCCCGCCCTCACACCCGCCACTACAACTCCTGTAAGCCAGGATCAACAATGGCTGTATTTTATGACACCGAGCGGTAAAGCTGGGCGACTCTCAGGGAACACCAGTCTTTCTTTAACCCGCAACGAAATCAATCAAATAGAAAGATATGGAGGAGTTGGAAATATTCATTGTCCATTTCCCTCCATAGCAAAGCTTGAGACAAAATAATGAACTAAGGAGGCATTTTAACCACAAGTATAGGGACGTTTACAACTAGAAAAGCTATATGTGAAGCACCACGGATAAAAATTAAATGAAAGGGTCCTATCATATGAGTTGTTAGATTTGATTCCAATAAAAGGCATGGCAAAAACGCCAGTAAGCACGGAAACTTTAAGTTGGACAGTGGTATTACGATTATAGATAATGTCATCCACGATGACGCGCCCCACTAATTACCCTAATCGCTTATAGTCTACTGCCTTATCCAACATAGCGTGCGTGTACACTCATAGGTGTGTATTTCCAAAACTAAAACACAAGAGGAAGGTTTCACACTTACGACCTTATCCATAAACAGTTTATAAATCTATTTTAGTTATAGAATGTTTTGTCTTCTTTGAAATAATTTTGAATTGAGTTTGCAGGAAGAATCCTACTAATATTATAAACGCGAATGTTTGTAAGTATAGATGTATGGATGTTTGTTACTCTTTCACGCAAAAACTACTGAACGGATTTCGATGAAATTTTGCACACGAGTAGATCATGTGTTGGATTAACACATAGGCTACTTTTTATCCCGGGAAAATATAAAGCGGGACTTTTATCCCGGGAAAACTCATTCACGCGGGCGGAGCGCGGGCAAAAACTAGTTAAACATATATCTAACTAACAATTTCAATTAAAATGCCAACACATATTTCCCTTACCACAAGGAAAATACACAAGTAATACGTTTTCTTCAATTTATTTTTATTTCTCGAGGTTAGTTAACTTATTTACATTTTTTATCTGAACGTCGTGTCGGACGTGTTCATTTGCCGTGTTTTTTTCATCACGACCTTAGGGTTGTGAAGTATACTACTAGGGAGGGTCAAGGGCGGGTCTCGGAGCGTGACGTGACATTGATTTGGCATCGACCTTGAGGTTGAGTAAAATAAGGAATTAATGCTTAATTATGAGTCAGTTACAAGCTGAGGGTTCTGTGCTTCCGACGCTTTTTTTTTATTGCATTGAATGACGAGATGATCATGCCGTTCGCCTGATGGTAAGCGAAACGACCACCCATAAACAGTAGCAACACCATCCAGCACCTTGAGTTACAAAGTACTGTGTGGCATTGCACTGCGCTCGTCATCCTGAGACATAAGGTGTTAAGTCTCACTGTGTCCTGTAGTTACACTGGCTACAATGTCCTTCAAACTGAAACACAACAGTGCATGCACACTGCTGCTTGGCGGTAGAAATAGACATTGCGGTGGTACCCACCCAGACGGACTCTCACATATGAGAGACCTGCCACCAGTAACCACCAGTTTTGTCAATATTATCAGGCGTAATATACTTAGTACCTACCTCTAGAGTGAGTTGACGCCACACTGACGGTCGTTATAAGAAGAGAAATCCTTTCTTCACCATGCACGGAAAAATTGGTTGCACCGACCCCATACGTAAGTAGGAGGTCAGATAGAAAAATATAAACAATCTTAGATTTTTGCACTGGCTGTATTGTTAAAAAATCTGACTCTGATGTAGCAAATAAAAAAATTACTGCTACGGCTAAGGTTGCTTCCTGTAAGAACCGTGTTTAGTACCTAACCGTAAAAATACTGGCAAAGATCAACGAACTGTCAACCACATGGAAACAAAGAGTTTTATCAATAAAACAACAATGCTTTGAACAAAAACATTTCTGTATTTTTCTATCTATGTAGGTATATGTATACATATTTAAGGTTAAAAGTAAAAATAAAATAGGTCAGAGTCATTTTTGTATCTTCATTTGTCACTTATGCATATTTATTTAAAAAAATACATGCACTAAAATAAAAAATAGAGGACACATAAAGCTTGTTTTATTGTAATTAGTTCGTTAAATGCGGGTCTAATTACTTCGGCTACGCCTTGCGGGAAAAATGTGTGAATGAGTGTGCCTATTTTTTGTTAACTATATTGATGCACATTTGGAGGGGACCGAGTTACGTATCAAATAGCGGAACCTCGACCCCTCCCACCCTACACTCCATACATTGCAATCACAGCAAATAATGTGGGCAAATATGATTTGTGACGACATGGAAAAGAGAAAGAGAAGGAGTGCGCATATAGCATGATATTGACTGAATCTTTTCTTTATTACTAACCGAACAAACACATGTATCTAAACATAACCATTTCATTGTTACAGAACAAAATGGACGAGCGACAACGCAACACAAGTTAACACCAAATCCGTATATCTGTGATTATATTAAGAAAACGATCTCATAGAACATTAGTGTAAGAAATGCCGGCGATACTGACAAAGATCAGGGAGCAGGCGTCGCGGGTGCAGCCCTCGATCGCCCTTGGGGTTGGGCTTGGTGTGGCGCTGGCAGCGTGCGCCGTATATGGAACAAGGGAGAAGAAGCAAGTGCCTCCGTGCAACAATAATAATAATTATAAGGTGGGAAGCAGTGTATTGTGTTATAAGTAGTGTGTAAGTTCGCAGGAACCCGTTGGATGCAGGCCGATTCTAACACGTTGGTCTGGAAATCTTCAGGGGAGGCCTATGTTCAGCAGTAGACTTCTAAAGGCTGAAGAAGAAGAAGAAGTAGTGTATTATTTTATACATGCTAATAAAAAAGTGGACGATAGTCTAGTTGGGATTGGAAAGGTATGCATAGACAATGGCCGCAGGTTCAAAAGCAAAGGAACACACTTATAACTATTCACAGTTACATGTGTATTGTTTATCAATTATCCACCGCTTCAGTGAAGGAAAACATCGTATTACAAGGAAATGTGGTCCTATAAGGGTTCCTTTCGAGGTTCCGAACCCTAAAGACACTGAAGAGCCGGTCAATATTAGCTTGGCCAGATTTGGCCATGACGTCACCTGTCAATTAAGCGGATATCGTTTTTACGCAGCGGCGCATAAGGTTCTAGTTAAAAAAAATTGCAGTGTTGCCAGAAAAGCGAATATTGACCGGTTAATTTGTAGTTTTTTTTTCTGGTTAATAACCTCGATAGTAAATAATCTACTAAGCGGTAGGTATAATTTTCATAGTTTATTGCTCAATCAGTAATCATACCAATTACACGTAGGAAATTAAATTCTAATCCATATATTATTGCTTTTTATGTGATGGAGTCAAAGAACGAAGGTTATTTGAACAATTGGATTGTAAAAGCAATGAAGGGAAATAATTTTGAGCCCAGCAGGTGACGTAGGTAGGAGAGTCGGTGGAGCTTAGTCTAAACAGGGTACCTCATAACCCAAATAGGGTTTGTTGGTCCCCAAGTTTTTATGAGGTATTACATAAAGTATACAGGATGGATTTTTTAGCAGGGGTAGTAAAGGTGCAGCTACCTTAACTTGTTATAGCTATAAGTAAGGTTTCTTAGGAAACTGTCCATCATTTTTAAAGTTAATAAAATCTGTATGCACAGATTTCGAAAAAATATTGATTTAAACCCGAGACCTCAGAGCGATGGTAATACCGTGCACGTAATACAACTATGCCAACAAGGCATTCGTAGTCGCTCGCCTTGTCATTAGGTGGTAAAAAAACTACACAAATTATAAATGAAAATACAATTTAGGTAACAAGTAGTAGGTACCAAGTAGTACGTACCAAGGTGGTATATCAGTTTTTTTAACTAAGTCAAGCGTCCACTTAGTTTTTTTTTGTTACTTTTAGTTTTTAGCATAGGAAATGTTAATGACGTCAATGTGCTATATTCATGCCAAAAACGTGCAGTCCAAAGTTTTGTTACTAAGACGGCGAATGAACACTTTTGCGCATAATTTAACTTTTAGCCTTTGCAAAAGTATTGGGATGATAGAGATGTTAAATTTACATCTCTTTTTTTTGGCAGTGTTTTTTTTACCTGTGCGTCGCTAACCCTAGAGGTCGCGACATGAGGTCACGACATGAGGTCGCGGTCGCAAGGCATATCAAATTAAGAATAATTAGTTTGTAAAATATACTGTGGGTCATTGATATGTAAAAAAACCCTGTGGGTACAATACAATGCGTATGTGGTTGTTTACAGTTTGTCTTTTTGTTGTATTTTGACACCTATAATAAAAAAAACACTGGTGCTGTTTTATTACAGTCTACGGGGTAGCAGATTTTTCATTTGTGAAGATGTAGCGTATTTAAAAAGGTTTAATGACAATGCAATGGATGAGGATAGCGAGAGATAGAAAGAGATGGAAATCTTTAGAGGAGGCCTATGTCGAAGGACAAGATGTTATTGGAAATGTACCGATCGTCTATGATAAACAAGCAAATATATTATAGTTAATTGTAAACATTTTCAAACATCAATAAAGGCTTATTTATTTATTAATGACAATGCTTTATAGCATCTTACCTCACGAGTTGGTTAAACAGAGTAATGTAATGTATTGCAATACTTCTATATAACATGATTTAGGAGAAACATAGTAACAATAGCAGCCTTAGGGAGTGGCGGGCGGGGTATCCGGCCAGGTACTCGCGCTTGGAGGAGTCTTGCACTTGCAAGGGGCCAAGGAAAAACATAACACTCATTCGGCAATCGGGTAAATCGGCAAAGGCCGCGCAGATATCTGCCCCCACAGCCTTGTCTTAAGGCCGTATTAATAGATTCAACTCAATATCGCTCTGAAGTGCGATATCAGCTGAGACGCTCTCAAATTAAGGTCAGCATCCTAAGATAGTCGCTATTTAATAAACCCATATTAACATCAGCTCAAATGACATCTTAAGTTACAATATGAGACAGATTTTGACAGCTTAGTTTTGTTTGTGAAACAGTGCTTACTCAGCTGACAACAAGCCCGTAAATAGCAACTTAAGCTCGCTTTATTAAATAGATTCATTAAACGTCTACCTGAGATTCTACTTAAACGTGAGATTGATTTATTAATACCTCTCTTAGGGCGGTATTAATAAATCAATCTCAAGTTTGAGTTACATCTCAAGTAGACATAATGTATGGAACTATTTATACATTATATCTACTTGAGATGGAACTCAAACTTGAGATTGATTTATTAAAACCGCCCTTAGATAAGGCCGTTATTGCGCATTAATATCAACATAACAATTGTATGGATATGCTTATTGTAGACTATTTAAATTCCAGGTGACGAAAAATGGCAATCTCCACGCAGTCGACAACGGCACTACGAAGGAGACGTGCGGGGGACGCTGCGGCGCAGAGCAGTGCGCCCTCTGTAGGGGTGAGGTGGACACGGACAACAAACAGAATATTGTGAGTTATTACATACACATATCAGTGTTGCGAGATGATACCATGTAATACCCATAAACTGAAATTAAAATCCCCGAAGAGGGCTTTTTTTATCGCGGGGAAAAACGCGTTATCGCTACCACACAGTTGGTTTCACACAGTCTTACGGCCCAATGTCGATACTCGGGAGTATAGCATCATCCGAGCGAGCATTGGACCGAGTCCCTAACACTATGTACACCCTACACCGGCATACCAACCAAAACCCGCGGTGGCCTTCGTCGACGCTTACGGGACGGCTCCGGGTTAAACGAGATAAATTTTCATATAAGAGTGTGCGACCAAAAGAAAGCTCTTCGTTTACCATCTAAAACAGAGTTCTTAATATAACGGTTTTACATAACAATAAAACCGATATTATGTGCCGAGAAGGAAAACATACAGCATTGTTTAGAAGAAGGCGTGTATACTTTAGCCATATTTAAAGATGATTTCCGGTCGACGAAGTGTAACTCTGTGTCAAAAGATGGCGCCACCAGCAAGGACGGGACCCAAGGAGGTGGTCGTCGACATTCTGATGTTCATAGTCTTCACCAGGAAGAATTTCCTGCAATGCTGTATGTTTTCCTTCTCGGCACATAATATCGGTTTTATTGTTATGTAAAACCGTTATATTGATGTGCCTCTGGAAAACATACAGCATTGTTTAGAAGACGTGTTTGTTATCTGCTGGTGAGTATTAAAAACACAACGCTATGTTGAATAAAAAGGGTACGACTATAAGTGTAACAATATAATGATTAAAGTTTTGTAACATCTATACATAGCACTTTGTGATCTACTACATAAGCTAATAGTGAATTAAATACGTAATTAAGTAACACTTAAAATCAACAATGTAATTTACATTGGCGTGAATGTCTTGAAAAATAAGTTACTGTCATTATTAGCTATCTCTATTTCACGACAATAATGATTAAAGAATGTGCTAGACGATTTCCAATTACTACGGGATAATATATCATCAAGAGGTACATTAGATAACCATCCTAAGGACGCCACCGCCGATCTACAACTTCCTGGGGTAGCATGAATGCCACTGTCTTTGAGAACCGTGCGAACCCAGTTTCCAATAACGGTACGTGACGCTGCTTTTGTTTTATTGGATATTGTAATAAAGAGATTGTCTACGTTTCTCCCATCTGCTCTTCTTGGTTTACTCTTTTCTATTAATGATCTAACTAATGTTACCGGACAGATATTTTCATCGCAATGCTTAGTCAATTTCCAGGCAGATTGACGATATGAGTGAGTATCAGTTTTTGATCCGAATACTGGTAAGAAATAAATATTTTCTCCGTTATCAATATAACTATCCTTTGAGATTTTAAGTAAAGTTAAATCGTGAACTCTTCGTCCCGATGCTAATAAGAGCACCGTAGCTGTTCTACGGGCTAATTCAAAAAGTGTATCTTTTGGGGGATTAGCTGAAAGCCAATTTAGAACTGTTGTCGGATCCCAAATGAAAGGTAATTTAACTACTTTTGGGTTGGCAATGCCTATAGCCTTTAGAGTATGTTTTATTATAAAGTTTGAGAACGTTTGTCGCTCTATATGAGGACCACAAAAAGTTAAAACTGCCGATTTATGAACGAGGATTGTGTTGTACGATAATTTTTCGTTCAGGAAAAGATGTATTAAGAATCGAGCTATGTCGGCCGGTTGAGGGGCTTTGGGATCTATTTGACAATTAGTGCACCATTTCAGCCATCTCCTGAGAGCTGGTAAATATGTTGAAAGAGTGGATTGACGCCAACTATTCTTCAGTAGGTCTTTTTCTTGTGTTGACCAGGTCTTTATTTGGGCGCCCCACCCCCAATTTTCCAAACTTTCAGGGTTAATGTTTCGATTTGTGGAGGAGGTTGAGATGTCGTCACATCTATTAAGTTCTTCGAGAGATTCTGCAGCTCCAGTGGTTGATCTATTGCTCTGGATTTCAGATCTTGAAGCCAGAATGCACGAGGCCATTCTGGTGCCACTACCAGATAAGTTCCCGTCGCACTGTTTAAGTGCGAGAGTATCTTGGGTAGGAGGCTGGGAGGAGGGAACACCCATGCCAGGTTGTATATCCATGTTCTGCTGAAGGCATCTGTATAATTTGCTAATCGATCTCTGAAGTCTATTGAGACGTAATTTTTTACTACAGCAGTGTCTCGACTCGCGAACAGGTCTATTTCTGGTTGGCCCCATTTCTGGAAGACTTCTGTAGTTATTGCGGGAAGCAGGTGCCACTCTGCTGGCTGTTTCCCTCGCGATAGCCTGTCGGCTATTATGTTGTATCTCCCTGGGAGATAATATGCCGAAAGAATTATGTTGTATTTGTCTGTTAGATGTAACAGTTTGAAGGTTAGAGATAGTAACTCTATTGACCTTGTCCCTCCCTCCTTCCGAATATATGCAATTAAAGTTCGATTGTCCGATTGTATTAGCACATGGGAGTTCCGTAAGGTTGCCGTCTTTGTTTCGATTGCCGCTATTACGGCATATAATTCCTTTTTGTTGCTGTGCCACCTTTTTTGTTGATTCGACCAAGCACCTGATATTAGGGTCCCATCCAAATGAGCACCCCACCCCAAATCCGATGCGTCCGTCGCAAGGAAGTGGGTAGCAGGTTTTCTGTGTATCGGTGACGAGTAGCCGGTGGCTCCGCGCCACCATCTCATCTCCCTTGATACTATTGTTGGAATAGCTTTTCTTTGGCGGAGACGTGTTTTGTTGAAACATCGTAGGAATATTTGAATATTGCGACTGTGTAGTCTGCCCCGAGGTACGACAAAGCTGGCAAAATTTAACCGACCCAACATGCTTTGTAATTGGTAAAGACTTATTTGCCCTTTCAGCAAGTAATGATCCAATATGTCTTTGAGACTTTGCATTTTCTTTGTGGGTAAGGACATTGTATTTTTTGTTGTTTGCCATCGAATGCCAAGGTATTCCAAATCTTGGGTTGGTACCAAAATAGATTTTTGGTAATTGATTTTCCAACCTAGGTTTTCCAAGTGCCTCACGGCTTCCGCAGCCTGAAGACATAACTTGGAATGGTCTTGATTGGCCAAGAGGTAGTCGTCCAAGTAAACTAGGACTCGACATCCTTTCGCACGAAGGGTCTCCGCGACCCAACATGTTATGGAGGAGAACAGGTGCGGGGCTGAAGCCAGGCCAAAAGGTAGGCACGTCATTTCGAATAACTGATCCTGGTAACTGATCCTTAAAAATGGTCTGTGTGATTTTGCTGTTGGCACGTGAAAATATGCTTGGGAGATATCTAGTTTTATCATCCAGTCTCCCGGTTGAAGGAAATCTGGTACTGCAGTGTGAGAGATCAGACGAAACTGTTTTGTCTTTACAAATCTGTTCAGACGACGAAGATCGAAGATCGGACGATAAGAGTTGTCGCTTTTTTTCCTTAGGAAAAGTTTGGATATGAAACTGGGTGTCTTTGTGAATACATGTTGCAGTACTTTTTGGTCTAGAAGGTCGCGAATAGCTTGAGACATTGCCGGTGACTGTTTGGTTGCATACTGTCTCATGACCTTTCTTGTTGGTATTATTAAAGGAGGTTTCTTGTATAGGGGTATTCGAAATCCAGTTATTGCCGTTAATATGAATTTGTTTGCCCCAATTGATTCCCACTGGTTCTTGAATACGTTTAAACAACCCCCCTGAAACTGAGTCGGATAGTCACTTTTTTCCTTCTTTGTTTCGAAATGAATTTTTAACGTGTTTAAAACCATCACTTTTTCCCTTGTAAGGGCGTTTTGTTTGTTGTTTCTTATAGGTATCATAGCTGTTATTTCTCTGTTGAATTTGAGGTCTGAATTTGGATGTTGATGGGTTTTGTTCATCATACTTTCGTTTCAAGGGTAGTTGTTCCCTACTTTTTGAAGTTTTTGGAGGTGTTAACCATAATTGGGGTCCTCCCAAAGATTGAATGAGAGAGGACAGTTTTGTCTTGTCAAATAAAAACTCCTCGCTGGGTGGTATGTTGTTCAGAGCAGTTTGGACACTCTTATCAGGAACTTCGGATATCAATCTTTTGCGCCTAATTTCGATGCATTCGGCACGTTTGCCACAAACTATTTGCAAAGTTTGTTCAGATAATTTGTAAGACGGAGAAGAACTACCAAAGGTTTCGGTTATTTTATTAAACAACGTATCTGAACTCAATTCAGTGAGATCTTTGTGAGCCCAATCTAATATATTTTGTAAACCAGATTGCAATAATTCCCTTTGACGAAGGAGTGCATTGGTGATTGCAGCAATAGCTTCCTCTGTTGAAGCCAGAAAATCTTTTCCTTTATTCAAAACACATGTTTCATCATTAACTTTTAGTTTACAAAAGCCTGGATATGCCAGCATATCTGCCAGGGCTTTTTTATAACGTATATGTTGCCACGTGGGGGAATTAAAGTGTTGTAGATTTATTAGCTGACGTAAAAGTTTTTCATCAGCTGATTTTAAAACTTTTTTCTCGTCATAGTCCGTCTTACAAACTCCTAAGTCTAAGGATTTCGCTGAATTTGATGACGGATTGACCAAAAATTCACAGTTGTTTGTATTTTCAGTCGTGTCGGTAGATTCCAAAGTCATATTTGGAGCACATTGCTGATGCAATATAATATTAGTAAGAAAACTGACCTGGTTGCATAACGCGTCGATCCGGGGATCGACCGTTACCTGTATGTCTCGCTTCCTTTTCTTGCGCGGTGGTTCCTCTTGATCACTATCTGATGAGCTGGTACAATTTGAGGTGTCATCCTTTTCTAATCCTGGATCCTTCTCGGACGTCGGTGAGTTTGAACCAATCGAATGATTTTCAACGTTAGCTTCTTCAGTATCATTTACGGACATGTTATTCATTGCTAACTTTACCGAAATTATAAAATAACCACGATAGAAAAATACTGAACACTGTTACAAAATTATAACTGAGTTACTAATTTCCGACTTAAAATGCGACCGCACTCGGCGAAAGCACACAACGCTATGCACATCAGAATGTCGACGACCACCTCCTTGGGTCCCGTCCTTGCTGGTGGCGCCATCTTTTGACACAGAGTTACACTTCGTCGACCGGAAATCATCTTTAAATATGGCTAAAGTATACACGCCTTCTTCTAAACAATGCTGTATGTTTTCCAGAGGCACATCAATACAGTTTGTTTTTCGGTCTTGATCCATTGTTTCTTCCCGGGTACTTATTGCCAGCACTGCATAGCATCACACCGTCTTTCCTTTTCAAGAGTAGGCAGATACTATCCTAACAGGAGAGTCTATGCGATGTGGATCAAGCCTTGTTATTATTATACTCAAAAACTAAGCTTCAATATGTTTTTACCACAATACTAAAACATTAATTTACTAAAAAAACGTAGTGTAACAAATTTGAACAAAGTACGTAAGTGTTAAAGTTGAAGGATTTTCACACTATTGTCTAGTTTTTCTATAATGACCGCTTCCTGAACGAATGGTCACCACCTCGCCAGATAATAGAAGTCACCACTTCCTACTTCCGCTGAATATCATCGAATACTATGGAATAAACAAAAACTAGTTTTAAAATCTATATATATTGCAAATGTCTTATTAATTCAGCTAAAGCCTAGTTTCCGACCTAGATGTCAGATAAACTGTTTTTTGACATAGAAACTGCCTCTGGATGTTATTTAGAATTACAAATCTGTGAAAAAAAAACAAATATAAATGGCTTAATTATTTTCTTTATGTCTTGTATTCAATATCTTGTTATGTTATTTAGGTATATGTTCCGGATTGCTATTAATGTCTTTGTATTTAATAAATATTAAACAGTTTTACAAGAAAATTCTTATGTATATAATAGTGAAAAAATCGCTTCAAATTCGATACTTTAGAAGTATTAAACTAATTTGCTTACAAAGTACGAAGCATTATTACATTATTACACATAAACAACGTTGTTTTATATTATTTTAGAAATTACTAATCACGCTCTAAGGAAGTACTAAATAAAGTGAAGATATTTAAGAATATTTTTTCTTTAAATAAACATTCAAATTACCAGGCAAAATTGTTTCAGATAAATGACAAATCCAAGTACAGTATTTCGCTAACCCTACATATAATTAAGTAGCAGCATAACTAAAAAACCACATTCTTAAAATTTTAGGAAGATGCGGACGAGACCCAGTCAATTGAAGAGCATGTACCAGGACTGAACCTGGAGTTCCTCCGTCAGCTGGTGACGCTGGCGAGGATCATGGTGCCAGGGTTCAGGAGCCACGAGGTGGCACTGCTTTCGGTGCACACGTTGTGCCTGTTCTCAAGGACATTCCTGTCTATATATGTCGCGTCGTTGGAAGGCTCTATAGGTACGTCTGTAACTAGACAGAAGAATATACTAGAAATAAGGATTATGTTGTCGCTCTGCTTTAAGGTTAACTTACACTAGTATTCACAAACCATACTTTGAGGACGCACAGTGAGCCCGAAAGCATAGTTTCGGCAATTTCATAGTTTTATTTGACAGTCAACTGAAGTAAAGTTGTATTTCAATATTAACCAATTATATACAAACAGCGCCCTTATGCCTATGCACAGTGAAGGCTTTTATGCCAAAAGCACTGAGACACAGATTTATTAGCATAGCATTGCGCCGTACTTAGCTAAGTAACGTTTGTGAATACACCCCTTAATGCATTTTTTTTATTTACTAGCCTTTGCTACGTATGGAAATTATTCTCGGAATAAGAGTTCTACTGAGCACTTCGTAATAAGATCGTCATTGTTTGGTTTAATGAGGAGTTCGTCTATGTTTGTGCCAGATCGGTCGGATCGGCCTACTTGTGGTAGGACTCTCATATGTAAGAGTTCGTCTGGGTGGGTACCACCGCAATGTCTATTTCTACCGCCAAGCAACAGTGTGCGTGCACTGTTGTGTTTCGGTTTGAAGGACATTGTAGCCAGTGTAACTACAGGACATAATTAATTAATTAATATTAATATTAATATTCGGGAAACAAACAGAACAATATTTCCTTAAAGTAGATTAACTCTAAAATAAATCATAATCCAGCAAAGTTTCCACAATAAAGTAGCACATGTTGAGCCAAAAGAGTGAACAAACGCGGTTATAAAACATAAATACAAAAAAAGAAGAAAACAAGAAGAATCTATAATATTACATAACATCGTTAATAAACGTCATGCCAGAGAGTGTTCAACTTAAGAGCCTGATTTTAATATCGCCATAAGTGATTTCTTAAAGCTGTTACAAGAAACTAGGAATAAGTCAATATCACAGAATTTGTTATTGTAGTTTTCACTTACTCTACGGATAAAAGCATTATTTCCATAATTTGTTCGTGTAAAAGAGCGATGAAAAAGGGTGTTGTTACGGGAGTTAATACGTGGACAACTAAATAGTATGTTTCTTAGTAAGTAAGGAGAATCAATATAATAATTAATTATTTTAAATAAAAACAGTTGGTCTCTCATAAGCCTGCGATCTGCAAGGGAGATTAAATTTAACGAGTCGGATGGAGTAAAATCAAAACGATAATTAAGGTGTTTATTAAATATATTTTGAATCCGTTCAACTTGATCGATATAACATTTATATTGCGGATTCCAAACGGTGGAAGCATATTCTAAAATAGAGCGGACAAAGTTATTATACAAAAGTACAAGTGTGGCTATTTTTTTAAAATCTCTACTTACTCGAAGAACAAAGCCTAGCATGCGGTAAGCCTTCTTGACAATTTCATCAATATGATGATCAAAAATGAGTTTGGAATCCATATAAACACCCAGATCCCTCACAACTGAAACTCTTTTTAGTGACCTATTATTTATAATATAATCATAATGTACATTATTATGTTTACGGGAGAAGGTAATAACATTGCATTTATCAATATTAAGAAATAGTTGATTCATTTGACAATATGTAGATAAATTGTCCAAGTCTTCCTGCAGCAAGATGCAATCAACGGTGGTATTTATGGGCTTATAAATTTTCATATCATCCGCATAAAGAATAAAAGTAGAATTTTTAAATACTGCTGATACGTCGTTTATAAAGATGTTAAATAGCAGAGGCCCTAGATGGGATCCTTGTGGAACTCCGGACGGAACCGGTGTGAATGTGGAACAGAAACCTTTTACCGTAACGGCCTGACTACGGTCCCTTAAATAGGAGTCCAGCCAGCGCAACAGATCACCATGAATGCCAAAGCTGAGTAATTTTGACACTAATAAGTCGTGATTAATACGGTCAAATGCTTTAGAGTAATCTGTATAAATTACATCAACTTGGCATCGATTTTCAAAAGCTTTGATAATAAAATCCACAAACTCACAAAGATTAGTTTCCGTTGATTTTTTGCTAAGGAAACCATGCTGTTGGTCTATTATGTGAGGTCTTATCAAGGGGAAAATATGGTCGTAAACAATTTTTTCAAACAATTTAGGAATAACACTTAATTTAGAAATAGGCCTATAATTGGCAATGTTATGCCTATCCCCACCCTTGAGAACTGGAACAACGTACGATCTCTTCCAGACTTCAGGCATAGTTGAGGATCTCAAAGAAAGATTAAAGAGATAACATAAAATGTAACTAAGCTCTACGTAACATTTCCGAAGAAATATTGGTGGAATAGAATCCGGTCCAACACCCTTGGTAACATCAAGTGACTTTAGGTATTTACTAACAATATCCTGGGATATTGACAAAGAACCGATGTCTGCACACGTGTCATTAGAATTAAAAATAGAATTTGGTCTATTATTACTATTCGATACACTACAATATGAGGAATTAAAATTACTATTAAATAGATTACAAATAATTCTGCCATCCGATGATGATGTCTCATCTAAAAATAGACGGTCTGGTAAGTCACCACTTTTCTTCTTAGACTTAATGAAGGCCCAAAACTGCTTACTACAATTTAAAATATTATTTTCACAATGCTCAATATAAAAATCGTAGCAAGAAGTCTCAAGAGATTTCTGTCTGTCACGTAGAGTAGAAAAGCAGCAGTAGTCTACGTAGCGTTTATAACGCTTCCACTTTCTATGGTATTTGAGTTTCTCCCTTACAACCTTAATTAATGCAGAAGAATACCAGACCGGATAGTTACAATGGTTATGTACGACCCTTGAAGGAACATAGTCATTAATTATATTTTCCAGGATACTATAAAAAGTAGTAACAGCCGAATCAATATTCATGCCGGAAAGACATTTATCCCAATCAATCGTACTAAGTGAATCTTTAATAAGGTCAAAATCACATTTTGTAAATAATCTAACCAGGCGCGGTGGTGAGCGAAGTGATTTTGGACATATATCAAATATAATGATATCTAAAGATGGATGATGTCCATCTTCAATCACCAAAGGCAATGCAGATCGGGTCACTCTGCAGTCACAGTTACTTATGACTAGGTCTAAGCATCTATCGTTGACATTACTTATTAGATTGAATTGTTTAAAAGAATTAAACACAAGGAAATTTGATAATGCTGTTACCAGAGAGTCGTTAATATTATCGGTTAATAGTATAACAGAGTGTTTGTCCGTATCATAGAACCAGGAAGAATTTTTTATGTTAAAATCCCCCACTATAAAGAAATTATCATCAGGATTAAGCACAACGCATTCGGATATCATTTCAAAAAAGCTAAGCAAATCAACAATTTGTGAAGAACATTGTGGAAAATAAGAACAATAAATATGACAACGCTGAGTTGTATTACGTTTTTTCACAGATATACTTATAGAAATAATATCCGCAGAGTGTACAAAATTCGAGGATATAGTTATTACATTTGTAACTAATAATTCCTTCCTTACAGCTATTAAAACCCCGCCGCCCCTAGAGTCGCTTCTAGACTCATAGTCTCGATCGCAACGGTACACAGCAAAAAAGTCATTAAAAAGTTCCGAATCATATATACCAGGAAGCAACCAAGTTTCGCTAATACAAATAATGTCGTGGTCACTACGTAGCACATTTCTATAAAATATATTACTTTTACTACGCAAACCACGTACATTCTGGTAGAATATTTTTAAATTAAACATTAAAATTTAACAAAAGCCTATAATACATAAAAAGTGCTCTTTTTAAATGTGTGAATTTAATGAACCATCTCCAAAACTCGAAAGATAAAATTATAAAAATTACACGGAACAAATCTCTGGCATTAAAATTATATAAACTAAACAAAAATAACAATAACAATTCGTAAGTTAAAATCTTCCAGCAGTGTGTTATGTAATATAATAAGCAGTTAAACCTAAGCAACCCAACAAAGTAACTAAACTGTGTTAAAATAACACCTATTTTATTTTTTTTAAATCCTCTTCACATCCTATGTGAAGCACAGGACTTATATAATGAGGCTTAACATCTTATGTCTCAGGATGACGAGCGCAGTGGGATGCCACACAGTACTTTGTAAGTCAAGGTGCTGGAGGGTGTTGCTACTGTATATGGGTGGTCGTATGGCTTACCATCAGGCGAACGGCATGCTCGCCTCGTCATACAATACCATATAAAAAAAAAGATCGAATTGAAAACTATTCAGCGATTTATGTGTTTCACTCTATCAAACATCTAATTATTTTCTGCTTTTTCACTGTAGTAAATTAGTGTTAGTGATGATAATTATTAGAATGGCTATTTATATTATATATTTTCTTCCATAGTAAAACACATAGTCCAAAAGGACATGCATCGCTTCGCGGCGTTACTCCTGCAGTGGTTCGGGATAGCCATCCCGGCCACCTTCATCAACTCCATGATCAGATACCTGGAGAGCAGGCTAGCGCTAGCCTTCAGGACTCGGCTAGTCAACCACGCGTACGAACTGTACTTCAAGAACCAGACCTATTACAGGGTGGCTAACCTGGACGCCAGGATAGAGAATGCTGATCACAGGTTAGTCATTTTGTTTACGGCAGGTGTTTAAACTAAAGTAGAAGATGTTTACGACGATAGCCTAATTGGGAATGGAACGGTCTGCCGAAGCAATGTCCGGAGGTTCAAACCCAAGGCACACACCTCTGACTTTTCGAAGTTACGTGTGTATTGTTTATCAGTTATCGTTCGCTTTAACGGTGAAGAAAAACATCGTGAGGAAACCTACATACCTGAGAATTCTCCATAAGAATCTCGAGGGTATGTGAAGTCTGCCAACCCGCACTAGGCCAGCGTGGTGGACTAAGGCCTAACCCCTCTCAGTAGTAGAGGAGGCCCGTGCTCAGCAGTGAGCAGTATATTTGCATTAATTGCATGTTTACAAGGGTACGGGAAAGTGACCTCAGTGCACCTGATAGTGTGTCCAGATACTGTTGAGTGACGAGCGATGATTGGTAGCCAGTCGACACAATTATGCCGGCCTGTTTTATGCCGGTCCCAGAACGCGACACTCTTGGGCCGCTATGGTGGGTTTAAACTTACGTACGGTGGTCGATATCCAGCCGGATATACATATCCAACCACCAGTAAAAAAAAAATAGGTACTTAAATACTGACCAGATAAGTTTGGTTAATTTCTGCACAGCAGGGTCGAATAATGATTTATGTTTACACGAATATTTGTAATAAAACTGCTTAACGGATTAAAACTTAAACAAAATTAGCATATGTAAGTGTACATATATTATGTTTAGTAATTATCATTGTATTTTATGCTCATTTTTATTTTTCATTATTTATAATATACTCCTGCCTCCGTCTCTCTGCACCACGTTAAGATCGACTGGAAGATAATGACCTTAGGCATTAGGTCCGCCCGTACTATACGTTTGTACAAAGCGTTAAATAAATTTAAAAAATCGCGGAATAAATCCTTTAAGTAGATTTGTTCCAGCAGGGCCCAAGTTACATATAATACATTCAACATTAACCTGTATTCATCTGCCCCCAGGTTAACTGAAGACGTGTCGGTTTTCACGCAGTCTGTGGCGCATCTATACAGCTCGTTAACGAAGCCGTGCTTCGACCTGCTTCTCATCGTGTTGACCCTCGCCAGCTACTCCAGCAAGATGAAAGGAAACATATTTATTGGTAAGATCAGATTGTGATTAGAGGTATCTCACAGAGTGCAATAGTTTATTCATTAGTAATATTAGATTGTGATTAAGGGTATCTCACAGAGTGCAATAGCTTATTCATTGGTAAGATTAGATTGTGATTAGGGGTATCTCACAGAGTGCAATAGCTTATTCATTAGTAAGATTAGATTTTGATTAGGGGTATCTCACAGAGTGCAATAGCTTAATGATTGGTATGATTAGATTGTGATTAGGGGTATCTCACAGAGTGCAATAGCTTAATGATTGGTATGATTAGATTGTGATTAGGGGTATCTCACAGAGTGCAATAGCATATTCATTGGTATGACTAGATTGTGATTAGGGGTATCTCACAGAGTGGAATAGCTTTTTCATTGGTAAAATTAGATTATGATTAGGGGTATCTCACAGAGTGCAATAGCTTATTCATTGGTAAGATTAGATTATGATTAGGGGTATCTCACAGAGTGTAATAGTTTATTCATTTGTGCCTGCTGTTGTAGGGCAGGGTTTATTATATAGGGAAATAGTGGGGAAATGCGGCAATAGATCATTGTTGGTACCTAGGCAAAATTTATTTGCTCGCCGTTAGATTCTTAGCCACGATGGAAAACTAATCCATCTTTGTTTATTTTACGTGACTATAAGATAGATGACACGTTTACCTTCTATCCACTATAGCCCATCAGTTTTTATAAAAATGTGGGTTGACCCATCACTTGACTTTTATTGCCTTATGAAAATCTCTCTTAAATTAGGCCAAGTTACTTGTTGACGGGTATTAGTTGTTGTTAATTACAATATTTCAATTCGTCTCCAGGTCCCGGCATAGCCACAATAGTCATATGCCTAACTGGCCAAGTGTTGCGACTGCTGAGTCCTAGGTTCGGCGCCTTGGCTGGAGAGGAGGCACGGATGAGGGCCAACCTGAGGCACGTGCACTCCAGCCTCATCGCTAATGCTGAGGAGGTCGCCTTCTACGGGGGACATAAGGTGAGGAAATAGTCACATTGTGGAAGAAATTTAATAAGAATCAATTTGTTCAATTGAATGGTTAAAAGACTCTGTCGCCCTGATAGTAAGCGCCTGTTCAAAAACAATAGCAATCGTAGTAAAGAACTCTACATGGGAAGCCTACATCTAGCAGGATTTTTCAAAGACCGGATCTCCCAGAAGAAAATGAGGCAAACGGCCGTTTGGAAAATATCTTAAAATCTTTTCTGCAACGTACTTGAAAAGTGTGTTGCGCCGACCCCGCATTACAGTCAGTTGTAAACTCATCTTTTATGTAATTGTCTTCGCAATTCTCCAGGTGGAACTCGGCCAACTCCAATCAGCGTACAAAGAGCTGGTGGCGCAGATGACGTCCGTGTTCAACAAGAAGCTGTGGTACGTGATGCTGGAGCAGTTCTGCATGAAGTACTTGTGGTCCGGCACCGGGATGGTGATGCTGGCGCTGCCGATACTCACCGGCACCAGAGACGGTGAGTGGTTACCTTAGAGAAAATGACGACCTCGGTGGCGTAGTTGTATTGCGTAGGCGGTATGAGTATGACTGTTGCATTGAGGTTCCGGGTTCGAGTCCCGAGTCGGGCCAAAAACCAGCGACTGGGTATTTCCATTTTTAAAATTAATCCGTCGCAGCTCGGAGTTAGAAAGTTGGTGTGATACCCCCGTGCCTCTAAAAGCACTTAAAGCCGTTGGTCCTGGGCCTGATTTCTCCGGTCATGTCGGATTACCGTCTCATTGGACTATGAAAGTGAAGGAATAGCAAGTGTTGGCGCTGGCGTCGTTCTGTATTTAAATAACTACAGGACATAATGAGGCTTAACATCTTATGTCTCAGGATGATGAGCGCAGTGGAATGCCACACAGTACGTAACTCAAGGTGCTGGATGGTGTTGCCACTGTTTATGGGTGGTCGTATCGCTTACCATCAGGGAAACGGCATGCATGTCTCGTCATTCAATGCCATAAAAAAAAATAAGAGACTATTGTAAAGGCTTTTCACGCGGGCGAAGCCGCGAGCATCACCTAGTTTAAACTATATCGTACTTACCTTCGCACCACCCCACTTTGTCGTGCATGAAATCTGAATAACGGGTCAGATGAATGATGAAGGGCTTCCTACAATTATAATTGGTATTGCAGGTTCCACAGGGGAGAGCATCAGCGCCCGCACGGAGTACATGACGACGTCCCGGAACCTGCTCAACTCCGCCGCGGACGCTATTGAGAGGCTCATGTCTAGTTATAAGGTACGTGGCGGACAATTTTTTTTTTTTTATGATATAGGGCGCAAACGAGCATACGGTTCACCTCATGGTAAGCGATCACCGCCACCCATGAACATCTGCAATACCAGGGGGCACAGAGATGCGTTGCCGGCCTTTTAGGTGGGAATACGCTCTTTTTTTGAAGGAATACGAATAAATTACGAATATAGTTCTGGAAAACTATGTGTTACACTTCTGCCTACCATTCAAATGGGTGAAAAGTAGAGTTATGTTGAAACTTGTGAACATAGTATAAAACAAAGTCACTTTTCGCTGTCTGTCCTTATGTTCCTAGCACGGGCGTAGCTATAGCTTTCACATTGGGGTCCTACGATATAAAAATTTTAGTGGCGTAGGTTCTTGTCTTGCATGACACTGTATACGCCCGCCTTCACCCCCGTTGACGTAATATATTAGAGTGTGGACATGTTTGGTAGCCCGATCATTTTGGAAGCTAAGGGGGTAGCTAGGGGTCAGTATCCCCAAAATGTCAGCGGTCAGCGGCGTAGCGTGGTTTATTGCAAGCTAGGGGGGGTTAGGGGTTAGGGAGTCCCTCTCCCCTTATATGCTTTATATACGCCCATGGATCTTAGTATGTATGCTTAGATCTTTAAAACTACGCAACGGATTTTGATGCGGTTTTTTAATAGATAGAGTGATTCAAGAGGAAGGTTTATATGTATAATATATGCATCATATAGTAGATAAATAATTTATATTTTCTATTGTGACTGCGAGTGCTTTCTGACAAAAGTTGGGGATCTACTTATACTGGTGGGAAGGCGTTTTGTACCAGAGTATCGCTGACCGACCATATTGCAAGGTCACTCGATCTGAATCAGTTTATGGTCGCCTTTTATGCTTATCTTTTGTGTGTCTTCAGGTGGATTCGAGAATGGTTTAGATTTATAATTCGGTTCGGAAAAATGTATGGCGGGATTTTTATCCAGGAAAAACTCCTTTTCGCGGGCAAAGCTAGTAAATCTAGTACTGTATAGTAATATGATGTTTTGTGGTGCAGGAGGTGGTGACGCTGGCGGGGTACGCCACGCGCGTGTCCGACATGCTGGTGGTGTTCGGCGAGGTGGCGCGCGGCCGCTGCGTGCGGGCCGTGCACGTGGCCCACGCCGCCCACGTCGCCCACGCCACCCCGCAGCACCACCACAGCTTCCAGGTCACCTTCCACGACAACCGCCCCGTGCCGCAAGGTAACACATTCTAATTACATTACTGGTGGTAGGTCTCTCATATGTAAGACTCCATCTGGATGGGTACCACCGCAATGTCTATTTCTACCGCCAAGCAGCAGTGTGCTTGCGCTGTTGTGTTTCGGTTTGAAGGACATTGTAGCCAGTGTAACTACTGGACATAATGAGACTTAACATCTTATGTCTCAGGATGACGAGCGCAGTGGAATGCCACACAGTACTTTGTAACTCAAGGTGCTGGATGGTGTTTCTATTGTTTATGAGTGGTCGTATCGCTTACCATCAGCCGAACGGCATGCTCGTTTCGTCATTCAAAGCAATAAAAAAAAACACACATATACTCATGCCTTTTATCCCCGAAGGGGTAGGCAGAGGCGCAACTAGTGCACCTACTTTTCGCCAAGCGTATTCCGTCCCATGATGTGATAGGTGGCGAGCCTATCGCCATATCGGGCGAAAATTCCAGACTTCGGGCTGATACTGAATAGAAAAATCCAATATCACTTTTCCCGACCTGGGGATCGAACCCGAGACCCCAGCATTGCAGTCGTACTATAATACAACTACGCCACCGAGGCAGTCACATTTTGATTATAGTGTTGGAAAATTCTCGGATGGAGACCACTTACCCGCAAGCGCAGCGTTGGATATTCTCTTACAAGGAACCCGCTGGATGCAGGAAATCTTTCAGGATGGCCTATGTTCAGCAGTGAACTACCAAAAGCTGAAGAAGAAAAAAGTGTGTTGGGGTAAATTCGGATCACGGGATAACACAGTACATTCAAAATGATCTAAAATGTGTCTGAAGTTATTAATTCAGTAGTATATTATAAAATAGCCTATATTGTCTGTGTTAAGTAATGAGGTCAGTTTAGTCGTACTTTTAAATCAACAATCTTATCCTATTATCCGAAACGACTCCTAATACACTTTAAAAATGAATGATGAGGCGAGCAAGCCTCTCGCGTGATATTAAGCGACGAGACACCCATAATGAATTAAAAAGGGGAGAGGCATAAAAGGGGGCGATCTACGTATCAAATAGCGGAATCTCACTCCCCTCCGACACCTTTCGAAAACACATCTACTATGAACAAAACCAAATTTGAGCCTCCAAAACTTGCTATGCTTTATTTTTCAATTATTCGTTTTTGATTCTATTTTAATCCTTATGTCATTAAGCTCAAGGTGTAAAAACAGTTGTGTGAAAAATCATTAGAAGTTATGAATAATAGCCAAGTGTCGTTCATATATTGAATGTTCCTAAAAATCACTAAGTATTTAAAATCATATGTAAAAGTTCTCTATAACACCATATTCATTGACTGCGCCCGCTATGTTTTTACTGGACACATATTGGTATTTTGGTATGGGTTCAGTCTTTGATTAATTATATACCTAGATAGAGTGACAGGCTGCAATGAAACTAAAACAAACAGGCCAACTTTTCTTAAGCTAGTATGCGTTACAGCTGTGTCATACGCTATCGCTGCATCATTCTGCGTATCCTTGTGTACGATAATGCTACTAGTTATTACATGGTTTCTAATAAAACGGGGAGATAATTATATCCATGAAAGACAACCAAAATTAATTCACTCGAACTCATTTAGTGGGGAACAGTTCGCCTTTGTTTTTTTCGACGCGTTTGAAACGTTCAGTGTCTATCTAGGTATATAATTAATAAAAAGGGTTCAGTCATATTTTCGTTCCTTCAACGTCTGAGTCAAATGACGAGATGTGTATGTGTGTATGAAAACTAAACGAAATAATCATTCCATTATTGTTTCAGGTAAAATAATATACACTGATGACTTATCAATCCGGTTGCGCAACGTTCCTATCGTGACGCCGGCGTGTGACGTGGTGGCGAGCGGCGTGACGCTCGACATCGCGCCCGGCACGCATCTGCTCATCGTCGGACCGAACGGATGCGGCAAATCTAGGTAAGTGAGGTCTCGGGTTCCATCCCCGGATCGGGAAAGCGATGATGGGATTTTTCTATAGTTATATTATAAAGACTGCCTCGGTGGCGTAGTTGTATTACGGTATGACTGCAATGCTGAGGTCTTGGGTTCGATTCCCGGGTCGGGCAGTGATATTGGGTTTTTTAAAATTCAGTGTCAGCCCGGAGTCTGGAATTTGTGCCCGATATGGCGATAGGCTCGCCCCCTATCACATCATGGGACGGAATAACGGCGAAAAGTGGGTGCACTAGTTGCGCCTCTGCCTACCCCTTCGGGGATTAAAGGCGTGAGTGTATATGTATATATGTATGTATATTATAAAGAGGAAACATTTGTATTTTTGTATGTTTGTAACAAATAACCTCCAAAATTGGTGGATAGATTTAAAAAACATCTTTCACCAATATAAAGCTACATTATCAGCGAGTAACATAGGCTACTTTTTATGTCGCGAAAATATAAAGCGGGACTTTTATCTGCCGCGAGCAAAAGTCTAGTATTTTATAAAATGCTTGATATCAGACTAGAATCATGGTGTTCACGGTAAATGACTGTAGGCTCTCCGAAATCGGCGGATTTTCAAAAATCTTGTTGGCAACACTGCAAAAGGGGGCAAAAACGTGATTTATGTAAATTACCGGACATTATTCCTATTGTTCGGGGGCATCGTATTTGGGCAAAAAAGTTCTCGAGTGGAGACCATGTACTGGCGAGCGTAGCGTCGGCCGTCCACCTGCAAGGTGCACAGACGACTTGATAAAGGTCGCAGGAACACGCTGGATGCGGGCCGCTTTTGACAGATCCGTCTGGAAATCTTTAGGGGAGGCCTATGTTCAGCAGTGGACGTCATGTGGCTGATGATGATGTTTCCTATTGTCTAATGCTGGGCCACATTAATGTTTAATGACACTGAGAGATCGCTTTAATCAATATAAAGTGTAAATACAGCCACGTCTTATCTTATAATTAAATTTTATATTTTACGTTTTGTTTATTATGAAGTTATTAGGATTGTTAATTCCAACTGTTAACGTTTCTATTATAAATTGTTGCAGCCTGTTCCGCATAATCTCTGGCCTGTGGCCGGTGTTCGGCGGCGAGCTGTCGGTGCCGCGGCCGTGCGCCTGCGCACACTGCGCCGACGAGGCCAGCCCCGCCGACCATAGCGACGACCACTGCACCTCCAGGCCCATCATGTTCTACATACCGCAGAGGTTAGGGATCATTCACATCAGATTATATGCTATTTATTTCCTCGAAATATGCATCAAAAACCTCCAAATATGCATCATCAATGGCGTAGTTTCCTATATATAATTTTGTACGTTGTTTGATATACAGGGTCATTTTGACATTGCGTTAATAAATGAAACCACATACTCGTCTTTGCTTTTGCTAACATTGTGCCAAAAATCATCCATGAGAAACGTATATTTTCACCAAAAATCTCAATTTTACTTTCCTGATTTTTTTATAATTTTGTAGTTTATTGCGAATATAGCGTGTGGGTGAGTGTTTTTCTGACTGAAAGTGTAATGTTGCTCCAGCGACGAATCCATCTAGAGTAGTAGTAGTGGCAATATTGCAAGTAAACTTAAAGTTACTTTTTATTGATATTTATTCTGTTCGAAACTTACACTTTTTTAAGTTACGTCTATGGTTAAAATAACTTAATGGAAAGTGTTATTTTCAAAGAGATAAGGATGTGGTTTCATTTAGTAACGCAATGTCAAAATGACCCTGTATAAGAGAAAAGAACTTCTTTAGGACTTTTATTTTATCAAAGGATTTTTATTTGGTATTCAAATCAAGTTATTTATAAAAAAAAACAACGGGTTGCACTCCGGGAGTGCCGGCAGAAGTGAAAATTTGAACATTACCGTTGTGCATTTTTGAATATTTTGGAATGGTTAGGGAATAATTTTGAATGAGTTGCTTTATTTATAAGTATAAAAGTATTAGCATTTATGTGGTTAAATACAATATTTATTTATTACTCTATCGTACACAAAAATGACAGCCTCCGTTTTACGAATTTTTGATCAGGGTCACGTGACCCTGACGCGGGCTTAACATATTATACCCTTCCCAAGAAAAGTCCTCAACGCCGCTAAAGAAATTTTTACTTCAAAAATGCCAGAATGTAATCCTTTTGCTATGAATGTTTGGTCTCATATAATGTATATGGACAATATTGCCACCCACCCCCAGGCCGTACATGTCGGTGGGGTCGCTGCTGGACCAGGTGACGTACCCGTCGCGCGTGCAGTGCGTGGAGGGCGTGGAGGGAGGGGCGGAGTCCCGCGCGCGGCACATCCTGCGGCTGGTGCGGCTGGACGCGTGCGCGGCGCGGCACGGGGGGCTGCGCGCCGTGCGGGACTGGCGGCAGACGCTCTCCGGCGGGGAGAAGCAGCGCATGGCCATGGCGCGCATGTTCTACCACAGGTACCATGTATACCACCCCATGTTACCCACGGCGGCCAATTTTTATGGCTTTGAATGATGAGACGAGCATGCGGTATGGTAAGCGATACGACCACCCATAAACAGTAGCAACACCATCCAGCACCTTGAGTTACAAACTGTGTGGCATTCCACTGCGATCGTCATCCTGAGACATAGGATGTTAAGTCTCATTATGTCCAGTAATTACACTGGCTACAATGTCCTTCAAATCGAAACACAACAGACCATGCACACTGCTGCTTGGCGGTAGAAATAGACATGGCGGTGGTACCCACCCCAATGGACTATTACATATGAAAGACCTACCACCAGTATTCACGGTTTTCAAATTTTATCCTTTACATGTGCTGTAAAACCTTGCTTCTTGTCAAATTTCAAGATTCTAGGTCAACGAAAAGTATCCTATAGGTTTTTGGACTTGTCCTTTAAAACATAATTTCCCCCACCAGGCCGGTATACGCTCTACTCGACGAATGTACGAGCGCCGTTTCCATGGAGACGGAGGTGGTCATGTACGAAGAGGCTGTCAAGGAGGGCATCACTCTACTCTCCATCACTCACAGGCCGAGCGTGTGGTGAGTCACTTTTTACACGCTTTATATTAGCTTCACTTGTATGTTTGTAACTCCTTTGGGCGCGATTTATTTTTAGTGACATCTGTGGGACCATAGTAGAATTACAACTAAACTGGCTACTCTTATGCGTAAAAAAATTCTACTTGTCACAAGATGGCGCTTTCGTTTTTAGTGACATTTGTTGGACAACAGTAGAACAGAACTAAAAAATTAAAAATAAATAATAGTTTTAGTGAGCGATAGCCTAGTTGGGAATGGAACGGTCTGCCGAGCCAATGTCCGGAGGTTCAAAACCCAAGGCACACACCTCTGACTTTTCGAAGTTAAGTGTGTATTGTTTATCAATTATCGTTCGCTTTAACGGTGAAGGAAAACATCGTGAGGAAACCTGCACACCTGAGAAGTTCTCTATAAGAATTTCGAAGATATGTGAAGTCTGCCAACCCGCACTAGGCCAGCGTGGTGGACTAAGGCCTAACCCCTCTCAGTAGTAGAGGAGGCCCGTGCTCAACAGTGGGCAGTATATAATACAGGGCTGATTGCATTGCATTGCAATAGTTTAAAACAACTAAAAAACACGCTTTATAGAAAAATCCAACTAAAAAATAGAAAATAAATTTGAATTAAGAATAGTGTAAATAAGAAAAAGTGTACAGTTATGAGATTTTGTTTTTATTTTAAGTTGGGGTCAAGCTTGGGTTAATGGCAATAAATGTGATGTAAATATACTGCGTTAGATCAATTTCAAATTAAATTCATAATGCTGTTAGCAAATTCATTATGATAAGGCGTGGGTATTTATTTATTTATTAATTATATATTTATATAACGAAGTATATCTAAGTTAAGGTATAACTAAATTTTATTTTGTTGCCATTAGACTATACTGTATCCTCAGCACAAAAAATGTGTAGTATGAGAAGTAAACATATTTTATATTTCAGCAAACAGAAAACAATACAGTGGGCTTAGATAGAATGTGGCAAAAAAAACGAAACTCATAAGTCGATGTCGTTTTATTTTAATGTTTGTGATTGATCGAGAGACCAATACGTCAGTCACGTGTTAGTCTCTCAACCAATCTAATCCCACTGAGGAACCTTTTATCCCAAAGTTTATATCTGAGAGATTAAGTTAACCTATTGGTGCAAACTAAAGTAACGACGAGACGCTCTACTCCTTAGGAAACATACTATATTTTTTAAATTCTTTTTCAGGAAATACCACACGCACGTGCTAGAATTCGACGGCGCTGGTAGCTGGTCGTTCCGCAAACTGGACAAGGACGCGCCCGCCATCACCACCGCGCTCACCACCATCGGGGCCACCACCACCCTCGCCGCTGCCGACGGCGACCACTGATCCCGCCGCTGCGATGTCCATCTCTGGGGCTGCAGGTGACGGCACCACACCCAGTAATGGACAGTGTATAGTGAACTGGTGGTTTAGTGGTATCGTGTTATTCCGGTGCTCGTGATTGGATAGTACCGGTTGGCAGCAGTTGAGTTCAGGATCTCGTGTATTTGGTTTTAAAATAGTGATCCAAATATATGGATAGAAAACTGAACTATTTTGAAAAGTTACTAGCATTTTGTAAATACACATCATCATCAGCCACATGACGTCCACTGCTGAACATAGGCCTCCCCCAAAGATTTCCAGACGGACCTGTCAAAAGCGACCTGCATCCAGCGTGTTCCTGCGACCTTTAAGATAAATAAAATAGACAAGTACATACGCAAGCTACAGTGTATTAAAGGCAGATACGGATTGGTATGTGAGCGCGTATGAGCTCGTATGAACTCTTTATTGGATTCGTATACCGAATCGACGCTCGAAACAAAGCACATGCCTATTCGGTCTCGATTTAAAGTCGATGCGTTTGTCGCAGTTTGTGTGCATACGGGTATATACGCGCTACACATACGAGCTGTTAACACGGACGGGTTAATCTCACTCACTTAACGCGATTAGAAAGGAGTCACCATGTGGACGATAGCCTAGTTGGGAATGGAACGGTCTGCCGAGACAATGTCCGGAGGTTCAAATCCCAAGCCACACACCTCTGACTTTTCGAAGTTACGTGTGTATTGTTTATCAATTATCGTTCGCTTTAACGGTGAAGGAAAACATCGTAAGGAAACCTACATACTTGAGAATTCTCCATAAGAATTTCGAGGGTATGTGAAGTCTGCCTACACTAGGCCAGCGTGGTGGACTAAGGCCTTAAACCCTCTCAGTAGTAGAGGAGGCCCGTGCTCAGCAGTGGGCAGTATAATACAGGGCCGATTGCAATTGCAACATCTGTTGAACTAAACATATAAAGCTGTTTCTGAATTATCAACTGTTGCTTCCAACCGGTACAAATTATAAACATTATAGACACTATAGTTACAAACCTCGAACATGCTCGTATAAGATTATACATGGTTTACGTATTGTGATGAAAAGATTAACGACCTTGTTCATAAACAAAACATACTTTTTTTTAATACCATTGAACGAAGAGACGAGCATGCCGTTCGCCTGATGGTAAGCGATACGACCACCCATAAACAGCAGCAACACCATCCAGCACCTTGAGTTACAAAGTACTGTGTGGCATTCCACTGCGCTCGTCATCCTGAGACATAAGATGTTAAGTCTCACTATGTCCTGTAGTTACACTGGCTACAATGTCCTTCAAACCGAAACACAACAGTGCATGCACACTGCTGCTTGGCGGTAGAAATTGTCTTCGAACGAGTTTTGATTTGAGTTTGAAGGAAGATGACAAAAAATATATAACTAAAATAGATTCATAAACTGTTTATGAACAAGGTCGTTAGATGAAACAAAAAGAATATGAACTTGGTAATAACTGGACAAAGTACATCCGACATAGTACTTATAGGATTAAGTCTTTGAAGGACTACAAAGGACTTTCAGATCAAGACATTCGGACCTGAAACTGCCTGGATATCTCGCTGCCTTATTCTTTGTGTGAGAGAATCTATGATAACTTCTACAAAAGGACAATATCAAAGTGGATGAAGTAACTGAAAGGAGCATTGTGAATCAAAATAAGATTATAATAAATGGTATTAAATGAAATATTGTATCGACTTAGTTCACACAGAAAATTGATGTAATTCGGCATAGAAACTATTGAAGCTACCACACAAGACAAAGAGTTTGCGATGAACTGCTGGTAAGTTCGCTTGAGTTAGAACATTATTTTAAATATTCTAGATGCATCTATATAATCAGTAAACGGTATTTACTGATATTTTCTAAAACAAATAGTTTTAAATATGTCAAAATTATCTATTAAAATATTATTTTCTAAGCGATCATTGAGCGATTTATAGTTGACATCGTTCAACAACGCTTAAAATATCTTGATATATCGCAAACTATTTGTCTAGTGTGGTCGCCATGGCGTAGTTTTTGTAGTTTACTAAACCAAATAAGATCGGTATTAATTACAAACTTTTTCACCGGGTAGAAGCACGTTAGATTACATTTAAGAGATTAAGGATGCTTACTGTTTTACACGGATGTGGGGGGGGGGGGGGGATTTATTTAAAATATTGTAGATTGATCGCTATATGAGGAAATTGTCGTGAGATTTTAATGAAAAAGAAAGTGAGATTTTTGGATTAGAATTTGTGGTATATGCGTCGACAGTTTCGGCTCTATAGCGTAAGGGCCTGCATAAGAAAAATGGGCACGAGTTGCACTTCGTCCCATCTCAAAGACGTGATCTTTTGTTATATAAAATCGGGCTACTCTGTAAAAAGTTATGCGTGGTCATACATAAAAAAAAATACAAACACACGAATTGATAACCTCCTCCTTTTGGAAGTCGGTTAAAAAAAATACGCGTCGACTTGAGAACCTCCTCCGTTTTTTTCTTCGGCTAAAAAGAGCATTGCAAGTCGGAAATACCTTATGTCTGATACAGATCAAGCGATCGAGCGCGAACTGTTTTCGCCGTTCTGGACTGTATGCTCGCTCGTCTTCAGTCAGTCGTCCACTCACGCGCGTTCATTTGCACTCGTTCGCTTGATCTGTACGCGCCATTACACATCCATCCGCGTAAAACAGTCATCCTAACATTTACAATGGTGCACGACACGTCGCAGCTTCCATCGCATGGACCGTACTGCGCAGAAACCAACTCACGTACCGGTAAAAATTAAACAATAATTTCGCGTTATCGAAAATTATGTGTTTTTCTATGTCATTTTTTTTTTTTATAATTGCATTTGTGTTCACATTTTGCCAATGTCAAGTTTGGTTTGTCTATTTTATTATCTGTAGTATATCGAAGTAAAGCAGTGGCTACCATACCAAGACTTTATCGAGGAGTTTTGGCGGCAACAAAACAAACACTTGATTAGCACAGTTATTTCAATTCACTTCATTTGAGCCCTTTAATAGAACTATATTGAATAATATACCACCATAATTATGCAATATAACACTAAGTATCACCAAAATAATGAATTGAAACGAGAGCACCTCATGACACTTCCAAGTTCCCGCCAAAACTCTAAAATATTTTATTTCATCGCGTCCCTAGTTTTGTACAGTCAGCCACAAAAGTAGCTGATCAAATTAAAAACTTCAAAACGTTTCTGCACGTTCACTCCAGTCGAAATATTCTTTTTTCTTTATCTAAAATTAAGTTAACCCTGTGAAGTTTATTTTAGTGAAGAAAAAACAAAATTTAATACTGACGCAAAAGTTTAGAAGCGATTTGAAATTTTGAATTTGTTCAGTTACTTATGTTGCTGACTGTACATTACGCTGCTAGAACAAAATGAACCTTTGTTACATTAGAATACAAATTATTTTTGATAGTTTCGGATCAGTGGGCTCAGAATGTGGCAAAAAGACGCAACTCGAAGGACGATGTCGTTTAGTTTTGATGTTCGTGATTGATCGAGAAACCAATAGGTCAATCACGTGTTAGTCTCTCAACCAATCCCTATAAAACGAAACGGAGTCGTGTCGTGTTTCTTTTTTTTTTTTTTATTGCCTTAGTAAGCAAACGAGCGAGCGGTCCGCCTGATGGTAAGCAGCATCCGCCGCCCATGGGCTAAAGCAATGCCAGAGGTACAGCCAAGCCGTTGCCACATCTAAGCACTGTACTTTAATTTTTACTAGTAGTGGGTTGTAGCATTTCTGTACAACACAGTCCAATTAATTGTTGTAACCATGGTTGGAACGCTCGGCAGTGTGTATTCCATACAAGCTGATTAATTAAGAGAAAATCCTGTATACAATAAGAGTATCACTCTCACAGTCGAAATCAAACGATCATAATCTCTATCTTCCGATTGATATCGAAAATGGACCAATCAGAGGAGTTTCGAACAGACCGGCATGATTATGTCAACTGGCAAGGGATCATCTATCTTACCATGAGGTGCAGTGGGGTCACTTTGCTGTGACAAAAAAATCTCTAACATGCATACAATTTTTTTGGTTGGTTTTTTTCTAGATCGATCCGAAGATAGCGTTTGGGAACGTCGATCGGCCGTTAGTGTAAGGAACTAAGAATTGTTTGTGGATATTGTGATTGTATGGAGTTTTATACCAGTTTTAATTTAGAAAAATATTCTCACCAATAAATGTTGTTAAACAGTGTTTAATTAATTAATATAGGCTCGCCGCCTATCACATCATGGGACGGAATACACACGGCGGAAAGTGGGTGCACTAGTTGCGCATCTGCCTACCCCTTCGGGGATAAAAGGCGTTAGTATGCTTATGCGCGTAATTAATTAATAATAAGGTTAATTACTGTTTGAAAATGTTTATTGGGGAGACATTAGTTATTTTAAGTGATACAATGATTTTATATACGACGGAGTGATGTGACTACATTTTGAATTGATTTAATGTTAGAATCTCGCTTTTACACCATTATATCCCTGCATTATATATTCTCCCATTGTTGGGCACAGGCCTCCTGTACTAGAAAGAAAGAAAAAAAAAACATTTATTGGCCACTAGTTGGGTGGTGAGTGGTGAATAAAATAGTAGTACATTTTAACGTAAGTACTCAGATACTTACTCATTAAATGTGGATGGTATATGTCCCACCACAACAGTGTCAATAGGATCTAGATCAGCATATGCCAACCAGCAATGGTTGGCGCTGATTTTCATCTACTGAGAACCTATCATAGATAATTATATTTTTTATGAATTGACTAGTGCCCTAGTTATGACGAGACGAGCATTCCGCTCGTCTGATGGTAAGCAATACGACCGCCCATAAACAGTAGCAACACAATACAGAATTTTGAATTACAAAGTACTGCGTGGCACTCCACTGAACTCGTTATCCTGAGACATATAACATGTCTTATAATGCCCAGTAATTACTTTGGCTACAATGTCTTTCAGTGTTCTTCCTAAAGTGTCGTGTATTTTGTAAAGAAACGCTATTGGTATAAAGGTGCTTCCACACTGAATATTTTTGAATACTTTTTTTTTGTACTACATGACTGTGTTGCTTTTGTAATCACCTTTGTTAGACTAAAAGTATTTTTTGAATTCTTGCCAAGTCTATGATTACGATTTAGCGTCACGCCGTATTCCTTTTGCAGTAACATGTCCACATTTTGCTAGCATTTTCCAAATGTAGTAGTTATAAATTTTTGTGTGTAATTTTTCTAAGCGGCAATAGTCTAGTTGGGAGTGGAACGGACTGCCGAGACGAATGTCTGCAGGTTCAAAACCCAAGGGCACACACCTCTGACTTTTCTGAAAAGTTATGTGTGTATTCTTTGTGAATTATCGTTCGCTTTAACGGTGAAGGAAAACATCGTGAGGAAACCTGCATGCCTGCGAAGTTCTCTGAATTTCGAAGGTATGTGAAGTCTGCCAACACGCACTAGGCCAGCGTGGTGGACTAAGGCCTTAACCCACAGTTGTAGAGGCGGCCCGTGTTCAGCAGTGGGCAGTATATAATACAGGGTATGGTATGGTGGTCTAATTTTTGCCACAAATGTTCATTTTTGTGTATCATTTTGCGAGCCTTTTTTTATTGGTAACAAGCATAATATATAAAATAGCAAAGATTAAGGAGCTTAAAAAGAACACAGGGAACCTAATTGGCAAGCTACAACTTGCTTTACAAAAATCACAAGCGAATTATGTCAAATTGTTGTCACATTATTCAAACTGAAAATCGTCGGGGATAGTACAATACTGCGTTATTATTGTAAAAACCGCCTAAATTACAAAAAATATCAGGGGAGAGTTAATGCTAAAAGTATTTATAATTAATTTGCATTTTATACATATTTTTTGTCACTTACGCAATCTTTATCTGTTATTTACGTGGTGTTACACTTTCCCTGACGAAATTACTTTATTATATTTACGAGATTATCAATATGGCTGTTGATTTTTTTTTATGTTTGTTTTCGTCCACATCAAAGGATACATATCGTGTATGAAAATGTATATTTATTTATGCCGCGCCGTCTTGTGAATTATTTAGTTTTATCGAGAGGTTATTATGGAAATTAGAGAAGAATAAAGTGGGTTTTTTATTTGTATGATTGTTTTTTTATAGGTTTTATATGATATTGAGATGGTTAAAAGCGTAAGGGTATTACTATTCCAGAATTGTGTTGATCTATAATTGTCACTAACTAATAAAAACAAAATATACCTACATGGACAAAAGAGCAATCATTAAAAATGAAGACCTGCCCCGAGAAATGCATTTCTACGTCCATGAGCCCATATGAGTTTTGTGGACCCCTGATTTCTGCTAAATCAAGTTTTTTTATTGCATTGAATGACGAGACGAGCATGCCGTTCGCCTGATGGTAAGCGATACGACCACCCATAACAGTAGCAACACCATCCAGCACTTTGAGTTACAAAGTACTGTGTGGCATTCCACTGCGCCCGTCATTCTGAGACATAAGATGTTAAGTCTCATTATGTCATGTAGTTACACTGCCTACAATGTCCTTCAAACCGAAACACAACAGTGCATGCACACTGCTGCTTGGCGGTAGAATTAGACATTGAGGTGGTACGGACTCTTACATAATATATATTGTTTTTTATACTGAACAGAAAAAAACAGTATCACTTCGACCCGTAGTCGTACCGCGTACAAAATACAACCACGAGACAGAGGCAGCCAAAAATAGACTTTTACTAACATATTACTTTAAGAACTAGGATTCCGAAGGTGACGTTTTACGTGGCACAGAAAACTGTGTATAGATCCTACAAAAGGATCAATGCAAGGAAAGAGTTCATTGTAAGTGTTTGATGCTTTCGAAAACACGGAGTTTTTACTATAATTAGTTGTGTGAGGTGGAACTCGCCCCCTATCACATCATGGGACGGAATACGCTTGGCGAAAAGTGGGTGCACTAGTTGCGCCTCTGCCTACCCCTTCGGGGATAAAAGGCGTGAGCATGCGTGAGGTGGAACACGTAGTAATAGTGTGTGCCGGGTACTTTCCTTCAGACGCATACTTGTTTCTTTTTTTATCCTCAGTAGTATGTCGAAGTAAAGCAGTGGCTACCTTACCAAGACGTTATCGAGGAGTTTTGACGGCAACAAAACAAACACTTGATTAGCACAGTTATTTCATTTCACTTCTTTGAGCCCTTTAATAGAACTATATTGAATAATATACCACCATAATTATGCAATATAACACTAAGTATCACCAAAATAATGAATTGAAACGAGAGCACCTCATGATACTTCCAAGTTCCCGCCAAACTCCGTGTGCCGGCCGCCGGGACCATTTCAGGAGTCAAGACGACAGCGGATAACATCAAATAAAAAAACCCATATCGGGTACTTCGGGACGATCTTTTAATGTAAGACCATAACTTTGACAAATGTCCTTCTAGCTAGCTGCTATGGATGATTTTTTACATACGAAATTGAAATGCCGTACAAATTTCTTTTGTATGATTTCAATACGGTTAATGTAGGCACCAAACTGGGCTTGCATATTCTAATACACTGCGTGCGTATTAATATACTATTTTAAAACTAACCGGGTCAGAAAACGGACTGCACGTTCTTATCAAGAAACCAAGGTTACGGTAGTCTTTTCTAATAATCGTATCAATATGCGTGAACATTGTCATTTTATTATCAAAATATTAAATATACACCCAGGTCTAGCACCTCTCACAATGTCATCGAAATGGTAGGAATATATTATAGGGTCCCTTTTTCGTGTGAAGCTAATACTTTGGCATTTTCCTATGCTGACAGAGATTATGTTTTGATTGTAAAAAACAAAAAAAACCCTTTCTAGCCGGTTTCGGCCACGGCGGCCAATCTCAACGGCAATCCAACATGACCGGAGAGAGATCAGGCGCAGGACCAACGGCTTTACGTGCTTTCCGAGGCACGGGGGTATCACACCGCCAACTTCCTGACTCCGAGCTGCGACTCAGTAATTTTTAAGATAGAAAAACCCAGTCACAATGTTTTTGGCCCGACCCAGGATTCGAACCCAGGACCTCAGCGCGCAAATTGTACTCGTAACGCGTACGCAATACAACTACGCCACCGAGGCAGTCTTGATTGTAATAATTAATTAGTCTATTGAGGTCGTCTTGTAAACGCTCACAATCAACTTTCATGTATTTTGTTTTGCCATCCACATATAGGATACATCTTATATCTATCAAAAAGATGGACATTGTAAAAACGAGGTCCAAGGTGCGATCCTTGAGGAACCCCAGTGGGAATTGTAATAAAATTAGATCTATATACATCTAGCACTACTACTTGGAAACGGTTGGTCAAGTAAGAACGAACCAATGGTAACAGAACGCCATGTGTGCCCAAACATCTAATTTTCGGAGAAGTATGTTGTAGTCGACTCGATCGCAGGCTTTTTCAATATGTAGACTACATCAATTTACTTCCATTCTCCATTTCGCAGAGGTTTTTTTTTTTAATGGACCTGCTGGCCTGACGCGAGTTGGCTTTTCTGGCCACACCGGACTTTCGGGTGTAAGCTTTAGGCGCTCGCAACCCTTGATTTAAGTAACCATGCTGAGGGCAACCCACTAACGGGTTACGAACCGCGGCTCAGGACGGTCACTGGGAGAGAATGAGACATCAACGATTAGTGGGGAAGGTTGGTGTTTAACCTAATCCTATCCATTTATTTCGTCGGCACGCGTGTCAGAAAAGTTAGGGGGGTCGGGGGGGCGACGGGGAACGCGGCGGCGAGGACGGAACTGCGGTCGTGTGGAGTGTAGGAGTTTTAGGAACTCGTTCTTACTGTGAATGGCCAGAGTGATATCGTCCTCTGGATCGGTTCAGAACTGAACGCGGCCGTCTCCATTTGGCGCGGTCGAATGGAAAACAAAATGAAGTTAGAAAATAGTGCCAAGTTAGAAACAGTAGAACGACCTCGAAAAAAGCCGTGCTGAGTTTGAGGCACATTCCGATCAATGAATATATGCTCGTAGGTACACTAATAATTCCAGCAATGTACTGATAGCATTAAGAATCGATATAGGACGGTAGTTATTGATTTTGATCCTTTTTGTTGATTGGAACAATCTGAGCTTTCTTCCAAACAGTAGGAAATACACACTCTTTAGTGAACTCTTCTTAAGCAGATATTTATCATCTCAGCCATCGATTTTTTTATAAAATATATTATCTATCTCACTAATAAAATAAAATGGTATCTATACATCAAAATATGTATCTATACAAAAATTTATTATAGGCCATTCGACGCGGGATTTTTCTTACAATTTAGCTTTCGATAAAAAACAAACATGATTTTCTAAGTTCAACGAAACTGTCACCTTGGATGTTGCGAAGGACGACGAACTCTAGATAACATTGTTGTTTTTTCTAAATTATGTATTATTGCGAAAACAATGGCGAGATGAAGGTAGTAAACACTTTAAGGGGAGGCTACACTGTAAGCTGATGTGAGTTGGTTAGGGGATTTATATACATATTATTATTTTTCGAACTTCAATTTATCATGTTGCCTTATTTAGGCTGATACCTACCCAGACGGACTCTTACATATGAGATACCTACCGCCAGTAGGTACCGTGACCAGACCGTGTTGCTGAGGGAGTTTCTTGCGCCGCTTCTTCTTCACAGTGATAACACGCGAAGCGGTGGTAGATTCATGACGATTCAAAAAGCTTGTACAAAACTATTTGAATAAAGAAAATGTTGAGTTTTATTTTGAGTTTATGTACTTTAAAAAGTAGCCTATGTGTTAACCCAGGATATGATCTACCCGTGTGCCTAATTTCGTCAAAATCCGTTTAGCTGTCTCTTGAGTTTACTCCAACAAACATCCAAATATTTTCACCCATTTTCGCATTTGTAACACCTATACATATTATATGAATAGTAAGAGTAACAATTAAGATGCTGCTAACCATCAGTTTCCAAGTACTTTTGTTCCCAACGACATTGTTGTCAGAGTAATTATTGAGCATTACTTAGGCATAATGCGAATTACCACCTTATAAAAATGCTTTACTTTTCAGTTTCAAATAGCATTAGGAAGGCGTAACATTTTTTATAAGATTTGGTTCCCTCTGGACAGTAAAGGATCTTTCGACACCTTTATAAGTAGGTATATACCGCACCTTTAGAACGAAAAGACACAATTCAAAACAACCAAAAATTGAGTTATCGTCATAAAATGATTTAAAACTGGTCCCTTTTTTATAAAAATATAATAAAAAAGGCCTGATATAATAGTTTGGTCTTTTTCCCGCTTGAATATGGCTGTGTTTGAACTATTGTTGTATTGAAAACTTCGTTTTAAGTCATTTTATGAATATAATTCAATTTTCGATTTTCTTGAATTGTGTCGTTTTCGTTCTAAAGGTGCGATATACTGACTAATAATTCCATTATTTATTCATTTTAATTTCTTAATTTAATCAATTTTGCGTACTTACGTTTCATCAATACATAATAGGTATATTTGATTTCATAGTTCTATGAAAAGGTATTGATTTGAGATGTTTTATATAATTATTATAAAAGTTATTCTTTAGGGTATATTACTGTTCTGATCATTTATGTAAAATTTGTAGCACTGTTCCGATAGTGAATGCCGGGCCTTACAACACAATAAAGTTGTAAGTAATTAATAAAGTTGAGTAAAAAGATGTTTTACTGACACGAGTGTTTTTTTCAAAGTGAGGTAACTATGCAAGAAAAACAAATAAGTCCATATAAAATAGAACATATAAAAACGACACAGTCACAACAAAGGTTACATTCTAGAACAAAAGTGATGTCTCACCCTGTGTATCCCAGCCTAAAGGCATGGAACTGCTAATAAGCAGCATAGTTCGACGACTCTTATTGACATATTTTATCAGTTTTTGGGTTTAACCAACTTTATATTACTCACTTAATTACGAATAATAAAATAAATAAATAATAATAATTGAAAAAATAAAATGAGTAAGTATTGTAAGTTTATTTACCTTAGTTATCGTAAGTTTAGTGGCAATTTACTCTTAAAGTTGTAAAACCATTAAAGTTCAGAATTCTATTATTCATTTGTTTGGATCTTTTACAAAAATTTATAAAAATACGATTCGTAATAAATTTGTAGGCAGGTAGGGGGTAGCCATAAAAATAGGCACGCAGACGCGGAAGTGGGATATGTTTAAAGTATTATATAAATCCAGTACTGGTCCCTTAAGTGTTTTTATACAATTACATAGTTACAAGTTGTAGTTACAAGTACAAGTTACTCTTATAAGGGTTAATACATGGTTGAAATTTTCTTTTTTGTTAAAAAGTTCTTACATCACGTCGATTTTTGCGTTATAAATTGTATTCTTCTATTATTTATTTGGATCAATTATCAATATTTAATAACTAACCCTTATTGTTACAAGAATCAACTCGTAAAGTGGTTAAAAATGAAAAGGTTATTAGGAAACCTTTTAAGCCCGATTAATGGGACCCAGGGAGAAACATCTCAATATTAATTGCAACGCCTGGAAATTAACAATAGCAACACCAACCAGAATAGTAAAGTATTGCAGTTTGTACCTATATTAAGTCTCTTATGGTATAACAGTAATACCTGGGCCGGTAGCCTGTTAACGCCAATAGAATAAAAAATTCTATATGCGAATGACATAATATCTTATAGACAAGTCTAGCGTAAGGATACGTCATTCCCATACATTTGTTTCTATGTTGTTGGTAGGTCTCTCATATGTAAGTGTCCGTCTGGGTGGGTACCACCGCAATATCTATTTCTACCGCCAAGCAGCAGTGGCGAGCGCAGTGGAATGCTACACAATACTTTGTAACTCAAGGTATTGGATGGTGTTGCTACTATTTATGGGTGGTCGTATCGCTTACCATCAGGCGAACGGCATGCTCGTCTTGTAATTCTATGCATTAAAATATTCTATGTCGTTAACGCTTGTAGAAAAGCATCTTGGCTACAGGCTCTTGAGGCAACGTACTTAAAATATCAGACCTCGCTGCTACTCAGACTTAGGCAAACAATAAACCTGCCACCTAGTGGCTAGTACATCCCAAGAACCGTTGCATTTGAAATTGCGACCGGCTTTTACAGATCTCGAGGAGACGAATATATTAATTATAATATTTGGATAAGTAAGCACATTTCGCTATTCAATTTTCAAGGCGAATGAACTATAGAAAGGTAACTCAAGTTCAAATTGATAATATCGCCTTTTGGAGGAGTTTCAGTTCTTCGAGTCATGACACCACCACGTGGCTTTCAACCGCAGTTGACCCAAAGTTATTTATACAATTAGCTATTACACGAATTGATAACGTTTTGGTTTGGATAAGGCTTTATGAAGGTCAATTTTGTGTGTATGACAAACTTTGCTTGAACAAGCTCGCCGGTTGCCTGTAAACTGCATATCACAGGTTACTACAAAGTTACCTCCGCAGTGGCCATCTTCGGCGCATTAGGGACGGCTGCGGGCTTCCTCGGACGGAAAGTGTCTAAGTCGTCGTCCGCAACCGCCCCTGCGCGGTACCGCCTGGTGCGGCCCGTCTCCTTGACTGCAGAGCATTCTTCAACTTAAGAGTTCAGTTGTGAAGTTTCTGAATGCTCATGAATTATGCTGTTTTCAATGTGTTTTAAATGTGAATACAAGAATTTCTGTTTGCCGGCAAAATTGGGCGTATGAGTATGGTCAGAACAATTTGCATATAAACTTGTTCCCTGAATTGAAGCCTGATGGTCAGTAATGTAATAAGGAACGTTAACCTGTAAAGAAAAACTTTACCGAATTCGACGTCAGAAATCACCGCAGGATAATACAGGAATCGTTTTCGTTTACTATTTTGTTTTTAGTCTTCGTCGAACGCTCAAAGATTTGACAGTTCTACAAATTAATATTATAAACTAGCTTTTGCTCGCGGCTCCGCCCGCGTGAAAAAGTTTTTCCGGGATAAAAGTCCCGCTTTAACTTTTTATTAAAAAGTAGCATATGTGTTAAACCAGGACATGATCTACCCGTGCGAAATATTTCATCGAAATACGTTCAGTAATTTTGGAGATGTGCAGTAACAAAAAATAGACAGACAGAAAAGAATTACAAAAATCGCCGATTTGTATTCCATTACTCTTCTTTAGTCACCCTAAAAATTACTCAGTCGCAGCTCGGAGTCAGGAAGTTGGCGGTGTGATACCCCCGTGCCTCGGAAAGCACGTAAAGCCGTTGGTCCTGCGCCTGATCTCTCTCCGGTCATGTCGGATTGCCGTCTCACCGGACTATGAGAGTGAAGGAATAGCGAGTGCACTTGTGTATTGCGCACACACTTGTGCACTATAATATCTCCTGCGTACCTGGCTGATCTCCGTTGAGATTGGCCGCCGTGGCCGAAACTGGCTTGGAGGATTACGTTTTTTTAGTCACCCCCTTTATATATTTTTATCACATTTCTTTAAATTTACAGACACGCCGGTTCTACTGCTTTATTATATTATGTGTAGATTTATTTCTTGAGGCATGCAAATATTTGTAAATCATCTTTCTACCTATGCATAGTGCATCTATCTATGCATATCTATGCATAGTGTATTTCTGTAAACTTGTGCTAAATGGTATTAAAGTACCCGCCCCGTTACATCAGCTATTAGCCATATTCTCGCTAGATCAAAAGTTCTCTGTCCTCCTTGTTTACTTTCAGTCTTTCAGAGCCTAAATTATCCACCATGCAGACCCGTAAGGCTGCAACTCAAGAAACTGAACTGAAGTTGAGGACAGCCCTAACAGATCTGAAGGCATACAAAGACCAATGCCAGAAGCTCCTGCAGGAACGTGAGGAAAGCGAGGAGGAAGTGGCAAATATTGTAAACAAAAATGCATCTCTTAAGCGTCAGTTATTAGAGTTGCATCAACAAAATGAAGTTTTACTTGAGGAACGGAACAAGCTACAAGCGGTGACAGATTCCTTTACTCACTGTAGTTCTTTATATGAGGAGGCTTTGTGTAAGATTAGGGATTTGGAATATGAACTAAATAGTGCTTACAATACTATACATAATTTAAATAAAGACAAGGAGTGCTCTGAGGCAGCGGTGAACCAAAGCTTATATAATGAATTAGTTTGTGGAAATTTTGAACTGCACTCAGTGAAACCTAGCTTAACTATTGATCTCACTGAGGATGACTCACTATCTAATAATAATCATTGTAATGTACAAAACTTGAGTCACAAGAAAATTATAAAGTATATAAAACTAAGTAAATTCATTAAAAAATATAAGAAACATAGCCGGCACCAAAAACAGTTTGCCAAAAATATAGAATTAAGGAAGGAACGTAGGACCTTATTAGATAAGTTTAATAACTACCAGATTAAATTAGAAGATAGTAAGAGGATCTATGAAATTGACACCCAGCGTTTATTAAATGACATTAAAACACTGGAAGAATCGTTAACACTAACATATAATAAATATTTATCCTCAAAAAATAAAATTGATGAATTGGTATTACAATTGGACAATAAAAGAAATATATTAACAGGTTCTGATACCATTATTAATAATAATAATTATAATAAATTATCAGAAAGTTGCATTATGGCTTCTGGACACATTACATCTCTGGTTGAGTTGGACAAGTCTGTCTTTGTTGATGCTCAGTGTATCAGTCAGACAAAACCTCAGTCTACTGAAAATACTACCTACACAAAAATAAAGACACTCTCTTCTAGATTTGCCACAGTGTTGTTCTCAAATATAGGGAAAGGCTTTGGTACGCTGCTAAGCAACAGCCTGGAGCATTCCATTATCAATAACTGCATGCCAGGAATGCACTATAAAGACATAGTAAAATGTTTATTAAATGAAAAATATACTTCTCAGTCCTGTATTGCTCTAGTAGTAGGAAGTTGTGAAAATGTATGTAAACGGGATATTACAGAAAGCATTGCCTCTATGATTGAATTGAACTGTAAAAAAATAATATTATGTGCCTTTCCCTATCTGGCTAATGTACCGGATAGGTTGAATAAGCAAATACACATGCTAAATAATCATATGCAATTTTTAGTAAGTCACTGTAGTGATAAATTATTATTCTTTGACATTAATAAATTTATAAATAAATGTAGATTTAAATCGACTAGGGATACTATGTATCTGACAAAAGTAGAAAAATTTAACATTGCTACATTGTTAGCATATAATATTAACACAGTCATAATTAATATGACGAAGTCTCCTTGTACTACATGTTTTAGTAGTAATACTAATATAAATCTAGTAAATAATAATTTAAACATTTAAGTTTGACAACAGAGAAGGGTTGTAAGTTTTTAACATTAACTCATCAAAATATAAATCGCTTCTCTGGCAAAATTTTAGACATTGATATTTTTGTGGAAAAGTATAATGTAGATATACTGTGTTTTACAGAAACCTGGTTAAAACCAGATAGAATGGCGTTCAGGGTGAATGGTTTCGGGGTCGCCAGCTCGTTCAACAGAGTGTCAGCAGAAGGTGGGGGTACTCTGATATTAATTAAGGATAGTGTTACTTGGAAGGAGAGACAAGACATATCCGATCTTTCTGTTGAGCGAGTCTGTGAGGTCGCGTGCGCAGAGATTGATGAATATATAGTCTTATGTGTGTATAAACCTCCATCATCAAATATTCTGAGCTTTCTTTCTAAAATGGAGGATATTCTTTGTAAGCTCAAGAAGAACAGGAAAATATTAGTTTGCGGTGATTTTAATATTGATTTGCTTACAGATTCAACAGACAAAAGTAATTTCTTATCATTATTTAAATCTTTTAATCTTAAATGTAAATTTTTCGAGCCTACGCGAATAACCACTGCATCAGCTACATGTATAGATAATGTCATCACAAATTTTAATATAGATCATAAAGAGGTAATAACTGGTGTTCGATCTGATCACAAATGTCAGATGGTCAAATTAAATTATTATAGTTCTAAAACTCATAAAATCATACAATTTAGACCACTGTCAAAGTATAGACTAGAGAAATTTAGTACTAGGTTAAATTCAATTTTACCTTTATTGACACACAAAACGGAAAATCCAAACGATATGTTTAAAAACCTGCTTAATGCTATAACAAGTGAATTTAATAAAACTTGTGGGGTTAAATCAATAACAATAAAAAATAAATTAATATTTAGTGCCTGGGCAACTAAAGGCATGAGGCGTAGTAGAGATGTTCTTTACGAATTATATGACAAAAGGTCCTTTACACCGGATGTCAAATTTGTTAATTATGTAAGAACATACTCAAAAATTTTTAAAATAGTGTGTAAACTGGCTAAAGCTTCTTACGTTAGTGAAAATATAAAAAAATCGGATAATAAAATAAAAACAACGTGGAAAATAATTAATTCTGAAACTGGCCAAATTAGGACTGACAAAGAAATCGTTCTTAATATAAATGACGTACTGGTTTCTGATAAAAATACCGTTGCCAATTTTTTCGATAACTACTTCACTAACATTCCCTTTGAAACTACAAAAGGTCTATCATCGTCACCTGAAGCCGCTGAACTTCTGCTCAGGCGTAGTGTCAATTGCTCGCAACACAATTTCGAATTTAAAGTAGTTAGTAATTACGATGTAGTCAAAGCGTTTAGAAGCATAAAACTAAAGACCACTGAAGACGTTTGGGGGTTATCAGTTAAAGCTTTAGAGTCGGTGATAGTTAGGATTGCCCCAATATTAGCGGAAATCTTCAATTTTTGTATTAAAGAAGGCATATTTCCGGACCTCATGAAAATAAGTAAAGTTGTACCAATTTTCAAATCAGGGTGCTTAAACAATCCTTCTAATTACAGACCGATATCCATACTACCAGCATTAAGCAAAATTTTTCTTGCTGTCGCACTTTAATCAAAATGAGATTTTACATAATAGGCAGTTTGGTTTTACCCAGGGCCGGTCTACACAAGATGCCGGTCATGCTTTAGTTAGAGCTGTATTCGAGTCCTGGGAGGGATCACAGGATGCCTTGGGGGTCTTTTGTGATCTCTCCAAGGCATTCGACTGCGTTGACCACAGAACACTCATTTTGAAACTTAATTTCTATGGTATTCGGGGTCGAGCACTTCAATTGGTATCTTCATATCTTTCAGACCGGCATCAAAAAGTATACATCGATAATATTAATTCTATAGGATCTCCAGTTAGCATAGGGATACCTCAGGGTTCCATATTAGGACCGTTCTTATTCCTAGTGTATATAAATGACTTACCTTACATGATAAATAAAAAAGCAGATGTAGTTTTATTTGCTGATGATACGTCACTTATTTTTAAGATCAATAGGAAAGATGAGGCTTTTGTAGAGCCTAATGAAACACTTGGTTTCATTTCAGACTGGTTTTCCACAAATAATCTACTTTTGAACGCGGCGAAAACCAAATGTATTAAATTCTCCCTACTGAACAATACTGAACAAGTTTCTAATATTGTATTAGATAGAAATGTCTTAGATCTTGTTCCTTCTACAATCTACTGTCTTCCTTGGAATAACAGTTGATGCTAAGCTACAGTGGAGTTCGCATATACATAGAATAGCTGGTAAATTAAGCTCCGCTGTATTCGCCATTAGAAAGATTAGGCAACTGACAGACGTGGCGACGGCCAGGTTAGTGTATTTTGCTTACTTTCATAGTATTATGTCGTACTGTGTTTTGCTATGGGGTTCTGCAGCTGATCTGCAGACTATTTTCATATTACAGAAAAGAGCTGTTCGCGCTATTTATGATTTGGAATTTCGCGATTCACTTCGAGACCTTTTTAAAGATATTAATATACTAACCTTGCCAGCTGAATACATATTCCAAAACATTATGTATGTCCGCAAAAATCTAGATAGCTTTATAAAAATCAGTGACATACATTGTATAAATACAAGGAACAAAAACAAACTTGCAGTTCCAAAGTTTAGACTGAGTAAAACAAGTAATTCGTTTATGGGCAACTGCATTAAATTCTATAATAAGCTTCCTTCTGAAGTAATAAATCTGCCTGAAATCCAATTTAAGCCTTACGTTAAACGTGTATTGATTTCTAGAGGCTACTATAAAGTGACAGACTATTTAAATGATAAGGATATTTGGAATCAGTCCTGCCGGCACAGCACCAAGGCACTGAGCATTCACATTGAACGCCTATGAAAAAATATATATTATAATATGACATTTATATGGCTATGTCCATAATATTATATTTTTACTTTTTTTTTTTTTCTGACATTTAAGTTCAATTTTTTTAGACATTTTGACATTGTTTAATTATAGTGACGACCGATCTATAGGTATCTATTACTATTAATGATTTGTTAACGTGGGTTAATGCATCATGAACGCCAATATATTTTTATTTGGTTGCTTCCAAATAGTATTTTATTTATATCTTAGGGCTACATCCATGCATACATTAACCTGTGTAATAATAATACTGTCAAATATACATTTGAAAAACAATGAAAAAAATCATGACAATTGATGACGAAAAAATTAAGCCCGGAGTTTCTTTCTGCCTTTCTTCTTCGGGTCGTCATCGCTTAGGTAGCTAGTGAAAGGCTGGTAGGTTAGCTAGGCTAGGACCTTTTTATCCTCGCCGGCGAGGACCGTGGCGTTTCCTTTCCTCGTAATGTAAAGATACTCCTTCCCTTTTTTTTATATCAGCTCCACTTCTCCTTACCTAGCCCTATTCCCGTCCCCAATGTCCGTGTCCTCTGTACCTATCAGCCCGTGCTGGTTGTTCATTATTTAATCTAGGTACTTTAAATTATTTAATTGGTATATGTACCTTTGTTATTGTCTCTACCTTGTCATGACTTATCATAAGTGCTTTTTTATAAGCCTACTTGATCAATAAATGTTTTTTTTTTTTTTTTTTTTTTTTACCTACATACTATTATATGTCGAAGAAAGCTGGTACTATGAATATTTCTTCCATGACGTAGGACGGATAACGCAGCGAGTTCGTCACGAGACAGGCCAATCCAATGTTCTCTCTTGCGCTCCCGCTCGATCACTGACTATTTTTCTTGAGAGCTAGACCTTATATAGGCCTCAGGTGACATTTCAATTGTCAAACTAGTTTGGCTAGTCCAGTGGCGACCTCACTCAAGCTTCTCGCTTGACGTTTCCGTTAATAATCATTCGAATGTGGTGCCATCTGTTGTCAGTTGTTACAAACTTATTTTATTTTAGTGAAGCGCCATCTATTTGTCTCCGACACGGCCATCCTGCGACACACACGTCCCCGTGTGTTACTCTGATTGACACAAAGCACAATCATCTTCAAAAGAATACTCCAGGTACACACTACAATACAGTTGATAGAATGTCAAAATTGCTGAAGGTCCATCTTCAACTTAAGTCTCGATTAGGCATCAAACTCTACTGTCAACAATATCATCACTTGCTAACTTTACCAGACAATTTCAAACGTCACTAAACGCTCAGACATTGTTCCTTCATCAAGCACAATCCTCTCAGGACATGACTTCATCGGGCGTTCTACTACCCACTTGTGCCACCAAGCACAAGTCTCCCGGGATATGCCTCCATCATGCGTTCCCCACTAGGACACGCAACAACGAGTTTTCCATTTTTGTGCCACGACTCTCGCAGCCAACCAGCGTATTGCTGTCTTGATAACCCTCTAGTGGATCGTGACTCCCACTTGCGTGTCCATTCCGTGGATCGCATCTTACAAACGCATATCCATCTCGTGGAGCACTATATAGTATGATCTCTACAAACCACAGCCTCGACCAGTGCCAAACGCAAGCCGCAACCCACGGACTATTAGAGTTGCCTCGAGAGACACCGAATTTCCACTGGGCCACGACTACACAATAGTATTAGCACGGTCGAGCGAAATAAAGCTGATAGAGTCCTTACCCGAGCTTCTACCAGAACCAAAATTCACTCATCACTATTACCGAACTCGCCACTGTCACCACACTTATCATGAAGAATAAAATCAATTAACACTTATTACTACCGTGATATAAAATTATTTCTATAGTCATCCTAGTGACCATAATCAAAACTAAAACAATCATTCCTGTGAGCATAATTGACTCGCCAACAGAGTCATCCCTGTGACCGACACTTGCGCCACGCGTCAACTCTGTGACCGTGTGCACAGGTTACCATAGTAAGTTAATTTACTATCCCAATTTTTTATTAGTTGCACGTTTTCATGAGTACAACCACACTTATTATAATCTTTCCAATGGCTTATCTTGTTTCCACAAACAAGGATCACTATACTGCCAACGATTAGTCTCATTTACTCAAAGAACAATAACTGCACTAAGCGCCGCTCCAACGGCTCGTCACCCCCATACCTCAACACACTTCATCGTACCAACAGGTCATCTCGCCTTGCGCACCAACGCAAACAACACATCACCGCGTGAACGGCCCAAGTCATCTATGCATCTACGCAAATGAGAATAATACACCGCCACACCAACGGCTTATCTTGCTTGCACCCACATGTAAACATCTCCGCACCAACTGTTCATCTTGCTTGCACACCAATGCAGACATCTCCGCACCAACGGCTGATCTTGCCTGCACACAAATGTGAACATCTCCGCACCAACGCTTCATCTTGCTTGCACACCAATGCAAACATCTCCGCACCAGCGGTTCATCTTGCTTGAACACAAATGCAAACACCGCCGCATCAACGGCTCATCTTGCCTGCACACCAATGCAAAGATCTCCGCACCAACGGTTCATCTTGCTTGCACACCAATGCAAACATCTTCGCACCAACGGTTCATCTTGCTTGCACACCAATGCAAACATCTCCGCACAGACAGTTCATTTTGCTTGCACACCAATGCAAACATCGCCGCACCAACGGCTCATCTTGCTAGCGCACTAACGCGACAAGGATAACACATCGCCGCAACAACGGCTCATCTTGCTAGCGCACCAACGCAACAAGGATAACACATCGCCGCACCAACGGCTCATCTTGCTAGCGCACCAACGCAACAAGAATAACACATCGCCGCACCAACGGCTCATCTTGCTAGCGCACCAACGCAACAGGGATAACACATCGCCGCACCGACGGCTCATCTTGCTAGCGCACCAACGCAACAAGGATAACACATCGCCGCACCAACGGCTCATCTTGCTAGCGCACCAACGCTACAAGGATAACACATCACCCTCAAAATGCCCCCTCACCATCACCTCCCAGTGTCACGTGGTGAGAAGAAATGACGGTTAACTCTTCGGCAACACAGCCGTCAGTAAATGATCAAACTGAATACAACTCAATAGTTATTTAAGTGCAGTGAGTGTCATTGACGATCTGTGGAGATCTTCTCTCGGAAGCTGCTCACCAGCTGCATTACACCGCACACCGTCCTACCGAAACGGACATGTCACACGCGGCACCGCCAGCAGTGATTTCCAATATCTGCAATCAGAAAATAAACACAGCAGCATTACAAGGCTCGGCCCATTCTGACTTTACATTAAGACTCGTGTCAGACTTTCTAAACAGCCATCCCATTGCTACAACAGGGAAATCTACCTGCGATGTAAGTTGGACATCATCTCGATTCTCAAGTCATGAACCGTCATTTACAAAATGGTAAAATGAGATTCCAATACTTGCAACGGGTACAGGAAAATAATAGAAACTAGAACCCTCAAACCAGGGTTACGGGTGATACGATACCAAACATCTTGTATCACCGCAGCTAAGATCCACCAACGGATCCCACAGAGGCTCTTCAGTAGTCACAGTTTATGCAGTTTTCTAACCTGCAAGGATCTTCAGTTCTGCAATCAAAAATATCACAACAGCATCAAACCGTTCACCCTATCCTAGACTTTAGTCAAGTCTCACATCAATCTTTGAGCAGAAATTCAGTAGTCATCTTAACATGACAACCTCAAAATTATCGCACGTAGCGCTCTTAATCCAAAATTTTGAACAGTGCAGTATTGCGATTCGAAGCCTTGACCAAGGAAGGCCAGCACTCCTTCAAACCGAACACTATACCTACACCTAGATCACTTTTGTCAACCAAGGCCATGTACAGTCATTGTTTACTACAACAGGTATTTTCCTTCTCCAAGGCCTTAAGTTTAAGGACGGCTCTATACCAACAATAACCACGAATTACTCGTTAATCCATGTCTGCACATGCCCCCTGTTAAACAAGATCTCACTATTTGCAAACCAAGAAATAAAAAGAAACCAGAACCCTCACACAAGGGTAATGGGTAATACGATACCAGATTTCCTCTACTGATGCAATCACGGATGTCCCTGTCAGTCCTGTCACTATCAACACCACGGTGCTTGTCACACCATAAACGGCACGCCTTCAGGAACTTTTCAGCACTAGTTTCCCAATTGCCGTACATGTAGACACCATTGCCAACAACCCTGTCTAAGGTAGAAAATATCCTCACAGCTAAGAAGACGATGGCCATGTTACACATAGCGTCCACTTTTATTCACATTGTAGGCTAGTTCTTATTCAGATATTAGCGCAATTTCTTTCTTCACGTAAATTGCGGGTAGTCAAATATCTCCATCGTACGATGTATTCCACATAGCGTACATATGTAGTGAGCACAATCCATTTCTGTGGGCATTGATTGTTTATCCCACTTCTGATGTCGAAGAAAGCTGGTACTATGAATATTTCTTCCATGACGTAGGACGGATAACGCAGCGAGTTCGTCACGAGACAGGCCAATCCAATGTTCTCTCTTGCGCTCCCGCTCGATCACTGACTATTTTTCTTGAGAGCTAGACCTTATATAGGCCTCAGGTGACATTTCAATTGTCAAACTAGTTTGGCTAGTCCAGTGGCGACCTCACTCAAGCTTCTCGCTTGACGTTTCCGTTAATAATCATTCGAATGTGGTGCCATCTGTTGTCAGTTGTTACAAACTTATTTTATTTTAGTGAAGCGCCATCTATTTGTCTCCGACATATATTACTAAAACACGCTACTTTAACACGTTCACTGCGCAGCTGTTTTTGCCTAGCTGTCTTTCGGCGCGATACAAGTTAATTCTGACTGGTACCTTGACTTACAGTTGGGGCGCTACGAGTCTTAAAGGACTGGTACAGATACCTTCATTAAAATGGTAATATTTTTGCAGTGGAAATAAGAAATCCTTTTTTAAGGGTGTTAGAGGTTAATATATGAATGAAGATATAACAACGTACCGTCGCCCAAGGATATTATACATATTTTTGGAAATACAAGCTTTTGAAAATACCAGTCATTTATACCCGGTACAGCACCGGCATAAATAGCAAATCGAAAACAATTAGTAATGGGGCCATGATTAAAACAAAAATATCGACGTAAAACGTAGATATATATTTTTTTAATAAAAGAAATAGTTCGATTTTTATATTACTAAAGTAAAAAATAGAATATTTTTTTTCTGAAAAATATGTACTTTTCCTTTAATTCTGTTTTGGTATTATCATTTAAGTTCTTTTTCATAAATTTTTGTAGTAATGATTCTATTTGAAAAATAAATATTTATTTATTTTTCATTATATTTTTTATGTACACAGATCTAGTATGCTTATTGGCTTTTTATTATGTTTACGCATATAATCTTTAATTCATAATTATTAATATCGATAACTTGTATATGCATGTACCGCCCTGGCTCTCTGTCTCGTACCAGGCACTTGTGACTTGTATCGCACAGAACGTCAATTTTTACCGTTCAGTGCGCACCAGGCAAATATGTCTGGTCTACTTTAAAACACGTAAATAGATAGTACTTGAACAATAAAATCGTTATATATAATTCACTCCTTCCTACCATCAAGATTTAATAAAAAAAAACCCTGCGCACCAGGGGTAAAACCGTGGAATCGAGTCCGCGCACCAACTGTAAGTCACGTACCAGTCAAATTTAACTGGTAGCGCAGTGAACGTGTTAATTCAAAGATTTTTACATTCCAGAATCCAAATATAGACGTAACTCTTGGTGTAGTTTCCCGCCAATGAACTGTCACTTAGTGTTCGCGTGACTCGTGAGAGTGCGGCGACTCTTTCCTTTCTGTGAACTTGAGTTGCCTTTGCTTTGGGGTTCAAACGTATGTCAATAAAAATAAGAAATACTCAACATCTTTTAGACGATATTCCGATTTTTGTGTTATTTCACAATGTGTTTATTACAAACAGAACGTGAATCAAGAACTTGGTAAATCTTAAGTCGGCGGCAAATACCAAGACAGACTTGAAAATGTACTTTAAACCCGATGAATCAACTTCACAATTGATGTTGCATTCCTGACTCCACAGTTTTCTTTTGAAATATTAATCACTATAGTAAAAGCATAGGCTCTCTGTAGTTTTTAAAGTATAATGTCTGTGACAAAATATAGGAAGGGGGATTATACATGTGGGATTGGTTCGAAATAAAATATAATATGTCGTTGCCAAATAAATTGTTTCTTTTATTCTCAATTTTGTCTACGTCTTCTTTTCGTCGTTAACTTACATCGTCTGTCATCCATTCTTCTCTCTTTCATGTCGCTCATGCACTTTACGTTCCATTCCATGCATCACACAAACGTTCCATTCCCACATACATGGGACAATCGGTTAAATTGCCCTAACGTCGAGTAACAGTTTCCATTAGCGACTTCTAAAAGTGGCTGTGGCAAATAAAGGTCATAGAAAAACTTATAGTTTGGTGCCAAGCATATTTTTGCATTCTATGCGAAGTTTCGAAGCCTTGCAACGATTCGTGGTCACGGGGCGGAAGTGGTCCGAAAAGTTAATGTTACAATTCTATCTTCAATTTGCAACACAATTTATTTAAAAAAAAGTTGGTTGTGTTTGTGGTTCGATGTACGAGACTATCTACTGAAATATATATCTCCTATGAACATGGACTTCTCAAGTACTATTTATAAATAGCCGATATTATTGGTATCAAAATATGAAAGCAAAAAATGTACGATACTAGCTCCAGCAACAAAAATTTCGACTTGGCCTGTTAATTACGAATCTTGAAACCGATGCAATTGATAAAGTAATAAATCACAATTTAAAGAACTTCTTATTTAATAACATGGCGATAGTTTGCGTCCTAGGTTAACATTAAGAAAGCCACATCACTCCTACGTTATCAAACGCAATATAATTTGCAACAATCTTTATTTACCTATATAAAAATATTAATGTCTGTTTGTAAATGACTCATGTGATTATTACAATGATTCGTAAATGTTCAGAGTCACGTTTCACAGTTTAGACATATTCATCTTCAGCATGAATGGGCTCGATAAGGAAGTAAAGGTATAATTGTCGATTAGGTAGCATCGACTCAGATAATCACAATGAAATTACAGCTTGCGTTTGGTTGATAAAATTACTGGAGGCTTATAATAACTTTCTAATTCTAATTTGTTTCTGGTCCGGTTGCCGACGGAAAATAACCAAGGGGATGGTAGCTAGAGAGTCTCACTTACGAAATGTCTACTAGATCTCATCATCAACAGCCACATGACGTCCATTGCTGAACATAGGCCTCCTCCAAAGATTTCCAGACGGACCTGTCAAGAGCGGGCTGCATCCAGCGTGTTCCTGCGACCTTTATCAAGTCGTCTGTCCACCTTGCAGGTGACATCTACTAGATCTAATTTATTATAACTAAATTGCACACATGAGCATGCGGTCTCATATTAAGATGCTTGTAAAGTGGTAGTCAGTATGCTATTTTATTTTCAACTAGTTTTTGCTCGCTTTTGCCCGTGTGAAAAAGTTTTTCCGGGATAGAAGGCCCGCTTTATATTTTCCTGGGATAAAAGTAGCCTATGTTACTCGGTGATAATGAACCATGCTAATAGTGAAGGTAATTTTTAAAATTGGTCCAGTAGTTTTTGAGTTTATTCGTTACAAACAAAAAAAACTTTCCTCTTTATAATATTGTTGTAATTATATTTTTTATGGTGTTGCCGTGATTCGATGTTTATTTGGTTATTGTAATTTATAACAGTTTTAAACGGCCATAAAATAATAGGTTCATTACTTTTCTGCGAACTATGTTTATGGGATAGCTTTCCTTTAAGATCAATATTCTCTTTGGTAGATATGCGAAATGATTTTGAATGACAGAAAAAAATATTGGACAAATGTGCTTTTTTGTAAAATAAAATCTTACCTGCCTGTTTATAGGTAGGTTTTTTTTTACTTTTTTTTTATTTTTACGTAAGAAAAACGTCAAGTTCCTGATGGAGAAACAAACTTAGTACAATGCTCCTGATAGCAAGTATAGTGTCCAAGAAAAAATAACTACCAATGAGGGATGCAGCATTTCAGAATGTACGGCTACAAAAAACTATCTACTTTTAAAAACTAGCCTCTAAAGTGTTTCTAAAAACAAAGGCGCGGAACATAGTGCGTCCAGAAGCCATGTAAGAGAGCTGCGACCTTTACTCCCGGTAATGAGATATGCTGCCACCCATTATCCGTGATTAAGAATAAAACACGGCGCATCGGAGGCCAAAGACCCCACTTTCAGATAACAACGTAGAGATTTGACTCAGAAATTGACAGCATAGAAAAAATCTATCCACGGTGAGCCGCTTTACCAATTTTTAAGCGGGCGTTTCGTGGGGTTAAACGACTTTAATTATTCATTGCAGTCTACTGAACATGTTTGCGTGTCATCTGCTATACATCTCTAAAAATAATAGGTAACTGATGTAAAGGACAAGCGTATCGCTATGCATTCGTTTGTTACTTGTGTAAAACTGATTCACTAACCCTAAGGTTAAGTTATTAAACCGTAACAGAGTTGAGAGATTATGAGGTCACTAACTGGCTATTTTTAAGATATATGTACGACTTACACATAGATTATTGAATTATTTTGTTGATACATTTTATTAGAAATTATATTAATATTAAAAAAAGTCACTGTTTAGCTCGTATACAGTTATGTACTAAATTTGTATTTATACCTAAATAACACTTTAGATTCGACAATAATTCATCCGCCATTTGCCCCTTTAATTAAAAATGGCGCGTTTTTCTACCTGACGTTTAAGGTCGTTTCTCATCTCGCTCTACCGTAGAGCCACCAAGTAAAATTAACATACATACCTATTGTTTATTAGTATTATTTTGAATTTATTATAATAACTAACACGAAAATCTATAGAAGAAAATATGGATCATTAAATAGTGTTGACGCAGCAAGATTGGCAGGCGCATGGAACCGGTTTCGAGCCACAAGAACACTAACTACATTGCTGATACGATATTATTCTATGATTACTTCGAAACGATTGTTGTCGCCATTTATTTAATAAATACGATTTATCAAAAACATCTTTACGACGCATTTCCCGCTATCGAAACGTATGTCGAATCGACGCAAGGACAGGATGCTGTAGTGGTACCACTAATGGAATAAACCTATATTGATAATTATAAATTTATTATTAACACGAATTCCGCCATTCGAACTTGTATCAATGAAATCGAAAGTCATTATTCGTCATCGTGACCAAGAACAAAATATTGCAGATAGAACATTGTTTTGCGCGAGGTCAAATGGTTTTGAACAATTAGTACCATAAGGCACTGCGCAGATGTAATTTTTAGTGTGGAACAATGACAGAAGTTGATGCAATGATTTGATGTGTTATTGTTAATTTTGATTCTATTTTATTTATGACTAGACTTTAGCTTGCGGGTCCATCCGGGGGAATGAGTTTTTCCGGGATAAACGTCCCACTTTATGTTACTCGCTAATAATATGTATTATATGATAATGTTATCAGCGAAAGCTACAGCTTTATATTGGTGAAAGAGATTTTAAAATCGGTCCCGTCGTTTTTGAGTTTATTCGTTACAAACATACAAAAATACAAATCTTTCCTGTTTATAATATTATTATATTATATTATTATTATTAGTGATATTTTAATTTTGCGTCAAAAGTAATAAAAAACTTAGATGATTAAAGAAACTAAGCAATACGCCTTGCAGTTCTGAGCGAAAACATGGATGTAAATAAAAAATAATATTTACGTACTACAAAGTATATATATATATATACTACCATATACTTATGTTATTTATTACAAAATTATAAGTAGGTACATTATTTACTAGAAAAAATTGCCTACCAAAAATTCCTGCCAAAAAGTTGTTTATTCATTAATTATATATTGTTTATGAATAAATAAAAAAATCATAAGGCAACTTCATACTTCCCTGAGGTTATCAATACCTCGAGACCCTGTGCCGAAGGGCGCGCTAAGCCATGTGGTCGAGTAGTGGTTGCCATGCCTAAACAGAAGGGTTCGGATTGTTATTATTTTTTTCAGTGTGTTACGTATTGGTATCTGTTTTTTTGGTGTTTGGCACTTGAAATCTTGTTGGTTCTTCCGCATGGTTACTTTTATTGTTTTGTTTTGGTTAGAACATTAAGTTATTGTCGAGTCAGAAAAAAATAATTCCACCCATTAATTTTTTAATGCAAAAAGAGTGATATCTTTTTGTTTTGTAGTTTTTGGAAAAAATTGAAATAATTGTTGTTCTGTGGTAGTCAGAATTTTTGGATGAATACTGAAAGTCAGAACAAACACGCCATATTATTCTACAAATTGACACTTAAAAAATCTAGTGATTTCACCAATTACAAAAACCTCGAGTAGGTAGAAACTAGCTCGGTATTTGTAAACATGGAGTGTCCTCTCTACAAGACGTGCATCGCGGGTGGATCACACGACAACCACGTGCTGGGGCTAATTGTGTGACCGCGCGACTCCGAGATATTAGGTTGTTAACATTATAATGAGACCCATTTTTTTATTTCACATTTATTACGCTTCATTCTGTGAAATTTCTACGAATGTGACGTGGCGTTTAGCAGGAAAACTAACTAACTATTTTAGCTACGAAAATTTTATTACATTCCCGTGTATAAATACATATAATTTTTGGAAACGGTATTTTCTTCGTAATATAAGAAGTTACGAGGTAAAAATTATCCTTCATCATCAACATCATCAGCCACACGACGTCCACTGCTGAACATAGGCCTCCCCTAAATTATCCTTAGTTAAACCAAATTTGATAAGGGTCGCAGGAACACGTTGGATGCAGGCCGCTTTTGACGTGGACGTGGACGTCATGTGGCTAATGATGATGATGAAACCAAATTTCCTGACAGATAAAATACTGGATTTCGCAGAACGAAGGTGAAATCTAGGCAGAGAACAAGTAGCCACGATTAGAACGGAAATGTTACGCCCCGCAACATACCTTCATGCTTGAAACATTCGGGGTATTTAGGGGTAATTCGGCAATATCTCGTTAATTGATTCACGTCTTCGGAATGGAGACTCATTTATGATTAGATTGTAAACATTTATTCACTGCTTTCATACCCAGGATAGCAAATGAACACTTAGTTCACCCACACATTGCCTAGTCTATCTATACAGCGTTCCATTATGTGATGATGCGCCTTCTACCATTTATGGAGCACTTCGAACCTTGCATAACTCAACCGTAAGGACGAGTACCATACACACACACTCACGCCCGTTATCCCCTAAGCGGTAGGCAGAGGTGCAACAAGTGCACCCAGTTTTCGCCGTGCGTATTCCGTTCTATGATGTGATAGGGGGCGAGCCTATCGCCATATCGGGAACAAATTCCAGACTCCGGGCTGATACTGTATAGAAGAACTCAATATCACTTTGCCCGACCTAGGGCAAAGTGAAGACGAGTGCCAAAAATATTTTAATACACCACCTATTAAATACATGTGACAAAGTATGTATGACCTTTTAAAACGTATTGAAAGATCAATAAATTGTAAATTGCCAAAAACGTGTAACTTATGACCCCTGTTTAATAATGCAATATTTACGCTTCAGTTGCGTCGAATCTCAATGCCTTCGTAATATTAATTAGTCAAATATGATAGTATTATCTGGAGTAGTACTTGAAATTAAACTGCTTATTTCTGCATTTATTCAATTGAAGTAGGTACATATATATTATTATGTGCTTAGTTTCATGTTAGTGATGATAGTAGCAACTATATTAATGTTTTTATAGTATGGATCGGCAAGCTGTTGAGTAGTTTTTTTAGATATAAGGCATACGTAAAATTCCAATATAAAGGTGTAAGATTTGTCAAATTCTGTCACTAAGCTGTATGAGGACTTCTGTGTTCTGGTTCAAACATTAGCATGAAGTAGCTTGGTGTCAGCCTGTCATTGAATTCGCATTGAATGTCGAAAAACGACCATCGTTCATTCCCATGCAGAGGTTCATGTTTAAAAAAATTTGGTGACGTTGATTCTTTATAGGGGATCATAGTGCTAACTATTATGTCGTCATGCGTAGTACTTAATAATTCCATCTCATAAATCTCAGTAAAAAGATATTGTTTCTTGGAAACGAATTATAAAATAATCCGTTACGTCTAATAGGTAAATATCCTTATAAAGACTTGACTTCTGACCGTTTCAAAGGTCCCTGTTTACTTGTAGTTGTTTACCTATTACTCTTAAGATTTCCCCGGCACATATCTATAAAATATCCAAGCATAATATCCTTGATAAAGACGGCAGTTGGCGACCCCTCTCTAACTTACCCACAGTTCAAAAAACTTTGCCAAAACGATAAACAGATTTTGACCTAAATATTGGTTATTGCCTTTATTTCTGAAGTTCATTCAACTGTTGATAAAGATGTTTTTAATGTGAGAGGGACAGATGATCCGATGACGTTGCTGGTAGATTAACATTACTGAGAGCGTTAGTTCGTTTGCCTTGCAGACGCCAGCGGTGAGTCGATGGAAAAACAACTCGGTTTATTCTCAGAAAATATTTGAATTATATATCTATGTTTATGGTTTCGTCTCGTTATATTTACGAGTCCCGGGAAAAAAATTGAGACTCGGTGCAGTACCGGGATTCCCGGGAAAAGCGGAACTTTCAAGACTATTTCAAAAATAGTAATTATACTCGTAGGTCACAACTCATAGACTATTTAAGGCAATACAAGATATATCAATAAAGAACTTTATAAATCATACTGTTATAAACTCATAAGCAAGTAATATTACCAAATATTTATGAGACTTCACATACCTTCGAAATTCTTGTGAATAATTCTCAGGTATGTAGGATTCCTCACGATATTTTCCTTCACCGTTAAATCGAGCGTTCATTGATGAACAATACACACGTAACTTCGAAAAGTCAGAAGTGTGTCGTTTGAGTTATGAACCTGCGGACATTAGTCTCGGCAGACCGTTCCATTCCCAGCTGACCTGACCAGACTATCGTGTAACTAATAAATGCAACTAGTGAGTTCACAATATGTGGTAGAAGAATAATATCTATGAAGGAATCTACTACTGTTATGGCTGTCTACTGGTGGCAGGTCTCTCTGCTTGGCGGCAGAAATAGACATTGCGGTAGTACCTACCCAGACGGACTCTTACACGTGAGAGACTTACCACCAGTAAAGTTCCTAAATAGTTCACTTGCGAAAGAAAAGGAGCAATCTAATCGCGTGAAAGCTTGTGCACTGGGTCTTCACACCCAATACACGCCTATGCGCGGGGGGACATTTCGTGGCTTGAAGCTGTTAAATATCGTAAGACTACAAATGACTAAGCCTGATTTATCAGAAATATTGGAAAAACCGCTATAATGTCAAAATAATGTCGTTTTCAGTATACATTTCCTGTTAGAAGACTGTGAAAAATATGTAATATAGAAAAGTGTAATTTTAACCGAGTAATGCGAGGCACACGTGATGGTAGCGCCACAAATCTTATTAAAAATGCAACACTACCTTTGATTTTTCTTATTGCAGCTAAATGACGGAAGTAGCATACCGTTCGCTTGAGCTTGAGTTTAAGCGATACGACTGCCTATAAACAGTAGGAACGCCGCACTTAACTTTGAATTACAAAATACTGCGTTGCAGTCCACTGCGGTCGTCACCCTGAGACATTAAGGGCGGTATTAATAAATCAATCTCAAGTTTGAGTTACATCTCAAGTAGACATAATGTATGGAACTATTAATACATTATGTCTACTTGAGATGTAACTCAAACTTGAGATTGATTTATTAATACCGCCCTAGATGTTATGTCTCATAATGCCTAGTAATTACGCTGGCTACGGTGTCATTTTCTAATTACTTAGTTTTCTCCAACTATTATATGTTATTGCTGTTTGTGCCTCCAATACGAAACAAAACCCAGAGAACAGTGGGGGTAATAGCAGCATTCCACTGCGCTCGTCACCATGAGACATAAGATGTTAAGTCTCATAATGCCCAGTTATTATGTTGGCTATAATGCCCTTCAAACCGGAACAAAACAGTTCATGTACACTGCTGCTTGGCGGTAGAAATATACATTGTGGTGGTACCTACCCAGGCCGCCCCTCGCATACGAGAGACCTACAACCAGTATGAATAGTATTAAAGCTTTACATGCAAATAATTGTCTTCGTTATTAGATTAATAGAATACTCTGCTTTTACAATACGAATGTTGTAATTATTTGAGATATTGGATTTGGGGTTTATAATGACTGGTTATCGCTGGCTACTATAAGTTTAATTTTTATCCTGACATGACAAACTGACGTCTCAACACCTGATCCCAAGTGTAGTGAAGTATTATGGATCTACTAAGTTGCTATTTCTTTCTGATAGTATTTTATTTTGTTTATAAATGTCCCAATCTACGTCCAACTTTAATAATTCTTTCACCAAATAAAAGCTCCACTGCCTCTAATAAAATGGCCCCTTCTTTACTTAGATTTGCCTTTTTTTACTCCGAGAAGAGACAATTACGCGAGCAAACAATTTTGAGAATCGATTTCACGTTATCACACTTATTGGAACGGGAAATACATCGCAATAACAAATAAACTTGAAACAGATTTCCACCAGTACGCAGGCACTGGTGATTGGTGACTCAACACCACCCAGAATCCAGTGACAAGCGGTTTAAAAATACTAGAAAAAACTTCTTTAAGCATGACACCATGTAATGTTATCAACGCGTAGGGTTGTCACCTTCATCAATTAACAGTAGTAGGAAATACAAAATTAATATCTTTTATGAACATACCAATAATAATGTAAAATGAATGACTTAAATTTTTGTTGTAATTTTTGAAAATAAAAATCATCTCGTCATTTTTGTAATGGAAAACATTATAAAGTGAATTCAAAAAGTGGCAATTTATGCATAATTAGTCGGGTATTAGTAATAGTTGTAGATAACAGCACCCCTAAATCTAGCCGGAACCATAAATCACCCCGTCCGCGCAGCCCTTAAACATAGCCTTGTGCAAAAATTTTTTTACTCTCAATTATCAACTGACCCCTGTATCGTGGATCTTAAATACTACGTCGTTATCGGAACACGATGCCGGCACGCTTCAGAACGCCCGCCTGCGAATGATCCGATTGTTTATTTTCCCAAATCTATACTATAATAAAGCAGTAGATCCCAGTGTGTCTGTACATTGAAAGAAATGTAATAAAAAGAAAGGGGGTGACTAAAGAAGAGTAATGGAAAACAAATCAACGATATTTATTTTTCTGTTTGTTACTGCACATCTCCGAAACTACTGAACGGATTTCGATGAGATTTGGTATGGAGATAATTTCGCAACTTTATAACAAAAACGACACAATTCCAAACAACCAAAAATTGAGTTATCGTCATAAAATGACTTAAAACTGGTCCCTTTTTTATATAAATATAATAAAAAAAGGCCTGACATAATAGTTTGGTCATTTTCCCACTTGAATATGGCTGTGTTTGAACTATTGTTGTACTGAGAACTTCGTTTTAAGTCATTTTATGAAGATAACTCAATTTTGTTTTTTTTTTAATTGTGTCGTTTTCGTTCTAAGTGTGCGATTTGACACCTTAGAAAAGACATAGGTACTTTTTGTCCCGGAAAAATATAAAGCGGGACTTTTATCCTGGAAAAACTATTAACGCGGGCGGAGCCGCAAGCAAAAGCTAGTTAATTAAATATGGCGTCATTGAGGCGTTCCCCGATGATTTTTGTAATCTCATTGTCTTGTGGCATGGTTTGACAATATGTTTATTGTAGCTTTGGTTAGTTTTGCGCTTGGTTGTGGCTCGTTCCAAGATATCTCCAAAAAGGGAAAAAGAATACTAGCCCTATATTAAGTTGCGTATTTTTTCTCTTTCTTTATATAAATATTATCCCACTTCTGCGAGTAGGCTGCCTCTACTACTGAGAAGGTTAAGTAGTACACTGCATTGTCCTGGAGCGGGTTGGATTGATTTGTATGATCTATATTTAATATTTATATTGTATGAGGCTGTCAGTAACAGTTATCTGGTAACTTAATCACTGTTCGTTACTAACGATGTTAAATTTACGAAAATAGAGATTTGAGTTATGAGACTTTCCATTCAATTCAAAAATAAAAGTAACAATTAATTAATTAATTGCCTAATCTTAAGGGTGTAAAGCAATTCAAAGCATCTTTTGACTATTCAAGTTCGGATAGCAGCAATGTGATTTGTAAAGTAACTACCGGAAAAAATTACTACAGCGTACCACTTGGGGTAAGGTGGGGCATAGTAAAACAAAGATATGTTTACGATTTTTTTATTTATATTTTGGAAGGCTTAAGTACTAATAACATTAAGTTGATTACATAGGTGTATAATCAGATTACTAATAACAAACCTCTCCACATTTAAGTATAAAAATGTGTCACCAATAACAAAAAAGGTCACATTGTTACACTAGCTCTATAAAAAATAGTAAACTACAGTATTACAGATATGAATACAGCTACAAATATCATTTTTGAAAAATTGATTTGCTGAAGAGTCTTTCTTTGGTTGTTCGCGACGAGAACAACCAATTGATTTATTCTCTTAAAAGTTTATATGAAATCATTCAATGCATTGTCAGTCAACTCGTAAATGAGAACCGCAGGAAAATACTGGTTCATCTACTCAATTAATCTATGTACAGTCAGCAGCATAAGTAGATGAACAAATTCAAAATTTCAAATTGCTTAAATACTTTTGTGTTCTTACTAATCTTTTTTTTCTCTTCACAAAAACAAAATAAAAGGTATTTACTTTACTTCAAACGAAGAAAAAAATATTTCAGTTTAACTTAACGCGTATATAGGCAATTTGAAATTTTGATTTTGTACAGATACTTATGCTGCTGACTGTACATTTTTTTAAAACGATCTATTTAGTTAATCAAGAGTGGAGTTATATGGTTTTGTTGGAAAGATTAACAGGAGAGGTAGAGAGCAAAATAGTCGTTAACATTAAAAGGGCATAGTTATTACTAGCTTGTCATTTGTGTGCAAATAAATGATTTGTATTTGTAACTGTAAATTGCTATGGTAGGATTCACATAGCAGCCAACGTCTCTCTCTCTGTAGTCGGTCCCTCATGACTGAGGATCGTGGTGATCACTGGATGTACCGCATTTAGAACGGATTATTTGTTCCACCGGTTTCTGTTCATCGCATCTTCGTTGGCTGCGTTCTCGAGGCCGATCACCAACCCGATGAACAGACCAGATTAAGGACTCGTCTGCCACCAAGTTCCATAGACTATTTTTTTTTTTTTTTTTTTTTTTTTTTTTTTTTTTTTTTTTTTTTTTATTGCATTTAATGACGAGACGAGCATGCCGTTCGCCTGATGGTAAGCGATACGACCACCCATAAACAGTAGCAACACCATCCAGCACCTTGACTAACAAAGTACTGTGTGGCATTCCACTGCGCTCGTCACCCTGAGACATAAGATGTTAAGTCTCATTATGTCCAGTAGTTATACTGGCTACAATGTCCTTCAAACCAAAACCCAATAGTGCATGCACACTGCTGCTTGGTGGTAGAAATAGACATTGCGGTGGTACCCATCCAGACGGACTCTTGCATATGATTGACCTACCATCAGTAAAAACGCAGTTGCAACTTTTTTAACAGGAGTGTACGCAATTATTTCGTATTTCACCGTACAGTTTAATGATCAGCATTTTTATTGCGTGCAAATTATTTTTGGCCCTGGATTTTGTGGAACCTGTACAATATTTTTTAAACCTCTAGGTACTCTATAAGCTTTCGTTTGACCACTATCTCACCTCGTGGTAAGTGATAATGTGGTTTGCTGTGGAGTACGCTTGCCTAGAAGATTCACTCATGACTTGAAGATGCCCAGGTTATAATTATCAGGAAATACACTCTGCCAAAGTGTTCATTTTTTTAGCGGTGCGCATGATAAATGTGCAACAAAAACGCTTCGTGCGCACCGGTTACAAGGGTTGTAATTTAGTTCATCAGACATAGCTCAAGTGTATTATTTACTTCAGAAACAGATCTTTTTTAGCTGCAACAAAATATTTATACTGAGAAAAAAACCTGTTACTAATTCTTGTTAAGAAGGTATTTTAACTCATCACTACATATTTTTATTAAGCTCCTTAATAATAAATATAATTAATCAGCTTATCACTGTTTTATCACTTTCTTCCCCGCGCTAAAGTAAAGTTATGATACTGGTGGTAGGTCTCTCATTATGTAAGAGGCCGTCTGGGTGGGTACCACCGCAATGTCTATTTCTACCGCCAAGCAACAGTGTGCATGCACTGTTGTGTTTCGGTTTGAAGGATATTGTAGCCAGTATAACTACTGGACATAATTAACATTTCTGATGCTAACATTGCGGCTTCTAAATTTGTATATGACATCACTGCAGTGATATTGACACACACTAAAATAAAGAGAATCCCTAGCCGAAAGCGATGTATAAAGCCATGGATCACACATGGTCTTCTTAGGTGCATAAAGCACAGAGATAAGTTGCACAAAAAAGCTAAGTTGTCGGATAATGACGACGTTGCACAAGTGATCTACTCTAGATATAGGAACTTTTGCAATAATTTATTAAAAAAACTCAAAGCAGAATACGATACGAGCGAAATCTCAAAAAATAAAAATAACACAAAACGCATGTGGAAAACAGTAAAACATATAATAAATTCAAGTAATAATTCGTCAACTCCGAAAGAACTCTTGCAATTACGTGAAAATGAATCAGATTCTATTGACCAAGTAAACAGTTATTTCGCTAGTATTGGAGCCAATCTTGCATCCAACATAGTTACAGAGGACACAAACTGTATTTTGGAAAGTAACACAGACCCGTCTATTCACTCTATGGGCCTACTGTATACAGATGAAACAGAGGTAGAAAATATTATCCTAAACCTCAGAGATGACTGTGCTACTGGTGCTGACAACATACCAGCTGAGCTCATAAAAAAAGCACGGCATATTCTGGGGCCCCCAATAACTGTTCTGTGTAATCTTTGTTTGAGTACAGGCGTATTTCCTGATATCTTTAAAAGAGCCTTAATAGTTCCCGTTTATAAAAATGGTGACAGATACAGTGTCAACAACTATAGACCAATATCTATCCTAACAGCACTTTCAAAAATCCTTGAAAAAATTATGAACTGTAGACTAATGCAGTATTTAGAAAATAATAATTTTATTGCAAAAAATCAATATGGGTTTAGAAAATCTAGGTCAACAGAGGATGCAGTTCTTGAGCTAACTGAGAGAATAGTTAAACCCATGGATAACAAGGCTAGTGTAATAGGTATATTCCTAGATCTTACTAAGGCATTTGACACTGTATCTGTCTCCCGTTTGCTCAATAAGATGGAATATTTAGGTATCAGAGGTGTCGTGTTGGATTTGTTCCGCAGCTACATGACAAACCGAACTCAATCTGTAAAAATAGGTGACGTCACTAGCGGTAGCGCGACTCCCACTTTTGGAGTGCCTCAAGGGAGTGTACTAGGCCCAACACTTTTCCTTATATATATCAATAATTTATGCCTAAAACAAATAGCTCACTGCAATATAATTTCATATGCAGATGACACAGTACTCATAGTCCAAGGCAAAAACTGGAATTTAGCCCGCCAAAATGCTGAGACTGCGTTGAGAGAGGTAACATACTGGCTTAAGCGCAACCTTCTTACGTTAAATGTTGAAAAAACCAAATATATAACCTTTTCACCCAGAATCCACACACAACCAAGTGATAACGCATTCGAAATTATAGCGCACAACTGTTACTCACAAACACGCGAATGTAATTGTCTACATCTGAGCCGTACCAATGAGACTACATACTTGGGAGTGGTTATTGACAGTACTTTTACGTGGCATACGCATATTAATAACTTACGCGCACGAGTTAGAAAACTAATGCCAATCTTTAAAAAACTACGTCATTGTGCAGATATAAAAACCCTAACCACTATATATTTTGCTTTGGCTCAATCACTTCTCCAATATTGCATAGCGGCATGGGGAGGGGCCGGTACATCGTCCATGATTCGTTTAGAACGAGCGCAAAGAGCGGTATTAAAAGTTATGCTCAAAAAGCCTCCAAGATATTCTACGGCTCCACTGTATCAGGAATGCAAGGTATTGACAGTGAGACAAATTTATATCCTACAGATTATACTAAAGAAACATTCATCTCTACACTTTAAAAAACTTACCTCGAACAGAAGGGCTGCCGCCGTTTGTAACGTCGACATACATCGCACTACAATAGCACGGCGACAATATTTTATTAATGCTTCTCGAGTTTATAATAAAGTAAATAAATTAAAGTTTATCTACTCACAGACACGAAATCAATGTAAAAAATTACTCAAAACTTGGCTTCAGAATCTATCTTATCAGGATACAGAGGACCTATTAAAGTAAAACCATTGCACACTCACATTCACACACACACACACACACACACACACACCCACACCCACGCACCCGCACACATCTACACACACACACACACACTCACAAACCTACACACACACACACATATTAAATTGTAATAGTTTTTGTTTATTTTAATTTGTTTGGAAAGCATGTAATTTAGCTACTCGGTTGACAAAATTTTATATGAATGTACTACTTTTAAGAAGACACTGGCTCCTGTAATACAGTTTATACTAGCACAGGAGCCAGCGCCACCAACCATTTTGTATCTAAATTTTTTGTCAATAAAGATTTATTATTATTATTATTATATTATTATTATAATGAGACTTAACATCTTATGTCTCAGGATGACGAGCGCAGTAGAATGCCACTCAGTATTTTGTCAGTCAAGGTGCTGGATGGTGTTGCTACTGTTTATGGGTGGTCGTATCGCTTACCATCAGGCGAACGGCATGCTCGTCTCGTCATTCAAAGCAATAAAAAAAAAAAAAAAAAAACATAATACGGATTTGGTGACACTGATTAAAAACTATTATTATTATAGATTAACAAATTCACCGGCGCGTAACCAGTTATATCCAATACAGACTTAATATAGAATACAAAACATCTATAATTAGTTCGCATTAAAATTCCCAGTTAATAAACGGTAAACAAACGTGCGTTGTACTAGCTGTCAATAATTTTATTATGATGGCCGCTCGTATCACGCCGGTCCATTGTCCAAGCGTTATCAGTGACCTGAAGGGTGCTGATAAAGAAAAAAAGCTCCGAGGAATACCGTCAGTTCGGGGTGCGTGTATAACAACGCTCGGAGCCGCGGCGGCAAGCCAGTCGAACTCTTGACACCGAGCCAGGCGCCCGCATGCGCCTGGATCTGCTCTCGTACTTCAACTGTCTTCGCCGAAGGAATCTACCATGGCCGGGTGTGCGACGCGGGTGCTCGTGTTCATTCTAGTCACTAACTTCTTAAGTTTGGAGGGCGAGATGTTGGGCAGCTGTGCGAACTGCGCCAACGGGGATCTCAGTGTTACGGAACTGACGCAGATGAGGATAGAGTTTGTTAAGCAGCAGATCTTGAAGAAGTTGAGGCTGAGCAAGAAGCCGGCGGTAGCGCTGCCTGTGAACAGCCTGCCGATGCCCGTGGCCGAGGGCCGCACGCTCAGCGAGAGCACCGACAAGCCGCCAGAGTTTGATGATTATTATGGCAGGACTGAGCAGAAGATCATTTTTCCCGTTGAAGGTGAGCAAAGACAATTCCTAAACGATTTTTGTCTATAGGAACAATAAAGAATAAAATAGAAAAGTTCTAACAGGTATTTGCATAGTAAATTAACATATTTACAGCATCAACATTGTATACTAAAGTGAATTACAAAATTTAAAGACATAAATAAAACTTTTAACGAGGAAAAAAATATTAATGTCCTCTAGAAAAACAACATTGAATTTTATAGGACAGTTTAACAGATAAATCATTTTCTATACCTATCTTTAGAATAAGGCTTTAACGACCAAAAAACGATATTCTAAAACGAAATAAAATGAAACTATTGATACAATTTATTGTTATTATAGCCAGAACGAGATTACGCGAAAAAAATATTAAACCTCACAGGTAATTCAATATCAAACCTTTTATTATAAAGGTTCTTTATAACCTAGTAATATTATACCAAATTAGGCACTAACTGCTTAAGAATACGGACGTAATTACTTTAAGAACGTCACATTATAAATTGCGTAAATATTAGTGAGTAATTGGGCGATACTTGGGCTTCTCATTGAAAACCAGCGCTGCAGCTGTATGGCAGCAGCATTAAGCTGAATGAGTAGCCCATTGTTGGCACATTAATTTAATTGTATGTAAAAAAAAACACTTTTTCTTTCTTTATTTCTTTCTTTAATAGGTATTACACCTTTCATCTAAGAGCTCCGTAATTAATTTGTGGAAATATGCGCAAAGATAACGTTAATTTGAAAGGGATTATTTTTCAACACATAACCTTTATTTGCAACAAAATACAACGCAAGCAAATGATGTATTACAGCTACGTACATTAAAATAGATTTACTTTTAAATATTTTGTCAATTTTTTATTTATTTGACTCTAAAACTAGTTTTCATCATCATCATCAGCCACATGACGTCCACTGCTGAACATAGGCCTCCCCTAAAGATTTCCAGACAGACTTGTCAAAAGCGGCCTACATCCAGCGTGTTCCTGCGACCTTTATCTTAATTATCTTCTTTTTTTTTTATTTATTTATATAATGGCATTTGTGTTCACATTTTGCCAATGTCAAGTTTGATTTGTCTATTTTATTATCTGTAGTATGTCGAAGTAAAGCAGTGGCTACCTTACTAAGACTTTATCGAGGAGTTTTGGTGGCAACAAAAAAGCACTTGATTAGCACAGTTATTTCAATTCACTTCATTTGAGCTCTTTAATAGAACTATATTGGATAATATACCACCATAATTATGCAATATAACACTAAATATCACCAAAATAATGAATTAAAACAAGAGCACCTCATGACACTTCCAAGTTCCCGCCAAAACTCCAATTATCTTCTTATCTTTATCTAAAACTAATGATCATGCCGTATTCTGAACTAAAAAAGAAAAATTACAACAACTAAAATTCGACATTCAAAATATTCTGAATTCGACAGAGCATTATAAAATAAATAAAATACTTTATTCATCACGTAGGCGAACATAGTTGCACTTATGATAAGTCAAGATACATTAAATTGATTATATTAATAATTATTGTTAATACTAAATGTCCCTTATATAACTAACGACATTTTTATTGGGAGTAAAGTAAGTAAAGGAGTTGGCTGGCAGGAAAGGGGATATAAAAAAGAGATTATTTTATTAATAATAATGGGAGGAACGCGTCGCGATCCTCACCGGTGAGGACACCTTTAAGTAACCTCACTACGAATGCAACGTTGCCTAGGACCAGCGACTAGCTATATGGCTATATGGTTGTGCGAATAAATCGCACCTTTAGAACGAAAACGACACAATTAAAAAAAATCGAATATTGAGTTATCTTTATAAAATGTCTGTAAACTGGTCCTTTTTTTATAAAAATATAATAAAAAAGGGAGTGATATAATAGTTTTGTTCTGCTCCTGCTTGAATATGGCTCTGTTTGAACTATTGTTGTAAAGAGAACTTCGTTTTGAGTCCTTTTATGACGATAACTCAATTTTCGATTTCTTTGAAATGTGTCGTTTTCGTTCTAAACATGCGAAATGTTTTGTATTTATATATGTATATGGTTGCTGCCTAGGACCTAGGACATGCTATGTGACGTAACCTGCACTGTCTTTTTTTTCGCGGGAAACAAACGCGTTATCTCTACCACCATCGCGGGGGTGAGTGGTCGGTTATGTTGGTTTCACCGATCTTACGGCCCAATGTCGACACTCGGGAGTGTGGCATCATCCGAGCGAGCATTGGACCGAGTCCCTAACACTATGTACACCCTACACCGGCACACCAACCAAAACCCGAGGTGGCCTTCTTCGGCGCCTAGGGGACGGCCCCGGGGTATCTTGTTGCACAAAAATAGCTGCACAGAACCGCCCCTGCGCGATGCTGCGCCACATTTTGGCCCACCTCTAAATGAGGGGGCTAAGATGCCCCCGAGCTCTACAGGATGCCTTTGACGTCTACGACTGCATTGTCGCGGCCGTTGCCATAATGATGACACACTGCGGACTCCTCCTTTCCGATCGAACACGGAAACGAGTCGAAACACCCTAGGCCCGTCAGTACCTGTGTCAGACGGAATATCGGCGCACCGTGGCGCCTGTCTAGCCAGCTTAAGAAGACAGGTCGCACTGCCGCGACAGTCCTTAAGCCCTGGTATGCCACTCCTCCACGGCGGCGCTGCGGATGGAGGCCAATTAATAACAGAATCTTGCAGGAACTTACCTGACGTGATTTTGAATTGCTAGACATTAATCTGCTAAATCGCTGAAGGTTAAGGTTCTCCATATCGAATGCCTAAGGCTATACAGTCAATGTAAATTTTTCTATACTTCGCAAAGCGGAGTGTTAATACTGAACAATCCCTATACCAAATTTGTCTATTATTTCATAGTACAGCCTATGTAATAGTCGTGTTGATAATATAATGTCTTGTCTAATTCGCCTTCTACAAATTCAGATTCAATGCAGTTACGAATGGGTAAAATACTAAAGTTCGTCTAAGTATTTTGTTTAATAAGTTTATTGTTCTGTAGCTTTAAAATTAAAGCTCGACAGAAAGGGTTGACTAAAATAAATATAATCAAAGGATAACTTAATCATTTAAATGATTTCCATCTATTCAATCCTTTTATACAAACTTTACCAGTTTTAGAAGGTCTCAATTCATCGTGAATTTACCATCCACGTCCATTTTATTGATTCCTGCCAGACATTATGTCAGATGATGTCAGTAACTGAGTAGTCCAAGGTTCTACGAATTCGTTACCGCATTATTTTGCATTTTTATTAAAATCATGGACTTTTCTAGCATTATTACAAGATCTTTTCATTACGGCAATAAGCTTTTCATAAGTAGGTACTTAGGATATTAAAATTTTGCGTGTTAAGAAGTTAATATCTATCTCCGTTAAATTTCACAGCCTTATTTGTAATTGTTTTATTTCTTTACATCTAAATGGAAAAAATACTACTTAAGTGTAGGTCAGAAGTCAACGAAGGTACCTTATTTTATTTTTATAACGTTGCGAATATACAGATAAACGAGTACATACTGCACCAATTATTGTATTCGTCGTAGTTGTTTTAATTATTCACATGATAAGATGCTGTGAGTTAATGAGAAAGGTTTACTAGCAAGTAGCATGCCGTATATTTGTACCTGATAAATCTGAGTATAAATTCATGTATTTCATTTTGAGGTTATGTTTTTAAAGGCGGTAAAAATTACAATAATATATGAGTCCTGCATTATGCCCGTGGTGCATTACGTGGCAGACTTCAGATAATTTCGAATTTCTTAAGGAGAATTCTTAGGTATGTAAGTTTCCTGCCTCGGTGGCATAGTTGTATTACGGTATGACTGCAATGCTGATGTATTGGGTTCGATTCCCGGGTCGGGCAAATTATGTTGGGTTTTAAATTGAGTATTAGCCCGGAGTCTTGAATTTGTGCCCGATATGGCGATAATCCCGCCCCCTATCACATCATGGGACGGAATACGCACGGCGAAAAGTGGGTGCACTAGTTGCGCCTCTGCCTACCCCTTCGGGGATAAAAGGCGTGAGTGTGTGTGTGTGTAAGTTTCCTCACGATGTTTTCCTTCACTTCATAAACAATACACACGTAACTTCTAAAAGTCAGAGGTGTGTGCTTTGGGTTTTGAAACTATGATTGTTTCATCGCCTCTGCAGCCCGTTTGATTCGTTACTAGTGAACGTGCACTTAAAAAAGTCCAATATTTATATGATTTATTGTGTTACAAAGATAGGTATCAGTAAATTGTGATGAATATTCGTATATCAATGACATAATGTTTAATGTTCACTGGCTCGTGCGGCCGTATCAGCGAAATAAAACATTATCTCTAGATTTAAACATTCAACAGTGTTATTAATTATATTTATTCAGTAGAGAAAAACAGATTATTTTTTTTAATGAAACAATAACTTAAATTATATTATTAACCATTTATAATGCATTTTTTCTCTGCACCATTCCAGGTTGACTGGTAGAAAATGCCTTCGGCATTAAGTCCGCCTTTACATGTTTTGTATGAAGTACAAATAAAATAAAATGCAACATTCTTAACAAAATCGTAAATGCCCAACTATAAAATGATGCATCATTTCCCGCCAAAATATCCGCACTCCTATAAGTTACCGATTCGTTCCAAGTAAAACTAATTCACACGGCTATAAAAGCACGTGTATTCCTATCTGAGAAAATAACTTTGTACCACGCGAATTAATGCACACGGCAAAGGCGTGTTTTTATACTCTTGCCGGCCTAGATTTATATCTAGGCTAGGCGGACTTTGGACCTAAGTGTTTGGATTTTATGAAATACGTACTTTGAAGGTTATTCAGATATCAAAACTATGTCATAATGATATTGCAAGGTGTTTAGAGTTCAATATGCTACCTGTAACAAACTATATTATTGCATAAGAAATTCCGACGAGAAATTTAGGTATTCACGTTGCTGATAAAAAGTCATACAATGAAATACGAAGCTTATGCATGTACATTGTACATGCACATGTAGGCGGATATAAAAAAAAGATAACATAAACAAATTATATTATATAGGGAGCGTGCACGAACTATAGGGGGCAGCACAAAATCGACACAAGAGCCACAGGTGGATAAAAAATGAAACTAGAACTAGAACAATAATTTGTTCATATATTCTTTTAATAATATGACAAAAATGATAATGGTTATGTGAAAATCGACAAAAATAATAAAAGCTGTATAAAACATACATAATTATGAGTTCCAAAAGCATTTAGATATGTTTCGTTACCTAATTTATAAAAAAAGTATCTTTTGAAGATAATATTCAATACAAAAAAAAAACTGTAATTAAGGGAACATAACTTAATTTTGCTTAAATAACTAGCTCCCATCTAAAAATAGCATATTCTGGACACGCTGGGTACCAATAACATTCGGCCGGAACACATACTTTATCGTTTTTGTCGTATTAAAAGAATATATAAAGAAATTATTGTTCTAGTTTTAGTTTCTTTTTTTATCCACCTGTGGCTCTTGTGTCAATTTTGTGCTGCCCCTTATAGTTCGTGCACGCTCCCTATTTGGAAATTATAGCTACACATAATATACATCAGATAGCAAGTTCATAAATCGGAGAGTCAATATTTCATAACAACGTGAGAAGACAGTTGTTGGAGCGATGATATGCCAAAATCAACATCAAAACTTTGAATGCAGAAAGTTCAGCTAGGAGATGTCCGCTTTTTATATGGGTGCTAGGCCTCAGGGCCAGGGTCAAACTTTATGGATATTAAAGGGCCCAAAATGTTGATTCATAAAAAAAAATGTTTAGACCTCTCCATTTATAACTAACTTTTCTAAAAACGTTAATTTTAAGCGTAGTTTTAAGCAAAATAAAATTACACAAACCTCAAATCGAAGAACTTTAAAATTATACGATGTATTGCAAAGCCCTAGTTTTTGGTACTTACTGCCCAAATACATATTATAAAGTATTTTGGTTAGAATTTTAAGCCCGTTTTTGGACATGTCCTTTACTTCGCTCGTAACGTGTCATAATGTTCAGTAATTACAATGACTTAAATTAATCTAATAGGAACACAACAGTGTTTTACGGTAGAAGGTAGATAAAGCAGTACCTAATTCCTACCAAGACGAACTCTTGCATACCAGAGCCCCACAAATGGTAAAATGAAAATAACCTTAAAATTATTTATCCATTAAAATATGACATCTGCAAATCAATTTATAATTGTTAACAATGAAAAGAATGGTGATAAGCCACGTCATTTTCGTTTAATGTTATAAATGGTTTCAACCGACGAGAGGTTAAGAAGTTATGTATGCGGAAACTGATAAAAATGATACACTAGCGTAAAATGACATAATGGTGACCTATATTGTTATATTATTCATAATATCGGGTGGCGCGAAACAAAAAAAATATTAAACAATCAAGATATGCCTTTAAATGTTTAGAGACTTTATATAAATACGTATAACTTATTGCGAATTATTTTATGAAAAAATTAAATTATTTCTTTAGACATTACCTACTCCTTATTTACTTCATTAATCATTGTCTATGTAAATAATAATGCTAACCAGTAAATATAATAATATAGGATAGATTTCAACAACCCTAAAATATAAAATACGATAGTTGACGTTTAAAGAAAAATCGAACTGAAATATTAATTTTATTTCGTCATACCCTTAATTCCTATTTCTTTTAAGTTAAAAAAGGCAAACGAGCAAAAGCAATATAGGGAACTTAACGTAAATCATTAGCATTGATTTTGATGATATCAGAAAATTATAAACATTCAATATTCATTACTATAGCTATGGACGTCCATACCATTTTTTTTATCCCGCTGGAAAAAATCCATTTAAGGGCGGTATTAATAAATCAATCTCAAGTTTGAGTTACATCTCAAGTAGACATAATGTGTTAATAGTTCCATACATTATGTCTACTTAAGATGTAACTCAAACTTGAGATTGATTTATTAATACCGCCCTTAGATACCTATCTTAAACCTTGGGAGGGAAAAATGGTTATGTCGGACTCACCGGCCTTCCGACCCAGATGCCACCTAAATGCCCTCTGAAACAGGTCGCTCAAATTATGCCAGCATACCGACTAAAACCCGCGGTGGCTGTTTTGCACATGTGGGACGGTTCCGCGGGGTCGTGAATGCATCCGAATTCGCCGGACCCGTCTCGCGCAATACCGCTTCGCGGCTCGCCTAGTCCATACCATACCAGAGATGTATTATATACTGCTTACTGCTGAGCACGGGCCTCTTCTACTACTGAGAGGCTTTTACGGATGTCAATCTTGTAATATGTATTACAAAATAAAAGACAGTCGAAAAGAAACCAACAAATCTTTATAATTCTAGTGCAAGGCTAGCTATTTTCGAGTAAATAAGTATCAAGTCAAAAAACATGCAATAATCTACATCTACACTAATATTATATAGAGGAAAGATTTGTAAGTTTGTAACGAATAAACTCAAAAACTACTGGATCGATTTTAAAAATACTTTCACCAATATAAAGCTACATTAGCAGCAAATAACTTTGGCTACTTTTTATCCCGGCAAATATAAAGCGAGACTTATATCCCGGAAAAACTTTTTCACGCGGGCGGATCTGCGAGCATAATTATTATATATTCACGCTACTCCTTTTCATAAATCAATATTTTAAATATCGTACTTTAATAATTAAAAATTTGAGTTACTAAAATATAGCTATTAACTGATTGCGCCTGGATTTAGACTTAAAAGTAAGCTAAAACTATGTACCTAAGTGAGACGTAGCATAAATTAATCAATTTGTTTATCATTGGTAAAATGTAGTGCGTATAATTTTTTCACAGTAATAACTGTAGGTTTTAAGTTATCATTATTTTTACGAGGAAACACACACTCGTTATCGGTGTGTAGCGCCATGCCACTATTAAAAAATAATCGATCTGCCCCGCCCTTTTGATCTTTGGTTTGATGAATTGTTTATATGGTTATCAGTGGCAAAAATGATCAATTTTGCCCCACATATATAAAACGAATGCCGTAGGTACTATATTTAAAAATAGTTGGATTCACGCAGTTTCAATGAAATAATAATTTTCCTTTTCAGACATTCTGGATAGTCCTTTTTTAGCTGGTATTCCTTTGATTTTTTGCTTCTCTTTAGATCTTTAGACCATATTATTCTTTAAGAAAATGGTATATTATTTTAAAAATCGAATAAAGTTTATTCTTAGTTTGAATAACACAAGTTACGAGTTTTCTTAAAAGCTTTTATTTAGGCATGTAGTAGCTACACGTTGTATTTAAGTCCGCATTTAGGTTAAAACTCAAGCGTCTTTTACAATATTATAGTCTCATTACCGTCGAGTGTAAAGCATTTTTATGGAAACTTGGAACTCGGGACAGAGAATTTCAAAAAATCATTTCTCGTTGGATACTTTTTAACTAAAAAAAAATATTAATCTCAAATTTCGCAATTATTAAAAACTCGACAAGTGCGAGTTGAATTTGCGTACCAAGGGTTCCGTAAAAACTTGTGCGTAAGTTATCTAAGCATATAAGTTCAATAGTTCGCCAAAATTAATAAATTAACAAATTTAAAAAGTTTGTACTAGAAAATTCGCTTTTCTTTCTTATTGAAGTATATTTACGGTTTATATTTTATTTTCTTTACATGTGCTGTAAGACCTTGCTTCTTGTGAAATTTCATGATTCTAGGTCAACGGGAAGTTCCCTATAGGTTTTGATTCCATTGCGAAATCGCAAAATATGCGACTTAAACGGTCATATCTTTAATCACGTTGACTTACAAGTTTGACTTTTCACAGTTGAAAGAGACCGGTAGACCGGAGTATGTTATATAAATTTAAACTTGATATCTCCACACGTTCCTGAGAAAAAGGGTCTTGACAGACAGACACACGGACAACAAAGTGATCCTATAAGGTTTCCTTTATTCCGTTTGAGATACGGAACCCTAAAAATAACAAAAACATAAAAAATCCAGTTTCACATTGGAAAATAATGAGTCTAATTATCCGAGTTACGGATTCGGTGTCACGCATTGTGCGAATGTATAATTTTGTGCCGATATGAGTTGACCTCTTCTAATTTTATAGGCACAACAACGAACCAAAGTAGTAGGTACTACGTGATATCGAATATTCGTAATACTTGCAACTGAATTACCTACATTCGTAAACCGTACGCAAAGAAAAGGTAAATTTTAAAATCACCATATCGCCCATAGAAAGTTTGTGTTTTCGCTGGCAACTTCGTCATAAGTTGTTTTATCTGTTTCACAATAACAGAGCTTATTTTAAACGTTTTGAGGTTGCGAATACAGTTAAAAATATTTCAATGTATCCTACTTATGTAACACTATAAAACGTAAATATTTGTAAAAAGTATCTACGCATAAACGTCAGGTAAAAAGATTTCAATTAAATTTAGCATCCAGATTCATAAAGTCAATTTAAATGAAAGGAGATATCTGATTTTTTTTTTGGATGGTGCGCCTCAAAATCTAACCAAGCTCAAACTTTATGGATATTAAAGGGCCAAAAATATGGATCTTGGGTCCATTAAAAAATATTTTTAGACTCCTCCATTTATAACTAACTTTTTAATAACATTCATTATATGTGTAGTTTTTATGCAAAATAAAATTACATAAATCTCAAAATCGGAGGAATTTAAAATTATACTATTGATTCAAAAGGACTAGTTTTTGGGAGTACTATCCAAATATATATAAAGTATTTTGGTTAGAATTTTAAGCCCGTTTTTGGATATGTCTTTTACATGCTTAAAGTTAGTCAATTATCAGTTATAAACAAATTAAGTAATAGCTTAATATTTACGGATCTATAATAAAATAGTAGAGCCTACCAAATGGTTTGTCATGTAAAAATAACTTAGCTATAGAATACGGGCTTCATAATTTATATATTAAACTAAATTACAGTGAAGATTAAAGGTTTAATATATCTTAAAATATTATAATGGGACCTAGAATGAAAGCGAATAAAATACCTCACAGATAGAGTCGTTGGCATTTACTAAAACTAGAAGTTTATAAAAATTACACTAAAATTTCAATTACTTTTATTTCTTTCATATAAATTCATCATTATTTAGAAAAATCTTTACAACTGATTATGCTCTTTGTTGTTTCCAAAATTACTAATATTTTTTTAAATCAAACATTAATTCAATCACTCTACTGACACGTGATGGAAAAACCGTACAAGATATCCAGGAATACATAGTAGCATAATTGGTACATTATTAAAAACTTGACCCGCCGCAACTGTTTTTAAAATTATTTATAACGAATCACTTATCTTTACAATTAGTTTTTTAATTAGCTGCCTTGAATCATTGCTTATTTCAGTTTGTTAATTAGTGGTATGATGAGACCGTGAAATATTTAGATTAAGTTACAAAAATGTCACGCAAGTTACTGAAAACACACACACACACACACACACACACATACACACACACACACACTCTCGCCTTTTATCCCCGAAGGTGTAGGCAGAGGCGCAACTAGTGCACCCACTTTTCGCCTTGCGTATTCCGACCCATGATGTGATAGGGGGCGAGATTATCGAATCACTGTGAAATGTCGTAATATTCAGAAAAACTACTGAATAAATCTTAAAGGATGGCAAACTAAGTTTAATTGAAATTATAATTCTCAAATATTCCTTTGTGTACATATTTTATATACAATATAAATTATATTACATACTATCTAATATCTTAGGGTGATGGCGCGCTTTTGTCAGTTGCTGTAATTTGCTTTACAAAGGTCCGAGTGGCGCATACGTTCAGGGTAGGGTCTTCTTTGTCTTATGATTCAATTTCTGATGGGCGTATAAGGAGGGGTTTTGGAGGTCCGGAGCCCCCTACTTAGCTTACAACAAAAATAATCTGGGCCACAAACATATTCAAAATATTTAAGTTTTGGTGAGGGTGTGTATACGGGACTTATTTAATGAAATATTTATTTTTCATGGGGCGGAAAGAACTCACGCTACGCCATTGAAATTTCGGTCCTACTTTTTTTTGTAATCCTCGGCCACCCCTATGTGAATGCTATAGCTACGCCCGTGCAGTTTCATAAAACATTCATAAGACGACAGTTTCTTATAAGAATATCTGTTAAACCGGATGACCAGTTGTACAACATTGACATGATGCTTTCTAGTTTGAAACTGTTAAAATATCAAACTTATTAGTTATCCAACTTTCAAACACCAAAGGACAGGGTCAGTTAGAAAAAAACACTTTCGAAATATCTTCGTAATCATTACGAAAATATTTCTTGGTCTGCAACTCATATATGCGTCTGTTAAGGGAGTATTTTCTTGACTGTATTAAAAACTATGAGTTTACGATTTACAGTCATGCTTGTTCATGTGTATTTAATTCGTTCACAATGACTTTTAGCAGTTATCGCTGTCTCGGCTTACAAAGTAGTTTTAAACACAGTTTGCAGACGCGTAGTTGTCTTATTGATATACCTATCGCATAATTTTCTCGTCTTTATTTTATACTTTAGTTATCATATTTCGAATAAATTTTTACTCTAAATATATTTATATAAAAATAACTTCAATATCTTTCGCCTTATTTTACGTTCAAAATTCAAAACTAAAATGTTGACTATAGCTAACTTCAGGGTGGGAGTTTTGGCGGGAACTTGGAAATGTCATGAGGTGCTCTTGTTTTAATTCATTATTTTGGTGATACTTAGTGTTATATTGCATAATTATGGTGGTATATTATCCAATATAGTTTTATTAAAGAGCTCAAATGAAGTGAATTGAAATAATTGTGCTAATCAAGTGTTTTTTTTGTTGCCGCCAAAACTCCTCGATAAAGTCTTGGTAAGGTACCCACTGCTTTACTTCGACATACTACAGATAATAAAATAGACAAACCAAACTTGACATTGGCAAAATGTGAACACAAATGCAATCATAAAAAAAAAAAAAAAAACTTTAGGGTGTCGGTTCTACGTTCAAAATTCAAAACTAAAATGTTGACTATAGCTAACTTCAGGGTGCCGGTTTTTCGTGACGGAGTGCGCGCGCATCGTAAAAATTTACTCTCATCGTTTTTCCTGAACGCGCCAAAAGAAGTATAACTTCAAAAAAAAATTGATATATTTATGTGCCCCAATTAAAGTGATGTTTTGTATAAAGTTATTTGTAAGGTAATGCTTGAAACTGATATAAGTTTATTCCTTTATATCTTCAAAGCGTGTGGGCGGAGTCACGAGTACCACCTAGTGTGTAATACTCTTTTATTGGCTGAGGTATCTGTGGCAGGAAATATTATGTTTTCATTGGTTCTTGTTAGATTGCATGGACAGCGTACAAACCCAAATCATTTAAATAAACTAAACACACGGTACTTCCTCAAAAAAGTCGCAGTTTGTTTCGTCACAATTTAGCACAATGTTTAAATTTACTTGATAGATATTATAGCAATTTGCACATGTTTGCCGAGCATTTATGAATATTCGCATTTTATATTCATACAAACACAAACATGCATTTTAGAGGCGTGATCGAAGACCACGTGGGAATAACGTGAAGGAATCTTTTCACTTATCATTACATGGTTTTGTATAGTCTTAGGGATTAGAGAGCTTAGCGTATATTGTCGTATGATATTCAATGTCATCTCGTGACGAACACTGGGCCGCTAGGACGAGAGATAAAAATGTTGGGGTTTGTTACAAGAATTGACTTTGGAAGTTTTGGGAATAGTAACAACTTTTGTTTATTCAATAATTTCTTAATGGTAAATAGTCTCGATTAACTGACGGTCGATTTCCATTAGCGAATGCAATCCTATCCTCGGATTTATCGTGAAAATTAAATTATCAGGAATTTGTTAAGCATTTGATGATTTATTCTCGGAATCGGTCTGAAAATAACAATTGCGATCCTAATTTATTATTAACTAGCTTTTTCCCGCGGCTCCGCCCGCGTTAAAAAGGTTTCCGGGATAAAAGTCCCGCTTTATATTTTCCCGGGATAAAAAGTAGCCTATGAGTTAATCCAGAATATGATCTACCAGTGTGCCAAATTCCATCGAAATCCGTTCAGCAGTTTTTGCGTGAAAGAGTAACAAACATCCACACATCCATACTTACAAACTTTCGCGTTTATAATATTAGTAGGACTAGTAGGATTACGGCCAACCATTTCTTTTTAGTATCCGTTAATTCTGATACGAAATTAAACCAACTAAATACAATTTCTTTGATTAATAAACTAAGCAGTTGTTTGTAAAATATACCTATAATTGTCTGAATACTCCAAGTGCCAGACTGTACCCAGTTTTATCCAAGCATGGCCGATGTGGTAAGGAAAACTTTACATGTGTACTTGCGTTTCATAAGATATTGAGATTATTGGAGGCTTAGGAAATTGCTTCCCCAATCGTCACGTTTTTGAATGTTGCTATATACAATTGGCATTGTGTGTTCCTTATTTAGTTAGAACCAAAAAAGAAACATGAATGAAAATGCGCAATAGAGAAGGCATCAAGTGGTTTGTTTTCATTTATTCCATCGATATTGTTTATTTTCTTGTGAGAATTAGCGGTAAAGGGAGCGGATAACTACTGGCACATGTCGGCACATTATCTGCTGCCGACCCCGCCTCGATCCTTGCTCCAATTAACATAGGGTCAGCTTATACTATGTACTACCTATATATAATAAAAATATTATCACAATTTCGTAACTCACCATCAAGCAAAGTCCAAATTTTAGTAAACCTGAAGAACGTCGAAATACGCCTCATGATTTTTGGGTTTATTTGAACAGCATAGTACTTACCACTAGAAATATAATTATTATATGTAACATAATATTGGAAAGAAGCTCTACGAATGGTTATTAAAAAATAGGTATTTAAAATTCAAACAGGTGGCATTTGAGGTTAGTTTGATGCCGAAGATAAATTAATAGGATAAATCCTTATACAAATCTTTACAATTAAATGATGTTATGAACTAATCGTCTGCCTAATAACTTCGTCCCTTAACAATACCTAGATTTTTTATCACAAAGTACGGCTCTGCATGCCTTCATTCTAAGACATTGATGTCTCACAAAAGCCAGTAAATATGCCACTTGCTTTTAATGAATGTTTATGAATAAAACGGAAATAATGATACATTTCTCACTAAACATTTAATTAATGATAAATATTGTACTAATTAGAGAAATAGTTGAACTTGTAGGTAACTCTAACCTATAAACATGTGAGTAAATAAGTTATTATGCGTAATATCACATTGAAGCTGTTATAGTTGTCTCAATGTATATTTCACAACAAGAAATATGTCTTCAATGATAATATCTAGCGTTCAAATTGTTATCTGTGACACAACAATTAATGAAAACTAATGGAAACAGGTCATCGTATTTTCCCGCCAATTTAAGATCACGTTAGAGTACGCCATTTTGAAAAATTACTTTTATTAACAACTACCCAGTTGCTATTCTATTTAGTAGCTATTTAATTAGTAGTTATTTTAATAATAGAAAAAATGAATAACTTATGCATACGTCCATTAGATAATATTTATAATTAATATTTATTATTTGCAAATCTCTACGACTTAGCTCGTTGCCCATTTTTACCTCTAATATTGAATCTCTATTAATTACTTGCTTTCTATTTGTTACAGGGGAATGTCTGACGTCTGGTCGGTATCCATTTAAATGTCTCCAGTTTGAACTGCCTCCTGATGTGGAGCCCGAAGAAGTATCCGTCGTGGAACTCTGGTTTTATAAGGTAAATACAAAAATAAGTTGATGATTTCTAAAAAGAACATGATTTATGCTTATAAGTACTTTTTACTGGAGACGGTAACCATAGAGATCGTATAAGTTTAATTTTTGCCAAATTATTAAATCTTTGTTTCTCTGAGATACAGCAGAGAATTCCTTGGTCCATGCTCTACAATTTTACCGAAGGGCAAAAATCCACCAATCTTTGATACAGGTTTTTCCTTAGACATAATAATGTCTCGTGATACGGATATTAAAGACGGATCTCTAACTCATGTTAACCTATATTTGATAATAAGATGGCGCCCTTTGATCGTCGGAATGTATTCCAAAGACTTTCGCTCATTATTAGGTCGATTAATTTATGTAAACAAAGATAGCATTGACCCATTATATTTGAGGCGTGTTTAGATATTCAAAACAAATATACACATAAATGATTACTACTAAACAACCACTCTATTGAAATAGGATAGCAAAACAATGATAAAACAAAATATAAATAAACGTCTTTTATGGAATTATGTACAGCGCCATCTATTAATTGTCAACGGCAACTTTAATTTTTAATATTTTTTTAGGAAAGAGATCCGATGGATGAATACAACCAAACATTTGTAATATCTGAAGCAGCTCACTGGGATAGTCAGCAGCAGTTTAAGAAGACCAAGCCCATAGCTATCAAAGAGACGGACATTGGAGAAGGCTGGGTGCGGGTCGAGCTGGCTTGGGCCGTTAGGGTCTGGCTTGAAGGCATGGAGAGGCTGCACACGCTGCATGTCGCGTGCAGAACTTGTCAGGTGAGGATTGGTATATGGATAATACACTTATTAAGTCATTTGCGAAGAGTTTATGAGCCGCAATGAGAGTGTCATCACTCCGTCAAGCTTATTTTCCGTTTTATTCAGAATTTATGCAGCAACTCTCATTTTTCTAGACACTAGTTCACTTCTTCAAAGAGTCATATTACTTATGATGATTATGGCTTATGAGCTTTACTATCAATGATAGAATTATAAATTTATTAAGAAGTATATTTTGCTCTTCCTACATACATAGGTAATACAAAAACGACTTACTTATGAATTACATTTATTGTATTATTTTATGCCGAAAATAACCGAACATTTTCTCAACAGTCACGCCGCGCCCCACTCTCCTTCCACGAGAAACACCGACCATTCCTAGTGTTGTACACCAAATACGCCGGCAAGAGACGCCGGGGCCGAGCGCTAGAGTGCGGCGCAGGTACCAACGAGTGCTGCAGAGAGCCACTCTACATCAGCTTCAAGGAACTGGGCTGGGATTACTGGATCATACGGCCGGCTGGCTACCACGCGTACTTCTGCAAGGGAAGCTGCGCGCCGATCTCCTCGGTTACCACCGCTGAGAGCTACCATTATGATATTATTAGGGTGAGTTTTTTAATACTTTATATTATTACTATAGATTTTTGTTGAACACGTCAAGTATTAAATATTAATTCCAGGAAGATATCGAGTTGTAAAATATTACAAGTGGCTATAAGATACCAATCAGCATGGCACAAACTACTGTCAAATTCGGCTTAATAAAGTATCTCGACAATAGTACTTACTACTAGCTAAACATAAAATGTTATTTTAAAACATTGAGTGGCGTTCTGTGATAGAGCTTTTTTGAATCTCATATGATATCAATAAGAGTCAATAATAATGTTTATATATTTGTCCGATACATTTCATGATTCCACTTAATAAATTGTATCTCTTGTCAACAGAAATACTTCTACACGTTAACGGAGAAGAAAGCGGAGTTTAAACCGTGCTGCGCGCCCACCACCTTCAGTTCATTACAACTTCTCTACATAGACTCTACGAATACAGTCACGCAGAAGACTCTACCCAACATGGTGGTAGAGTCCTGTGGATGTATGTGATCGTAGAAGATTTACGGTCTTATTCATAATAAAACGCTAATCGAAGGTAAAAACCTCCATTAGATATAACGTCCTAGAAGCCTATCGAGCGTTCGATAAAATTTCTTATTCATAATGGTTTTTTGTAGCTACTATAAGTGAATTGCCGTTATAGTACATGATGTTGCCAATACGTAGAAAAAAAATATTTCAGTTGATTTCTACCAATTTATACCAAGCTTTGTCTCTGGAAACAACTATAAAAAAAACAACTTGTCAATGTCAGTTGTCAAAATATAAATTGGAGGGAAACTACCAATGTATGTATTATACTGTTTATATTCTCATTGAGTTTGTTGATTGTTCTGGAAAGTAATTAAAAACAGAATAAATTAATAAATTGGAAGTATGCAGCAATTAAAAAAAGAAAAACGGCAGAGGGGTGAAAATTGTCTGGAAGAAGACAAGGTTGGTGCAGCTATTTTACGTACTTATTTGAAAGTTCCAGTTTGCGCGATTCATGCATGCATTACTAACAGTATTGTTTTCGCTTTCAAGATTATATTAAAGGAACTGGTGAGGGAGTGGGTCAGGGTCCTCAAAAATAAAACTACGGACACGAACTCCAATTCCACGAAGGTGGCGGCGTGGAATGACTTGAGAAAGAGGTGCTAACTTAAATCTAATATTGCTACTTTTGCATTGTTTTCATGTTAAACAATATACACAATTAAGACATTCCTTAAACAAACTTCTTTTTTCATTTCAGTTTTAACTGTATGTGTAATGGTATCCACGCTCAGTAGTGCACCTGAAATCACAGTGGGGCCTCTTAAAAATGAAGGCTAAAAAGCAAAGGCGGAAGAGAGGAAGGAGCTGCTGAAGACTGGTGGTGGCCCACCACCAGTAATAAAAGGAGTCAGTAGTGAAGACATTAGCAGCTGGCTGCCTAATGAATTTGTTACCGACACAAATGAATTTGACTCTGACAGTATAAATCAGGTAATATTCATTTATGGCATGTTTTTTTTTGTAACCACTGAGTCATAGTTTTTGTAACTATTTGAATATTTTAGATGAGAATATTATAGCATATTGAAGATTCACCTTTACAGGACAAATATTCAAAACCCTCTGCTTTCACACATACTACAACTACTGTAAATAATATTATTGAAGAGGTATGTTATACCAAAAGTCAAATTAAAATCAATGTAAAGATCATAGTTCAACACACACATGATGGTGTGCCCTGGTGGCCCTGTGTAGGATACCATACCATAACAGGTAATTCCAGTTCCATGCTATAAACCTGAACGATGCTGTTATATATTTAAATAAATACAACATATTAGATGCCAGTTGTGGAGCCACATCCTCCAGAGGATTCAGGTCCACGGCTAAAAAATAAATAAAAAAAGGTTTTTGCAGTAAGTAAACTTTAAATTAAGAGTGACGAGTGGACGATAGCCTAGTTGGGAATGGAACGGTCTGCCGAGACAATGTCCGGCGGTTCAAAACCCAAGGCACACACCTCTGATTTTTCGAAGTTATGTGTTTATTGTTTATCAATTATCGTTCGCTTTAACGGTGAAGGAAAACATCGTGAGGAAACCTACATACCTGAGAATTCTCGATAAGAATTTCGAGGGTATGTGAAGTCTGCCAATCCGCACTAGGCCAGCGTGGTGGACTAAGGCCTAACCCCTCTCAGTAGTAGAGGAGGCCCGTGCTCAGCAGTGGGCAGTATTTAATACAGGGCTGGTATTATTAAACTTTAAATTAATTTCCATGTTTAAGTAATTCTTTTATTTTGTTTATACCATACCAGCCCCGTATTATATACTGCCCACAGCTGAGAAAGGGCCCTATATTACTACTGAGAGGGTTTAGTCCACCACGCTAGCCTAGTGTAGGTTGGTAGACTTCACATACCTTCAAAATTATTTTTGGGGAATTCTCAGGTATGTAGCTTTTCTCACAATGTTTTACTTCACTGCTAAAGTAAACAATAATTGATAAACAATACACACATAACTTTTGAACCTGCAGACAACTGTCTCACCAGGCCGTTGCATTCCTAACTAGGCTATTGTCAACTATGAATGTTTATACATTGCATTATTTCAGGATTGTCGCGCACCTGCAGAACAAATAGCTGAATTCGAAATCCAGTGCCGAAAAGTGCTGCATGCCATGCAGATGAAGAATGAGCAGTAGAAAAATATTTTTTTTAAATTAAAAGAAACTAGTAAAAAAAAACTTAATAATTATAAACCAAAAAGTATCTAAACTATATGATGTTTAATTATTACCTTTGGGTGTGCACTTCATTCAATATTGGACACACTATCCCCGGATACTTAAGTCTCTTTGAGCGATTGTAATGTTGTGCAAAATTGCAATGGCCACAATACCTAGTCATATTTACTAGGTCAAATTTTACAGACATGGCATAGAGCAGGCATTGGAAGCACTGTTTCCATACATCAAAGCAACAATACTTGCCTCATTGTATTTCTCTGTACCACATAGTCTCATTACAGGTGTATATAAATATGGCTCCACGTGTATACCTTACTGCTATAGCCACTTTTTTATATATTCATATAAATAGAATATTGGGATAATCTTATATTACTAATATTAGAAATACGAAAGTTTGTGAAAATGTTTGAATATTTGTTAAGTAAACTCAGAAAAAGCTAAATGGATTTGGCATACAGGTAAACCATATCCTGGATTAACACATAGGCTTCTTTTTATCCTGATAACTTGCTCTCATGGAAAATAATGTGGTTTTTATAAATAGGTAAAAGGCGCTGGCGTCTTACTGGTTTCGCTATAAATCGCTACAGTGTTTCGGGACTTGTAGTGGGAAGCCGCGAGCAACAACTAGTAAATCATAATTTTATTTTTCAGAATATGATAGTTGTACCTCATCAGACTCCACTTCCAGCAGGAAATATAAATGAGATATTTATGTATCAGTATTATGCTATATTCATGTAAGATACTATTGTTTCATGTGGAGATGTAAAACATATTTTTCAGGTATTAGTTAAAAAAAAATACAATACTTAATAAAATAAAAACTTTATTCATTACGTAGGCATATAAAAGGCTCTTATGACAAGTCAATACATAATATTCATTTTTCAATTACTTAAATTATTTAGGGAACCAACACGGCCTAGTAGGTACAGAAGACATGGGCAGGGTGGAAAGGATTAGTTCCACTTTCCTTCCTTCCCTCCCTTCAATACTATTAACAATTTGTTCAATACACAGAATAATGCATGCATATATGTATAAGAAATAAAAAAAGTCCAAATCCGCCACCTGAAAACAAAAAGTATTTTACAAATCATTATTAAATCATTCTAGGTTGATGCTATAATCCTGTAGGATACTAAAATCCACCTGCATGGTGCACCTGGAAATATAAAGGAGGTATTAACAAATCATCATTAAGTATTTCCAATCTTGTGCTATAATCCTGTAGGGTACTGATGTATATTTAAATAAATAAAGCTTATTTTCAGTATTACATTCAAAATAATGTTTATGCATTGCAGGAAAAAGTAGCATGCTATTCAAATGGACAATAACCTCCAGTGAAATATTTTTTTTAATCTTTATGATGTAATAATAAAAGAAAAATATAAATTTTATAAAATGATGACAATGACTAACTACAATTAGGATGTTTAATTATAATTTAATTATTTGAGTGTAAAAAACTTCATTAATTGAAGTGCTTAGCTATAAAAGCCTGCAAAATGGCAGAATTTCTACCCTGTCTAGGGTGTGGTTCAAAATTAATTGATTCAGACACCTATTCAATATCAGACACACTTTCTTCTGTGGCATATGTCTCTCTTTGAGCAATTACAATGTTGTGCAACACTGCAAGAGCCACAATAGTATTCTTCACATTGCCTAATTTACAGACATGCCATGGAGCAAGCATTGGAAGCGCTGTTTCCACACACCAAAGCAACCCTCCACAACATTTCTTGTTGAAATATGTGCCTCATTATATTTCTCTTCAGCATGACTAAGTGGTCTCTCCCTGAATCTCCTAGAAGTATACCCCTTAACTCACCTGCTTCAAAACATTCTTTGAGGGTCGATTCATTAAATATGTGGGAGTCATGAGTGCTGCCTCGCCACCTAAAAACAATATCCCAGATCCGAAGACTAGTATCACAGGTAACCTACAACAATTATTATCTTGTTTATGCAATAAAGTAAAGCCTATCGTAGTTTACTTTATATATTCCTGAAAATCTTACCTGAACATTGAGGGAATATCCTTTTCTATTTATGTAATATTGGGCTGCATCACCACCATGTTTTTTTATTTATATATGCATGCAATCAATACAACCAATTACAGATGGGAAGCCTCTTAAATGGTGGAATTCTGTCATTAGCTGTTGTTCCTCTGCAACAGAAATGGGCATCATTATATAATCTGCAGTACGTCGTGCGAGCGCACGCGCTACTCTGCTAAATATGCGGCTGATAGTGGCTTGAGATAATCCATAGAGGTCTCCAGCATCTTCTTGAATCTGTAAAGGAAACGAGTCTTAAAAGTAACGCATCATTAGGTATACCCAAGTTTGTATGAATATCGAAAAGGATTAACTTACCTCTTACCTTTACGGTGCAGCTGTAACTCTTCGCAGACTAATTCAATTATAAAAGCAGCCGTTCGTTTGGAAAAACTATACCGTTTACGGAATTCCTCGTCATCCAGAGAAAACGGATCAAACTCTGACGATAAACTTTTCTACGTGAAATATTTTCAATTACTGCAATGCTATGCAGGGTTTGTAAGGCTTCCATTATTTATACACAAGTAAATAAAAATACTTCTTGAAACGAAAATTATGCGCTACGAGATCGATGTGTTGTTTACTTTAAATCGACTGACAATTGACATCGGATATCGGTGCCAAACACAAAACAGCTGACCGACGGCGGCCATTTTTTTGTTACGGAACGCTTAAAGAAGGGGTCTAGCTCCTATAAATCAAAGCAACTTCACCGTAGGCTTATAGGCCGTTTTAGCGCTTTTGAACCATTATGAATAACAATTTTTTACAAGCCTCTACTAACGGTCCTATAAAGTTCCGAAGAGTCATTATGAATAAGACCGTTAGTAAATGCAGACTACGTAAAAACAACACTAAAGGAACTTTTGTCAAACATGGCAGCTTATGAGTGAAAAAACTATATAGGGAACGTGCACGAACTATAGGAGGTAGCAGAAAATGACGCAAGAGCCTCATGTGGATAAAAAAGGAACTTTTCAAAGCTATAATTTATTTTTCTTTTACTATGTCAAAAATGATAAAATATGGGTTCCGGCTGAATACTATTGATACCTAGGGTGGTCAGAATAAGCTTTTTTTTAGATGGGAGCTAGTTATTTTGATGTTATTGAACCAAAATTAGGAGGTTATGTTCCCTTAGTTACAGATTTGTTTGTATTGAATATTATCTTCAAAACATCATTATTTTCATAAATTACGTAATGAGACATTTCTGAATGCTTTTGGAACTCATAATTATAAATATGTATGTTTTATACAGCTTTTATTATTTTTGTCGATTATCACATAACCATGAAATGTAAGTACTTAGGTACTATTCTTGGGAGCATAATAGAATTTCACACCATTTGATTCGTTTTTTATGTTTTGGAGCAGATACACAGCAATACATTATCAACAAATTAAATTTTACTTTTCATCCTTTTAATATGAATATTTTACGTCAATGCCAAGTATCGATGGGCTGAAAAAGATTCAGATTGCACCACCAGATGGCAAAGCTTACGCCGTGCACGTTCCCTATAAGTGAATAAAGTGATATTGACCCTGTGAGTTTAATAGCATATGCGTTTCAAGATTACTATAATCGACTAAAATTCTCGAATCAGGTTTCATCATCACCATCCATGTCACGATGTCCACTGAACATGGGTATCCCCTTAAGTTCTGGTTTAGTAATTTAATATTGTCAGAATTTCTATCTTATAATTTTTTCAGCGTGGGCTAAATTATTTCTAATAATGCAACAACTAAGATTATACTAAGTTCACAGTAACATTCTCATGTTATTTACTTATAAAATATTTAAACATTCAGAATTCTTTATGAGAAAATTCTCTACCAATTAAAACTCTACCTGGCCTGGACAGATATTACCGATTTAAGTCATTATACCATCCCAATAAGATTCAAATTCTCTTTATGATTAAAACAAAATGATCTTGTTATGTGTAATAGGATTCAGGATTAAGACCAATAGATTGTATTAACTATTCTCCAATACTAATGATTTTTAACTACTTAAGCATTATTGTGATATAGTAGAATGTATGTATAATAATTAGAATAATTACTAATTACCAGTGCATTTATTTAAATTAATTTGTAAATATTTTTGTTTAGATGTTATGCGATTTAATATTCATATTTAATGAAGGAAAAGTTAGAATCATTTTTTTAAAGTATAAATTTTTTAGTTGCAAATCGTTGACTCAGTTTTGTATTATTTGGTTTTATTATTTCAGAATCCTACGTTTTATATGGATATTGAAAATTCGAATATTTACGTTAGTTAAATGTAAATTACTGTATGATAAATTATCAAAGTATCTGTAACGTAGTATATGTGTATAGATTTAGTTTGTTTACTAGAAATTTCGGAACGATACTGAATATGGCTCGGATGTAGTGCTTGTTTTAAGTTTTGTCTCTTGTTCAGTCCCGGATAAAATCCCACTGTATCCCGGGATAAAAAATAGCATCGATCCAACATTAATCCGGGACTTTTGTGTGACATCTCTGCTAAATGTCATTCAAATCTATTATTATGGGCTCAAATCTCGACGCAAACCCACAATTTCCTTCTACACCTTTTACCTCTACCTTCCGTTTTTAACGTCTATTTAGAAAAAAAATTTTTTTTTATGAAACTGACATAAACAAGAAACTATTTTTTTTTGTTTCATGGCACTATTTGTATATAAATTCGTTCCTCTAGTTATAATGTTAGCAAATTGTGAGATAATTTCGAATATATGTTATTAGGATATTATTTCGATTTCGATCATTGTAATCATCCAAATTTCAATATTCATATTAATTCTACCACACTGCTTCACATTCATCTGATTTTCAAATCAATTTCCATATAATCAAACAGAAACGTTAACATAGATAATATTTTTTTTGGTAAATATGACTTAAATTATTTCATTCACAAAATTAATATTTACATTGACGAATCATGGAAAAATATTTAAATATCGTTTCATATAATGTGTACCTATTCCGTTAAATTTTCCGAAAAATATGTGTTTCTGTAGTAATTTTCATGTGAATCTAAGATCTTAACTATTATAAAACTCACTTACATTGTATCATGTACTTAAAGCAACTGTAGTTGTTATTAAATATTGTACAGTGTTCAAGTATTATAGTATGTAAGTGACGTATATAAGAAAATTAAAATAAACTTGTTTTTAAATTTATTTGGTTTTGTTGTATGGATTTTTAAGTTCTTCATTAATATGACGATTATTTAGCCACGTGGGAGATGAACAATCCTGAAACCAGAGGATACGGGTTCGATTTCCATAGCAAGAGAAAAATATTATGTTATCTACAAGTTTTTGTACCGAGTTGTAGACTAAAATTCTCTTACAATCGAAAGTAATAATTATCTCCAGAATCCGGATCGCCCTGGTAAATAAACTAAACAAAGAAGTCAAGCTAATTTCCAGAGTTGATCCGACCAAAATCGACAACTTTACTATTTTTCTTCTTCAGCCTTTAGAAGTCCACTGCTGAACATAGGCCTCCCCCAAAGATTTCCAGACCAACCTGTCAGAAGCGGCCCGCATCCGGCACTTTACTATTACTCTTAAAAAAATCTTGTTTTACTGTAGTTAAGAATTGGTGGGTGTTATGGGGGTAGGCAGAGAATTAAAACACGCAGTACGACACAACACATCGTTTACTAATAAAAGCAACAGATCACAAAACGCATCTACAAATAGTAGCGCAGTCTCGCGCCAACACGGCGAAGATTAAACACGAAATATAAATATTGCATGATATAGGTGAAGTCACAGATTTCTTTTTTTTTATGGCATTGAATGAGGAGACGAGCATGCCGTTCGCCTGATGGTCAGCGATACGACCACCCATAAACAGTAGCAACACCATCCAACACCTTGAGTTACAAAGTACTGTGTGGCATTCCACTGCGCTCGACATCCTGAGACATAAGATGTTAAGTCTCATTATGTCATGTAGTTACACTGGCTACAATGTCCTTCAAACCGAAACACAACAGTGCATGCGCGCTGCTGCTTGGCGGTAGAAATAGACATTGCGGTGCTACCCACCCAGACGGACTCTAACATATGAGAGACCTACCACCAGTAAACTTACAAAGTCCATAACCCAATAAAAAAGATCATTTTAATTTAAGGCACTTTCGACATTTCTTCGTATCCGTAGAACGTAGAAATCAATCCGTTTAGGATTTGTCAAAACACATAATTCAAATAGTGGTCAACATTTTAATCTTATTTTTAACGAAATTTTATTATACATTTTTGGTCAATAATTTAATAGAGAAAACGGTGTATATCACATGACTGTGCTTCCATTAATATTAGAACATGGTAACTTCACTTATATCATTAAACACAACACACATTAAATAACAATCACACAACTGAATTACAATAAATCACAGAATTTACGGATACCATGTCCAACTAGTTACACATTTTTTTACTATTGATACTTGGTTGGCACACTACCATGCAATACTGCAACTGACAATTTTAACAATGTACTCTATAGAAGAACAAGTCTTAAAAAAATATTCTTGTGTTTACTATTCAAATATGAAAAAAAATTAAATAGGCAATTTAAAAAATACTCATAAAAATAAGGTCAGGTAATTTTTTGTTTTGTTTATTTAACACTCCTCTTATTGCTGACCACACACGATTCTTAGGGCCAGTTTCACCAGTACCTGATAACTGTCTGGAATATAACGGTATCTAACAAATAAATCTGACAGATTACTAGTGATTTCTGCCAGATATCTATTCGATGCCTGTGAAACCGAAAGTTGTAGTTTATATGGCGAATAAGTTCCGAATAAGCTATCACGGACTTCATCAGCATGTGGTAAAATCGGCCCTTAATGAAGATGATTTTAAAACTATAAAGTGAATAATATTTATACACGTTGATTTTTAACCCACTTCCAAAAAAGGAGGGGATCACAATGTTTCTTTTTTGTTTTTTAGAGTTTAGTTTGACCAATTTTGTAAGAAACAATAATTATTCTTCGTTACCTTTTTTGGCAATAGCCAGTTGCAGTATCAACTTACGGACCAAAATGAAACGTCTACAGCTTAAACCAGCGAACAGGACGGACCGAGTCGCAATGATATGTCACGATACAACCATTTATTACGCTTTTATAGGGCCGAAGGGGAACAAAAAGTTACGCAAAAAAAATATTTTTTGTAAGATTTTTTTTTTAAATTATGCATGCGGTTATGGGTATGGAAAAATGTGGGGTATCACTGTCAAATGTATTTTACTATATTGACAGGTAAATGAAAATGGGATAACAAAAGTACCGTTTAAGTATTCGGTATATTGTATTTTTACTGAAAATCAATTTCAGTGTAAAATCGAGTAATTTTAACTCTTTAAAAATTCCATTTGTTCCATTAGTTACTAGACTTCTGCTCGCGGCTCCGCCCGCATAAAAAGGTTGTCCGGGATAAAAATATTTTCCCGGGGTAAATTGTCTATAGCACTCAGGAGTAATGTAGCTTCCTATTAGTGAAAGAATTTTCAAAATCGGTCCAGTAGTTTGTGAGTTTATCCATTACAAACAAACAAACAATCAAATCTTTTCTCTTTATATTATTAGTATAGACAGATGTAATATAACTTTTCCATTAAATTAAAAATCTGTTTTTGAATATTTGAATGAGGTAGAACATAATTTTTTCATTGACACGATAATTATAACCATTTTTTGAGTCCGTTTATTATTTTTTTACGTACTATTTGTTCGTCCCTCGTCCTTCACTTAATAATACTTTGAAAGGGTGACAGTCTATTACTTAGGTATCTAAACTATATAATTTTTCGTAAATATTTAGTTTATAGTTAAAATAGGCAAAAAAGTTTATTTGAAACAAAACATTAGACTTTAAGTCCAAATAATAACGACTAGACTAGAGAAACAATAAATAAAAAAAAGCTATAATTTTTTTTCCAATATCACAAATTCTTCAGCGTATAATGAATATGAATTATATCACAAACAGGATTAGCAAGCAAGTTTAGGACACGAGTAAACGTATTAACTCGTGGACAATGATGTTCCAAAAACATAGATATCATATTAGCAATCGCAATCTGAACACTCGAAAGTAGCCCAATTGGAATCAATGATATTTTAATAAAAATGTGTAGATACGGCACCAATACTGTACTCGGCTCTCAAAAACGGCACATTATCCCACACATAGTTAATTTCATATTACAATAACAAACTATAATATGACACGTGAAAGTATTACTACATATCATAATTCTCATTATTATCATACAGAAAATTTCGCACCTTTAGAACGAAATTACGACACAATTCAAAAAAAACGAAATTGAGTTATCTTCATAAATTGACTTAAAACGAAGTTCTCAGTACAACAATAGTTCAAACACAACCATATTCAAGCGGGAAAAGGACCAAACTATTATATCGGGCCTTTTTTAAATTATATTTTTATAAAAAAGGGATCAGTTTTAAGTCATTTTCCGAAGATAACTCAATTTTGGTTGTTTTGAATTGTGTCGTTTTCTTTCTAAAGGTGCGATTTTATCGACCATTCTTTAGACGTCTAGCTTCAACAGATTCTGTCGCGATACTAAGGCCGATTGTGCTAATTAGCTCAATTTTAGTGTGCCATTTGGAGACTGTTTATATCGCATCTACACCTTTTTCTAGCTAGAATACTAGCTGTCTTTATTGTTCATACTGGTTTAAATACGTCAACTCCCACATACGTAATGTCAAGAAAGTGTGTGCGGAACACTTTTTTGTTTTGTTTAATTTGTTAAGGTATGGCATATCTATACTTTTTAAAATAATTGGTTGTGGAACACTATGCCCACTAATAGACGTGGCCTACCCCTTAAGACTAGCATTATTAAGGTCCAAATTCTACCTTGAAGTATGCTCGAATTTTATATTCGACGGACTAATTTGACAGATGTAGTTGCCAGAGTTACAGGCATTTTAACAGTTATGCTAAAGTCGATATCTCAATATCGACATTTAAATCACATCAATATAAATTGATTAAATATAATACTCTCATCCTGGTGGGCCGCAATATCATTATCGATCAATAATATCACGTACTTGCATTCGTCAAAATAAACTGAATGAACTGATTCAACGAAATGAAAGAAAGAAATTTGTGGGTCTGAACTTAATTATACATAGATAAAACTAAAATATTTGGAGGTGTTTATGTAATTCTGGACCGCTTTCATTTCAATAACAAAATATTAATATAGAATCCAAACAAAATATCGTAAAACTGTTCCGTTTTATCGATAACATCTGTTTTTTATCGATAGGATCAGCACTACGGGTTACCTGGTAACATTTGTGCACAGCTGTCAAATTACTCCGTAGAATGAAAAAACTCGAGTGTAGGGGGTATATATGCCCAAAAAACGACGCTAAATAGGAACCAAACTACAATAAACACTAATAGACTGTCAACCTTATTCCATATGCAAAGGGCATATCCACAAATGGCACTAAAAGGGTCCTTTGCCAAAATATAGACGACAAAACCCTAGGACATATAAATACACTCTTACAAACTAAACAATTTTGGAATGATTTTGACAATCACAAGCCTTCGTGTGAATAATTTGGCATCGATGCAGAGCGTTACTACCATATTTTTTCCCGCCATTTTCATTTGTCAATTTTGATACTCAAAATAGGACTTTATTGAGTCACAAATAAAATCGATAATTTTTTGATAAAACGAGATGTCCGCTTTTTGTATGGGTGCTGGGCCTCAAAATGTAACCAACTTTATGGATAATAAGGGGGCACAAATATGGAACTTAGATACATCAAAAAAAAAATTTTAGATCCCTCCATTTAGAACTAACTTTTTTAAAACGTTCATTATAAGTATAGTTTTTAACCATAAAATCATTACATACATCTCAAAATCGCAGGACTTGGAAATTATACGATTTATTGCAAAGGCCTAGTTTTTGGGAGTACCTACTATCCAAATTATATAAAGTATCTTGGTTAGAATTTTAAGCTCATTTTTGGACATGTCCTTTAGCTATTTCTTGCGAATGTAGTAATACTCTGCAAGTAAATCGAAACTTCTAAGGCACTACACAAGCAATGTACTCGTAGTAATTACTCGATACTATGTACTTGCAATGTAATCTATGTTCATTCAAAATTATGTTTTAATATATAGCTACAAGATTGATTTTTGAAAGTTCCTTAATATATTACGTTCGTCAAAAATATATTTGTACATTGCAAGCACTTTGATTTAAACATTATTTATAAATAGTAATCTCTTGAAAGCACCATGTATAAACAAAAAATATCCAAAATACATAACTTACAATAAATTATAGTGTGACTTGTGCGTTTTAGGGCAATTTCTACTTAATGCTATGCTATACTACACAAAGCTATATTGTTCGTTGTTATTAAACAAGATTCAGAGCTATTTTCAAATGCAAGTTTTATTACACTTCACAATCTACATCGTGTTTTTAATAAAATCCCTAGCAACAAACTTTCTAGCCTAAATAGGAAATGCAGTTTGAAATAACGTAATAAATAATATAATTTTATTCACAGAAAACTGCGGTACATTTTTTCCTAGAAACCTTAAATTGTTAATTGACAAAATCTATGACATGTTACTTCTCTAAATAGCTTTCGTATAGCATAGCAGAACCCTTAATATGCGATGTCTTTTGACAACTAAACATTATGCCTAATAAAAAAACGTGAGAAGCTGTCTTTAATGGTGTCTTGAACTGCGTTCGACACGCCCCCACATCTTTGGGATTACGTATATTGACTAACAATGAATAAACATAAATAAATTATATACATCAAACGGCATAGCCGCGTATCGTATAGCTTACCTAACGTCAGTATGGTCCCACCTTTATAGGGATTAAGGCAGCCTTTTTAAAGTCTAAAATGATCCTTAATGCCTCTGGTAAATATGCTAGATGACGATAATACTTGGCAGATGAACAGCTTGAACACAAAATAGGATTTTGATAATGTAGCTGTTTTGTTAGTTCAAGATGGGCAGGAACTTATTTTAGGTACTGTTCAAGTAATAAGTATTTTTTTGTAAAGTGAATTAATTGTCTTTCAAATGCTATAACATTTTTTTAACACACATTTTAATGTTTTTTAGCCTTTGTCATTTTACAAGATAAAACAATGAAAAAAAAATAGTTACTTAATACTTGAACAGTTATTTATCTTTATCAAAAGATATATTGAAAACCAACCCAATTGCTCGATACTACTGTTTCTCAATGGTGGTGAGTTTGGCTGTCTCGCTGTCGGATGGCGGCGCTGGTTCAGTGGCTTGCACCTTGATCATGGTTGGTATCGGCGTGGTCGGGGGTTCGGGCCTGTTCGCCACTGTGAGGGCGCCACTGTTCACGTCTTCGATCGCTTTGCGGAGCTGTGGGTGGAAGTTGGGTTATAGTGATACCAAGGTGGAGAAAAACTCACATACATAGCATCACGCTTTTTTCCCTTTTTCAGGGGTAGGCAGAGGTGTAATACACCAACATTTCGCCAGCTTTGTTAGGTCCCATGTAATAGGGGGCGGACCTATTGCCCTTTACCGGGCACATTTCCAGACTCCGGGCTGATACTGAGTAGAAAAACCCAATATCACTTTGCCCGACCCGGGGATCGAACCCAAGACCTCAGCACTTCAGTCGTATCGTAATACAACTACGCCACTGTGGCAGTCTTCGAGAAAAACCTATTTGCTATTTTTTATTATGTTTGGTAAAAGGCAAATAATATTCAGAGAAAATAATCCAGTAGCTTTTACAGCGACAAATATGCGTGTTCAAATATTTGTAAGCTGTTGAATAGATTTAAATGTGTATTTTACTATGTCGAAATTGTTGAAGGTTTATGCGTAGTACGGAACGACTTGCTAGTGCTTAATCAAATGCTGGTGTTTTTTAATAAAAATGAGATCTTACATGATAGGCAATTCGGTTTTACAAAGGGTAGGTCCACGCAAGATGCTGGATGTGCATTGGTAAAAGCTGTGTTGGATGCCTGGGAGGGATCACAGGATGCTTTAGGGGTATTTTGTGATCTTTCCAAGGCGTTCGATTGCGTCGATCACAGTACCCTCATCCTAAAGCTACACCATTATGGTATTAGGGGAGTAGGGCTTAAACTAATATCCTCATATTTATCAGGCCGCAAACAAAAAGTATTTATTGATAATGTCTCCTCTGTAGGGTCCGTAGTTAGGATTGGGGTTCCTCAAGGATCAATTTTGGGTCCGTTCTTATTTTTAGTATACATTAATGACCTGCCTTATATGATTAACAATATGGCAGATGTAGTATTATTCGCAGATGACACCTCGTTAATTTTTAAGATAAATAGAAGGGAACAAAATTTTGTGGAGCCCAATAAAGTACTTAGTTTGATTTCTAACTGGTTTTCAGCTAACAATTTGCTGTTAAATGCGGCAAAAACTAAATGTGTCCGATTCTCGCTACTGAGTAATAAAAATGAACCAAATATTGATTTGGATGGAAATAAACTAGCATTAGTTCCGTCAACGGTTTTCCTCGGGGTTTCAGTAGATAATAAATTGCAATGGGGACCCCACATTCAGAAAATTTCGAGTAAATTGAGTTCTGCCATCTTCGCTATTAGAAAGATCAGACATTTAACTGACGTGGCTACGGCAAGGTTAGTATATTTTGCTTACTTCCACAGCATTATGTCATATTGCATTCTTCTGTGGGGTTCTGCCGCAGATCTGCAGACCATTTTTGTCTTACAGAAACGAGCGATTCGTGCTATTTACAACCTTCGATCTCGTGATTCCCTTAGGGAACTGTTTAAGGAGGCTAATATACTGACTTTGCCGGCCGAATACATTTTCCGGAATATTATGTATGTCCGCAAAAACCTTAGTACTTTTATTAAAAACAGTGACTTGCACTGTCTGAACACTAGAAATAAGAATAAACTAGTTGTTCCAAATTTTAGGCTCTGTAAAACGAGTAAATCATACTTAGCGAATAGCATTAAATTTTACAATAAACTTCCCTCCGAAGTAGCCGATTTGCCCGGACACCAGTTCAAGTGTTATGTTAGGCGCGAGTTAATGTCTAGAGCGTATTATAATGTAGCGGATTACCTCGATGATAAGACGGTTTGGAGAAGTGGTCCTGCACACCATGGCCAACCCTGTTAACACTTACTAGTGATTGACTGCATAAAGTGTCTCATCTGTATCTATCTTTAATATTGACATTACAATAATTTTAACTTTTAAATCTACTGTGACTATTAGGTATATAACCTAATTACTACAATTATAAATATTCCCTCATTCATATAATTTAAATTTAGGGAAGACGACCGACCGATCATTTTGTTGCGCTTGCCTTTATAAGTTTCATTTTATTAAGAAAGTAGGAAGAGCAATACAACAAAAATAATTTTGTAAATGTAGGCGAATGCACATTGTACACCGTTATTTTATTATTTTTTTGTGTTATGTCCAGTTTTACGTATTTGTACATGCCTGTCCAGGTATTCCCTAAATCCCTTCATTTGGATTTTATCTTATTTCAACGGTGATGTGCGTGCATTAGCTTATATAACTAATCTGACTTTGTACACAGCACAAAAGAATTGAAAAAAAAAGAGAAAGAAACAATGAACAATTGATGACAAAAAAAGTAAGCCCGGAGTTTCTTTCTGCCTTTCTTCTTCGGGTCGTCATCGCTTAGGTAGCTAGTGAAAGGCTGGTAGGTGAGCTAGGCTAGGGCCTGTAGTGTCCTCACCGGTGAGGATCGCGACGCGTTCCTCCCATTATTTTAATAAAATGATGTCCTTTTTATATCCCCTTTCCTGCCAGCCCGAGCTGTTTTTTTTTGTTTTTGTTTATTTCTTATCATAGATTTACTCCCAATAAAAATGTCGGTAGTTATATAAGTGACCATTGGTATTTATAATAATTATTAATATAATCAATTTAATGTATCTTGACTTATCATAAGTGCAACTATGTTCGCCTACGTGATGAATAAAGTATTTTATTTTTTATTTTATTTTATTTTATTTTTATAGTGTTAATTATTTGTTAGAATTATAAACATCAATTTCAATATTCATAAAAACGCATACTCACGCCTTGTATCCCCGGAGGGGTAGGCAGAGGTGCAACTGGTGCTCCCACTTTTCGCCGTTTGTATTCCGTCCCATGATGTGATAGGGGTAGAGCCTATCGCCATAACGGGCACAAATTCCAGACTCCGAGCTGATACTGATTAGAAAAATCCAATATCACTTTGCCCGACCCGGGGATCGAACCCGAGACCTCAGCATTGCAGTCGTACTGTAATACAACTATGCCTCCGAGGCAATCATAAAAAAGGTCGATAGATATTGTAATCTTAGCTCATTTTTACTCAAAGTTAGCAACCTAAAATTTAAAACGTAGTCCCTATGACTCTAATTTGCATTAATGACACCGTTTCGAATATTGGGCGAGCTCTAAAAAATAGGATGGATGGCGGCCACAGATGGTCAAGAAAGTAACTAAAAGTTACATTGAAAAATCTCTCCTTTTATGTAATTAAGTATTAAAAATGGCTTCTTGACATGCAAGAAGTGAGTCAGGTATCGCTAGCAGGGATTTGCGCGTTTCGTTTAGGATTCGTATAGAGTAAGTTTATTTTTTGTCTTTTTTTTTATGTCATAGAATTACGAGAAGAGCATGCCGTTCGCCTGATGGTAAGCGATACGACCACCCATAAACAGTAGCAACACCATCCAGCACCTAGACTTACAAAGTACTGTGTGGCATTCCACTGCGCTCGTCATCCTGAGACATAAGATGTTAAGTCTCATTATGTCCAGTAGTTATACTGACTACAATGTCCTTCAAACCGAAACACAACAGTGCATGCACACTGTTGCTTGGCGGTAGATATAGACGTTGCGGTGGTACCCACCCAGACGGACTCTTACATATGAGAGACCTACCATCAGATAGTTAACGTTTACGTATGCGTTTGACAATACTATAAAAAAAAAAAAAAAAAAAACAGATTCGTACAGTCAATTCCTATACATTTTAAATTTACCGTTACCATGGTTACACGTTTACTATTAGATGTTTACACGCGCACAATTCTCATGCTACCGTATTTTAGTTCAAAATATGCTCACTGGGGCGCTGTTTAACTTTCCTTACAAAATGTACTTAAACGAAACCATAACTATACGATAGCGCGTAAATTCGTGCTAGGGGTACTTAATTTGGAAGTTTTTATCGCGGTCCACTTTAGGAACCACTGACCCTGTGTTGACATGACAAAGTGTACACGCAGCACTATTAACCGACAAAAATGGAGAAGCCTTAGTAGACCTACGAACATCGCCGAAAAGACTGACAACGCTGACATCTTTCCATGTATTACCATCGCTACAAACACGACCACTCTGCCAAGAGTGTCCGACTGAGAAGAAGACACAGGATGATAAGGGGTGAAATACTGACCTCTTTGAGCGACACTACGCCGATGAGTCGTCCGATGGCGGTCACGTACGCTCTGCTTACCCCCAGCGTCGAGAATAGTGAGTGTACCTGGTAAAAATTAATCATAGAGTATTTTTCAATCTTACTAATATTTAAACGCGAAAGTTTGTAAGTATGGATGTATGGATGTTTGTTACTCTTTCACTAAAAAACTACTGAACAGATTTCGATGAAATTTGGCACACAGGTAGATCATGTCCTGGAAAATATAAAGCGGGACTTTTATCCTGGGAAAACTCATTCACGCGGGCGGAGCCGCAGGCAAAAGCTAGTATATAATATGTACAGTCAGCCATATAAGTAGCTGAACAAATTCAAAACTTAAAATCGCTTCTACACGTTAAGTTTAATTGAAACATATTTTTTTCTTTTGAAGTAAAGTAAATCCCGTTTATTTAGTTTTTGTGATAGAAAACGAAAATTGGTAAGAACACAAAAGTGATATGAGAGACAATATAAGAGACCTACCCACCGGTTATCGATAATTTTATTTTTTAAACGTTGTAGAGTTTCGAGTGTACTACGCAAACCATCGTTTATGTAGTACATAAACGATGGTTTGAATTCATTTTAGCACAATTCTTAGAATTAACTTTATAAGAAGACACTGTTTGTTACTGTTCTATTTATGTACTATATTATATTTATGTATTGGGATTTCATAAGAGCCTTTTGTACGACGAAATAAATAGTTTTTTCTGTACATTGGTAACATAACCGTACTTTCTTTTAAAAAAAAATTCTACGCTATAGGCAATTTCTATAATTCATGAACCATCCTTTGATGCCTATTAATATTAATACTGACCTTGAGTAGTGAGGTCCTCTCGACGAGCTGGAATGGCGCGGGGTCGATGTGGCAGATGTACAGGTTCTCGTCTTCGTACACTGAGTCTTCAGGGTGCTGGGTGGTGAGACAAACACCACAGTTAGAATATCTAGTGGGGAATTAAGGTTGCCTACCCTATCCCCAAAAAGCGGAGCTGAGCTTCTTTCCCTTACAGTGAATTTGGCCGTGACCTCCTTTGGGGCCATTCTGCTAGTTGACGCCGAAGACGGGATGCCTCCTCACGCAAAAAAAAAACTGACGAGCGGTGTTAGGTTTTTTTTTATAGAATTGAATGACGAGACAGGCTTGCTGTTAGCCTGATGGTAAGCGATACGACCACCCATAAACAGTAGCAACACCATCCAGCACCTTGAGTTACAAAGTACTGTGTAGCATTCCACTGCGCTCGTCATCCTGAGACATAAGATGTTAAGTCTCATTATGTCCAGTAGTTACACTGGCTACAATGTCCTTCAAACCGAAATACAACAGTGCATGCACACTGCTGCTTGGCGGTAGAAATAGACATTGCGGTGGTACCCACCCAGACGGACTCTTACATATGAGAGACCATCCGCTTCCCATGGCAGAGTACCGGCCAAGACACAGGCCGCCTCGTGGGAGACCGTGCGGTTGCCCCTAATAAGTAGTCTTATATTGTACCTACTACTATCTAATTTGATACTTTCTAGTTTAAAATAAGATATACCACTGACCAGTTCCCGCTTCCTGGCGATCTGCAGCATGCGGTCGAAGTCGATCTCCTTGGCCATCTCGAGCTGCTCCCACGCCTTCTGGTCCTCGGGAGACATGTCGCACACACGCTCGCGGGGCTAGCAGACATGTTCAAATATCATAATATTATACATGTAATAATAATATTGTTTGTTAAGGTATATGGTATATCCAAAGAGTTCTAAGATTATATAGAGCGGACATTGGGAAAATTGTCATACAAAAATTTTGAGCCTGTTCGACAGTAACTCAATGTACCGTGAAATAACAAAATACCTATCTAAAGTTCATTAGAACATACTTTGACATGGTCGTAATGCGTAATATATTGACATATTTCCTTCTAAAATATTGTTTTCTCTGCAAAATTTAAGCATATCGATACGTTTTGTTAATCGGAAATGTCAGATAATACAGCGAATTATTACCAACTAGGATTTGCCCGCGGCTCCACCCGCGTTAAAAAGTTTTTCCGGGATAAAAGACCCGCTTTATATTTTCTCGGGATAAAAAGTAGCCTATCTGTTAATCCAGGACATGATCTACCCGTGTGCTAAATTTAATCGAAATCCGTTCAGTAGTTTTTGCGTGAAAGAGTAACAAACATCCAAACATCCATACATCTCTACATCCATATATCCATACTTACAAACGTTCGCATTTATAATATTAGTAGGATTGGTAATAACTTTTGGTTGAAAAATTTGGGCCGGATGTCCGGTCTATAACTATACTGTTTTATGCCTTTGGGTCTATTCAATATTTTCTTGAATTTAGGACTTGAATGATACGCTTGTTTTAGGGTAGCCCAACTATTTCATAGAGAATCGACGTAATATGGCGGCATTATGATAGTTCATGATTTATTTTTTATTTTTTATGGCAATTAAAAGTCTATATTGACCTGATATTGACACTATTACAAAAATATATAATTCTATTATGAGCATCGATTCTCAACTTCATAAAAACTATAAACAGTTTTTTCTTACCAGTTGTACTTTCTTGTTAATCGAGGGACTGCGCGGCAACCCTGGGCTGAGCTGATCTGGCAGTCCACCCTCCACGTCTTGCAGGAGGGACGAACGCTTGAAGATAGCTTCGAATGCTGCTCGTATCCTGGTAGGAAGAATATAATTTAAATAATTTTGCTGGTGGTAGGATTTATTTTGAATCCGCCCGGATAGCGACCACCGTACATAAGTTAAAATCCGCCATAGTGGCCCACGTAAGTGTGCCGCGTTCCGGGATCAGCCTGTGTATATCCGGTTGACACAGGCCGGCATAATTGTATCGCCTGACGAACTATAATCATCTTTCGTCAGTCGACACTATTTGGACCCCTCTCAGTCAGGTGTCAGGGTCACCTTTCTTTCAGTAAAAATAAACTTTCTTTAACGTGACCATTTTTTTTATTGCATAGATTGACGAGACGAGCATGCCCTTCGCCTGATGGTAAGCGATACGGCCACCCATAAACAGTAGAAACACCATCCAGCACCTTGAGCAACAAAGTACTGTGTGGCATTCCACTGCGCTCGTCATCTGGAGATATAAGATGTTAAGCCCCATTATGTCCAGTAGTTACACTGGCTACAATGTCCTTCAAACCGAAACACAACAGAGCATGCACACTGCTGTTTGGCGGTAGAAATAGACATTGCGGTGGTACCACCCAGACGGACTCTTACATATACCTACCACCAGTTTTCACCTCTTAAAATATCACTACACCCAAAAGTCAAAAGTTTCCTACGACATAGTTTTCCTCAAACCTCACCTGGTCTCAGCACCGGTGACAGTGGTGTAAACGGATGGTTGCGGCGTGGTGGGGGTGTGGGGCCCCGTGCCGGGGGACGCGAGCCCCCGCGTCAGCGTGAACGAGTTCGTCTTCTTCAGGATCGACTTCGGACGGAATAGTTGTCCGGGAGCTAGAACAATTTAATGAAATTTATTTGTGATCCATATTAGAACGTAAGATTTTATGTCGATATAAGACTAAAAGTAAAAATGCGAAAAACCTCTTGTGTGTCTACTACAGAGTAAATCATGATAAAAAAACAGAAAGTTTTGCGATCTGGTAATATCCTCAGACAAACTAAAAATGCTTGATGCTTCACATCTCAATAAAAAAATACTTCCCTGTCAACCTCCTGTTTCTGTAACCAAGGACACGGAAAACGCTTCGCAGTTGACATTCTCCGTATCGTATTACTACGCCAACCTCGCAGGTTAGATAACATTGGTCAATGTTGGCCATACCTGGTAACAATCCACCCTGGTCCTTAGTGGTGAGGGACGAGCCTCTGGTCATCCCGGATCCTGGCACTTGAAGACCCAGCATGTCAGGCGCTGGTGTCACCTACAAAAATATACATTTATGGCATTATTCCTTCATATTTTATTATTCTACTCAGTATCAGCCCGGAGTCTGGAACTTGTGCCCGATATGGCGATAGCCTGCCCCCTATCACATCATGGGACGGAATACCGGCGAAAAGTGGGTGCACTAGTTACGCCTCTGCCTACCCTTTCGGATAAAGGGCGTGTGTGTGTGTATTTTATTATTGTTAATGTAATAATATGTTTACTTAGATAGATAACTTCGCGCTCGAAGTTATAAGTCGATTACTGAAAGCTGGCACGTAAACAGTAAGTACTCACACCGCTACAATTTTACACAGTATGTTAAACAACGTTTCAAAATATTAAAATTGGAGGGACAGATATATAGATGCAATAAAAATCACGCTATATTTCTGAACGCATCATTTTTTTTTTTTATGACATTGAATGACATGGCGAGTTTGCCGTTCGCCTGATGGTAAGCGATACGACCACCCATAAACAGTACCAACACCATCCAACACCTTGAGATACAAAGTACTGTGTGGCATTCCACTGCGCTCGTCATCCTGAGACATAAGATGTTAAGTCTCATTATGTCCAGTAGTTATACTGGCTACAATGTCCTTCAAACCGAAACACAACAGTGCATGCGCATTGCTGCTTGGCGTTTTCACATTTCGTTGCTAAGTAAACAATGCGTTGTTAAATGACGTTTGTATATTCGGAGACTACACACTCGGGGTAACTTGTGAACGTGTCGTACGCACCACCTTTGGGTAATCGACCTATTATACAGGTTGACGAAAAACCTTTTAGTGATAACCTAAAATTCCTCGACGAGGATGGGATTCGAACCCACGCGTGCAGAGCACATTGGATTAGCAGTCCAACGCCTTAACCACTCGGCCACCTCGTCATGTTAGAAGTCGATCAAATAGCGTGTCTCATTAAATTCTTGATTATTGTTATACTATACTTTTTTATGATTGGATATTAGATAACAACGCGCTCATCCGCTCGACTTTTTCCACGATATATACTCACAGGAAACGTATATTTTAAAGTGTAAAAAACCTGGGTGTCACTCACCGACACACAAAGTGGCCTTGCGTGAAAAAAATATGTTTTTTTTTTAAATTATTAATGCTTTATTTAGCAGCTTCAGACATATTAGTTTTTAAATATTCATAAAATTCCAGAATACAGAATAATAAAAAGAAGTATTCGCATTTTTAGTCTCACCTCAAACCTCGAAGGTCTTCGATCTTTCCTCCTGGCCTCAGCCTCGCGGTGCCACCTGGCGGCCACCGTGAGTCGTCTCTCACGTCCCACTTGCTTCTCTATCACACGGACCAGCTCCCATCGGTGGATGGACCCCAAGAGTACCATTGATGAAGGACTGTCTACTAGGGGGAAGCTTTTGATTGCCTGTTAAATACATATAGACATAATATTAAAAAGATATACATATTTATATGAATAAAAAGTGTAATTAATTTGAATGTAAATATAGTAAAATGAAATGGTTTTAGGTTTTTCAGCAGTCACATATGTCACCCGAGGCGGACCCAAATTTTTCCACCCCAAAGCACCAAAAAAGTCATTTCAATAGAAGAGTAACGCATGCACCACCCTTCCCCACTGTCACCAAAATTTAAAATTATTAACGTACGTTATTAACATCTTCCCCGTTCCATTCCCGTTAGTGTTTAGGATGACGCTCTTTTAAGCATTTACCATTAGGATCCGAGATAACATTTTTGTTACATATTATATAATGGATTTGGATGAGATTAGAAAGATGATGATAGGAAAATGTATACAAGTGTTGCAACACCTGGTAATTGAACCTTGGACTTCCCAGCATATTTATATGCACTTCATCGTGTATGTCCTTCAAAACGCACCGTTGCTTGAAGAGAAATATAGACAAGAAGATGTATCTCACCTTGTTCTCTTTGAGTATGTCCTTGAGCTGCTGGAATGTCATTCTGTTCCAGATGTACTTCACGTCACGCACCATGAAGTCTTCTACGCAAATGTCGTACATACCTGCAACAACAGACAATGGTAGAGTATGGTAGTTTCTTTATAGGAGACATGGGTCATCATGCTCATGGTCCAGTATTATATACTGCCCACTGCTGAGCATGGACCTCCTCTACTATTGAGAGGGTTTAGGATTTAGTCCACCATGCTGGCCTAGTGCGGGTTGGTAGACTTCAGTTTTTTTTTATGATATGGGGGCAAACGAGCATACCGTTCACCTGATGGTAAGTGATCACCGGCACCCATGAACATCTGCAATACCAAGGGGCATAGAGATGTGTTGCCGGCCTTTTAGGTGGGAATACGCTCTTTTTTTGAAGGTCGCCAGGTCGTATATGTCCGGAAATGCTGCTGGCGGCAATTGGTTCCATAGTTTAGTAGTACCATCGAAATTGTTTTTGGAGAATTCGCAGATATGCAGGTTCCCGTCGTAACTTCAAAAAGTCAGAGGTATGCCTTAGGTTTTGAACCAGATCTTATTTAAGGGGGAAGTAAAAGAAAACAGGGAAAGAGCAGCATGAAATCGATAATCTGTCCATTAAACACGTTAGGTAGACACATGAGCCAATCCCAGGGGAGACAGTGTACATTTGCACTCCCCTCACTCTGGATATATCTACGCACTTTTGTACATATACTTGTGTAACAATATTGGAATTACTGATCTCTCTCCCTACCCCCGATTAAAACTAGATACGTCCATTGGTACAGGCATGCTGTCACTTTTTTGTTCTGGAATTCTCATTCACTGTACATAACCGAGTGGACAGGTCACTTGATAAAGGTCGCAGGAAAACGCTGGATGCAGGCCACTTTTGACAGGTCCGTCTGTAAATCTTTGGAGGAGGCCTATGTTCAAAAGTGGACGTCATATGGCTGATGATGATGATGATGTACATAACCCAAAAGCAAGCTGTCACGTCACATTACTATCTTCGCCGTAAATATGGTAAAGTGTATTAGCGCCACGATTTGTAATAAATTAATTTAATGGCATCTTTACGAGTAAACAGTTGTTCAAACAGACATAAATAGTATGAAAGTGGTATTGTAAATTTACATGGTACACACAAGACGAGGTGGCCGAGAGGTTAAGGCGTTGGACTGCTAATCCAATGTGCTCTGCACGCGTGGGTTCGAATCCCATCCTCGTCGGGGACTTTTTGGTGTAATATGATATTGCTGAACCAGTGTCAATTTCACTAATAGTAGTTCCGAAAAGGATTTTTTTTCTTCTATCGTTAAAATAAAGGTAAATATGTATGTCTACAGGAAATTTGTAGATCTACGATTTCGACAGAGTCAGCAGAGTCTACAGAAACAATTAGATTCCGTCATATTGCTGATATTGATATTATCTCTACAACCAGTTCGGAAAGAAGTTCTCACTAGAGAAGAACGGACAAGAAACTCTAGTGTTGCTCTTTTCATAATCAGTTCAAGGTATAAAATACAATGCATGATATAGAGAAAAAAAAATTCAGTAACTATTTGTTTATTTTGTTTAGAGCAGTTCATTTATATACTCGCAAAATAGGTAATAAATTTTAAATTCCAATACGAGTGCATAACCCTCTCAGGAATCATGTTATAATTTGATCTGAAATTCTTCAAGATGTCGTTATTAATCTAAGATCAAGATATACCCCTAATACTTAGATATAGTAAGCGAAAAGGACAGACCAGTCCACAAAAGCAGCACCCGTTCACGAGTATGACGCATGTGTTAGCCATCGGCCTCCTCAACCATATTACAGGGAAGTGGCCGACCCGGCACACGACGCCATAGGCCTCCCCTAAAGATTTCCAGACGGACCTGACAAAAGCGGCTAGCAGCCAGCGTGCTCCAGCGACCTTATATACAGGGAAATTTTGAAATTGCGTTACTAAATGAAACCACATACGACAAGTATGTGGTTTCTAGAAAATAACATTTTACAATAAGTTATTGGAACTGTAGATGGTGAAATAAAAACTCCAAACACCCAAACCACAGGGCGGAAGACAAAGAAGATCCTGCCCTGAACGTATGCGCCACTCAGAGCTAAAGCAAATTACAGCAACTGACAAAAGCGCGCCATCACCCTGAGATTTCTTGAAATTTTGCCGTGCCCGACAGGTTCCACGATTATGTCACGTGTTTATTTAATTGTAACATCTTTATGTATAAAATAATTGTGGAGTGCAATAAACTTTGAATTTGAATTTGAGAAATTAGATAGTATATAATATAATTACATATTATCTAATTTTGTACATTGTGTATTGTTTATCAATTATCGTTCGCTTTAACGGTGAAGGAAAACATCGTGAGGAAACCTACATACTTGAGAATTCTCCATAAGAATTTCGAGGGTATGTGAAGTCTGCCAACCCGCACTAGGCCAGCGTGGTGGACTAAGGCCTTAACCCTCTCAGCAGTAGAGGACGCCCGTGCTCAGCAGTGGGCAGTATATAATACAGGGCTGATTGCATTGCATTGCATAATATAATTTATATTGTAGGTATATATTTTCAAAATGTGTACACAAAAGAATATTTGAGATTTATAATTTCAATTAAACTTAGTTTGCCATCCTTTAAAATTTAATCACACTTTTTTCTGAATATTACGAAATTTCACAGTGACTTGCGTGACATTTTTGTAACTTAACCTAAATATATCACGGTCTCATCATGCCACTAATTAACAAACTGAAATAAGTAATGGTTCAAGGCTACTAATAAAAAAAAACTAATTCTAAAGATAAGTGATTCGTTATAAATAATTTTAAAAACAGTTGTGGCGGGTCAAGTGTTTAATAATGTACCAATTATGCTGCTATTTATTCCTGGATATCTTGTTCGGCTTTTCCATCACGTGTTAGTAAAGTGATTGAATTAATGTTTGATCTAAAAAGAACGGGTTGCACTCCGGGAGTGCCGGCAGAAGTGAAAACTTGAACATTAACGATGTGCATTTATGAATATTTTGGAATGGTTAGGGAATAATTTCGCACGAATTGCTTTATTTATCAGTATAAAAGTAATAGCATTTATGTGGTTAAATACAATATGTATTAAAAAAACCCAAGATGCACAGTTTCTTGCAAATAACACAATAAGTGTCGTCGATAAGTCAAACTAAAATAACATCCTCCTTTTGGAAGTCGGTTAAAAAGAAACAAACAATTACAAATTTTGATTGACTAAACACGAATTCGATCTTACGCCCACCACATAAACTAGATTTTTAAACGCGAGCAACGCACGTTTAGTCGGGTTTTTGATAAATGTCAGAAATGCAATGGTCATCACAACCAAAGTAGATAAATCAAAATTTGAAAAAAAGAATGTAACATTCGATTCTTTTGTACTCGTGCCGTGCCAACGCTGGGGAAATAGCTTCTACGCAATGTGTTTAAGGTTCATATTAGATTAGTAAGGGATGGTTTTAATGACGTTAATAAATAAAAATGCACTCGTTTCAAGAATTATAGCTTCTACGTATTGTATTTGAGGTTCATATTAGTAAGGGATGGTAAAACCTTCGCATGCATTTTCGTCAGCATTCGGTCACGTGATCCTGACGCGAGTTTAACATTTTATACCCATCCCAAAAAAGTGCTCAACGACGCTAAAGATTTCACTTAAAAAAAAAGTGTAACTTTCAAAAAAAAAAATATCAATAAAAGGTATGAAAATAAATGGTATTAAATACTGATCCTTCAGTCAAACTATTTGTATAGTTTTGTAGGACATTTGTTAATATTGTAAGTTCCTATTCTTGTGTAAAATTTCAAATAAATAAAATAATATTTATTTTAATTTTACACGCCCTAATGCCGCTACCACTATGCTATCAGCCCTGTATTTTAAACTGCCCACTGCTGAGTACAGGCCTCCTCTACTACTGAGAGGGGTTAGGCCTTAGTCTACCACGCTGGCCTAGTGCGGGTTGGTAGACTTCACATACCCTCGAAATTCTAATGGAGAAATCTCAGGTATGTAGGTTTCCTCACGATGTTTTCCTTCACCGTTAAAGCGAACGATAATTGATAAACAATACACAGGTAACTTCGAAAAGTCAGACGTGAGTGCCTTAGGTTTTGAACCTCCGGACATTGTCTCGGCAGACCGTTACTTTCCCAACAAGGCTATCGTGTATTTTCCGTTACGTCCGCTACCACTAATAGAAGAGAATTCGTCGTAGCGGCAACATACATTTTCAGTCAGAAACACACGGACGCACAAGCCATATTCAAACTAAACTACAAAATGATCAAAAAATTTTAAAAGTTATACTAAAATTTTTGGTGAAAATATTGTTTATTCATGGATAATTATTGGCACAATGTTAACAGAGGTTAAGACGAGTATGTGGTTTCATTTATTAAAGCAATGTCAAAATGTCGCTGTATAATAGACTCTATTTCTTATGCATTAAGATCTTCGAGGGGTATCAATCCTACACAAAAGCAGTCAGCTTTGAAAACTTCTTATCCGTCACATATGCTACGAGGCCATTCATTTGTACATAAATGAATTTAAATGCAAATATGATAAAGTACAATAATAACGTATACGCTATTTAGTATTCATTCATCATGACGAGGTGGCCGAGTGGTTAAGGCGTTGGACTGCTAATCCAATGTGCTCTGCACGCGTGGGTTCGAATCCCATCCTCGTCGGGGACTTTTGTTATTAGAAAGTAAATTGCTCAACAAAAAAAGATGAATGTTGAACAAAAGTAAGTCAAAATGTCTAATAAATCTATCATACCATCCCTACTTATGTGGATAATATGAAAATTAAGAAGTAACGCGCAGGGCTATAACAAAACGTAGTTTCTTATAGTTTTTTTTTATATTCAACCGCCAAGCAACAGTGTGCATGCACTGTTATGTTTCGGTTTCCAGGACATTGTAGGCAGTGTAATTACTGGGCATTATGAGACATAACTTATGTCTACTGGTGGTCGTATCGCTTACAATCAGGCGGGCGGCATGCTCGTCTCGTCATTTAGATGCAATGAAAAATAAAAATAAAAAAACACCAAGTCACACACGATTGATATAAGAGATTAATACTTATCATGAGTTTATCAAATTAAAATGCACTTATTATAATTGCCTGACCTATAATTCAAACCTAAGTACCACAGATTTCATGTCTTAAAACCTTGCCATAGGAAACCAATAAGTAACAAAAGTCCCCGACGAGGATGGGATTCGAACCCACGCGTGCAGAGCACATTGGATTAGCAGTCCAACGCCTTAACCACTCGGCCACCTCGTCATGTGAATGAGTTACGTAAAATACTTATGTACTTGAACAGCTTGTACAATAATTTTGTCGTAAATAAATATTATATGCCATTTCTTATATGACACACACTCTCACGCCTATCATCCCCGAAGGGGTAGGCAGAGGCGCAACTAGTGCACCCACTTTTCGCCGTGCGTATTCCGTCCCATGATGTGATAGCGGGGTGAGCCTATCGCCATATCGGGCAGAAATTCCAGACTCCGGGCTGATACTGAATTTAAAAAACCCAATATCACTTTGCCCGACCCGGAAATCGAACCCAAGACCTCAGCATTGCAGTCATACCTTGTTTTATAATATTAGTGAGTTTGTTAATGAAGTTTGGATGACTCACGGCTGGCTGACGACAGCAGGTCCGGCAGGTAGGGCAGCTTCTTGATGAGGATGATGCTGTCGAAGCAGGAGGGCTGCAGCAGCGCCGCCACCGCGTTCGCAGACAACACCGCCGCCATTATGGGCAGCAGGTGAGTCACCTGGGTAATCACATCGATTTTGTCAATTTACTATTCAATCCTACTAATATTATAAACGCGAAAGTTTGTATGTATGGATGTTTGTTACTCTTTCACGCAAAAACCACTGAACGGATTTCGATGAAATTTGGCACACGGGTAGATTATGTCCTGGATTAACACATAGGCTACTTTTAATACCGGGAATATATAAAGTGGGTCTTTTATCCCGGGAAAACTTCTTCAAGCGGGCGGAGCCGCGGGCAAAAGCTAGTGGAATATAATAGTCATCATCATCTCATAAACTGAACCTGGATTATCCTCTAAAAATGTAGAAAATCTTATATATTTTATTTTTTAGGACAACCAAGTTGATGAATAAAATTGATGGTTTGAAATCGATAATTGACTGAAACAATCGATTCAAACTGAGGTTATCGACTTTACTATCGATTTCTATGATTAAATTTATTGAAGTAAAGCAGGAATTTAATCTATACTAATATTATAAAGAGGAAAGATTTGATTGTTTGTTTGTTTGTAATGGATAAACTCACAAACTACTGGACCGATTTTGAAAATTCTTTCATTAATAGGAAGCTTCATTACTCCTGAGTGCTATATGCTACTTTTTATCCCGAAAAAACATTTTTACGCTGGCGGAGCCGCGAGCAGAAGTATTAGAAATCATAATATCCATAAAATTTCCCAATTTATCGATCCTTTTGTCATAGATATAAAGTGTAATAGCCAGTTAATGCGTGTTAAAATTCCTTAATAAATGATTGAAGCTCACCTGTCCCGTCATCTCGCTGACAATGACGATGGTGGACACGGTGTGAGTGACGGCGCCGGTGAACGCGGCCGCGCCCACCACCGCGTACCCACCTGCGTACACAAAAACAAACTCAACTTGGTTGCAATACGAACTAATTTTGAATGTATAAAACACACACACTCTCACGCCCGTTATACTCAAAGAGGTAGGCAGAGGCGCAACTAGTGCGCCCACTTTTCGCCGTGCGTACTCCATTCTATGATCTGATAGGGGGCGAGCCTATCGCCATATCGGGCATCGCCATATGGCAAATTCCAGACTCCGGGCTGATACTGAATAGAAAAACCCAATATCACTTTGCCCGACCCGGGAATCGAACCCGAGACCTCAGCATTACAGTCATACCGTGAGACAACTACGCCACCAAGGCAGTCACATATTATTGTCCCATTATAGACAATACATTTTTGCAATTATTTTATTTCGACAGATTACTGTTCGTAAAATTTTACACACTCATCACGCCTTTGTCCCTGAAGGGGTAGGCAGAGGTGCAACCAGGGGTACCCACTTTTCGGCAGTGTTCCGTCTCACAATGTCATAGGGGGTGAATATTACACCTGAGTTATTTACAACCTATTGAACTACCAAATAGACTTATTATTTAATACTTATGGTAGGTTAGCTAGGCTAGGGCCTGTAGTGTCCTCACCGGTGAGGATCGCGACGCGTTCCTCCCATTATTTTGCTAAAATGATCTCTTTTTTATATCCCTTTTTCTGCCAGCCTGAGCTGGCTTTTTTGTTTTTGTTTACTTCTCATCATAGATTTTATTCCCAATAAAAATGTCGGTAGTTATATAAGTGACCATTGGTATTAATAATAATTATGAATATAATCAATTTAATGTATCTTGACTTACCATAAGCGCAACTATGTTCGCCTACGTGATGAATAAAGTATTTTTATTTTTTTTTAAATACCCTGATCTCACCTGGCAATATCTTCTGTATGTGTCCTCCATACGCCACGCCCAGTGGACAGAAGTAGTGCATGACCTCGCCCGTGAAGCGGCCGAGCGACGCGCCCATCTTGAACGCCGGCACGAAGATACCCGCCGGCACCGGCAGCGTGCACGACACCATGCTCAGGAAGAACTGACGGGAAATATTGTCAGGAAATACACGCGGCACACAATGTGTAAAACTCTCTGTAATGGCCCATGTATATCGCGTTTCAGGATTACCATACCATACCATACCAGCCCTACAGGGTCATTTTGACATTGCGTTAATAAATGAAATCACATACTTATCTCGTCGAAACTAACGCTTTCCATTAAGTTATTTTAAACATAGATGTAAAATAAAAAAGTGTAAGTTTCGAACAAAATAAGTATTAATAAAAAGTAACTTTAAGTTTACACGACCTTATGCCACTACTACTGCTCTAAGATAATTCGTCGCAGCGGCAACATTATACTTTCATTCAGAAATACACTTTCGCACAAACCATATTCGCATTAAACTACGAAATGTTCAAAAATTTGAAAACTACAACCGGGATTTTTGGCAATAGTATTCGTTATTCATGGATGATTTTTGGCAAGATGTTAGAAGAGGTAAAGACGAATAAGTGGTTTCATTTAGTAATGCAATGTAAAAATGACCCTGTATACTGCCCACTGTTGAGCACGGGCCTCCTCTACTACTGAGAGGGGTTAAGCCTTAGTCCACCACGCTGGCCTAGTGCGGGTTGGCAGACTTCACATACCCTCGAAATTCTTATGGAGAATTCTCGGGTATGTAGGTTTCCTCACGATGTTTTCCTTCACCGTTAAAGCGAACGATAATTGATAAACAATACACACGTAACTTCGAAAAGTCAGCGGTGTGTGTCTTGGGTTTTGAACCTCCGCACATTGTCTCGGCAGACCGTTCCATTCCCAACTAGGCTATCGTCCACTAACCGTTTCGGGATTAGTCTGTTTATTCGGTTAAGGCAGACCGGCATAATAGGGTAGGTGACTACTTTTTTTAAACACAATTATGAAAAATGTATGCTATCCAAAATCTAATGGAAAAAGAATTTTCAAAATTGGCGTAATAGTAAGTCAGTTATAAAGCTTTGAAATTTGGTGGAAGGGGTAGCAGTCAAATAACAGCAATACTAGTTTGTGACGTCACCAAGCGCTGTCAGCCATAACGCTGCCTGCGTGCGAAAGAGATAGCGCGATCCCCGCCACGCCCCCACTTTTGCTCACAAGAATATTTCAAAATTGAATAACTGTTTTATTTTTCAATCGATTTTGATGCTGATTTCACAGAAGAATTTCTTTTTCGTATTATTTTCTGTTACATCCTACTATCCTACTATATAATGTTATAAACGCGAAAGTTTGTAAGTATGGATGTATGGATGTTTGTTACTCTTTCACGCAAAAACTACTGAACGGATTTCGATGAAATTTGGCACACGGGTAGATCATGTTTTAGATTAACACATAGGCTACTTTTTATCCTAGTAAAACTCATTCACGCGGGCGGAGCCGCGGGCAAAAACTGGTACAAAATAATGTACAGTTAGAAACAGAAGCCATTTTGATTTAAATAAAAACTATTTATTTCTGTTTTTACATTAACACATTTATCACTGGTTTTACATAAACACATTTAACAGAAATACTTTTACAAAGATATCAGCAACTAGCCGACCAGCATGAAAGTCAATGATCAACTTACTGAACTGCTACTAAGACTCAGCACGAATGAGCAGAATGAGCCGGAATGAGCCACAATGAGAGTGCACATCGATACGGCAGCCTTTTTATACACCCAACTGCCACTTCCACTTTTAATTTGACATTTCGACTGATTTTCATAACTTGTCAGTACGCTACAAATACCCTCACAAAACTTTTATCCTAACTCGGCCTCTCCTGACGGGAGTCCGTCCTCGGGCTCCATCTTCTAGCTCTGAAGATCAGTCTCCAGAATTGGCAATGAAGTTGCCGAAATTTCTTCACTCCCCACGACGCTGGATGGTGCAGCAGGCTCTTCACTCTGCGTTCCGGACGTGCTTGGTTGATGCTCGCAGACGCCACCAGGTGTTTAGTTTTCAGAAGACTGCGTCGCTAGGAGCGCCAGCCTCCTCAAGCTCATCATTTGCATCTGCGTACAAAAAGAACCAAAGCACAAAAACATATCCAAAAAGATAACAAAATAAAGTAAGACAGCTCGTATGACATGAGAAAAATTACTCAATAGTTCAACGTAATAAAATCTAAGCACAACGGATATAAAACATCTTGATATCTGTACCAACCACCTGAGGCAGGACCCGTCGGGGGAGTGCCTCTCACGACTCGTTAGAGGTCTACGTGTACTTACGTGAGACATAGCTTTGCGTGTGTGTATCGGTCCCACATAAAAACATGCTTCAACCCAACCTCTCAATATAAGACAAACGATGTTTGCCAAACAAACACGTCACACATCAGCGGCCTGTTCGTGACATGTACTACGGCGTATTACAATCTAAGCACAACGGATATAAAACATCTTGATATCTGTACCAACCACCTGAGGCAGGACCCGTCGGGGGAGTGCCTCTCACGACTAGTTAGAGGTCTACGTGTACTTACGTGAGACATAGCATTGCGTGTGTGAATCGGTCCCACATAAAAACATGCTTCAACCCAACCTCTCAATATAAGACAAACGATGTTTGCCAAACAAACACGTCACACATCAGCGGCCTGTTCGTGACATGTACTACGGCGTATTACACGGCTCCAGGACCACATGTCCGAGCAATTCTCGACAGTGTCCGAGCACACAAATAAAACACAACCACCCAAAGTACGTCCCATGTACTAGGATCACATGCCCGATCACACTCCAAAGCAGTATCCAATAACATGAAACCATACCTCACTTGAAGTGTATCCGTCGATCAGGATAGCATGTCTGACATAAAACAAAAACTATACTGACCGCAAGACAAAACTTCCCTTAAACGTGTTTACCCCTCAAGAAACTTTAAAAACATTTCCATAAAAACTTTAGTCATACAAAATTAGACAGCACCCAAATAAGTTTTTCCTCAATCACCTGATATCCGTGCCACTAAGCATAGTGGAGCGCGTCGTTCCGCATTCGCGCAGCCTGCAGCGCACCGCGTCGCCACGAGCGCGCAGTTCTCCAGCGCAGCCAGAGGCACGCGTATCCGCACGCACAGGAGCGCGTACCCGCACGCCCTCGAGCGCGTATTCGCACAGCATGGACCGCGCGTCTCCGCACAGCATGGAGTACGCTGCTCCGCACAGCATGGAGTACGCTGCTCTGCACTGGGCACACACTACACAGATCTCTTGTTCCATACGGCAGCACATCTGCCGGAACGCTTGAGCACCAATAGGAACGTTTGAACACCAACAGGAACGTTTGCACACCGACAGGAACGTTTGAACACCAACAGGAATGTTTGAACACCAACAGTTTGATCGCGGTACACAAACAGTTTGACGCGGTACACCAACAGTTTGATCACGGTACACACGCAGATCCTTGTTCATTTGAAGCGGTATGCACATGACTTCAGAAATGAACATGCGATGGCTATGTTTCACACTTGTCCACTTTAATCCACGTTGTAGTCTAGTTCTTATTCCGATATTACTCAGCGCAATTTCTTTTTTCACGCAAATTGCGGGTAGTCAAATATCTCCATCGTACGATGTATTCCACATAGCGTACATATGTAGTGAGCACAATCTATTTCTGTGGGCATTGATTGTTTATCCCACTTCTGAAGTTAGAAACAGAAGCCATTTTGATTTAAATAAAAACTATTTATTTCTGTTTTTACATTAACACATTTATCACTGGTTTTACATAAACACATTTAACAGAAATACTTTTACAAAGATATCAGCAACTAGCCGACCAGCATGAAAGTCAATGATCAACTTACTGAACTGCTACTAAGACTCAGCACGAATGAGCAGAATGAGCCGGAATGAGCCACAATGAGAGTGCACATCGATACGGCAGCCTTTTTATACACCCAACTGCCACTTCCACTTTTAATTTGACATTTCGACTGATTTTCATAACTTGTCAGTACGCTACAAATACCCTCACAAAACTTTTATCCTAACTGTACAGAATCAAACATAGGAAACTGCCCTATTGGGTCAGCAGGCGAAGGGCATCATCTTTCGTCAATCGACACTATCTGGACTCTTCTCCATTTACTATCAGATGCAGTGGGGTCACTTTGCCGGAACGATATGAAATTCAATAAAGGGTGTAAAAGACAGCCTACCGAAAACTGATACCAGGTGTTCAGTACATGATTCTGATACTCCTTGCGTTTGAATTTTTCGTCGGTCTTTTCATGAATTTTTGTAAATTTTTTTCAATGATAACGCAATAATATCGATACTATTCACTAACACAACCCCACTTTCATTAAAATAACATGAAGTACATTATTTTCATAATAACAGAAATGTATGTAGAAAAGATAAAATGTACGCACGCGCCCCCAGTCAGCTGTTTTGAAATAGGTATACAGCGCCACGCGCGCCGCGTGCAATGGCCTCGCTGCGCCGCGCCGGGCGGCCGGCCGCCGCGCCGGCCCAAAGGCGCGCCGACGCGCGCGGCGTCCTTTGACTACGAGCGACGAGCGTTGCGAATTTCGGATTATAGAAAATGTGGATTGGACTTATTTAATTCCACTCGTCAATTCATTAATTATGAACGCGAAGTTGTGTTTTTATGAAAGAATAATGAAATAATGATTTTTATTAGGACTATAGTAAGCCCTCCTGTTCTTTTAATTTTTTTTATTTAACATTAGAAAAGTATTTACTGTGCTTATCAGTTGTAGGTGTTTAAAAAAAAAAAGATTTTGTTAGCTAGTATTAACTGTGAAGGAATATCACAATTTTCCAAAACTCGTAAATGTGACCACACATACCACATCTTTACAAAACTTGGATGCACTAAGCATTTTTTTTTTCTTTGTGACGAAACAGGGAATCCTATTTAGTAAAGGCCCAAACATGAATCCAGCAAATTATTCGTACTTCACGACGCAAATAAATTTAATGAAAATGACCGATCCAAATGTTATAGGTCTAAGTAATTTCTTTGAGCGACGCGTGCCGCGTGCGACTCGCAAGTACCTACTTTTGGCCCCTGGCGGGTAGTGCGGCGGTTTGTTTGTTAATAATTATTAGTTCCGACGCGCCTTTCGTCTTGTGCGGATCGTAAGTTTTCGTAACGTTACGAACGAGAATTTGTGGTTTTTGTGTTTTTTCTTTTTTCAGGATTTCCAGGAAAAATAAGTGATTTTATTAAAATGTCTCGTGAGCGGAATAGTGAATACCTTAACAATTTCAGTGCACATGAATATGGACAAATGATAATGTGTTACGGTGAGGCTCGAGGTAATGCGCAACGAGCTCTTCGACTTTACGTAGAAAAGTATCCTAGTGCTCGGCACCCAACAGATAGCCGTGTAATTACTCGGGCGTATCAACGTATTTTAGATAACCAGCCGGTTGTACCCAGACAAGAAGGGTCTAGAAGACCCATAAGAAGTCGTACCGAAAACCACATTCTGGCTGTAATACACGCAAACCCACGGTTGGGAACACGAACGGCGGCTCGTGTGATACGTAACCGTTACACATCTAGATTGTCGCATTCGACTGTGCATAAAGTGTTACGTAGAGACCAGCAGCGAGCATATCACATTCACAAGGCACAAGCACTGCTCTTCGCTGACAGAAGTCGACGTGTGTCGTACTGCCGTTGGTTCCAAGACCAGCATCGCGCAATTCCCAACTTTGCTGCGAACGTGATATGGACTGATGAGTCCACATTCACGAGGAATGGGATGTGGAACAGACGCAATTCCCACATATGGGCACACGAAAATCCTTTTGCCATCCAAGAAACAGAATTTCAAACAAGGTGGAGTGTAAATGTGTGGGCCGGTATTTACAACGACAAAATTCTTGGGCCCATATTCCTTCCTGAACGAATGACCGGCCGCCTTTATCATAAGTTTCTACGGACGGATTTGGAAGAGATTCTTGAAGATATTCCGTTGGTCCAGTTGCGCAACACTTGGTATCAACACGATGGCGCTCCCCCACACGTGGTACTCCCCGTGCGACAGTTACTGAACGACACTTTCCATGGTCGCTGGATTAGCCGATTCGGTCCTCACTTTTGGCCAGCTCGTTCCCCAGACCTGACACCTTTAGATTTTTTTCTTTGGGGCTATGTAAAAGAGAGTGTATTTACTAGTGAGTGCAATACCGCAGAAGAAATGCGAGAACGTATTTTAGGAGTTTTTGCGAAACTGCATACAGAATGTGTTCGTGACCCCAGCTTTATGTTCCGGCTTCATGCCGAGACGCTACGACGGGCTCGTATCTGCGAACGAGTTGGTGGCGGCCACTTCGAACCTTATCTCATTAGAAGCGAGAGGACTTGATGTAGGTAAGCCCAATGGAATTTAATCGTAAAGTGGACAGTGCCGTCGACAGTATTTTGTCGAGTTGAGTTGTGTTAATCCTCGTATCACGCCGCGGTGCTTTAACCTAAGAACCTATTCGCGCAGTGCCCCGCGCCGGCTACTGTAGTTAGATTTCGATAACTACGCAATGGATCGCATACATTGCTGTCTCAAGAATTATGACATTGTTATGCACACATATCCGGTACACACGGATATCTTTATTTTAATATAGGCATAAAATACTACTTTACTTTAAAAATTTCGGTAGGCTGTCTTTTACACGCTGTATAATGAGAAATAGGATTTACTATCAGATGCAGTGGGGTCACTTTGCCGGAACGATATGAAATTCAATATAATGAGAAATGATAACCTATCACGACAGACTGACAGCAAATGATTATAACGTAAAAAAATATAGCAATGTTATAAAAAAAAAGAAAATTTTTTAGGAAAAACTGAGAGCAAATCTTAATAACGCCTCATGGAAAACTGATGGAAAATGTTAGAAGGGCTAATATGCTCGTTTACTGACTTATTTCTATTAAAAAAAAACGGTATATTTATATAAGAAAAGATGACAAGATAATATAGGTAAATACTAAAAACCTTAACAACGTTCCACACTGTAAAATATAGGAGTAACAACAGATATATATGTATACTAGCTTTTGCCCGCGGCTCCGCCCGCGTGAATGAGTTTTCCCGGTATAAAAGTCCCGCTTAAAATGTAGCTTATATGACACGTTCGTAGATTTACCATAGCAGCGCCATCTATTGATTACTTACTCAACCCAGTCGAAAGGTATCGACATCTGTTAGAATCATTCATAGCAGCGCCATCTATTGATTACTTACTCAACCCAGTCGAAAGGTATCGACATCTGTTAGAATCATTTGGAGTTAAGATAATTGTGACTGTCAAATAATAACAGACAAATAATTAGCAATAAATTAAAATTGCGACTATAATTTGAGATTTAAACTATCCTATCTCTCAAGTTGGATCGAACTGCACATGGTGTGCGAATTTTATTATAATCGGTTAAGTGGTTTAGGAGTCCATTGAGGACAAACATTGTGACACGAGATTTATATATATTAAGATTACATAGCATTTAGGAGCTTGGTCCAAAAAGTCCCCGACGAGGATGGGATTCGAACCCACGCGTGCAGAGCACATTGGATTAGCAGTCCAACGCCTTAACCACTCGGCCACCTCGTCATGTTTATGTCAAGTTAAAATTAACTACATAATGATAATTATTTGTACAGGTGTTAAAACACATAAAACAAATACAATAATGAATTACATATTCACTTCATTGGTTACGTAAATATGTTTTTTTAAGTGTTGTTACGAGTTCTGAGTGAAATATAGGGTAATTTAAAAGATTTAGAGTTTTAAAAGATAGTCGTAGTGTCTTCTTATGAGAGAACTTAGGAAAGGTTGAAAAATACACCCTATGCCTTACTCTCAAGGTCAATTAAGCATGTATGTACGTCGACACAATCGCTGACTGTAAGTCGCAGCAAAAGAAACCTAGGAGAAGGCCAAGGAAGAGATGGTGCGACTGCATCAATGAGAGTCTCAAGGCTCTTAGAAGATGCACCAACTGGAGAAGGATCGGCGCGCATGGTAGTCCATTGTAGAAGAGGCCAAGACCGATAAAAGGTTGTAGCGCCGAAGAAATGAATGTACGTCCACACATTTTGGATGCTGATGTTAATGGTAGTATAGTCACCATCAGACGAGCGGTTTGCTAGTTTTATCATTCATTTGTAGAAAAAAGAGCAAATCTAATATAAACTACAAAGTCTGGTGGTAGGTCTCTCATTATCACTGGTGGTAGGTCTCTCATTATGTAAGAGGCCGTCTGGGTGGGTACCACCGCAATGTCTATTTCTACCGCCAAGCAATAGTGTGCATGCACTGTTGTGTTTCGGTTTGAAGGACATTGCAGCCAGTATAACTACTGGACATAATGAGACTTAACATCTTATGTCTCAGGATGACGAGCGCAGTGGAATGCCACACAGTACTTTGTAAGTCAAGGTGCTGGATGGTGTTGCTACTGTTTATGGGTGGTCGTATCGCTTACCATCAGGCGAACGGCATGCTGGTCTCGTCATTCAATGCTATAAAAAAAAAAAGTCTTTTCCACAAGTTTTTTGTTTTTAATAGAACTACCTGTAACGAATTCCTGATCTACTTTCCTACCCACCCATGGCTCCAAAGCTGGGACTTGACCTCCCCAGACCAAGAGCTATACAACACCAACCCTATAATATCAAAGTCCACTCACAATAGAGAAAAAGTAGATGATGAGGCATCCGAAGTGGTCGACGTCTATCGTCTGCCAGTGAGACACGATGGCCGCCTGCTCCGCGCTCAGCTCGTCCGACCACGTGAAGTTCGCGAACATCGACAGCACCTGGACCGTATGGGGACAACTTCAGATCAATGCATCTAAGGTAAATAAAGGTTCAAATTCTGAAAGAATACTGGCGAATTAAAAACAAAAAACTGCAATAGTAGTTGTGTTACGGTACGGCTGCAATGCTGAGGACTCTGGTTCGATCCCCGGGTCGGGCAGTGATATTGGGTTTTAAATTCAGTATCAGCCCGGAGTCCGGAATTTTTGCCCGATATGGCGATAGGCTCGCCGCCTATCACATCACGGGACGGATACGCACGGCGAAAAGTGGGTGCACTAGTTGCGCCTCTACCTACCCCTTTGGGGATAAAAGGCGTGAGTATGCGTAAACAAAAAGATTTAGAAAAGTCTAATTATTTGTAGTACACTGAATTTTTAGTAAACTTTTTTTATCTGTATTTTTCTTACGGTCTTGTCTTTGTCTATAAAAATTAAAAAAGATATATCTTGCAAGCTATTTTAATTTCTATAAAAAGGTCATAAAATATTAATCTGATGTGAAGTCTTGCCAGCTCTGTATTTATCGTTTGAAGGCAATGAAGAATGAACCCACCTGTTCAACGTTTCCAAGGTCAGCCGCCATGTACTTGCCGATGCCGGGCGGGAACAGAATAGACATCACCACCAGAGTCATGAAGCCAGGATAGATGAACCGGCTGTAATTAAATTAATCAGATCTGAGCTTAGTTTACTGGATAGAATCAGGTAGAATTCTTATTTTTTTGGATGTACTGATCAAGTCCAGAGTAATCAATAAGTTGTAAAAAAAATACTGATCGAGTAGAGCTTGTGATTAAAATTATAATTGCAACTTTACTTGTAGCTAATTTCACCACGGTCGAATTTCTAACATGCTTCATAACTAGCGAGACGTTGGTGCGAGTGAGAAATGAGGACGTAATTATTCTGCAGGAAGCAGCAGTCTGAAGTCATCACCATGACGGAATACAAGGACCAGCGTTTAGTCTCTAAAAAAATACTGCAACTATACTTGCAGCTAACTTCAAAGTAATCAAATGTATGAAGTATTGTAACACGTAGCTAAATTCATAGCGATCAAATGCATAGCGTGTAGGTACTGGAAATCGCAAGAAGTTGTCGCAAATGCAATAGGTACACGTAGCTAACTTCACAGCGATCAAATGTATAGTGTATTGTAACTCGCGTGAAGTTGCCGCGAGTGATAAATGAGGACGTACTTCTTCTGCAGGAAGTTGCTGAGCGTCTTGGTGTTCCTCATGAAGAGGACGTATTGCCGATGGAGCCACACCCATAGAGCTGCCAGCAGACCGCACACCACACTGGAATTTCGAGGAATTTTATTCTATTGGTTAGTAAATACATATATCTGATGAGGTCAGCCTTGCCTTCAAGGGAAGGAAGGAAGGATGGGGTCAAGTCTCTAGATATCTTATGCAACGTATGGCGAGGCTTTGGCAAGAAAACTTAATAATGATACCAGCCCTGTATTATATACTGTCCCACTGCTAAGCACGGGCCAGTGACTATATAGCCCCTAGACACCTAATGCCCAATATTTTTCTTCAAATGAATTCTGTCAACTACCTGAGGTTTGAGGAAGCGGGGTACTGCATTACGATTGGACATGTCAACATCATTACGTATGACGTAGCCATAGAAACACAATTTTTATTGGCTGCGTCACTTGTCATGTAATGGTAAACAACTAAGCAGTAGAGATAGCGTAAAATGCACTTGAGTCAGAAAGAAATGCAAATATAATATGACAGAAACGGGCCTCAATGTTAAAATTTTAAACACATATTGGCCGACATAAGTTGAATTTCGATAAACTTTTAAATATGAATGGATTAAGTCAAATTATTGACATAAATATTAAATTAAATGGTATTTTTCTGAAAACCAGAAGTCTGTTTGTTTTTATAACACCACTGTTTTGTGCAAGGGGCGATCATAATATTTATTAAATCGATAATATGGAAGTGTTTACGGCTCACAGTTGCAGTCGCAACTGACTTGAAGATATTGAACGATAAACTACATCTGATCTATTAGTCAGATGTGGTTCCCGAAACCGATCGCCTGTTATTAGACGTCCAGAGCCTATATGGTCGCTGGTACGGGTCATCTGTACTACTGAGAGGGTTTAGGCCATAGTCCACCACGCTGGCCTAGTGCGAGTTGGTAGACTTCACATACCTTCGAAATTCTTACAGAACTTATCAGATATGCAGGTTTCCTTCACCGTTAAAGCAAGCGATAATTCACAAAAATCATACAACATATCTGTACAACTCAATAAGTAGATTAGGTCGTGTGACCCTTACCCGAGTAGGACGAATACCGCGAACTCCTGAGGGTCGAAGGGGAAGTCCTGCGGCAGGTTGGTCGGGAACAGCGGCTTGACGGTCGGCATCGCGCCCGACCACACCGACAGCAGGCGGAACATCTGGAAAGTATAGGATTTGTTGTAGTAAATGATCTTTTTTTATTGCTTTGATTGACGAGACGAGCATGCCGTTCGCCTGATGGTAAGCGATACGACCACCCATAAACAGTAGCAACACCATCCAGCACCTTGAGTTACAAAGTACTGTGTGGCATTCCACTGCGCTCGTCATCCTGAGACATAAGATGTTAATTCTCATTATGTCCAGTAGTTACACTGGCTACAATGTCCTTCAAACCGAAACACAACAGTGCATGCACACTGCTGCTTGGCTGATCTTGATGCTCTTTATTGCGCGTGTTTTAGTTTACGGACGCTTGCCTGACATACATCAATAGCATCACGCCTTTTTCAGGGATAGGCAGAGGTGTATCATACCCACAATTCGCCAGCTGTGTTAAGTCCCACTTAATAGGGGGTGGGTCTAATGCCATTTATCGGGTACATTTCTAGACTCCCGTCTAATACTGAGTAGAAAAACCCAATATCACTGCCCGACCCGGGTACGAACCCGAGACCTCAGCTTTGCAGTCGTGCCGTAATACAACTACGCCACCGAGGCATTCTAGAGTTACATTTTACCCAATATGATGCAGAATGGATTTGACTCAAATTTTATACCCGACCTTACTACCTAACAACACTTAGGATATTCAATGACTAGCAAATCATGTTCGAAAAATGTATAGTGTTGGCCGACCAGAGAATCGAAGCCAGGACTTAGGTTATCGCCGCTTGTCAGTTACCATCATCCATTGCGTATTATGAACACACACACTCACGCCTATTATCCCCGAAGGGGTAGGCAGAGGCGCAACTAGTGCACCCACTTTTCGCCGTGCGTATTCTGTGCCATGATGTGATAGGGGGAGAGCCTATCGCCATATCAGGCACAAATTCCAGACTCCCGGCTGATACTGAATAGAAACACCCAATATCACTTTGCCCGACCCGGGGATCGAACACGAGACCTCAGCATTGCAGTCGTACCGTGATACAACTACGCCACCGATAAATACTTCTTTTTTGAAGGCGGTTAGAATGTAACTCACAATAGCACTGCAGCACGCCGCGAAGAATCCTCGCCAGTAATTTCTGACTGCGAAGTAGGTTGTTGTTACTTCTATTGAAAACAGCACACCTGGAATTTAAACATGAAATCTTACTAATATTATAAACGCGAAAGTTTGTAAGAATGTATGTATGCATGTACGTTTGTTTCTCATTCACGCAAATACTACTGAACGGATTTCGATGAAATTTGGCACACGGGTAGATGATTAAGGACATTGTAGCCAGTGTAGTTACTGGACATAATGAGATTTAACACCTGATGTCTCAGGATGACGAGCGCAGTGGAATGCCACACAGTACTTTGTAACTCAAGGTGCTGGATGGTGATGCTACTGTTTATGGGTGGTCGTATAGCTTGCCATCAGCGAGCGGCATGCTTGTCTCGACATTTTAATAACAAATAAAACCTCCACTGAACTAAACTGGACTGCCTTGGTTGCGTAGTTGCATTACGTATGCAGTACGAGACCGCTTTGAGATGCTGGGTTCTAATCGGGAAGTGATATTGGATTCTTCTTCTCAGTATCAGCCCAGAGTATATGCATCCGATATGGGGATAGGCCCTATCTTATCATCGGAACACACTTGGCGAAAGGTGTGTGCCCTGTTTGCACCTCTGCCTACCCCTTCGGGGATAAAGTCGTGATGTATGTGAAATTTTCTAGAGAAGTAAACAGGACTCCTATACCGGGAAAGATTTCATGCAACATGTACTAAAAAGGTCATAGATGCAGCTGAAACCATGAGCAAATCGTCGGGGATAATGCAAAACGGCGTAACTAACATTGGTAAATTCCGCGTAAGTGACGAAAAAAGTTCATTTGAAATTGATACTTACGACACTAAACTTATGATCTATAATGCTATACGTTTTGAAGTTATACTTCTTTTGGCGCGTTAGGGAAAAATGATGAGTAAATTTTTACGATGCGCGCGCACACCGTCACGAAAAACCGACACCCTGAAGTTAGCTATAGTCAACATTTTAGTTTTGAATTTTGAACGTAGAATAAGGCGAAAGATATTGAAGTCATACTTCTTTTGGCGCGTTATTTAAAAAGATTTTTATCTGTTACGCCAAAGAAGTATAACTTCTAACGCGTGTACATAAGTACACACACGTTTTTTTTATTTTACTGTATTTTTTATGGTATTGCACACAATACCGCGTAACTAACATTGGTAAATAAATCAAATCAAATCAATTTATGTTAAATAGGTTTACAAATTAAGAAAAGTACATAATTGTGGACCCTGCAGGGCATGGCAACATAGAAGGGAGGGAGAAACTGTTTTCTTAGATAAAACTCGTTGTTTATAGTAGTTATTGTTTTGTAAATTACATTTTTGGAACGATGTTCCTTATCGCGCGTTGTGAAAGGGGGCTAGACGGAAAAAAATCTTACGAAAAGTTGTCACGACACTTTTTGCTATTATCTTACTAATATGAACCTTAAATACAATGCGTAGAAGCTATAATTCTTGAAACGAGTATATTTTTATTTATTTTATTTATTAAAGTCATTAAAACCATTTCTTACTAATCTAATATGAACCTTAAGTACATTGCGTAGAAGCTATTTCCCCAGCGTTGGCACGGCACGAGTACAAAAGAATCGAACGTAACATTCTTTTTTCAAATTTTGTTGATTTATTCTACTTTGGTTACTGACATTTATCAATAACAAGACTAAACGTGCTTTGCTCGCGTTTAAAAATCTACTTTATGTGGTAAGCGTAAGATCGAATTTGTGTTTACTCAATCAAAATTTGTGATAAAAATGCTATGCAATAGCTTTACCGCGGCAGTCTACGAGTGCCACACGTATTTATTTGTTTTTTTCTCTAGAAACTTATGTATTGGAACGGAAATAGGAAAATATTTATATATTTATATATATACACACTCTGTTATATAAATAAAATGTTATTACAATTCCTTCACTAATTAATCGAAAGGAACTTCGTTCCATCCGGGTGTCCCTTGACACCTCTCATTTTTTTTATTATTATTATTATATATTTTTGTCTAGTAGTCGAAAAAAAATGTTATCTAGACGTCAATATTTATAAAATAAGTAGTGAAATTAAATAAATATATTACTATGTCATGCATTTAAATTTAACAATTATTTTTAATTCAGACATTAGCTTATTCAGAAATACATAATATAATTATTTTAAAATAGGGTGTCAAAGATCTGCCTCGGTGGCGTAGTTGTATTACGGCACGACTGCAAGGCTGACGTCTCGGGTTCGATCCCCGGGTCGGGCAAAGTGATATTGGATTTTTCTATTCAGTATCAGTCCGGAGTCTGGAATTTGTGCCCGATATGGCGATAGGCTCGCCCCCTATCACATCATGGGACGGAATACGCTTGGCGAAAAGTGGGTGCACTAGTTGCGCCTCTGCCTACCCCTTCGGGGATAAGTATAGCGCGGGGGTAGTGATCCCCGAGGGAATGCAGTGGCATGCTGACCTCCGACAGGCGCGGCGAAGCACGAGGCCACGCCCACCGCGCACGCGGCCGCGAGCATCTCGCTCGTGCGCGACTCGTTGCTGTAGATGCCCTGGAACGTGGTCACCAGCTTCGACAGCAGCGTAGCCACCATCGACGCGATGTGCACCGACGGACCCTGGAGATACCGAAATACAAATATCATTTATTCATTAATACTATGGACTATGGAGCAAGCCTATTGCCATATGAAAGGCGAAAAAAAATATCGGGCAGAAATATGGGCAACTCAATTAGTGACGTAGCGTGGGCTCGTGTCGGGGCGGAACCAAAATTAGCCGCCCCAGGGCACAAACCAAAAAATTACCATACCACACCATATCAGCCCTGTATAATCTACTGCCCACTGATGAGCATGGGCCTCCTCTACTACTGAGAGGGGTGTCAGGCCTTAGTCCACCACGCTGGCCTAGTGCGGGTTGGCAGACTTCACATACTTTCGAAATTCAGAGAACTTTCTCAGGTATGCAGGTTTCCTCACGATGTTTTCCAGGTGGTCTTTCGCATACGAGAGTCTTATCATCTGGAGATATAATATTCTCATCTCATTTACCACGTAACATCTAAAATTACTGACTAAACTACGTATGTTATAGACCGGACATCAGGACCAAATTCATCCAAGAGTTATTGCCAATTGCTCGCTGTCTTATCTGAAACGTACGTGTGACAAGACGTCTCAGTATGCTTAAATTTTGTAAAGATAACATTTTGGAAGGAAATATACCAATTTGCGCATTACGATCATGTCAAAGTATGTTCTAATGCATTTTACAGAGGTGTTTTGCTATTTCACGATAGATTGAGTTACTGACGAACAGGCTCAAAATTTTTGTATAACAATTTTCCCAATGTCCGCTCTACATATTCTTAGAACTCTGGGTTTTACCGACTCAAGGATTCCTTGCAACCTACACCCAAGCAGAAAACTAAATTATGGCCTTGACCAAAACCCTTACCTCTTTACCAAGCGGGAGACCAGACCCGAGCGTGGCCGTGAGACCGATCAGCTTGGATATCAACGCTCTAAACGTCAAGTATTCCTTCAGGTGAACTCCTCGGAGTATCGTCTTCATTTCAGGTATACCCGAGCCTGGAAAATGGAAGGAAGCAGGAGAGTTTTTAAATGCTCATGATTGTAATTTTTGCAATGCAATGCAGTTAGTCCTGTATTATATATTGCCTACTGCTGAGCACGGGCCTCCTCTACTACTGAGATGGGTCAGGCTTAGTCCACCACGCTGGCCTACTGCGAGTTGGCAGACTTCACCTACCCTCGAAATTCTTATAGAGAATTCTCAAGTATGTAGGTTTCCTCAAGATCTTTCCTTCGCCGTTAAAGCGAACGATAATTGTCAAACAATACAACACATAACTTTGAAAAGTCAGAGGTCTGTGCCTTGGGTTTTGAACCTCCGGAATTTGTCTTGGCTGACGTTCTAATTTCAACTAGGCTATCGTCCATTAACTGTGCTCTACCTGTAATATATGCTCACAAATAAATGGTAATAAAATGAGAACTATCTATATAAGCTGTTAAATACGATAAGCATCAAACCATAAAAAAAAAATTGAGGCGAACTGTTCCCCACTAAATGAATTCGAGTGAATAAATTATGGATATAATTTTCTCCCCGTTTTAATAGAAACCATGTAATAACTGGTATCATTATGCGCGCACACAAGGATACGCAGAATGATGCAGCGATAGCGTATGACACAGCTGTCACGCATACTAGCTTAGGAAAAGTTGGCCTGTTTGTTTTAGTATCATTGCAGCGCGTCACTATATCTAGGAATATAATTAATCAAAGATTTATCGGGTATAATACAGAGAACTGTCTTTCAAGACGGTTAATACTAAGGAAAATAAGTAAATAAAAGGAAAAAGTATGTCTACAAAGATCAGTGTATTGATAATAGTAATAGGGCAATAAAAACGCATGAGTTGCATGTTTCTGGTATTTACACATAGACACACACACACACACATACACATACACCCGCACACACACTCACATACACACATACACGTAAATGCTTTGTAATTGTGAACAATACCATCAACTAGGGGTATTTAAGATTTTATCTTGTTTATATAACACCATAATTATTACACATTGTGTGTCTACATACATGATGTGTATAAATGCTTGTAAGAAATCGAGATGGTATTATTTTATATCTCTTCCGTTATTAAAATAAAAGAATATAATAAGCAGTAAAATTTATCAATAATTCAATTTCTGTAGAATAAGCATCAATTTGAAATTAGAATCCTGAACATCATCTTATTACAGTTGCCTCGTAATCAGCCCTGTATTATATACTGCCCACTGCTGAGCACGAGCCTCCTCTACTACTGAGAGGGGTCAGTCCTTATTCCACCACGCTGGCCTAGTACGCTCAACATTCTTATGGAGAATTCTCAGGTATGTAGGTTTCCTCACGATGTTTTCTCTCACCGTCACATACGTAAAATAGTTTTATTTCAATGTCTAACATTCGCGTAAACATAAGAAATAATTAATACACACGTAATTTCGAAAAGTCAGAGGTGTGTGGCTTGGGTTTTAAACCTCCGGACATTGTCTCGGCAGACCGTTCCATTCCCAACTAGGCTATCGTCCACTGCACTTATTGCAGTTACTAACCTTTATCAATTTAATCAAAAGCACCTAAGATCTCGACACCAAAACAAATTATCCTCACCAATGCTCTGCGCGGCGACGATGTGCACGAACCCGGCTGCGAAGAGTATCAGACACACGGGTAAGGAGACCCACGCCACGTACTGGCTGAACGTGGACGTCGCCAAGTCCTGGTACATCCACATGCGAGCTGGAACACGAAGGCACATGATGGAAGTAACCTATGAAGTTAATTTGCGAATGCTGTGGTTTCGGTTGTGAAGTCACAATTAGACAATGTAGCCTAAAATCTTTCCAGGGTATCAAACTATTTTCATACCAAGTTTCTTCGAAATCCGTTCGATAGTTTTTCAGTTTATCGCGTACAGAGGCGGTGAGTAACTTTGTTTTATACTGTGTAAGGATAAGGAAGGATTGTGAACTTCGTTGATGTTGATCTTCGTTGATAAAATATGAATAAAGGCTAGAGGTTAATAATGAGACGGTGTTTTTGGCAATTAATTAACGAATGAAAATAGAGAAGATATTTTGTAAAAATACAAAGTATAAATATAGTCAACGCCAATAAATCTCGATCCGAAGTCAACAAATATGTTGTAATATAAAATATCATATCATAAAAATACATCATACATAGTACATACCGTTCCTTAATTAATGTTTGCGTGAAAGAAATTATACCTTTTACAAGAAGCAAGAGAATACAGGTATTTACGTCATTCTAGAATCTAGATTTATTATCCTCAATGGATACGAATTTAAAACTAGAAAAACATTTTGCTTTGAATATAATTCTGTCTTGCTAATCTTTTGTACAGATTCGAAAAACCAATGGGGACCACTATAAATGCTGTTTTTTTTATTGCACTTATATGACGAGACGAGCCTGCCGTGCGCCTGATGGTAAGCGATACTAATAAACAGTAGCAACGCCGTACAGAAATCTGAATTATAAAGTAGTTACTGCATGGCACTCCACTGCGCTCACCCTGAGACATTAGATGTGAAGTCTCATAATGCCCATTACTCAGTAATTACGCTGGCTACAATGACCTTTAAACCTGAACACAACAGTGCATGCACACTGCTGCTTGTCGGCAGAAATAGACATTGCGGTGGTAACCTAACCAGGCGGCCCCTCGCATACGAGAGACCTACCACCAGTTATGATTTCTCTCCAGTCTAATCATGTTTAGGAGAATACGGCTAAGCCATTTACACTAAACCAACTTACAAAAAAACAGTCAATATTCGGAGCCATTTATAGCTCATATTTGATTTGTTATTCTAACGACCGAAATCAATTAAAAATTCGAAATTCGAATCAAACGCAAAAAATGACCAATCAAATAAAATTTGTTTAAAATGCTTACCGTTGATTGGTTTATATTCGGGATTGATCCGATTTCCCAAAATTGAGATTGATATACGGCCAATCTCGTGCTTCGATACGATCTCGAGAATAAACCAATAAAAATAAATGATTTGTAAAAAAGTAAAAAATCATCTGATTGGTCCATTGTAGCCAAGGATTGACAAAAGCGGTTGAGATCGTTTATTTAAAACGGCCGATAGTTTATCCATTTTAGCTGCGAGACTTACCGTTGTTGCAGATAGCGATGCCCCTGTCCATGGCGAAGCTGAGGATGGCCATGATGATGCCGAGGAGTGCGAGGAAGATCCAGTCCTCGCCGAGCCGCGCGAATGTGTGCCGCCATATGTAACCTGTCACACACTTCACATCATTGTTTATTTATTGTGAACACGGTTGAAAAAGGGGTTAATGGTAGTAAATATAAGATTGCAGCCCTTAAACTATACAAGCCTGGAGTGACGGTTAGAGATAGTAAGTATAACTAGAGAATACTTCCTTTGCTCGATCGTTAACAACACATTGATCTCTTGTCATTAGGTGATGGGGCACAAACTTTCTATGCTTTGGAGAGCATAGCAGCTGATTCTAAATTCGAAAGTTCATTGAATGTAACCGTTGAAATGATAATATCATACCAAATATCAGCGCTACAGTATTGGTTAGATCGTACTGTAGTAAAGAGCTGAATGAGGGTTCCTATTGTTGGTACAATATTACGCTGTATTTTTTTTTGTTTAAATTTGTAATTTTTATGTTCCATCTATAAAATATTACTTTCTTTCAAATAAACCCAAGATTTAAATTGAAAGTCCATAACAATGTAATGTAGCATAATGTAAAATACGTTAAAAACCTCTCATAAGTCAATGAGCCCTTCATTTCTTCCCGCATACTCACCTAAAACTTTAAAGAATTTTCCCCTGGGTCTCGGCTTCCCTGTCGCTTCTAGCTCCTTCTGCCGTAGCTTGTCGTCTTTCCGCCGCTTCTTCCGCAGTCTGCGCAGTCTTCTCGCTTCTTCCCTGGCTGCTTCACTGAGGTCGCGTTGGTAGCGACCATACATCTGGAAGAAGGTATGGAATTATCATCAACGCCTTTTCACCAGGATCGCCCTGCCTGCCCCTTGGATTTATTTTATTGGTTATGCGCGCTGCTCTGCCCGCGTGGAAAAGGTATATCGGGATAAAAAGTAGCCTATAGCACTCAGGAGTAATGTAGCTTCCTATTAGTGAAAGAATTTTCAAAATCGGTTCAGTAGTTCCTGAGATTAGCGCGTTCAAACAAACAAACTCTTCAGCTTTATATATTAGTATAGATTATGTTTCCCTGTATATAGTGCACAGAAGATTTTTTTCTTTCCTAAAGTTGGATTATAGCGGACGCACTTTTATGCAACTGGTTAGTGATCATACACATGGTATTTATATTGCATCTTTTAATTTCTTATTGCGGTATTTTTTCATTTTTATAAATACTTATCTCTTTTCTTTAATTTTTGTTCCCAGTGCTGTACATAGTATTTACCGCCATCTGGTCCTGTGATCATCTATACTAATATTATAAAGAGGTAAGTTTGTAACGAATAAACTGAAAAACTACTGAACGGATTTCGATGAAATTTGGCACACGGGTAGATCATGTCCTGGATTAACACATAGGGTAATTTTTATCCCGGAAAAACTTTTTCACGCGGGCGATGCCGCGCGCAGAAGTCTAGCGGCTAAATAAAGGCATTTCTTTGTTTCTTTCTTACATGGTAACAACTCGGCAAAGTAACTCGGGCGTCGCGTTTTGAAGTCAACTGGTGTACCTATATTCAAGATAGCATAATCCTAGAACTGAAAGAAGCAACTTCCCCCGTTACTTAGAGTTCACCTCGATTCCGAGAGTAAACCCGGATGGAAACTATCGTAAACAACCTGTTAACACCCGCCATAGCTTACGTAAGTGTCGCGTTCCGGGATCAGCCTGTGTAGACCCGGTTCAAATTAGCCGACATAATTGTCTCTACCGGGGAGGGACAGTAGTAGTAAGGGATTCACCGATACTGGAGCAGGTTCGAGGGCCGGTCCGCGGCGCTCCGGCGGCTGATGGCCGACGTTTTCGATTGCTCCAGATTCGGCCCGCGGAACCCGCGAATAAATCCGCGGATTACTTTAATACCTACCGCGAATTAATTTGATACCTACCGCGGATTAATTTGATACCTACCGCGGATTAACTTGATACCTACCGCGGATTAATTTGATATCGACCGCGGATTACTTTGATAACACCCGCGAATAAAAATTATATCGTCCGCGGAATCCGTTTCATATCACCCGCGAGGTAGGTATGAACCACGAATTTGTTCATGGTCTACGGTTCCCTTAAGCTTGTACTTTTTCCCTGTTCGTTGTGCTTTTAACTTTCTACTTTCTATCGGCGATCCTTTTTTTTATTTGAAGGATGCAAAGGTCTTTGTCGCGTATTTCTATTAACTCGTGTTTCTACGCAAAAGCCGTTTAAAATTACTTAATAGTTACCCTTTACGCATTACGAGCATTGTTTATGATAGATAAAGCAACATTTTCCCTGTTTCGTTGTGTTATTGACTTTCTACTTTCTATCGGCGACCCTTTTTTATTTGAAGGATGCAAAGGTCTTTGTCTCGTATTTCTATTAACTCGTGTTTCTACTTAAAAGCCGTTTAAAATTACTTAATAGTCGCCCTTTACGCATTACGGGCATTGTTTATTATACATAAAGCAATCGTTACAATACACCATACCTTTCTCAAATTCTAGGTAAAACCCTTTGGGTCTTCTCATTGTCATAATAATTACGGTTCCCATTATTCACATTACCTGATATTACGTATTCAACGGAACATTTAAGGTGAAAGTCGAAACATGTTGGATCTTGTCTGCAAGGAAACAATACTCCCTCTCCATATAAAAGACCGACTCAAAATCACATGGTATCGTATTCCACTCTGTGCTCTGCTCGAAGTGTGATCTCCAGTTGTGTGTAACAGTGAAGTGATAGTAAAATTGTGAAATAGTTAAATAGTGAAAGTGTTATAAAAATGAATGTAAGTACCTTTATATACTTTGATCTAAAAGTGTTGTAACCAAATGTTTCATTAATTGTTTATGCCATGTGTTGTCCACCAGGTTAATACATTTTAGCTATCTTTGATGTCTTATTAATTTATCATCGTTACTAATGTGTACATGTATACTTCGCATACCTATAAGCATTTATCATACAGTACTTACTTAACCGATAATTAAAACAGTTTCATTTCATTTTGTTACAGTTTTCTGAAAATACTTTCAAAAACTACTATTATGCTGAAGAAATCGACGAACCTAGTGATGAAGAAGGTACACTCGCTTTTAAAGTAAAAAAAGCGATAATAGCAAATAAAAGACCGATCGAATGCAACAGCATTGATGAGTTCTTCGAAAAACCAAAAAAGAAGAAGACAACAACAAGAAAGTCATCCAGTGTTGGTCGATCGACGAGCGGGGGTGTTTCATACATCCGATCAAACAGCGATGACAACAGTTCTGCATCACATCTCATAAAAATTGAGGTGTATGAAGTGAATAAAATAAAAAACATCGCACCGACGGAACATTGGAAACACGCTGATGTGCGAGTTAAATATTACGCGGAAAACGACAGTGATAAGAACTTGCAAAGTGTCAAGGACACTATATACAATATAACCAAACAGTTGGCTAGTAAGGACGATTGTGTGAAATATTTTATAGACACAGACAAATGAACAAAAGTGCCAGTGCGTGTCAATGTTTTAATATCATAACTTTAATCATATGCTTTGTACTACTATTATTGAAATAAGAAACTATTATTGTATTAACTGTACTTAAGAATCTACCTGTTTAAATTTAACTTACATTGTATTGTATTTAAACTTTGTACTCTTTTAAGTTACATACTTAATAGATTAATTTGTTTTTGATTCTAGAACTCTTTGTGAATTGTGTTATTGCTAAGTATTATTGTAAATAGTTATAAGTCTTTTTAGTGTTTTTTCATGCTCATGCTTACGATTGTAAAGTTATTGGGAACATTCATAAATTGTTTGGAAAAAAGTGGATAGCTTAGAATGTAATTACATTGTTTTGGGTAGTATATAAGCGTTGAAATAACTTTTAAAAATACTGAGACATTCCTTACCATGGATACAAGCTGTGATTTATACAACATGGAACTCGTCGCACTTCTCGAAAACATCGAATCAATGGATCTGATGTCATCGCAATACGACAAAGAACTGTACGAGCTCTGTGATAAAATGGAACAAAGACAAGTTGAAACGTGAGTAAAACATTTTTTATTATTTTAAGACTAGTTGCAACATGTTTTGGGAATCCATGAAGAGGGGATACACTTAAAGTATTTATAATGGTTCGAACATCTTGCACAATCATTCAACTTGTTTCTTCCGTTTATATTTTTAACATTGAAGTGCAACCAAAATGTACCACTCACTTGATATTTCTAGTTTATCTCAGAGTGAGATTGCAAGTTTCGATAAAAAGATAATTTTACATAAATATCATCGTTTCATACGGTTTTGGTATATATTAAATGTTTTGCCAGAATCAATGTTGGGAGATCCTGATATTTCTCCTTATTATACACCATGTAGTGGACATAAAATCTCAAAACAAACTCATTCCGATAAGGATGATATTGATGGTGTATTATCAATGAAAGCATATTGTTTGCAGTGTAAATAACAAATAATGTTAGTATCTATTTAAATAATAGAAACATAGTAGCATATTTATTTCGTGAGATAACATTTTTTTAACAGTTTTCTTATCCATCAGATCTATGCAGAATGGAGAAGGCAGCAGGAAAAGATTAGCGCCAACTGAATTGTTTGAAGAGGATCCATTAAAGAGAAGAAAAAATATTCATCTTGAAGCTCCTTCGACATCTACATCGTCGCTGGATAACATTTTAAATGTAAGTACAGAACAGCATAATGATAAAATTGAATGTCCTGAGTGTCACATATATGTATCAAAAAAATATATGACCAGTCACTATAAGAGCAATAAACATAAAAATAATTTAATTAGAAGAGATAATAATCTACCTAATGTTCAATTCATTGATAGTGCTTTCGGTAATAGAATTATTACATATCGAGTGAAATCTAGTTTAGTTTCTGATACACAGCTTGAATCACCTGAATTATTTTTACAAAATATTAAAAAAATAATTTATAAATTACTAGAACGATCTATCTTAGAATATTCTGTTGTAAAAGTTAATTTTATTCTCAATGCGGATTTCACACAAGAAACAAAAAATCTACACAATGTTTTTGATTTTCAAATTTCAAACTATCTTGTTTGTCAAGGTGATGACAAAGATATTATTTTCTCATCTATAATTACCGAAATAACAAACAAAATGACCAATTTCCAAAAAAAAGGTAGTGGATGGAGTTTAGTTAAAATAAATCACTTGGATATGAATGTCAACAAATTTAACCCATTGCGTGGATCTTCATACATAGACCTACCGTTAGATATAAAACATAAGAAAGCTGTAATCAATGTTCAAAATAACGATCACGAATGCTTTCGTTGGGCAGTTTTGTCAGGATTATTTCCAGCTACTCATAGTTCCAATAGGGTATCATCTTATATAATACACAAAAACAAACTAAAATTTGATAACCTATCGTTTCCTATAAAAATTAATGACATCCATAAGTTTGAAAAATTAAATAGTATAAGTATTAATGTTTTTGGATTACAATATGATTCAATAAGCAAATCAAATAAAGTTGTGGGTCCATTACACTTTACGAAACACCGTAAAAATACTCACTTAAACTTATTGTATATATCTCAAGGTTCTAAAGGTCATTTCTGTTATATTAAAAACCTCTCGAGATTATTATCTAAACAGTTATCGACTTCTGAACATGCAGTTCATATTTGTGATGGGTGTTTATTAAATTTCACGTCATTAGATAATTTAAAACGACACCAAGAAAATGACTGTTTCAATGTGTGCACAAATTTACCATCGGAAAACGATAGAAAAAGAAACTGGTTTAATGAATTAATACCATCAAACCACATTTCATTTAACAACTATGAACGTAAATTAAGAGTTCCATTCGTTGTGTATGCTGACTTTGAAGCATTTTTAAAACCAATAGAGAGTTGTTCTAACAATCCAAATCAATCATCAACTGTTAATATTCAAAAACATGAAACGTATAGTTTTGGGTATTATGTTAAATGTTCTTATGATGATAATCTTTCAGTATATAGGTCTTATACAGGGCAAGATTGTGCGCTAAAATTTATGCAATTCATTTACGCAGATTTAGAAAATATTTGTAAAAAGAATTCTTTTGTCAAATCACCATTACCGTTAACTGAAGAAAATAAAATAAATATCAATCAAAGTGAGTCTTGTTACATTTGTGCTACTAAATTAAACGTGGATAGAACAATATCTTATAATTGGCATACTGGTGCATATGAAGGTGTAGCTCATAGAGTATGCTCTCAGAAATACAAAGCTCCTAATTTTGTGCCAGTGTTTTTACATAATTTAAGTAATTATGACGCTCATTTCATAGTGCATGGTCTTGATTTCGAGAAAGGTGACATTGAACTTATTCCTGAGAACAAGGAAAAATATATTTCTTTTTCTAAAGTTTTACAAATCAATAACAGAGTTATAAAATTACGATTTCTTGATTCTTTTAAATTTATGTCAAGTAGCCTTAACAAATTAGCTCAGAACTTATTACTTGAACAATTTCGTGAACTCAAATTAAAATATCCATGTGAAGAAGATTTTAAACGTTTAATAAGAAAAGGTGTTTATCCATACGAATACATGACGACATTTGATTCTTTAAAAATAACTTCTCTTCCCACTCGCGATCAATTTTATAGTTCTTTAAATGATAGTCACATTACAGAAAGTGAATACCATCATGCTCAAGACGTGTGGAATCATTTTAATTGTAAAAACATGGGTGAATATTCAGACCTGTATTTAAAAACAGATGTATTGTTGTTAGCAGATATATTTGAAAACTTTAGGGATGTCTGTCTTAAAACATACGGTTTAGATCCTGCCCACTATTATACAGCACCTGGTTTAAGTTGGGATGCTATGTTAAATTTTACCAAAATAAATTTGGAACTTTTAACAGATATCGACAAGGTTACGTTTATAGCGAATAATATTCGGGGGGGTATATCACAATGCAGCAATAGACATGCAGTGGCAAATAACATGTTTATGTCGGAATACGATTCAGATAAACCATCTTCATTTTTGATGTACTTAGACGCAAATAACCTTTATGGTTGGGCTATGTCCCAATGTCTCCCAACAGACAAATTTGAATGGGTCGATATAAATACAGATTTTAATATAGCCGATGATGCCAAACATGGTTTAATTTTGGAAGTAGATTTAGAATATTCAAAAAATTTACATGATTTTCATTCAGATTTTCCATTTTGTCCAGAAAACGTATGTTTAGGAAACAGCAAAGACAGGAAACTGATCCCAAATTTAAAAAATAAAAAAAATTACGTCATTCATTATAGAAACCTTAAGCAATGTTTAAAAAATGGTCTCCGATTGGTTAAAGTACATAGAATTTTAAAATTTGAACAATCCGCGTGGTTGAAAAGTTACATAGACTTGAATACTCATATGCGTTCATTAGCCACTTCAGATTTTGAGAAAGATTTTTTTAAACTTATGAATAATTCTGTTTTTGGTAAAACAATGGAAAATGTAAGAAAACGAGTTAATGTCAAATTAATTAATCATTGGTTAAATCGTGGCAAAACTCAAGGTGCTCAATCTTTGATAGCAAGACCAGAATTCCATAGTTTATCTATATTCTCAGAGAGCTTAGTTGCAATACAATTAAATAAAACTAACGTTTTATATAATAAACCAATTTACCTCGGTTTTTGTATTTTAGATATATCTAAAACATTACTATACGATTTCCATTACGATTATATGAAAATGAAATATCAAGATAATATTAAGTTACTATATACTGATACCGATAGCTTAATATATCAAATATTTACGCAAAATTATTATGCTGATATAAAACTTGATTTAGTCAACTACTTTGATACGTCCGACTATCCACCAAATAATCAATATGGTTTACCATTATTGAATAAAAAACGGTTAGGTTTTTTTAAAGACGAAAATAACGGTAATATTCTTAAAGAGTTTGTAGGTCTTCGCTCTAAAATGTATGCAATGGATGTGCAGAATAAATGTATATGTAAAGCAAAAGGGATTAACAAAAGTGTAACAAAAAAATTTTGTCTTACCGATTATAAATCATGTTTATATGAAAAGAAAACGCAATACAGTGAAATGATAAGATTTAAATCAATTAAACATGCTATATATACACAAAAAATTAATAAAATATCTTTATCACACAATGACACAAAACGTTATTTAATAGAAAATTCAACAGATACTCTTGCATGGGGTCATTATAAAATAAAGGACATTTGATTTTATCAACGATTTCTGTACAACGAAAATATGTATGTTAATGTGTGTGTGTGTTTTAATTGTGGTTTTTAATAACTTAAAGTTCTGTCTTTATTATGTACTATCTTTTTTCTTTATTTTTTTACTATGACAACTGTTTTGTATAATATCATGAAAAATTAGATGTAAATTTTAATGTATGTAGTTAGTTATTTGTTATACCTGATTTAACTTTATTTTATAATAATTTTCTTACTGTAATATTTTTCAAAACAGCTATGAACTGTATGTGATCATTTTTCAAAGTATTTGTGTATGTAATCTTTGTATATAAAACAAAATCAAATATAATACATTCAATCGTAACTTCTAGTTTTATTCATTCCGAAACGCTTTTCGAGTTCACACGTGTATTTAAAAATGTTTCATTTTTATCATCCTTTTACTGCCATAGTTGCAGGTCCAAGTGGATGTGGAAAGTCTAATTTTGTAACAAACTTTATTAAACATATTAATGAGGTGTGCAACACAAATTTTCATCAAATTACTTGGTGTTTTGATGAAATGCAGCCCTTATATAATTTACCAAATGTAAACTATTATCAGGGTATACCAGATTTGAATATGTTTGATGGAAAGGAAGCTAACCTTATTATTATCGATGATCTCATGAGGGAATCTGATGGTCGCATTGTTGACATATTTACCAAAGGTAGTCATCATAGGAACTTGAGTGTATTTTACATTACTCAAAATTTATTTCATCAAGGTAAAGGACAAAGAGACATTTCTTTGAATTCAAACTACATAATTTATTTTAAAAACCCACGTGATAAAACTCAAATACGTTACTTAGCACGACAAGTATCACCAGAAAATAGCAAATTCATAGAAGATGCTTACAGAGATGCTACAAAAGAAGCACATGGCTATTTGATGATAGATCTAAAACAAGACACTTTTGACATGTGTCGAATTAAATCAAAGATATTTCCATCTGATGGTCATTCTACAGTGTACATTCCCACAAAAGAGTTTAAATATGTCAAGAACCAACCAATACCCGTCATTTACAAATGATGGATCGACGCTTAAAGACGCATGAACACTTATTAAATGCTCTTTATAAACTTAAACCAAAACATCAACAAGCTCTTTTAAAAGTCTGTAACGAAAACGAAATTAATTTTATATGTGAATGTATTCATAACGTTTTACAAGGAAATATAAAACTTGAAGAAAAATCAAAGAGTAAACTAAAAAAGTATAAAAATCTACTACGAAAATTGGTACGTAAAAGTACAAATAAAATAAGAAAGAATATTATAGTTCAAAAAGGTGGTGCATTTCTTCCGATTATATTGGGTTCTATTTTGAGTGGATTGATAAGTGGACTAGTTTAAAAATGGAACACGCCAAAAAAATGCTGTTAGTTGATCCAAGCTTAATAGATAAGTTAAATCAAAAAAGAAATGAAAATCTTACCTCTCGTTTAGATAGTGAAATGGAAAAAATACTCGACAGTAATATAGATGATCGAAAAAAGTGTAAATTATACTTACAAATTTTACAAAGATATCTTCACTTTATGGAAGAAGATCGTCGTCCCATTGAACTCCCTATAATAACTTCAAATGACGATAACATTAAACCCACATCTGAAAGCTGGAAATTTTTTAATATAAATAATGATATCAAGAATAAAGATGTAGTTGTTAGTCAGACACTGAGTGATGAAGAGAAGCAACAAGAAAGTTTTACACTCGAAAAAAAAGAACCTTCCTACTCAACAAAACAAATTTTAAATTTAATACCAAAAACATATGTAAAAAAAGGTGAGTTGTTATTGAATTCGGTGTCCCTAAATAAAAACAAAATTTATTGGAATGATGCTGGCACAGTGATTGTAGATAATGAAGTGATTCCTAACAGTAACATTATCGATTTAGTAAGCGATACACTGCGACCATTAAAAAACAACGACCCACCTGGTTGGGAAAAATTTGCTAAAGCGTTAAAGGATTTAAAAGTACCTTTAACATATATTGGCAATCCAAAAAGACGTGAGTACATAGCTCGACTTCAAAACGCCATCGAAGAACAACCGCCACAAAACACAGAGGTATATTTGACGCCAACGAGCGAAGATAAACACGCAAATAAAATTAAGAAAAAGATTGATTGGGAAAAATGGACCCCTTATTAGAATTAGATCAAATTTATTATGATGTATCACACCCAGCTGGATATAGCAATATCGACAAATTATCAAAAGCTATGAAAGGTAAAATGAAAAAGGAAGAAGTTAAAAACTGGTTGCAATCCCAATCTACGTATACACTCCACAAACCAGTACATAGAAAATTCCCTCGGAACAAATACGTTCTCTCTAATCTCAATGAACTTTGGCAAGCTGACTTAAGCGACATGCGGACTTATTCTAAAGATAATAAAGGTTTCAACTACATTCTTTGTGTTATTGATGTTTTTAGTAAATATGCATATGCTAGACCCTTGAAAAAGAAAAATTCAGAAACCGTAAAAAAGTGTTTCGACAGTATATTTAATGAAGCTAATACTACACCCACTCACATTCAATCTGATAAAGGCACTGAATTTGTATCGAAAGATGTTCAAAGATACTTTAAAACAAAAAACATAAATTACTATACGACAAATAATCCAGACATCAAAGCAAGCATTGTAGAAAGATTTCAAAGAACGCTAAAAATGAAGATGTGGCGCTATTTTACACACAAGAATACACATAAATATATTGATATTTTGCAGAATTTGATACACTCTTACAATCATAGTTTCCATTCTAGTATTAAAATGTGTCCTTCAGATGTTAATTCTAATAATATAATGACAGTTTGGAGTAATTTATATGAAAAATCTGAAAAATCATCAAAAACTATACTACCTATGTTTCATGTCGGTGACCATGTCAGAATAACTAAATATAAACATGTATTTCAAAAAGGTTATGAATCTAATTGGAGCGATGAAATATTTGTGATTTCTTCTATAATAGAACGTACTCCGTGGCCCGTTTATACTATAAAAGATTTAGATGGTGAGGAGATAGTAGGAACGTTTTATGAACGAGAATTACAAAAGGTCATTTATGACCCCACCATTGAACACAAGATTGATAAAATAATTCGCTCTCGTTACTCTGGCAGCAGACAACAAGTGTTAGTTAAGTGGAAAGGTTATCCAAACAAATTTAATAGTTGGATTTTAGCTTCCAGTTTAAAAAAAATATGATTAAAGATTTTTATTTAACTTTACTTAGCAATAGTTCAATGGAATATTTTCCTGAGAATAAAACATCAATTTTTTCAACAAAATTACCCAAACCCATAATATTGGAAGGAGAATGGTGTGTAGGAATCGTTGAATTCCAATATCCATGCACCATGTTTACTGTTCAAGATCATGAGAATGTTATTTACATAACAAAAATCATGAAAATGCCCAATGAAGACAAACTATCTACAGTTTATTATAAGACTCACATACCTGCCACAAACTATGATAATATTAACCATATTTTATCAGCATTAAATAATATAAGAGAAAAAATCAAATTCCGCTACGATAATATATCTAAATTTGTTTCTGTTTCTGTGTTAGACGAATCAATAAAATCTGTAACATTATCTCCTAAACTAGGCTTACAGTTAGGATTTGAACCAAACAGAAACCTTGTTGAAAAGAATTTAGCTAAATGTCCAGCTAATTTACATTTAGGGTTACCATCTCAACTATTCGTTTACTGTGATATAGTTGAACCTCAAATTGTAGGTGATGTAATGACACCTCTTCTGAGAGTAATACCATTAGATCCTTCAAAATACATCTATGGTGCCAATAAAATGCATGTATTTTCACCTCCTCATTACTTATCGGTAATGCGAAGAGAATTCGATACCATTGAAATAGATATAAGGTCAAGCACCGGACAAAAGATACCATTTCAATTTGGAACGGTGTGTGTTAAACTACATTTTAAAAAATTATAATGCATTTTGAACGCTCCAACATGATATGTCCTTATCAACGCTATTATTCTCATCAGGCTGGTTCAGGTATAGGGGTGGTATATAAAGGGGCGCCTTATCAAAAAGGACATGGAATTGGTAGTTTTCTTGGGGGATTGTTTAGGTCAGTTTTACCATTATTATCTAGCGGTGTTCGAGCTGTTGGTAAAGAGGCATTGAGCGCTGGTGTTGGTCTATTGACAGATATGGTTAGTGCGCGACCAATGGAAGATTCAATAAAAGCACGTCTTAAAGAAGTTGGTTCCAACTTGAAACGCAAGGCTGATGAAAAAATAGATAAAATCAATATGTCTGGATCCGGATATATAACAAAACGAAAACGTCTACCTGGAGTCAGTCCGTCGTTGACCGCGAAAGTGAAAGCTCTAAAAAAATCAAAAATTACTCAAAAACAAATCAAAGACATATTTTCTAACAATTAATCAAAATGTCTTTTTTACATAGTCATTCTTGTGAATGTATAAAGTCCGAATTGGATTTGTTTGCATTGCCGTCAACTCAAACTAGCATTGAAAGTGGAATTTGGATCCATTATAAACCAATTTCATCTCTTGCCGATGATGGTCCTATAGAATTTCAAATTCCTGGAGCAGGAGATGACTACATAGATTTATCTCATACGTTACTTCACTTGAAAGCGAAAATAGTAAATCAAGATAACACCAAACTAACCGCATCTACAGTCGTTGCTCCGGTGAATAATTGGTTGCACTCACTCTTCAGTCAACTTGATGTCTACTTAAATCAAAAACTTGTATCACCACCCAATAACACATATGCTTATCGTGCGTATATAGAAAACTTATTGAACTATGCTCCTGCAGCAAAAAAATCTCACCTCACCTGTGGTTTATGGTATGAAGATACAGCTGGAAAAATGGATTCCACCGATGATACTAATAAAGGATTTACTAAGAGGCAAGAATTAGCTAGTGAAAGTAAAGAAATGGAAATGATTGGTCACTTACATGGTGATTTATTCAATCAAGAAAAATTTTTAATCAATGGTGTTGATATATGTGTTAAGTTAATTCGTTCTAGAGAAAATTTCAATCTCATGGCCTCTACAGGTGACCTTAAATTAAAGGTATCAATTACGGATGCATCTTTGATTATTCGTAGAGCACGAATCAATCCCAGCGTGTTACTTGCTCATCAAAAGGTCTTAGCTTCTACCACAGCTAAATACCCCATTACTCGAGCTGAAGTTAAAGTTTTAACAATACCATCAGGCGTTCAAGGAAAAACTCTAGATAACATTTTCTTAGGACAATTACCTAAAAGGTGTATAGTGGGATTTGTAAATAACGCTGCTTTCAATGGAAACCTCACTAAGAACCCATTTAACTTTCAAAATTACGACATCAATACTTTTAGTTTATATATAGACGGTCAACAAATACCATCAAAGGCTTTACAACCCTCATTTGAGAACAAAATTTTTACTTCAGTATATCATACATTGTTTTCTGGAACAGGTATACACTTTCTCAATGAAGGTAATGGGATATCCCGAGAACAATACGCTGAAGGGTATTGTATGTTAGCGTTTGATTTGACACCTGATTTATCAGCAAACTCTGCAAGTCATTGGAATCTTGTAAAGCATGGTAGTGTGAGATTAGAAGTGCGTTTTGAAACAGCTTTATCACAAACTATTAATTGCATTGTTTATGCGGAGTTTGATAATGTTATTGAAATAGATAAAAACCGCAATATTTCAGTAGATTATAGTAGTTAAGAACACAAAATTAACTGTTTAAGATTAGATTAAGCGTGAATAATGTAATTCAGATTTGTTGTTAGATTTAAGTTACCAATAAAACGAATTCATAAAATATTAAGTTCTTTGTTTAACTATAATCCTTGCAACCCCACAACAAGAGTCAACTTGGCTGATAAGTACCATAATAGTGTCTTGTTAACCTTATATGAGACATTACCATTTTATCATTCGACCTGATAAGATTCTGCAGCGATACGGTGAATAAAAATGAATACAATAGAAATACAGAATTACTTAAAGAAAATTGATCCAAGTATTGAATATAATGTATATGCAGCCAATCGTCTACCAATATATGTGGTAACTCCTACATACGTAGTTAGCAACTTAGACTCTGATAACAAACCAGGTTCTCACTGGGTCGCCATACACATAGATAAGAATGGTTTTGGACAGTACTTTGATTCATACGGTCGACCACCTCAAGGATACCACCGAATGTTTTTAGCGAGAAATTCTAGAATGTGGAATTACAATACAAGTCGAATTCAAAATGACTTTACTATAGTTTGTGGAGAGTACTGTTTAATGTATCTGTATTATAAATACTATGGTAAGAGTCTCAAAGATTTTCAAGTATTATTTAGTGATAATACAATATGCAATGATGTGTTTTTAAATGGTTTATTTAAATCATGTTTTGAGGTGAATAAATGAAATATGAAAATGAATGAATGATTTTTCTTTATTGAAGATTAATAACCCCATACAATACTTATAATTCTTCCAAACAATTTATGAATGTTCCCAATAACTTTACAATCGTAAGCATGAGCATGAAAAAACACTAAAAAGACTTATAACTATTTACAATAATACTTAGCAATAACACAATTCACAAAGAGTTCTAGAATCAAAAACAAATTAATCTATTAAGTATGTAACTTAAAAGAGTACAAAGTTTAAATACAATACAATGTAAGTTAAATTTAAACAGGTAGATTCTTAAGTACAGTTAATACAATAATAGTTTCTTATTTCAATAATAGTAGTACAAAGCATATGATTAAAGTTATGATATTAAAACATTGACACGCACTGGCACTTTTGTTCATTTGTCTGTGTCTATAAAATATTTCACACAATCGTCCTTACTAGCCAACTGTTTGGTTATATTGTATATAGTGTCCTTGACACTTTGCAAGTTCTTATCACTGTCGTTTTCCGCGTAATATTTAACTCGCACATCAGCGTGTTTCCAATGTTCCGTCGGTGCGATGTTTTTTATTTTATTCACTTCATACACCTCAATTTTTATGAGATGTGATGCAGAACTGTTGTCATCGCTGTTTGATCGGATGTATGAAACACCCCCGCTCGTCGATCGACCAACACTGGATGACTTTCTTGTTGTTGTCTTCTTCTTTTTTGGTTTTTCGAAGAACTCATCAATGCTGTTGCATTCGATCGGTCTTTTATTTGCTATTATCGCTTTTTTTACTTTAAAAGCGAGTGTACCTTCTTCATCACTAGGTTCGTCGATTTCTTCAGCATAATAGTAGTTTTTGAAAGTATTTTCAGAAAACTGTAACAAAATGAAATGAAACTGTTTTAATTATCGGTTAAGTAAGTACTGTATGATAAATGCTTATAGGTATGCGAAGTATACATGTACACATTAGTAACGATGATAAATTAATAAGACATCAAAGATAGCTAAAATGTATTAACCTGGTGGACAACACATGGCATAAACAATTAATGAAACATTTGGTTACAACACTTTTAGATCAAAGTATATAAAGGTACTTACATTCATTTTTATAACACTTTCACTATTTAACTATTTCACAATTTTACTATCACTTCACTGTTACACACAACTGGAGATCACACTTCGAGCAGAGCACAGAGTGGAATACGATACCATGTGATTTTGAGTCGGTCTTTTATATGGAGAGGGAGTATTGTTTCCTTGCAGACAAGATCCAACATGTTTCGACTTTCACCTTAAATTTTATTTTATTTTATTTTATTGGTTGTAGAAAACTTACAGCTAATACAAATGTTAATATATAAGATTATAATAGTGACAAAAGGCCAATTAAAAGTTTTCACTGATAGGTTAGGTACACTCTAGAGTCAAGATATTAAGAAATTGTTATATATTATATAAAATTCAACCGTTTAAAATATATTTATTTAAGTTAAACAACGCATAGAACCGAACTCAGAGGAAGAATGCATCGCTCATAATCTTTTTAAGTTTTGGAATACTTGTACAAAAAATATCTAAGTCCATATCATACATTATATTGTTAAACTGATTGCTGGCTCTTTTGAGAAAGGAATTTTTGCAGTAATTTGTGTTTGCGCGGGGGATATTAAGCAATCTCGGACACCTCACAAAATTGGGGTGCGTCCGAATCCCCAATTCACCTAGAAGCTCGGGACAATCGACCTTACCGTTTGCTATAGCAAACAGGTAGGCTAGATCAGCGATACGCCTCCGCTCCTGAAGAGGTAGCAAGTGGAATTTCTTACAGCGACTTATATAATTGGGAAGGTATGTTTTAGAGCGATACTGAAGAAATCTTAAAAACTTTTTTTGAATACTCTCAATTCTGTTTATATAAACCTTGTAGTTTGGATTCCACACCTGTGAGGAGTATTCGAGATGACTGCGGACGAAAGCACAATACAGGATTTTGATCGTTTTAATGCTCATGAATTGAGAAGATAATCTCATTACAAATCCTAGTGCTTGAAATGTTCCGTTGAATACGTAATATCAGGTAATGTGAATAATGGGAACCGTAATTATTATGACAATGAGAAGACCCAAAGGGTTTTACCTAGAATTTGAGAAAGGTATGGTGTATTGTAACGATTGCTTTATGTATAATAAACAATGCCCGTAATGCGTAAAGGGCGACTATTAAGTAATTTTAAACGGCTTTTAAGTAGAAACACGAGTTAATAGAAATACGAGACAAAGACCTTTGCATCCTTCAAATAAAAAAGGGTCGCCGATAGAAAGTAGAAAGTCAATAACACAACGAAACAGGGAAAATGTTGCTTTATCTATCATAAACAATGCTCGTAATGCGTAAAGGGTAACTATTAAGTAATTTTAAACGGCTTTTGCGTAGAAACACGAGTTAATAGAAATACGCGACAAAGATCTTTGCATCCTTCAAATAAAAAAAAGGATCGCCGATAGAAAGTAGAAAGTTAAAAGCACAACGAACAGGGAAAAAGTACAAGCTTAAGGGAACCGTAGACCATGAACAAATTCGTGGTTCATACCTACCTCGCGGGTGATATGAAACGGATTCCGCGGACGATATAATTTTTATTCGCGGGTGTTATCAAAGTAATCCGCGGTCGATATCAAATTAATCCGCGGTAGGTATCAAGTTAATCCGCGGTAGGTATCAAATTAATCCGCGGTAGGTATCAAATTAATCCGCGGTAGGTATCAAATTAATTCGCGGTAGGTATTAAAGTAATCCGCGGATTTATTCGCGGGTTCCGCGGGCCGAATCTGGAGCAATCGAAAACGTCGGCCATCAGCCGCCGGAGCGCCGCGGACCGGCCCTCGAACCTGCTCCAGTATCGGTGAATCCCTTACTACTGACAGTCGACACAATCCAGTCCCTACTCCGCTTACGATCAGGTGCAGGGTGAACTGCCGTGCCAAAATAAAGACATCAGAAGTATCCGTATGTAACGTGGAACTTACATGTAGCTTAAGTAGTTGAAACAAGCATGCAAGCTAAACGTAAACATTTAAGCTGCAAGTTTAATACAGGCAGTTACGAACACGCAAGTTTGTACACCAGCAAATATTTGCACAATGGAAACGCAGCTTTAATTTCTACAATCTACACTGCACTTAACATCAGGTCCACTGATGTTTTGTCGGATAATAAATCCGATCTACACTACGCTTAAAATAAGGTCCAAAATCACACAACATACCACAACCCTATTCCCCCTCTCTATTATCTCTTCTACATCCATCCTCCAATCTCGACTTTAAGAAAGCGGATACATAACTGAAATATCCGATAGTTCGGATACCCTTGAATCCGTCGTGTTTGCCAAAGCTATCAGATTAACTCGTGATGTTTGGCGATGATAATAAAATTGGATAATTGTAAATACCGGTCGGTTTAATTAGATTTTACGAGATAATAGCGGAGATTAGTTTTGTAAATAACGGGACGAGAACAAGGTTGATTGCGACCGCTTTGCTTGTTTCTGTCGCTAAGCTGCAGTGCATTCCGGAAGGACATAGTATAATTACTCAAACGAGGTTTTACACCTGATTTTTAGAGCTAAGAATAATGCAGTACTGTGCAAATTTGTGACCAAAAGTTGCTATTGTTCTGGACAGGCGTGGCAGTTCAATCAGGCGAGCAATTTGCTCGTTTAAGTAATATAATTGCAGTCCAACCCAGAACTTTACAAACTTAATATCTCATGCTTCAGAAGAATAAAATCTGTTATACCAGATATCCAACAACAAACCACAGGCAAAACCTGGTGTTCAAATCAAATACCCGTTCAGCCTACACGAGTCCGTTTGTGGGTTCACTGACACAGTAATTGTCCACGTCATTTACGGAGGGCTAAGACGAAAAATGTTAACCATTGTTTACCGCCTTGTAAGTGGAACTTCGTCTGTTCTGGTTCTGGAACTTTGATGACCTGGATGTTTAAGTTAGTTTAAGTCCTAGATTGATATAGGTTGCGTTATATCAAACTATACCAGGAGGGTAATACAACACAAAAACTCTTTATTGCACACATAATACTTTAAAAAAATATGATGCACATTGTGCATTGCACAAAGGTCGGTCTTATCGCTTTAAGCGATCTCTTCCAGACAACCGCGTGGATACATTATATTATTGGCTTGGTAATGTTTTATCTTACAGAAAATCCAAGGTATGACTGCAGTGCTAAGGTTTTGGACTCGAATCTGGCATTGGGCAGTAATGTTGGGGGTTTCTACTCAGTATCAGCCCGGAGTCTGGAATTTGTGCCCGATATGGCGATAGGCTCGCTCCTTATTACATCATGAGAGAATAAGCACGGCGAAAAGTTGGTGCACTAGTTGCACCTCTGCCTACCTCTTTGGGGATAAAAGGTGTGAGTGTGTGTGAAAAGACATCTTACTAGCCCGCTTTCCGATTTCTATCTAATATGGCGCAACGCTTACTACCTTCCAAAGCATAAGACGGAAATATACTATGAATTCTGGATACCTCTTTTGGGATACACGCGTGAGTTTATGATATCTACAATGATGATCAGTCTGTATTTAGTGTCGTTAATAAATATCGCGTTCTACGTCGTATGATTTTAATTGATCTATTTGCGAGTAATGCCGTAAGTCTCGCCTTGTTTCGTGTAATATGATCTTAGTATGAGTTGCCCGAGTTAATTCCCAGGACTCTGGATGCCGTGTGGTCGTGACTCGTGCGTAAGCGGGTTTTTTGTTTAGCATATGAGGAATTTGTTGTATGTTAACTCTCATACTTAATGCTCTTCAATGGCTCGAATTATACATTGACAGGAAGACTTTCCATATTAATTGCTTTGTAATTTATAAATTTGGTCTCTATCGGCGTATACATTAATTTTAGGCTGACTACTTCAAACTGGAACTCAAAATTGCTTTTATATTCCCGCTTGGCTGCAACGCCTAGGTCCTCACAGAATTCGCGCGAACGAAGATTTACCTCTACCTCAGTGTTTTCGACTGTAGTGACAGTTTGACGACGACAACATTTTGATGCCAACCCGCACTAGGCCAGCGTGGTGGACTAAGGCCTTAACCCTCTCAGTTGTAGAGGAGGCCCGTGCTCAGCAGTGGGCAGTATATAATACAGGGCTGGTATGGAACATTTTGATAAGCTTACCCCCTAGACGGAATGCGCATAGCGAAAAGTGGACACACTAATTGCGCCTCTGCCTACCCCTTCAGAGATAAAGGCGTCAGTGTGTGTCTGCAGGGCAGGATTAGCCTAAAGGCAAATTAGGCAACTGCGTATTGCCTTAATTATCTTTTCTATACTAATATTATGAAGAGGAAAGATTTGATTGTTTGTTTGTTTGTTTGTAATGGATAAACTCAAAAACTACTAGACCGATTTTGAAAATTCTTTCACTAATAGGAATCTACATTACTCCTGAGTGCTATAGGCTACTTTTTATCCCGGGAAAATATTTTTATCTCGGAAAAACTTTTTCACGCGGGCGGAGCCGCGAGCAGACGTCTCGTTCATTATATTTCAATACGTTTTGGAACATATTTTAAGTTACTGAAAAACATACTTAATTTTTTTTTGCAGACGGTTAATTAGGTTGTAGATAAAATGTATTTTTTTCCCCGCGATAAAAAAAAAGATACAATGTATTTCAGTCAGGAAAGGGAAAGGGGGCCCCAAGGGGGTAATAATAATAATAATAAACACAACCTAGTAGCCAAGATCATACACCAGCAAGTTGCTCTTCGGTATGGTCTTGTGACTCTTGAAGTGCCATATTACCAGTATGTGCCTCAACCAGTTCTCGAAAATGATCATGCAACGCTGTACTGGGATCGATCTATTATCACGGACAGGACTATTGTTGCCAATAAGCCTGATATTGTAATAGTAGATCGATTGGCGCGCCGGGCAATACTTGTTGACGTCACTATTCCGCATGACGATAACCTTGTTAAGGCCGAAAAGGACAAAATGTCTAAATATTTAGATTTGGCTCACGAGGTTACCGACATGTGGGAGGTAGACTCCACAATTATTGTTCCGATTGTCGTTTCTGCTCATGGGTTGATACCAAAGAGTCTCGACCAACACCTCCAGAGGCTCTCAATTGGTCGTTGGGCCAAGAGCCAGATGCAGAAAGCAGTACTTCTGGACACGGCACGCATTGTGAGGAGATTCCTCACTTTGAATCCCTGACCACCGGTGGCTTGGGTCTTGAGCCTCGCCATCGGAGGGTGATTCACTTTTTTATATTTTTATAATATGTATTAATGTTTTTTTTAGTATGTATATAAAAATGTAAAAAAAGGAAAATTGAAAATAAAGAGAAATAATAATAATAAATTTTATTTTCAAGTACAAAGACTCATAATGTTAGTTACAATTGGGCTTACACTAAGTTAGTTTTACAATTACCTATACAATTAGACCTATTTTACATTTCTATTTCGGTGTATTTTCAACCAGAAGTTATAATATGGTCCTGATAGGTCGTCGGCAATGGTAGCTAGAATTACGTTCTCACTCTTTCTGATCCGTGCCCAAAAAGACGCAACACGAGCTCTGACAATAGCATAAAAGTCTGCTACACCAGCCTCTGCGAACATATTTGACGCACTGCAAAATCGAGGATGATTTAATAATATGCGAAATGCATCATTATACTGTACCCTTAAGGTATTGTAAGAGCGCCTAGTGTATTGCAGCCATAATTGACAAGTATAAAAACTCTGACAGTACGATCTAAATAATGTTACTTTAACTTCATTAGAGCAACGCGCAAAACGTCGTGCAATCATATTAGAACGCACAGCGAGAGCCCTTCTTTCTCTCTCAATATCACTGTCGTCACGAAGGTTCTCATCTACTACATGACCTAAATATTTAAATTTACTCACAACCTGAACTGGCACACCACCTAGAAATACAGGGGGGATAGACTCCGGACCCCTTCCAGATCTAAATACAAGCACCTCAGTTTTCTTAGCATTATATTTGAGCCCATGTGATTTAGCATAGCGCTCGCATATCGCCAAGAGACGTCTCAAGCCTTTAATCGAAGGGCTGAGTAACACCATATCATCTGCATAACTTATGTTATTGACACATAGGCTACCTATGTGGCAACCGATGCCTGTGCTCCTCAGCTCGACAATAAGGTCGTTTACAAATATGTTGAAGAGATCCGGAGATGTAAGTCCTCCTTGGCGAACACCACATTCTAACTTGTAATCATCAGAAATGGTGTCACCCCATCTCACATTGTTAATCTGATTTTCATACCAGAATCCCAAGAGATTCACCAAATCAACATGCGTTCCTGACTGCCGAAGTTTTGACCAAAGTAAGTTATAATTTACTAAATCAAAAGCCCGACTCAAGTCTAGGAAGCACGCATAGACGGAGGTATTTCGAGCCGTATAATACCTTACCGTGTGTTTGAGGCAAAATATCGCTGAATCCGTCTATATGTACGTAATGCCTAGGGGCCCCGACATTCTTAATCCGGCCCTGTGCGTCTGTATTCTTTACGTGTCTTCCAAATTAATCATATTCATCGGCATACGGTCTTAGACTTGACTATTCATATAAAACACGTAGAGGCATTAAACGACCATAAACTTATAATTTTATGGGCAGTGACAATTGACGGTGATCTTACCACTGCCTTCTTTAAACCAGAGGATACTAGAAAACATATAACTGGAAACGTTTGGTTCTACATGTAAGGCAAGACTGTTTTACATATAGTATGTATTTACATGTAGTTTCTTTTGTTTCTGGGCGAACGTATCGCTTACCATCAGGCAAGGATTGTTCTTATGTCGTTCAGTTGTATAAACAATTCGGTTTATTGGTTCCACAGATTATAAAAAAACTCTATAAGTATTGATGTCTCCATTACACTAGAGATTACTAGACAATATAAAAACCAGAAACGCTCGGCATATACTATATTAAAATAATTGCCCAATTAGCACGATGAACTATGGCTAAGATATATTTACATACGTGTTACCACGGTACGAAATTTCCGCATATCTACAGTAAAGCAACTTCGAAAATGCTAATCCATCAAAAAATTTAAAAGTCCCCGACGAGGATGGGATTCGAACCCACGCGTGCAGAGCACATTGGATTAGCAGTCCAACGCCTTAACCTCACGGCCACCTCGTCATATTTACGTTAAGTTAAAACTGTATACATTATGGTCACAGATTTCGCTTAAAGCAGAGATATCACAAAACTACCCAACGGAAGACCAGCGCTGGTTGTTTACCAGCTTATGCTGAGTTGGGGTTGCTTTTGTGACGAGTAAAATTAATTTAAGAGTTCATTGTAATTATTTTGTAATCCTGCTTGTTACAAATAAATATTTCTTTCTTTCAAAAGCTTTTTAAAACTTATAATTGACGTCATAAATGTGATATAGAAGACGTATGTCAATTGACACCAAGGATGTGATACCAATATATTACACCGCCTAAAAGACAGAATACTTTCAACCCTGGTGTATGTTTTTATAGTAGAAAACTCGTAAAAATTGCGCCTTCGTTAGTGTCCCTAGTACATTATGGTAACTAGGTCCTACCCACTAAGCCATGGCGTATTATATTGGAAAGCCTAGCATCATAGGCTGCAAAAATCAAATTTTGGGCGGACTCGGTATTACGAAATAAATTTCAACTTGATATCTCTACGTGATCCCGAGAAAAGGGGTCTTTACAGACAGACGGACAACAAAGTGATCCTATAAGGGTTCCTTTTTACCTTTTGAGGTACAGAGCCCTAAAAAAACACACTAATAACAAACACGGTAAATTAGACACACAAAAAGCAGTAATTCTTGAACCTACAGCAAAAAACACATGTTCAACACAATTACCGTGTTGACAAAGATTTAATACTATGTTTAATGTACAGAGATTAAGTCCGCGCAAGCGATCGTCGCTAACTAAACATAAGAATTAAAATTGTTTGAATTGCCTTCATTATTTGCAAGTATTAGTGTAAAAATTACGGCATTATTCTATTGTTCTAGATTGTAAACTATGAATATTGAAATGTTCTTGAAAGCGAACTGTTCTACGAAAACTTATTTAAGAAATGGAGCGATATGAAAAAGATGATTACAGACATGCTCACAAATACCGTGATTGTATTTCAACTGATTGACACTTTTTTCGAAAGATATTTTATGAGATGTCAAGAGAACGACCTGAGAGTTAGGTATCTAGACCCCTTTTTAGAATTTAAAGTAAAGAAACCTTTTCTCCTCTTGTTAGCACAGCAGGATACTGCTCGTCAGTGCTCTTAAACACTTTTCCCGCGATTCAATCAAGCGTGAAACTCTTTTATATCTTTAAGGCTTTTAATTTTCTACCTACGTCTGTTTTTTTACACCATGAAGTTAATCACGACCTGCATAGTTACAAGCTAAAGGTAGACAGAAGACTATCTGGATCTGATGTTAAGTACAATGTTGCCCAAAATTATATCACGCAGGAGGTGTAGAGTGAGGGCTCGGTGACAAAGTATAACAGCAGGAGATGTTGTGTCCCGCCTAACAAGAATTACATCTTCTCTTTATAGGCACATCGGCTGATCCCAACCTCGTCAGAACTATTCACTATAGTTTTATTTTTATTGCATTTAAATGAGGAGAAGAGCATGCGGCTCGCCTGATGGTAAGCAATACGACCGCTCATAAACAGTAGCAACGCCGCATAGAACTCTGAATTACTAGTACTGCGTGGCACTCCAATGCGCTCGTTAGTCTCGTTACCCTGAGACATAAGATGTCAAGTCTCATAATGCCCAGTAATTACGCTGGCTACAATGTCCTTTAAACCGAAACACAACAGTGCTTGCACACTACTACTTGGCGGTAGAAATAGACATTGCGGTGGTACCTGTGTACCCAGACGGTCCCTCGTATACGAAAGACCTACCACCACTAAACATAGTTACTACATCTTCTCTTACTAGAAACATCATTAAATCCCAAATTCTTAGAACGAGTCACTATAGCTTCCAAGGTACCAGCTGTACCAATTCCGAAACCTTGATTCACGCAAGCCAATGACTCGGGAGCATCATCAACAACTCCTTAGGCTAAAAATAATCGCCGCCCACGTATTCGCGTGCTCCTAATTGTTCCATTAATTCTTTTCGATGCGACATGTTTATTATTAGATTTAGTTCAAAGCTGTGTTGTCCTATCGTTTCTGGTTTTTTTAATTAGAGTTGGTTACGTCCGCTTTTGTTCATTAATGTATTTATGTGTGGTCAATGTTTATTCTATGATTCTTTATAATTGGTAGTCAGTTGTACTAAGCTGGAGTGGTGTTGTTTTAAATTTCTTTATTTAGGGCATGATGACATTTTCATAGAATTTCTAGGGCATCCTAAGTTCTTATTTAGACGTTAGACGACGGTTGATTTATCCGACATTAGATTAACTCATACTCATAGATATAATTTCTGCTACAAAAGCTCTTAAAAAGGGCCATGAATATAATATAAAGTTACCGTTTTCGGACCCTAAAATGTACTTGGTTTCATATAGCGTTAATCAGCCTTAAATGAGAACAAGTGGATGCGACAATCGTATGAGGCGACCTCGCAAACGAGTTCTTTTTTATCTCGTCTTTGCGAGAAACTCTTGTGGAAATACCCCTTCAATGAGGGCAAATAAAATTAAGTTCATATAGAGTAGAGTGTTAGGCTATAGAATTATGGTGTTTGTGATTTCAAGTCAGTTGCACTATTATTCAAACTAAATGCAACACAAATAGTCAGGAAAAATGCAAATTAACCCATGTTATGGCAGATAACCTTATTTCTTGCCATAGACCAGGAGTGTCGCTCCCAATCGGGGTCCTCATCGACTTCTTCTTCCCCTAAATACGCCAGTACGAGTTAGAAAAATCTATTTTGTTTTATATGAACAAAGTGTGTGTGAAGTCTGCCAACCCGCAGTAGGCCAGCGTGGTGGACTAAGCCCGAGTTTTTTCAACCGTGGTTAGGGTAATCTTCGGTGTTATTAACAACGGTTCAAAGACGATGCCAAAGGCCTAACCCCTCTCAATAGTAGAGGAGGCCCGTGCTCAGCAGTGGGCAGTATTTATAATACACGGCTGATTGCATTGCATTGCATTACGAACACTGGTGGTAGGTCTCTCATATGTAAGAGTCCGTCTGGGTGGCTACCATCGCAATGTCTATTTCTACCGCCAAGCAGCAGTGTGTATGCACTGTTGTGTTTCGGTTTGAAGGACATTGTAGCCAGTGTAACTTCTGGACATAATGAGACGTAACATCTTATGTCTCAGGATGATGAGCGCAGTGGAATGCCACTCAGTACTTTTTAACTCAAAGTGCTGGATGGTGTTGCTACTGTTTATGGGTAGTCGTATCGCTTACCATCAGGCGAACGGCATGCTCGTCTCGACATTAAATGCAATAAAAAAAGTAACCCCTCTGCACCAGATGGTAAATAGGTAGACAGCAGATAGTGTAGAGTGACAAAAGATGATTCTCCCTTGCCAGTAGAGAGTTCCTCAGATCCACGCACTTTGTGCTCTACAAAAAAGGTAAATACAATTCATTTGTTGACAAAAAAAGAGTATTCAAAAGTGAGGATATGAACAAGGATTTTCAGTTTTCCTCAGCAATAATACTTGACCTCAGAGACATGCCGAACATAACCCGACATTGTAATGTGCTAAATGAAATATTTAGCGTAGTGCGAGAACATAAAGATAATGCCAATGTATAGCGTAGCACAACCAATATTCTTGTGATGATAAAAACTTTTTATACCAGTTCGGAGGCAAACGAGCGGTTGAATCGTTAGTTGAGGAAAGTAGTAACGTAAGATCTAACTAACAGAGTACCATTCAGTACCATAACATACCAGCCCTGAATTATATACTGCCCAATGCTGAGCACAGGCCTCCTCTACAACTGAGAGGGTTAAGGCCCTAGTCCACCACGCCGGCCTAGTGTAGGTTGGCAGACTTCACATACCTTCGAAATTCAGAGAACTTCTCAGGTATGCAGGATTCCTCACGATGTTTTCCTTCACCGATAAAGAAAGCGATAATTCACAAAGAACCAAGTACCATTCAGTATTTGGTGCTAATAGTATAAATGCGAAAGTTTGTGAAGACATATGGAATATGGATCATTGGCGAATTACTGATGAAATGGTGGAGCCATTTCTAAAAAAGATGTATGAATGTTTGTTGGTGGAAATGAGGATTTGGATGGAATACGCTAGACAGAAAACGTCCTAGATTAATATTTAAGTTCCTAGCCAACCGGATGCCGTATGCGAGGGGCATACAAGAGACCCTCCAACTAGCAAAAAAATACAGTTTCATTTGAACCTTCGAAACCTTCAAAATGTCAGCGTAATTCATGAGAGATTTATTTATTTACTGGTAATAAATCCTTCATATCACCTTAAACCACTTTTATCCAATGGTTATTTACATACTACCTACGTATGACTTACATAACAATAATGATAATAAGTTAGCAATAAACGAAGCAGTCACGATTGGCTCAGTGCCTACCCACAAAGGGGTATTATTATAATTACACACATGATTTGTAATATATAATTTCTTAGTCACGACTTGGTTTCAATTATGTATTTTCCGAGTAGGAGAAATGAGGGAAATCCAACGTACTTAATTAAGATAGAGAGGTAGGAAAAGGAGAAAAAGAGTTTTGTCTGCAATAGAATGGGCTGGTATAATCTAGACGATATCAGTTTTAAAGAAAACTGGTATCAAGCCGCTGATCCGTCCTTATAATAGGTAGATGTTAACCTCTAGTTACTCAACCCCTTCTAAGAATAATTTCAGCGCAGTAAACAATAATATTATTTTGTTTTGATTTCGGTAGGTCATTGATGTATTATTTTAATACATAAATGCAGTAGGTACTCTTATTTTAGAAAAATACTTACAAACGACGTTAGTCTTAACTCTTAAGCCAATGAAACACACACACACACATGTGCACCCATTTTTCACGATGTGTGTCCATTCTTATGATGTGATGGGGGTGATGTGTGTGTGTGTGTATCGATATATCGGGCACAAATTCCAGACTCTGGGTTGATACTGAAAAGAAAAATTCAATATCTCTTTACCCGACACGGGATCTGAACCCGAGACTTTAGAGCGGAAGGCATACCGAGTAATACAACTACGCCATCAAGACAGTCACAATCAATCCTATACATATATTAAATTGGTGATGAAAGATCAGCACAAATTACTACAATTGGATATTATAGTGTTGTTCCAAAATGTCTGTCATCAGTAAACATAACAAAAACAATATCAACTATTGTATTTTTAACGACAAAAAATTAGAATGAGTAATTATGAGCATTAAAAGCTCATTACTTAAACTTGTTCTTTTGTCTTGTGTTAATATGGAATAATCACATACCTGGATATGTTATTTTGTTATTGCACCAAATGAGATGATAGCAATTGACTAAGCTCGGGTTTTTTCAACTGTAGTTAGGGTAATCATCGGTGTTATTAAGCTAGACGCGCCCGCAGCTTCGAGTGCTTCAGGTTTTTTTTTTATTTATTTGATTGACGATTCGTGCATGACTTTCGCCTGATGGTAAGCGATACGACCACCCATAAACAGTAGCAACACCATCCAGCACCTTGAGTTACAAAGTACTGTGTGGCATTCCACTGCGCTCGTCATCCTGAGACATAAGATGTTAAGTCTCATTATATCCAGTAGTTACACTGGCTACAATGTCCTTCAAACCGAAACACAATAGTGCAAGCACACTGCTGCTTGGCGGTAGACCCACCCAGACGGTCTCTTACATATGAGAGACCTACCACCAGTAAGGTGCTGCGAGCGCGTCCAGCTTAATAAGACCCTGACAAAAAGATATCTACAGTTGAAAAAACGGGGCCTTACAAGTCTGTCCAATAATAGTAGCAAATTACTGAATGAATAATCGTCATCGTTTTGGAATAAGAATCATACGAACAAAGCCACGGAAAATTGCTAGTAAAATATAAACAAGCCAATTTGACGTAATATAAAAAGATGAGCACAATTTTCCGCACAATTGATTTCTGCGGTTTACTATGAGTTTACAGAATTAGCGGCGATCGTGCGCATGCGCTACTCGTTTTGTTGTGCGGTCACCAATCTGTGTAATGTGGTAAATTGAATCTTAATGTAGGTGGCCGAGAAACTATAGATAAGTCGAATGGTGATGGGTGCCATTATTAAAAGGGATGACGATATTTTTAATATTTTATTAATCCATCGACTATATTAATTTCTTACCCCTGATTTAGATACTCGCCGAGTGAGACTAATAGTCACGAATACGAATGTGTAAACAGCTTATTCGGATGTATTCGTTACTTATAATTCATAGTCATATTTGTTCGCCAAGTTATTCGGTGAATTATCCACAAATAGTCAAATCAGGCATTATCCAGAACAAACAACAAAATAAAATCAAAACCGCATTTCGGCCAGTAATAAAAAGAAAAAAAAACGATTCCAATCAGCCAGTAGCAAACACAACCTTTTTAAAAAAAAGAAACGTCACACGATCTTACGGTAACGCAACTCCCTCGACCCAGTTTCTTAGATATATCCTTCCACTTCCTTAGTTGCAACACCTGTATAATGTGCTCATTATACAATTGTGCGACCAGTCACGGGATAACAATCCCGTGGGAGTCGAGGAAATACCGTCTGATGAAGTAAATGAGCCGTGCCGAAGGAAGTGCGGGCAACGTTACAATATTTAATTTTGTAAAGTTATACTAACTGGGAATGCGATATGCCGGCGCCAAGAGAATGAGCAGTAACTGGCCCTTTCCTACAGTTGGCGGTGTAAGATCTTAATGGATATAAGTTACAACGGTTAAAGGAGAACGTAGATATGCTTTTTTTTGTAATTTTGGCAATCGAAACCGCCAAATGCGGTGTAATACGTTAGGTATGTTGGCCAGAGAGTGCACTAGACAAAAGCAGTAGCACTATCATTTATTTATATATAAATTATAGCTGGGAATTGATCTGCACTCTTCAGCATGATATGTGATAGTCACAGTGTTAAGTAAAAAAATAAATGGAACACGACTTTGCTTGTATTTTTGCTTGACTGCAGAAATATACTAAACGGTATTACCTGTTCTACAGATTCTCAAGAGATCTACTATTTTACTTTCCAGAAATCGGGTCAAAAGCTCCATAGCGAGCATCATAACCTGAACTCTGTTTAAAACACCATAAGGTATATTAAGTTATCTTCGGTCATCATCAGAGGTCATCGTGTTAGCTTCACGTAATTAAATAATAGTTGTAATTAAAACAATAAGAGCGTTATTATTTTAATCATCGCAATTGCTTTGTTTCCGTATATTTCATGCTTGGTTGACATGAACATATCCGGCTCTTAACTTAATTATGTTAAGATCTTTGCTGTCTTGGCACTTTTATGCCGGTTTCAGAAAGTTTGAATAAAGAGCATTCGTCAATTGAAATATAACAAGACCAAATTCAAAAGTCACATTGTCACTTGTAAGTGGTGTTGAATTGAAACAAGCGTTAATAAGCCACGTAATACATAAATTGACGGTAAAAAACTATTCTGACATTGTGGCATCAGTTTAATACTTCCAAACATCTTCAGAAACTTGTATTTATAACACTTTCAGACAGAATTTATAGAAGGTATCAACAAAATTAGAGTAATTTACCACGATATCATCTTTATTTCCACCATTGTGATCTTCATTCTTAAGTATAGCAGTCTTGAATAGGGTCGTCACTCGACAGTTATAAGTACTACTTAAATATTATTTTCCTTTATTTTGCTCTACATACTTTGAACTTTTACGAGGTTTGCCTTATATTCCAGGTTATACTATTCTCCCCTAATTTTATACTATAGGTAATATTTAGTCTATAGCATTAACTGTTCAATAATAAGAAAGAACGTAATTTTACGGTACGACTGCAATGCTGTGGTCTCGGGTTCGATCCCCGGGTCGGGCAGTGATATTGGATTTTTCTAGTCAGTATCAGCTCGGAGTCTGGAATTTGTGCCCGATAGGGCGATAGGCTCGCCCAATATCACATCATGGGACGGAATACGCACGGCGAAAAGTGGGTGCACTAGTTGCGCCTCTGAATACCCCTTCGGGGATAAAAGGCGCGATAATGCGTTATGCGTGTAATTTTATTTCAATAAAAAAATCATCTTTAATAACGGCGGAAATAAATTTAAACGATCCATATGCAAAATCTTTGGACCAATCCTGAGGTTAAATTAATAAAAAGAGTAATCCCTTTGAAAAATACCGTTTTTCTTGTCCATACTGCCTCTCCTTCCTAGCATATTGTTTATAAAAAAGTCAGCCCTGCGCGACAAAATCGCGTGTTCGCGCTGTCACTGCGGCGCGTGCGCACGCCAGCATCGTCTTCCCGTGCGTAGAGGGCGAGGTCGCTGACGCACCGCTTCCTTATTGCCTTTGGGGATAGCTGTTGCTACTTGCTTAATGTACAGTGATGTATGATTGCTGGGCGTGTGCTTGGTTGGCTTGTTTATGTCAATTGTAGACCATCCTTTTCAATCACGCCAATTAAATCAGTTTGGACAGTAATAATACTGCATCAATAATCAGATCCACTGGTGGTAGGTCTCTCATATATAAGAGTCCGTCTGGATGGGTACCACTGCAATGTCTATATATCTACTGCCAAGCAGCAGTGTGTATGCACTGTTATGTTTCAGTTTGAAGGACATTGTAGCCAGTGTAACTACTGGACATAATGAGACCTAACATCTTATGTCTCAGGATGACGAGCGCAGTGGAAGATACCATCAGGCGAACGGCATGCTCGTCTCGTCATTCAATTCAATAAAAAAAGAATGGTGTGATAAGTGAGCCTACGGATATAAAGCTCATATAAGAATTCTAAAAAACTTAGGTGTTTTTAAGAAACTTGCAAGAAAATTACCTAAGCTTGGACCAAGAAGGCGGTTAGGCTATTAACTAAATTGGATAAAATATTTGGTATGGCCACATTGAAAGGATGGACGGAAGGAGAGTAAGGAAAGAAATTTGTGTCGCGAAAGTAAGTGGTAGTGTCGGACGGGGACGTCCTTGACGTACCTTCATGGACAAATAAGGAATAATAATAATACCGTATTCTTTCCGATCGGCTTGATGCTTTGGCTTAGAGATGTAGCATCGCTCTGCATTCTCTATCGCATTTACTATGGGGAGTGCTCTGAAGAATTGTTCGGACTTATCCCTGTTGCTGAGTTCCAAATTCCATCCACAACACCTCGGAGGTTGGCAATCCACCACTGTACGTTTTAGCCGACATTTTTGCCACGTACTACTAAACTATGGAACCAATTGCCACCAGCAGCATTTCCGGACAGATACGACCTGGTGACCTTCAAAAAAGGAGCGTATTCCCACCTAAAAGGCCGGCAACGCATCTCTGTGCCCCCTAGTATTGCAGATGTTCATGGGCGGCGGTGATCACTTACTATCAGGTAAACCGTATGCTCGTTTGCCCCCTATATCATAAAAAAAAAGGAGTTCTCGTAACCGACGAGCATGTATGAAAAGGCTGATGACTGTGGAAGAAGCGAAAGAGGTATGCTTGGATCGTAGCACTTGGCACTCCATAGTCCTTGCCTACCCCAATGGGAGAAAGGCGTGAGTTTATGTATGTATGGATAAAACATTTACCTCATATTATTTTCTATAATTATATTCCTCGTATTTTTGTATTCTGGCACGACATTGAGTCCTCTGAATATGTTGATAAGTGGAGTGGCGTATCAATTGACATGAAATTAATTTGGCGGATATTACACATTGGTGCCGTACCCGCCATCGGATACGAATATCCTACCGCCATTCCCTTCAATTGACTTGTCAACCGCCAACATAAAGGCCATCAAACCAACCGATCAGCCGTCAAATGCATTAACCGCCTTAACGCCCGCCTGTCTTATTAATGTAGGATGATAAACGTAATCCGCAGACGGCGAGCCACGTGGGCTGCGGCCGTGAGACGAAATGCAAGCAAAGGCTGATGCTATTGATGCACGCTTCAAGGGTTAATATTATCGTCAGATAGTACCGCGTAGGAAATATTGGTGTGTTTATTTGTCGGTATTATAAGAAAACCTAATTCGTTTAACCTGCATTTTCATTGGTCGTTAGAGACCGCATTTAGGGTGCGAGAGCTTTTCTGTTCATTAGTCGATGGAACCCGAATTCGAGGTAGGTACGGGAGATTTCTGTTTAAGGGTGCGGCATGTTATAGGGCCCGCATGCGGTAACCTTTGTCGTTAGTCGATTGGTCCCGCACGCGGAATGTTTGCTGTGATTTGTTAATATGTATAGTTAGCAAGAAATACAAATTTGTAATGCGTAATGTGTATATTTTAGAAATAATGAAGAAAACATCCTCACGTGTAAAATTTGCGAAATGTCGCTTAGGATGTTCTTCCTGTAAAAACTCGATATGTTTTTATAGCACACGGTAAACGCAGAAGTCGTTTACATAATAAGCGTCTACTGCATTTGTAAAGTTGTTGACGAGTAAGGACTTTTTGTGAGAGCTAAAATATCGAGACTGGATTGGAAAGATTATGTATATTGTGACCAATACACGGATACCTGGTAGCAAGTAATGTCGTATGGGAAAGTTCAACCCAGTAGGTAGATACCACCGAAATTTATTCCCGCCGCCAAGTGACATGTAGGAAATACTGTTACGTGCCTGTTTGATTCCAGTTTCAAGGACATTTTGTTTTGAAATAAAAAATTTATAATTTTAATAACAACCACGTAAAACGGTCTACCTTTTGAAAGCCCTTGAACATCTCAAAAGGCCTTTGGGACAAACATTTTACTCAAAGTAAGGAAACGCATCGGACAAAAAATATTATAAGGTAAAATAACAAAAAATATTTTGGACATATATTTGGTACGAGTGCGGATAAGATGATATCATCTCGAAGGGTTTACGGACAAGAAACGCATTATTTATTAGTCGGAATTATAAGAACGCTTAATTCATTTAACATGTATGTAATATACTTATTTATATGTATCTACAAGGTGTGAAGTTTGATTGCATGTCTGGATATTTAACAATGTTTGATAGCAGTAACCGCAAAAGTCTTTGAATGGATTTGCATGCTATTTGGCGAACAGATAGACCATCTACAATTATAGGCATCTTTTTATACCACAACGATAACCACGCGGACAGAGCGGCGACCAAATCGAGTACAACGACGTGTAAAATCACCCATACATTACCCGACCTGCGAATCAAATCCAGGACCTCACAGCCCATATGTGCTAACATTAAACCAACGAGCGCTTCCTTGGTAATTTCTCCACCATATTCAAACACGCATAAATGTGTCATTAAGCGAGGGATAATCATATCTCCTCAGTCGAATCTGGACCCCCACTTACCATCAAGTGTATTGGGGTCACTTTTCCATGATTTAAAAAACACTGACCACTTGACCATGCAGACCTACCTCAGTTCCAAGGCCCAGCACTTGCAAGCGTCTCGATGTCTCCAGTGAAGATGTTAATCACTTTGACCGAATTATTGGAGTGCGTGCGACATAACGCACTCCTCGAGGCAGATAGAGGGAATTTAGTTCAAGCACCCTTCGAGACCTTATGTTTAGATAACGTTGCATGTTCTGTTTGTACGTAGCTAGATATTATTTACCTCGGTGGCGTAGTTGTATTACGGTGCGACTGCAATGCTGAGAACTCAGATTCGATCCCCGGGCGGGTCGGGTAAAATTATATTGGATTTTTCTATTCAGTATCAGCCCGGAGTCTGGAATTCGATATGGCGATAGGCTTGCCCCCTATCACATCATGGCACCGAATACGCACGGCGAAAAGGGTATAAATATATATGACACCTAACACATCGACGTTCAGAGACAAAAATGAGGAGAACCAGGCTTTGCTGGTAGTCGCTATTAGGGCGGATAGGAATATCGCATATTTTTATCCATTCAAACGACTACCGTACACAAGGTGTTCAAACCAGCCATAGTGGCCTACGGAAGTGTGTCGCTTTCCGAGATCAGCCTGTATTATCTGTATAGGCCGGCATAATTGTGCCCACTGACAAGGGATAACCACCTCTCGTCACACGATACTTTATCTAGTCTCCAGTTTGCTGCGCCCGTATAAAATAACCCTAACCCGCTAGTACTGCTTCGTAAACATCAATTCTCTTCCAAAAATCATGATAAATTCAAGCAAACCCACACCAGGAAACTAGTTAAACCAACAATGAGAAAAGTGTGATGTCCTTTTACCTCAGTATCGTGTACAAATACTTTGATAATGCTCATGTGACTACGGATGTTATTATTGTGTTCGATACAAACATACTATTGTTTACTTATATTATTACTAAACGCCATTTGGGATCGGCAGACGATGCGTGTGTAGATTTTTTTATTATAGACGAGCAACGACGTCGCATCAGACAGATACTTTGCTCGTCTGGCCGCTTGGTGAAAAACAATTCCTAGTCTGGCCGCAAAGTTATATAAAAAACTCTGCGCGTTGGTTTGCTTGATGCTCCTAATGTTCTTCAAGATATGAGTGTGCAAACGGCAAATAAGCCGAGATGAATATATGTCCAGGGGTGCCTGGGGTATTTGGTTAGGGGTAGCCCAGAGATAATTTGGGTCAGGATATCCCTTAACCACATATGACTTAGCCTTTCCAGGTGCTGTACGATAGCAATAACTTCTTGCAAATACAATTTAGAAAAAAAATATTTCTTTATGCAATGCAATGAAATCAGCCCAGTATTATATACTGCCCACTGCTGAGAACGGGCCTCCGCTACTACTGAGAGGAGTTTTATAGGCCTTAGTCCATCACGCGGGCCTAGTGCGGGTTGGCAGACTTCACATACCCTCGAAATTCTTCTGGAGAATTCTCAAGTATGTAGGTTTCCTTACGAAGTTTTCCTTCGCCGTTAAAGCGAACGATAATTGATAAACAATACACACGTAACTTCGAAAAATCAGAGGAGTGTGTCTTGGGTACTGAACCTCCGGACGATATCTCGGCAGACCGTTCCTTTCCCAACTAGGCTAATGACCAAAATTTTTTATACTTAATCATAATTTTTTATCAAATCTAATTGTTCTCTTATTTCAAAGAATCCTTGGCTTGAATCAAGTATTACTTTGAAATTATTTAGCTCATAGTTAATTCTATTCCGTTTAAAGAACTAGTTTCAAGAAATAATATTTAATGCAGAAATAAATTGAATGTCATTTTTATCTTAGATTAAAGATACCACGATGATGTTTTATTGAATTAATTATTCATTATGAACTATGATAGAAAGAAAAGAAAATTTTAATCAAACTATAATATGGTAGATTTAAAACAGCCTTTTACGGCCTGTTTACAATTATAGAGATGTTTGATTTGATTTATAAAAGGTGTTATTAAACGCAGAACTTGCTAAATGGATTTGGTTTTTGACACATGAATAGTTAGTAGTTAAGTTAACATACCGCACTAGGCCAGCGTGGTGGACTAAGGCCTAACCCCTCTCAGTAGTAGAGGAGGCTCGTGCTCAGCAGTGGGCAGTATATAATACAGGGCTGATTGCATTGCATTGCATTGCAAGTTAACATAGACAGGACAGACGACCTTGTAAAGGTCGCAGGAACCCATTGGATGCAGGCCGCTTCTGACAGGTTGGTCTGGAAATCTTTGGGCGAGGCCTATGTTCAGCAGTGGACTTCTAAAGGCTGAAGAAGAAGAAGAAGTTAACATAAGATTTATTTATCTCGGAAAACAGTAGGATGATTATGCCGGTGAGGATTTTCACGTGCATGGATTATAATTTAGTATTTTATAAATACCAACATAGTTTATTTATGATCTTATTGTCATGAGCTATTGTTACATTTACTACATGAATTATGTTGTTTATTCAGTACGACACTATGTCTACTTTCTCTACAGTCTATCAACACTGATGTAAAGTAAATTATTATAATATTTTCTGGAATTTTTATAACGCAATATCATGAAGAAATCTTTTTACATGTCTACATATGACTATGCAAAGTAATTCGATTTCCTTGTGTTAAAACACTATCAAATACTAGAAAAGTAAGAATCTATCATTTTAAAGAATTGTATATCAATTTAGGCTTTTAATTAAAATTTACTTACTTAATACGTTTTTTTTTATATATTTAATGTAACTAATTTAAAAATCTAGTCAAATATCTCATGTTACAAGCCTGTAATATCATTGTACTTTTTAATTGGTTCAATTAGATCGTCTAACACAGCCATCATAATTACACAATAATTGCCAAAAATATCGACAATAACCAGCGCTAACACCCACATGATCGATTCCTGACTATACTAATTATTAATTAGTATCGATTAGCTTCGATGTATCGATATAAATGAGAATATCACGACGCGACTGATCATGACAGGTGCGAAGAGAAAAATTGCGAAGAATGTCAAGGACTTCTCTTATGACTGCTACTTTTGCAGTTTCCAATGAAACAATTACTAATTAGTTATTTTAATGTGTGAGAAGGTTGATTGACGTAGTTATATTGCGTATGCAGTATGAAACCGCTCTTAGGTTCCGGGTTCGAATGCCGTGCAGTGGTATTAGGTTTTCTACCCAGTATCAGCTCAGAGTTTGGATTTTGTCCCCAAATGGCGATAGGTTCCTCCTATCACATCGGACGGACTACACGTGAGAAAAGTGAATGCCCTGGTTGCACCTCTGCCTACACCTTCGGGGATAAAGGCGACGACGAATTGATGTCTGTAGTCTTCCTGTTAGTAGGTACCCTTTCGTTCCTGACAAGCTTTATGGAGAAAAACATGGCATGGAGACTTGTCATGAATCGTGATCCGGTATTAGACTGTATATACGAAGTTTGGCTACCTGATGTGATTCTGGCAAGTATCAGGGGACGATCTGCTCTTTTTGGTCAATCGTAAGATTATAAGTACATATTTCCCTTAATCGATAATTAGTCTAATTGAATTAAACTTTGGATTGACCACGTGCTTACCTACATCTGACAATTATATGATGCAGAGATTAAGAAATCAGATTTAGGACCTGTAACTGGTTCAAGTAAAAAAAAAATGAAATAAAAAAAACTTTCTATTCTTTCTCAAGTAAATATTTTACTGTCATGGTATTAATCAGCTAGTGAAGATAATATTCATTTTATTACCAGTACCTGGGTGACCGAGCCTTGATCGGGTGATTTATTAATACCAACTATACATGGTATTTATTACTTTAAAGTAGGTCCTAAGTCAAATGAGTCGATACCTAGAGTTACCTTACTACTTTTTAAAAAAAAACGGTTCTTTAGCGGTTCAGCTTTTAAATTAAATCTCAGGTTTCATAAATCTTGTATATAATTATTGTATATATATACAAGAATTGCTCGTTTAAATATATTAGATTTATTTGGGAGCATAGATTAGAATGTGGCTTTTGTGTTTGGACGGCTTATACATTTATATGACGAGTAGAATTTACTAAAAGTTGTGAAAAAGGCCCTAAGACATTATTTTTAGGTAATGATTATGTTAAACATATTCATTGTAAGTATATTACGTATTCATGATTAGTGAATTGTATGTAAGTACAATTAAATCTATACTAATATTATAAAGCTGAAGAGTTTGTTTGTTTGAACGCGCCAATCTCAGGAACTACTGGACTGCTTTTGAAAATTCTTTCACTAATAGGAAGCTACATTACTCCTGAGTGCTATAGGCTACTTTTTATCCCGGAAAACTTTTTCAAGCGGGCGAAGCCGCGCGCAATGCTAGTAAAACATAATACTGTTAAAGAGATAATTAGTAAGACAATAAAACTTAATGCCATCTTTAATACCACGAACTGCTAATTCATAACTAAGTAATAAATTGCAAATAAATATAAAAATAACTGCATCGATGGCATATTAGTACTACGGTACGAATGTCGCACTGAGGTGTCGGCTTCGATTCCCGGATCGGGTATAGTTATATTGGGTTTTTCTGCTCAGTATCAGCCCGGACTCTGAAATCTGTTCCCTATATCGCGATATCACATCATGGGACGGAAAATATATGGCGAAAGATAGGTGCACTAGTTGCGCCTCTGCCTACCTCTTCGGAGATAAAAGGAGTGAGTATATGCAGTGTTAAAGACATAATTAATTAGGTACATATAATTTTAATGCCATGATTCACGAACTGTCAATTCATAACAAACAATAAATTGCAAATAAATATAAAAATAAGTTAGAGCATTACACAATTCGCGGACCGCAGTCTCGCTCCAGGCTGGGACCCGTTTGGAACTGGTTTCTTGAATCTTGCAATATTGCGGGTCAATTATTTATTATAGAGGTACAGACACGAAGCTTTGCACCTCCGTGTTTGTATTTACTAAAAACGCGAGTTGTTTTTGCAGGAATTCCTTTAGAGCAAAGGTTTTTATATATTATATTGGATCATTTTGACATTGCGTTACTAAATGAAACCATATACTTATCGTCTTGAAAAGAAGTCTTTTCTATAATTTATTCGAACCGCAGATGTAAAATAAAAAAGTGTAAGTTTCGAACAAAATAAATATCAACAAAAGGTATTCACGTCACTTCTACTATTCTAAGAGCAATCGTCGCAGCGGCAACATAATATTTTAGTCGGAAATATACTCACGCACACGCCTCATTCGCACTAAACTAGAATGATCATGAAATCCGAAAATGCAAACCGGTGTTTTTGGTGAAAATATTATTTAAAAGTTTCTGCCCGCAGCTCCGCTCGCGTGAATGAGTTTTCCCGGGATAAAAAGTAGCATATGTGTTAATCCAAGACATAATCTACCCGTGTGCCAAATTTCATCGAAATCTGTTCAGTAGTTTTTGCGTGAAAGAGTAACAAACATCCATACATCCAGACATCCATTACTTACAAACTTTCGCGTTTATAATATTATAAGTAGAAAGTAGGAAGTAGGATTTATGGATGCTTTTTGGCACAATGTTAGCAGTGGTAAAGACCAGTAGGGTCATTCGGCCTAAAAGTACGCACTTTTTTTTCTATCGTCTACACAGTCAAAAATATAGTGTCTTGAAAAACGTTTTAACACTCTATGTAAAGGAAATTTATTCTACTTTCATTATTTAATGAGTTTTTGTACATTGCTTCACTGTTTATTTTGCAATACATGTTTAAGTGCATCGGGAGAAATTCGTACTATTGACCCGTTATGTGGGTAAAACTACGCAGAGTGTTTAATGAAAATATTTATTTTCTGTATAAGGTTTAAAAATCTTTACAAATAATATTTGACTTAATTGCAGCTTAAAGAAGAAAAAACCGTGCGATCATTGTAATGAAGTTATAACAGGGTGCGTACTTTTAACGTCGTACTCTTACCCAAACAGGGAATATTTTAAACAATCACACGTTAGTTGGAACGCATTTATTTTCTAGGACAGAATTAATGACTAAAATAAATAGTATAATAATCATGTAAACTTAATATAATTAACGGACTTTTATAAACTGATGCACCGTCTAGCCATATACTTTTTTCCCAGCACAAAATGTTGGTAACTAATCAACAAAATCACGTTGATCACCGTTTTTCGCTAAACAAGTGAGGCTTGGTAAAATAGCTTGTGGCTCTGACATCGTCCCTGACGCGCCCCTGATCTAGCCGAAAAATTGTCTGAGCCCCCTCAATGGGTTGCGAGATATTGACCATGCGAACTTTTACCCACTGCGTGCTGTTGCCCCGAATGACCCTATGTGGTTTCTTCTATTAACTCAATGTCAAAATGACTCTATACGTTATTATTATTACTTCACTTTTTAGCAGACGATCAAAAAATTCTTATATGAAAAGAATTTAACCAAACTAATTTTTGATTTCATTTTTACCCAAGATGAATCAATTTATGCTTTGTTAATTCCTAAAATAAGCTAATCTATAAAACTGTTTACATTGTTATCAGTGATGAATTATGCTGATACCATAATTTGTACTACGCTGTTTTTTCTAACACAGAAAATATTCGATAGTAGTTTAGGAAAAACAGTGACCTTTAATTTTGCTTTTATAAGACACGATATTACTTCTTTATTTAGAAAGATGGCTTTAATATCTTCTTTCACCTTACAATTGATACAATACCTAAAACCTTACAATTTTATGGTGTCGTTTCAACAGACTTTTTCAAGCACGTTGTAAGAATTTGTTTGTATGACCAGCCCCCGTGATATTGAGTTTTTCTACTCAGTATCAGCCAGTCAGGAATTTTTGCCCGATATGGCGATAGGCTCGCCCCCTATCACATCATGGGACGGAATACGCATGGCGAAAAGTGGGTGCACTAGTTGCGCCTCTGCCTACCCCTTCGGGTATAACGGGCGTGAGTGTGTGTGTGTGTGTATGTGACTAGCCGCCTGCTAGTCAACCCCTTTACAATCTAGTCCTGGAGGATATAGGCTTTTTGTCCTGAAAAAATATACGAGACGTTTATCGATGAAAAATTCTTTCACGCGACGGAAGCCGCTAGCAAAAGCTAGTACTATAACAAAAATGAAAAGTTTTGTAAGTTTGGATTTAAGAAGCAATTTCGGAAACTACTGATCCAATTTTCTTTACAGTAACCGGACGCTACTTTCTCTCGGAGTGTGGCTTTATTTCATATCGAAAACGGACTTTAATTCTAGTGGAGGCGATACAAACCCAATAACTAAAAATCTCGTCAGAAAATTTGTTTTGTAAAATCAAAGCCGCTTCATTGGTTCACGTGAAATAGCTATTATCTGCAAAAATCCATGAAGTTCATAATAACAATCGTATTTACTATTCATTAATGCACTTTAAATGAAATATAATTACTTGAAACAGACATTGAGAACTTGAGAACGAAATAAAGATACCTTATGGCTTTGACAACTCAAGTATTTGTTTTGAATGTTTGCACGGTTTTTTTACATGCAAATCCATTGTATTTCTCAAGCATATTTATTTATTGTCTATATTCAATATTAAGAGTCAATGAGTAAAGTTATATTTTATTGATGGGTTTTTAAGAGGGCACATCTAAGGAAGATGGATCCTGGCATTCCTGGCAATAAAACTGGGAAGAGTTCTGGGATAAAAAATATTAGGTATAAGGAGTATTTAAAGCTTCTTCATAAAGGGTAATCTCTTAATATAAAGAGACGCTTCACAAAACTTTGGAGGACTCTTATATTAATTTGATGTTTTTTATTCAAAGATAAGATGGTCATACGGGCGGAGCTGAGAGGACTTTTTTATTCTTAGAAATTTTACTATGTCGTTATAACCATAGTTTTGTTGTACGTGGTAAAAAATGTCGGCAGAAAAGTACTGTGGTGGATTGCCAACCACCGAGGTGATGTGGGCGGAATTTGGAGTTTTGCCTGAGGTATCGTAAAATCTCCTGATAAAATATAGAGAATAATTGAAGTTATAATAATTTTACAAAAATAGGGCAATAAAGTAGGAACTAGGGAGGTAGTCATCCACGTGTCGTATACTCTAGCGGCGATTGCCTAGTTGGGAGTGGAACGGACTGCCGAGACGAATGTCCGCAGGTTCAAAACACAAGGGCACACACTTCTGACTTTTCTAATTCCGCTCTTTATACTCCACCTTGGCCTGATACAGGATGGTTAATTACATACTTTCGCAAATCTTATAGAAAACTTTCAGGCACGGTTTCCTGTTTCCTCGCGATGTTTTATTTCATTATACAGTAATCAAGAAGACGGTCGTCATTTTTTGTTCCGCAGGAAAAATCCATCTTATGAATACCTTTCTTGAACCTGGGGAGGGGAAGAATGATTGCGTCGGACTCACCAACCGTCCTCTCCGACCTCTGGTGTGGGCACGTAATATATTTTGTTTTATTGCTTTAGTAGGCAAACGAGCATGCGGTCCATCTGATGGTAAGCAGCGTCCGCCGCCAATGGACTTAAGCAATATCTGAGGCACAGCCAAGCCGATGCCTACCGGGAGGTGGGCACTCTTTTTAAACTCGTTCAAAGAAGGACAAGTCATAGCGCTCGGGAAACACTGATGCAGAGTTCATTTCAAAGTTTGCACGTGCGCGGTGAAAAAGAGTTATGCCGGCATACCGACTAAAACCCGGCTTGGCTTGTTGACTTAATCATCCCAAAATGAATGCTGCCTTCTCTTTAGCCTTACTATCGCTGTTAGATCTGCTGGCTGAACCAAAACCAATGAAGTACCACTTACCAAAGTCCCCAAATAGCTATGGCCGATCTCCTCCTCCGAAGTGTCGCCGGAGACGAGGCTTTGCTTTATGAACCTCATTTTTAAACACTTTCACACGAGATAGGGATGCCCCCGCCCAACGTTTATCGATATTATTGGTATTTGATGTCGATATAATAACTATTGAGATAGGCTAACGAGTTACATCTGTGAAATTATTTGTTTGATATTTATGAGGTTATATTTAAATTATTTAATTATGAGCTGATTAAATATGCCTTTGCGATCAAACTGAATTATAATATGGAAGTGTTTTGTCGCAAATCACACTTGGCGAAAATCCCTGGCTGCACCTACCTCTTCGGGAAGAAAGGCGTTGTTTTGTGTTTGTTTTATCGTATACCTATCGATATCGAGATAGAAAGAAAAAAATACTTAATAAACCAAGTGTTTTATTAATTTTCAAATCACATGTTAAAAAGCGGGTTAGGTTAATATTGTGAGCATAAATATTCCAAAATGTTTTTGAACATTTAGCCACAAATTTATTGCAAGATGTTTTTGAAAGAAAAATAGTCAAATATTTCATTAATGGTTTTACGACAATTTAACCTCCTTCTTTTCAAAGTCGGTTAAAACTATCTCAAATACCCCCCATAAATATTAAACAATTAACAGCCAAAAAATGTAAGTACACATCACTACCCCTTCGAGAAACCACAAGTTCACAACTTATTCTTTTTACGCACGACTTATTACTTGTTTTTCGTCGGAGTTTTTTTCGTTTTGCGCGGTCCAATTGGGTGATTGGCCCAAGCGCTCGGCCCGGTTCAGGTAAACTGAGCGTTCGCCGCGAGTTAAGATGACGGCCCGGCGGAGATTCACTGAAACTCTGAAAGCTTAGGACGTGTTCACACTGTTCGGGTCGTCAGATACGATGAGCGTTATATGTTTTTACTTCGGAGGCTACTATTTTGGCAAAAAAAAAAATTGTGCTTTTTACGTTTTTTTTTTGGTAGATCGACGATCGTATACAGCGAAAGGTTTCGTTTTTTAAATTCAGAAATCTTTTTTTTATTTTATTGAGATTCATCGTCTTACCAACTAAACCCCGAGGAATATTATTCTATCTCTAATATCGAAAGCAGCGGACGTGTATAATGTAACCCCACGCCCAAAGACCAGTACTTACTCAAAAAAAATATCAGGCAATAAGAGTTTCTCGTGAATATTCATTTGATTATGAACATTTTCTTCACTCATAAGTGCATTAATTGAGTTAATTATTAACTTTACAAAATTCAAGAGGTTATTTTAATACTACCGAATAATTATCATTTTGACACACGAAATTAAGTCATTTTATTTGGTGCAAAATACATCCAATTGAACACCCTACTAGTATTGTAAACGCGAAAGTTTGTAAGTATGGATGTATGGATGTTTGTTACTCTTTCACGCAAAACCTACTGAACGGAATTCGATGAAATTTGGCACACGGGTAGATTATGTCCTGAATTAACACATAGGCTACTTTATATCCCGGGAAAATATAAAGCGGGACTTTTATCCCGGGAAAGCACATTCACGCGGGCGGAGCCGCGGGCTTAAGCTAGCTCTACATAAGTATAAGTGGACCAGGGAGAATATCAGAAAAGTATTTAGACGCAAATAAACTTTTTTACTTTTTTAATCTAGAAAAGATGTAGTTAAATAGGCTGCCATTGTGCATTAGCCTTTACACCGCACCATCATTGTCTCATTACGAGCAGGGTTAGTTTTACGTTATTTTCAACGGTGACTTTCTTTAATTTGTATTATTGTTAATATTCTGTGCTACATAAAAAAATCGAAGGTATGTGTTATCTGCCAACCCGCACTTGGCCAGTGTGGGACTAAGGCCTAAACCCTCTCAGTAGTAGGAGTTTTTTTTTATGTAGGCGATCCTGCAGTCAACACCGGGGGAAACCTGCGAATGGGATACTGGAGTCCCCCGGCTTAACGACTGCAGGGGCCTGGGAGGGGAGTAGAGGAGGAATATGGAAGGGAAGGTGGGGGATGGGAGGAAGGTACCCAGGATGGGCGGACAGAGAGGGTGCCAGGAAATGTTCGCGGGTCCTTTTAGGCCTCAATGTGTTTTACAACCAAGAGGTATACACACTGACTGTGTGCCTCGGCCCGCGACTAATGTCCCCCCGCGCATGGGCGTGCATTGGGTGTGAAGACCCAGCGCACAAGAATTGCCTCGGGGGGCTCAGTAGTAGGAGTTCGGTGCCCAGCAGTGGGACAGTATTAATGTAGATATTTATTTAGGACCATCAACAGAGATTACAATAAACAAATGACATTAAATTATATCCTATTATGGTTACATTATCACTGTATCTCTAATAACAGATGGACACAACATGAGTTATACAATTTTAGTAAAGTGTCAAAAGTGAAACAAAATTATTAATCGTGTCAAGGTCTAAAATAAAAAAATAAATAACAAAGTTTATAATTTGAATAATTAAAAAAACAATATAACATACATAATAGTTATAAAACAAGATATAGTGCAGAGCTGGTATTACTATAGAGAATAATATCTGTTTTATATCATAAAATTGTCAAGTACCGTTTCAAATATAATTAGGACTAAGGAGAGCTTATGTGACTCTTAAGTTAAAAGAATGCCAACTAGCTTGTACCACGTGTCTACCCTTTCGGGAATACAAGTGAACTTTTGCCTAGATCTATAGTTTTAATTGGGTCTGTGTTTCCCTACACTACTGTTTTACAAGTCATGAATCATATTTCGACTGCGTCGGTGGTGTAGTTGTAATACGGTACGACTGCAATCCCGGGGTCTCGGGTTCGATCCCCGGGTCGGGCATAGTGATATTGGATATTTCTATTTAGTATCCGCCCGGAGTCCGGAATTTGTGCCCGATATGGCGATCGGCTCGCCTACTATCACATTATGGGACGGAATACGCACGGCGAAAAGTGGGTGCACTTAGGTGCGCCGTGCGCCTCTGCCTACCCCTTCGGGGATAGAGAGACGTGAATGAGTGTGTGTGTGTGTTATTTTTCGGGCTTGTTTTTTCAAAACCGGATCTTGAAATCTTTATTACATAAAGGTAAGCTTCATTACCGTACGCAAATAAAAAAACGAAATAAAACCTATTACATCCCAAAAAAACTTTATGCATGTTGTTTATTGCTTTAAAGTACAGTTATTTAATAAACCCAAGCCTTAATTTAAAATGAAGGTACTTTTGAAAGTCGTAAAAACCTTTTTCGCTTTTTTTACATTTAGGTTAATTTATACCCGCTATATCCTTCACACTATATTTAAGGTACGTTTTCAATGATTGCATATTAATTGCGTTCCACAATCGCACGACACTTTACGACTTACGATGCAAGTACGCTCCTTTATCTCTGCCGTCAAGCAACAGTGTGGAGGGAATGTCGTGAGGTGTAAAGTATATTATATCTAGTATAATTGCTAGATTAAAAGATATTACAAGACGAACACAGTGTACCGAGCACGAATTTACGCGTTTCGTATCGAGTAAGTTAACAATACCATACGTCAAAATAGAGACACGTGCTGTCATCTTCCATACATTTTGACACATGCTTGTCTATGGTTTCTCGATTTACTATTCAAAGTTTATACGCACGCAATGTTAACACTGTCGAATTTTAGTTCCAAATACGCTCACCGGGGCGCTGTTCAAATTTCCGTACGAAAAATTACGTAGTCGAAACCATAACGTTAAGTATACAATAGTGCTTAAACTCAGGAGTTTGCTGCTAAAGGAATGTTCCTTCGCATTCAGAGATTGGCAAATTAAAGTTCTGGGTAGCAGTGGCGGTCCTTTCATAGAAGCCGAAAAGCCTGGCTTGCCCTAAAATTATTTACCTAAGTACTCAAAATCGAATATGAAACAATAACCAACATTTTACGGTAACAAAACGCTTCGAAATAATTTTCTTTAAAATTTTAAAATTCCCGCGCTACGGTTCGCTGAACCGGTTCGCCTCGAGCGCACCTAAAGACACACCACTACACCTACACACACACAACCACATCCGCGCCGTACACTCATTTCATATTTAATACAAAACAGCTAGATGCGCACAAAATATACTTATCACTCTCTCTCTCGTTGGGTTTTACCTGGCTTTTCGCCGCCATATTTTTCTCATTCACACTAATGGATAAACTGATACCACATACGTATAGCTATAGTAAGTTTCTATAGCAATCAGTACTAGAAAATAATCCAGGCTTAATGCATTCATATATACTGTATAAAATACAGGGTTGCCAATTAAACGAATTACCTCTAATATGGTTGCATTAATTTGCTTATTTTAATGTGTATTTTTATTTATCATGAATATGTAAAGATTTTAGTGATAACATAATTAAAATTACATATCTGATTATAATTATTTAAGGTATTGTACTATAATTTTATTTATCGATAAGTTTTTCTCACAATTTTAGCATTAATTTTGTGGTGTAATTTTAATTCCAACTAGGCAACATCAGTTATTTGTTTTGATTGTGCCGGCGATCTACATTGTGAAGTATTTGTGTTTATTAAGTGGTTTTTGAGTTATTTTAAACTTTTAAGCACAATAATGATGAGTGAATATATTTCTTGTAATAGTTTAAAGTGAGTGAAAGTTTTTATCGGCGAGAATAAGTTAAATTTGTTAGGTTATGATAGAAAAAACAACTATTAACGAGCTGGCGAATGGCGCGAAATGTGTCTGAAGAATCATTAAAGGTATTTAGATCAGTATACAACAAAACTTATTGTCTTATTGGATGCTCTAATACGTTATACGACTACGTATTAAGTTGTATTGTTGGTGTTTCATATTTTTCTCGAACAAAACAAGTGTTTGGAATAGGTAGGTACATAGATCTGGCTAGTAAAATGATATAATTAATCAGTGTTATCAAAAGTAATTCACAAAAACATATGTTAAATGCATTCATTTCATTTCATAATTTCGGTAAACAGCGAATTGTAACCTGATTATCTCGTCCAATTAAATAGATACAGTAGCTGTGACGAAATTTGAAAATTTCTAAACAAAACTTGTGCGTCGACAGTAATAATGATGATTTTTTTAAATTACTTGATACAGATAAAATCTATGTAAATAGTTAATCTTTACAAGAACTTCGTTTAGAAGTCGCGATGGGTTAAAATCGTTTTTAAATAAACGTACGTAATTTCGAAAAGGTAACTAGTCGACTCGGTGGCGTAGTTGTAATGCGTACACGGTTCGAACATTGTTTTGAGGCCCTGGTTCGAATCCCGGTACGGGTAGTCATTTTTATTTTTAGATATTGCTTTTCTTTCTTATAGTTGCACATTTTATATGTATCGGAGGTGCGAATTTTTTTAAGGTCTGCTTTGGCTTGCCCTCATCCAAAACACTAGGCACGCCACTGCTGGGTAGCATATCTACTTTTTACAGACAGTTGCAATGATACCATCAGGCGAGGGACTTACTTATCTCCTCGTTCAATTGTATAATAAGAAAATGATATATGGTTTTCCCTTGACACGGTTTGATTGAAGTTTTGAAGACATTTATTTGCATAATAAGTAATGATAGCTTTTGTCTCACATTTTATGAGTTTATAACTTCGTAGCCTTTACAGACAATGCAAACTTATGGGTGCTATATTAATAACAATGATAATAGTTAAATGAGTACCAATAAGCTAAATTTACAGAATTCGCGCACAAAGTTACGCGATTAATTTATAGAGTGGAACTACAGTTAAAATTGGAACGCTACCTTAAGCCAAAAATTGCGTATACACATGATTCCCCAAGGCTTAGGCTGAGGGCAGGGCAAATACCCTTCTCCCAACTTGCCTCTCATTTCCTCTAACGCCTATTTAGTAAAGCAAGTCTGACTAGCAAGTTCGACATTAACATAGTAACGTGCAAGGACTTCCAGATGCTTTTACACCGGCAATATTTCTATACACCTGCGACTCGCCGCAAGTCATGCAAGCTTCCTTTGCAGATATCAGCTTGTCGTGATAAAGACACGGTAAAAACCACTTGCGGACGAAAACTTCTGCAAGTTTTGTTGCTAATCTAAATCCCGCTTAAGGTGCGTAACACATCCATGACTGGCATATAATGGATGTTTATGGGCTCTGTTTTGGCGCCTTATTGATATAGTGACAGCATATATAACCTCGGAAATGTAACTCGTTTCGGAGTTATGATTTATTATTATTTATGCCGAGAAGATCAACCCATATAAAATAGCCAGCAAAAAACTTCAGCACACAATCGCGTGCAGCGGATTTTTTTGTTAGTGTAGCTACACTTACGGCCAAGAAAAATACCCAGTCAGCCCAGTCAGTCAGTGTGCTCAAGTTGTCTGCCGCTTATTATACGGAGATTGATTGATTTGATTGTTTGTTTGTTTGTAAGGGATAAACTGAAAAACTACTGGACCGATTTTGAAAATTCTTTCACTAATAGGAAGCTACATTACTCTTGAGTTTTATAGGCTACTTTTTATCCGGGAAAAACTTTTTCACGCGAGGGGAGCCGCGAGCAGAAGTCTAGTATTAAAAAAAGAGCTATCCATAAGCAATCCAATTTGCCGGCACACAAATAAAACTCATTCATATATTCTGTTGTTAAAGAGGGAAACCGGATAACCCACCATGTAAACCTACATATGTCTTAGTGGCGTAGTTGTATTTCGTGCGCGGTACATCACTCTGAGGTCCCAGGTTCCCAGGATATTAGGTCTACTCCGTATCAAATTGGAGTCTGAAATTTGTGCCCGATATTGCGATAGGCTCGCCCTTCTCACATCACTAGACACACTTGGCGAAATCTGGATGCCTTGGTTACTACTCTACCTACACTGTGTGATGTGTATGTAAACCTGCAGAAGGTAAGAAGAGACCTATTAAAACTATCTCTAAGCAACCCTGCGTATAAGAGTCCCTCTTCTTCTCTTCCTAGCCGATTTCGGCTACGGCGGCCAATCTCAACGGAGACCAGCCAGGTGCGCAGGAGATATTATAGTGCACAGGTGTGTGCGCATACACAAGTGCACTCACTATTCCTTCACTCTCATAGTCCGGTGAGACGGCATTCCGACATGACCGGAGAGAGATCAGGCGCAGGACCAACGGCTTTACGTGCTTTCCGAGGCACGGGGGTATCACACCGCCAACTTCGTGACTCCGAGCTGCGACTGAGTAATTTTTAAGATGGAAAAACCCAGTCACAATGTTTTTGGGCCGACCCAGGATTCGAACCCAGGACCTCAGTGCGCAAATCGTACTCGTAACGCGTATGCAATACAACTACGCCACCGAGGCAGTCAAAGGCGTATAAGAGTATCTCGCTAACAGACGCAGCGTCCTCGATTCTGCCGACTACCAGTGATAATTGATCTCTGATTGATAATGTAATGACAAGTTCACGTGATGTTTACTGTATGATTCGATATTTTGGAGAGGACCTTGAACGAGAGGGCGACGGCCTGTAACCACGCCCCCACAAGTAAAGGATACCGTACCTAAAATATGAGAAGATGGGACGAAGGGATAAATTATGGTGAGTACGAGAAGGGACCATAAGATTTTGGGCAGTTGCGTACTTAGGGTTGTCACATCTGGAAAGTGATTAAGTAATTGAAAAAAAAAAACAAATACATTTTCAATGTGTTTCCGATGCTAAGGAATGAAACAGAACTTAATTTTACCAAATTTTCACATCGAAGGCGTGTAACGCTGCCCTAATTAAAAGGGTTTCTCGTTTTTTTTTTAATACATAATCTAACCCACATCTGTTATGGATTTGCACCAGATGTGACAACCTTTTTCTTTCTTTATTTCTAGGTACGTAATGATTTTTGGCATTTCGCAGTCTAAGATACAATATTGGTATAATATGTATGTTTACCATTGATGATTTTACTGGTACTATAGATAGCGACGATCACTTCAAACATGTCCATTTAACCCCCTCTACAATTTTTTTTTTAATATTTTTTCATTTTTACCTAAACTTAAAAATTGTATGTAACGTTTGCATTTTCGCCGTAACGTGTTCCTTAAAACGCGATAGATATGTGTGTAAAGTGGCAACTTCCGTGTTGACGACATTGGCCCCATTTAGTCCGTTATAAAGCCGTAAAAAAGTCAAAATAATCAGCGACCACGTGAGGACGATGACCGTGGCTTTCACGTATTTAAACAAAATCTTATAAAAGCAAATATGATTTGTGAATAATTTGGATTTTGTTAAAACTAAATGCAATAACCGTAGAATGAAAATCGACGAAATTTGGCACATAGACTCATGTCCTGGATAAACGTAAACGTACGTGCTATTATTTTCCCGATTATTTGCTCCCGTGGGAGAGATTTGTTTTTTTTTTTGGCAGATATTTTTTTATGGCATTGAATGACGAGACGAGCTTGCCGTTCGCCTAATGGTAAGCGGTTCAACCACCCATAAACAGTAGCAACACCATCCATCTCCTTGAGTTACAAAGTACTGTGTGGCATTCCACTGCGCTCGTCATCCTGAGACATAAGATGTTAAGTCTCATTATGTCCAGTAGTTACACTGGCTACAATGTCCTTCAAACCGAAACACAACAGTGTATGCACACTGCTGCTTGACGGTAGAAATAGACATTGCGGTGGTACCCACCCAGACGGACTCTTACATATGAGAGAATGAGAGACCTACCACCAGTAAAGATGGCGCTTTTGTACAGGATCGCTACAATGATTTAGGCAATTTAAGCAGTTTAATCTATACAGCCTAATTTAATACTGAAATATGTAAGTACTCATTTTTTGGGTCGAACCTGAATGCGATTGGTTCGAGACCGAGAAAGGTGGCACGATATGAGAGAGGCCTATACCCAGCAGTGGAACTCTACAGATTGTGGATGATGATGAAGTACTCATTTTTAATAAGTTTTTTACTTGTGTTTTGGCTGTCCCTCTTATTTGTACGTATGAAATGCAGTGTCAAAAAACGGTAAATGGTCAGAAGATAAAAGTTTCAGCAATTTAAATTTAGGATGTTTTGTTCAATAAAAGGAAATCAAAATATCATTAAATAAAAATTCAGAAAATGCGATTTCCTCGTATAAAATCTTACTATTTGTTTTCCCTGTTAAGAAATTGTTTCAAGGAAGTGCAAAGGGTTTTGTTACATTTTCTAAATACCCAATTATCCTTGTGAAATACGTAATCATCATTTTCCTGCCCTAGCGAGAGATGCAGTGTTTTTTTTTTTTTTGTAGGCGATCCTGCAGGCAACACCGGGGGAAACCTGCGAATGGGATACTGGAGTCCCCCCGCTTGACGACTGCAGGGGCTTGGGAGGGGAGTGGAGGAGGAATACGGAAGGGAAGGTGGGGGGAAGGGAGGTAGGTTCCCAGGATGGGCGGAAAGAGAAGGTGCCAGGAAATGTTCGCGGGCCCTTTTAGGCCTCAATGTGTTTTACAACCAAGAGGTATACACACTGAACTGTGTGCCTCGGCCCGCGACTAATGTCCCCCCGCGCATGGGAGATGCTGAGTGTTAACTCACATGTGCCCAATGACATACAACATAGATATGATATTAGCAATCGCAATCTGAAGACTCGAATGTAACCCAATTGGGATAGTTTTATACACTTTACTTAAATGACAAATACTAGCTGTCTTTATTTTTCATACAGGTTTAAATACGTCATCTCTTTCACACATGTAATGTCAAGAATGTGCGGGCGGAAGTTTTGTCGTTTAATTTTTTAAGGTATGGCGTACCTACACTTTTTAAAAATCATTGAATGTACCTGTCACTTTACAAGCACTTAATTTTTTTTTGGATTTCGTTGGTAGTCCTATCATCTCTTAAATCTAGAATGTAGTTCCTACAGCGATTGCAAACCGTATCACCACATAATAACGAGGTTTCCTGTCTAAAGGTGGTGCTGGCCCGGGCCAGCTGATTCATGGTCTTCAGTGCGACTCTACCACTGTATACTGCGAACACAAATTTGATTACTATTAAAACATTCAACCTACAATATTATCCTCTTAAGACCTATGCAATACATATATTTTCAATGCGACTGTTATCTTTACAAGTTCGCTTGTTTTCCCCACCTCCTGTTGGACCTTGGGCCAGTTTTTTAAGCCCACCGAAATAATCTTTCCTTGCATTGATGTATTAATTTCCTTGCCTTAAATTATTTAAATGTAGGCTTGTTGTTCACTTTTTGCTAAATAAATACAGTTCAATAGATATAACTCATTTTATGAAGATAACTCAATTTTCGATTTTTTTGAATTTTGTCGTTTTCGTTCTAAAGGTGCGATGTGGTTAAATCAATGTTTATTCAAGTTTTCCGTCTGAATGTCGTTAAATAAATTTGGATAATTTAAGTACATACGGGATCGAAGCAATCAATTAGCAGACCATGACTCTTATAATGTAGTGTGACCGAAGATAGCCCAGTTCCTACAGTGGTCCACCATCCATGTTTACTACATGGACGTATAAAAAAAGGCGGACGGAATTTCGCTACACAAAAAACTGAAGCACCCAAAGTATGTCAGCTTGCCTGTACGCACGAGTATCGCGCACACATTCACACCAAAGTATGTCGATCGGCCGCCATTACGCAACAAACCTCAATTGAATGAAGTCGTTGTAAGAATAAAAATAAATAATTAAAATATGCCGTCTTAAGTGGTTAAATGCTGTCAAAATCACAGTGGTTCCAAGAACAAATGTCACGGGATCACATTTCATAGGTAAATTAGTAATGTATCACTTATTTGATCAACATTCATTGATATTTAAAATTATTTATTTTTATAACACAAAACCTCAGCCTACAATTCCAGTGTTGTCAACTATTTGACGGGTAAATGACCCCGAAGTATAGGAGACGTGATTTTTTTTTGTTTCAAATACGATTTTGTTTTTTAAACTAAATAGGTATAGGTTGTTATTAGGTATATATTTTTTTTAGGTTTCCTACAGGAAATGAAGTATGGAGGAGTGATTTAATTAATATAATAAGAGAGTGTAGATCATAAAATAAATCTTATTAAATATATTGCAGAAAAACATTTAACAATTAGATTTCATCACATATCGAAAGAAGAGGGCATCTCAAAGACCTACACAAGTAAGAGGTAGTTATACATAAAGTTAACGCAAGATAGAGAATAAAAAAAATGCAAATTAAAGAAAGTTTAATTATTTACGTTGTTTGATTTAGCCTTTTGACTGCCTCGATGGCGTAGTTGTATTACGGTATGACTGCAATGCTGAGGTCTTTGGTTCGATTTCCGGGTCGGCCAAAGTGATATTGGGTTTTAAATTCAGTACCAGCCCGGAGTATGGAATTCGTGTCCGATATGGCGATAGGCTCGCCCCCTATCATATCACGGGACGGAATACGCCCGGCGAAAACTGGGGGCACTAGTTGCGCCTCTGCCTACCCCTTCGGGAATAAAAGGCGTGAGTGAGTGTATGCGTATGATTTAGCATTAGTTAGGAAACATAATTTTATGGTTTCAGTAAGACTCATTAATTTCTACACACCTACTAATCACATATGTTTGGCTATTATTTATCACGGTCATTTCAAATAAAGCTAAATAATATATAAATTAATTAATTATAATTACATCTTGCAAACAATAAAATTATTGAAACGACTTTCAATAAAACTAACTTAAAATTGGAAAAATAGTGTAGTGTAAACTAGTGTTCAAAATTGGGGAAATTTTGTTTTTTATGGCAATCATTCATTTACGCACACATAGTTAAGCCGCCGCCATTACTGTGCTTCAGTTTTTGTTTAGCGAGAGTCCGTCCGCCTTTTTTTATACGTCCATGGTTTACTATTTTCTTTTTGTATTGTAATGCAACAATATACAAGGGAGTTTTGGCGGGAACTTGGAAGTGTCATGAGGTGCTCTTGTTTTAATTCATTATTTTGGTGATACTTAGTGTTATATTGCTTAATTATGGTGGTATATTATCCAATATAGTTCTATTAAAGAGCTCAAATGAAGTGAATTGAAATAATCGTGCTAATCAAGTGTTTTTTTGTTGCCGCCAAAACTCCTCGATAAAGTCTTGGTAAGGTAGCCACTGCTTTACTTCGACATACTACAGATAATAAATAAGACAACCCAAACTTGACATTGGCAAAATGTGAATACAAATGCCATTAAAAAAAAATAAAAAAAAAATACATAATATAAATTTTTTTTTGTTAGTTCTTTTATTATTTTATTTTGTAATATGTAGTGATATGTTGCATTTGTATTTATTTATTTATTTTAAGGACAGCTATTAGTGGTTACAATAAAACTTATACTTATACTAACGATTAAAAGACATGTTACAAAATATATAAATGTACCAATTGTTTAATTTGCATTAAATGTTTGTCGTTATATTTCTTCATGAAAAGATTCTATGAAGATTTTAAAATTAAGTGGGCCATTAATGGTTCTTTTACCTTATTAATTTATTTAAATTAATTATCTATGAGAATGACTCAGCCATTTTCGCCCCACAGCCTAAGCCCACCTAACAATAGGCAGTAAATTTTATAGACTTTCCATTACCCATAAACACTATATCGTTATCAATCAGAGAACCCTAAATCCGTAGATAGATAACGCGCGTCAGTCACTCGTCGTCGCAATGACGTGCGGAAGCGATCGCCGACCGTGAATGTGGTGCGTCTCCTTTGCTGTACACGATACGACATTTGAAAATGTTACATATTTTGTGAAAAAGAAACCCTAAAAGTAAGAATAAACAATCTACTACTACTAATTTAGAATGATAAAATTTGAGACAAGGAAATAATTTTAGCCTGGGTTAAAAGTACCATGAAAAATTTCTCTACCTTCAATCCAATTTTTATCCAAATCCGTTCAGCGGTTCCTGCGTGTTTTTCTAACAAATTGTTGTTACATTTTGGAAACATTATTTATGAAAATTCCAATATCTGTTCACTAAAAACCTTTTCTATAATGAACATTCTGAGAACTATTTTTAATTTTTTATAAGCTAAGTGTGCCTACACCCACTCTATGATATATATTCTGTTGTATAAAAGTATGTTCAACGTGATTAACAAAGCCTTGGAGATATTTAAACAATGTGTTTTAGTATTTTATGGTTTCTTGTTCATTCGCAGCTGGACGCATGTGTTCTGTGAATGTATATCCTATTAAGAGATTTATTGTAACTGTACTTAATTAACTCCCCGTAATTATAGTAATGTCGAGTATGCATACAAGCATTGATGCACAATTTGTGATGCTGTATTTTGCAACGTTGCAATAAATATTGATCATTTCTTAAAGGTATATCATCATGTTCCTCACTCAACATTATCTAATGAATATATAATAGATAGATTAATAAATATATTATGTTACTATATAGCTGTAATATGGTACTTCGCTTTCATATCAGTTCTTGATAATATATTATACATGATATTATATCATTAAAGAGACATAAAAAAATTAAGGTGTAATAAACCGAGTTATTGCATTAAAAAGTACTTGTACGGTATAACTCATACTTTCAACTCTCAAAATTGGAAAGGATCAATTAAAATCGTATAACGGTAATAAATAACATCAGTTTTTATAGCACTATAAGTACACAACCTTCACCCTTTACCGTTAAAATACTCAGGCAACTTCTACTTATAATGAAGTGTGCCTTAGGTTTTGAACTTACAGACGTGTCTAGACTATCCATTACGTTCACCCCTAAGCTGTCGCCGTCAACTAATACTACTAAGACCTTATGTAATGAACAAAAACGGACTTAATACGATATTTTTATGTAGTAGCGTGCTTAATCGCCTACTCAAACATCCTCCAAGTCTTAACCTATTTATCTGACCGTCTGACATGAAAAAAAAATCACAGTTATCCAGACATCCAACTCACAATTTTCTAACTATTCAATAACAACATTCCTGCGTTCCTGTTATTATTACAACTGCAAGCCTATGAAATGTCGTGTCGTATGGGGCAATGGAAGCATGCGCAGTCTTCCCCTTACAAACTGACAATTGGCCATTATACTTGCTCCTTGGCCCGCAAGCTGACCAAGGCGTGCGCACATCTGGCTTGTCTATATAATATGCTAACATCATATAGACTACATGACAAGTTAGATTTCTAAAGATACCGAATAAGCCAGGAATCTTGAATGGATAAACCAAAAAAATATCAAATCTTTAATGGGTCAGGAATCCTATAGTCTCGCGTGAAGCAACGACGAAGAGATCTAGGTTACATGGAAAACATTAAGTGAATTAAACGAGCTTCGCTCTTGTAAAGAAAACCAACGTGAAGCGACTTTGCTTTTGAGTTTGCGATTTCCCAAGTCTCATAAACCCAATGATACTCAAAAAGTATATCTGTCATACCTTAAAAAATCAAACAAAAAAATGTTCCGTACGCACGCATTGACGTGTACGAAAAAGTTGACGTATTAAGCCCGTACGGACAAAAACTACAGCTAGTATTTCCTACGTGTAGTGTATGGAAACGTTACAATTGGGATAATTACGAGTTTTTAGATTTCGCGTGCTAATGGCATACTGATCTGCCTTGTTTTATTTAATACTAGACTTTAATAATTGCTCGCGCTCCACCCGCGTGAAAAAGATTTTCCGGGATAAATATATTTTCCCGGGATAAAAAGTAGCCTATAGCACTCAGGAGCAATGTAGCTTCCCATTAGTAAATTTGCAAAATCGGTCCAGTAGTTTTTGACTTTATCCATTACAAACAAACAATCAAATCTTTCCCCTTTATTATTAGTATAGATTAGACTTCTGCTCGCGGCTCAAAAGAACAATGTTTTTCTGGGATAAATATATTTTCCCGGGATAAATAGTAGCCTATAGCACTCAGGAGCAATGTAGCTTCCTATTAGTAAATTTTCAGAATCGGTCCAGTAGTTTTTGAGTTTATCCATTACAAACAATAAAATCTTTCCTGTTTGTAATATTAGTACAGTTCACTGCATAAACTTTTTTCCTACCATATCCTACTATAATATTATAAACGCGAAAGTTTGTAAGTATGGATGTTTGTTACTCTTTCACGCAAAAACTACTGAACAGATTTCGATGAAATTTGGCACACGGGTACATCATGTCCTGGATTAACACATAGGCTACTTTTTATCCCGGGAAAATATAAAGCGGGACTTGGGTTTTGAACCTGCGGACATTCGTCTCGGCAGTCCGCTCCACTCCCAATTAGGCTATCGCCGCTTCCTACCATGCGTTTCGCATAACCAGATTTCTGATATATCTGATTTCTTTAAAGAAATCGCATAGCTTTCACACAGGAGTGTAATGGCCGTATTTGGCTGTAGGTGTCGTCGCTAGACTTGACTGACTAGTTAGATAACTGCCGGGATGCGTTGCCACATTTGCACACACGCACACACTCACGCCCGTTATCCCCGAAGGGGTAGGCAGAGGCGCAACTAGTGCACCCACTTTTCGCCGTGTGTACACCGTCCCATGATGTGATAGGGGGCGAGCCTATGGCCTTATCGGGCACAAATTCCAGACTTTGGGCTGATACTGAGTAAAAAAACCCAATATCACTTTGCCCGACCAGGGGATCGAATCCGAGACATCAGCAGTCGTGCCGTAATACAACTACGTCACCGAGGCACTGCACATTTACAAATGGTAAATATCGTCCATTTGGTCCCACCTTATTCAGGGAGTAAAAAAAAACATATACGCAAGTCGCAGTTTTCACTTATCATTACTTACTATAACTTTCTTATATTATACTGAACAAATAAACATATTTGAAAAAGGTATTCTCTGTGTATTTTATTTATATTCCTGCATGGAATGGCCCCGTTTTCAAGGCCTAAATTAATAAAATAATAGTTATTTTGCGATTAAAGCCGTCACCATTTATATATTGTAACTAACTCATTAATTTTACCTAAATTCAAGTGGTTTACATTTGCAAAAATCGACCAAGATACCAATGCTTTTTAAGTTAAGTATACTACACTGTGTTATGTAATTTTAATGGCTAATTTATGCGAATGTTTATCTTTTTCCTGAACTCTAAACGTAAACACTGTAAATGGTGTTGCTACTGTTTATGGGTGGTCGTATCGCTTACCATCAGGCGAACGGCATGCTCGTTTCGTCAATCTATGATATAAAAAAAAAAAACACGTTTCACTTCTGACATTTTGCTTCGTTGTATAAATCTCGCTAAGTAATTTTCATTTTTATCCTTGGAGAACTAATTCAATTTCTAATGTTAATATTGTATGTATTTTTAGTCCCAAGTCCTTACTAAATATACGAACTATACATAGCAAATCGATCGCAATTTCAAATTTAATTTGATTTTAATCACCTACCCTTACTTGATCAACGTTTTAACGTCTCCCCTTTTATATCACAAACACATAATTATAGCCACTTCACTTATTTGTTTAATAACACAATTGTTTTGTCCGTTGGTACTTTCACGAGTCGGGCGGGTCAACCCCTCTATCACGATGAGAGTACATTTGCATACAATTACACACTCTCATACACTCAACTATTTACAATAAGATTGTGTACTGGTTGTGGGAATACTTAATGTTGTTCTTTACAAGAAATGGCTAGACTAGAGTAAGTATAAAACAAGAGACTGTAAGTATAAATCCAATAAAATCCCTTCCCAGACGATTTCGACCATGGCGGCCAATCTAAACAGAGATATGCTAGGTACGCAGGAGATATTATGGTGCACAAGTGTGTGCCCAATACACACGTGCGCTCGCTATTCCTTCACTCTCATAGTACGGTGAGAAGGCAATCCGACATGACCTAAGATAGACCAGACGCAGGACCAACGGCTTTACGTGCTTTCCGAGGCACGGGGGTATCACATCGCCAACTTCCTGACTCAGAGCTGTGGCTGATTAATTATTAAGATAGAAAAACCCAGTCACAATGTTTTTGGCCCGACCCGTGATTCGAACCCAGGATCTCAGCGCGCAATCGTACTCGTAACGCGTACGCAATACAACTACGCCACCGAGCCAGACAATGTATGTAATGTAAGTATTCGCCGATCTTACGACCCAGCGTTGAGCCGCCCGGTGAGGTGGTAAACGTCGAGCGACGCCGGGCCGAGTCCCTAACACTTATACACCCTATACACGGTTATACCAACTAAAACTACGCGGTGGCCGTCTTCGGCGTATCAGGGACGGCTACAGGGTTCCTCTGACGGAGTGTCTAGCATCCGCAACCAAAAAGGTACAGTCGCCCGGAACGCGACACACTTGCGTGGGCCAATATAGCGGGTTTTGACACCTTTTGTATTGTGGTCACTATCCATTAGAATTTAGATACAAGATATATCCTATCAGAAGCAAGTGCTGCAATAAAGTGCAAAGAGTACTTAGGTGAGCAAGTTAATACAATTTGCATGATTCTGTATGAGAGAGTCGGGATAAGTTAGGAAAACACTGTTTGTCTAGTGATGTGTCACTGGTGGTAGGTCTTTCGTATGCGAGGGACCGCCTGGGTCGGTACTGCAATGTCCATTTCTACCGCTAAGCAACAGTAAATAAATAAAATACTTTATTCATCACGTAGGCGAACATAGTTGCACTTATGATAAGTCAAGATACATTAAATTAATTATAATAATTATTATTGATACAAAAGGTCACTTATATACACTTATAACTACCGACATTTTTATTGAGAGCAAAATCAATGATGAAAACTAAAAAGCCAGCTCGGGCTGGCAGGAAAGGGGATATAAAAAATAAATCATTTTTATTAAAAAAATATGGGAGGTGGCGATCCTCACCGGTAAGGACACTACAGGCCCAAACCTAGCTAACCTCGTGTGCATGCGCTGTTGTGTTCAGGTTTGCAGGGTTTTGTAGCCAGCGTAATTACTGGGCATTTAACATCTTATATCTCGGGGTGACTTTACTCGGGGGTACTTTGTGATTCGAGGTTATGAGCGGCGTTGGTGCTGTTTATGGGCGATACTATCGCTTACCATTCGCCGAACGGCATGCTCGTCTCGTCAATTACATGCAATAAAAAGGTGTCTAAACTATTGTATTCCGGTTTGATAGATACTGTAGCCATTGCGTTATTGAACATCATGGTATTTTGATTGCAATACCTCAGGGTGCCAAGCGCAATATAGCGTCATGTTATTTGTAATTAAAGGTTCTGGGCCGTGTTGATAGTCATATCGCATCAAGTAATCATAAAATTATAGAAAAGCTTGGCAATACAATAATATCGAAGCCTTTTTCACTATCAGTTTCTGGAAAAATACTATAATATAGCTTGTACGGAGCGACACATTTAAATTTGTAACCACATTTTTTATTTCATTGCTATAAAGCTTTTTTCTAAAAGTTATAATAATAAATATGCTAGCGACATAAAGACCAGTATCCGCAGTCGGCTTAAAAATGTAATCCGGTATATTCCACATTAAACCTGGTGTTAATACATGTACTGTGACGTCATAGCTAACAATGCATTCGCTAAATCATATTGCGATACTTTTAAAAACAATGTACTATCACTGAAATACTTATATTTGTTTCTTCAGAAAGTTAAGTATAAAAATACAGGTAAAAAAGGCGATAAAATCCGCAAACTATGTAGTTTTAATTTAAAGTCTAATATTCGCGTAAACATAAGATATCAATATAATGTCACTGCTTTAGAGGCGTAGTTCTTGCGGTTGCGGACTGCCGATGAATTCTCGGATTCAATCCCTGGGTCAGGTAGTGCTATTGGTTTTATTTTGCTCAATATAAACCAGAGTCTGACATTTGTGCATAATATTGCGATTGTAATTAAGTATATTATTTAACGCATAATAGTTGATTGCAGAAGATGCTGCTGAAGCGATCCAGTTCTTCAGCTAAGTAATGACGTGTCCGTCAAAGATTCCTGCGTCTAAACTTATTGATTATTAATTTAATCCGAATTGTCTCGATTCGTCCAACATCATTGAAAAATTACAAAAATAAGATATAAATACCCGACGCAGTAAAACTATACGAATTGACCACGCCATTGAAATGATACACATTTAATATAATGCAATTGTTGGACGTTGCTCTTTGATTTATTTTTTACAATTAAAGAGACCAGCAGGGCCTTTGGCAGTATTGATAATGCCATCTACGATGACGCGCCTTATCCACTAATGAGAGGATTTTTCATGGGTTAACAGGACTGATTATTCTTTGTAGTATGCGGGTCCACTCAAGGTGTATTTACAGACCCAAAAGACGTCGTAAGCGATAAGGGAAATTAATAGAAAGCGTAATTTTTGCATTACCTGGTTCCGTAATAAAATCAGGGCCAGAACTTCGACATACATATTATCGTGTTCTGCTTTACTTTCGTATGTACTTGTGTGAAATTATTGGGATTACCTAAATGAAATTTTCGTTTTGCCAAACTATATCAACTCGACTAAACACAAAAAATATTTCTTATCAAATGACGCGGCGTATACCGCCGTACGTCTATTATTTGCGTCATCGCGCCTCAGTTTTGATAACATTGTCTCACCTTTGTGTGTTAAAGATAATTTTCCCATTTCTTTCTTGGAATTAAATAGTCTAATTACTAATATATACCTATATACAGGGTCATTTTGACATTGCGTTATTAAATGAAACCACATACTCGTCTTTGCCCCAGCTAACATTGTGCCAAAAATCATCCATGAGAAGCGAATATTTTCACCAAAAAACTTAATTTTACTTTCCTGATTTTTTCATCATTTTGTAGTTTAGTACGAATAAGGCGTGTGCGTGAGTGAATTTCTGACAGAAAGTTTCGTGTTGCTGCAGCGACGAATCCCCATAGAGTATTATAAACATCGTCCGCGTAAAATAAATTATCTCTAAAATTACTTACGGCATTTACAAGCGATAAAACATGGTAAATTGACTTATAATAGAGTGACTCAAGTGGTAAAGTGTTAGTGGCTATCTGACTTAAACACATCAAAAGTTATCAACGAATTAAGACTCAGTGACACTGCCGTGTCTTAAGTACGTATTGCTTTATGAAAAGCCGCTACACTACCTATAAAATAAGTGCAAAAGTAATTAACTACAAAACAATAGTGCAATAAGTGTTTTAACTTGTGTTAATTTCGAAATTCAAAAACTGTGTTAACTTTCAAATATTGACGCCGTAATAACTGTCATTTTTAGCGTCATATACAATATAAAATTTAAAATTACAATCGTTAATTTTGTTATTATACTGAATTAGAGATTTAGCACATTTTGTACGATAGCGTCCGCAGGCCGCGAGTGCGTATGATCAAGACCACGACCCATACCAGTAGTTTATTTTTTGTTTTATTTTTGCTTTTTATTTCTCTTTTAATTTGGATCGACTTTTCTACACATTATTTCCGTGAAAATTGAAAATAAAAAAAGGAAGGAAAAAAAAAAAACAAAAAAATGTTGAAAGGAAATGCCAAATGTGACAGGTGCAAAAACAATATACTGAGGCGCGAATACATGATCTGCTCACAGTGTAACCAAAAACTGGATCTTGCATGTGCAAATGTTTCCTTCACTAGATTTTCTATAATGGACGATAATAGAAGGCACAGCTGGAGGTGCAAAGCTTGCATTAGTAGCATCCAACGACCTAAACTTATGTCAAGCTGGCTATGTTCTACTAAGTCCAAACCAAATCTTAACAAGAAAGGATCATCACCTTCTCCTAGTACGAGCAACGAGACACCTTCGAATAATGTAACAATAAGGCGACGTAAGGCTATTCTACCTACTTCACCAGATGAACATTTTAATTATAATTTATCTGCTGACTATGCCAGTGCTAACAGTACCACATTGATGGAGGATACACCGCAGAGCTTATCAAATTCCAGCACGAAAGACGATACAGAATTTCGTGACGAAATAAACTTCCTACGTACTGAACTCACAAGAGCCCATGCCGAAATTAAAAACCTCAACCTACTAATTAGCCATCTCAAGAATGATCAGCAATGTAAAGATCTTACAGAAATGGATTTAGCATCCTTTAACGAAATCTCTATGAAAACAATTGAAACCAAGAATAACATACCACAGCGAGGGATTATATTAAAATCAAACCCAGGAGAGATAAAATGTCATGATATAAAAAACAAAACAGAAGAGAGTGGGGAAACCGCTACTTTAAATTGTGAAAAGGAAACCCTAACAAAAACACTGCATACTCAGTTACAGTCACGTGCACTCACAGTAAACTCCACAAAGAAAACGAAACAAAACAGAATCTTCATTGTGGGCGACCAAACTACACGGAATATGGCTTCTAAGTTGATTCACCTAAGATCCTCATACAAAAATCCAAAACAGTACACCGTCTCTGGAAGAACTTATCCTGATGCATCTACAGAGCAAATAATACAGTGTTCTGGAATAACTAATGAAAAATTTGATATAGATGACTGGCTAATACTATGTCTGGGATCTAATGATTCTAATCCTGTGAAACTGGGTGTTGAGCTGTCGGCTTTACTAAAAAAACACAACAGACCAAAAATTCTAATAACTAGCGTATTAAGTAATTCATTTCTTAATGTAAATAAACTAAACTTAAGTATTAAGACGCTATTAAAATGCTTCCCTTCTAATGTATTTTACATAAACCTAACTTCGGGCGTGTCTGTTATTAACGACAAATATATTCATACAAAAATTAATAAAAAAATTGACACCATTGATTACGATAAATACTATACAATTAGTAACAAGAAACTACATACCAGCATTAACAAAGATACACCAACATATTCACCAGTAAAAAATACACAAGAAACCTTAAAGCCAGGAACCATTCCCTTTTATTTTAGAAAAAAAAATCCAAATGTAATTGTCAATAAGCCAAAGGATAAAGTCACACAAAAAGAGTTTCACATTTTGCCTCGTCGAGACACCATCCCATATTATTTCAAACCTGTTCATGTCAGACAGTCTGTAGAAACCATTAACAATCAGCCCTTTCGTAAATAGCAATGAAAATAGTTTCCGTTTACTGCATCAAAATATAGCAGGTCTTTTAAACAAAATCGATGAAATAGATATAACAATAACAGAGCTTGGTGCCGTTAATAAAATTAATGCTATATGTCTTAGTGAGACTTTTATACAAACGGGAAGTGAAAATAATATTCGGTTACCAGGTTATCAATTAGTAGCTTCTTTCTGTCGACAAAAACAAAGGCGAGGGGGTACGTGCATTTTACTAAAGAAAGATTTAGAATATAAAAATGTAGATATTTTAAGTCGACTCGCGTCTTCATTTCATTTTGAATGTTGTGGAATAGAAGTTAGTGCACATAGAATAATTATCATCTGCATATATAGAACACCTAATAGTGATATCTCTATATTTTTTGCCAAAATGAATGAACTTCTATCTTATCTCACAGAAAATCATTCTAAGAAAAATATAATAATTTGCGGAGATTGGAATATAGATATTTTACATGCAAGTAATAAAACACGTGAACTTAAAGAAATATTACACAATCATAATATAAACATGCACATCAATACTCCAACAAGGAAAAACTCTTGCATAGACCAGATCGCAAGTAACATAAAAAAAGTCCAAAGTGAAGTATGCAAATTGGCTCTCTCCGACCATGAAACGGGGCAACTAATAAATTTTTCGATCTTAGAACATCACTGCAACATATCATATTGGTTTGAATTAAGTAGAGATTATAATGAAGACAATATAACTAAATTCCAGAATTATTTATCTAAGCTTCATTTTTCCGAGGTCTATAGCGAGACTAAATTAAATAAAGCATTTGATATATTCCATGATTTATTAATCCTTTTCCATGATTTATGTTTTCCTCTCCATAAGTCTAAAAGATCTAACAATCATTTTATTAATACCCAATGGAAAACAAAAGGCATTAAAAAATCGAGCTTCGTTAAAAGAAAGCTTTTTCTTTCATACCTTTTTGCTAAGAAGGATAAACAAATATACAAAAACAAATATAAAAGATACTCAGCCCTATTAAAAAAATGTATATATAAAGCGCAAGAAAAAAATAATATGAAATACATCCTAAATAGTAATAACACTTGTAAAGCTACATGGAACACAATCAACTCGAATATTAATAAACACACTAGTTATACAAAACTTAAAACTATTAACCAAGTAAAATTTGATGACAAGATAGTAGCTGATCCAAATAAAATTTGCGGTCTGTTCAATGACTTTTTTATAGATGTTACCAATAATAATTCAGGAAATGAATGCTGTAATGGAGACCCTATTGCTTCAGAAATATCATTTACCAATTCTTATTCAATATTTTTAACACCTACAGACCCTAGAGAAATTTATCAAATTATAAAAAGCCTAAAAAATTCATGCTCATTTGGATGTGATGGGCTTAGTACAAAAATTATTAAGCTATGTGCTGAGTTTGTTAGTACTCCTCTGAGTTATTTGATTAATTTATCCTTTCTTGAGGGAAACTTTCCAGACAGGCTTAAAATATCTATTGTAAAACCTATTTTTAAGGCAGGTGACGAAAAAGACTTAAATAATTACAGACCAATCACACTTGTCCCAATACTATCGAAGATATTTGAAAGGTCAATGTACAATAGGCTTCTTAAATTTGTAAATAAACACAATATTTTAACCACTAACCAATTTGGGTTTCGAAAAGGTAGTTCAACAACTCTAGCTTGTTTCAATCTTGTAAAAGAAGTGACAGAATCTATAGACAATAAAATGCCTGCAGCGGCGGTAATGCTAGACTTGAGTAAAGCTTTTGATCTTATTGACCACCAGATGCTACTTAGTAAAATAGAAAAATATGGGATCAGAGGTGTAGCTTACAATTGGCTAAAGAGTTATTTACTGGGAAGAACTCAATGCACAGAAGTAGCTCGTTTAGTCAGCGTGTCTCGAAATATATACAATAAAAAACTTTATCGTTCAGAATTTCGAGAGAAGAACACTGGTGTTCCACAGGGAAGCATTTTGGGACCTCTTCTTTTTCTTTTATATGTTAATAACCTACCTAATGCTACCAAAAATAAATGTCTCCTATTTGCAGATGATACAACTTTAATAATTAAATGTACTGATAGAAATAGATTTGAAACAGACATAAATGAGACAATCTCTGATATAGGTAACTGGTTAAATAAAAATAAATTAAATATAAACATCAAAAAAACTAAAGTGATACTATTTAGAAACTATAAGATGACACCAGTAACCTTGAATATAAAATATCAAACAAAATCAGTGGAAAGTGTCGAATCAAGTCTTTTCTTGGGAATCAAAATTGATCAACACTTAAATTGGAAGGCACATATAGACCATGTTTGTAATAAATTAAATAGATTTGTTTATGCACTTAAAAGACTTAGGAAAACAGTATCACAGAAGGCAGCCCTTACAGCCTATCATGGCTTTGTATCTTCTATTTTGTTATACGGTCTACCACTTTGGGGAAATTCAGTGGATTTAAACAGGGCTTTTAAAGTCCAAAAAAAATGTATTCGAGCTCTCTGTGGAGCGTGGTTCTTAGAAAGCTGCAAACCATTATTTAAAAAACACAAAGTGCTTCCCCTACCTTGTTTGTATATAAGGGAAATTTGTATGTTTTTAAGACAGCATCCAACCTATTTTAAAAGTCATGGGCAAGTTTTAGAAAGAGAGACCAGACATAAGAATCGTATATACTATCCCAAATGCAAGTCTGTAATGCTTAGCAACAACATGTATTGTATGGCTATAAAAATTTACAATAAAATACCACCTGACATAAAAGATACTGATTCCTTGTCATCATTTAAACACAAAATAAACAACTGGCTTTTATTAAATTGTTTTTATAGCATTAAGGAATTCCTGGAATATAAATAAGTTTGTAGTTATTTAAATTTTGTAAATGATAATACATATTTTCATGTATGAAAGCTTCCATTCTGCATAAATAGTGTAATATATAATAGGAAAATTTATGTGTTGTATACAGAAAAAAAAAAAAAACTATGTACAAGTAGTAGTAACATGTAGTTTAATAGTATTGCACACCGGTACCTATCCCGGTAGAATGTATTGGAACATATTTATGTATAATAACCACCTGTATATTAAGTACCTACATTCTGCAATAAATGATTTCTATTTCTATTTTCTATTAGTAGTGGCGTTAGGGCGTGTTAATTTATAGTTACTTTTTATTGATATTTATTTTGTTTGAAACTTACACTTTTTTATTTTACATCTATGGCTAAAATTACTTATTGCAAAGTGTTATTTTCAGGGAGATAAGTATGTGGTTTCATTTAGTAACGCAATGTCAAAATTACCCTGTATATACCTATAACAAAGACGTACAGTTAGCGTCAAATGAGTGTAGAAGCAAATAAAGACCAAATGTATGATCAAACCTTTATAGTATTAGGAAGAACATCGTAACCGACATTTCGCACTAAAGCGGTTTTCTTATTTAATAATTCTAAAATATTTTGTTCTTCCCGTGTGCCAAGCATCCAAATCCGTTCAGATGTTCCTGCGATTACTTCTAACAAACATACAAACATTTTCACAAACTATTGCATATTGGTTATTTTTATAACTAAACACTCCAATTATACTATGAATATTTTTAGAATAAATTAATAAAGAAAATATCATTTCCAGTAAACGCACAGAATACTGAATAGTACCTAATACGTGTAAAAGTGCGAAATGTTACTAACGATGTTCTTTCTAAAAAGTAATTAATATGTATCTGTCTTTCAACTTGCACATGCAGTAGAGGCTAATTGTACTTTTAGCTACCTAAGAAGTATTAGGCTCAAAATGATAAAAACGGTACAAGCAATCACCAAACAGGAGTAACCGAAGAAATAGAGAACTTCCAGAAGGGTATTGACGTTACTGAGGTGCCACGTAGTAAAAACTTCTTGACTACATGCTTAAACAAGAATGCTGCGTTAACCCTTCATAGGAATGTAATAAATGAAGTTGGAAGATACTGAATACATATCTCAAATACAAAAAAAGTTGTCTTAAAAACCTTCACATTTCGTCGTCCGACTTCGAACACGTCAAATTGCCAACACCTCTTTCCTATTACTACCACTATCTTACATTACTATTCCGGTCTTCGCTAAGGTCCAGCTAGACAATGGAAGAAACGCGGGGTCACTCACACACGCCCTCTGAATTGTAACTATTTATTGGGTGGTCAGGTAAAGGTAATTTGCAACTAAACAGGTTCTTAATAATAATGATTATAATCAAACGGTCGAACAATAACCGATCCTAATCACTTTCTATTCTGATTGCTCCATTTTCGCGATCAATCCAAATATCTATTGGTCGTCCAGTGGTCGAAATTCCACTGTCGAATTTAATATGTTGCTCGACTTCTCTACATGCACTTCAATTATGCCAAATCTCACACTTCTCCGTGCGCGTAATGTGCAGTGTAATACAGTTTTATCTACTCTACATAATTATATGCCTTCCACGGTTAAAAATCTAGCGTGTTTGAAGGAAGTTTAAAAACAATTATCATTACACCAAGCAGGAACCCGTGTGTCATTGGAATAATTATCTCCAATGTTGCGTGCACCGAACGCGAGGCTGTATCATATCTTAGTTTAAGATCACAACTCTGAACACTTATTTAAAATAGTTTAGAACTGGTAGATATCTGACTCTGTATTCCCGAAGAAATAGGCAGGAATGATGGACTAATGTTTTCTGTATTCAACTAAAGTCAACCAGGTCGCTTGGTAATGGGAAACTATTCATCATCATCATCATGAGCCACATGACGCCCACTGCTGAAAATAGGCCTCCTAAAGATTTCCAGGCGGACATGTCAAAAGCGGCCTGCATCCAGCGTGTTCCTGCGACCTTTATCAAGTTGTCTGTCCACCTTGCAGGTGGACCGCCGACGCTGCGCTTGCCAGTACGTAGTCTCATCTCGACAACTTTTTTTCCCCGACTGCCGTCGGATCTCTACGCGGTCGAAACAAAAATGAGGAGATCCGTAGAAGAACTAAAGTCACTGACATAGCCCAGCGGATTAGCAAGCTGAAGTGGCAGTGGGCAGGGCACATAGTTCGAAGAACTAACGGGAAACTATTAACAGTCTATGAATAAACAAATCGTGATGGAGCAATTACACATAATTATGTGGATCATTAAATTAAACAACACTCGCTAGTCGACATTATCCTTGGTTCATTTCACTTAACATCAGGTTCCGTGAAGATATTTTACCACCAAATTCAAATTCAAAGTATATCGCCCTCGACAATAGGGTATTTTCCTATGTCGGATTTTGTACACCATTTTATATGTAACAGCAAAAAGTCCAAAAAAGTAGCCCTTCTGTGAAAACTGCATTAAAATTGGTTAAGAAATGACGCAGTAATTCATATTACAAATATTTCAGAGTGCAAGAGTGGGCGTGTAGTGGGGTTATCGCTTCATCTTTTTCTTTCGCACGCATCGTTATACCCGATGACGTCACGATCGCATATTGCGCCTCTTTTCTCGTTTTTTGACACTTACCCCTTCTACCAAAATTCAAACGCTTACCTATAACTTGTTGATTTTTGACTGGATTTGAATTATCTTTTTGTGCTAGAATTTATATGACGTAAATATTTAATAAAAGTGAAGAACAAAAATAAATCAAATACCCTATTTTTCACCAAAAAACACTAGCATCAACTAATAGTGTAGCATTCACTGTGCTCTTTATCCAGGGATTTTACGAGTCACGTAAAGGTCTTTAACTCCAAAAGCGATGATACTCGAAGCTATAGCAGTCTCCGAGATGTCTAGACGCTTCAAGGTGACTCAACAACAGCATTTCACCAGTACTTCAATTTCGCAAAACGCTCAATGCCAACGTCTTATGCAATAATTTCAAACTGGTTATGGATAAAGTTTATTCATATTTTTCAGTACCTAGACTCCAAGAGCAGGGCGGTAATTTCAATGTTTTAAAAACAATGATACCTATGTATATTTATTAGGTGTTTGGGTTTTTTACATCAAAGGTAACAATCGACGCAACCTATGAAATTGCCGTTTATTATACAGAAAGTTAGTCATCTTTTGATAAATATTTTTTATTTCTATCAATCAAAATATGCACCCATGCTATCGATGCATCTCTGCCAGCGCAGTGGTAATTTTTCAATGCTTTTGACGGCCTTTGATCCCAAACACATGGCTGTTTTGTATTTAAATAGAAGGGTATCTGAAGGGGGCGAGGTTCCGTTATATGATGCGTAATTCGCCCCTTTCGAATGGTATTTTTCATTACAAAGTGCGTATAAGAAAGTTTCGAAAGTGGTAAAGTCATTCCATAGACAGTTAGTCAACAGCATAGATGAACCGGCTAGACCGACGAATTCAATTGTCTCTCAGAAAACCAAAGTTAGATTTACAAAGGCATTGGACCTTTCGGTCCCTAATCAATACGTTTTTCCTTTAACGCGTCCACGACTCATGTTAGAGAATAGTTCTCGTGACCCACAAAATGCTTACCAAAAAACCCTTCAGCACATAGGGAAACGTAGAAATGTCTTTTATTAATGTCTATGCGCAAACGCAACTAAAATGCGCAGTCGAGAACTGTGTACCTACTTTTGCATAAAATACAATTGGAAAGGCTAAAAGCGCGCAGAAAAATTATTGGGCTCTATGTCTTCGTGCCCACCTACTTTTTTACAGAAATGAATTGCGACAAGAGTGTGTCATGCTTCTAGATCCATCATTTCAAATATTCAATACCGGCTACGTGTGACATACCATACACGAGAATCATTAATTTCCTAAACCAATGTTATTTAAATTCAGATTAACTTTTATATCAGCTTGAAATAATCAACATGGATCGTATTCCTGAAAGAAATTTATCGTAATGCGACTTGCAACTTGAACAACCTTCTACATGACGAGGTGGCCGAGTGGTTAAGGCGTTGGACTGCTAATCCAATGTGCTCTGCACGCGTGGGTTCGAATCCCATCCTCGTCGGAAACTTTTTAGAAAACTTATTAATTTAAAAAGCAAAATATATATATTATGTTTGTAAATTAACATTTAAGGCTCAGCAATTCTAATGTTATCCTCTACTAACAAACTTTATTTCACAAATATCGATTGCGTATTGATTAAAATATATACCCACACAATAATAAAACTAAAATAGACAAAATTACGTAATGAAAGTCAAGTAAAGCCTCTAATACGTTTTTTACCCGATTCGCAAGTCACCTTGAACTCTTGACAGCAACAAGTATTGTAAGAACATCTGGTAATGTTATTGCGATAATTCACCTTTGGTGCTGAGCCAACTTAAATAAATTAAATAAGAGTAAGCGTGCACGGAATCAAGAAGAATCTCTATAATAATTAAGGTATGTAAAGTTTACCAACCCGCACTAGACCAGTATGGTGGACTAAATCCTTTTAGTAGTAGGGGAGGCCTGTACTCAGCTGTAGGAAGACAGGCCTGCTCGGGCTGGTTCTCTTAATTACCTCATAAAACAACATTAAGCTGTGGAACAGTTTACCCGCGTATGTGTTCCCTCCTTCCTACAACCTAGGGTCCTTCAAGCGGAGCGTGAAGAAGCAATTATGCAGGCCGGCATAACTGTGCCGACCGACCAGGGATGTCTATCTCTTGCCGGTCGACATTATTTCGGGCTTCACTTCATTTACGATCAGGTGCAGTGAAGACACTTTGTCGAATCATCGATAAAAAAAAATAGTGCCCCAGCCAAACAACAAACCAAGCAACTCAAAACCTACCGAATGGATTTCGATGAAATTTTGTATAGTGATAGTTTGTGACCCTGGAAAGTAGAAAGGCTAGTTTTTATCTCAAGAAAAAATTGAATGGGACCTTTATCTCGGAAAAACTCTCAGAAAAGTTAATTTTCAAAACAAATACACATTTAATACTAGTAAGAAGTATAGAAAACTATATTCTCAGCATTTCTAAACGTTAATAACCCGATAATAATTTATGTTTGCAAGCATTCTTAGGTCCAACATGGCCGGTGACCCAGATCACTTCCTACAAGCCAAGCTTGTTATAAATTAAATTATTGTTGAGTTCCTGTTGCGGATTTATTATAACTCTTTGTTGTAATACAATAACGAGCGCACGTTATGGGGATAAGCAGAAAAGAGTGCAGTTTGCACGAAGGTATAAAATAGTAAAGCATCTTATAGGAAAAAAGCCCAGCAAAACATGATATTGAAGAAACCCCACGTACCGTTGCAAGAAATGAGAATCCAAGATATCTATGTCACAGACTATCTGTGCTTCCACTAATCTAGTCCTAAGAAGTTATTAAATGTTTTAATTAATTTAATTTACTAGATTTAGTTTTGCTTCAACTGCATGTTTTTTCCGGAATCAAGGTCCTATTATGCACACTTCTGGGATAAAAACCAGCTTATATCCAGGACTTGATCTATCTCTGAGTCTTAAGCCAGATCCGTCCAGCGATTTACACATTTTTTCTACCATACATTCATTTTCACGTTCATAATATAAGCAGGAGTTTATTAAGAAATTTCCAGCATGAAGTCATGTATTGAGCCCTCTCTCTCCGAAACCGTGCCATTAAGTTCAATCTTCAAATACTTATAGCATTACTACCATTGTGGTTCGATTTTATCCATACTAATATTGTTTACGAAAGTATCTGTAACGCTTTCACGATCAAACTACTGAACTGATTTTGATGCAATTTGATACAGTAGGCTTGAACGCCGAGAAAATGCATATAATGTAGGCTGGGTTTTGATATTTATCATAAACTAATTACTACACAAGTATAAATGCAATAAATTAAAACAAACAGCTACTTTTCAATACTATTGTGATTAATACTGTTATCAAAAAGTACTGGAAAAATACACAATAGGAACAATCGTAGCATATAAAACCAAATGATACGGTAATCCATACGATAAAACATTGTTTTTGCGAGTAGCAAAGTGGATCATGATAACCAGAAACTTATAAAACCACAATAAAAAGGACAATTAAAAATCACAATAATTACTGATGATAAATATGTTTATTTCAACGGTAAAGACAAATATGATAGTGTAAGTCAAAAGACTATTGCTCTATTTACGATGTTAGAACAACGCTTTAGACATTAATATAATACATATTGAATGTATGTACTACTACATATACACACTGTCACTCCGCCAGATGTCCCCGAAGGAAGAGGCGCAACTAATGCACCCACGTTTCGGCGTGGCCCGTGTGAATTCCGTCCCATGATGTGATAGGGGGCCATTCGAACTATACTACTGTTGACAATAAATCTTACTTTCCTAGATATTTGTCTATTGAGCGGGCTCGACCGGGGCACCACTGTCTTCAGGGAACCGTCATGAAGCTTGCCGTTGCATGCCATTGTAAACATCCTCATTTCCCTCCTAATTTCTATTCTCTAAACTTAAATTAAACTTCTCGCAATCTCATGAACAGGGGCATAGCTAGCGTAAGGCCCCTCGTACACTAAACAATACCTAAACTTCAAAATGTCTCAGGAAATTTATGCAACATCCACTTTTTTTAGGTCACCATCCTGTGAAAACTAACTGCAAACCTGCCAAAAATTTAAATGGGAACGCTTTTTTACCTGGGCCTTTTGCTACGTACTCCACTGCTCATAACGACTAGTTTATATTGAACTAAATGTCCAGTTTCGTACAGACAACAATATTTACTTTAGTAGGTATTCTAGCTGATAAAAATCTTCTTGAGATCCATAAAACAGTAATCCCAGTTATCAGAAGCACATGACGAACGCTATCTAAAAATTTGGGCGATAGCAAAACGGATTAGATAAAGCAATAAACACTGACCGATACCAATGTTGTGGCCTTAGATCTAGTCATTTCCTGGTGTAGTATCTAATAGCATATTTGTTAATCTTCTCCCTTTAATATTGGGTCATGTAGACCTTCAGTGATAAATGCCCTTTCGTGCCGGAAACTGTTTGATACGAGAGAAGGAAAATGTGACAGGATGTGTACATAGCCTATGCGTTTTTTCTTCTTGGTACCTATAGTATTGATAACCCACCCACTAACCCCAAAGCACGTGATGGTAAGTGGCAAAAGGAGTAGAATTCAGCTAGTCAATTGATGAGAGTTAATTCGCGCACGAATATGAATGAATTATGAGCTAGTCGACCTAATTATGCCGACCTTTTTGGATCCAATGATTTTCAAAAAGTATTTGGATCCAGATATACACAGATTGATCCACAGACTTAGACTTAGACACAGACACAGACATAGCGGCGATAGCCTAGTTGAGAGTGGAACGGACTGCCGAGACGAATGTCCGCAGGTTCAAAACCCAAAGGCACACACCTCTGACTTTTCTAAAAAAAGTTATTTGTGTATTCTTTGTGAATTATCGCTCGCTTTAACGGTGAAGGAAAACATCGTGAGGAAACCTGCATATCTGAAAAGTTCTCTATAGGAATTTCGAAGGTATGTGAAGTCTGCCAACCCGCACTAGGCCAGCGTGGTGGACTAAGGCCCAAAACCCTCTCAATTGTAGAGGAGGCCCGTGCTCAGCAGTGGGCAATATATAATACAGGGCTGGTATGGTGGTATGGTATGGTGGATCCACAGACTTAAGTAGGTGACTACGGTGGGCTATACACGTTGTGTACTGTGGTCCATATCCGGCCGACTATTACCACCAACCCAAATGTAGGATGTTGAAAAGAACTTATCCGACATTGGTTCACATATCTCTTATCTGTGGTAAGTCTGGTACATTCAGCATGTGATTATTATAAAAACATTTGTTCAGTTATTTGCTTTTACATGTAATCTGGGTGTCACGACAATCATAGATAACGTTGCATAATGGATGCCGGAACGCTTTGCATTATATTATATAGTTTTAGTTATTGTTGCCTTAAGAATATATTCTCACTGTTAATTTTAGTCATAAAATAATGGTGTATCATTTTACGACTAAAATTAAATAAACTAGTTTTTCTCGCGGCTTTCCCAAATAATTTTCAAAGAGTAAAGTTGACATTTCGTCATATAAACTATTGTCTTTTCTGTTTTGTTACTCATACTGAGGACGTATCTTACAAAATTGCTGCATTAAAAAAAAAATTCATATTGGACGATTTCACGTCACATTTGCAAAATCTATTAAAAAATAACGTTGTTGGTCCATTCTATTGTTGAATTTCATATAACCGCCGGACCGTAATGTCTTGAAGCCTTCGCTCTCACTTAATGTTACTCTTGGTTTGGCAGTTAGCCAGATATTTCGCTACAGTATACTTAATATTTAAACCCCAATTCACCTAAGAGTAGGGTTACCATATGATGGGCGATTGCCGGATTTCTGAGGCATTTTAAGCATTAGCGAGGCGTACGGCGGGCATTAAAATGAAATGAAATGGATTATTCGAACCCATTAAATGTTATACATTATTTAGATTCCGTTAATATTATCTCTACCACCAGTTCGGAAAGCTATTCTCACTAGAGAAGAACGGGCAAGAAACTCTAGTAGGTATTGGTCTGAGGCAGGCATTTTTGAAAATCCTTATCTTGAATAAAAATAATTATTAACGATAACGGCATTTTAGGCACTCTAGACCGGTCATCCATTTATAAGTGGTCACCTTATATGAGAGTGAGAGCGTTCGTCTTTACAACTTTCCCGCTAAAATCTGCTTAAGTTAGTTTCAATTGTAACAACAGAGAAAGTTATGAGCAAATTTATTGTTAAATAATTAGACGTTTAGTTGATGTACCTAGTAAATAAAGCGATTTATTGTAAATAAGATAAAACGAACTGTAAAACATGTGTCGCAAAAATCTGCCACATAGCTAACGTAAACCTAAAATAACCACAGACTTTATAGCATAGGCCCAGAAAAAGAAAGTGCGATACCTGAAGTAAAATGATCCTCTCTGCCCATTAGAAGAAATATGGATGCGGAGCCGGATTAAGCATATCGGGGCCCTAGACATTGCCCCTTTGGGCCGCTTTTCCCTTTCCTGGCTTCTTGAAATATTTTTTTTTACCACAACCTAATTAAACTGCAAAAAATGAGTATAATTTTTTAATAACTTCAAATATGTTCCCAAATATATTGTAAATTGAATGTAAGAGATAAACAAGGCAATAATATTGTCATCGGGTAACGTGTTAATTAAATACAAATCTTTAAATACAATTTTCACTGTTTTTTCTCGGGACGAAAGGCCCTGGCCGATGCCGGGCCCCTAGCTTAGGCAGTTGCCTAATTTGCCTTTGGGCTCATCCGGCCCTGTATGGGTGCACTGCCGAATAAGGATTACAGAGTAGTAAAGCGTTTGGATTTTGTTACTTTGATCCTGGACTTTATTTTTTTGATCTGATCAAAATCAAGATATCATCTAGGTCGCCGCTGGCTCACACAAGGCTTTTCAGATTTAATTGTTAACCTCGAGTATAAGTCACTAATAATAAACATTTAATTTTAAGTTAATTAAATTTAAACTCAATTAAAAGGACATTAGGACTGTTTCTAATTATTTTATTTATTATCACTGTGAATAATCTATTGCAATATTCTGATAAGATAAATTACATAATAAAACGGGATTGTAGCAAATCTTATCTTGAAACGTCCTTTGATCTTTAGCATACAAGATTTAGAGCTTAGATTTCAATAACATCCAATTTCAGAGCGTATAGCCGATAGACTTATTACGAAATATTATTTTGCATTATGAAATCGATGCCGTATGTATTACTACCACTTCCTTGGGAATCTATCCTCTTGAATCTTCTGTTTGATGAAACTCCTACAAGAAACGTGCCTGTTTCCGGGATAAAGAATCGCACATAAAAAATGCAAAAGTTTATAAAAAAATCTGGATGTTTGTCACAAGTGAAGGCAAATTGCTGAACGGATTTAGATGAAATTTAGCACACCGATAGACCATATCCTCGATTGACATTTAGGCTACTTTCAACCCGGAAATATAAAGGTTTAAAACCTAGTAGTTAGTAAACGATGCCGTAGACGAACACTAGTTTTAGTAAATATCCATTCATGAGCTATTGTTAAACCGTTTCCCGTGTGATTTATTCTCTGAGGAGCATTTATTTTTCTATACACAATAAATCTCTCATGTATTAGTAATACCAGCCCTGTATAATATACTGTCCCATTGCAGGACACGGGCCTCATACTGAGAAGGTTTGAGCCTTAGTTCTTACTGGTGGTAGGTCTCTTATTTGTAAGAGTCCGTCTAGGTGGGTACCACCGCAATGTCTATCTCTACCGCCAAGCAGCAGTGTGCATGCACTGTTGTGTTTCAGTTTGAAGGACATTGTAGCCAGTGTAACTACTGGACATAATGAGACATAACATCTTATGTCTCAGGATTACGAGCGCAGTAGAATGCCACACAGTACTTTGTAAGTCAAGGTGCTGGATGTTGTTGCTACTGTTTATGGGTGGTCGAATCGCTTACCATCAGGCGAACGGCATGCTCGTCTAGTCATTCTATGCAATAAAAAAAGTCCACCACGCTGACTTAGTACGGATTGGCATTCACATATCTTCCGAATTCTTAAAAAAAAATCCTAGGTATGAAGGTTTCCTCATAGGTTACTTAAAAGTCAGAAGTGAGTACCCTGGTTGCTGGAAACGAACCCGCAACCTTTGTCTCAGCAGTCGGATTCACGCCGAACTAGGCTATCGCCGTCAATTATAATGATAGATTACGTAATCATAAAGATTCTAAATATGTATGCTTTTGTTTAAAACCGGTTCATTCATTATGTAATTACCAACAAATTAGTTTCGGCTATGTTAAAGTATATATATAAAGCAATACAACACCTTATTATATAAATAATACGTATTATTATAGACTACAAAATACCTGTAGGTTTCTCGATGTAATATTGTTATCTTACAATATGCCTCGATTGCCTTGGTGGCATAGTTGTATTACGGTACGACTGCAATGCTGAGGTCTCGGGTTCCATCCCCGGGTCGGGCAAAGTGATATTGGATTTTTATAATCAGTATCAGCTCGGAGTCTGAAATTTGTGCCCGATACGGCGATAGGTTCGCCCCCTATCACATCATGGGACGGAATAACGGCGAAAAGTGGGTGCACTAGTTGCGCCTCTGCCTACCCCTTCGGGGATAAAAGGCGTGAGAGTGTGTGTGTGTGTGTGTGTGTGTGTGTGTGTGTGTGTGTGTGTGTAAAAATTAAACAAATTCATCGCGAAAAAATCGGTCATGTAGTTTTATTTCAACATCTACTATTCAAGTAAACATAAGAAATCATTCTTGTTGGTGTTTCTCCTGTTTATGGACAGTCGTGACGTCCACCACCAGGCAAACCTGTTGCCGTACAGCGCACAAATTCATGCAATAGGTACCTAGTACCTAGACAAAGTGCATGATATTTCCGAACCTATACATTTTTCATTCGCCCGATCCGAGGCTTTTATTTTTATTTGTTGCGCTTAAAGCCTAATTTAAAAGGTTCAATTATTGCATGCAATAATCGTACGCAATTGTTGCTTAATAAGTTACACCGTCTGAATATGAGTAATGGCGATAGTCTTGATAGATTCAAAAGTAGATTATTATATAGCATCTACTAAATCCTAAATTTGTATATAACTATACTTGTATCTTGTCTATACCAATATTATAAAGAGGAAAGATTTGTATGTAAGAATGTTTGTAACGAATAAACTTAAAAGTACTGAACGGATTTCGATGAAATTTGGCATACGGGTAGATCATGTCCTGGATTAACACAGGCTACTTTTTATCCCGCGAAAATATTTTTATCCCTGAAAAACTTTTTCACGCGGGCGAAGCCGCGAGCAGAAGTCTTGTAATGAATAAGTAACCTGCCCCCTTATTATCTATGACAGTGCTAACTCGAAACGCGGCCGCGTTACATTAACTTCGTGTGATTAACATAAAATGGTATTCTGTATGCCAATTTCCATAGTGATGAACGCGCTGAGTTACGTTACGCGCTTGTTACGAGCGGTGAAAATAACGTGTGTCATAGAGAATAAGGGGGCAGTATTGTTGCATACTTGGAGGGGGCGAGCTACGTATCAAATAGCAAAACCTCGCCACCCCCAACACCCTCTATGTAGAGGGTGTTGGGGGTGCAATCATAGTAAACAATGTGAACAAATAAACGATTTTAAAACCATGGAAAAAGTACAAAAAAATTGCTAGCAATAATTTCTCCACCTTAAATAGGCTTTGTTTTTTTCTATAGACACTATTTTAATTTAGTCTTTATCAATACACTAACATTATCAAAAATATCGCGGCATGATATCCTACATTTTATTAAACTATGTAAAAAAAAAACTTCGTTACCTACCTGTTTATTAATTAATCCTTGAGCTTGACCTTCTTTTGAGTTTTATAAATAAATACGGAAAATTATCCAACAAAATATGTCATGTATCATCCATACACAATACATACATTTATCATAAATAACGTCACGCCTGTATCTCCGAATAGGTAGACAGAGTTATTTATTTATTTTATTTTTAGTAAAAAGGTACAGACACAGACAACTGATTGAATTTTAAACAAAATTACATTCGTTATATACGTGTTATAAATCTGGCATCTATTTACTACTGTACACAACATTCTAGTTACATAGCTTCGTTATAAAAAAGAGAAGTTGTAATAACCTTAAATACATAATAATTACTAATATAGACAATAAATTTAAATTTAATACAATTTTGAGATTTCCAAAATGAAACTAACGTGGCCAAATAAATGAATGGTTATGCATCCTCACTTTTAGTTAATTTCCGTCCCATGACGTCTTCATTTGCGATACTGTTGCCATCTCGCGTATAAATTACCGCGTAACTTACGTATGGCATTCCGAATCGAAAAACTCAACCTGGTAATCAAATTTTGAGCCTCATCGATTTTACCGCCTAAATATTCTGCCACCAGAAAAAGGTACTACAATTTTAGTGATACAAGTCGAAAGAAAAATCCGCACTCTTGACTGCTGAGCCCATTTTGATGGAATTTAATATGAAGAAAGCTTAAACTCCAAAAAAGAACCTAGCCAGTTTTTTATAAGTGTCACAAAGCGAATTTCGCGGGCGAAACCGCGAATAAAAGAGAAATATTACAATACGATAAAGATGTATCAAACATGAATAAGTCATACATTCAAATCAGCAAGGTAGTTGCACATTCTGGAAGCTACTAATGTTTGCAAATAAAAAGAATCAAAATATTTTTATGGATTTAAGTTGGCGTTTAACTTTTTTTATGGGCTCTCATTTTTCTTTAACCGGGGGACATAACTGTTGAATAAATGTATGGAGATTTTTGTTTTTTTTACCGATGTAGCTTTTTTTTGTATGTTCACTTAGCTATACATATTTTATTATATACATAATTGCTAGTTATTACTTAAAGTAAACAATTATCTGTTGGCATATTAAACATTGGATAATATTTATTCATTGAACATTTTCTATAACATTCATCAAAAACACTAATATGAAACACAAACATACTTTTTTGCATTTATCTTCAGCAAGATCAAGTAATGTGTAAATAGATATGAAACCAAAGTGTAATGGAAGCCCTTTCCAGTTTTCTCAAGATGCAACATCGAACCACATTCCTAACTCGGCTTTCTGCATATTTCATTAAACCTGTTTATTTGCAACCTAACTGTAAACCTTATGTCCATTAATAGTTCTTTTACTAAAATAGGCAATGAATTTTAATGTTGTGTGTTTGTGATACTAAATTGAATAAAAATATTGTTAAGTGAAAATATATTATACATAAATACTTTTTTAATGGATGGATGGCTTATATTTGAATATCCAAGAATAATAATACCTTTATCAAAAATACACAAAGTTTTAACAGCTTATATAAAATGACTAAGGAAATGTGATTAAGATTTATTAGATTAGGTAAAGTGCAAAACCTTAAAAGTTAAGAATAAAAACTGAAAATATTTTCTTTTTTTATATGAATATCAAAGTTGTAGTCTAGAAGGTACAGAAACCAATACTAAAAAAAAATCATCATTTCCAGCTATTTAATAGTGGCAAAGTAAAATTTAGGGAAACACGGTCATTCCAATATGTTGGCAATTTACTGTGCAAAATTAATGATAAATTAATTTTGTATGTAGTACCTACATGTTGAGGAAACTGCTCTTTGAACATAACATGCATTCATAATGTTATCCATTTTAGGTAAATTATAAAAACATTATAAAAATTGCATGTAGGTAACCATTTAAATACATATTAAGTAATAAGTATGTACCTATGTTTCAAAGTTGTTTATTATGAATTACAGTTGATTGATATCAAGTAATTACAACTTTAACCCAAAACAATTACTCAAAACCAGACTGTTTTTTGTTGAATCATAATCATTAGATTAACTAACTTTTAAGTATCTGGAATACCTTTTACAATATGTTGTGTGCAAATACGTAGGTAAGTACATACGATAATCAGTATAAAATAACGTCTACGCATTTTTTATGAATGAAACGCTAATTGAGAATAAATTATATGGTCATACAAGCAAGAATAATACCAGATACAGTACGTCAGAGTCTGGGCAAGCAATTAAATATCTGCACTTTTCTAGAAATTAGAAAGTTACTTACAAGAGTGTTCTGGTATCCAAAGCCGGACTCCTCGTCCGAACCATCTTCTTTGTTGTTTTGAACCTTCATTTCAACTCCAGAAAGTTCTTTTAACACAGCAAAATCCAATTTACCAAAACAATGCGAACCACTGCGCGCGAGTCGCGGTTATTATTGTTTTTTTACTAAACAGGCAAAGATTCACAGCATCCGGCCACAGACGACGATATCCCCGCATACAAGAGCTACGCGAACGTAATAAGACGATATGTAATTGAATAAAGATCCCATGCAAATTGTTCGCTCGCCGAAGGGAGACAACGCGTACGGTCACCAGTTCATGCAACGAACGACTGACAAAAGTTGACAAGTGACAGTTGCGTTCGAAAGATTAGATTGGTGACCGTGAACTTGAACTTCTTATCTATTTATTTTTAGTTGTTAAATTATCACTATTTATATTTTCACAATCGCAATGGATTTTAAATAAAATATTAAGATGCAATAAAATCCATAGACGCGTACACATCGCGATATTCCGAACGCGAATAAACTTTGATTTATCAGTCGTTTCGTTCCGCATGCGATTACGTTTTGTATTCTTTGATATTGCCTTTGTTTTATCTGATTGATATGAGAACATGTGACGAGACGGTTATATTATTATTATTATTATATTTATTACGAATAGAAAAGTTTATAGATTACCTATTGTAAAATGATATACTTAAGTAACTTTTAGTTGCAAACAATTTTTTTTTACTAGCTGAAATCAATTTTTAACTTTTCTGTTCTGTCATACTGTAGATAAGTATTTAAAATGAAATGATACATAAAGAGAAAAAAAACTACCTCCATAATGAGTATGAAGCAATTTAAAAACAAAAGATATATTTTCCATTGTGGCCGCGTTTTGTTTGGACGAGAATTAGTCACACAATAAAAAATATTATACCTAACCGTCATTATTATAGCTCTGATCTATCTAATTGAAATCTTGTAACATGATATGTTAGCCATGATCGTTGCTTCAAATAACGATCATGGCTAGTCCAGTTATACCTACTAGCAATTGAATGTATTGTTAAATACTACCTCACAGCTGAATTACATGTGCCAAGGGTTCCCTGGGGCTGTGCTTATGATTTACCTTGGTTATGATCTTTGCTCATTGCGCCCACCAAAACACTAGCGTAGCCGGTAACCACAATCCGCTTTAACTCCTTGGATCATTGCTGAAAATCAAGTCGATTTTCCCGCGAAAATGAAAGATCTATGCACTTGTTATGTATTTAAGCTGTTCATACAGGAATATACGTGATCTGGCTGGTGGCAACTGAGACCTCGGCCGCCGCGCCGTGTCGAACTTCTCGTCCTTGTATGCGATATCAATACTTATTAATAAATAAAGTCACTCACATGTGCTATTGGTTATAGCTTCTCTGGGTTGCAACCCCTTTGCTGTTCCGTAGTATTAAAATGTTCTTTGGCTTTGCTCCCGCGAGCTGACGATCCGTCTCGTCCCGATATTTTTCACACACTTATTTTTTTACTATTTTGTTTGACACAGAATGACAAAGAGGATATATAAGGCGAGTGTGGATGGAAGGGCCGGCAGGGGTCGACCGCACCGAACTTTCGAATGTCAGATATCTGACATTCGAAGTAAGGGCCAGGTCAAAAGTACCCTGAACCGGCGGGAGTGCATGATAAGGTTGATGAAGGTAGATGAAGCGAAAGTGGTGTGCCAGAATCGAGTAAAGTGGCAATCCATGGTCTCTGCCTACCCCTATGGGATAGAGGCGTGATACTATGTATGTATGTATGTTGTTTGACACACCGCAGTTATTCTTTTTTATTTTAATTGTGCCCACAAAAGAGGATAATATATGATAAACTAATAAACTACAATATATATATTAGTGTTTGTATGTATGTATGTATGGCTGAAATCATTCGGTCTAATGTGCTTCCGAATAATACTCATTAAATATTAAACAGCACTCTTTAAGGCTTGAAGAGATCAGAGACGTAAATTTATTAAGATAGGTAATACAGAAAAAGGATTGAGTCGTTAAAATAACGCTAACTAGCTAACTAACTTATTAACACCAAGGTCGATTGGTTAAGCAACTGATTCAAACTATTGGCCGAAAAAAATTATAATTATTAAGTCTAGGGTTATATGATGAGAGCCTATCTGATTTAGTAAATAATACAGATAAATCAGCATAATTTCTTATTCATTATTACAGATCCATATAGGATAAAAGGTACCTACTGTTAAAAATAAGCAGGTATCTACTGCAATATTGATAAGTGAAATAGGAGTAGAACCCGAGACCTCTTGATTCACAGCTTATTACCTAGGAGGCCTCGTTATGTATTTAGTTTCAATGTTAATTTCTATGATGTTAATGAAGTGGAAGGAAAAGTCAGATGTCAATTCAAAAAATTCTTATTCAGTTCACGAAGTAATTTTCAATGCAAAATAGTTCGTGATAGACGAATGCTACTTAATTACATTCGATGACCGGATACTTAATAGACTTTTTATACAATAAGAGAAGACACCAGCCACGGAACTAAAACAAAAGTTATGTTCAGCACTGTATACCATTCATCAACCGGACCTAGCCTGTAGCCACTAAGCCCCTGTTTTTTCATCCGTGGTCAAGTAAAGTTAACGGTTTTATTACACTGGACGACCGCGCAACGCGTTCGACTCGCCGTGAATTCGCCAGTGTGATAAGAGCCTTAACCTCACCTGACCACGGATGAAACAATACGTCCTAAGTCCTGCTCAGAGCGGCAGGTTCGTGACTCGACCCTAAGGCTTGATCTCCAATGTCAAGACAGTCTTTCGCAGACAGCACTCTTAATTTTTATCAACCCGAAATCAGTGTATGAACACCGTAATTATATGACTTGTGCACAGTGTTATGGCATTATCTAATACCCTTCAAAAAGTAAAGCACCATATTTATAACACCCGCCTATTATAATATGATGCTGTAAAATATTATACCTAGTAATTCTCAAATCGCAACACACATTTATGTTGTTTTACTGGGAACAGAGATTAATAAAACTTTTCTAAACTGGTACTACCGCGGATTTAGTTTCAAATCAGGATCTGAACTTTATGATTAGTGGTTACCATCAAGCATGAGACCGTCTCCTATAAACATAATGTATAGTCAGAAAAGTGTACGCTCGACCACCTTAAGGTTCTAAATAAGTCGCTTGCGCGTCGTCTGTCAGCAACATGCAACATACAACTAAAGTAGACAATATAAGTTACCTACTGTTACCTCTGTATATCTCTGAAACGATCGCACCTGCTTGGTAAAATATGGAAAATGGGCGTTTTATGTTGAGAAAGTGTGTGTAGCACCTAATTGGGCGATTATACCTAAAACATTTTAGTTTTTATTTTTCTACTTTCACTAATACAAAACCTAAAATAAGGAAGTAATTCTAGCAATCTAGCCTTTAGATAAACATGTTTTTGTGGTGGAAAGTGGATGAATCATGAATGAACAGTCTCTCGGTCAAGTTCAAGGTTTAATTGTAATCGATCCAGTATTTAGTTTGTAAATAATAAATATGTGTAAAGCGAGATTTAGATTATCAAGAAGACTTGCGGAAAACGATTTCCACCAGCTATTTACCATATAAATAGCAAGCTGACTTCTACAAATGTTGTAGCTTGCAGGATTTGCGGCAAATCCCATGTGTATAAAACTATTGAAATATTGCAGCTAGTGTTAACGCATTTGGTTAACGCAAGTTCTTGCTCAAAATATTGCTGCAAGAACTTACTAGTGTAGGGTAAACTAGGGTAATACCGGTCAGGTGACAATACCGGTCACCACATTATATTCCTAATAATAGTGTTTACGCACACGTACACACACATAGAGGGTAGCGCGAGTGTTCCCGACGCCAACGCACCACCCCCCGCGCAGTTGCGATCATGCGTTGTTGAGAACCGCAAGTCAATTTATTTCGCGCCCATGTTTTGTTATTATTTGGCCGCGGAATATAAGTGGTGTCATTATTTATGTGTTTCTTCTTTTGACAGTGACAGTTTTAGTTACTAAGTCATATAGCTATCCATGTAATGATAAATTTCAAGCACTTTGTAACGGGTTTTTTAAATAATTATTGTTGATTAAGAAAATGTACATGTGGCTAATGCCGGTCTCGCTGACCGGTATTACACGCAACGCAATCATTGTTTTTTTCATTCCATCAGTTTTATTACTTTTCTTTTATTTTATTTTTCTTTATAGGATGTCGGGAACTCGGAGAAGGAACCAAGGATTGAAAGTAAAATGGAACCAAGATGATTTAAAACGGGCATTAAAACTTGTTGAAGATAGAACAACAATAAGAGAGGCCGCTCGAACTTGTGGCGTCCCATTTACAATTCTCCAACAAAGACTGAAACACAAGTAAGCTTTGAAAGAAAAAGAAGTAAGAAGAGCAACTAGGGAAAAGAAAAAAAAAATTATCCTAAACAACTGTAGGAAAAAAGACAGTAACGAAAAGATCAGCTAAATAAATAAATAAATCTTTTAAGAAAGGTGACAAAAAGAGTTCTCCAAGATAAGAATAACCAGCAATCTTCGTCATAATCTGACATTGATATGGTTGATATGTATGATGATGACGAAGATATTGATGTCAAAAATGAATAAAACAAATGCATGTTGTGTGATGATTACCTACGGCCAGAATAACGAGCTTTGGTACAGGTGCATTCAGTGTGGGGGTTGGGCTCATGCTCAGTGCACAGGTTTTGAGTCCCCCAAATACTACGTTTGTGATTTTTGCCGCTAAAACGCTAGACCGGTATTGCCAACCTGCCGACCGGAATTGTCCGCCATATCTGACAATACCGGTCAAATCTATATTTTTTTTAAAAGTGAATTGTACAAATATTTTTATTAATATTGATCTCAATGGTTGTGGTTACGTTAGAAGAATACTTTAAGTTTATATTTTATGTCAAATTCTTTAATAAAAGTTCATTATTTACTGATTAAAAGTTGATTTATCTTAAGTGACCGGCATTACACTTCCTTACCCTAAAATTAGCTTAAATACCGTGTTACCTACTTAATTAAAACAATATTTTTAACATTTCATCATCATCATCATCAGCCACACGATATCCACTGCTGAACATTAGGCCTCCCCTAAAGATTATTATTATTTTTAACGTTTACTAGCTCAAAATCATTAAGTAAGAAATTATCAAGCAAGAAAGTAATTTGTTGATTGTAAATACCTACAATGAATAGTATATTATTAGTAAACCCAAGGAATTTCGTATCGCATCCCAATACACAAGAGAAAGTAATTGATATAAAGCCAGCAGCTCTACTAAAATATTTTTCGAAACTCTACTAGCAAGTGAAAGGCCTACGAACCCAGTATTGCGTGATAAATTGAAAATATTTAACTATGAAATTATTTTAACAACCGGCTGCTCTCTAGACTTTGTTAAGACAGTATAAAAAATGAGGATATATCTGCAAGTGCTTATTAGAAGTTTCTAGACAAGTTAATAGTTTTGATTTGAAAATGACCAATAATCGGTGCACCAAATGGAATCAATTATCTGTAACTTGTATTTTGTTTGTATTGCTAAGTTATTCAATACCCACGCCGTCCATTTAATCAGCTTCTTTAAAGTTCTACTCCTGGAAAGAGAATGCTGTTTGCTGCTGTTTCGCGTTTACTAGCAGTCAGTTGTGAAGAGAAAGAATTTTACAATATTTTAGTTCCACATTTTGGGTTGTGTTGTTACCAACTGTGGGCAGACCATCAACGAAGTAAACACACAACACCAAAAAGTAGGTGCAAAAATAAATTATACAAGCTACCGAAAGGTTCAGTTATACTTACAGATAAAAAAAGGAAAATATATACTTTTAAGTATTATAGTAGTAAAAATGCTTATAAAATACCTATTATTATATACTAGGTGTTGCTCGCTGCTTCGACTGCGTAAAAAGCCTTTCCCGCTACAAAATTCACTAAAACACAGTACGACGCCAGCGCCATCTACTTAAATAATCAGATTAAAAATATCCATTATTTCCTATGGGAGCAAAGTACCGAGATAAAAAATACCTGTTGTGTTAATCCAGAGCATGACCTACTGGTGTGCCAAATTTCATCCAAATCCATTGAATTGTTTCTCATATTTTCATAATTGTGCCTCATTTACAGAATTAGTAACATATAAGCTTGATCATCTCAATTCTACATCATCCAAAGGTAGAATGGTAGAGAATAGGCTCTATCATTAAGTCCACTGTATAAATATAAAATAAAAAAGAACGAGTTAAATAAAGGCCGGCAACGCATCTCTGTGCCCCCTGGTATTGCAGATGTTCATGGGCGGCGGTGATCACTTACCATCAGGTGAACCGTATGCTCGTTTGCCCCCTATACCATAAAATTAAAAAAAAAAAGAGTTGCACTCCGGGAGTGCCGGCAGAAGTGACAACTTGAACATTAACGTTGTGCATTTTTGAATATTTTGGAATGGTTGGGGAATAATTTGGCACGCATTGCTTTATTTATCAGTATAAAAGTACTAGCATTTATGTGGTTAAAGCATTGATGTATTAAAAAATAATACATCAATGGGTTAAATCTCAGACCAATAACTAAGTTGCTTTAGTTATTGGTCTGAGGGTTAAATACAATATTTATTTATTGCGCTATCGTTATTGATGTATTAAAAAACCCTAAAATCCCTTCCTAGCCGATCTTGGCCACGGCGGCCAATCTCGACGGAGATCAGCCAGGTGCGCAGGAGATATTATAGTGCACAAGTGTGTGCGCAATACACAAGTGCACTCACTATTCCTTCACTCTCATAGTCCGGTGAGACGGAAATCTGACATGACCGGAGAGAGAAAAAACCCTAATACATCAATGGCTATCGTACACAAAAATGACAATTTCACTATTTCTTTATAAATTAAAATTTGAAAAAAGAATGTTACGCTCTTTTGTACTCGTGCCGTAGCAACGCTGGGGAATAAATAAAAATGTACTCGTTTAAGAAGTATAGCTTCTACGCATTGCATTTAAGGTTCATATTAGTAAGGGGTAGTTTTAATGAAGCAAATAAATAAAAATGTACACTGTTAAGAATTATAGCTTTTACGCATTGCATTTAAGGTTCTTATTAGTAAGGGATGGTAAAACCTCCTACGCATTCGATCGGAGTCCCGTGATCCTGCGAGTTTAACATTTTATACCCATCCCAAAAGTGCTCAACGCCGCTAAAGAAGATATCACTTCAAAAATAAATAATTAAGTAGTTACGTTTCAAAACTAACTATTTTAAACACTTCAATGTCACCGTTATTAGTTTGTTTACAATACAAACGCAGGCAATCCATAAATAACATCAAATTAGTGTGGATTAAAAAAGCATCTAATTATGTAAGTTGATTGGCGAATGGCTGTTTGCAAGGCTACAAAAAATTACGTTTCAACTAGTTCGCCTTGTCACTGCTTGTGTTTATTTATAAAACACATTATCTTAATCCATGGACGTATATAAGGGGGGCGGGCAGCCTTAGCTGAAAATAAATCACCCCCCCTGACTCTAAAATGAAAAGGCTACCAAACATGTCCACACTCTATATAACGTGACGGGAGATTGTATACGGTGTCATGCAAGGCAAGAACCCACGCCACTAAATTTTTATATCGTAGGACCCACATGTGAAAGCTATAGCTATGCCCATCTCTTAATCTGATTGATTGCAATACAATATAAACGCATCCTTAGTAGCAAAATGCAGCGTGGACAAGTTGTTAACAGAGGTATATTAGCTGGCAAACAACTTGAGCACACCGCTGCGTATCCCCCACCATTAGATTATCCAATTGAGTTAACTAGAATGTGTACCCGAAATGACGACTCCGCCATGGCATCATGGGATGACTAAAAGCTTAGTGAAATGTGGTTACACTAATAACGCTGCTGTCTAACCTTTCTGGGATAGAGGCTTATGTATGTTAATGGTTGCAATAGTGACGTGAAATGCTAGAATAATCTGTTAATTATTCTTCGGTCTTTTGTACTGATGAGTCAGTGACCAGTCATAGTAAGAATAAGCACTAATTTTGTGTTATACACACACACGCGCACTCACGCCCGTTATCCCCTAAGGGGTAGGCAGAGGTGCAACTAGTGCACCCACTTTTCGCCGTCCGTATTCCGTCCCATGATGTGATAGGGGGCGATCCTATCGCCATATCGGGTACAAATTCCAGACTACAGGCTTTGCCGGACCCGGGGATCGAACCCGAGACCTCAGCATTGCAGTCGTACCGTAATACAACTACGCCACCTAGGCAGTCAATTTTGTGTTATATAACAATAAATGTTAAAACCTGTCTTTAATAGTGGCTTATATAACATTCATTTGTAAATAAAATTATTGACCAAATCGGGCAAAGATATTTGACGACGTTCATAAATAAAACAAAGATATTCAAAACAAAATATTTATTTGATCCGACATAAATAAATTTTAACACCTTTTTTATATACCACTGAATGGTAAGACGAGTCAGCCGCTCGTCTGATGGTAAGCGATACGACCGCCCATAAACAGTAGCAACACCATACCGAACTCTGAATTACAAAGTACTGCGTGGCACTGCACTGCGCTCGTCACCCTGACGCAAGATATTACGTCACATAATGCCTAGTAATTACACTGACTCCAATGTTCTTCAAACCAGAACACAGGAGTTTACACTGCTGCTTGATGGCAGAAATAGACATTGTGGTGGTATCTACCCAGACAGAATCCCGCAATCCTGCCTCTTATCACATAATATTATAATTTATAATAACTTCTTTAACATATACTTATTTGTACTTACAAGATTTAACACATTCAAGACTGACAATAGAGGAATTAGGCGACCTCTAATTGGCATTTAACACTTAACAGAAATCTGAATTTATGATGGCGCAAAAAGTATGCTAAACGATACAATATTACAGAAAAGTGTGTTCAGTTGCAATGACCACATGTTTCGGTTTTCAGTAACAGCGGCCGTCAACAGGGCAGCAACAGTGTTTTCTAATGGCTAACCAAAATCTAAAAATCATAATACATAATATTCCCTTTTAACCTTTTGGAATTTTAGGATGGCGAGAATCAATAAAAAATACTGAATGTACTTAATTTAGAAATAAAAAATTTAAAATTTCATTGAATAAATGGCTAAGCACCTATATACATTTAAATTACGAATAACCTACGATCCTACAGAATTCATCTTTACGTAATGTATACACGAGACACACTAAAACAATGATAACATCATTTCACTAAAAGAATATTTGAATAATCCTGAAAATGTATGAATAAAAAATGTACACGATAATACTGCTCGTTATTTAGTTTTTTTGGTAAGTAGGTACCTAATTCAAAATTCAAATGAAATTTTAATAAGTCCAAAACAATAGCTAATTCTCATGGCTAGATTCCATGGTTGGCTATAGTTTTTAACTGTGGGGGAATATATAGTTTTCACACAATTAAAATAACTGAGTGACGATCTAAATTCAACGTTATAAAAATAAAAAATAAACTTTAATTTTATAAAACAACTAGCGTAGAAGGGAAACATCGTTCAATCTACTTAGACTACATACATACCTAAGAATTCTCTAGATAAGTATTTAGATGTTGTGTGATGTGTACCAACCCGCACTAGGCCAACATGGTCGACTAATGCCTAAATCCTCTCAGTACTAGAGGAAATTCGTACCTAGCAGTAGATCAACCTACTTAAATAATCCAGGACTAGTAGGTACCTATAACCTATTTATATTTACCATTCGCTCACCCGAAGCGCTATGTTCATCCTAATGTCAGTCTTGAATATGTTAAGTATTATTTAAATATAGACTTGTTCACAGTTCTGCAATTCTAGCATGAGCTCCGAAGTTTCTTTCAAGCAAATCGTTACGGCCGGTCTTAGGTTAGTCATATCAGATAGAATCCTTTATGGCTCCTGCTGATAAAGTCACTGAAAATTATACCTATTTCTTACATCGTTATAGACTAAAATTAATGCGGCCATAAAGATGAAAGAGAATTACTGTGCTTAAACATTATTAATGCTTTAAAATCCTGTACAAACGAGGTTTGTGTACCTACACGCCAATGAACTAAATTAAACGCGGTAAACGATAAAGGAGATGTGTACTTTTAGAAACAAATGAAAATTAAAAAAAAAAAATTGACATAGAAATTCTGCTCACCACGACCAAAATACAAAACATGAAGTTAACAGTGTTGAAACTTTACAAATATATTGACAACGGTCCCCACACTAGGCAGCCCCTTATCGTGGGATCCCGTGTGATCAATTAGGAGGCTTTCTATCATACTTACACAATGGTTTCTTTAGTAACTTTAAACATAAAATGAGATTTTATTTTACTATATCACTCATAAACAATTAGTGTCCAGAGTACACAATATAATTAATTACAGATAACTTAACCATATTTACAAAATCTGAATTAAGTGTTACATTCGCTCAAAACAATTGAAGATTACATTTAATTAAATGTGCGCGATGAAAGTCGCAGAGATCTTGGTTGTCGACTTTTAACCTAAACGGCATTGGAATGCCGCCAATGTTTCATATTCAAAAGCCAGATCCTGAGAGTGCTGACCCCTACAACTTCGCCAGTGCAATATCCGGGCATTTTTTTAGGCTTTTAATGCAGTGCCTCAGCACTGGGGTTCGATTTCCGGGTCTGGGAAAGTTATATTGGGTTTTTCTATTCAGTATCTCTGTGCTTTTATATTTTCTGGTGTGAATTATCGACGACTCTTTTCAGAACAAGCGCGCGATTTAATGGAAGAGTGTTTACGTGCGCCTTATTCTTGCAACTTATTTTTTTAATTTACCTTAACTTTGTAACGAAATTGGCACAACAACAAGGACACGACAATGTTTTTCTGCTAAAATATTACCAGATAATTATAATTCAAGTGCAAAAAACAAAAACATTACTTCGGGTGGGTAATATGCTTCTTAAATTGTCATTATGGACGAGAAGATTGTTTTGAATTTCATGATCATTAATCCGGTATGCTAGTGATGTTGAATTAACTAATTAAGTTATCATTAGTTCTATATTGTTGGAATTTATGAAGATCTGACTTTTAAAGTACCTAAATATATTTAACCTTGATTAATCTGACTGCCTCGGTGGCGTAGTTGTATTACAGTACGACTGCAAGGCTAAGGTCTCGGGTTCGAACCCCGGGTCGGGCAAAGTGATATTGGATTTTTCTATTCAGTATCAGCCCGGAGTCTGGAATTTGTGCCCGATATGGCGATAGGCTCGCCCCCTATCCCATCATGGGACGGAATACGCTTGGCGAAAAGTGAGTGCACTAGTTGGGCCTCTGCCTACCCCTTTGGGGATAAAAGGCGTGAGCATGCGTATTAATCTGTAAGGGGATCACTTCATTTCAAATACCGGGAGTTGTGACTATGAAGTGCATAATTTGAAACATAATGTAGAGAGTCAGATCAAAATATAAACGTAAGTACTCTATGTTAATATCTTGTTTGGGTTATTTTATACTTCAACATACAGTAAGTTTTCATCCCGTTTTAGAATCGTGAATTTTAGTATTTTAAGTATTGAAGTTAAAAAGAAATAGCCATCATTCACACAAGACTTACAATTTACACTCTAAAAGAATGACGCGGTTATAATAGTTATTTTAATAATACAGGATATTGAATTTGAAATAATGGACAAAAGTCCAAAAATTACAATGAATGGAAACAAAGTGAACCATGTATGCCATTTTGGTTAACAATGATTGTCACAAGATTCTTTTATTTTTGGAAAACTTAGCTATTCTGACGATGACTATTGAAGCAAAGAATACAATAGCTTCTAGAATATATAATATACGGTGGTTGGTATTGTTATAATATATTGGCATTATACACTGTGCATTGTCTTTATTATGCTAAAAAACACAACTCCTTTTCCTTACCCTTATCCACTTAAGCTAGAAGTGTTAAGTTTGGATATGGAACGGGCGCTGGTACCAAATTTAAAAATATACCAAGGACATAAATAGTTTCTATTGTCCTTGGTTAATTATCTATGTCAATTCTATTTGACACACTTGCCATCCGCCTGCCGTCGCATTACCACTACTTCTGAAGACCGCAAGAACCGGGATCCCGGGGAAGCATCTGGAACAGGCAGGTCACCGCGCCGCAGTAAGTCCTTATCCCGATTTTTATCCCGATTCCGTGTCCCTTGTTTGTTGTCACCGCATATTTATACAGTCCACTAAACGTTAAATTCAAATTGTGGAACTTTAATAACCACCATACGGCAAAACTTGTGATCGTCGAAGGAAACCAGATATATTTTCAAGTAGATATTGCCATTATTTTAACTGCATTCGTATATCATATAATCGGTTATATATATATATATATATATATATATATATATATAATCATGACCACAGAACAGAGATGACGTAAAAAGAACAATTGAGCTAAATACAATAGGAACTGAAAATGGATATAACGTACCTTCAATAGATGCGCCGTTGAAGTTTAAACATTTAAGTACTTAGTTCTTGGAAACTGTAAAGCAACGCGCAAACACTCTCTAATTGCTGCCCGTTGATGGTAATTGTAAACTATGAAACTGAGACTTGCTAAAAAGCTGAAATAACTGTCAATTTCCCAGATAGTTTGACTCAGCAGTAAGCAGTACTCAAGTAACTTGTGCGGGCGCCTAAGTAATCCGTGATTGTGAAGAATTAGGCTACGAAGGTACCTACACGTGACGCCTTCAAAGTCGACGCGAAGTCGCAATATAAGAAATAAGAATACATAAATTGAATACACAACCAAAAACATAAACTAACATTGAATATCTAAACGAGCAAGTCCTGACAGTAACCGTTTTCTAGCATCTATTGAAGGAAACTGAACGATAAATCAACAAAAACATATTAATGCAGTCAGATGTACTGCGCGAACTGGAGCCAGTAGGTGGCGTTCAGGACTGAGAACAGGAACGGGAAGAACACGCGAGAGAACCGGTCAATGTTGATCGCTCTCATGCGTGCCTTGGCTGCTTCCGCTGCCTCCTGTAAGAGAAAAGAGTATTTTTGGGACAAACATACAATGCGTATGGTTAATGACCATCACTAATTCAACTATGGGTGTATCCAGCTTATGGCTCTCCCCTTCTAGGTATGCGGCCATTAATACCATGAAACATCGTTGATACTTTAGCACCATTTGGATTTCTGAAGGATTCATTCATCAAAAATATTTCTCTAATAAGTTTGGCAATAGTTGAAAAACGTAATTCTTGTTCGATATTTTAGGTATTATTTGTACTGCATTATATGTCCGGTACAGTGTAGTTACTTTAACACTTCAAGATAAACAATAGTAAGTATCTAACCAGCATTTATTGTAACAGCTGGTGAGAAAGTGAAAATAGATACCAATTGACGATGTTACCTTTGGTTTACCAGCACCATCTCCAAGAACGATATTCACCAAACAGTATTCCATCAAGGCCATAAACACGAACCTATAATAGAATCATAATTACTCTTCAATGATCCTTTACTGTGATTCTGATAGCTCGTGATCTATTTTAGAAGAGGACATTTGGGTACCAACGTCTTACCTTTTTCTATCATCAAACAGGCAGCTTTTAATTTTTAAATAGGCACAGTGTATGTATGTAGACCATAGCCTAGTTGGGAATGGAACGCTCTGCCGAGACAATGTCCGGAGGTTCAAAACCCAAAGGCACAAACCTCTGACTTTTTGAAGTTACGTGTGTATTGTTATCAATTATCGTTCGCTTTAACGGTGAAGGAAACATCGTGAGGATTCTCCATAAGAATTTCGAGGGTATGTGAAGTCTACCAACCCGCACTAGGCCAGCGTGGTGGACTAAGGCCTAGCCCCTCTCAGTAGTAGAAGGGGCCCGTTCTCAGCAGTGTGCAGTATATAATACAGGGCTGGTATGGTATGGTAAATAGGCAGAGTGACCCAGATGTGTCACGTTACGGGATCAGTCTGTGTATATCCGGTTTCCACCAGGCTTCCATAATTGTGCCGTTTGGCGACGGGTAATAATGCCCCCATCTCTCGTCAGTCGACACAAGCTGGACCCCACGCAATACTACTTACCATTAGATGCAGAGGGGTCACTTGAATCGAATGAAAAACTCAGTGGGGTCACTTTGTCGTGCCCGATAAAAAAAAAGATAGCTAAGAACATAGTAGCTGGTTCAATTACCGAATATTTAGAGATGTAACTTCTAAGTTTCTAACAGGTTGGTCTGGAAATCTTTTGGGAGGCCTATGTTCAACAGTGGACTTCCAAAGACTAAAGAAGAAGAACTTCTAAAGACAGTGCGCTCATAGGAGCGTATTGCAGTGCTTATTGTGAGATAAGAGCATTGTAATTTGAAATTCTAGATGATGTTGAGCGACTGGCTATAAGCAGTAAACGCGCTTACCATCAGGCAACGTGCTTGTTTTGCTAATATTAAGTTGTAGAAATCTTTGTTAAGCCTAATATAAAAAATTGTATAAATTTCGTTAATATTATGATACTTACACAGTACAGACGGACATGAAAGCATCAACGGCTTTCAGATATGATACAGGAGGGAGCTGTGCTTGCGACTTTGCGTGCTGTGTGGAAAGTGTGAGGAGAGACGTTACTCCGAGCGTCACTCGGGCGGGGGCAGCGTCTGGCTTGATCCAGAACGACACCCACTGGAAGAAAACATATATGGCAGGTTTGTTAAGTTATTAGTGGGCCCGGCATTCGTTGTCATGTGGACTACGTTTCAACTATTTAAATCTCGACATCAGCGCCAGAAATCGGGTCCAAAACTATCCTATCTTTACAACCTTCCCGCAAGTGCAAGCAATAAGTTAACATCGTTTTATCGCAATCGGATGAACTGAATGGCAGCGCATAAAATACGAATTCTCGCCCTCCCAACCCTATAAACCCATGTGTGAAGGTTATTTTCAATATTAAACTAGGAGAATTAGAAGTAGAATTTACGTATTTTATTGTCGATAGCCTAGTTTGGATTGGAACGGGCTGACGAGACGAATGTCCGCAGGTTCAAAACCCAAGGACACGCACCTCTGACTTTTCTAAAGTGATATTTTGTGTACATTCTTAGTGAATTATCGCTTGGTGACGGAAACCATGAAAAAACTTGCATACCTGAGAAATTATCTAGAAGAATTTCGAAGGTATGTGATGTCTGCCAACCCGCACTAGGACAGCATGGTGGGCTAAGGCCTGAATGCTCTCAGTACTAGATGAAACCAGGATATAATAAGGGCAGTATATAATACAGGGCTGGTATTATATTATATTGTCCCTACCGGTTGATTATACATAGTAGACCTATTTATGGAATAGCGACTCATTTCGAAGATTTCTTTTCTGAGATCAGCTAGTGTATCTAGTATGAGACCGACGTCATCATTACGACCTTCGAGAGAAGCAAGATGTATTGTTGATCGATAATATTCGGACTTGACTGACACATTCTTCCTCTTCTTTTATATTACGGCTTCTACCGTTCATTTATCGGTGATATCTCCAATGTCGAGTATTAAATAATAGCAGATACAAAACAACAAATACGAATTTCTATAAAACAAAACGTCGTCACTTGTCGCCATCAAAAAAACCCGAGGAATACTCATATTGCACATATTAATTATATGCAACACTCTAACAAGTTAAAATTAACTCTTCTGAAAGTGTTCTTATTAAAAGTTGCCGTAAACAGTCATCGGCATCGCATTATCAAGCTCACGTCTATTGTTCATTTCATGAAGGCTATCAGAAAATCCCTCGTGACCGAAATGCGAGGATTAGAAACCTTATCAGTAATCATTGCTCCAATATTTTTTATTATTTATGCAAACCAACATTTATGAAGACAATGAATTGTGCTCTCATATTATCAACTCTACATATAGAGCCATATTTTGAAGCGTAAATATAAGATATACCAGAATACCAGTGGATACCATATAATCTTTAGAAAGAGAGAATCTGTCAATTTCGACTTCGTAGAGCGTTGTCTCGCTCACTAAAGCTCGATACACGTAATCATAATTGTGTCAACTGACGGGGTAGATTCCCCGCTGGTCAGTCGACACTCTAGCTGAACCCCTTTCCGGTTACCATCAGGTGCAGTGGAGTCATTGTGCCGAACTCGTAAAAAAAAACTGTCGAGTATTGAAGAATGAATTAAATGCTAACCGAGGAACATAAAATAAGGAGTCAACTTAATAATGGCTAGGCCAAGTGAGAACAAAATAATATTACCATTTTAAAGTCTCTCAATAACGCAAAATTATTAGTATATACTCACAGATTCACTGAAGTGGATGATGACCTAGTTGGGAACGGAACGGTCTGCAGAGACAATGTCCGGAGGTTTAAAACCCAAGGCACACATCTCTGACTTTTCGAAGTTATGTGTGTATTGTTTATCAATTACGGTGAAGGAAAACATCGTGAGGAAACCTACACACTTGGGAATTCTCCATAAGAATTTTAAGGGTATATGAAGGTGGTGATTCTTAGTCCACCACGCTAACCTATTGGTTTAGGCCTTAGCCTAAACCCTCTCAGTAGTAGAGGAGGCCCGTGCTCAGCAGGGGGCAGTATATAATACAGGGCTGATTGCATTGCATACTCACAGACATAATGACGATAAGGCAAGTTGGTATGTAAGTGTTGAAGAGGTGGTAGCCGAGACGCCGCTTCAGCTTGAAGATCACTTCCAGGCATGTGAAATTACCTGGAAGACCACAAAATGTTATATTATAACGTATATATCTATAGGTTTATAATATTAGGTTTACTATAATAACTTTAAGTTTATTTTGGTTTCATCAACAGACCGAATCAAAATAACGATCCGAATTAGGTCTGATATTCCTAAGTAAAATAATATCTGTAGCTAAGAAATCGAATATCCCTTTAGTTTATGTGTACCTGCCTACATGGCCAACGATGACAACATACTATCACATCCACTTGTTTATATGCAATATTTTAAGAAATTGTTCTGTTGTCTTAATTTTATATTCAGTCAAGTCAATTTATTTAATGGATAATTTTAATGACGGTAACAATAAAAAAATCATCTTATTCAAAAAGGTATTCAAACAACTTTCATGCAACCTTTTTCATCGTACCTTCGCGGATCACCTTTCAAACTTAAATGTTGCAAAGTAAAACATTTCTATATTAACCTTTATGCAGTTATTCCCCTAACAGTAGTTTGTCAAGTACAAGTTTATGAATAAAAGTTGTTTAACGCTCGGCTTGTTTTATTTTTTTTATAAAATGGAAAGAATCCTTTTTGGGTGTTTTGATGACCTCTGAGAAACTTGTTTCAACGATAAAATACAAAACTGTGGGAATAATAAATTATTCCCACAGTTTTGTATTTTATGCTTGAGCAGCTCTAAATCAGTGACATTTAAGAAATAAATAAAACAAAATCAAGTTGAATATATTAGCTACTCTGAAGTAATTACTCGACTACCTCGATGGCATAATTTTATTACGGTACGACTGCAATGCTGAAGTCTCAGGTTCGATTCCCTGGTCGGGTCAAGTGATATTGGATTTTGCTATTCAGTATTATGAGTCTGGTATGTGTGCCCGATATGGCGATAGGCTCGCCCCCTATCACATCATGGGACGGAGTACGCATGGCGAAAAGTGGGTGCACTAGTTGCGCCTCTGCCTACCTCTTCGGCAATTAAAGGCCTGTGTGTATGTGTGTGTGAGAAGTAATTACGTAAACAAAATACTTCATTCTTTAAATGATTTAATATTATTAGGTAACATTTTATTTTACAGATTTAATTACATTTTTTAATGAGTTTCCTCATTCACCAAACGAAATATTGTACCTATGTTCAAACATAAAAGTCTCGACCTTGGTCTCAACTTCGAAGCCATGTAGGTCGGTTGTGCAATTTGATCTGTTTACAGCTTTGTCGTCATCTTCAGTCAGATTATGGTTATCCGCTGGCTTTCTTTAATCTTGGTAAAGAGTTTAATCTTCATAGCTTTATGACTATGACGTATAACTTGATTCTTATATGTGCCAAGGATTGTGCCCATCTTCTTAAGTCTGGTAATGAAAACACTAAAAAAGTAGCTTCAAAATTCTTAATTCACTCGAGTATTTTTCTATTTTTTTTTAATTAAATGCAAATTAAGAAATTGCATATTAATTATTGAAAGAGAGAAATTTTAAGATATCCATAGTGCCAGAAAGATGTTGCATAGAATTTAAACGATATGAGAGAAAGAAAGAATAAAAATCCTTTATTCATACAATAAACTGGGACGCACACAAATAAGAAAACAAGGGTTCCAGCAACGTGCACCCCTTGATGCTGACGAAAAGGCACAAATGCCAGACAAGGTGTGCCTGACGCTGATGTTCAACTGCAACCTTAAGCTAGTGGATAGTGACTAATGGATAGAAATAAAGAACTGTTAGGTTTAAACGTTTTGTGAGGGTATTTGTAACGTACCAGCGACTATATAGCCCCTAACGTACTGACCAGTTATGAACACCAGTCGTGATATCAAACTAGTAGTGGAAGTGACAGTTGGGTGTATAAAAAGGGTGCCGTATCGATATGTACGCTCTTTTGGTCTCAGTCGGCCCCAGTCGGTCTTAATCGTAGTCTTAGTGCCAGTTGAGCAAGTTGTGCATTTACTCTAGTCCCGGTCAGTCGGTTGGTGATATCTTTTTGAAAGTATTTCCGTAAAATCAGTGGTAAATCTTTTGTTATTTAAATCAAAATCGCTTCTGTTTCTAACATTACCTATAGGATAAGCGCATCCAATCCACCTCGATAGTCTTTTAATAACATGAGCTAACAATTTAATATATTAAACATCTCCTCAACGTTGTATCTCGTAATAAAAATCAAAGAAAGAAAGCGAAATCATTCATGGAAAATTCCAGACTAAACGTTATGAAACATACCAGTGGAGTAAACCTGAGTGCAATCAGCAGTCCTGTTCTGCACCAGCTCCAGTTGTGGCAGTTCGATGTTCTCGTCCACCACCAGGGGCACGTCAGGATCCCACTGGAAAACCAGGTCGTCCGTCGTGTGGGATACTGGAAAGGGAAAATAAATTTTAATTTGAAAATTTCGCAAGATCCTACTTTTGTTTTAGAACGTCTTTGGAGAAGAAATGGCACAAGAAACGTACATTTTTAAAGTGTTTTGCCTTTTTTTTTATTCTGCAGTTATTTGACACAAGGGAGAAGTACCAAAACGTCGATCGCAGTAAGTAGGGATTGACTATAAAATTTATTGCTAAGTGTTTAATGCATGACATTTGAAGATTAGAACTACATCTGAATGTACTTATGGTTTGCTTCATCCTATTGTTGTATTAACCGCATCAAGATTTTTTGGAAACTCATAGGATACTATGTTATAATTATTAAATCGATAAATCCTACATAAGATTTGATCAAACTTAATGACTGATTCAACATAAGTTTGCTAACATTCGACGCGACCGAGCATGAAAATTTCATGAAGATATCTTGTATTAACCGCTTTATCACCCCTTCGTAACGAGCACGACGGCGTTTTAAGTTCTAAAACAAGTAAGTATCCACTGAGTCACAAAACACACACACACACTCACGCCTTTTATCCCCAAAGGGGTAGACAGAGGCGCAACTAGTACACCCACTTTTCGCTGTGCCTATCGCCATATCAGGGACAAATTCCAGACTCCGGGCTGATACCGAATAGAAAAATCCAAATCACTTTGCTCGACTCGGGGATCGAACCCAAGACCTCAAAACACAAAACAAAACAAAGACCCTAGAAAATAAAAGTCAGATGTGCTGAATTTGGATTTTATCTTGGAAAGGGCAGTAATTTATCGCTTCTTTTTTAGAATTGCATTGGTACTTGCAGGTCACTGAATATAAAACTAATTAACCTCCAAAAAGAAGCAAGACGAAACTAGCCCAGGTAAAAATAGACCTGATGAAAATTCATAACCTTAAAGAATAAGTAGCCGATAGATTGGTCTATTTAAAGCTGCCTCGTGCGGACCCGTGCGATAAAATCTCGCTGACTTGGCAGATGTCGAGTGGTTTAAGCACTCTTGGCATACATTTTACTCCCCACTTAAGCCATCAATTTCTGTATCGCCTAACTCTCGTGGACTTTGCTTTGAAGAGTGCTTCGTGTGTAGGATTAGAGGTTGAGTGCGCTTGAATGTCAAAGCGGTTCAGCGGTTACTATTATTATGTTGGTATGATAATGATAATTTTAGAAGTCGGTATCGAATATTTGGACTTCGATAAGCATGTTATACGTAGCTAAAATGTAGAAGCATAACAGAACTTGGGATGTTTAACGAGATTTAATATTTTTAAGTGTAAAAAATAAAATAAGCAGCACCTTTCTTATTAAAATATTTAGATAGGTAGGTAATATTAAATAGTGTGGTAAACCGTTTGACAGTTTTTTGGCAATTTTTAAGCGAATAAGCACAATTTTACTTTAGAAAATTACGCTCAATTTCCTAAGAAAATATTATTCGTTCCGAAAAACATTCTGTAGTCTGCATTTAAAGTTTAAAGGATCTATTTAGTATAGCCAAGTATGGCAGCTTGTGTCCTTGACGATACAATATTATTTTATGCCTACAACATTAATTGACGGAGTACATGCAAAGCTTGATGTAATCCAGAGGGAACGCTGATTAATGAACGTTGAGCACCTTCATACTTGCAATAATTATTTCGATAGATATCTAACCTAGATTAAGGTTGACTACCTGACGAATCAATTTTATGGTATTTTTCAAATTTCACGAAATTTGTTTTAGTAAAATTTTTTGTTAGAGCCACAGTTTATTGAATTCTAGGAAGTTCAAATTAGCTCTCTACGAAAATTTATAGCTAACCATTTACTTTGCATTATATTGTTAATTACCTCGAGTTTATCTCAAAAAATATTTATTTATTTATTTAGAAACCACTTATATACAATGCAATTGGGTTACAATGACTCCGTTAGGATGCGCACTACGTTTAAAACTTGTGTCGCACATCCTTACAAATTCACAAAGGAAATTACAAACACTTGACAGAATCTAGTTAAAAAAAATATTGTAAACTATAGGTATGTATTTACTCTGAAGTTTTGACTGCAGAGACAATAACATACTAAATCCATTAATAATTTAGAAGGGGTGATGCAAAAAAACCTACTTCATCTTTTTTTAGCATTTTAATTCTGCAGACGGCTCAAAACCACTTCTATTTCAGACAAATCCCCACGTAATATAGTGTGATACAATTAAAGTGTGGCGACGGCGTCGAGGACCGTTCACACCACAATGAATGCGTAACGAGCCTTCAGAGAGCCCTTCACCACACTCCGGCTTCTCCGAATTTTACTTATTACTGGTATGTTTGGGCAATGAACTTTTGAGAATACTTTAAAAATGGTTTGTATCATCTTAGTGTTACTAATATTATAAATGCGAATGTTTGTGAAAATATTTGGATGTTTGTTAGAAGAAACCGCTGAACGGATTTGGGTGAAATTTGGCATACAGATTGACCGTATCCTGGATTAACACATAGGCTACTTTTATCCAGGTAATTTAGGAATAATACAAGTAATATTTTTTTTATCTATAGGTAAGATTGGCGGTATGGATCACTATAGGTATATAATGATTCAAGGACTTTCGTAGCGGGAAAGGAAACGCGTAGCCGTGAGCAACACTAGATTATAAATGCGAAAGTAACGTTGTTTATAAAGTTTTCACGGTTAAACCACTAAACTGATTTTGACGAAATTCTGTACGGAGAAAGCTTGAACAGGAAGAAAAAAAACGATATTTATATTTACGTTAGACTAAAATTACAGTGGTAATATATGGTCTTCACACTAGACAAGCCTGTATCTTGAAGACCCAACCCAAAAAAATATATATTCACAAACCGAATTCCAATCGACCACAAGGAAAAGCTTTATTTACTTCTTTATAGCTTTTAACAAAAATGAAAAAATATACTGTAGATACCATTGATGTATTAAAAAACTGGTAGATACCTACTTAATATAAAAACAATATAATTATTTAAGCTAAATTATCTAACTGATATGGCTGCTATGTAAAGATAAAACTGCTAAGCAGATTTCCATAAAATTCGCCACAGAAACCATTTCCTGGACCTGGATTAACCTGGACCTGCTACTTCTTATAGAGCGAGTAGAACAAAGAGCAAAATCTGGTATTTAACAAAAAAAATACTCACAGCTCTCCATCTGCAACTTGCATTCTTGTGTATCATGCGGGTAGATTAGGAAGTTCATAGCGCAGGACAGTTTGAGGGTCAGCTTCACCATGTACAATATGGTCTTGTCCTTGTACAGCCAAACGTAGTGGTTCGGGATGGTCATCGTCTGGAAGGTGACGGATTTGGCGTTCTTGAAGAAGGAGTCTGGACGCCACATGTGTTTCAACCAGTCGACTTCTAGTAACCTAGGAAGGAAACAATAGACAAAGTTAAGAATACTGAAATAGAAATAAAACTACTTTCGCGATAAATTGATCCCGACGTTTCGAAGACTTCACAGCCTTCCTGCTCACGGAGCGGACCATGAAGGCTGTAAAGTATTCGAAATGTCGGGAACAAAAATTAAACCGAACATTCGGGGAAATATAAAAAATACTGAATAGTGTTAGAGGGGGCTGGGGCGGGCTTAGGAGTAGCGATCCGGGTAACCAACCAGGGTCTGGCGCTTGTAAGGGTCCAAAGCAAAAAGTAAAAAGTATGCAGCTTTCGATTTTTTATTATAAAAATAAGTACTTATAAGTTACTAGACTTCTGCTCGCAGCTCCGCCCGCGTGATGAACGTTTTCTGGGATAAAAATATTTTCCCGGAATAAAAAGTAGCCTATAGCATTCAGGAGTAATGTAGCTTCCTATTAGTGAAAGAATTTTCAAAATCGGTCCAGTAGTTTTTGAGTTTATTCATTACAAACAAACTATCAAATCTTTCCTCTTTATAATATTAGTATAGCCAACTTGTAATCGAACTTACGACTGCCATAATGGTAACTAGGCGGTCACCGCTTTTGAAAGCGTAATATAAATATAATAATAAATTAATACCTGTACTCAGAAGTCATATTTTCAGGCAATCTGAGACGAAAGTCCTTCCATGTCTGAGCGAAGAAAATATCTGCTGCGTAAGTCTGTAGAGAATAATAATATTTTGTTTTTAAGTTTCCTTTCCTGCAAACAAAATCTAATTATAAAGTACGTTGAAGTAAGTACCTACAGTTATAGGCTTTATCTTCTTATATACAAATTGCCACAATTTTATGTGTTAGAAATATCGAGAGAATAACGTCGTATTCACATTTAAAAGTACCCAAGAGTAAAATAAATTGGTGAGAAAAAACGGAAGCAATGGTCCCTGAGGCACAGAGGGTTCAAAAAGGCGTATTTTCCCAAATGTTTGATAACCATACTCAATAATAGCATACATTAGGTTTTAAAATAAAAATTTTGTAGAAGGTGTTAATAATCCTCGTAGCTTTAGATAAGTTTATGAGTTACGTAGTAAGGAGTATTTCTCAAGAGTCGGTAATTGTCATTCAGTCAGGTCTTGTGACTTGTTTTGGCACTATGCAGGAATTGTCCACTTATTGCAGATACACGACATATAATGGTGTTACCAACTGCCTATTTCATATCCATGTTATTCATATCCGTAATTGCACGACCACATATTGTCCTAATTAAAATGTCTAATATTGATACGATGATGAGATCTCACAACTTTTAAAAGTGAAAGAACTGCATTGCAAGACTTGGTATTGTTTTACATTTTATAGTTTTTGTGAGATTGGTAATTTACTAATAGATATTTTTAGTGATTGGCAAAGTCTGCTTAGTCTTATTTCATTCTTATAAGTACTAAGCCTCCCCAAAAATACTTATTATCAAATTTACCTACATTTACGAGTTGATCTTGATTTAAAAACTACTGTATTGCACTTTGCATTTGCTTACCATGGAGTTCTCATCAATGGAATCCAAACCCATTACAGTGACGTGGAAGTTGACGGTGGTGGGCTGATCGTTGATCTTGGGTGGTCGCATCTTGTCGTACAGCCGAGGGTCGTCGGGAAGCAGGTCTTGAAAGGTCAGGAGTGTGGACCTGGCGAAGGTCATAAGGGAACATTTTGCTAGTTATAATATGTACTGGATGTATTTACATCAAATCATCAAAATACATAATAAGTCGTGTGCACGTGGAGAAAAACAAAAACCCAATAGCTGTTTTTGAGGAGCCAGATTTCGAAGTTATCTACGTAGTATGAATATATCAGGTATAATTTTGATGTCCAGCAGTATGACAGTCTTTGAGCCTAGCATAATTCTGGACCGGCAATGGAAAGTCGCTCATAAGTTGACAGTCTCCCAGTTTACATTTTTGTGGTAAAAATAATTTTGGCATGCATTAAAAAAACATAGCACAAGCTCAAGTATTCCCGACGGAGTAGACAGTGGTAGTTAATATCAATTGCCCAAGGTTTTAAGTCACTATGACCCAAAAGAGTCGCGCTACAATCCGTTTCTATTAGTGTCCTACAAAACCTATCTATCATACAAGCTTTGTTGCAATGTTTTCTGAACTTAATGAGATTCTAAGCTAAATAATAATAATTAGTTCGTAGTTGAAAGGTTTAATAGCTGTTTCTAAAAGGGAACGCTTTATTAACTTAGTTTGAAATAGAAGTTTGCAGGCAGCCCACGATCAAAACTGATTTTCTGAGTCCCCGTTTTTTTTCGAATCCAGGCAGCAATTTCTTTGAATACTTATAACATACATCTTTACAATTTTTCAAATTTATATAATATCACCAATAATAATAATCTATACTTATAATAAATTATAAAGCTGAAGAGTTTGTTTGTTTGAACGTGCAAATCTCAGGAACTACAGGACCGATTTTGAAAATTCTTTCACTAATAGGAAGCTACATTACTCCTGAGCGCTATAGGCTACTTTTTATCCCTGAAAAACTTTCACGCGAGCGGAGCCATTATATAATATCTAGAATAAAAAATATTTATACGATAGAACTTTGTAAATTTTCAATGAACACGTCATCTTATTAGCCGTTTTATCACTATGAAACAGCTAATAAGATGTACCGCAAAATGTTACTCCATACCATACCATACCAGCCCTGCATTATATACAATACCTACTCCTCGACTACTGAGAGGGTTTAGGCCTTAGTCCACTACGCTCGCGTAGTGCGGGTTGGCAGACTTCACGTACCTTCGAAATTCATAGAACTTCTCAGGTATGCAGGTCTCCTCACGATGCTTTTCCTTCACTGTTAAAACGAACGATAATTCACAAAGAATATGTACACATAACTTTTTAGAAAAGTAAGAGGTGCGTGCGCTTGGGTTTTGAACCTGCGGACATTCATTTCCGCAGTAAATTCGATTCCCAACTAGGCTATCGCCACATGAAAATGAATTGTTTTTTATTTTTATATGGAATTGAATGTCGAGACGAGCACACCGTTCGCCTGATGGTAAGCGATATGACTACCCATAAACAGTAGCAGCACCATCCAGCACCTTGAGTTACAAAGTACTGTGTGGCATTCCACTGCGCTCGTCATCCTGAGACATAAGATGTTAAGTCTCACTATTATTACACTGGCTACAATGTCCTTCAAACCGAAACACAACAGTGCATGCACGCTGCTGCTTGACGGTAGAAATAGACATTGCGGTGGTACCCACCCAGACGCACTCTTACATATGAGAGACCTACCACCAGTAAAATTTATTCATTTGGGTCACTATGGCGAGATTTACACCTTGTCTGCGGTGGACGGTGGTCGCTATTCGGGCCGAAACAAAATTTATCCTACCATCAGCAGAGTGTGCTATATGGTGTATTTTTTATATGGGCTCGGCAATCTGACCTTACTACAACTGAGGGTAAGCAGAAAGGGGTCCAGATATGGATTGACGAGCGATGATTGTCCCTTGTCAGTTGGCACAATTGCGCCGGCCAGTGTATTTATTTATACTCCTACAAATTCTATAATAAAAGTACTTTACAATAAAGCTGTTGGATTATACGTGCAATATTGGGTCAAGGTATTCATTATAATTACATGATGTATACATGCTTCTACTGAGTGCCACCTGGTCGTAAAGCACAATACACTTCTGCAAATACTCGCCAGTATTTTATTTTTTGCCTATGATGCCAAATATGTAAGTGGGTCACTTGATGTGAAGCACTCACGGCAGTGGCGTAACAATAGAGTGGTATGGCAAAATTGCCAACCCGCACTAGGCCAGCGTGGTGGACTAAGGCCTAAACCCTCTCAGTAGTAGAGGAGGCCCGTGCTCAGCAGTGGGCAGTATATAATACAGGGCTGGTATGATGGTGTGGTGGACGGGCAAAATGTCACGGGCCCCCGACACCAAAATGTTGTAGGACAAATCTATGTAAAATATCGGTACAGATGTTTACTGTTAGTAAGGGCCCCATTCGATAATTTGCCATGGGCCTTTACGGTGTGGTTATGCCACTGGCTCGCAGATAATGTAGTTTTATGCTAACAAAAGAATTTTCAAAATCGCATACATTTAGACTGCCTCGGTGGCGTAGTTGTATTACGGTACGACTGCAAGGCTGAGGTCTCGGGTTCGATCCCCAGGTCGGGCAAAGTGATATTGGATTTTTCTATTCAATATCAGCCCGGAGTCTGGAATTTGTGCCCGGTATGGCGGTAGGCTCGCCCCCTATCACATCATGGGACGGAATACGCTTGGCGAAAAGTGGGTGCACTAGTTGCGCCTCTGCCTACTCCTTCGGGGATAAAAGGCGTGAGTATGCATACATTTAGACTTTCCAAGCCCCAACAAGAAAATGTATTTCCTAATAGATTAATAAACAATTAGCGCCTATAATAATTTATTCACCCATAATAGCATTTTGGCCGCTTGTAGTGACAGGAGAGCTAAATTTTTATATAGCTTATTTACCCATAAATAAGTATCGAATTCTAACGTCTTATACATAAAACTAATAAGTAACAAAATTAAAAATAGGATATAAAAGTTGAAAATTGTGTATTTTCACTTACTGTGCATAGCAGAGGTCCGTAGCACCAAGCCAAAGCCTGAGAAGCACTGTAGTCATCCATAACAGCTTTTCAGCGGCCATTTTGAAAATAAGATACTAAATTTATTTTACAAAATCATAGTGATAGATAACTTATTCAAAGCATATTTATTAATTACAAAGATATTTAAATTTCATCGTAATAGGTTTATAACATATTTTCTTTCATGATTCATTGGTTAAATAGCCGATAAAATGATATTAGATTCAAAATAACTGATTTAAAAATGGCAGCCGAAAAATAATATTATACGGAAAGCGCGCGAATTTTGACAGCTGCCAGCGAAACCGCGGGAAGTGTAATGACGGACAAGAAAACATTTCACACTTGACCACGAGATGTACTTTAAAAAATTCTTGACATGCGCATTGGGGACCTAATTTCTGATACAACATTGTAAAGCTAACGTAACTACGTGTTTACTTACAAATTCTATTAGATAATGGAGACCCTGCTATATATATCATTTAAACTAAGTATTGCATAGATTTTTTACATTCGATTTTAAATAAAAGGGTATATAGGTACAGTCAGCATCAAAAGTAGGTAAACAACTATGGTGTTCATTTAGTGGTACACATTTAACGTGACCTTATTATTCTATGCAACTAAAGTACTCTAAATGTTGTGAGCATCCAAAGTTGCAATTATATTTGACCGCACAGATTGTCAAATGTATGTTCATAATGAACTTGAAAAAAATATTATATCCTTTGCCAACGCATTTAGACTCATAATTAATTGATAAAATCCTTTCGTCTATCTTTTTCATTTCTTGCATGACGTCAGTGACGTGTCTTTTGTTTCCAATTATTTGTCAACTGTCCGAAATATAATTGTACGGTAATTGCGTTCTTCTTAGTAAAACTATGAACTATCCCGCGGATCCATGCGCATAAAATTTATTTATATCATAAATGTGAATGTTTTGTTATAAGTAAAAATAAAAACCGATAGAAGTATTTGAAAAACGTGGGTTTAGATGATTTTGACACAGGATGCCAACAGTTTTTTGAATACTTTTGTTGTGTAAATGTTTTTGGTTTTTTAGGAGTGTAGAATTATTAGGGTCCATAGTGCGCTATTCGCCCCCTATCACATCATGGGACGGAATACGCTTGGCGAAAAGTGGGTGCACTAGTTGCGCCTCTGCCTACCCCTTCGGGGATAAAAGGCGTGAGCATGCATAGTGCGCTCCTATATATCTGCTGCTGACTGTACCTATTTATCGAATTTGTACCTACATATTTTCATAATAATTGTTTGGAAAATACTACAATACAGACCTATCCTAAGTTTAGTACAGACATTTTCACGGGAAATATCATATTCGCTGCCATTTTGTAATTCCAATGACGTAGAATACTATACCTATTTGAATATGCTTAGCATTTGTTTTTTTAACATGTTGGTTTCAAGAAATGAGTATTAATTTTACTGTATCTGCTATTATTCTCGACATTGGCGAAACCACTGTTATATATAGGATGGAAGCTATAATATGAAAGAAGATGATAAATAATGCGAGTTACCAATAAGAAGGTTGAGAGGGTTTTACCCTCCTTACTGCTCTCAAACGCCATTGTCGCGTCGTTCCGAGTCGCTTTTCAAATGATTATAGGTACGTATGGATTGTAAAATGCTATTTCAGTGTTTTGTTGGGATTCGGACAAAGATTAGTTAAAATATTTTGCTTTTTTATTCGTTTCTTCACAATCGTAGGTACCAAACTACTTACGTAACAACGTTGATATCAATAACTATTTAGGTACTTTTAAAGAGCTTAAGAAGTACCTACCTACCTAGCTTTTGAATCGAAGCATATTATATTTCGTAAATCGTAGTTGACTAGGCTACGTATTTTTAAGGAATCTGAATCTATTGAGCCTCTTTTTTGGACTCACACCTGTATATCTCCGGAAATATGGCCAGAGGTGCGAGGTCTAGTTAATTTACTGTTCTCTTAATTGCTTACTTCAACCCAACACATTGTGACAAAAGAACTGCAAGAAATGTTTATGGTGAAAACATATTTTTCAATCGTAGGTAATATCTGCATGCTAACGATACAGGGAGATTTTGTGGTTGGTTTTTCACCATAACTTAATAATATAATTATACATACTATGGTCCTTACTCCTTATACAGCATTAGCGAAGAGTGAATCCCAAATGACACATTCATTAATGGTGCAAACAGGATTTAGCTCATTATTTTACTCCGGCTGTATGGCTGATGTAACCTTTAAATCCAATAATAATTCAAAATTACCTGAATCCTTTATGAAGAAAGTTATTCTGGGCAAATCGTGTGAGAAACACCAAGAGTTGCTTCATCTTTAACTTTAACCCTGAACTTTTCAGTCCTCAGCCTACACTGCCGTTAGACCTAATGGCGGCGAAACATAACAATGCAGCTCGAAAAAAAGAGAAGGTACATAAGCTCTGTTTATGCTGTACCAGATGTTCCTCCACGTTCCGACCGCCTAGTGCTCCATACAATTTTCGAACCCCCATTTACCCTCTCAGTATACATTTTATATTGTATCCTTACAACGTCCCCCCCCCCCCCCCCCCCGTCTGTCTGTCTGTCTCAAGGCGATTAACCTAACGGATTTCGGTGAAATTTGGTATGAAGATAGTTTGAGACCCTAGAAAGTACGTTTTATCCTGGAAAAATATATAGCGGGACTGTTATCTCCTAAAATCTCTTTCACGCAGGAGAGACCGCTAGAAAAAGATAGTTATTCATAAATAATTAAAATCATAAATAAAAGTTCCTTACGTTTACGCGAATGTTAGACATTGAAATTAAACTATTCCAACGGATTTTATCGCGGTTTTTTATTTTATTTTCTCCCGGCTTTGCAGCCTTCGAAACGTCGGGAGAAAATAAAATAAAAATCCGCGATAAAATCCGTTATAATAGTTTAATTTCAATCATAAATAAAATTTACTGGTGGTAGGTCTCTCATATGTAAGAGTCTGTCTAGGTGGGTGCTATCGCAATATCTATTTCTACCGCCAAGCAACAGTGTGCATGCACTGTTGTGTTTCGGTTTGAAGGACATTGTAGCCAGTGTAACTACTAACTACTGGATAAAATGCGACCACAAGTACTTTGTAACTCAAGGTGCTGTATGGTATTGCTACTGTTTATGGGTGGTCGTATCGCTTACCATCAGGCGAACGGCATGCTCGTCTCGTCATTCAATGCAATAAAAAAAAATGGGAACTCTAAGCATAATTTCAGCTAAATCCAAGATTTTGCGTTAATGTGTCAGTGAATCAGGACATTTTATAAAAACAGGTTATTGTTAAGGTAAGGAAGTACCTATAGCTCGGTGTGCCGAACAGCCTACGCGGTCAAGTGTCGAGATCGGTTCATTCGCAGCGCGGCCAGAAGCCTATTATTGGACGTCGACAGCGGATCTCGGCAGCACTTGAGCACGCGCCCGGCGCCCTCTCCTGGAAGATTTAGATTTGTCCTATGTACTACTTTTTTATATTATTTATTACTCAATATCTATACTTATTAAGTTCAATAGCCCACGAACTCGTGATTCGTTCCTTGCTGCTTCAATAAAGTTTTAATATCAGTCTGGAGAATTTGTGCCCGATAGATTCTACCTATCATAACTTGGGACGGAATATACGTGGATAAAAATGTGTGTGCGTAACACTGGGGATAAAAGCCGTTCGTGTTTGTGTTTATCTAACCTACTTAGGTGTCTAATAAAAAAATATTTTAGTATCTAAGAATTTGGCTGATTAGCAAGCTGAAGTGGCAGTGGGCAGGGCACATAGTTCGAAGAACTGACGGCAGGTGGGACAAAAAGGTTCTCGAGTGGAGGCCACGTACTGATAAGCGCAGCGTCGGCGGTCCACCTGCAAGGTGGACAGACGACTTGATAAAGGTCGCAGGAACACGCTGGATGCGGGCCGCTTTTGACTGGTTCGTCTGGAAATCTTTAGGGGAGGCCTATCAGCAGTGGACGTCGTGTGGCTGATGATGATGATCTAAGAATTTTGGTTTATTGATGATCTGTTTTGGTTTATTGACTGTAATATTATCCAATTCAGTCTTATGGGTATACAGAAGTTATTTATTCGGTGGCGTGGTTCTATGGCGATATGAATGCTATGCTGACTGCTGATGTCTCGGGCTCGATCCCCTGGTCGAGTAATGTGATGTTAAGTTTTTTTTATGCAGTATCGGCTTTGTCTGCCCCTGGATAGGTAATTAGACATGAGGGTATGTGTGTATGTAATAAACATAGTAGTTTATGATGATGTTTCGATGTTTGCTGTTAAGAATAATGCAGATAGACCAGTAACGACCCAGAACAATGCCCCCCAGAGAGGGAAGACATCTGGCATCCGTAGACCTGAATCTCTAACTTGTACATCGTATACGGGCATACCAATCAAAATCCTGCGGTGACTCTTCGGCAGTTAAAATACGGTTACGGGTATTCTTGTGGGAAGGCGGTGCGGTACCACATACATGACCCTTTTCCAAGTATAGGGAGGGCTCAGAAACGATTGCACACAGAATGATGCCTTTAGAATCAAATGTACCACGAACGCAACCACACCATCGACAACCCAAGGAATCGCAGAATGTTAGGACGAAATTGCAACAGCGCTTGAAAGATGCGCAGTCCGCGTCGTTCCAATAGCCTCTAATATTCGTTTCTGACGCTTGCAGTAACATGCAATTCTCCAATCAGCTTTTTTTGTTTGCTTCCGAATGACAAGACGAGCATGCCGCTCGTCTGACAGTAAGCGATACGACAGCCCATAAACAGTAGCAACACCATACAGAACTTTTAATAATTATAAAGCTAAGTTTAGACTAGCAATAGGTATGTTGCGCAATAACTTTCAGATGCGTTTACACTAGCGGCAATATTTCTTTGGCAACACGCTTTTGCAAGTGATCCACCTACTTAACTTGCGCAAGTTCTTGCAAAGCTGTTTACATTACTCGAGGAATATTTATTGCTTGCCATGTTCTGTTTTCATAAAACTGAATGACTAGGCACGCAATCCTTTTGCGTAATTTTTATGAATCTAATATAATGCTGTTTCGATGATGATTGTAAACAAAATAATTGCCTTAAAATTACCAACACGAAACAAAATTTTGAATTAATAACCTCCTCCTTTTGGAAGTCGGTTAAAAAGTACTCCGTGGCATCATAAAATTGTAAGTCATATAACTCCCGTTAATTACGTTGGCTACAATGTCCTTAAAACAGGAACACAATAGTGCAAGTATACTACTGCTTGGCGGCAAAAATAGACATTAATCAAAGCATATCGGTATTACTACAAACTTATAACTTTTGAACTATCAATACTTGAGATGTAACTCAAACTTGAGATTGATTTATTAATACCGCCCTAAGTCTCATAATGTCCAGTAATTGTGCTGGCTACAATGTCCTTCAAACCAGATCACAACAGTGCATACACACTGCTGCCTGGCGGTAGAAAGAGATATTGCGGTGGTACCTACCCAGACGGCCCCTCGCATACACAAGACCTACCACCAGTTACTAAAACTACAAGACTATATAGTTTACTCAGTCTACAACTTTTCTTAAAAGATTTCAGAAACAAACTTACCTATCGCGATAAATAATTGATGTATTATAGTAACATCTAAAATAAAAAAAAAATTGTCAAATGTAAAAAATGAGTTTGTAAACGAACGAAATTCGTAAGCACTCACTTTGTGTTCGTCTAACAAGTCCGACATTGAGTGCCTATTAATTTGTAATAAGCAACGACGCTCCATATTTGTTTCACGATGTTTGAAAGAGCCGTCGAGTGCCCTCCATCTTTCACATCTTTCGTATAAAAATATCAAGGGCCGCCCTTTTCAACTATGTTTATTTTTATTCATACCTATCCCTTTTCCTCGATTTGAAGTATTGGCGTTATTCTATGTTTGTATCTATATTTGTATATGCCGTGAGTGATGTCGTTTACAAATGTAAATAGGTAGCACCTACTCACTAAATTATAAATAGATAAATTTAAACGCAGAAACCGATTAACGATTTGGATGATAAGTAAGAGCTAACTAGAGACTAATCGTCCCTAATACTATGTACACCCTACACCGGCATACCAACCAAAACCCGCGGTAGCCTTCTTCGGCGCGTATACGAGACGGCCCCGGGGTATCTTGTTGCACTAAGATAGCTGCACGGGACCGTCCCTGCGCTATGCCGTTGCGGCTCTTCTCTACACAAGGGGGGCTAAGATGCCCCTGAACTCTAAAGGACGCCTTTGGCGTCTACGACAACGGGAGACCGACCACTCGCATTGTCGTCCACCTCGGAGTCGCTTAAATTGGACTGAGCAGCCCTCCGCTACTCGCCCCGCGACTCTCTCGAAGCCCCATTTAGTCGCCTCTTACGACAGGCAGGGGATACCGTGGCGGAACTCTCTAAATGCCCCCGGACCACAGGGCACAGAGACTATGTCCTGAAGAAGCATACTAATGTTATATGGTGCCGCAAGCAAATCTAGTTAGGTAGTCCTTGGTCTAAATAATAAACCTTTATTATTATTTTTTTTAAATACGTACAACCATAGAAAAACACCAGCCTTTTGAGCAGGCTGGTTTCAGAAGAGGCTTTTCTACAGTGGACCACATTCATTCGCTAGAAATTCTGATAGAGAAATACCAGGAGTTCCAAAGACCACTTTACATAATCTTCATAGATTATCAGAAAGCCTTTGACACCATACATCACTCATCGATATGGGATGCCCTGCTCTCCCAACAAATAGAAACTGAGTACATAGAAGTGCTAATAAACCTTTACAAGAATACCACGATTAGAGTAAGGCTAGAAACTGCCGGACCTCCTATACAAATAAAGAGAGGCGTTCGACAGGGGGACCCCCTATCGCCAACCATATTCATAGCAGTGTTGGAGTCTATCTTTGCCAAACTCAACTGGAACGAAATCGGAATTAACATCAACGGAAAGTATTTAAATCATTTGAGATTTACTGATGACATTGTCCTTTAGGTGGAAAATACAAAACAACTACAATTAATGATAGACTCTCTACAAGAAGAAAGTCAAAAAGTTGGTTTAGAGATTAATCTGAACAAGACTAACATCATGACAAATTTCATTCAAACGCCAGTATGTCTAAATAATATACCTTTATCATATGTGAACTCATATGTACCTATATCTGGGAAAACAGATTTCATTTGACGGACAGAATAACGAGAAAGAAGTAGACAGAAGAGTTAAAATCACATGGAATAAGTTTTGGAGCCTAAAAGAAATACTAAAGAACGACATTCCATTAAGAACTAAGTCGAAAGTGATGAATATGTGTCTACTCCCTTCACTAACATATGCTTGCCAAACATGGAAGTTTACTAGTAGAGTAAAAAATAAAATTAGATCTTGCCAAAAGAGCATGGAAAGAAGCATTTTAAAAATACGGAAGATTCATAAAATTCGTCATTCACACATTACCTAGGCACAAAACTAAAGTCATCGATGCACTCAACCATTCACAGAAATTAAAATGGCGATGGGCTGGACACATAGCTAGATTAATAGACAAAAGATGGACTACGAAAGTGACGTCATGGCCAGGCCCATCAGGAAAAAGAAATAGAGGTAGACCTTTGGCACGCTGGGTGGACGACATAGTAAGAATAGCTGGAGTTTCTTGGACTAAAATAGCTAACGATAGAGAACGTTGGTTATCTCTGGAGGAGGCTTTTACCTTCGACTGAGAGGGGTTCTTGCAATATTGTCTACATTGAATTTATTTAATATAATGAATTGCAGTAGTATTTAAACTTAAATTAAAAATAATTAAAAATAATATTAATAAAATATGACAAAAAAAAATAATAATAAAGAAAAAATATTATGTAGTAATTATAAATAACAATAATTTGGATAATGGCAGTATGGAATTTATTTTATAAACAATAATTCTCTATTAATGATAATACGATTTTAACATAACAGTGATAAATTCCTGTGATTATTGTATTTTTATTGAAATTGTATTTAAAGTTTTCAATTTTGTAACTGTAGCAGCAAGAAATATAAGGCTTTTTTATTTTTTTATTTTATTTATTTTTTATGACTTTTGTTAACTCCAACGTTAGGCCTTAGCATTAGACGGATAATTTTACTGTATATCCTGTGTTATGGTGAAACATGAATGCCTCTCATCATCATCATCATCATCAGCCACATGACGTCCACTGCTGAACATAGGCCTCCCCTAAAGATTTCCAGACGGATCTGTCAAAAGCGGTCCGCATCCAGCGTGTTTCTGCGACCTTTTAGCAAGTCGTCTGTCCAACTTGTACGTGGACGGCCGACGCTGCGCTTGCCGCTTGCTAGTACGTGGCCTCCACTCGAGAACTTTTTTGCCCCATCTGCCGTCAGTTCTTCGAACTACGTGCCCTGCCCACTGCCACTTCAGCTTGCTAATTCGCTGGGCTATGTCAGTGACTTTCGTTTCGAATGCCTCTCGCAGTGTGTAAAATATTTTCTCACAAAAAAACCGCAAGACTAAAAATTTAAATTTTCCCGCTTAAACGTTCGACGATGTACGTTCAGGAACGATGAACTATAATTATCAGTGTACGGAACCCGAAATAGCTGTTGTCCGAACAAAATAAATAAATATTTAAAAATAATGTTATTTTATTTCTATCTATAAACTGCATCCAGAATGCAAAGGGTTTTGTTTTTTCATTTGTCAATAAATTATAGCAGTCTAGCCAGCTAGATTTTATAATGATATTTCTGAACTGACTTTATTAAATTTGCATTTTGCACTAGTGATGCGACTCGAGTAGGATTTTATGACTCGAGTCACTCGAGTTGACTATTTACACACCCTGTAACTCAAGTAAGATTCGTTTAAATACCTTTATGTAATCCTACTAATATTATAAACGTGAAATTTTGTAAGTATGGATGTATAGATGTCTGGATGTATGGATGTTTGTTACTCTTTCACGCAAAAACTACTGAACGGATTTTGATGAAATTTGGCACATGCTTAGATTATGTCCTGGATTAACACATAGACTACTTTTTATCCCGGGAAAATATAAAGCGGGACTTTTATCCCGGGAAAACTCATTCACGCGGGTGGAGCCGTGGGCAAAAGCTAGTTACTAATATGCCGGAAGATGAAATAGTTTACGATATAATAGTTACTGTTCACTAGTTCAATTGAATTTATGCATACTCTATCACATGAAAAATGCTGAATTGGCCATAAAAATGTTGAATTGATAGCAATAACGTTTGCGACGTAGACAGCGACTAGTGAATTAGAGACTTCTAGTAATTTCTAGCGGCACCGAGGCTACTCGGTGTGCCGAGTTAACTCGGCAACTCGAGTACAAATGGACTCGAGTCAACATTTTTTTCACACTAGTACGAACTTGACAAATTCACTCGAGACACTCGATTAAAAACACGACTCGAGACGCATCACTATTTTGCACAAATGATATCTGAGTTTTGACCAGCGCTGCCAACTTAACGGATTTCCCGTCATATCTGACGGATTTGGATACGTTGAAAACGGGCAAAATTAAATCTAACGGCTAACGGAATATAACGGAATCTAACTTCAGCGAAATATTTGGGCAAGGGTGGCAAGAATCCACGCTACGCACTACGGATTTTTGACGGGAATATACAACGAAATCGGCGGATTTTCAAAAATCTTGTTGGCAACACTGGTTTGATTTTTATTTCATCATATTTATGTTTTTACCCATAGAGTAGGTTTATAAATAAAGATTTTTACCAAAACAAGGAAAATACTTAGTACGTTTATAATATTTGTAAAAGATAAGTGAAAGATGAATTTTAAAGTAGGTATATAGACATTACATTATATTCAAACGATAGCAATGAAGGAGAGTCAACGCGTAGACAAAAACGAAATGTTGACCATACATAAAATTCTGTTTACTTTATGCTGTGTAGTGTTAATTTACAATTATTATTTCACTGAAGTCAATGTGGTGTGCGTAGATGACCCGAAATTTACACTTCTCGGCCCCCAAAATACCACAGTAATTCAAGTGGATGATGTGTACGATCAGCTTATTGACATCAAGAACTTTTCGTTCAAAATAAATCCGCAACCTTGCGGTGAGTACCCGGCAGGCTTCTTACTCATGATTATCGTATCTTCGAACCCCAGTAACTTTGACAACAGGATGGCTATTCGCAGTACCTGGGGTCGCGAGATAGAATCGACAAAATTAGTGTTCCTTGTTGGAGAGCCAGAAAACATAACCATTTCTCAAAAGGTGTTAGCTGAGAGCACTCGTTATGGGGACATAGTCCAAGGAAACTTTAAAGATGACTACCGAAACATGACTTACAAGCATGTGATGGGATTGAAATGGGTTTCCCATTACTGTCCCCAGGCTAAATATGTTTTGAAGACAGATGATGATGTGGTAGTAAATTTGGAAGCATTGTTAAATTTTTTGGTCCGGGAACTGTCACCATGGGGTGCAAAAGGTTTGATAACTTGCCATGTGGCAGTACATGCAGAGGTACAGAGGTCTGACGAATCAAAATGGAAAGTGACTGCTGAGGAATACCAGTTTGAATTCTACCCCAATTATTGTGCAGGTTAGTTTTCTTTCTTTATTCAACTAGTACTTGTAAAGACTATGCCAGAAACAACTCAATTATTTCTATGTAAAGTAATAATTTTCATTGAAATTTTGTGACAATGTTATGGTCTCAATACATTAATTATTTATTGTATTTTTCAGGTTGGGCTATTCTCTACTCCCAGGATGTAGTACCACAACTTCTAAAAGCCGCACAAAACACACCATATTTTTGGATTGATGATGTCCATATAACAGGAGACTTGGCTCAAAAGATTGGTGTAGCCAGAACTCAGCTATCTAATTTAATCTTAAGCACAAAGAAGGCAGATGTGTTGGCCAGACTGGGACCAAGATATGCCGGTCATTTCCTATTTGGACCTCCTGACTTGAAGGTTGAGAGGATTAACCAACTTTGGCATGCTTTACATGATTCGTAATCCTTGGACGCCCGCGGTGGACACCGGTGTCCATTTACATAAGGAAATTAGCTTATAGCTATATATAAGCGGGCGTTGATGGGTAATAATAGATTTACCACTACAACTAGTTTTGTTCTATCGAGTTGCATTCTGTCAATGTAGGTCCAGTAAAAAATGCTGCTATAATTCTAGCAACCACTAAGCAATGTCTCATAGGCAATATCATAATATTGTGTGTACCTATTACAATTCAACTTTGCATAGTATCATAAACTGGTACAATATAATTTATAACAATTGTTAGGGTTCAAGTGGAAGTCTAGTATTTGTGCTTACAATACCAGTGCTATGGGGTCGTCCATTAATCATGTGCGGCTGGAAGGGCGGGGGAAGAGGTTCGGAAAATATCACGAAATATCCAAGAGCTTGTAGTGATATATCACATGTATTTATTTTTTCGCACATGAATCAAATTAGATTTAGTTATACTTTGAAAACAATATACTAAATTTTTTAAGATTTTTTGTACTAAAAAATACACGTGATCTTTGGTAGGGGGCGGGGTTGTCTAAAATCTCACTATATATCACCAGGGGGGGGTACAAAAGTTGCTAAAAACATCACATGATTAATAGACGACCCCTATATGAATATATTACATTAAATCCGGTTGATATGATAAATGCACAAATAATTGATTTTAGCATAAATAACTTCCTGAAATAACTTCTCTAATAATATTTCAGTACTTAGACAATTTTCTTACTTAGTTTTCGTTTTAATTATTTAACCCACCTGTTAAAGTGTAAGTTTCTTTGAATTTAAATTCATTATTTATTTATCACAAGTTTGTTGTTACCACCTTTCTTTAATTTAGACGGGCACGATAAAGTTACTCCACTGCGCCTGATCGTCATTCGAGTAAGGTCCAGGTAGAGTGTTGACTAACGAGAGATAATAACCATTCGCCAATCGACACAATTGTACCAGCCTGTATGAAACTGAATATACACAGGCTGATCCCCGGCGCGACACACTTATGTTGATCACTGTAGCGGGTTTAATTCCCTGTCTAGGGGGGATACAAATATCCTACTACTGTTTTCATTGCATATATCATTAAAGTGTTTACTTAACTTTGCTATTTATGAATGCCATATAAAATAATGTTATGTTTTAGCTGCAATGTTAAGAACTTTAGGGTCATGAAAATATATATCTGACAATATTTTAATTAGATGTGTACCTGTTAATCTGGTTTTAATGAATTGTCACTCCATACACAATGACTAGTGGCCGATGTCAATCTTCATCTTCAATCTGACCATAAACCTATCATAATAAGTCAAAAACCTTTCTGGTTGGTCCATTTTCGCGAAGAATCGAAAAAAATGATTCGGATTGCTTATTGAAATTGGCCCTTAGTCCAACCTACTTCCAGACATAACGCACCTTTAGAACGAAAACGACACAATTCAAAATAATCGAAAATTGAGTTATTGTCATAAAATGCCTTAAAGTGGCCCCTTTTTTATAAAAATATAGTAAAAAGGGACCCACATAACAGTTTTGTCCTGTCCCTGCTTGAATATGGCTGTGTTTGAATTATTGTTGTAATGAGAAGTTAGTTTTCAGTCATTTTATGACAATGACTATAGTTTCTTTTTTTTTTAATTGTGTTGTTTTCGTTCTAAAGGTGCGATAACAGGAGTGTGGCTAAAGCTTAATAAAAATGTTTTTTAAGGTCAATGAAATTGTAAGACAATTTCCTTTAGTGATTAGTCCAAAAACAGGATTTTATCTTATAATAATTTGCAAAAATATATTATAGTTTTTTTTTTGCATTCAATGTTCTATTCATTGATAGTGCCTTTTATATGTATGTGATAATATGTTTAAATAAAACCACTTAGTATTTAAGATAACATAATTTTATTGTTCCTTGATTGTTTGTACTGTTAAGATATATCTTATTTATTAACATTAATGATCTGCAGTCATAAAAATTGTAAGATTGGTTCTCTGAATTTAAATTCTTCTTTGAATTTATATACCTAGATAGACACAGAACGTCTCAAATGCGTCGAAAAAAATAGAGGCGAACTGTTCGCCACTAAATGAGAGTGAATTAATTTTTGTTGTTTTTCATGGATATAATCTTCTCACCGTTTTAATAGGAACCATGTAATAACTGGTATCATTATGCGCGCACACAAGGATACGCAGAATGATGCAGCGATGGCGTATGACACAGCTGTCACGCATACTAGCTTAAGAAAAGTTGGCCTGTTTGTTTTAGTTTCATTGCAGCGCGTCACTCTATCTAGGTATATAATTAATCAAAGGTTTGGTTCATAAACACAAGAATGATTCTTAAATAATATTAATTAATTATTCTGTGTTACTACCAGAGCAGTATTAAAATCCTGTTACCATAGCTGTTTTTAATACGTAATTCACAATATTATGTCTCAAAGTCATCATTTTATTACATTTTACAGCATTTTATTTGCATCGATATTTCACTTAATTTATGACAGTGTATAACAAAATGTAATATGAGAATTTATATAAAACGAGAGTTAGGTAACTGGGGGGGGGGGGGGGGGGGGGGGGGGGGGGATGATGGGTACCTATAGCCACCATAAGTTAAATTAAATTAATATTACATATTCCTTCATGTAATTTTTTTTAATGAGAGACTCTTAAAGAGTTTTAGAAACTTCAAATGCATGAAAAAGCGAATTTAGACTGGAGTATCATGTAATTATAGTTCGGACAAACTAAGCTGGCCGGTATGACAATTCATTTTTTTTCCCGAAGCGATAACTCTATGAGAATGTCCACCCAAAAAATTCAAAACCGTGTCATGTCATACCGGCCATATTAGTTTGTCCCTACTATAAGTAGCATTTGGGATAGCACATCTTAAATGGACTTGCTAAAAAAAGAGGTTCAATTCTTGTGACACACAATAATGATTTTGTGTTTACCAGTAAAAAAGGTTAAGTTGGGGTTAAAAATGGAAATAATATTCAGTTTTAGGACAGTTGAGGTGGAACTGCGAAGACCGTTGACATTTAACTGTTAATTCTAAAGTCAGAATTAATATAATGATTCCTTATGTTTACGCGAAACGTCGGGAGAAAATAAAATAAAAAACCGCGATAAAATCCGTTATAATAGTTTAATTTCAATGTCAGAATTAATATATTTTTATGAATTGAAAAATTCAAATTCTTAGATTTACATGTTTCCCCTTTTACAGCATCGAGTTTAAGTTTTGTATGCGTGTACTTTGTATAAAACCTCCTTGAAATACAAGATTATTTGTATCAACGGTGTACTTTTTCTAAAGTGTAAAGTCTTGGCTATGCCCACGTTCCATTTATTTTGTACCATATTCTAAAAAATAAATCTACAGAAAACAAAAAGTTACATCTATGTTACGGAATCAATATTTATTGTTTTTGGTCAATTTAATGATACATAAATTAGAGGAGAAAGGGGCACTTCTCGCAATACATAAAAAAATCCAAAGTTTTACATATCTGCTTATGTTTTTTGTAACTTTAATTGCACACCTGTATTTTTTTACAATGCTGTGACTCATAAATCATAAAACATTCTAAACATGTCTCAAAATGCCCCTTTCTTCTCTAACAGCTACTACTTATCACAGGTTTTAAGTACTTATTTACAATTAAATGTCTATTTCGCTAAAACAATGCCTTCTCTCTTAATCAAATTTAACTGTACTTCGGGGTCAACGTGTCTTTTGCCTTTAAAACTATCTTCTATGTCTTGCAGAGTCCTGTCTTTTGTTTCTGGCAGTAAAGCATAAATTACTAATAAAAATACAGTCAAAGTTGCAGAATAAACTAAAAATGCACCTTCAACTCCTACTGAAGAGTATAAATGAGGAGCAGTCTTCATGGATACCACGAAAGATGGCGTTAGAAACGATGTGGACAACGTCGATCCTAAACTTCTGTAAGCTAACGGGAATACTTCCCCACAGATAACCCAATTTAAAGGAACTAAACCAAGGCAAAAGGATAATGTGTAGAGTGTCATCAAAGACATTGGCAGCAAATCTAACATCCATTCTGAAGTTACTACACCAGCTTTTCTAATATAGATGAAAACTGATATTGCGCTCAAAGATAAAACGGTCATAATGCCGCTCGTGAATAGAATTGTTCGTCTCTTGAAGTATTTCAACAAGAATATGGCTAAGAATGCACAGACAGTTCTCAGTAAATCCATAACTGTGAACTGCCAAGCAACGTCTTTCGGATCATTTTTGTCAAGAACAGCTTCAAGTATCGTATTCCCGTAAGCCGCGAACATATGAGCTCCACCGAATTCGAACACTATTAACATGCTTATAGCTATAATAGCTGGTTTGTAGAACTCTTTCTTTTTGAATATCTTCAGTACATCTTTTATAGAATCCACTGCTGCTCTAAATACTCCGCTGCGAGTGGTTTTATTGACTTCGTTTCTTTTTTCTTCAGCTAGTTCTTCTTTCTGTGCGTTAATCATAGCGTCTAGCTCTTCCCTTTGTTCGGGACCCTCACCTCTGACCCATTTGAATGCCTTCCTGGCTTCCTCGAACTTCCTTTTGGAGACCAGCCAACTTGGCGATTCCGGAGATAAGGAAATAATAGCCATGGAAATTAAAGGAAATAGCGAACAGACGACTGCAGTCATTTTCCATGATAACTGCGCTCCCCAAAGATGGGATAAGAATATACCTAACCCTAAAGATATAGCGAAGGTCCCTAGGAAGGCACCACGGTATTTTGGATCAGTGTACTCTGCCACTAATATAGCAGCTAGAGGAGTCCTTAAGCCTAGAGCTAGACCATGCAGTAGCCTCGCTAGTATGAACAGTGGAACGGAGTTTCCTAGAACGAACACGATCCATCCGAGGAGTGCTGGTATGGTGCTGATGAGATGAGCTTTCTGCCGACCCAGCCGTGTCATCAGGATGGGTGATACGAAGTTTCCAACGATGCCCATGACGCCCACAACAGATGCTGAAAAAAGAAGAATCCGTGGTAGGTTTTAAATGTTTGGGTAACGAAGTATTAAAGAATACCAAATAACTCTGATAATAATTATTGGTGGTACATATATCGCCATATCGGGCAGCACAAATTCTAGACTCCGGGCTGATACTCCATAAAATACTCCAATATCACTGCCTGACCCGGGGATCGAACCCGAGACCTCAGCATTGCAGTCATACCGTAATACAACTACACCACCGAGGCGGTAAAACGATGGAATGGTTGACTTTTCGTAATTCCAAAAATACAGTTTATTTTGCATTCGAATGGAATTTCTTATTCTATTGGACTTATAGTTCGGACAAACTAAGCTGGCCGGTAGGACATTTCAATTTTTTCCCGACGCGATAACTCTGTGAGAACGTCTACCCAAAAAAATCAAAACCGTGTCATGTCATACCGGCCATATTAGTTTGTCCCTACTATAGAATGTGGCAAAAAAACACGACACGACTCCATTTCGTTTTATTGGAATTGGTTAAGAGTGCTTTATTTATTCTGAGGTTAAGAGACTAACACGTGACTGACGTATTGGTCTCTCCATCAATCAAAAACATCAAAATTAAACGACATCGTATTACGAGTTGCGTTTTTTGACATTTTAAGCCCACTGTTCTTTTCAGCTAGTTTTTAACAGACTTCTAAACGGAGGAGGTTCTCAATTCGTGTGTTTGTATTTTTTTAAACTGCCGTCACCTTGATTCTGCTATTTGAATATAACGCCAATGTTTCGTCGCAGCTTTAGTTTTTAGAAAACAGTACATAGCGGTCACCCCTTGTAACTTCTATAGAGATGCTCACAACGTACCTATCCAAGAAGTATCATGTTCGGTGAGCGTTACTGGTCCCCCGTCACTCATCAACTGTGCGAACAGTACAGCAGGGAAACCATGAGCACAGCCATGCCCGGCGATATTCAACGCCGCACCGCTAACCACGAAAGCCTGGAATTTGAATGAAACCAGTTTAAAAATGCTGCTGAAAATTCTTCACAGCCATACCCATCTGATCTATTCTTCTTTGGTATGTCTAGTTTCTGTGAGATTGTCCTAACTTACTATCTTGGTCTTTTCATACTATGCAGTTGTAGAGGTTTTAAAAAGAACACAATGGTCCTTCGAACTGGATTCCTTGAATGTAAATCATAAAAGCGTCCATGATAAGTAGGTATGTTAGACGGCCGAACATTTCAATACAATATTTAATTTGAATATGACTAAGAATATTACAGTAGATATAGATACCTGTTTGAAAAACGGCTTCATCTCGCGAGACTTCAATGCAGTGTGGGTTCCTGTAATACACAAGACAAAAAATTATTAAAGTGATAGTCTGTAGGTACATGTATAACAATCATTTGATATAAGAAAGCAATACTTATAACGGATTAAAACCATTTTTTAGGGTTTCACACATTACAATTACACATGAGAATGTTAATTTAATTATTTACCTGGGGCAAATAAAAATTACAGTGTTTTAAAAATACAATAATGAGTAAACTTGATTTTAGGTTCAAAACAACCAAATCAACAAAAAGGATTTTTAATGCAACTGAATATTACAACAAAATTCCAACAGTAGCTACACAACATTTTACAGGCGGTAGGTTTCTCGTATGCGAGAGACCGTCTGGGTAGGTAAAACTATAATGTCTATTTCTAGCGCGAAGCAGCAGCCATTCATTGTCATTATACCCTGCGTAATTACTGGGCAATATGAGACTTAGGTACATCTAATGTCTCAATGTGCCACGCAGTGCTTTGTAATTAAAAGTTCTGTATGGTGTTGCTACTGTTTATGGGCGGTCGTATCACTTACCATCAGGCTAGCGGCAAGCTTGTCTCGTAACTCAAAAACAATAAATAAAAAATATCACATAGGTTCTAGAACATTGAATTAAAATTGTATGACGCTACATTGCTCTTATCACCCTGAGACACCTTTAACATCGACTGTCATCATCTTCAATGGTGATTGGTTTAGGTCGGAAATCACATCACCTTTTATTTTCTTAGACTGAATAGACTACGTAAGTAAATATTCCGTTACTGCCACGTAAGTTTCTTTTACAAATTACATTCTAGATTATGATCTGGTTATTATAAATAACCATTTGTTAGCAGTTGGATAACGAAATGCACTACAGAAACTTAAAGATTTATTGCAGTTTGAGTTGCGACATTCAATTGTTTTAAACGATTTTCCGATAGGATTGTTAGAGCGACCATATAGCCTCTTTAATCTTTTTTCTATAGGTACTTGTACTTTTTATAATCGACACATCATAATTTTACCAGACGGAGTAATATAGCTGAAAAACACAATATCAAATTATCCAAGTCGGTAATCGAATGGGAGACTTCACCAAAGCAGCCATAACACGTATGTAATACAACTAAGCTTTAGAAGCCGTTTTCAGCCGATTGCACATAGACTCTATGTCATAGAGAAACTCACCATTCACATATAGTTATGATAAGAAATAAAGAAACTAGTCTGTACTGCTGTCGTGCAATAGTTCATCAATTGAGTACATTTGAGTACTTCTATCGGCCAAGAAATTATTTTAGAGCAAGACATAGGCTCTATAATAAATAAAAATAAAAAAAAAAATAAAAAATAGATTTGAAGACTTGACTCTACATAAATTAAGATTTTACCCGTAAAATCGTTAAGAACTTCTAAATCTTAGTAAATCTGTTAAAATCTATATATTTGCGTATATTAGGCTACATTTTATTCCAAAATACTCTAGAATAGTAGATACATAGTGGAACTTTTTTTTGGGAAATTATATCCCACGCGATCCTCCACAGGGGCAAAGCCACGAGCAACACGTACTCTATAATATAATCAAGGTAAAATGGGGTATAAGTACGCAACTTAAATCTCTAAATTCTTGTTTTTTATCTCATCTGCCTCTTAGATACGTAGTAGTTTTTATAAATGCATCCATTCATTGGGAGTTGAGGTCGTCATGCGATATTATTGAGCGCAACCATAACTAGATATTTAAGTACATAAAGATACATTATATTCTTATGGTAGCTCTGTATATTTTATATTTCTTATTGAATCCTATTTATTGTTTGTCGATGACTGTGATAAAATAATACACAATCGATTTCGTTAGCTATAGATCAGGTACTTAGTTTTGACTCTCTCATATTTGAATTTTCTTCAGATAAAATCATAAGAATTGATCTGAATAATATGTTTTTAGTAAAGACAAATCATTTAATGCAGGGAACAAACGTAAGGGGATTGAACCTCCTCCAAATAAAACAAATTTTCTGATGCCGACTACATGTGTACAAATAAAAATCGGAGGAACGAGAAACTTTCACAACTTAACTGTAATTTTTTTTATGTAATTCTTTTTTTGTATTATTGCATTGAATGCCGAGACGAGCATGCCGTTCGCCTGATGGTAAGCGATAGGACCACCCATAAACAGTAGCAACACCATCCAACACCTTGAGTTACAAAGTACCTACTGTTTGGCATTCCACTGCGCTCGTCATCCTGAGACATAAGGTGTTAAATCTCATTACGTCCAATAGTTACACTGGCTACAATGTCTTTCAAACCGAAACACAACAGTGTATGCACACTGCTACTTGGCGGTAGAAATAGACTGCGGTGGTACCCACCCAGACGGATGAGAGACCTACCACCAGTAAATCCCTCAAATCCATTCAGTCAAATCCCTGATTTCGTTCTAAGCTTGCAACACTGACAAACATATTGAACGAAATAAGAGTAGTTTTACAAATTGCCCGAAGAATTACACAGGATATGATCAAGGTGAAGATGTTGATAGATTTACCTGTGCACTAATTAGTGAGCGACGAATATTATAATTTAATGATATAATCGTCCAGTCCATCTAATTATTCATGACACAATTCGCACGAACAATGGCCGAGGCGTTGGAAAATCACGACACGGCTGTTATTGCATGTAAATATTTCATTATTGCAGCTTATGATAAAAATTACGTATGTTTTGTCTTGGTCGAAGCCTTTTCGTATTATCCGGTTATGTTAAAACATATAAAAATAGTTGAATTGAGTCTTAACGATTTAAAATTCAATAAACGAGACCATTCTTGTGTGTAAGGGATAACGGGCTATGTCATATGGATAATATGGATGCGACCTGCGAAACATTTTAAAATGCCATGAAATTTTTGTTTAGATTTAAAGTTCGAACGGGCGCAAATTCAATATATCCATTTTATTGTAGAAAACGAAAATAATAAAACTTTGATAGATACTGTTAGGTAAATTTCATATTTTGCTGACCCTTGTATTTCTTTGACCAAAACACTTTCTATTATCATTTAGATACACCGGGAAACTTTATTTCGAGAAAATAACTTGAAGATAGATAATTGACGATTTTTAATACGGTTCGACAATTTAAGAGATTGCCTCTCAAGTTGTAATCGGACATGCCTCTCAAATCTAGATTAAATTAGGTACTTGATTATTGAGAACGATGCGGAAATGATTCCACGTCAATTGAAAATTTTCTGAACCAATTGTAATTATGGCCACTTTTATTTGTTCTTTTTTTTATTGTTTTGTAAAGCAAACTATTTTTATACTACTTATATCAGTTTAATAAATGTGGTAGAAATATATCTTTACTATCGAAGTTTCTGGGGTTATAGGGACCTCAACACAAAAATAATATTCCCCAATACCTTCAAGGCCCAAGCTAACCTGTGTAATCTACTGGGCGGCAGATGTGAATGGCAACTCCAATCCAGGTTGACGTGGTGGAATCTGTTCCAAACCCTTTCGATTGCCCTCCGAGGCAATTCTTGTGCTTTGGGTCTTCACACCCAATGCACGCCCATGCGCGGGGGAACATTAGTCGCGGGCCGAGGCACACAGTCAGTGTGTATACCTCTTGGTTGCATAACACATTGAGGCCTAAAAGGGCCCGCGAACATTTCCTGGCACCCTTTTCCTTTCCGCCCATCCTGAGAACCTTTCTCCACTCCCCACCTTTCCTTCCATCATCCTTTTCCGCTTCCTTCCCAGGCCCCTGCAGTCGTCAAGCCGGGGGACTCCAGTATCCCATTCGCAGGTTTCCCCCGGTGTTGACTGCAGGATCGCCAACCGAAAAAAAAAACCCTTTCGATTGCCCCCCGAGGCAATTCTTGTGCTTTGGGTCTTCACACCCAATGCACGCCCATGCGCGGGGGGACATTAGTCGCGGGCCGAGGCACACAGTTCAGTGTGTATACCTCTTGGTTGTAAAACACATTGAGGCCTAAAAGGGCCCGCGAACATTTCCTGGCACCCTCTCTTTCCGGCCATCCTGCGAACCTTCCTCCCTTCCCCCACCTTCCCATCCATACTCCACTCCCCTCCCAGGCCCCTGCAGTCGCTAAGCCGGGGGACTCCAGTATCCCATTCGCAGGTTTCCCCCGGTGTTGACTGCAGGGTCGCCTACCCAAAAAAAAAAAAACCCTTTCGATTATGAAGGCTATGGGAGGCGAGTGCACTTTACGGTGGTAATAACTATATTTATACTATACATGTTAACTTGTAGGTAGACTACCAGTAAGACAATTTTAGTCCAGTAATAAAAACGTTTTTATGTAAAGATGCATTCGCTAAGTCAAGACCTTATATAACTCTTTGTTATTGTTATTTGTACCTACTAGATACTATAATAATTAGTATGAAAACACTCCCATCAGGTTTTTTATTGCAATGATTACCTAAGTACCAGTATTTTATTAACCGATAAACAATTTGTAAAACACGCTCCTTGTCAAAATTTAAACATTGAAGAAGTTGTTTGTCCAGCCGTGGGACATTAAGACCGGGTTTTTTCAACTGTAGTTAGGGTAATCCTCGGTGTAATTAAGCTGGACGCGCTCGCACACCTTCGAGTGCTCCAGGTGCTGCGAGCGCGTTTGGAGAACTCCACCACGGTATCCCCTGCCTGTCGTAAAAGGCGACTAATAGGGGCCACCGGGGGTCGCAAGCGAGCGGCAGGAGGCTGTTCGTCTTTAATTTTGTATTTTTAGCACATTGTTGCGATCCCTGTGATGGACGACAGCGTGGCAGGTAGGCCTCACGCTGCCGTTGACGAAGAGGGCGTCCTTCGGTGCACTAGGGCTTCTGAGCCCCCCCTGCCCCTGCCCCCACAATAGGAGACGGGCCACGCTAGGCGGCACCGCGTAGGGGCGGTTGCGGACGAAAACTCAGACACTTCCGTCAGAGGAATCCCGCAGCCGTCCCTGATGCGTCGAAGATGGTACACAGCGAACTTTTAGTTGGTATACCGTGCGTTGGACATAGGTTAGGGACTCAGGCCGGCGGTCGCCCGATGGTTCCATCTCTCCGGGCGTCTCAACGTAGGGTCGTAAGGCACGGTGAACCCAACATAACCGCTCAGTCGCCCCTCTCGAAGACTGGCGGTAGTAATAAGTCACTTTCTCCGCGAAAACAAAAAAGTCTGTTACCAAAAAAAAATAGTATACTTTATTTACAAAAACTGAGTTCTGCGCATATTTTTTATCGTAGAACGTTTCAACGATATTACAATAGACTTTTTTAGAACCGAAATTCTGAAAGACGTTACGTGTTGCCTAGCTATATGTATGAAACTATAGGCATAGAATCTTACGTGTTACTATTGGCGACAGACAACGCAAGCATATTTCCGTTTACACCATTTCAAACGTAATAGGCTGACACGATAAAATGCAGTGATGCATTCTTTCTTTGCATTGTTATTCATTTATTACACTTTGTACACAAGGTATACATGCGGATAGGGTTGCCAGGTCGTCAAACCTATTACCCGGACAAACCCGCCAGTTTGTCCGGACATTTGGGCAAAAAAGCCGGACACACTAAATTATTAAGAATAGACTTTTGCTCGCGGCTCTGTCCGCGTGAATGAGTTTTTCCGGGATAAAAGTCCCGCTTTATATTTTCCCGACATAAAAAATAGCCTATGTTACTCGCTGATTATGTAGCTTTAAATATTTGAAAGAATTTCTCAAATCGGTCCAGTAGTTTTGGAGCCTATTCAATACAAACAAACAATCAAATCTTTCCTCTTTGTAATATTAGTATAGAGTTTTGGTCTTAGTATTAATAAGACAAAATGTTAGTATGTGAAATCAGGCTTTATCATACATCTTTTTTTTTATGGCTTTGAATGCCGAGACCAGCATGCCGTTCGCCTGAGTTCAATCCTCACCTTCATCCAGCACCTCGAGTTACAAAGTACTGTGTGGCATTCCACTGCGCTCGACATCCTGAGACATAAGATGTTAAGTCTCACTATGTCCTGTAGTTACACTGGCTACAATGTCCTTCAAACCGAAACACAACAGTGCATGCACACTGTTGCTTGGCGGTAGAAATAGACATTGCGGTGGTACCCACCCAGACAGACTCTTACATATGAGAGACCTACCACCAGTAAAACACATCTTCATCTACCACATCTTCTTAAATTCTAATTTTCTAATTCTAATTCGCCCCCTATCACATCATGAGATGGAATAAGCACGGCGAAAAGTGGGTGCACTAGTTGTCCCTCTGTCTACCCCTTCGGGGATAAAAGGCTGAAGTGTGTGTGTGTGTGTATCTATATTTTATCGCTTGTAAAATACATCTTGAACTATTATTAATGATATTATTTTAACTTATAAATTTTTGACACTTAACATCTATGTCATAAGAATTTATAATTTTCTAGATCGATTGCTGCACTGGATTCAAGTCACGATCGGCACTGAATTACGTGTTTTTAGGCGTTAACGGTTATGAAAGAATTTCTTTTATCTGTATAACTAGTTTAGTTATAAAATTTACTTATGTAGTACTTTACTTAGACAATAATTATTTGTACAAAATGAAAATCCAATAACTAGCGTTGTTATAAAATGAAAGAGTAAAATATCATATTTAAAAAACGTATATTCACTCACAGTAAGTTATAGACACAGAGAGGGAGGATGTGTCATAAACAATATAGATTAGGTTAGGTTACACAGATTATATAACATCTCCCTCCTAAAACAAACATAACAATATTTCTAATTTCCTGTTATGTAAAGACAATACACAGAACTAAGTAAAATTCTAGCTATTAAATCTTGTGTTTGGTTTCACTACTCTACCACTTTTAGTTATATATGGATGTACAGGTACAGATAATGCAGAAGGTGGCCTATCACTATGTACAGGCTGTATAGGTCTCATGGGACTATAAGGTGATGTTGACTGCACAGGCAATGAAGATGGTGACTCTATAATATTACACAATACATCTTCACTATAACACTTATCATTGGCATTACTATTAGTATAAGATCTTTTAATTTGTGATGTATTTCGCCTTAAGGGCTTATTACAATTCTCTCTTTTAATCAAGTAAGACCTAGGCTCAGGACATTTTCTCAAAATCTTAGCTTTTTGCCATACATTATTATCATCTTTATACACAATCTTATCTCCCTCCTTGTACTTCTCTATCCTCTTCCTAACTCTGTTATCATGAAACTGTTTTACTATAGATTGCTTAAGGCATAATTGTTTATAAATATTTTGAATTTTAGGTTTTAAAACCTCAAGTGTACATGGTGTAGCTCTCATTAAACGACTATTTAAAATTTGAGATGGAGAAATATTCAACCAAGTCAATGGAGTATTATTGTAGTGCATGATCCCTTCTCTATAATCAGATGAATCATCTTTACATTTCTTAAGTATATTTTTACAAATATGAACAGCTTTTTCAGCCATTCCGTTACTTCTAGGGTATCTAGGTGTAGATGTGGTCAATTTGATATCTTTGGACTTAAAATAACTTTTACATTCATAGGAGTTAAATGGTACATTGTCAGTGCACAATTCCATAGGATATCCAAAACGAATAAACACATCTTGTAAGGCATCAACCACACATTTAGCAGACTTATTTTTTAAAGGGAGTAACTCAATCCAGTGAGAAAAGTAGTCTACAATTACCAAGTAAGTTTTACCAGCAAAATCTAGAATATCACTACCAACCTTTAAAAATCTCTCTTGAGGTACTTTATGTGGCAGTAAAGGCTCCTTGTAATTATCTGGACTGAATTTCTCGCATGTTCTACACTGCTTTACGAAATTATAAATATCTGTTCTCATGTTAGGCCAATAGAACAATTTTTTAGCACGGTTTACACATTTATTTATACCACTATGTCCCTTATGTACTATCTGTAGAACATAGGATTTCAATGACATTGGAACTATTATCCTATCCCCAACAAAAAGTAATCCCTCTTGTGAGTAGATAATATCTTTGAATTTCTCAAAAGGTTTACAGTTTTTACACAATTTTGATGATGCCGGCCAACCATGATAATAATAGTTGGAGATTTTACACAACACCTGATCATTGCTAGTTTCTGTTCTAAATTTAGATTTTATTTCTGGTGACATGGGCAGGTGTGTGCATACAGAATGTACCATCTGCAACATTTCATCATCATGTTCAGTCACATTCAAGCTAGCTCTAGAAAGCATATCAGCAAAATGTATTAATTTTCCCGGCACATAATACACATTTAGGTCATAAGCTAACAATTTGATTCTTAACCTTTTTAATCTGGTGGAACCAAGTTTATTAATGTGCTTTGACATTATAGGAATAATAGGTTTATGATCTGTTTGAACATCTACTTTTAAGCCATAAATATATTTGTGAAATTTCTTTGTACCAAAATTAATCGCAAGCAATTCTTTTTCAGTTTGTCCATAGTTTAATTCAGCAATATTCATAGTACGTGAAGCACAAGCTACCAATTTTAACACACCCTTATTATCTTCCTGAAACATACAACACCCTAGGCCATTTTTAGAAGCGTCACACTGAAGGACTATTTTCTTAGTAGAATCAAAGGGGCATAAAGCAGGGGTTTTACATATTATTCTCTTTAATTTCTTAAATGCTTCATCGTGTATAGGCAACCACATAAAATCAACATTTTTGCGCAACAACTTGCACAATGGTGCCATAATTTCAGCCATATCTGGTATGTACCTTCGAATATAATTAAATGAACCTATGATACGCATTAGTTCATCCCTGTTAACAGGGGTTTTAAGCTGCAGTAAGGACTCTACTCTATCCTTATCAATGGACATACCATTCTCATCAAATATTTGGCCAACATATTTTACTTGTTTTTGTTTATATTGTAACTTATCTTTATTAAATACTATGCCTAAGTCTTGGGCCTTTAGCATTACATTTGATAGAGCCTTATCATGCTCAGATTCATTAGAACCCATTACAAGTATGTCATCAGCCCATACAATAACATTTGACAACTTTCCGAAGTGAGATTCCAATACATCTTGGAAGAGCTCAGGTGCGTTCATCAGACCATAAGGTAATACTTTATACCTATAGACACCAAAAGGTGTTGCAAAGCAACACTTCCAGGATGACTCCTCAGTGAGCCTCAAATGATGGAAACCTTCAGAAAGGTCCAACACACTAAAATATTTTTTATTTTTTAATTTACATGCTAAATCTTCAAGGGTGGGCAACATTTTAGGCTTTTTAACAATATATTTATTTAAATCAGAAGGATCAAGGCATAGTCTAATTTTTTTGTTAGGCTTTTCTACCAGCACTAACCGATTAACACAAGCTTTTTCACTTATGTTTTCTACTTTTACAATTGCATCTCTTTTAGTTAATCTTACAAGTTCCTTCTTTAACGGGTCTAGTAATACATTGGGTATTTTATTAGATGGATAACATATTTTATCATCTATGGCTGTGGTGGGTATCTCAAAGCTTCCTGGGATTCTGCCAGTGCCCTCAAAAACTTTACTATGTTCATTTATAAATTTCTTTTTAAAATCTATCTCGACAGACTCAGTAGCTACATGAACTCTTTTAATGAGGTTCAATGATATGCATCCCGGTAAGCCCAGTAACATTGAGCTACACTCCACTACAACAAAATTTTCATAGCATTTATTACCGTTATATTCACACAATAAATTCACCATTCCTATAGGATTCACTTTATTACCTTGGAAAGATTCTAACTTTATATTTGTTGACAACAATTTAAAATTTAAGTTTTTATTTATTTTGTTAAACACTTTTTTCGGCATTATGCTTACATCTGCACCAGTATCTAGTTTACAGTTTACAACATTGTTTTCAATATTTATATTTTCATACCATTCAACTTTAGAACCACATACCTTTTTCACAGAGCCACAATACATGTCATCGGAATTGTCCGAATCAGAATTTTGCTGAACCACATTTATCTTCTTTTGTGAACGGACTCTGCAACTCACAGCAAAATGATTAAGAAGCCCGCATTTGGTACAGGCCTTGCCATAAGCTGGACACTCGCGAAGACCATGTTCTGTCTGACACCTAGAACACTTGAAGACTTTTTTGTCCATAGATTTGAACTTCTTCTTTCTAGTTTTCTTTCTGTTAATTTCACATACAGATTCTGTTTTAGGCATTGACATTTGTGTTACCTGTTTCGCTGCTTGCTCTTTTGATTGGCAATAATTTATAACTTGTTCTAAAGTAATATTTTCTTTTCTGAGTAGCGCCTCTTGAGTAGACTTATCGTAAATTGTTTGAATGATGTGATCTCTCATCATCTCATTGACCATACCTTTATAATTGCATGTTTTTATCATTTGACGGCATTCTGTTATAAAAACATCGAACGGCTCGTCAGCTCCTTGTCGCCTTTCGTTAAATTTAAAGCGTTCAAAAATCTCATTCGTTCGAGGACTTACAAATTTTGTTATTGCCTGAACGACGCTATCATAATTCACCGCTTCTTTGTCGGACATGGGAAGTGTGGACACGATTCTTGCGGCTTCTGTTCCCATCATATTTCGAAGTAAACTTAGCTTGACATCATCCTTAACATTTTTTTTATCGGTTAGTATCATATAATCCTCAAAACAGGATAGCCAAAAATTCCACTCTGTTGCAGCATTTTGCGCATTTAGATCGACGTTCGGTGGCAATTTTACAATGTTATCCGCCATTTTTTCCACGCGATCAACTGGTTATTGGGCGTACTTACGCAAAGCGGCAAAGGCTTACACTTTTTTCCCGCCTACACTTAACGAGGTCAGGAATACTTTTCCGATTACACAATTATACTTTTGTGTTTATTCCGACTGCGCCATGTTATAAAATGAAAGAGTAAAATATCATATTTAAAAAACGTATATTCACTCACAGTAAGTTTTTTTTTTTTTTTTTTTTTTAAATGGCATTTGTGTTCACATTTTGCCAATGTCAAGTTTGATTTGTCTATTTTGAAGTATGTCGAAGTAAAGCAGTGGCTACCTTACCATGACTTTATCGAGGAGTTTTGGCGGCAACAAAAAAAACACTTGATTAGCACAATTATTTCAATTCACTTCATTTGAGCTCTTTAATAGAACTATATTGGATAATATACCACCATAATTATGCAATATAACACTAAGTATCACCAAAATAATGAATTAAAACAAGGAGCACCTCATGACACTTCCAAGTTCCCGCCAAAACTCCCACAGTAAGTTATAGACACAGAGAGGGAGGATGTGTCATAAACAATATAGATTAGGTTAGGTTACACAGATTATATAACAAGCGTGTCTAGATTGAATTGTGCCTACTATGACTCGTACAAGTGGAAAAACACATTTCCTAAGTTAGTCTTTTTTCGTAGAGAAAATGTAGCCTAAATAACTCTACGAAAATTCCTATATATGGAAATTAAAGTCTCGTCAAAATCGGGTCAGCCGTTTTTCACGATTAGGTACCCAATATAAACAAACAGACATAATAAATATTTAAAATTGAATAAGCATCAAAATCGCATACCCTTCTATTTAAAAGAATGAATAAATGACACATTAAGTAATTGTGTAACCTCCGATATGTTATTTCCAAAAAAATTAGGTACAGCAAATGTACAAACCCAAAAACCTAGTCTAAGAAAAATAAGTAAACACCTTCTCTTACTGCCAAGGATGTCTAAATATACGTTTATAACTTAAATGCTTGTTTTATAACCGGCGAAACGAAACGGAGGAGGTTCTCAAGTCGACGCGTATATAGGGTAATTTTTACATTGCATTACTAAATGAAACCACATATTCGTCTTTACCTCTTCTAACATCTTGCCAAAAATCATCCATGAATAACGAATATTATTGGCAAAAATCCCGGTTGTAGCTTTCAAATTTTTTGATCATTTTGTAGTTTAGTGCAAATATGGTGTATGCGAAAGTGTATTTCTGAATGAAAGTATAATGTTGCCGCTGCGACGTATTATCTTAGAGCAGTAGTAGTGGTATGAGGGCGTGAAACTTAAAGTTACTTTTTATTGATATTTATTTTGTTCGAAACTTACACTTTTTTATTTTAAGTCTGTGGTTAAAATAACTTAATGGAAAGCATTATTTTTGACAAGATAAGTATGTGATTTCATTTATTAACGCAATGTCAAAATGACCCTGTATATATTAAATATATTTTTTATGTATGACCACGCATAACTTTTTACAGAGTAGTCCGATTATAATAATTCTTTTTTTATTGGATAGGGTATCATGAATACTAGTGCACTGGCCAGTGACGAAACAACTACAGAAAATCCAATGGGTTATGAATTCAGCAATGTATTAGTGTGAATTTTTTGTAAGCATATATTGAAAGTGCTATTAAATTTTGTTCTAGACCTACGGCTTAGGAAAGAAGTAGTAAAATATTAAAAAAAAAACTGCTGACAAAGAGCATTCTCTGTTTTCCTTTAAGAGGTGGCTAACCTATAGGTTGCCCTAGACACCTAATCGAATGAATGCCACGGGCTTTAGGGGCGCACAAGATATTAGGTTAGGTTAAGATTATTTCCGTCTGGAAATATTTAGAAGAGGCCTATGTTCAGTAGTGGACTTATAGTGGCTGATGATGATGATGACGATGAAGAGGATTAGGTTCCATGTATTGATTGTCATGTAGGCAATCAGTCACGACCTAAGATACCTATTGCCAGTAAAAAAACTCGTCGCCGGAAATGGGAGCACAGGAAAAATTTCAGCTGGGGCTCTCGGTCAGCTATAGCTAGCCCTGTCTGTAATAAAACCATTAATATAATGATTGTTTTACGAATAACTAAAGTTCATTGTTACTTGAAAGTCGAAAATGTTTAACATTGTACGCGAAGATTTATTACGGTATTTTGTTTTAACTTACTTCCGGCTTATACAGTTTTCTCTCGTAAAGTTGTTGACCTATGGTTTAAAAATAAGTTTTCGTGAATCTTTAACAGGCGTTATTCAAAAAGTATTGATGTTCTTACGTAGGTAAAGGTTTAAAAAAATATGTTTGTTCGTCTAAATTGAATATTTGTTGCGGAAATTTCGTCACCACTTTAAACGATTTAAGTTGTTGTGCTTCATAGTAACTATTCGTTCTTATAACTATGATTTGCTATTTCGTTGATTAGATTTTTTAGCTAGGATTGCAAGTCAGTGTATTACGTCGAACTCAATTTGTTTAGTTAGTGCCTATGGGGAAAAAATGCCAAACTTGACGAACCAAACCATCGCGATTTTGATTCTGACTAGATAAATATATCTGCTGTTTGCACATTCCATCTACATTTCAGAACATATAAATTTAAAGTATTTACTAGTGTACACAAATTCTCTAAATGAAGTAATGTTTCATCCGAATGTGTTAAAATAACCAATTTAACTCAACTCAGATATGCCAATTATTGTTAATTTTGTTATCTCTGTGTTTTTGTTGCAATAAAGTTCACGTTAAGATCCAACACGTAGAGTATCCCCCCCCCCCCCCCCTTAGGCCCCATTAAGGTACATCACTCTAGGTGAGGTGTGTACACCTTGTAGGTACTCGCTCTGTCTGTACTTATGTAGGAAATACAGCCAAAAACAGCGCCTGCGAGGTGCAATGACTATTGCAGAGAAGGTGGGAATTATACGGGTCTATGGATGGGATCTAGCTGGACTGGTTGCTGGGCTATTGATTGAGACAACGGGATGCCTGCCAAGTAAAATGTCTCAATCATTTGTATTCAAGGCATCCCAAAAAGTGGCGTATGCCAAAGACGCACCATCGGCGTGAGTGGCTAAAGGGTGTCGAGAGGTGTGCACCGATTTCACCATCACGGTACGCTAACGCGTCCCGGAGCGGGTTTCCTCGCTATTACGCAGCTTGAGCATTCCACCCTGGAACTCAGGTTCTTAGCTCTTACGATTTCCACCCCTAGCCGGTCAGTTTATTATTATTATTAAATCTAACCTAACCCAAAGTTTTTATACCATATCCATACCATACCTGCCCTATATTATATAATGCCCTCTGCTGAGCACGGGCCTCCTCTACTACCGAGAGGGTTTAGGCCTTAGTCCACCACGCTAGCCTAATGCGGGTTGGCAGACTTCGCATACCTTCGAAATTCTTATAGGAAACTTCTAAGGTATGCAGGTTTCCTCACGATGTTTTCCTTCACCTTTAAAGCGAGCGATAAGTTTTTGTAATACATATTATTATATAGTTATTTATTAGGTATATTATATTCAGGACAATTCAAGCACAACGGATCATACGCCGTATTGTAGACAAGCCTGATGAAAAAATATAAGTAGGTACTTACGGGATTCAATTACAAGTAAACACCTACTTATTTACTTACTGTGATAAGTATTACCTAATACTTGCCACCCGCGTCGAGAAGCTTACGTCATATATGACCAAAAATTTTTGGACAGTTATCATTTATCATTAAGACGCCATGAATACTTATATTAGGAAGGTTATAAATAGATGATCTTTAGGTAAAGTGTGACGACAGAGGAATCTTTTGGCCCACTGGCCACGAAAATCGCAACAACAAAATTTTTCCTTCATCGCGGTTCTTTGAGGCAACATTTTTACTTCTTTGAGACGAACAATAACTTTGATTGAACACATTCATGTCACTAAAACCCGCTTCAGCTTAGCTTTACCTCATCCTACTAATAGTAAAATAAACGTCAAAGCTTTTTATTCCAGGACAGCACTCTAAAACGGATGGAGCTGAGAGCTCTTGCTATTAATTGTACCTATTATAATTTCTATGTAAAATGAAAGATAATACGAATAAATCGGCTTTGCTCGGTGTTAATGTGTGTAGTCTGTATGACCGCGATATTTGAGAACAAATCATATAGGGATGGGTACCGTAATACTTTGGTTACAGACTATACATTACAGTTAATTTTACTCAATTATTTTAATTACCTTGACGGCGAGAATCGAGGTCAGTCACCGTGAGATCCTCAATGCCCAGGAAAAGCGTTGTTCGAATTAAAACAAAGTCTAGAACTTAATTGAGTTCCTGAGGGGGTCGACTGTTGATAGACGAAATATATAAGTTAATTAGGGGTGTATAAACATAAGCCATACTGGTGGTAGGGCTCTCATTATGTAAGAGGCCATCTGGGTGGGTACCACCGCAATGTCTATTTCTACTGCCAAGCAACAGTGTGCATGCACTGTTGTGTTTCGGTTTGAAGGACATTGTAGCCAGTATAACTACTGGACATAATGAGACTTAACATCTTATGTCTCAGGATGACGAGCGCAGTGGAATGCCACACAGTACTTTGTAAGTCAAGGTGCTGGATGGTGTTGCTACTGTTTATGGGTGGTCGTATTGCTTACCATCAGGCGAACGGCATGCTCGTCTCGTCATTCAATGCAATAAAAAAAAAAAAAAAAAAAAAAGCCAGTTTCGCCTTCGAAAATGGGGTTGGGGGTTTTTATACGTCGCAATTCGCAACAATGCCATGTCCGAAGGTTCAAAACCCAAAGCACACACCTATTGTGGTAACTCTTAAGCGGGGCTTAGATTAGCAAGAAAACTAGCAGAAGATATCTTTCGCAAGTGATTTTGTCCGTGTACATAGTCATAGAGTAATGACTAGTATATTGCCGAACCCATATTGATTATACTAAATGAGAAAGATAATCACTTTGCAAAAGTGAGTTTTAGATATGTTATGATTATGGTTTAAAATGCAATAATTCATATTATTTCCGAGAAATTCAACAATCATTTTCAATTAAATCCTTGTCAGGAATGCTACGCGAACTTATTCTTGACATGAATTCAATTAATTGCAATTAACAAGATAGTCCGCTAAACACGAACTAAGAAATTAGAATAAAATTCATCCATAATTCATATAATTAATTAGTTAAGTATACAATTAGTTAAATGAATCATTGTCACTGTTTTTATTTCACTTGAGGAAAGAACGGTGTCCGCGTTATTTTCTGTTCTGTCACGGTGAAATTACTTCTCCAGAGTTATTGTAAAACTTTATCCCACCAAAAATAGTTTCATGTAAAATGTTGCCAAGACGAGATTATGTGGCTCGCGCTGTCAAAAAGTTATCAGATTTCAAGTAAAGCCAAGCTTCTAACTCTACACGCCCTAACATCTGTTCTGTCGCGGTGAAATTACTTCTCTAGAGTTATTCTAAAACGTAATATCATCTAACGTGAAATATATTCGACAATATAGACTTTTGGAGTGTCTTTCCGCCCTCACACCCGCCAGTGCAACTCCTGTAAGCCAAGATCGGCAGTGGCACGCATTTTATGACTCCGAGCGATGAAGCTCGGCGAGTCTCAGCGAACACTAATCTGTCTTCATCCCGCAACGAAATTAATCAAATAGAAAGATAGGGAGGAGTTGGAAATATTAATTGTCTACT